>CM054116.1:137883039-139143264 GCA_028673005.1 Tanypteryx hageni | reverse complement strand
TCCTCGGATCGACGTTTCACCGTGAGGCTGCTCGCCGGCTACGCAGTCCCCCATCCTCCCCCTTCTCTCCTCTCCCTCCTTATCCTCCCCTCCGCCCTCCTCTCTCTCCTCCCATCCCCTCCCCATTCCGGTTTTACTACCACCCCTCTCCGGAAGGAGCGAAGCAGAGGGTGCGTTCCCATAATATTTCTTTAACGCATTGACTGCATTCCTCTCTCGCGATTCACTTGCCTCGTTGACACTCCCTTTGGAGTCTTATCGCTGGGTCTGAGGGTGGCGGTCCTTTTCCCTTTAAAGCTGAGTCTTGGTTCATAATCTCAAGATAGAACATTTATCTTAAACCTTTCGTTTATCTTTTCCCACACTTCCTTCGTGCTTCTCTCTCCTGTACGGTCTCATTGCAGCATTTATATACACACATAAAATGCTTATGGAAGAGGAAAGGTAAATAGGGTAAATGTATGGTAACAAGTTGTTGAGGTAAGGAAGCCCAGTGAACACTTACCGATAAGAGATTCTCTGGGGTGTCGGAGAGAAACAGATTTAGGTAAATAGTAGATTGGAGCTTTCGTCAGCGCAAGGGAGAAACAACTTTTATACACGCACACACACACACACACACACACACACATATATATATATATAATATATATATATATAATATATATATATATATATATATATATATACATATACATATGTGTGTGTGTGTGTGTGTGTGTGTGTGTATGTAACGTTAACTCCAATACCTTTTCTTTCGTTTGTTTGCTTCCTTCAGAATTGTACCCATTTTAATTCCAGTTGACCTGCTTAAGGACTCGAATAAATATTTTCCTTTTTATGTAGTGTACAAAAGTGCGCCAAAACCTCTCATTTTTTAAATATTTGTCGCGATCAGTGTTTTTCAATTATAATAACGATGAAAGATTAGCTTTGAAGTCAGTATGATTTAAAAAAAACTGCAGTAGGACACGATCTTCACTTGTTGCTCCACACAGATGTTTTCATTGTCACTGACTTCGGATGCCTTTTTAATGGCTACATTTTAGATGTGTTCTGTTCATCTTCCGCTTCATAGGGAGATATATCGAATCTATTGCCATTTCGAGGTACGACTAAATATGTCAAAAATGTTTTTCTCTCTCTACATTTCTTTTGACCACTTTAAAAAGTAGAATGAGCGTGCGATACAGAAGTTTCCATGGTCCGACTATCTCGGCGTGGTTTCCGAAATCGCCCAGCTTAATAGCCGTTGCAAATGGCGGACGGCGAGGGAAGGAAGGGATTGTTGCCTAGCCAGAATGCTGTCGCTGGAGGACTCCTCAGAATAAAAATAAAAGAAGCCGATTATCACTTGGGCTGGGTGGGACCCTTCTTCCTCCTGGACTAGTGTTTATTAAGCTCCATCTCGTGGAGGCACGCGCGCCACCGGTCGTAACAATTTTAGTGCCTCATAAGCGTTATTAAGCGCCATTCTTGAGAATTTAATACTCTTGATAATGACGGCAACTCTACCCCAATAAGGTTAGAATATGTTTTCTCTGTTTGGAATTTTTCTCTTGAAGAATTTGTTCTGGACGCCGACTAACAACAGTGAAATATATATTAGTCTCGTAGAATAAAGAGTCTCTCGGACTTTTCTTCCCCTCGGCATGAAAGCGGTTCCGCATGTCAGCAGCTGTCGTCTTTCCAAGCCATTCATTCTGTAGCCGTCTTTCGAACATCCCGCATCTTTTAGCAGTTGCATTACTCATTGGTTTTTTTTAGCTCCATATGTCAATAAAATTCTACGACAATTCTTTGTTTATGCATATCAAAGAGTTTCCTATCCATTAAAGCTCACGAATGGGAGATTTTGGCCTTCAAACGTGGCGCTTCGATGACTCTTACATATAAAGAGACACCAAACCCGTATCTGCTGAAGGACGCGAGTCTTAGTAGCGCCTCTCTGGTACACGGAGGGACACTAATTCTAACCGGAATGCCCTATATTCCCATTGGACGCCGCGTTTTACACGGCGAACCACAAGATGGGCCATTTTGTCTTCCATCTCATTTCGTAGTGATGAGCCATCACTACGCGATAAGGGACTAACGGAAAAGTGAGTCCGACGCAGTAAGCTCCCGAAGCTGGGAGGGGGCGCGATACCCCATTTTGAATCTGCCAATCCCGAGGACTCCAAAAATGTCTGACTTCATTAAAACCATTATTTGTTTAGCGTACAAAATAAATAATTATCTTTAATGCTGTGTATTTTTCTGTTTATTGGCAGGAATACTAATGTTTTCTTTTACTGTTACTCCTTGATTAGCACTTCCAAGGCAACATAAATGTTTATATTTATTCGAGATAATGTAAATAAAATAATGTCCTCTTCGCGTGGAAATTCGATGCCGATCGAATATTTCGTTTTTCGCATTTCGCGCGTCAGAGCATCGCGTGAGGGAGAGGGTGGAACTTGGACGGCTGTCGTCCTTTCAGGTCGCCCCGCAGGTGCATTGAATGGTTAAAGGGTTAGTTCGCATCTTATGCGTCTGACAGCGGACTCTCCTTACCTGATTGGAGCACAATTCATGAATGACGTCGTGTCCAGACGATAGATGGAATGAACTGACGACGAAGTGAAAAAATAGAACCTATTATTCTAGCAAAGAGGACGTACATATTAAATTTGCATGTTAATGGGGACATCTATGGGCGGAAAGAGGCAAGAGGGTGCGATATATTCAACTCAAAAATGGTTGACGTTCGATTCATTCGGCAGGGTCATATATTTCGTCGAAAATTTTTTAACGTTCATTATCGCCACAGCGGCGTTGCGCGCGATTCGACGAAGTCTTGGCAGCGGTCGATCTCTCGAGAAAGGCAAATTTCTCGCACTAGTCGGCTAATCGGCTCATGGAAGAAAAGGGGCTGCGCGCGGGAGTGAATCCGCTATGCGTTAACGGCGAAGGACAGTCAGAAGAACCTTGGATGTTCTCGGGCGCTGTTCCAAATTACTCGCCGTGGATGTGACAGGGATGGCAGTCATCGCTCGCGCTGCGAACTACTTTGTTTGAAAAGAGAATCAAGCGGAAACTTTCGATTTCTGACGTGAAAAGTTCATTTTTCATTGCGAGGTAGTGTGGGAGATAAATTTCAAAAGACACATCAAGAAAATTTAAAAGTATGATGTAGGTAACTGTAGTTGCCATAAACACATTATTTTGTGTTATTTTAATATTTTAGAATACTATCTGAACGTTTCGTTTGGTTATCCAGCATATTTGCATTTTATAATAATTTGCGCCTTTATTTTCTCACTTCTTGCAGTCTCTTATTTTCCGCATTTGTGCTTACTAGTGTAGTAAGCCTTTGCCGTTCGCGGTTTCGATAGTTCGCGATTCATTTATTGAGACCAAACCTTGCCGTTCTCGATGCAGACTCTAACCCCTATTTTTCACTTAGGTAAGTTCTGGCCATTCCCGATGATTTCGATAAACGTAACAATCGCGAACGGCAAGGGTCTGCTATAATATATGTAAAATTTGAGAAGACTTATATAAAACATTTCAGGTTAGGATGCTCTGTCGCGTCGAATACTCAATTTTGAGTTGCAGGAAATATTTTCGTCTTCTCCTCGATCCTAAAATATTCGCGCGAGGTCAACATGACCCCACGAATTGTTTTGCAATCGACAATTAATGAACGGGACATTAACCACTTCCGCAGTACCTCGCTGATTATATTTCCAGATTCTTTATTGAACTGGAGTGAGAATATTTTGCTAATTTTAATTGACGTTGAACCTTAGCAATTATTTTCTTGGCATTTCATGCAAATTAGGTTGTTATATATTTTTTCAAATTATTCAAAATGGACTCGAGTCATCGGAAAGCTAGGCGATTTGTAGAGGCACAATGATTTTAATTTTTATTGTTTATCGAAACAAAATCAGTAAAAAACAAACAAAATTTTAATCAGAAAGGATCAGGCTATAAGATGTTGTTTTATGAAATATTTCACGAACAGTTTTAATACGAGAGGTGCTCGATTTTGATCTGGTGTTTATTTTTTGAAATCCTGCCATTAACACAGCAAAATAATATTCACTCAGTTTTCAGGATGCTTTCCCCTTTTCAGAATACACTTGTTCCAGCGTTCTGGAAGTTTTCGTATTCCAGTTTCGGGTGATGTCGACACCATTCCTGGACTGCATTTTCACCTCTTCATTCGATCTGAATTTCTTACCTCCTAAGTGCTCTTTCAGCGGCCCAAACAGATGGAAGCCACAGGCTGACAAATTAGGATTATAAAGAGAATGGGGAAGAACATCCAACCCCATTTCAGTCACTGTATCGACAGTCAGATTTGCCGCATGTGGACGCGTGTTCGTGGAGAAAACAAAAACCTTTGGACCAAAGACGTGGTCGCTTCTTCCTTAGAGCTGGTTTCAGTGAGATTTTTTGGAGATAGCAGTAATAACCGGCATTAACTGTGCGGTCATGTTCCAGAATATCCAAATGATTAGTGCCTTTAGCATTCCAAAACACGGTGTTTGCTGATGTCGTTTTCTTGAATTTTTTTGTGAAGGTGAATTTGTGTGTATCCACTCCATACTGGAACAGTTGCTTTCTGATGTAAAGTGATGAACACATGCCTCATCGGTGGTTATGACACCAATCAAAAAAGTTACTCTCTTCCCTCTGATGCCGTTGATTCGGAACCACTGGAATTTGAACTCGAATCGCCTTTTGTTCTGGTGACAATTGTTTGGAAAGCCATTGCGCGCTGACTTTACTGAATCCCAGATCATTATGAAGCATAGTGTCAACATTACTAACACTGATGTTGAGTTTTCATTCTAGTTCTCTCACCAACGGTCTTCTGTTACTCCGTATGAGACATTCAATCCGCGCGATTGTATGCACACCAATGACTGCAGTTGCTGGCCTTGCTTTGTGCGCTTCGTTCTATACGCGTTGGCGTCCTTACATGAATGATTTGTACCATTCAAGCACTGAAGACCGTGATAGACAAGATTCCCCATAATTTTCTTGTAGCCTCTGATAAATTTCAGGACCTTTCACTCCTTACTTTAAGAGAAATTGAATAATAATGCGTTGTTCCACTCAACTAGAAACCCCATCTTGTTTCTTACTGACAAGGCGACAAAACAGCTACTTTTTATAGTTTACACTATACTGATATTGTACACGCCATATTAAAGAACTGTGTCCACCATACGATTAAAAAAAATGAAGTCCACGTCAAATTTGGACACCTATCGTAAAACGAATGATGTATGAAATTTATCATTTCAGCATTTATTTTCGGCATTAATAAGTTATTGTTTTTTGCTGAAATTCAATGTGGCAACGTTGGCCACAAGCAAAAGACAAGTGACTTAACAACAGAAGAGTATCAACGAGAAATCATCCCATAATTTTTTTTCGAGACATTTACCACGTTATGAAGATAGAGATAGATAGATAGAGATGCCGGTGGTGTAGTGGTTAGGACGCTGGCTGCTACTCTCCCGATTCTTGAAAAAGTCATCGGGTACGAATCCTGCGCGAGTAGGATTTTTCTCAAGGTCATCCGGCCCCCTGTTTGCGTGGTTTGAGGAGCCCGCGCAAATTCAGCTGTTCCGTCCTTCGGAAGGGACGTTAAGCCGTTGGCCCCCCTGGTGTTCTTTGCAAGAGCAGGCAAATGCCGGCACCGGGTTTCCCTCCTCCCTTCTGTGTGTGTGTGTCCGGTGTGGAAGGCAACGGGAAACCACCACACCGTGTATGTATATTCCCTAGTCAAAAACCAATTAATTAATTAATTGGTAGGACCTGTCGTAAGACAGAACACGAATGAATGAATGAATGAATGAAGATAGTGAAAAAGCGAGAGAGTGGAATAAATCGTTCTTTTCGTTGCAGCAGATTACTAAAAAGGCAATTTCATTAAATAAAACATATGATCACATCCCGTTTCCGCGTTTGATGCGAGAAGTTAATTAGTTATTCATTAAAGCTAAGGTTCTCTCCCCTCGCTGCCCCACCCTCTCCAATCCAACATCCAGGAGTCGCTTTTATGAATCCGCCGATGTGCGTTGTTGCGATTGCGAGCGGGCCCTCGGTTGCGCGAGGTGCCGAATAAACATCCGGGAGGCGTTTGGTGTCGTTTGCACCCGTCGGGTGGAAAAGGAAAGAGTGCGAAATTCTTGTACGACGTCCGAACATTCCTCAAAATGAATTTCGCTTTAAACTGCGGCTGACATATAACGTGCGTCTGAAAGAACGTTTCGTATCTATCGGTCGATGGAGATATTGCGTGGCAAAGTGATTGAAGTGACATTGAGCTTAATGTATAAATTCGTATCTTATATTTCGAATGCTGCGTTTGGTCAGTGGCCGACGAAGGCAATGTTATCTCATTCGCCTCGAGAGCCTCATTGCCGATTGCGATCGGAAGACATTTGCGAAGGAGCGAGCGATAGGATTGAGTGGGGTTGGGGACGAAAGAGAGAAGGGGAAAAGGGGGTGGAGAGAGAGAGAGACAGCGATCGAGAGAAAGAGGAAGAGGGCTCACCCGATCGACCGTGGAATATTGGAAATCAAGGAAAATGCCGATGAATATGGAGAAATCGCAACGGCTGCCATTTCCGCAATAGTTGAGGCAAGTCTGAGAGGATGAATTGGGGCCCGCTTTTAAAGGACCTTCCATTAGAAAGGGAGACGATTTTTTTGACGAGCAGTTCCTCCTTTTGAACGACACTCCATTTGATGAGAAAGGGTTTGGAAGGCGGAGAGGGAGAGTGTATTGGAGAGGGAGGGTGTATTGGAGAGGGAGGGTGTATAGGAGAGGGAGGGTGTATTGGAGAGGGAGGGTGTATTGGAGAGGGAGGGTGTATTGGAGAGGGAGGGTGTATTGGAGAGGGAGGGTGTATTGGATAGGGAGGGTGTATTGGAGAGGGAGGGTGTATTGGAGAGGGAGGGTGTATTGGAGAGGGAGGGTGTATTGGAGAGGGAGGGTGTATTGGATAGGGAGGGTGTATTGGAGAGGGAGGGTGTATTGGAGAGGGAGGGTGTATTGAAGAGGGAGGGTGTATTGGATAGGGAGGGTGTATTGGAGAGGGAGGGTGTATTGGAGAGGGAGGGTGTATTGGAGAGGGAGGGTGTATTGGAGAGGGAGGGTGTATTGGAGAGGGAGGGTGTATTGGAGAGGGAGGGTGTATTGGATAGGGAGGGTGTATTGGAGAGGGAGGGTGTATTGGAGAGGGAGGGTGTATTGGAGAGGGAGGGTGTATTGGAGAGGGAGGTGAGAGAGAATGGGTGGGGGAGAGGGGAAATGAGGGGGGTGGAGGGGGGAGAGTGAAGGGGGAGAGGGAATGGAATGCCCAATTAAAGCTTCTGTGGCGTGGGAGTGAGGGGTCTGCACGGAGGAGGAGGCGGAGAGAGGCGATCAATACGACGGACGCACTAAAAAGACTTAAGCATCATTACAACGAACGTCATATTAGCGTACTTTTCACTATTGTGTACTTGTTAATTATTTCTATCCAGTATTCTGCGTAAATTATGTAAATATGTTTCAACATGAGGCACTTCATTAGGACGTGGCTTTCATTATTACGCATAGGTTTAAGTTTCCCCACGCTTTTATTCATTGTAACGTATTTATAATCCTATGAATCACATCGTTAATTTAATGGTTGATGGATGACCTCGGTGACATACGTTGTACGAGGTGCAGAGGATATTTTAAACAAAACTCCGAGTTATTAAAAAGGCATTAAAAACCTATTCACATCAAGATGAATGTTTAATTTAGAAGAAAGAAACACCAGCTGATAATGCTAGTTTTTTTTAGCGAAACCGGTCGTTATATAAATTTGTGCGGAAGTTATATATTCTTCTAAATATGATTATCACTTAGCACAAATTTGAGCTCAACTTCTTAGATTATAATATGAAATAAAAAAATGTAATTTTCCACTATTGTGTATTTTAACACGACCCAGGTTTTGACGCTTAGCGCTATCTACAGTTGAAATAATCCTTAGATTATATTATAATAATAAATAAATAGTGTTCTGCATATCTGCATGTTCAGGTGCTCCTCCTCCACCTTTTTCTATCCTGTGCCCTTCTCTTCATCTCCCCATACCCTCCTCCCTCCCTTAGAATATCCAACATTTTAATTCTTCTTCGTCCTCTTTTCTTTCTTCCCTCCACCGTTCCTTCGATAACATCCTTCAGTAATCCCTCTCTTCTCAAAACATGTCCTATCCATTTCTTTTTCCTAGTCACTATCGTGTCCATCAAACTCCTTACCTCTTCTACTCTTCTTAGCACTTCCACATTTGTAATCCTGTCAGTCCATTTAACCTTCAGCATCCTCCTCCACACCCACATTTCAAATGCCTCCACCCTCTCCCTGTCTCTCTTCTTCAATGTCCGTGTCTCCGACCCATATGGCATCACACTCCAAACATAACACTTTACCAGTCTCTTTCTCAATCCCAAATCCATCTTGCTGTTAAATAGCTTCCTTTTTCTATTGAACGCTTCCTTTGCCAAACCTATTCTCATCTTAATTTCCTTCTCACATTTCCAGTTCTCTGTCAACAACGTACCAAGATACCTGTACTGTTCCACCTGCTCTATCCTCTCCCCCCTCACCTGCACTTCCATTCTTTCCTCGCCCCCTATTCTCATTACTTTCGTTTTCTTTCCATTTATTCTCAACCCATATCTGTCTTCCACGCTTACCAGATTCTGTAGCATCTGCCTCAAGTCTTCCGTCCTCTCAGAAAACAGTATCATGTCGTCAGCAAACCTAATTGACGATGTAATTATTCCTCCAACGCTTACTCCTGTGCTCGTCTCCCAACACTCCTTAATCATTTCTTCAGTATAGATGTTAAACAGGGTTAGTGACAAACCAGCCCTGTCTAACTCCTCTCCCAATCTCGAACCACTCCGTCCTGCTTTCCTCTATCCTCATGGCCGCCTCCTGTCTCATGTATAGATTCCTTATCAACCTTCTGTCTCTCCAATCTACTTTCTTCTCCCTCAATATCTCCATCATTCTTTCCAACCTCACACAGTCGAAAGCCTTCTCCAAGTCCACAAAGCACAGACTGATACCCTTGTCCCGTTCTAAATACCTTTCTCCAATCGTCCTTACCACCCCTATAGCACCCCTCGTACCCATTCCTTTCCTAAATCCAAATTGTTCTTCTGCTACATTCTCTTCCATTACCCTCGTCAACCTTCTATCCATCACTCTCAACATTATCTTGGCCGCGTGAGCTATCAGACTAATAGTTCTATGCTCCCCGCACTTCTTTGCCCCTTTCTTTTTAAGTAGTGGTATCATCTCCATTCTGACGAACTCCTCCGGTCACTCCCCACTCTCATATATTGCATTGCACAAGTTGGTCACCTCTTCAATGCCTTCGTCTTGCAGACACTTGAACAGTATCCCGTCTACTCCTGCCGCCTTTCCCTCCCTCATTTCCTTCATAGCTGCCACTACTTCCACCTTCAGTATTGCCTCCCCCATCTCCTCCCTATCCACTTCCCCTTCTTCCTCAATTTCCGGCTCTGCCGGCTTTTCCTTCGTCTTGTACAACTCCTCCATGTATTCTTTCCACCTGCATAACCTCCCTTTCCTCCTTCAGTATCCTACCATCCTTGCTCTCAATTTCTTTTGAGCCTCCTCCTCCAGATCGCTGTCCATCCCAAGTAATACTCCTGACCTGATATGCTAGGTTGTACCTTCTCCTCTTCTCGAGCTCTTGTATCTCCTTGCACTCCTCCAGCCACTTTTCCTTCGCCCTTTCCGTCTCCCTCCTCAGTTCATTTTTCAACCGCCTGTAGTTCCTTCTCCCCTCCTCTGTGTTTACATTCTTGTATCTCCTTCTCTCCTCCATCTTTGCTATCATTTCCCCTTTTATCCAGGGTTTCTTAGCTCTCTTGCCTTTCCTGTATCCTATTTCCCTTTCCGTCACATTTACTATTCCATTTTTAATTCTCTTCCATTTTTCCTCTACTCCTTCGTTCTGTGTATTTCCTCTCTTCATCTGGTTTGCCATATCATAACCGATTTCCTCTGTCTGCCTTTCTTTCAGTTTATCTAGATTCCATTTCTTAGCCATCTTTGTTTTTCAAACTCTTTTCATTTTGATCTTCATTTCCACCATTAGCAGCACGTGGTCGCTTGCTATGTCTGCTCCTGGGAGCCCACACACTCTTTTCACTCCATTGTTATACCTTCCTTCTACCAATATATAGTCTATGTTTCCTGTACATGTCACCTGGAGATTTCCATGTATATAGCCTTCTCTTATGATTCTTATACCAGGTGTTGGTTATTATCATGTTCCTCTCCTTGCAGAACTCGATAAGTCTGTCTCCCCTTTCGTTTCTCTGTCCCAGCCCGAACTGCCCCACAACTCCATCGGCTCGTCCCTCTCCCACACTCGCATTCCAGTCTCCCATCACTATTTTACAGCATCCCTTTCCTTCTTGGTCCAGTATGACACTTATTCTCTCATACACTTCCTCCACTTCCCCATCGTCATGTTCGCCGGTTGGCATGTATACTTGGATGACTAGCATGTTCTTTGGTTTAGCATTTAATTTCAGTCCAATAATTCTATCACTGTCATAAATGACCCTGGTAACACTCGGTTCAATCTTCTTATTAACTATCATTCCTACTCCGTTTCTCCTCCTGGTACTCTCCGAGTAGTATAACTTGGTATCGTCACTCCTCAACTCACCATTTCCCTCCCATCTCACCTCGCTTATCCCAATAATGTCCATCTTGTTTATCTCCATCTCTCTCTTGAGATTTTCCAATTTTCCAGCTCTTAATAACGTCCTTACATTCCAGGTCCCTAACCTTAATCTTCCTCCTTCCTCTGACTTCGCTTTATTCTCTAGACTCTTCGTAAACTGTCTCCCCCGGAGATCCGATCGGGAGACTATTTTAACTCCAGAATATTTAATTTGCGAAGAATCCATGATATTTATAACTCCTCCGCACCATAACATGGGATAATTCCAGCGGTGGTTTCCTGTTGCCGTCCGCTGTCTAGAGAGGCCGCCCCTAACCTGGGGTACAGGGTTCCAGGGGCATTTCCTCCACCTGAGGGACCATCACCCTCCCTAAGAGGTTCGTCCGCCCGAAGCCGTTGGCCCCCTAGGGTCGTCAAGTTATTTTCCGCCGCCTGACACTCGGCGTTAGGTCCCTGGCTGCACGGTCTACCCAATTACCGTGGCAGGATAACCTGGCCAGACATCATTTGTAGCACACCGCTGCCATATCTGAACATTTTTCTACTCTGTTTTATTTTCAATATTGCGTGCTTGCTGCGTAAAGTTCTTAAAATCCTGATCCACAAACGCATGGCACGACGGGAATTCTCTTAGTGGATGAGGGAACGGGGATTCGGATTCTACGAAACTAATTTCGATCCCTTGTCATGTGCTCTAATCGTTGCAGCGTCGTGATCCGAGGGATAGTGCTTATGCCGCGTGGTTCGCGGGGACAAGTTCGTGACCTCAGAAACCGAGGCAGAGAGAAATCCAGCCTCGAAATAACAACAGCGGGAGTTCGATATCGCATGCCGTTAGGTTTGGCGATGCTTGTTCAATCATCGTCGAATCGATCGGTCGAATGGCTCGATGCGTTTAGCGTTTGGTTATCTCCCGAATTCGATTCCTCTCGTTCAAGTTTTGGGTGAAGAGTATTTTTCGTTTTTCGACGCCACCCTCTACGATTCGCCCTCTCGTGGCAAAGACTGAAGTATCCGACGCTTGATATCCAGGCATAATTAGTTAGTCAGTGTACCTGATTCCTATTGCTAGTGTTTCCGTTTCGAATCGCTTGCGCGAATGCTGACGTATCGGTCTCATTTGTTGTTGTAATATGCTTATAGTTAAAGGCGATGAAATTTCTGTTTATTAGGCAATCTAACAATAATAAAAGGCTACTTCTGTCCCTTTGTCCCTTGGTCCCTTTGTGGCTCCCTCTGTCACGCCATAAAAATGCAAATAACTCGATAATGGAACGAGACTCATTTTTAATATTTGGCAGGAATGATCGACCCACTTATTGTAAGATGATGTCTTGCAGGCTTTTATTCTTTTTGAGATATAAATTAGAAAGAATTCACCTATGATCTTTGAATCTAGCCCATTTTAAAGAAAAAACTATGAATGTTCTTATTCCGTTCATCTATTCCCGTCTACGGTTCGAAATTCCTCATGTTAAACGTTTAATTCACATATTTTGGGGAAATCTTGCCATTTTAACGGGATGTTGCCATGCCAACCCATTACATTGTTAAACCTCGAAATCCTATTGTTATTTCAATCCTTATGGGTAAAAGCGTGCTTTGAATGCTCTTACAAGTAGTGCGAGAGAGGAGAGAGAAATTCTTTTCATAGCAACTAATGTAAACAACATTCGTTGCGTTATTTACGAGGAGTACATTTAAATGTAGAAAATTAATCATTTGCATATTAAAATTAGGTACTTAGGATCATCGTAGGAGTTCAAAACTTGAATCATCGAACGCCTAAATGAACGCGAGTTTGTTTTCTTGCCATCCAAAGAAAGTCAAGGTATATTTATGTTCATTTTTTATTTCACAAAAACCTTTCCCGTTAAATTTCAACGGGCATCTCCCTAGTTTTATATAATAAATGCCCAAATCTGTCTGTTTGGCCATAGCGCTCAATAGCTGAGCACCACCGGCGGCATAAGATCCAGGGGCATGTTGATAAATCCCATTTTGAATCATACTTATATGATTTAGTTGACCGTACCTCTTTTAAATTTTAGACTGTTCAAGATCTGCAGTGACGTCATGGGTTCGATTCCAAGAGCGTTTCGTTTCTCCATTTGATGAATGGGAGACGCATGTTTTTATATTTGCATTTTAAAATTATTGATGATCATCGTACAAAATCATCGATTTGTTGGAGATTTAAAATTTACGCAATATACTGGGATTTATCTCTTGCATCTTTTAGTCATAACTTCGCTTATCATAAGATCATGGGTTCGATTCCGTGGTTCCTTATTTTCTTCGTTTTATTAACACGGGGATGAGTGTAATGTATGAATCATTTGCGTTTTATAATTACTTAAAAGCAAAACACAAACGCGTGATTCAGAGGATTCATACTTTTTGCATGTATTTTTCATTCGCCTTTTGCTATTTATAATGCCATTTTGTGTGTGGGATTATACATACCATACTAGCAAATATACCCGGCGTTGCTCGGGTTGTTAAATCAAGACAAAATAATTTGAAGAAGATTTGAGAATAAATGAAGTATTTAAACAAGTTAGTTTTATTGTAGTGCTTGTTGGTACACAATATTTCTTGTCTTCCCATCTTTTTCTCAAATAAATATTTTTCCCGCATTCTTCTATAGACGTAGCTCTATATACGTATAATTGTCCATGAGCAAAGCAGTCGTTTGACAATTCAACAGCTGCAACTTTAAGATTGCCCTTGTCTTGCAATAAGTCGTTGTGATCGAGGTCGAATTTGTCTTCGTTCAGAAGACTTGGCTGCTCCTGCTGTGGCTATTCTCTTACACTTTAATCTGTCGGGATCTGAGAATGATCTCCGTGGTCGATTTGGCATTATGCTTGTTGTAAAACCTTTGTTTAATTTCTTTGAAAATTAGTTTCTTAAAATAAATCTATAAAAGTAACGTAGAGTATTAAAAATGAAAATTTAAACCATTATTATGAATTTTTATCTAGATATAGAATTTCGGAAACGAAAGAAGTCTACCTGAAATCAAAATTTAAAATCTTGCAAACTTTGATAGGCAATCGGTAATTAGAACTTTTTTATGTTCAAACAAACAAATTATAAAAATATTTATGAAATAGAAGCAGAGAAGATTATTGTTTCGTTATTACTGTAGACCTTTTTAGATCCCGGAACAGTAAATAATACGTTGCTATTTACGGCTATTGTTGTTCAACATTTGTTAAGTAATCATTTGAGATGATAAAATCGGAGTCTCTGCCGCTGTTAAATTGGTTATTTTAACAAAACAAGGATTGAGTTATAGCATAGTTATAAAAATACATTTATGAGGATAAGGTTGCTTTCAGTAAAAAGCAGACTAAAACATTAATTTTTATTGCTGCTACACGGGAAATATTTTTTCAAACAAAAAATTCACGAATCTAAACATTCCTATCATTATATATCACAGGACATGAAAATTCGTTTGATATAAGCCGAGATGAAATTTAGATGATAACATTTAAATGAACTATATTGGTAACACTGACTTACACAATTTTCACGTATCTACATATATGTCTACCAAACTCTGAAAATCCGTTGGATACAATCCGAGATCTTTAGGTACTCCTTCTCGTAAATAACGCAACGAACTATAAAAATCATTTCGCTCTCCTTCCGTATTTCTCTCCTTACTGTATTTAAAGCCTCCAAAGCACGCTTAAACCCATAAGGATTGGAATAACAATACGATTTCGAGGTTTAACAATGTAATTGGTAGGCAAGGCAACATCCCGTTAAAATGGCAAGATTTCCCCAAAATATGGGAATTAAACGTTTAACATGAAGAATTTTGAACTGTAGGCGAAGAACGATGAGCAGAATAAGGAACCTTGTAATTTTTCCTTTAAAGTGGTCTAAATCTAAAGGTCGTGAGTCCATTTTTTCTAATTTTATCTCAAAGAGAAGAAAAGTCTGCATGTTAAAAAGTCGATTTTTACGTGCTATCTTATGGGAAATGCAAATCATCCCCTGGAGTCGAACCCTGGACGTATTATCTCTGCCAAATTTCAAGTTTATGTCTGCATATTTGATCGAGTTATTCGCGTTTTTGGTATATTCCAGAAATCAGGAACCCAGGAATCATGAACCAGGAACCCAGGAATTGGACGTTTATATATGTATGTATATGTATATATATATATATATATATATATATATATATATATATATATATATATATATATATATATATATATATATATATATATATAGATTACGCTGAGAGAGATAGCTACGAGTACATTTTTGAGGGGAGAGTGAGACGGAGGTAGAATGGGAGGGTGAGAGGGAGTGAGTGAGAAAGGGAAGTGTCCAAATTTTAATTTAACACTTCATTCATTTATGCCAGCCATTTTTGACGGACAATTACACTGGTTACAAATATAAAGCTAAATGGAATTCAAATGAAGTATTTGTCTCCAAGGATCTGCATCGCTTCCTCATATCGGATTTTTAGGCTACTTTCCATAAATAGGCTTATAGTTTTGTCGTTGTGTCTGTCCGTCCCCCCTATGAACTTTTGAACCAAGAGACCGATTTTCATGAAATCTCTTGCTGCATAGGCCGAGCTCCCGAGGATAGTTTTTGTTGTGAAGATTGAAGCCCCGGGTTCGATTCCAGGAACTATCCTTCCCATTTGATTTACATGGGAAATCTGAAATTCATCGTGCAGGGTAATTTTCTCTTGCACATTAAAATATTTCAGAATTGTAATATCGGAGGGAGTTTTATACTATTCTCTGAGGAAAGGAATGTAAATTTTAATTTTTATCGCAGAATTTTAATTATCGATCGTATTTCTTCGAATATCGCGTTAATACTGGCGATTTTGCAGTTTTTATCACTTATTACGAGAGTGTTGCCTTAGCAACAACTATTGTTGGACTCGGATTCGGTATATTCTATTACGTACACGCGTTATTTTTGCCACACAAATACGCGAGATCAATTTAATATTCCGTTCGATTGTATTTATGGTCATTTGTAACGCTAAATTATGAACACAAAGAGCTACATATCCGCGGTGACTTTAAAGCTATTAAAGCCAATGTAATTATTAAATAAATGATTAAATGGAAAGTAGGCATCATAAGTTCTGTTTGGATCATCTTGTATTTTCATAAATTCAAACGTGGCTGCTAAGATCCGTGCACCACATCCGAAATTAGAAATTTTTAATAGTAACGGAATAAGAGGAAGTAATCATATCTAATAACTCTGTGATGCTTATTTTTATCCTTGTACTTTTTCAGGATGTTGCGAATACTAGTCACAATTTCCTGCCGACCGATTATATTTTTTCGTGAACTTGACCATTTTTCGTCGTATTAAATCGCTCTAGAATTAAACAAAATCTTTGACACCATGAAAATACGGAGTAGTTCATCGAGATAGAACCGTATGAAATAATTTGTGACTTTTTTCAAATTTAGCTTAGTAAATAAAGATAATGCGCTAATCCAAATTTTGATTTGTGGTCTCCCTTGGGATTCGAGCGGATCGTTAAAAACACGCGCTTCTGCGAACACTCGCGTCTTGAAAACGGAGCCACTGAACCTTTTTTCTAAACTACAACAGATCGCAAAGACTGAATTCATTTCCCAATGGCTCCCTTTTAAAATGACCAATCCGGTGGAATTGCATTGCTTTCAGCGTTTTTTCGCGAGCTCTCAATCCATCTTTAGTTAAAAGTGCTACGCTCGTTCGAATCACTTTGGCCGACGATGATTCAATGGAGACTTGAGAACATAAAGGGAAACCCATCTAATCCATTGAATTTCGAAATGAGTAACCGCATTTATTCTGCTTCGGAATCGCACGAAAAACGCTGCAAGTTTCACCATTTTGTTGTTGTTATTTCTCACTTTTCGTTTGCTCTTCGAGGCCTTCATTTTGGCAAATCGGCAGCGCACGAATTGGTCTCGGCAAAATATTAAACCTTTCCGCTCCACGCAGACATTCCGGTGCGACTCGCTCACTCCCCATAATTCCCTGATTCGAACAAATCTCAGTTTGTTGCCACCGAAGACATTATTAGACTAGACAAATAACTAGGGAATGGCTAATTTTAAAAAATACCTACGGTTGTCGTTTTTACTCTAAGAATTCTCGAATTGCATATTTTCTCTCTCCAAATATGAGAATATCACTACAGGTCTGTGATATTCTCCCCGTTGCTCTCCAGTCGCGGCGGCTTCCTGGGTAATATTCATATTCAAATTTGAGGAGGAACCAAACGATTTGTCCTCAAAAGATTTCTCATATTTATTTGAACCTTACTTACTCAGACGGCAATTTATAAAGAAGAAATCGTTAATGTCAGCTTGCAAAGTCATAAAGCTAGTGTTTTCTTCTTGTTCGTAAACCTAAAATTATCTAAATTACCCTGCTATCTGTTTAATGCGAAGTGAAACTTATCCGCATAATTTCACTCTTCCTGTTTTAAATATACGAAATAGCGACGGAAAGGGGAAACATTATGCGAATAATAACGGCGTTTCTTTAGACGTGAGAGAGAAGGCAGCTTCCCCTTAACAGCGGTAGAACTCCGTTGAGTCGCCACGAGGTACCTGCTGTCTGAGGGCTTCGTTAACTAAGCCGCCCGCATCGCAGAGGCCAATAATAGAGAGCACCGAATTAAAACTGATGTTTTAATTAATGAAGAGAGATTTTCTAATGGCCGCCCTTAATGTTACCAGGATGTCGTCACGCGCGGACTAATGACGTTTACTGCCGTCCATGTCGGTGCGATGAAGTAAGACCTCAAGGTCGTCGGCGATCGCCGGATTTAACCGCGTTCGATTCAAGGACGCAAGGAGCATCGTCGTCACGTGATTCCAACACGCTCATCTTGCACTCTATCATCGCTCTCCGATCGAGCAGAAGGCTCAAAATTTGGCGTAACCCTGCGTTATTCGTTCTCGTCAGTCCGTCGCGTGTTTGGTCCCGTGTCGCAACACGCGAAGCACTGGCGGTGCGATTGAAAGTACGTAGATGCGATTCCATCGAAGCAAATCGTCATTCCTTGTCTTTCGGTCGCCTCTTCCGGCCTCGTTGTTTTCGCTCCGCCCCCCTCTCCGCCTCCCAGCCCATCCTCCCTGCCACGCCCCCTTCCCCGCCCCTCCATCCCATTTAAATCCTATTCTCCCTGCTAGGGTTATTAAGCTCAAATTTTGACGAACGGTTATTCCACGTTTATTCTTATTTCAAAAATCGTTTGTCGCTCTTCATTGTTTCGTAAACCAATGCAGAATTCTACATGTCGTTTGCTGAAAAATGTCGGCTGGCCTCAATGATTCCGTATATTTTTTACCCTAACATTTTAAAACTGCGATGAGCTATAAATCAGGAGAAAAATTCAGCCATTACCGGAATCCAACCCGGTAATGGCAGAATTTCTCTCCATAATTTTAGTTTCTCCCATATTCTTGCATGCACTTGTCGCAAAGGGGTATATGATACGCTCTATCTAACATCTCATCCTATCTAATATATCTATAAAAGTAAGTGTGTATGTATGTATGTATGTGTGTGATTCTATAACTCGAAAACTACAGAACTTAGAAGCAAGAGAAAGGTATCATTTCAATCGCAGTGCAGAGAAAGGTGGTGTAGTAGGGTTTTTAAACCGATTTGATTGACCCTTATAATTTAAAAAATATATTTTCTCTTCGATTTTTTTCCATTTGAATAACACGGGAATGAGTGTAGACAAATTTTAATTTAGACTTTAAAATTACTAATAACCCTAGTACGAGTTCAAGACTTGAACCCAGAAACGCAGAAATTAATGAAGTTTTTTCCTACTGTCGAATTTCAAATACGGACAAAAGATTTCCTAAATTACGCTTTTAACAGCAAAATTTCGACATTTTTAATCGAAAACTTATGGTTGTTATATATATCTAATTGTTGCCGACTTCTTGAACTAGGAAAACTGGGTATGCGAATTTGTTATTTTTATTATGGTAACGTAAATAAACAAACTTGTCAATAGCATTGTTGGTATTGTAAGGTAAAAATTGGCGTAAGCTATATGTGAAAGCGACTTCGTAAATGCAAGAGGCATATTTTTAAGGTGTATAGTGGAAAATTGTGGAAAAATTAGAGAAAAATGTAAAAATTTGAAATAAAAAAACTTCATCAGAAATGTCAAAACTATACAGTTAAAAACTTGAAACATTTTCCTGCATCAAAATAATTAATATTTTATTAAGTTGGATGTAACATTATTAACAAAGTATCAAAAAATTCGGAAAGTTACTCAGCAATTAAAGAAATTGTGTTTAGTTTCGAAAATTAGCGTTTATTATCGGAGGTCGCGTATCAAATTCGCAAGATTGGATCTCAAAAAGTTCATTTTCTTTGACAGTGAGCACAACTCACTCCTGGTGTACTGCATATCGTTTGCTAGAAATGCAAAGTCTAATGTCTGCGATGTGTCTCCTGGTGTCGAAATCGCGAGCTGAAGTTCTTCAACGGGAAATTCCCCCGGCCCAAACGTATACCCTTAATTATTTAAACGCATTGTGCCAATGAAGACAACTTTACTTAAATTTTCAAGAAAATGTGATGTATGATCCAAATAGAGCCCAACCGGGCCATCCTGATTTCATAGCTTCTCTCTTCACTGTCATAATTTGAAGTTTTTTGTTGAAAGAATCTTAGCTAAATTTCATATATTGTATTAATACACTACTGTTGTGTAATAGAAGGTCGAATGATTAACACTCAAATATAATTTTCTTATCAATATTGAATCAGAAACCCGAACGTCAAATAACTTGCAACCTTTTCGTACTTCAAGTGTTTCTGAATACTCTGCATTGATTATTTGTTCTTAACCTTAAACCCGAGCATCGTCCGGGCACTTCTGCTAGTAGGCTTATATATAATAAGCATTGTTGGTTGTGATCATTTACTGCAGCGCCATTTATGAGCCGTAGAAGAAATGCGAACGAGCACACTATATTTTAGTTAGCTTTTTGTTTTGTTTACCTTGATGACGAAAGAACTCGGTAAGTAGCTTTTATAATTCATACTAATTGCATTGAAAAACGTAAAAAGTGATGAATATTACGTTTGTTATTTAATGAAATTTCAACGGGCATTTACTCAATAGCGTAGTTATTCACGATATTTTTATGCTTATACAGTTATCAAGAAAATACCCTCATGCCTTCATATCTCAATTTAAAGTTTTATTTTCTGCTTTAGATACATCAATAAAAGTACAACCATGAATTCCAATTGCAATGGTTTATTTTCTCGATAACCGTAAGAGATTACGGTTAGAAATTTTCCAGGAATGCTTGATTCACACAATATAAGTGATTGACAAAAAATGTTTGGAAAAACGACCCAGCCTCGACTCCGAGGGATTACATCTATTTCTCGTGATGTAACACGTAAAAATGGAATTTTAGACTTTTAATCTTTTGGAAATTACAATTATAAAAAATTGACCATCGATCATACGATTTGAACTTTTTTAAAGAAAAATTAATATAGTCATTTATTTTATTAATATTTTTCCGTTTTCTATTTTCGACGGGCGCTATACATTTACATTAGCGCTTGTATCCCGCTTTCCCGAGATCCCGGGATCCCGGGGGTAAAATGGTTTTCCTGTTTCCCAGGAAATCAATTGAATATCCCGGGAATTCCCGGTATATCATAAAGAGAATTTTACTCTCTAGCATTTATAGTCCGTGCAGTTCCTAAAGGGGCCACTAACAAGACTATCTTTGTTTCCGAGTTGCTTAGTTTCACTTCTAATGCAATAATAAGGAAGAAATTTATATAGAGCGCTCACAAATGCTTGCATTCTCGGGGGAATATATACAGCGAAGCTCTTCGATTTCACGTCCTCCGATTTTACGTTTTCCTCGAATTTACGCATTTTTCTTTCGGTCCCGGTGTTTGGTCCATAATTACAATGATAAATTTTAACGCATTTTACGTTTTCGCGATTTTCCGCTTTCCTCAAATTTACGACAGGAATTTCACGTCTGGATAATATGTAAATGCCACAAATTTTACGGTTATAGTATTCCCAATTACAATTCAACTGAATCGTTTTCCATATTCTCTAATTAAAAAACTATATTGGTGTATTCCATATTCAAAAATAATTTAGACGAAAACAAAAACGGCTGAAGACCACTGCGCTATAGAGTGTGAGTTGACATTTATACGGATTGTCTCCCAAATTGAGCATATTATGACAAATAGTTTGGTGTATCAAAGTTCAGGTTTTTCTCACGACTGCAGCCGGTGTTTTCATAACCAAAATATGCACATCACTGTGCGATCGTAGTGTGAACACATTATGTTTTCTTAAAAGTTACTATAAATCAATTACTAATAGGAAATAAGAATTAGAACACTGTTTTCGATATGGTTTTGTATTTATATGATAAATGTATGCTAATGGTATAGATGTTCAATTCATATTTTATTCTACATACCGTGTATATTGGTAACTATATTTTTATAATCAATATAATAAGCGAATTTCAGGTCAATAAATAAATGCTAATTTCAATTATTTTTTATTTTATCCGTGTAACCCATATTTGTTAATAATTTTAACAATTTTCCTTCGAACTTCTCAGAGTTTCGGGATCGATTAAAAACCGGGAAACACAAGCACTAGTATAAACATCAATATGTAAGCCTTTCGTCTGATACGAGGTTCAAATAAATAAAATGGAGTAATTTTCTACTAAAACATTAAATAACCCGAATGAATTGTTAAAAAATCCTAAATCTAGAGTAAAATTACTTAATAAGATTCACCTGTTTATAAAAAAAGTTGTAACACTATTTTTATTTTATTCTTCCTTTTTATAATTTTTAAAAGTTTTTATATCAACCAATAATCAAGCAATTGCTAACCTTATTTTTATTTTTTCTTTCTTTTTAAATGGTTTTTAAATTGTTTATTGGAATCCCGGGAAATTCCCGGGATCCCGGGATTTATAATTTTGAATTCCGGAATCCCGGGATTCTGAAAGAACCGGGAAATGACAAGCACTAATTTACATATAATCGTGCTCTCTCTCTTCGTAAGTCTACCTTCTCATCTGCTAGTAAATCATTAGCCCTATACTCTCTCTCTCTGATCGGAGAGCATCCATTGACCTTAAGTGCCTAAGTAACTCTGTATCTGCCAAATACAAGTCACCCGACCTGTCCTGTCCCCTCACGCTCCGCCCGACTATCAGATCTCTTCCGCTGCCCAACCCCGCGCCTTGCAGTCACTAAACGGTCTCCATCCTTCCGTCTCCCCAGTCTTTATAACGCTTTGCTTTAGTTCTCCCCGACGTCGATATCTTCCCCAACAGAATTTCCCTAACCAAATAACTTTTTCCCTAAACCCACTTCGCGGCCTGCTGAATTGTTATTGTTGTTTTGTGTTTCGACGTTTTGTTTAAGTCACTCTATTTATAGTTTTAATGTATAATTTGTTCCTTGTTGACGTTGTTGTAATGTTCAATGTAAAAGACCTTAGTTTTTTTAACATCTTCGATAAATGAATAAATATTCTAATAATTGAAAACGATTTTCGTCACTGTGGCAACTCCTAATGCCGTTGCTGAATAAAATGAGACCGAGACGACGATAAAAATTCATCAGTGAATTCTTGAGCTCGTATGAAGGCCTAAAATAATTTCAAGAATGAGCATTTAAATATTGAAAAATTAAGTACAGTCGGACCTCGAGTTACGCGCGGATGAGTTCCTGGAAAACGCCGTGTAAATGAAAACCGCGCACCTCGAGGCATTAATTCTATAGAAAATAGTCGGATAGGGACATGGACAATATTTCATAATAAAAGGATAATTAAACAAAATTAAGTAATTAATGGCACTTGTTCACAAATTACTCCTATCCAACCAAAGAAAACATTCTGAAAGGAATGAATTACGAAAGTTCAATGGAAGAGTATCCGCTCGGAAAGTGGAAGATCCAGGTTCGATCTATTCTATTCAAACAATCTCTATTCTAATGAATTTTAAAGGCAAATATGAAAAGTCATACACCGAACCCCATTAGTTGGCATTTACTCTAAAGAGATGCTATTTATTTGCCGTTTTCATGAGCTCTCAGTTCCATCGGGAAATGCCAGAAGAGTTTCTTTGTTTTTCTCATTCTTCCATTTAACCCCATATAATAAGGCTTCATACACCCGGACAAAGCGTTTTTAATATAATACTAGGGGATCCGCCCCTACGCGCTACGCGCGTCTACCCCGTGCTTCGCTCCGCGAGGTGAATTAGTCTGCTGCCCGTGTGCAACCCTGAACCTCCTCATTTCTGTATATATTTAAGGTAGAAAATTATATTTAGCCCTATTTTCGGGCTTCTCTCTCCCTTTCTCCCATTTCCCTCCTTCTCTCACCCCATCTCTCCCTCTCTCTACCTCCCTCTCTACTTCCCTATATTCCTACCTCCCTCTTTCCCAAACTTTCGCTTCCCCTCATTCTCTCCCTCCCCCTTTCCCTCTTTCTCCTCTCTCTCTCCTTCCTTGTCTCTTTCACTCTTTTCCCCACACTTCCGTCTTCCTCCGTTTTCCTAATAGGGTCCTATATACTTTTATAAGTACGGCAACAATGCTGGTTGTTCTTGGCGACGAAATATTTTGCTCACGAAAAACTTAAAATTTTCGTCTTCAAAACAATTTTCTGAGTCATTTCGAATCGTATTTGAAAATATACCGTAGGAAAATATATTTGCGTTCTTTTGCACGTACTATGGTTCAAGTTTCTAATTTCTAGGACAATTATAAGTAATTTTAGAAAGCAAATGAAAGATGTCTTCCACTCATTTACGTGTTATGCTTTCAAAGCGGACGCGATGGCAACAATCCTGCAAAGTTAATATTATGGGTATTTCTTGATAAAAAAAATTTTTGAGGGGCTTTCCACTTAAACATTTCCCGTTTTCGCAATTTTCCCTCTGTTTATAAGTCATGAATAATCAGTCTGAATTTCTTCAGCATTCTAGCTCATACAGAAGTAATAAATAGTAAGCGTTATGCATCATAATGACCTTTACGATTTTATAATTGGCCGAGCGGAGCTAGGTCCCTCCTGTTGGGACTGTGCATTTTTTCTGTCTGTTCTACGATAACTACCGTCTCGTTTGTCTGATTTTCACCAAATTTCGTGTGGATGTACAAATACCTTAAGAGTCGACTGCCTATAGTTTTTCTAGAATACCACCCTTATAGTTACTGCGCAACTTGCGTTAGCGCATTGCGCTAATTTCCAAATCTTATCCAATCGAAAAGAATTTGGCATACATATGGAAAACATCAAACGATGAAGAAAACGTCAAATAAACATTTCTCTAAAACGTACAGGGAACCTCACAGAGGCGCGTAATTTGCGTTCGCATGGTCTCCCCTGTTTAGTCCCTGTGCACTTTGTCTGTTTATTTGTTTGTCTGTCTGTTCTACTATAACTGCTATCCCAAACGAAATTTCGTAAACAGATGGAACATTGAATAATATAGAATAATATCGAAGAATTGAGGACTAAAACGAGAAATATTTTACTGCTGTGGGCGGCGCTTTCAATTCTATTCAAATTTTCCATCCCCACCGTATGACGTGCGGGGTAACTATGAAGAAGATAATAATACTGAACATGTGATTCTCCCTCACCGGCCCTAAGTGCTCTGAGCGAATATCCCGCGGATCCCCTAGCTATTAATGAGTTGTTTTAATTTTGAGAATCTCCGTTCTGCCGAAGCTACAGTTACAGGACTTTTTTAATAAGATTCTCAACGCTATATATACATTTGGATACACATCTTCCATTTGATTAGTGCATATTAATTTCAAGCATTCAGTAACACCACCACAGTCTATGGGAATAATGTCGTGGAAAAAGTTTAACTCTTCGAACAGATATCAATAATGAGGCCAGGCTCAACCCTGTGGAATTTACTCTTCATGAAAAAAAGGAACTTAGTTACTTCCGCAAATTTAATTTAAATACGACCGGTTTCACAACGATCGTGGCATCATCACCCGATCGTAGCGAAACCGGTCGTTTAAAATTTAATTTGTGGAAGTAACTAAGTTCCTTTTTTTCATGACTTCGATCAGATCTTTGCCATGTCGCAAGAATCGCCGTACTCCAAACTGAGACTAAGATCCGTGCGACGTTTTAACAGTTAAAACTTATATTTGACAATTGCTCCTCCTCGTATAGAATAGAACTTCTGGAGCTAAATATTTTCTTTCGAATGATAAAAAATTCTATTCATAAACATTCAAGTTGTAGAGATTCTGCTGCATGTGTAAAACATGAAAAGAGGAACTGTACTGTTTCCCCCTTTCGAATGTTGTCTGCAATGCGCCTCAAAATATCATTCGGTTTCGTATGCGGATCAAAAGATGAGATTTTTGCCCTACGCATTCGCTCTGCGTTTTGTGATGTCGCGCACATCTTCTTACCTCCCTCTAACCGTTTGCGAGAATGGTAATTTCAAAATTTCAAACTTTGTTTGTCGGCTTGGGTAGCGTGGTTTGCACTTGAACACTCCAAAAAAATACGGACACTCAACCAGCTAGCTCTTTTCTCCAAGTTCCCCCAGTACGAGTAGTTCAGTGGTGCGTGATAAAGCAAATAATCTGTACTTATCAGTTTTAATCCATTAAACCTGCCGGATTATTCATTTAAATTACTTCCTTATTTTATAGACGTCACCATCTTCAGAAAATCTTCCTCTACTATGGGGATATTATTGCTGACTTTATTCAATAAGTTCTACATTTTTCAGCTCTTTACAGGTTTTTTTCAGTTGATATAAATAGCTTGGAATAATACAATTCGCGGTTGTTTTTGTCTTCGATTCGAGTTTCCACGTCCCCTGGTTTCGGCTGAGGCTCCAGAAAACTGATTTCTTAAAATGTGCCATGAGCTATAGAAAATGTCAAGTTCAAACGTAAATTATTAATATTTATGTAATATGTTCATATCCAGTCGTTAAACAGTCTCGAGGCTGCCACCGAAGAAATGGTGAAAACCTCGCCTTCAAGGGCTTGTCCATTCGGAAATATTTTATCTCTTGTATTCGTGGATCAAGTTAGTTTTCGTGATGAATAAAGTAATTCTAGGCGTCCATCTTGTGATTCTCTTAATCTTATTTCAGATGAAAGTCGCGTGATATCTTCTGATCTCGCTTGCATTTTTCCCGGGGCACAAATCTGCAAAATGCGTCGAGCAAGGTGTTCGAAACTTACACTCTTACACTCTCGGCATTTTCTGCCGTGCGTCGAACTCTCTTGGCATTCGCTCTCGAGTCTCCTTGGCTTTCTCCGAGGAGTCGAGAGAGAGAGAGGCGCCGATGGAGCAGAATGCGTCGCTGATCGCGTAATCAAAGCGGCATGCGTCTCTTGAGTCTTCTTAGTTGGTGTTTCAGCCGAGGCGATTGCAGCGCTGCGCCCAACACGCTCTTCGCTTCTACGACCGCGGGCGGCACTCGATCTCTAATAGACGCGACTCTTTTATTTTGTTAAGTCATTTAATTTTTGTTCGTTTGCTCACCATATTTTCGTCCAGGAGTTGGTGATGCATTTACTTGTGAGGGAAAAAAATATTGAGGAAGTATTTCGGTCTTTCAAAATCGCTCGTTGACAGATTGTTTTTAATTATCTGAAAACGAATAATTCCTGCCACCTGTTCTATTTTGGGGACAACTTTTCTGTAAATTCTTCCTTTTGAATTCATATTCCATAGAATAAGCAGCTGTATTATCTAAAAGAAAAAATCTTTTATGAGAAGATAATTCATAAAAAAATTTCCAACTGATTTCAAAAATTCTCCTGCAAACCAGTCTTTCGGAATTCTCTGTTTATTCGGTTATGTGATGAATTTAGTATACTGGGAATGAAAACAAGAACTCCGCGAAAAATTGATGCATAAAAGAGCATAAGAAAATCTTTTAATGCTGGCCAAAACCTTTGTAGTAAAAATATTTAAGCTTTTAATAAATCAGTATTTATCATAGTAGAGTATCCGTGAGTTGAAATGCCATTAGTTTCGGAAGGAGGAACCTCTTCGGAGAGCGGACCGAAGCGCGAAGGGTCGTCAAGAGACCGTCAGTTTTCCAAAAAGAGGCCGCATTAATCCTCTGGCCATCCGGAGCAGATGAGCGCCGCGCCTCCCTCGCTCGGAGAAGTCGGCCCACTCCCTCATCTCAAGGCCTTTTGGGAGTGGGCAGAGCTCTCGTAGGAGAATCGAATGTGTGGTATGGAGGAGAGGGAGGGGGAGAGTGGGCGAGAGGGAAAGTGGAGGGGGGAGGAGGAGAAAAGGAGGGGAGGGAGAAGAGGAAGAGATAGGGGAAATAGAAGGTCCGGGAAGGAGCGAAAGAAGAGAGAGAGTGGAATTGGAAGTGACGGGAGGAATTGGGGAAAGGGAAGCAATAAGAGAGAGAGAGAGAAAGAGAGAGAGGGAGGGAGGAGGGGGATTGGGAGGGTGAGGGGGAGGTCGCCCTGATGGAAATGCCGGCGTATCTGTCGAGAATCGATCGCGGCCTTTGCGTTCGATTCGGAAGGTGAGTGCGAGAGAGAGAGAGAGAGAAAGAAATTTGCTACGGGACGGTGTAGATTCCAGAGCTAAGTAAGACAGACACGTATATGTGATAGCTTTCATCTCCAATGGAGAAATTCGCGAGACGCTGTAGAAAAGAGAGGCTTCAATCGAATCGATTATGGCGCCCTCTGGGAGGCGATGGGGCGAGAAATGTGGTCGATTGGAAGAGACGCGGGAAAGAAGGTTTTGGGAGAAAGATCTTGTTTGCCCAAATCGGCAGACATTCTTTATCAGACACCAAAATCACCATAGCCCAAAACAGCACACTTTCTAAACCAGCGGTACCTTCAGTACGGCCCGCGAAGGGTTTTGTGCGGCTCGCGAGGGTATGATGAAAAAACTATCCGAAAAAAATTAGCGCTCAAATTCATATATTTTATGAAAATTGTTATAACAAAACTTTTAATACTGAAATGTTGACCATGAAAACCGTATTTAGACTTGATTTTCACTTATATTACTCCTTAAAACACATAGAAACTTTCGATTTAATCTCTAATCCGACCCGCCGAAGAACTGCCAATGCGACCCGTCAGTAAGAAAAGTTTGGACACCACTGTTCTCGACTCTATAATCTAGACCAGTGGTCCCCAACCTCTACCTCCGGGGGGCCGCATCGGCAATTCCCAAGTCCTCGCGAGCCGCGAGTCCAGACAGATCAAAACACGTCACATTTTTTGAACCGAAAAGGGGTTAATGAGGGATGGATTTAAGTTGCGCGCTGAACAACCATACTGTTTGAATTTCGAAGGAGATTGGTCGAAACGTATCTGAATAAATTATAATAATTGAACTGAAAATCTAACAATAAGTCGGATGAAAGAGGTTATTTAGGGTTTGCGAGGCTCCAAGCGATAGTGCCTTGCGGAGCGACAACTAACAATTTAAGAAAACGTGGTTAAATTTTATGGAGAAAAACAGGCTATGAAATCCTTGATAATTTATTTGCGTATATGTTGCTATATACTAAGGTGAACTTCTAAGGCTTATGCCAACAGCTCTAAGTCTTTGAATATGAAATAATTATTTTGTCCGATGTTACCTGTCAGTTGAGACTGGTCTTTGCCCATTATCTTTTGCGTTAATCGAACGACAACTGCTCTTATTTGTGTTCAAAATTTTCACAGTCAATGCATACATTTCTTTGCTCTCTCGCACTAAGTTTGTGATTCTATGACACTAATTCTCAGGCGGCATTAAAGCGCAAGGATCCTAGAGGCGCGAGGCTCTAGGTCAGAGGTTCTCAACATGGTGCCCGCCGAGGTATTTATAATAGGTGCCTGTCGAGGCTTTTACAGGTATATACCCGCTGCTCTAATAGGGTGGTAATACCAAAGAGACACAATATTTAAATACACTTAACGGCTCGTCATTCACCTTTTGATACGCATTTTCCACTGGGCTAAAAAAGTTAGTGATTTGAAATCAAAATTATCGGAGCAGAAATGTATATTTACCAAGCATGTTGTAGATTATAAAAACGCATCATTAGCTTCTTTTAAAATTGCTCATTTATTAGCATCCAAGAAAAAAACCGCTTGAAGATGGCCAGTTCATCAAGAAAGCATTCATTGGCAGAGTTGAGCAACTTTCTGATGAATTTTTAAGTAATAAGAAAAAATGCCAGAAATGAAAAATTGCAACTTTCAAACGACGTAATTACTGAAAGGGTGACTGCCATTTTACATAATATGAAAGTTAAACTGCAGACTGATCTCAAAGACAGTGGATGGTATTCCCTTCATCATCTTGATGAAAGCACGGACGGACTCAATACGGTTCACGACTGTCACCAGCTGAAACTATGTATCTTCTCATTTCTTCAAAATTCTGCACACGGATGGACGGACATAGTGAAAATATTTTAAATTTATTTTTTTAAAAAGGCGCTAAAAAGGATGTTAGGTAATATTAATACCAGTTTATTTAGCTTTTCTCAGCATTAAATTAAAAATATTCTATTTTTTGTGTTTATATGGTTGTGCCCGCCTCCCTTTCCCAGAATGTGGTGAGCGTGCAATGAAGACAGAAGGTCTTCCCTAGGCTGTCGCCAAGATCGGTGTTTCTCCAACTACGGGGGCCGCGAAATTGTGTTCAAGGTGAAATGACAAAAAATAAAAAAATAAAATTCTGTCGAGGAATTTTTGGGTGAACGATGTGATAAAAGTTATTATTAGTTACATAAAATGAAGAAATTTGCAATAAAGTTTCTTATTTTTACTACTCTCAGCCTGAAGGGGGCCGCATGATATTCAAGGGGCCATTTAATGTTTAAGAATCACTGCCTTAGATCGGAAAACTTTCAAAACTGGAAATTTGCGATAACTTGGTGCTCGCTGGTAAGCTTTTTCTCGCGTGCAGAAATAATTTATTATTATAATTATGGTTTTGAGTATGATTAGCGCTCGTGAAATGCAAAAAAATCATTCTCTAATCAAATCTATATATCATTTTCACGCAAAAGTCAATTTGTTTGCATTTTGTAACATGTTCTGTCATTTAGCGTTCATTTCTGTGAATTTCTAGAAACATGTCTCAAGTATTCCAATAACTTAAGCTCGATATATTTTATTCAATGGACAAGGAAATCTCGTCACAGCGTCTTTGCAGAAAGACAATATTTGATTATATTTTTTATGAAATTGAGAAGTTAAACTTAAGCGCAAAAGTTTTATTAAATATCATAACAATTGATAATATTGTACTCTACCACTGAATAAAAATTCTGTTCTAAATTCCGATAATAAAGAAGGTGAAGAAGATAGTAGTGTTAACATAGACTGAAAACTAAGAAGTTAAGAGTTATAATGAAATTTTTGGTAAAATTGGAGGATTAGTGATTTGTTTTGAAAATATGACAAAATCTAGAAATATAACAAAACCAAATTCTGCATTGAGTCCAGCTTCATACAGAGGTAAATCGAAGGCTACGTTTGTCTCCGATTCCAGGGTCCCCAGTTCGATTCCAGGAGCTTAACTCTTCCCATTTGTGTCGTATTTTCTCTGACACCGCGAGATCCAGCGCAAACAAATTTGCATAAGTCCTGTTTCGTTCAGGGGAAGGTCGAGGGAGTTCGCTTCCAGTCCCAAAGTCCAAAGTTCTGTTCCAAGAGCTTTTTTTCCCACTAAAGATGCACGGGAATGAGTAAACCTAATTTTTCAACCTTAGTTCACTTATTATCATAGTAAAAGCTCAGAACATGAAGAAAAAACGCCTAGTAGAAATGTTTTAAATTTTCAACTTCGATTTTCGAATAGGCATCAAATCTATACTCAAATTGGTTTAGAACGCGAAAATTCGACTTTCTTTTAGGTGGAAACCACTGGCGACCACGGAATACGCCAGAATTTGGTTCCGTTTTATTAGTCAGTTAGATCTGAAGGGCATTTTTTTCTCTCTCCGAAGTATCAGGGTTCGAGTCCATGTGATATTTTCCATTCATTTACAGGACTTAAGTGTCAAAAACTTTTCTATTTTTATCACTGAAAGATCGGTACCTAACGGGTCATATAAGACCTAGGGAGAGGAAAGTATCGTTTTTACTTTCTCCATATACGAGAGCAAGTATTGTTTTCATGAAAAAAATCGAATTCGAGATTTCAACGGAAATACATGTTTTAAGGTCCCCTGAACACGTTTTGACTATTTTCTCGATGATGTCTGTGTGTCTGTCTGTCTGTCAGTCTGTCTGTATGTGATAGATTTTTGTGGGCGTGTGCCGTACAGAACAGTTTACGTCTAACGAATGTGGGAGCTAGTCGGAGAAACGGCGGCATTTTGTTCTTGGTAGGTTGCATTGCTCGAAATGACGTTATTTACGCAAATGATTCAAGTGGACATTACAGAGAGGTCTTAGAAATAATACGATTTAACGAATGTGGTTACGTTGAGTTTTGTTTTCACCGTACCGCTTTCAAGAAAACACAAACGTCAAAATACCTAGATTATTTAAGTGATATCTATTCTTCAATTAACGATACTCCAAAAACGTTTTGGCGGCATGTTAGGCGGAGGAGGAGCGGTAGACCAATTCCCTCCTCAATGACTTATGACAAACGCATAGCATGCGGTTCTTCTGCAATTGCTAATTTATTTTCAAACTAGTGTATTGCCCGTCATATGACGAATAAATAATAATATTCCCTCCCGCACTCTCGGCGTCCCTCTCTCCCTCCCTCTGTCTCCCTCCCTTCCTTCTCTCTCCCTTCCTCTCTCTTTCCCTCCCTCTCCCTTTCCTTCCCTCTCTCTCCCTCCCTCTCTCTACCTCTTTTCTCCCACCTCCCCCTCTCTCATTTCCTCCTGTCACAATCCATAGCGCTCCCTCTTTATCTCTTTCCTCCCGTCCTTTTCTAATTCTATACCTCCCTTACTCTATATGTACCTTCCATTCTATATCCCTTCCTTCCCATCTTCCCACATCCCCTTCTCTCTTCTCTACATCTATATAGTCGTTTAGATAAGCAAAAGAATCCAAACTAAATCCCAGTCCCATTAGGATTACGTATTTTCGCGAAAAATCCTACGATAATTTAAGGCAACCTATGCACTCGTATTTATTGCTCGTAAGCGGGTTGAAACAACAATTGATTCTCGAATTTTAACAATGACGTGGTCGGCAAGGCAACATACCGTTTAAAAGCCGATATTTTTCCAAAATATGTGATTTAAATGTTTAATATGAGAGAATTCGAACGGTAGGCGGGAAAAGATGAATAGAATAAAAAACTTCATTAATTTTTCTAAAACAGTTTAAATTCGAAGATCGTACGTCAATTCTTTCTAATTTTAATTTCCAAAAGAATAAAAGCCTGCACTTTAAAAATTCGATTTTTACGTATTATCTTACGGGAAACGAAAATCACCCCCCTGGAGTCGAACCCAGGTCTTTTTTCTTGTTTTCCCCTAAACATTTAATTTTTATATCTGAATAAAACATTCCTACGAAATTTTAACCTTCCACCTAATCGAGAAGTTTGTAAAAAACGCTTTAAAAAGTGCCATTGATGACGTCAGCGTTAGACAGAATGTCATTGGGATTTTATGTGTATGATTATTTCGCCTCAGTCTTTAAGAATCCTATGCAAACTTCATACTGACATGATTCTCTTTTATGTGAAAATTAGTACCTCACATCTGTGTGCTTAACCGCTGAAGAGGCGTTTTCTGAATTAAAAAATTTCAAATTAGACATTTTTTCAGGATCTGACGGCGTACCTCCTAATATATAATTAAAGCGTGTGCTTGTTAAAGGACCTGCCCGTTGCCATTGCTCTTCAGTTGGATCATGCATTTTAAATCTTTTCAGACAAGATGGAAACAGACCATGATCATCCCAATTCAGAAAAACGGCATTTAATCAGACGTCAAAAGTTATAGGACAATTTCGTTGTAACCACCGCATTGCTCCTTACCTTCAAAAAGATAGTCAATCCGACGCAGTTTGTATAGACTTTGAAAAGGCTTTCGACAGTGTTGATCATGGTAAACTCAAAACTTTTGACATCAGTGGTTTAAGCTTTTGCAGTCCTACCTCTGTGACGGCACACAAAAAGTTGCCACCGAGGGCTTACTTTCTGCCCCTACTAATGTCACTTCCATTTTGGGACCTTTTCTTTTTAAAGTTTTTATGAACGATTTGCCAAAACATTTCACTAGTCCTATCCTTTATGCCGAAGATTACAAACTTGGCATGATTGGCAGCTCTAATGGCTCTGTTCAGCTTCAAAAAGACATTGACAGTTTTTACTTGTGGTGCAAACCGTGGCATTTATTTCCTAATAATCCAAAGTGTAAAGTAAAATAAATTAAAAAAAAACACCCTATAAGATTAATGGTGTAGTACTTTAGCGAATAAATTGTAACAATGATTTGGGAAATACGCTTGATTAGGAATTAAATTTCAATTCCCACCTTAGGACATTGAGCGTAATTCATTCCGTAATTTCCCCATCACTACTATAGTGAAATCATACATACCATTAGTAAGTCCCGTTTTGGAATAAGGAAGTGTAATTTGGAATTATATTCACAAAACAAAAATCGACGCCGTCGAAAAAGTGCAACGATGGCTTTGTCAAAAATAAAATATAACCTATAGCAAAAATGACAATTTAAACTGTAACATGTTCAGAATTCGTCTTCTGTACACAAGACGTGAGATACTTGATGTGATTTTTGTGTGCAATATTTTGTAGGGCACAATTGATTCCAGCGAATTACTCGAGCTTGTTGGCCTAGTAGTTCCTAGCCGTCGATCCCGGTGTACACCACTGAACCCTTCTCTCGGGTAAATGTATGATTATTCGCCCATTCCCTGAGCATTCAGAGCTGCCATTAAGTGGAACGGCACTGTAGATTTTTCATGATTCAATTCCTGGTTTAAAGAATAAGATTTTGCAATCTCATAGCAGTTTGAATCACACTTGAGTGTAATGTCAATGTTTCATGGTGCAGCCAGTGTTGATTATTTTTATTATTAATTAATGATTATATTAACTTTTAATTGTTAATTGTTAATGTATTCCAAATTTTTACGGAATCCTAAAATTTGATTGTATTTTTAAAGGAGCAATTAAATGCTCATAAATTTATGGTTATTTATATTCTTAAATTCACTTTTTTATGCTTGAAAATTATCAGGGATGATGATTGCGAAAATGCAGTATTGTTGAACTTCTTCAATACGGAAAATTCAGGACTGGAATCCTTACGGACTATAGAATTTTCCGAACCAAGGTATGTAATACATAATGACTGTGCTGCTACTGTACGCGCTACCTAAAACATAATTTTCATCTTTAACCTAAGGTTATGAGTAAATAACACATGGAAAGACATGACATAATATAAGAAACGGATGTCTATTCATGAGGTTTCTCATAAACACTGTTTGTTTTACCCGATCCGGATTGGATCGTAGATGAAATGGACAATTTATACATTCCACAGTCGTTTTCAACATTTAAACAATATTTCTTAATCTGTAGGAACAAAGAGAAAGGGAAAATGGAAATGCCATCTACGCCATATTTCCGGACGAAGTTTTTTCCCAATTAGTCGAAATTACTGAACCATTCCGAACCAGTAACATAATTTCGAATCAGAGAGATTCAACTGCATTTATTTTTTATGGATACCGAGTACTATTAATTGATCTTGCTGATAAGAAACTATTCTTTTAACCTGTCAAAACTGCCAAAGCCGGAGATGTAATTTTGGCCGTTGAACTTCCTCCTTTCACAGCTTTTGCTGCGTTAATTATGCTCCACTGTGTCCAAAAAGTCCGAGGAGATGGCATGCAGTGGTAGAGAGTGAGGGAGAGAGAGAGAGGAAGACAGAGGGAGAGAGAGGGAGAGAAACAGAGAGAGACAGATAGAGATGGTGGCTCGGATGGTACGAGAGGAGGAACAGGAGGGTTTCGCCGTGATGAAGACATCCCCATTCATTCCTCGGTTGCACGTACTCCATCATTATTCCATGCCTTAGGAGACGAGAGGGGGAGGGGGATAAAGTGGAGGAGGAGTGCAAAGATGGTCGGGGCTGTACTCGCGGGGCGTGGCAAGGAAGATCTTCGATCCGCCGCGTGCTTTCCCCGTCCGCATTTTCACCCGAGAGCATCTCATCCCTCCCCCTTCTACGCCCCCTCCCCCTTCTACGCCCCTTCCCCCTTCTACGCCCCCTCCCCCTTCTACGCCCCCTCCCCCTTCTACGCCCCCTCCCCCTTCTACGCCCCCTACCCCTTCTACGCCCCTCCCCCTTCCACGCCCCCTCCCCCTTCCACGCCCCCTCCCCCTTCCACGCCCCATCCCACTTCCACGCCCCCTCCCCCTTCCCTCCTCCCCCTTCCCTCCTCCCCTTCCCTCCTCCCCATTCCCTCCTCCCCCTTCCCTCCTCCCCCTTCCCTCCTCCCCCTCTCTTTCGACCGCATACTCGCGGCGACCCTCTCCCCCTTCCCCTCCGCCCTCTTTCATTTCCATTCTCTGCTTCTCCGATTTTCCCTCTCCCTCTCTTCACTTGGGGAGGCTGAATGCCTCTCTTTTCCTGCCTCTGGCGTTCCATCCCGACGACGCTCTGTTTCGCGACCCTCCGCCGCCTTCATCTGTCGTCCCCCTTTCTGCCGCCCTCTCACCCTTCGCTCCCGCTTTCCCCCTCTCTTTTGTTCTTCATCCTTCTTCTTTCTTCCTCCTCATTCTCTTTTCCTTTCTTAAATCATATCTCTCTCAACCTTTTTTTTAATCCAAATTGCGGGAGGAGAAAATGCCCTCGTCGTCATCTGCGTAAGTTTTTGGTCAGATTCATTTAATTGGCGTTTTCGTGAATTTAGTATTTATTTAAATATCTTAATAAAACAACTCGTTTTCAGTTTATGATGGGTATAGGTTACTCCTATTTAATAACCTCTCTTTCCGCGACAAATATGTATCTCTTGTCACACATCCGCCAATTGCAAAATATCTACTTTTAAGTTTGTTTGACTTAAATTATGCATTGATTCAGCCACAATTATGTCTTGCGTTGAAAAATGAGAGGCAGCTGTGTGTAATTGACAGCAACATTAAATAAAGCAGTTCCTCATCATTCGAGGGGGTTACGGTTCTGATTTAACCCGCGGTTGGCGAAGGCCAAGGCTCATGGGAAATCGGGGGTTAGAGGGAGTTATCCCTGATAAATTATATATGAATACAAAGGAATATACGTTCGAAGTAGAAAGAAGTGCTGTACGTTGATAATATAATGAATGCCTGACCTTATGCTTCAAAGAACCCTAGTAAAACCAACGCATTCATTTCATTCCTCGAGCCTCCATCTCCAGACTAATATGTGGTATTATCGGGAGCTGCGGTTTCGATAGTTCGCGATTCATTTATTTTGACCAAACCTTGCCTCTCGCGACGCAGACTCGAAGGTTCGCCAATCGCGATCTAATTCGAAAATGCTTCCGCACTGACCGAAGAACCGGTAAAAGTTATTTCATTAATTTATTCAAGGACATCTTTGTCAGATGTACTCGCGTTATATCCCGTTGTTGTGCATAAGTTTTTACTCAAGTGGGAGACCTCGAACTCTCTATCTATTTTACTGAGCTTAAGTTAAATGGTCACGAAAACATCGCTAAGAAACAGCGTAAGACGGTGTCATTAATTAAAAATGCTAAAATTATAAACAGAATTAAAAGTGATTTAAGTCAGTTGTCAATCAGTATTGCATTAATGAGTCGGGCAAGCAGCACGATGAAAAGTTAAGAAAAACAAAGAGGTAATGTAAGTGTTATTGATCATTTTATTGGAAAGAAACTTAATTCTTCTTAGATAATTACTTATTAATTTTTACGTGAATTTCCAAATTTTATTATTTTAAATATCCTGATTACGTTTCATTGATTTATCTTTTATTAGTGAATGAAAAGAAATTCTCAAACGTTTCAACATGTATGTGTTGTCTGTTCGTCGATAAATATCAGAAAAGAAAATATAATCGGCGAGCTCAACTAACAATTTAATTGCCATGGTTATCTCAATCATGGCGATTAAAATTCTTGCAGTTAAAAATCTGAAATAATATTAAGTTTATAAACGATATTTTTATTCTCACAGCAGTTAAATTAAACTTTATTCTCTCAGTCACACCTGTCCAAGTGCCATGTTCATTTCTCATTTCTAATTATTATTAAAACGCAGCTTTACGGATTTGAATTAAGATGCAATTTTATTCTGCCGGAAATTTCCAACTGCAATCCTTGAATTCTTAAGCGTGACAGAAAGTAAACAAAGAAGGATAGACATAGCTTTATTTGTATTATATTTGGATAGTGGGTTAATTAACCACACCGGTTTTTAGGACTAATATTTATTTGCCACGAAAGGTTATCTCTCAGCAAAAATTGCTCTTCGTGCTGCCAACCCCGGTCCCTAATCCCCATTTCGCATTGAGTCAAGGACGTACCGCTCGCGATGTTTTCGAGGGACGTAACCGAACGAACGGCAAGAGTTTCTCTTTGTTCGAGCTGAAAGGCTGACAGTTACATTTCCTCGCGTAATAAAACCCAACTTTATCATTATTAAAATTTCGTTTCTGCCTTGCGGGTGTTTTATCTTCGCCATTTGCAGGATGTCAAGGATACTCTCTTATTTCAACTGGCGCAACAAAGGTTTGAAGAGTATCATAAATTTCCAGGCCTATTTTATCTGCTGGAAAATTCGCGAAATGTGAGGAAGATTCGATGGATGAGGCTCCTACTCGCACCCCCTGCCACTCATCCATACCTCCGTCTCCCCCTTCTTCCTGGCCAATTGACCTCCCCTCCAACCCGCTCTCGCTTCCCCTATATTCTTGACTCTTCCCCCCTCTCTCCGCCTCCCTCTCTCCTCTCTCTCCTCCTCCCTCTCTCCTCCCTCTCTCCTCCCTCTCTCCTCCCTCTCTCCTCCCTCTCTCCTCCCTCTCTCCTCCATCTCCTCCTCCCTCTCTCCTCCCTCTCCTCCTCCCTCTCCTCCTCACTCTCTCCTCCCTCTCTCCTGCCTCTCCTCCTCCCTCTCCTCCTCCCCCCTCTCTCCTGCTTCTTCTCCTCCCCCTCATCCTCCCTCTCTCCTCCCGCTCCTCCCCCCTCTCTCCTCCCTCTCCTCCTCCTCCCTCTCTCCTCCCTCTCCTCCTCCCTATCTCCTCCCTGTCCTCCTCCCTCTCTCCTCTTCCCTCTCCTCCTCCCCCTCTCCTCTCTCTCCTCCTCCCTCTCCTTCCTCCTCCCTCTCTCCTCTCTCTTCACCTTCTCTCCTCCTCCCTAATTAAGGAATCTCCATTATGGACCGAACGTATTATGAATATCTGTAAAGTCATTATTACCTCTCTCCGTTTTTTCAGGCTACTAGAATTCCCTTATCTTCTTAAGAAAACAATTCGCCTCCGCGCCTCTTACTCCTCATATAGATCACTGTGACGTAGTCTCTCAAGATCTATCTGAAGAGCTAGCACACAATCTTCAACACACACAACGCCTGCGTGAGATTCATCTGCGATTTCAAATAGAGCGACAGGCTCCTTCACTAAGTGTGTGAATTTTTAAAATTGGCGAAAGAATAGGTCTCCATCTTCTGAAACTTTTCATCATCATATCCGATCATAAACCTCGTTATTTTGAATCACATTTTTCATCTATGAACGCTGTACACAGCATGAACACAATGGGAAATAGGTTCAAATCCCCCATCATAGAGCAGAAATTTGCAGTTAATCTTTTCACGTCAGAGTTTCCGACTCTAGAACACTCGACCAGTACAAATTCATAATTCCCTCTTGGGTTCTTCTTTCAAACACTCGTATTTCAAATTCCTTCGCAATAAAAGTACAAAAGATCAACACACATAGTTTACTAATTTGACAAATAATTATATACTAGTCTGCCCGTTGCAGAGTTGCTTTCAATTTGGATGCAACGGTAGGAGGATATAGGAAAAACAGTAATTTATGCAGGTGTTGTTTATTATTTAAGCAATACTATTAAAAGAACCTTATTGAATCTTTTATATTAAAATAATAGAATCATGATATAAAATTGGAATAAAAATAGCTATCCACCTCTTTTCCTTTCTTCATTTCAGGGTATAAAATGCTATCTTTTATTTTCTCTCTATCTCTCCCCCTCCTTCTCCCCTCCTGTTTCCAATGTAAAGACATTGCACCATCTATAAGCGTCAGATTATTTACCACGACGTCTGATATCCTGTTGCTTCCGCAGGATGACGAGGCAAATATCAAACCTTAATAGAATTATGCTTCCGTCGGATAACTTCACGGCCGTCTGTTGTTGCAGTGTTGCTTACAATTTGGAAACAACGGAGAAAGGAGATGCGACAAAGAGGTCAATAACTTTTCTGCAGGCAATAAATCCACGCCAGTTCCACTGAGAGAGTGTATGACCTTAAATCAGTTTTTCGACAGTAACCAGTGGTTATTTCTCTCTTTTTCTCTACGCACCCCTCTACCTTCTGTACCACTCGCGTCATCATTATTATCGTGGCTTATACCATCGATAATGCGTGGCTTTCGCTGCTTTAGATTGATTGTCATTTCAAAGTTTGTACTGAAAATCCGATATTTTCGCTATTAGTGGCTGGAAAACGGTTGCATGTCAACCCCATTGTTTGTATTTGGAAATTTTCCTGTAGCGGCCGAAGAAACACTATTGTGTAGCATCCCGCAAAAAGTAATGAATTCCTATGGTGATGATCAGGTTTGTGTTATGAGTTAAGTATTATCTACGTGGAAATCGGTGAATGTATTGATCACATAAAATAAAAGCATTACATCATATAAAAGCTTTTAACTCGTTTCAGTATGTCTAATTTCCCGTTTTTAGGCGCTCTTTTCTAAAAATAGAAAATGAAAGCCAAATTTTCAGGTCGTGTCCGTCTGTTCGCTCATCCGAATGTTTCATCTCCGAAACTACTGGTATTACGGACTTTAGGGCAAATAAAATAAGAAAATGACGTAAATGATTCACTTAACCTAATCAAGAGTGCCAAAAAATGAATTTTCCGTCATATCTCATTAAATGTTACTGATGCCAAAACAGTCTATAAACAAAATTTGTAGAATTAGCTAAGCAAAGTATATCTTATACATTCATTCTTGCCGAACGAGTTGCCGCTTTAAAGACAATCAAATAAGAAAGTCGTAATTCGCTCTGAAATTAAAGCATTTTGGTTTGTCAGTTGTCGCTAACGAGAACACTTCTTAGAAACTGAAGTAAACAGTATCATACTATCATGAAATACAACAAATGGAGAAGTTAGGACGGTACGATATGATGTACGCTAGGGCACTAGAATTAGAAGATAAGAAGTCGAATGGAATTCGTGGTCAAGGAATTATGAATACAGAGAGGAAGATAGTCTCAGAAACAAAGGATGTAGCACGGGTATGGGAAGAATACATTAAGGAACTATGCAGCAAGAAGGCAGGATCGGCAAAGATAGACCTGGGAGATGAGAAAAACATTGAAGAAGACAACTTAGGACCAAGTCTTAGGGAGAGCAAAGTAGAAAAAGAGATAGTGGAACTAAAGAAAGGGAAAAGCCACAGTCAGCGATGGAATACCAGCTGAGGTGCTTAAAGTCATGGGATCAGAAGGATTAAAAGCAATCACGAAATTCATTAATAAGATTTACGACACGGGAGAGTGTCCTCGGGATTTCCTAGAAGTAAAAATGATCCCTCTAAAGAAGAAGTCAAAGGCAATGCAGTGTAAAGACTACAGAACGATAAGCCTTCTGTCACACACTTCGAAGATCATCACGAGGATTCTTAATAAAAGGCTGGAGAAAAAGGCAGAAGAAATACTAGGAGAAGCTCAATTCGGTTTCAGAAAAGGACGAGGAACTAGAGATGTGATAGGGGTAGTTTGAATCATATCAGAAAGGGCAATAGAGTACAGTCAAGATATCTGCGCATGTTTCGTAGACTGGCAGAAGGCCTTTGATAGAGTTAACTGGGTAATGTTGATGAAGATATTAAAGGATATAGGTGTAGACTGGAAAGACAGAAGACTGATCAGGAATCTATATGTGAATCAAGTTGTAAAGGTCAGGTTGGAGAATGCGGACACCTGCGGAGTTATTATCGGTAGAGGAGTAAGACAAGGCTGCTGCCTATCGCCAACCCTATTCAATATATATGGAGAAGAGTTAGAAGGCACAGGAGATTTCAAAATTGAAGGAAGGATTATAAGAAGAGTAAAATACGCGGATGATCAAGTACTTGTAGCAAGAAAGGAAGAGGAACTCCAGAAAATGATAAATAAACTAGTGATAACAGGTAGAAAACACGGTATGGAAATAAATACTAAAAATCCAAGGTCATTCGAATATCGGGCAAAGAAGAGAATCTGAAAATAAGTATTGGAGGAAAGCCTTTAGAACAAGTTTCAGACTATAAATACCTTGGAAGCATCATAACAAGAGAAGCAAAATGTACGGATCAGATCAGGACTGGAATAAGAAAAGAAAAAGCGGCTTTCAGAAGAAATAAACACCTACTTACGGGGAATATAAGGGAAGATATCCGCAAGATGTTCATAAAATGCTATGTATGGAGTATAGCTTTGTACGGGGCAGAAACATGGACGCTAAGGAAAAATTACATCAAATACTTGGAAAGCTTTGAAATGTGGACTTGGAGGAGATTGCTGAAGATGAAATGAACAGATAGGATGAAAAACGATGAAGTTGTAGGAAGAGTAGGAAAGAAGCGAATGATTAAACAGACTGTTAGAAAGAGGAAGGCAAACTGGGCTGGGCATTACCTGAGGAGAGAGAGAATGATTAAAGACGTGTTAGAAGGAAAACTGGATGGAAAAAGGAAAAGAGGTAGGAAAATGTTTCAGCTGTTAGACGATTTGAAAGGGAAAGAGAGTTATCAAGATATGAAGAGGACAGCGGAAATTAGGAGTATATGGAGAAACAGGTTTAACCCTGAATAATCACGGACCTGTCTACGGACAGACTACCTATGATGATGATCTATTATAGACTAGATATTTAGCCGGACTTTGCCCCGGGTTTACAGTTTCGAATTTTTCATGCACATTTCAATCGCTAGTATTTTCATTCAAACTCAAGGTACTCTCAAGATAGGTGACCAATATTCCCACATAATTGGTATGAACAAATTAAAAATAGATTCAAATTTGATGTCTTTCTCCCCCTCCCTCCAAAGAATTCAAAGTTCTGGCACTGAGGTGCACCTACTCGACGTCTTATTAGTATGTGTGTCAAGTTTTAAGTCTGCGTTTCTTGGTATAATATTGATATTGGTGGAGGATTCATCAAAATCGGCCAATTGGTCGCTGAGATATCTTCTTTTAAATTATATTTGGCACTGCATCTCTTATGATCACCTGGAGCTGCATAATAGTACTGGAGACAATCTGGGAGATTTATTCAGAATGTTAGGAGTTTATAAAGAAATTATGAAAAAAGAATAAACTTCTAATTATCACTCAATGGTTGAGAAAAGGTAAAACTCGTTCGCGCCTTTTATTTACGGCTCGAAAATAGTGTATGTCTTATCGAAACACGACCGATATTCCCAAATTAAATTGCATCGTTTTTCTTTATTTTTTCTTTTATTCCTCTTTCTTCTCCTTCAAGTCACGCCTCTCCATTGACGACTGCGCGCTCGTATATACTTTCAGCTTACCATCTGTTGTAGCTTGTTGCTCCACTGTGCCATTGGCATACGGCCCATATGCCTATAGAGTCGGCAACGTTTTTCTGTTCGGCGCCACTCGTTAGTAAATTTAACCTTTTTTGAACCGCTGTATGCGCCGCGAATGAGTTCATCAGAAACCATATCATTTGTAAAAGTGATTCCTGTGATATAAGACGTCCTGTGTATGGTTCGGGATACATTAAATTAAATGACAATGTGATATCTCTTTGCGTTGCCAACTCCTGCACCGGAATATTCTCTCGATCTTCTTTGCTGATCAAATCTACTCTGATGGCTGCTTAGCGAGGATATTTTCGGTGACTAAAGATTTCGATTTCCTTTGATTTTCCCTCAACAAAATAAATCGATTTGCAAAATCGCATTTTGTGTATCTCTCAAATTAATATATTAAGAAAAGAGTATTTGTTTGTTTTCACTCTTTCTTATTGCTATTTTTGTTCAGCATCACTATTATCCCCATTTTACGAGTTTTCTGTAATCCAAGAATAATAAATATGATACAAATATTTTGTATAAATATCCTGATTCAATTTTAGAATGTACGTATTGAGACGAACTGTCATTTCTATCTCGTAATTCACAAGATACTTAACATGGTACTACTAAGTAGTACTTAATAGTACCATGATACTTAAGCTTTAACAGAAGCGATACGACCCATTTAAATAACACTGGTGCTGACCCAAGACAATCGAATATAACACAATGAGAACGTGACAGGCAAAATGCTTACAAATATATTCGAACCAGAATAATACACAATAGAAATATACGACAGAAATACTCAATAGAATTGTTCACTTGGAGGGATAATAAACTATACAAAAATGCAGTTCTATGGAGAGAGAAATCTCGCCGGCAGTATCGCCTTTTCTTTGATTCCTCGCAAGTCACAGCCGTGCGTCGGTCGTGCTTCTCCGCCCGGTCTCTGCTCGTGCCTCTGCTTCCACTCGTGACCGTCCCCGTTCCTTTACTGCCCGCTTCGCAGCCCGGTCGTCGTGCTCTCGCACGTTGCCACCTTCAAACTCCCTTGGTTCGATCTCTTCTGGAGATGATGGCGTACCTCTTGCGGAAGTTTTTTTATTAATTGTAGCGATTGTAGCCTTCCCTTCTGGGCTAATGTCTGTTGCAGTCGTTCGCGCATTTGCTGGAGTTCGAAAAACTGATGGAGGAGACGGAAAACTGTAAGAGGCTAAAATGCTGCAGTATATACTTACGCACATACGTGTGTCCTAAAGCTGAGTCTGCAAACAATTGCTAGGGTAAATTTCTAAAACTTTAACAGAATATTCGATAGTTTATTTTTCAATTCAATCGGCTCATTCTCCACAGTCGAGCAAATATGACAGGAGATTTAAATGCAAATTATTAGATTATCTACTAGATTGGTAAGGAATTATAATATTTCCTTCCTCCCTCCCACCATTCCTTCCCCTCAAGTAATTTTCTGCTCCCCACTTCCCTTTCATCCTTCTCTCCAGGCCCTTCCTGGACCCTCTCTCTCCATCCCTTCTTTGGCCCCCTCTCCACCCTCCCTGTTCGACCCCAGAGAATCCCTATTAATGGGTCTCGAGCGCATTCGCTGAGACGGCAACGTTGAATGAATTTTACGTTCGCGCTTGCGTCTTTTCGATAGCTTTGACACGTTAGCAGAGGATATGGAGAGAGGTAGGAGAAAGAGAGAGATAGAAAGAGAGACAGAGAGAGAAAGAGAGACAGAGAGAGAGACAGAGATAGAGACAGAGAGAAAGAGACAGAGAGAGAGAGGAGAGAGAGACAGAGAGTGAGAAACAGAGAGAGAGAGACAGCAGCTCATCCGCTATCCCTGGCGACGCATCAAATCATTCGACACGAGAAAATCTATTTTATGTCATATTCTTTTAATTTGTCATATAATCTGTAAATAGCGAAGCTATTATTGTGAAAAATTCCACCCAGATAATAATTAGTGTGTGCCACTGTCAAAAAAAGCGTTTTTAAAAATTCTGTTCGTCTTTATTATGTCATAGTATGCGTGCTCTTGGTACTTGACGATTTTTTTAAATCTGAAGAAATCTCGCAATTATATAGGTTTCCTCTTGGAATAGAAGCCTCGTCGAGATTAACCGCGTCGTCCAAAAAATGGAGAAAACTTTGTTTTCCGATTTTCTCAAAAATTCGATTTACTGAAAATGTCCAAATGGATTTTGATTCAAATTGATCTAGTTGTGGAATATTATGTTAAAACAATAGTTCAGAAAACCGCATGCCTACAAAAAACAACCGTTCATTGACATTATAATACATCGAGTTTTACGCCCGGCGATCGTCAAGCTAGCCCTACTCCTCTGACGTCGTGCGACGTGTTCAGAAGTATTCTTCCTCAAATACATTCCTGACTTATAAATTCATCGAGTGTACTCCTAGAATCAGCACTAAACACATTTCAGAAAAATAAAATTATTTTAAGTATTGGCGTCCAACATTTTACATGGCGAACGACATTGGTGGTTGCGAATCCTTCGGCGGACGGATTAGAGTTTAAATTGGAAGTTACCTATGTATTCTGAGGTGCCATATACATATATGAAAATGAATTCTAAATAAGGTTTTTATGGTTTACATTTCATTACTAAAAGTTTAGTTATCAAAATTTTTATAGAAATGTATGGATTTGTATGTTAAATTTTTCGGATAGATTTTTCATGATAGCTTCGCGGGCCGCACAAAAATCCTTGGCGCGCCGCATCCGGCTCCCGGACCGTAGGTTGGGCACCGCTCTTGTATGGGATAGAAGCGCACGAATATGGGAAAGTTTGCATATTTTTTCTTTTTCATTTTGTGAAAAGAAAAGGGTCATTTGTTTAGATTTGTATTTAATGCTCCATTTCTCAGTCTTTTCAATATCCATTTCTTCCTGTAGTTGATCGCATAAGTGGCTTTCCATTTAGTCCATTAAACGAATGTTCGCATCCCGAAGAGAAGCGACTCGTTGCAGCAAATCAACATGGCTCAACTCTGACGACAGCTACTTGGACGCAAGTTATTATAACGAGAATCCGAGACTAAAGATATTCAGGGGTTTTGCCCTTTGTTTGACAACACGACCATTGCTGAAATCCGCGGTTAACTTTTTCTAAATGTTATCTGTGAAGCTCCAGAAGCTATTGGAGTCACATAGTTTATCGATGCGATTCTAGCCATGAGGCAAGTCCGGTAATTCTCATTTGCACTTTTTCTTCATTGTTAAATTCATGATATGTGTGTTATTGCTTTACCATTGCCATTGTTTTGATTTTCTGTTGTTTTTAGGCGTTCTTTACCAGCTAAGCGGTAATAGCCGAAGTTCGCCTTCTGGGCACGTCTGGTCCGTCCGTCCGTCGTAACTTTCATCTCCGAAATCGCTGGACGGATTTTAATTTAATTATGCATGAATGATCGTTATTAAAAGTTATCGTCCAATTGTGATTTCTAACTGAATCTGTCAATTACAACTTCTACTTTACATAATTACTTTAATAATCTTATACTCGCATCTCGTTAAATGGCATTCGTCAAGCAACAATTAAAAACCATATTTTTCTTTGCCAAACTTTTCTATTCCTAGCACTTATATGATCTGTAAGGTATAGATTAAAAAATGTATTCGGATAGAGAACAACATTTACTAGAAGAAAGTTCGCGAGGCCATATACTTACGAGTTATAGTTACGGAGATAGAAATTCTAGAAAATCCCGCAAAAAACATCGCATATTTTGTTTACATCGATCTCAAAGACGGTTCTCTCGGCAAACAACAATTAAAATCATGTTTTTCTGTCCCACTCCTTTGTATGATCTGTGAGGTATCGTTTAGAAAATTTTTCGAATAGAGGGCAACATTTATTACAAGGTAGTCCCCGAGACCACGTAATTACGATTTATGGCTCCGGAGATAAAAATTCGAGAAAATCCCAAGCAAAATATCACATGTTATTTACATCGTTCGCAAAGGTTTTCTCAGCAAACAACAATTAAAAATCCATATATTTCTCTCCCATACTCTTATATGATCTTTGAGGTATAGATTGAAACATTTATTTTGACAGAGATCAACATTTACTACAAGATAGTCCCCGAGATCATACAATTACGATTAATAGTTTTGGAGATAAAAATCCGAGAATCGCCCAATCTTTCGATACCGTTTCATACGCATTTCTCATTAAGAAAGCCTTTGAAATCTCTTTGTATTCCATTTATGGAGTATACTTTTCCATCTTGTTTAAATTTGATTTTAAACAATTTTTTCTCTATACTCCAGTTATTCAAGCAGAAAACATTGTGTATTGTGCTGATATTCTTCTAAATGCATATATGGCGATTGCACATTTTAATTCAACACCCCACATATATTATGTTTTTCTTGCGTTATATACGCGAAAGCGATTCCAGCAAGGCTTTTGTGAAAAATAAATTGTTACGCATAAATGAGCGGTTAGTCAAACAAACAAACATTATCTCCGGCTCCTGCGCACAAGCTACGCACTCTCCGAAGGTGCTCTTTCAAACAAATGACGATCGATGCTCGATCAGTTGGGAGGCTATAATGTGCGGGAGTTAATTAGCACTGCCGCGGGAATGGTGCACGAAGGGCGGGAGAATGGGTGTGGCCGGAGGGAGGGGGAGATAGGGAGGGCGGGGAGAGGGGTGGGGAGAGATAGGGGAGAGATAGGGGAGAGGGAGGGGAGAGGGAAAGGGAGGGGAAGGAGAGATAGAGGGAGGGGAGGTAGGCCTTCGGAGCGCAACTGCCACCACTCCACGCTCCTCGCAGGCTTCCTTCACCCATGGCTGCCGAGAGGGTTGTGAGGCGGGGTGAGGGTGGGGGGAGAGGATGGGGTGAGGGTGGGGGGAGAGGATGTGGTCAGGGAGGGACGAGGGATTCCCTCGGCGCGCAAACGCCTCGTCCGGAGGGGATCGTAGGATGCTCCCCTCCCCTTTCCACTCCTCCCACTGCTTCCCGGATCGATTCCCACTCCTCTCGCTCTCTCTCTCTCTCTCCCTCGAATCGATCTCTCCCTTCCACCCCACTCCCATTCTCCTCCCTCGTTCGTAGATGAAGCTAGACCGTGCAGACGGCGGTGAGTCACCATTGGATGGTCCCTAGCGGTGCGGGAGGAACTGAGGGAGTCCCTCGCTCAGCCATCCCGTATCGATCTATAGAGTATTTAAGCGGCGTTGCATCGGGAGCAAATGGTTAACTTCCGAATGTATGGCGAGCTGCAATGATACAGGGTGTTTTGTTAATGCACACAACTTAAAGCGGTACATAATTTAACTAAAACTATCGTACATATAACTCCTGAACATCAAAAATGTGTGTTGTTTGGTACGGCCATGTCACTCGGTTATAGTTTTGTCCACGGTGTGTCTTCGGCCTACTCTCTTAATATAATCATAGCGACAACTTTTGGACCGAGCGGTTTACACCAACGATTTGAGCTATTGGAGATACCCGAGACAAGTATTTTTTAAAATGTTTGTCCTTGTATTATTATTTCAGCCATGAGACGAGCTCCATAGTTCCCCGTTCAACTGATTTGAGCTATCGCGGCGGCAAAATTCGCGTCCCCTGTTATTCTCGTCCACATCTCGTAAAAACGAGAACGTCTCGAGAAGCATTCTTGATGGGTTTTCTCGACTCGGGTTTTGGTTCGCGCTGTGTGGCGCCCGTGGTGCCTAGCGCTGTCGTGAGATCCGTGGGGCCGCACCCGTGGGAAGGAGGGTTATAACGGCATTTCACGAGATTGGAGAACCGTTGGCGTAGAAGGCAGCCGCTTCCGCTTTCGAACATTCTTTTAATTGATTATTGCGTAATTGAAAATCACGAGGTTAATCTTTATTTGCGACTCGTATAGATTCTTGACGGACGCGCTCCGCGCAAACAGTCTCAGCTCTTAGAAACGAGTGTCGAATGTGGATTCGCTCATCTGCTTCGTTTACTAACGCTTCGCCGAGCGCACTTGGTCGCATTCGCCGAGGTTAGGGTTAGGGATAGGGGAGGAGGGATAGGGGAGGAGGGATAGGGGAGGAGGAATAGGGGAGGAGGGATAGGGGAGGAGGGATAGGGGAAGAGGGATAGGGGAGGAGGGATAGGGGAGGAGGGATAGGGGTGGAGGGATAGGGTAGGAGGGATAGGGTAGGAGGGATAGGGTAGGAGGGATAGGGGAGGAGGGATAGGGGAGGAGGGATAGGGGAGGAGGGATAGGGTAGGAGGAGAAAAGTGCTTCTTCCGCTGTGGTCAATCGAGGTTTCTTACTCCGGTACCTCGGAGAAGGCGGAATTGAAAATGCAAAACGAAGCGTTTTCTCTATGGATTAAAATGCAGAATTTTTGAAAAATTATCGAATAAAACTATTGAAACGTATCCTTTGCTCGATCGTTCGGATTGTTTTCAGCCATTTAATGAACTTGAATAAGATATCTATAAAATACATTCGTTTCTTGTATCAGCTGGTTTAATTGAAACATATTCATATCGCGTGATAACAATTCAGGATAAGAGAAAACCGAAACGAAAAATATTTATGGAAAGACGATTTCTTCATTTGTGGCGCTTCTTATTAATTTCTTGCTTTAGCGAAAATCGGTCCATTATTGAAGGTTATTTCAGTTAAACGATAGGTAAATGAAATATTAATGCAACGTACTCAAATATCTAAACGAAGCCTTTTAAAGTGTTTCTTTTTATATTTGTATGTCTCTTTTTATGTTCGTAAACGTAACATCATCACACCAGCCGGAACCGTGTCGTTAATGAATTATAATAAGTTGCGTAATATTTATTTTCTCACCATTCATTCAATCATCCGTGCTGAAACAATATGAAATCTGGACTTTTCATCTGGAGGATGCTATCGTCTCTGCTGGAATACTGTGCGGAAGAAAATATTAATTTTTGAATTTTATTTGACACTAGCAGAAACGCCCGGCTACGCTCAGGAAAGAGTTTTCTTTTAAGTTGCAAACAATTTTTACTATTTATTAATTGTGGTAGCTTTGCTCTTAAGCTCCGCTTTGAAAATCTTGATTTCATTATGGTATTTTGTAAAAACTATATGCATAAAGTTTAGTTGACATCCGTTTAGCCAATTCCTTCCAAATCCATAGTTACTGAAAGAGTTTAATTTGTAATTGTGGCACCCCTGTTTAGTTGATCGGGTCCAAATATGCTATTATGGCTTTATATATATGTGTACATAATAAATATTATAATATGGTTAAAATCGATGTGGACAGTTCAACACAAACACTTATAAAAAGAAAATTTTTATTAGTTTTATTTTGGCCGCTCTGCTTTGTATATCTATCCTAAAAAATCTTATTATTTTTTTTTATCTTGCGCAACTCCTTCATACAAAATTTCGTTGAAATCGGTTCTGCCAATTCCTTCCAAAAGCATAATTACCGAAAAGTTTAACTTTTCAATTGTGGCGCCCCTATTTAGTTAATCGGGTCGAAGTATAACATTTTGGCCTTGAATTTCTGTGAAAATTCTGTGTGCCAAATTTGGTTGAATTGGGTTCTGTCATTTCCTTCCAAAAGCATAACTATAGAAAATTTTATTTTGCAATTGTGGCACCCCTGCTTGGTCTATCCGGTCCAAATATGTCATTTTGGTCATGTATTTATGCGACTATTCTATGTACCTACCTAATTTAGTTGAAATCGGTTCAGCCAGATCTTCCCTGATATATACGTACAGGCAGACGGACGTTGCCGAAATTTGGACTGACCGTTCCATGGGGACCCCTTGAAATCGTGAAATTTGGATCGACCCTACATTACGATCCTTGACCCTGTAGACCGATTTTATCCATTTTAGGCTCAAAAATGTGTCTCATCAAAACATTGATATTAGTGGAGAATTCATCAAAATCGGTCAATTGGCTGCTGAGATATCTTAAAAAACCGGCATTTGGACCAACAATGGGGACCCTCGAGCCCCCGTTGGCCGATTTAAAGTATCTTTGGTACTGCAGCTTTCACGATCAATCTAAAGCTGCTGCCAAATTTTGAGGCTCCTACGTTTATTTTCTGAAGAGTTATGGCTGCCACAGACAGACAAACAAACATTCTCTTTTATTTATAGGATTACTTGTTATGAGTTATAATTTGGAGTGGATTTTTGCTTTCGAGAGGACGTGTAATTCTCTGCGACTTTTGGAATTTGAATAGGTGTGGCGAAATTCTGAATCCACGTTATTACAATGAGATTAAAAATAAGCAGAGAAATTGAACAACGCTTCGATTCGACCCTTATCATAGGGCGGAAATAGTCAGTATGCAATTAACATCGATGGATTGGCAATTAGGTATATTGCATAATAGATGTTTCTTAACCCTCTTTCCAAAAAGTATTTTGTTTCTGATCCTTAGCTCAATGTTTATCCAGCGATCACAATGAGTCTGTTAAATTCACGGTTGGTGTTCCGCAGGGTTGTTTTCTAGGTCCTTGGTAATTCCCCATTTACAAAATTATATAGGCGTCACAAAATTAGCTTGATTAACCAAAAATACACACACACAGTCGCAAAATTAGACTCTTCGCGTCATGTAGGGTTATATAGAGACATAAACGCTCAGGGTAATCATAAATCGCTGAAGAATGGTCTTGAAGCGATCCAAGAGTAATGTAAAGAGTGGCAGTTGGAAATGAAACTGGAAAATTAATCCGTTATGAATTTATGGAGAGGCAGGAACCTAGCTTTAGATTTTACGTATAAAATTGGCGGACTAGATATATTTATAACCAACTGTAAAATATCTACTCTAGACTATCTGTGGCGATCTGTACTGGGATAAACATTTTCGTCGAGTGTTCGGGGCAGCAGGGATATTTTTGATCCTCCACGTACTCGGGTCGTTCGCAGGGTTTCCCCATTACAGGGCAGAAAGGTTTTTGAATCGAACTCATGACATCATGCATAGCGTTACTTTTCGCTATTGAGGAATTTGAACTGGGCGTCGCTCCCATTTTTATTATTTAACGCTAGAGGTACACCGAATAAAACTTCTAGAGAAGTATAAATATAAAAGATTAGCTGAAGGGACAACTGACAGACACACGGACACCGTGATATAAAGCACGTGAGATAGACCGTCGTACAGAACGATATCGTTGTTCGTTTATTCCTAAGAGGAACTGAAGTGACATTTTCATGCCTCTAACAAGGGGACCTTACGACATGTTGGTCGCCGATTTGGTTGAAACTTGGTGAGCATGTAGTACCTCCTTAGAGATGAAAAATGCCAAAGCAAGACGATGCACCTCTCAAGCATTCGCGAGATATTCGCGATCAAAGTTGGCGAGCGATCTAGCGTTCCAATGTAAACCTTACTATGACACCTAGGTTCATTAGAAGACGGTAGCCTAGGTGGCAAAATCCTCGGTTACGGAAGCGTGGGCCGTCAGTTCGATCCCAGCAGGGGTATTTTTTTAAAAATTTTTATAATTGATTTCTTTCACATGTTTTTCATTTTTTTGGGTTTTACAATTTGCTGAAAGTTTATTTGATTTATAATTACATTTTCGCTAATTATGCAAAGCGAAAAAAATTTTCTCACGAATTGAAAAAAAAAAATTATTTGCATCACCATCAAAAATTAAATGATAATAACTGCTCATGGTCCGTTTATTACACATATTCAACACTTTGTTTTTACAAGAAACTAATGTTTCATTGAACATTATGACTAGATTTACTAACCAGCAGCCGGCAGCGAAAAATAACTCGGTACATCAGTGAAAAGGATGCGGTGACAATGGAAGAGACGTTGGAAGCAGCTGAAAATTTTCGTAGACAAGTCAAGGCAGTCATCCCGAAATTCGATCCCGATTACATTATTAATGCCGACCAGACAGGATGTCAATATCAGTCTACAATCGACAGGTCTCTCACTCATCAAGGAGTAAAAAGTGTTTTTGTTCAAAAAAAAAGTTTAAACAAAATTTCTCATTCTTATACTGCCCAATATGCCTTAACTATGTCTGGGAAATTGCTTCCATGGGTTTTTTTGTGCCTTCAAGAATCAGGAGATAAATTCGGTCCTGTGGTCCAAAAGAAAGTTGATCATTTGACGAGTGAGTTAGGAAATGTTCGAAATCTGGCAAGCTAACATCAAAGCTTTATAAATTCTTCTTACAGAATACTCTTCTTCCTTACGTCGAAAATAGGCAGTTTCTTCTTCTTGTTGATTCTTGGGGAGGTCAGACTAACCTCGCAATGTACGATGAAGTCTTTGTTGGCGATAATGATGAATCAACGTGCACAGTTAAAATTATTCCGCCAAAATGCACTCCACTCTGTCAACCTTGTGACGTTTACTTTTACAGGCAGATTAAAAATTTCATTAAGCGGATGCAGAATTGTTCATTTTTAATTGAACAGAAATGCGAAATATCATCACGTGAGGATGCAATTAAAATACATTCGTTGATTCATCACCAATTAAGGGCGCCAGTATTTCGTGATATGATCAGTTACGCGTGGTTTGCTTCGAAGCTGACAAGCGATAGGAGGGTTTTCAAGAATGTGAATGATGTGTGTTTTTCAGCAAACTCTGTTAAAAATAACTGCGCCTGTCAATCGATTTGCTTAATAACGTGTGCCTGGTATAAGCTAGATCTTTGTTTTTCATGTTTCTATGATAACTACCATCCGAAATATTGTACATCTTCAAATAATATCAATAAATAAATGTGTGAATTATAATATGCAATGAAGCATTAGTTTCTTGTAAAAACAAAGTGTTGAATATGTGTAATAAACGGACCATAAGCAGTTATTATCATTTAATTTTTGATGGTGATGCAAATAATTTTTTTTTTAACTTCGTGAGAAAAATTTTTTCGCTTTGCATAATTAGCGAAAATGTAATTATAAATCAAATAAAGTGAAATTTATTCGAGAATCTGAATCACTGTACTCCCTGCCACCCTCTAATAATAATAATCGTGTTCGAATAATGATTAAAAACGAGTTCAAAAGTAAGCACCTAAAAATAAAAAAATGAAAAATAAACATTTAAGCATCTCCAATATCCATAAAAAGGTTATGGAAATTGAGACACCTTAGAAGTATTTCGCATTCCAGATTGTAGGGTTTTATGTAGATGTAGAATTAGAAGATGTATACTTACGATTATTTGACTGACTCTAACGATTCGTTGACTATATCCGTCGATACAGGACGTGTTTTGTTCAGTTTTTGTGTATTTTGTACCTTCTCTTCTGACGGGTGGTGGAAGTCGTTTTCTTGTGTAAATCCTTTAAATAGCGGTTTAGTTGTTCAAGATTTACTGGTGGTAAGCAATCGCACTCGTATTAGGAAATACCGCAGCTTTGACTTTTGCATTACTCCCGTGGATAGTTCCCGCATTCTCTATATTGTCGTCCTCATCAATGGAAAATGTGGATGATCAATAAATGGGCGTGTTATTATCTCGCGTGTTGTTGGAAAGCTTTATAAGGCATAAGAAACGAACCGGATCAGATATTAAAATTCCCAGCGCCGGCGTGAGGCATGTTCAGTCGATTCCCTGGAACAGGGCCCCGCGCTTTATTAGGCTCAATTCTCATGTATTGATAGCGCGATTTTTTACCCTCTGTATACGTGGAAATTGATTTTTGATAATGATTCAGGAACGCATTAACAAAATTAACTCTATTTCTAAGGGAAAAACCAATTCAACTTCCGAACACATTTCATGGTACGCATTACGTTTGTATGTTGTGATTCCACCGTACTATTTGTAATGTACTACCTTTCGTATATTTCGTAGGTGGCTTGCCAGAAACTTTTTATATTAAATGTGGCTCATGGTCGGCAAAAAGTTTAGGACCTCTAGAGTGCTGTTAATCTCAGAAAAATAGCAGCCAATCTCTCTCTCCGGGTTCATCCCCGAATTCCCCTCTCCACTACGAAAGTAGGTAGGACTCTCATTGTGTGTGAAATTAAGACGAAGCATAAACAGAACCAAAACCCCAATACGTGAAAATGCTTATCCTTCTCTTCTCTGACGCTCTCTCTAAACACAAACATATTTTTCACTTTTTTATGCCATTCGAGCATCGTGGTCTTATGTTCGTCGGCAAAACCACTTGCTCGCCCTTTTTCCGATTTGATCAATTCTATTAAATTAAAAAATACGCCTGAAAGTTCGTTTTATTGTAAATTTATGCAAATTTTCACAAATTTAACAATGGCTTTAAGAATACTACTCACTACATCTGTTTATAATAATCCAAGAGATTGATTAGCCAGAAATTCCTTCACTGCACCTGTTACAGTTGAATCCGCAGAATGCTTATTTTCGAAACTTAGAATTATAAAAAATTAATTCATTTTAAAAAAGATTCACACTAAGTCAAGTGCGATTCACTTTCCTTGCAATGTTATCAATAGAAAATGACCTAGCAAAAACTTTTAATTTTGATTGTAGATATCTGTCAAGATTTTGCAGCAAAAAGAGCGAGAAAGGTTATTTAAAAAATATTTTTTCCATGTTTCATAAAACTGTTTGATTTTGTAATTTTATAAAAATCTAGTTTATCGTTCATGTTATGTGTAATTATAGGTATGTGATTATATTATTTTCTAAATTATATATGTATGATATCTATTTCGTTAGGGTATTGTTTTATGTTCCATAAATAAACATTTATACCACCAGATTTTTAAGCAATAAAGTTCCTACTAAAAATTAATTTTAACAGTAACTATATTTTATTTTTAAAAACTACCATTGTCTTTAAAAAACGTTATTTCTTGCTCCACCGGTTATATATGCATATATAAATAGGACCTGCCCCCGCTTACTATCGAACTAGGCCCAGCAAATAATCACGCCGGCCCTGAAAATTCCTAAGGTTGATGAATGCACAGAAAAGCGATACAGTGCGATTTCGTCCTCTCCTCCACTTTCTCATTTAGTATTACCGTGAAATTCCTTAACTATTAATAATTTCAAGAGACAGAAGTGTACAAATTGTATTCTCGACCTGAAATCAAAGCCGATATTCCAGTAGTCGATATGATGCTTTAAGCTGCTAACCTTGAATGCCTACTTACCTTCTTCGGTTAAATGTTAAATCATCCGATCAGTAAGTTGAAGAACAGAATTCGATTCCGGGTCAAGCACAGAACATTTCTCTCAAGGAATTTATGATCGTGTGTATAGTCTTATGCATACCAACTTAAACACACAAACTTTACTTAATAATATTTTTGTAATGTATTTATGTGATATATCTATACGATTTGTAATCTCTTCTTCATTATTTTATGCCTTAATTGGATAAAAATGCCTTCATAATGTTACGAACATTAACTTATTCGACAGCAAATTTAACAGCGCCGTCTATCTGCTCCCTTTTTCGCAGGAAGGCGGGGCGGACGTCCCGATGGGCGGGTTGCCTCCTTCGCCACGCCCCTCCTTCGCCTCGGAGGCCGCAACCACAGCCACCGCAACCGCCGACACCTCTCTTCGGAAGGCCCTCGAATGGGAACTGGGTCTGGATGGACGAGACCTGAGGTCGCACGCGTGGTACCACGGCGCCATCCCACGGCAGAGAGCCGAAGAGGTTTTGGGAGGGGACTCCGGTTCCACGGGAGACTTCCTCGTAAGGGACTGCACTTCGAGGCCCGGTGACTTCGTGCTCTCCGTGAGGGCGGCAGGGAACCAGATACTCCACTTCGTAGTGACCAAGGTGAGGGCGAAGGGTCGTGCCGTATGAATCACGACGGCCGGCAGCATCGCTATAAAACTTTACAGAAAGTACCCTGTAGCGGGGTTTTGCAAACTGGGGTACGCGTACCCACAGGGGCACACTTGAAGGCATAAGGGGGTACGTGAGAAAATTTAGGTAATGGCGGAAGATATGCTTTAATTATTTCAAAATTTATTTAAGAAATTATTTTATAACCAGGTCCACTCTATGCTAAAAAATTCCTATCATATCTAAAATTATTTTATGCAAAAAATTACGTTTACCTAAAGACATTTTCCTACACCTGGCAACGCTGTGAATATGGGCAAGTACAGTTTATAATCGGTAAGCGGCAGCTCTATACTAGTCGAATCGATGTCTATGACACTAATACGATGCCATAGTGTGCAGAACGTGTTTTAACACCTATATATTACGATCCTTGACCCTGTAGACCGATTTTATTTATTTTAGGCTCAAAAATGTGTCTCATCAAAACATTGATATTATTGGAGAATTCATCAATATCGGTCAATTGGCTGCTGAGATATCTTTAAAAAACGGCATTTGGACCAACAATGGGGACCCTCGAGCCCCTGTGGGCCGATTTGAATTATTTTTGGCACTGCAGCTTTCAGGATCAACCTAAAGCTGCTGCCAAATTTTGAGGCTCCTACGTTTATTTTCTGAAGTATTATGGCTGCCACAGGCAGACAGACAAACATTCTCTTTTATTTATAGGATATTGGTAAAACGACACAAGCACAAACTGGAGGATGTAATGGATGACAATCTTGTTTGTGACATTTACGTGGTATTGGCGAACGTTTGAAGAAGAGCTATCTGCATAATGGACTTTTTCTATGTACTTATTTATTATTGCGTCAAATAGATGGAAAACTAGAATCGCATTTCGGTTACAAAGCAGCCATGATCAGTGATGATATTAGTTAGACATGTAGCCGAAATGTTCATCTGGTTTTCTCAACCTTTTTGTATCTATTGGAGAAACCTGTGTTTTGTATCACTCTAAACAAGATTGAAAATGAAAATCTTGGTTTTATATCCCTAAAGGCATATGGCAGACTGCAAGAGTTGGTAATAATGGAAAATCTTCTACCTTGACCAGAAACTGCAGTCGACCATACGACTTAGGAAGCGTACCCTAGTTCTAAAAACAGTTTTTCCATCCCTGGTTCTGTATTAAACATTCTTTCACTTATTCTTGGAGTGAACCTGAGATTGATAATGAGGAATTGATAATGGTGGATGTGAAAGCACATTTCAGTTTAAACTGTGCAGTGTTTTACCGCGCAGTGTAATCGAAGTAAGAATACCAAGCGGGTGTGTCTTCGATGCCTTCCGAGGCGAGCGAATGGTGAGAGACTCCTTGGTTTTCCGCAGGTAGCCATCAGAGCGGACACCGTGTACGAAAGGGTCCAGTACCAGTTCGAAGACGACGCCTACGACACCGTTCCAGACCTCATCACCTTCTACGTGGGCAGCGGGAAGCCCATTTCCAAGGCGTCCGGAGCACGCATCCTCACGCCTCGAAACCGCCTCTACCCCCTCTCCTTCTACGCCGCTAAATACGGCCCCCACCTCGCGTCTCCCTCGCCTCCCCGCCCCGCCAGGCGACCCTCCGCCCCCTCCCATTTCGCCACCGCCCCCCGTCTCCCCGCGAAGAGGGCCCACGGGGCGACACCGCCCGCGGAAGAGGAAGGCGGGGGCGGGAGCGCAGACGGTGTGCTGGGCTCTTCCGCGGACGAGGCCCCCGCCCGCGCCCCCCTCTTCTCGGCCCACTCCCTTCCCCGCGCCTCCGGTGGAGGGAGGCACCCGCGGCGACATCCCCTCTCCGCCCCTCCCCCGCCCCCCGCCAGGGCCAAGATGGTGCGCGTGACGAGCGACCCTGCCCTCAGCCCCAGGCCGGAGAGGAGGGCCTCCGCCCCCGGTGCACCGCCGCCCCCGGTACCGCGGCCTCCGAGGGGCGGAGAGGACGGCACTCCGCCTCCGAAGCCAGGGAGGCCTCCTCCGCTGGCGGCGGGGGACGAGGGCGTCATTCCGGCCGTGGCCCAAATGCCATGCGGCCACGCTGCATTTAGGGTTCATCACGCTTCCGGTTCGGATTCCGGGAACGGCTCCGGGGATTCTGCTCAGAGTTCGGTGGAGGCGGAGGGGCAGCAGCAGCAAGGCGTGACGGGCAGAGGGATCGGCGTGGTGATAAGGAACCCCCGTCACTCTCACGTGCCTCCTGTTGCACCCATCGCACCCTCAGATGGTAACTTTTGTTTTTTTTTTTTCATATTCAAGCAGTTATCTACTTGAAAGAGTAGTGAAATGTGCGTAGGTATTTGAATTCTGCCAAAAAATGCAGTTTTGACTACTTTTCCTTTTGAATTAGTCTGAACCATTTAACAGGGAATTATCGAGCTTTTTTATGACTGAAAAAAGTCTATAACAAGCACTTAAAACATACTTGTCTCGGGTATTTCCATTTGCCGCAACAAGGGCTTTTTTATAACCTTGTTTTGGCTATTGGAGATACCTTAAGCATGCATTTTTTAAGTGCTTCTTCTTGAAGTAGTGTGAACCAGCTTATCTAATTTATTGGCAGTTATAATTATTTTTACTACATCAAGCAATTGGATGCTCATTTAATGAAGTGGTTCTCCTCTTACTTTATTTGATGTTAAAAGCATACATTTCAGGTGATTTTTTTATTCACATGCATCACTTCCAATCAACACGCAATACTAATTTATGTCACAATCATATTATTTCAAGTTCTTTGTTTTTTTTTAGCAATGCCAATGGGTATACCTTCGTATGAAGAGATTGAATCCAGTCTGATGCAGGGAACAACACATCCTTCTGATTGGCCTCATCAAAATACGTATGATCTTGAAAACTTCCAGACTTTACTCCTCCCAAGCCTCGAGAACAAGCCCTTGGATGCAACTGCGCTGAGAGGCGTTAGATTAATGTTGAAGGAGACTGGACCAAGGGTGCTAGCAAACCATCTCACACGTGTGGATTTGCACACATTGTTAATGGTTCCTCCAGATGAGCTGAACACACCCACAACCCCTAGGGTGAGCTGCTTTAGCCTTAAAAGAATATTTGAAAAGTTTAGTTAACAGAAAAATATCAAAGTAGTTTCATGATTAAGACTTTAGGATTTTACTAACATAATTACCCTTTACATTATGTCAGTCATTTGGATCTGATCTAGGTGAAATGATAATCAATAGTGGGATAAATAAATTTTGTAACATCAACATGCATCCTTATGTATACCACATTGAAATAGAAACATCACAATGATATTACATTATGTAATCTGAGTTTCCAAGATAAGACATTGATGAGGTTGCCAAGATTCTTATAATGTACAACATCTGGCTTTAAAAACTTCCTCTCTCTCTATTGCCATCAGATTTTATAAGGATTATATTAGCAAAAGTATGACTATTTAATTAATATCTCTTTAGGTTAGGATATCCCATTTATCACACTTTTTCTTCTGCTTGAAAATAGATATTTAGCCTTGTTCAATTTGAAATCCTTTCTTTAAACATGAACCAATTTTTAGGCAAAGTGAAGATTATCTTATTTTTCTTTGTGAATATCTGTCTAATTCTTGCCTTGAGACCTTTTGCATTTCCATATTCTTCTTTTAATTCCAATCACATACATTTTTCACTTATTCTAATGTAGGTCTAGCTGTTAATTTTTATTGTAATTCTTTAGTAGTATTATTCTTCGCTTGTGATTTTTCACCATCCAACATACCTTTCCGCAAGTCTATGCTACATATTTATGTACATGAATACCTCAGAACATCACCTCATTCACCCGATTCTTGATGATATCATGGACATTCATGTAAGCAGACTCAGCAAGCATACATTTAAATGTGAGCAATCCAACATACCTTTCTGCAAGTGTATGTTACATATTTATCTACATGAATACCTCAGGACATCACCTCATTCCGCAGAGTCTTGATGATATCATGGGCATTCATGTAAGCAGACTCAGCAAGCATACATTTAAATGTGAGCACCTACCTACATTTGGTGTGCATTTAAACATACAAGGGTGATAAGGGGTAATCAGTAGTGCTTTTTAAAGTATTTTACTGAGGTTAATATTATTAAAATTTAGTTATTCTGTCCATGTGTAAAAAATGCTCTCCTGCAATATAACGTTTGAAAGATATTTCATCATATTTTAAGAATTACATTTTATGTCTCTATGTCTGGGTAATTTATTTTTTGTACAAAAATGATAACGCAAGTCTTTTGCAGTTGTTATTGTTTAGCATACACAACTGAATTGGTTTTACCTTTCAATTGACAGAGTTTAGAGCCAAATGGAGGAAGGAAGGAAGAAGAGGGTGAGAGGGAGGAGGAGGCTGATGGAGGAGAGGGTGTGGAGAACGGCAGAGGGGAAGGAAGGGAAGACGGCAGCTGCTGCTTGTGGGAGGGTTGTCACGAGAAGAAACCAGGAGAAGTTGGGGGTCCAGGGGTTTGCACTGGAATCGAACTAGTCACACTTCCCCACGGACATCAGATGCGGTTGGATCTAGTGGAGAGGTACATTTTCAATGCAATGCAATTTAACATAGAAAAACTTGGATTCAGAGCATGGGCGTCCACTGGAACTTTCCACAGTTGCTTTTGGGGTGGGTTAATATTTTAGTGGTTTGTTCCAAGCATATTGCAGGGGCAAGCAGCCTGACCTCAGAAAAATTACAGCATTAATCCCCTGACCTAACCAGACATCAATGGTTGTTTTCCCTTGACACGGGCCAAAGGGGGCATCTACTCCATTTGCCCCCTCCCCCAGTGGATGCCCATGATTCAGAGAGATTCCACATTCAAAATTTTATCGCTTTGGTTTGAAATAGGTAAATTGCACCATGTTTATTTAAGATGCAATTATCATGGTGACATGTGGCATTTACAATGACAAAAATAATATTTCTACTGTACTGATAGTTTGTGTGGTGCTCTTGGTTGGTACGTCAACTGCTATGTTTTCTTAATTTTTGGAAATTTTATTTCGGTATAAATTATATTTTGGAATTTAAAATTTCCCAAAACATTTCTTGATACTTTTGTTCTGATTTAAAAACCTTTTTTTCCTCTTACTTGAATATTGAAGAAATTTTTGCTGAAAGTCAACAGTTGCTATTCTAACATAATAATGGATTATCATGATAAAAAAATTAAAGACAATTTTCAAATTATACTTGGCAAGATTATTCTTCACTTTTAAAGTTTGTTTTCATTATAAAATGATGGATGCAAGCAGGGCCATGCCAAGGGTGAGGCGAATGAGGCTATAGCCTCAGGTTAAAAGCTGAAAGGGGTGCCAAAAGAAAGATTAAATAATTGCCAACGTTTTCAATTTTATGTTTTGATTATTCCAATCCGTTTCTCATCTTGCTTTTGCAAGACGAAAATCTTTGTCGCACCACTGTACAGATACCAAACTCTGCACGCCAGCGCCATCTGGAGCTCCACCATGGTTGTCGCCCCACTGGTTGTCATTTTTATAACCTCAATTAATTGTGTCCCGGCAGAGTTACCGTTGACGCCGTCGAGCCTAAGTCCCTATTTAGACTCTCAATACGCCTTCAAGAAAAAATGAATGCAAATGACGTCACATTCAAGAAATCTTGAAAGCTCGTTTACGCATCCAACAACATATTTCTAGTCACAAAGCACATTGTGTTAATTATTTGTCCAACAGAGTACAAAATGAGTTTATTTCACTCTTGGGTAACCATGTTTGTACCGAAATCATTTTTCGAATTAAACAGGCAAAATATTATTCTATTCTTTTTGATTGTACGCCAGACATGTCCCATTGTGAACAAATGTGTCAAATAACAAATAATAAGGTATGTGCATATTGATGACAATCACAGCATATCAATAGAGGAAAGTTTCATTGTTTTATTGGAACAAAAGAAAAAACAGGAAGCGGTTTATTCACAAAATTTTTAAATAAATTAAAAGATGAGGGAGTCGATATTAACAATGCCAGGTGGCCAGGGATATGACAATGGAGCAAACATGTCCAGCAAATACAAGGGAGTGCAAGCAATTATTTCCGAAAGAAATAATTTTGCAATTTATGTTCCCTGCTCGGCCCATAATCTTAATTTGGCAAGCATGCATGCTGCATGCATTACCCCGATAATTAAGACTTTTTTTGGAACTGTACAGGCCCTGTATAAATTTTTCTCCAGATCAACCAGCAAGCTGGATAAATCAATGTCGGTTTTAAAAGTAACTCTTAAGGGTCACACCGATACGCGTTGGACATATAGAGCAGCAGCAATCAAAGCTCTACATTCTCAGATTGAAGAATTAGACAAAGTTCTAAAAGAGATGGCGGAAGAAACTTCTTCAGAACTTGATCGACGAGAAATTAACGACATTCTCACTAAAATTGATTATAATTTTTGATGTACTTTATCTATTTGGGATACAATTTTAACTCAAGTAGATAAAGTCAATAAAGCCATTCAGTCAAAAAATATAACTGTAACTAAAGCTTGTTGAAAGGACTGGTGTTATGTGTAAAAGAAATGAGAGAACGTGAATTTGACCACATTTTTGAGGAATGTGCCGATATTGCTAAACGCATAAATATAACAACAGAATTAAAATAATAAAGAAAAAGAGGAGCAAAAATGTTACAACTTTACGAAGCCCGCAATGAGAGAATTAATTTCTCCACTAAAAAGGCATATCAAATAGAAATAAATGAGGCTTTAGATGCACTCATATGTCAGCTAACCTGGAGGTACAAAAAATTGAACGATATAGCCACAGGCTTCAATTTTCTCTTTGAATCTATTGAATCTATGACCGTCGTCAAATTACAAAAAGCAGCTGCCGATCTCGCAAAGTATGACGAAGATGTAATAATGTAGAAATTTTGTCGGAAATAGCAAGTTTTAAAATGCATTCATGCTCCAGCTAATTTGCCAAACGTAGGTTCAGCCACTAGCTTGGATTTGTTGAAATTTATTCATGGATAGGAACTGTTAGAATCATTTTCCAACCTGAAAGTGGCATTAAGAATATATTTAACGATTCCAGTGACAGTTGCGTCATGTGAAAGAGGTTTCTGCAAGCTGAAATTGATATAAAACTATTTACAGTCAACATTAAGCCAAGAATGATTATCTGATATGGTCATTTTATCAATTGAGAGGACCATATGTAATCAAATAAATTTCGACAAAATTATTGAAGACTTTTCGCCACTCAAATCTCACAAAATAAAATTGTAATCTGTATATATAAAAGCCGTGTGTCTGTCTGTAATATATTATTGTAATTGTAAAATATACAATACTATACTATAAATAAATCTGTTATATATTTATAATAAATACTGCTTATGAAAATAAAAATCACTTTAAAGTTTTTATTTTATTTTTTGTCATCCTTTTATTTTCATTAAAACGTGTACCAGAAATATATTTTAAATAAGTCATATTTTTTTAAATTAAATTAAAAAAAAATATTTTAGGGGAGGGCGCAATTTTTCATTCTTGCCTCAGGTACTAAAATGGCTCGGCACGGTCCTGGATGCAAGGGTGAAAAAATAATGTAATTTTCAAGTCTGCGTTTGAATTATTTTGATAAAAAGAGTTTAACATTGGAGGTTTTTAAATTGTTTGATCAAATTTCTGGTTTTAAGTACTATACTCAGTGACAGATTTGGAAATTTCCTGCTTTTAGGACAAATTATTTTTCTGCCCCCTTTTTGGCACATTTTTCCTAAAAGAATCGCTCATGTTTTCAGTTTGCCTGTCCATCCATCCATCTGCAGATCATAATAGTTTAATTCTTCACAAGTCTGCATAGTATTATTATTTTTTATTCCCATCCTGAAATTCCTTTCTTATTGCCACCCTGAAATCTCGCTGTCCCAATGCCATTGCCTACTTTGGCCTTATTTCAAATCCGCTACTGGCCAGAGTCCTATTATTTGTCTTGTATGAGTTTATTAAAATGAAGAATAAATGTAGTGTATGTATTGCTGTTTATCAATTCTCTGTAAAGCTTGATGATTCTCCCATTATAGGACGGAATGCTTGAAGCTTATAGTTGCAGTGACCATTCTAACATGTCCAACGCAGGAAGAGCGAGCAGAAGCACTACACAAATGGATTCAGGTTGCAGTAGAAACAAAGACTGCATTAGGAAACCTATTTGGTTTCTGTGCAGTTATGATGGGTCTGTGTATGCCTCAGGTAATGATTTCCTCAACTATTGACTTGTAATTTTTTTCCAATTTTAATATGATTAATGTGTTCTTGATTTACCATATTTGCTGGCCTATAAAGTGCACTGGCAGATAAGATTTTACTAGATTCAAAACCAATTTTTCAGAAACAATTTTCAATGCTTTTTTCTATATTCTTATGTTGTGTATGGGTGTCAGTGGTGTAGTGATAAAGCGTTGGGTAGCTACGCTAAGTGGCACCAGGCACGAATCCTGTGAAAGTAAGATTTTTTCCAAGTTTGCCTGGCCTTCTACTTATGTGGTTTTAGGAGACCACACAAGTATGTGCTCCGTCCTTCGGAAGGGACGTTAAGCTTTGGCGCTCTTCACAAAGAGTGGGCTAATGCCTGCACCGGGCTTCCATCCTCCCTTCTTTGTAGTGTCTGGTGTACCATGAATGTATATTCCTAGTCATCAAATTAATGTAAGGGTTGGTAGTACCAGTCACAAGACATAACACTAGTTATGATGATGGTATGTTGTATATAGCAATAAAAATCTCAATGCAACATGCTGAAATAACTGAGTAAAACAAAGTTTATATACTGCATTTTCCAGTGAGTAAGACACCCATTTATAAGATGAACCCCTAAAAATTAGGCTATTTTCTAGCTTTAAAAATTATTCACTTATAAAAAGAGATTTGTTTGGATAAGGGCATAAGATTCATCAGTGGTTAAAAACAACATAAAGTAAGTTAATTATTGGTTGAAAAGCATTTATTAGTTTAATAACTTTGAAAACATATGGTGTGTACTTGGATATATGCCACATTTTTTTCCAAATTTTTCATCTCCAGGACAAGGATGTGGCTTATATGCAAGAAAAGAAATTGGAAAATCGAAAAATGTGAAATAATCGTTAAAATTCACTAGGAATTTGTCAAATGGCTGGATGATCTAACCCACCAGATGTGACATATAAAAGCATTACATACTCATTAAAAAAATAAAACAGGAAAGAAATACTATAATTATTGGTGACAGAATTACAAATGTCAAATTTCTACAGTAATGCAAGAGAAAAACACCATTGTTTTTGTGGAAATTAAAGTGTTATCACAGTCTCATATTCTGTTTTTTCTGTCATGAGAAACATTTCGGTAGTGTTTATTTTGGTTTGAAAGTCATTGGGGTTATTTGTCACCCTCCACATGTAGCATGTTTAGGTAAAAAGCTGCGCATTACAAGATGTGTGGTAATCTTGTACTTTTTGTCCTGCGAATTGAATAACACTGCTGATTGGTTGCAGATAATTTACCAAAACTTTATTATTACAAATAATAAGAATAAGAATTCTATGGAATGAACACATACATTCGAAGTTGTATGTAATGCATAGAAAACCTCCCTCAATACTTAAAACAGTGTTGTGATAATTTGAAAAGTGTATATATCTAAATTTGAAGTGAAATAACTTATTGGTATTTAAACCTCGGTTGTATAAGGTGCAGCATGGTTGTAGGACATATTTTTGTGACAAAAAGGTGCATATTATAAACCAGAAAATAAGGTACAGTGGAAACCACTTAACACGAAAACAGATAACACAAAATATCGGTTAACACAAAATGCACACTTGGTCAGTTCCAGAGCCTATGCTTTTCAGTGTATATTTATTTGCTTAACGCTAAATGGTTAACACGAAATATCGGTTAACCCGAAAATAATTTTTGGTTCTAATAAAACAAATCCACAGAAATTCTTTGGATAACACAAAATGGCTGTTGAAACAGGGTTTTCCCATGTTCTCTCAACCGCTGTTTTCCCAAAACCTCCAACCCCATCGAGATTTCCCATTAACGCACCAGTACGGAAAATCCCACTACCTCACCTACCCATCCTCCTATGCCTTTCTCTGTCATTGACCGTAGTCATTCAATTATACACTTCCGATCTCATGGCAAATTGCATGCATGCGTGGAGAGGACCCCCACTGAGTTTCCTTTATTCCAGGCATCGTCGCCACAGTAAACACATTCCTAGAACTGCCATCCGTAGTCAAAAGAAATGGGTTTGCAAACTCTGCCTCTTATCGTGGTTATTATTGGTGGGTTTCTCCCAGTACCTACTGGTCATACCTCTCCAGATCCCTATAAATAACATTTTTGAAATCTTATATCCTCAGTTGATTGTGAATTTCTGAGTGAAACTGTTGGCAAATTTTAAACGAACCAGTGTACGAAATCTTTCCTATTCATCGAGATAATTTTAAGTTTTAATTTTATACTTATATTAGAATTAAATGGACCATATTAAAAATGACCAATAAAGTCCATAAGCAAAATGCTCTACCGCTAAAAGTGAAAATGCAGCTCCCGGAAGCGGTTGATGCCGATGATAGATCCAAAACATACATTTGCAAAGAGTTCGGAATTCCAATTCTGATGGTTCAGAAAAGCTGCCTCTCTTTGTTATCGGCAAATTTCTAAATCCTCGCTGTTTTAAGAATGATTTATCATGACAATGTTCATGAAAATAGCTGTTATTGGCTGGCCAGAAGAAAATGTTTGAATTTTTTACCATGCATAATATGCAGTGGCATACCGGAAAATGCGTAGGCCCCCCTGCCAAAACAAAATTGAAATCTTGGAAAAAACTTTAAGGGTTTCACAAATAAAATTCGGGCTTGCTTTGGCCGTGGGCTCCCCTGCCACATGGGGGTTGTGGGGATGTCCACTATGCCACTGATAATATGCATTTCTGTTTGATTTTTTGTTAAAAAATGTGTAAATCAGATGTTTATGGTACTTACTTTTATTGCCGTTATAACTGAGCTGATTAATGTGTTGTAACCGAGGTGAATATAATGCATTATTATGGAAATAGGAACAGGATTTGTAAAATATGTATGTTGTTATATCCAAGTGGTCGTATTAACCAAAGTCATTATAACCGAGTTCTATCGTAAGTTTAAAACAGAACCAACAACTTATTTGTTGCTTTTCAATTGAAAACTGAGCTACAATGAATATTTCTCCTATAAAAGCAATGAAGTTGCAAATGAGGTGACAATGTGAGTTGCCATATTGTAAAAATTTTTATTGTTAAAAAGAAGAAAACTTTGTTGTTTTGGTTTTCAAATTTATTTTTGGGCTAATTCAGAATTGATTATAATTCTCTAAGCAAAAAATAAACTTCATTCTCTTGACTGTACATACATTTAAGTCTCTAGTACATATATGTATTCTAACCCACTTTAAAATGCAAATAAAAAATACCCTACAGTCACTTCATTGATAATCAAATGGAGAAAAGAAATGCTTCTGAAATCAAATGTGTTGACTCTATTGTGAGACTTGCTTTTTCTAGGTCATAATGCATGATCGCCTATTGGTCCACACACTTTCCAGATTGTGTTGAATAAGCAAGATCTTGATACCAATATGCACCATATACATAGTTCCAAAGCTTAACTGGAATCATTTACAGAGTTAAATGTGATTAGAAATCATTATGTTAATTGGAGAGAGTAAATTTTTATGGTTTGTCTGTGATGGCCAAGCATTTGAAGAGCATGGCTTTCTAACGTACTGCCATTATCAGTGTTTATGAAACATTTCAAAATGAACTGTCAAGTATCTTTTCACTCTACCATTCATGCTTATGCTTATCATTTTTTTCAGGTTGAGAGGTTGAGCACCACATGGCATGTTCTGAGGCAGCGCCATACTGATAGTGCCTTTAATTTTGAGGCTAAGCTGCGACCCACGCTTAAGAGCATGAACGAGTGTACCAATCCGCAGGCACCAAACACAACTATACCCCATCTCCTTCCCGTGGCTCTGCTTCACGAGAGGCTCCTAGATGATATAAATGGAGTAGCTCCAGAAGGCTTAGGTCCCAATGAAATCCCTGAAAATAGAGGACCACGTTCCCATCTTTACCGCCACTCCTGTCTCCAGCCATGGGAATCCTCATCTGCAGATTTCGGTCTTAGCACACTCCATTCACATCTGGAAGCCTCCAGGAAATTTGGCGCCCCTGGGGCTGCCGCTGCCTTTCGCAGGAATGCAGAAATTGTATTGGGCAGTGGTGGGGGTTGTGGGGATGGAGTCGTTGCTCCAAAGGTAGACCAACTCCTTATGGATGCCTTCAGAACAGAGTTCCATCTCAAGTTCCTCTGGGGTTCGCGAGGTGCAACTGTTGAGTCATCGGAAAGGCATGCAAAGTTTGAACGGGTTCTTAACTTAATGTCGGAAAAGTGTGAGCCACCTCTACCACTGTCTAGCCCAAGTGGCAGCCCAATGGCTGGAGTCTGCCCATGAATGCATTCTGGAGGGATTTGTACATATTTAGTTGAGTATTAACTATCAAAATGATAGTTGGCAGTGATAATATAATATGACTGAAGGTTTTTAATATCAAAATGAAGCATACATGCTGGGATCAATAAAGCTATGGTTCCTTGACCACGCCAAAGTTTGCTCCTGTGTGTTTTGCTTAGGTAACATTTGTGACTTCGCAGATGTTATGAGAGGAGCTTGTAGGCAATTCCCTTATTATGTAATTCCATGACTCTGTAAATCAATGAAATGTGAGATTCTTAACAGATTAGGAATGACCTAATATTTATGTCATTTTGAGCATAGTAAGTCATTTATTCCTAAATGACATGTCAATGGAAGTGCAGACAATACATAAGTTCCTTTTTATTTCTAATGTAAGACACCAGTGGGTTAACCTCAACCAACTTCAGAAGGGATTCAGGTGAAACACTTCATGAATCAAAATTTGACAAGAAGAGTTTGAAGTGGCTCTTTACAAGTATTTACTGCCAATGACTTTATAATGATGTTTGAGATTCAATCATAAAAGGTTATGAGGAGTTTCAATCCCAAAGTGGTATGGAGAAGCTGAAGAAATGTATATAGTTCACCTGAGGAAGGTAATTAGAAAAAAGTGCAATGAATCTCATTTGTCTTTCAGTTAGCTCTGTAAATCTCAGGTAATCATTGGTGGACCATAGGATTATTTAAAGATTGTTTCAAATGCTATTTTCGGCAAACAATATTCTTCCATTTAATAGTGTCAGAAAAACCCAGAACACCATCTAACCTCATTTCATAATTTGAAAGATAGAATAATTTTGTTGTAACTTCATAGGCAAAATAATTTCTCTTATTTTGAATGAATATTTGATATAAAAGAAAATAATAACATATATGGACATTAAATAAGCATTTGATGTTGAACAATATTAAAAACAAATTAAATGAAGGCTAAAGATAAAATTTATAAGCAAAATATTACTTCCCAAACTAAAACAGCTTCACTGCATTTAAGATGGCAAACTTTCATGAATGTATGAAAGTAATTTTTCATGATTGTGAGTGAAAATGAGCTAACATATAAGGCTAGTGAATAAGATATGAAATGGACAAATGCTGGTAAACTGCCATAGAAATTTACTTATTTTATAATATAATATATTCACCTTTTATTTGAAATTGTTACATGACTAAGTTCTAATATCTCTTATGAAATGCCACAAAAAAGTCTTTGGTCATCATTTTAATGAAATTAGGCATGAATAATACATTCCTTGCAGCAAAAAGAAAGTTACAAACTATAATTTCCAATAATTATTTATTTTCAGTGGAAGTCATTGTGGCACAATTGCTCATTTTACATTAGCAAAAAATGTGCTAAGGTCTGTTGTCTGTTTACAATTTATTTTATCAATTTTTTTTGCATCTGTTATTCATCTATGTGAAATAACAGCATGGTGTCTATGTCTGACAAAGAATTGTGTACACACTATTTGGAGCAGCTGATATAATGAACAAGTATACTTTTTGTAAATGTTGAGCCCTTTTTCAGTAACCAGTAAACTGAACCACAATTTTGAAGAGACTATAGTATACTTGCAAATAACTAAATGGTAAAGATAGACCTTAGCAATGCAAACATACTAAAAGCATGCATCCATAATAAAATAATAGTATCAAAGCTTATCAGATAATGTTAGGAAAACCTGGATGTATTTGGTATATAATTTTTTAAGCGTATAACTGTGGACATATCCTTTTTAATTGTGAGTATTGTGGTATTAATATTTAAAAAATTATTTGATTAAAAAGTGGGAATATAATTATGTTCAGAAAAATGACTACCTAAAAAATAATCTACGATTAATTTATAAACAATACTTTCTCTATACTTTGTATATGGAGAAAGTAAAAATTAAAATGGCAAAACTGTTCATTTATGGATTTTTTTAGAGAGGTAAGCAAAAAGCTAATGTACGCTTCAGGCAACTTCAGAAACAATCTCTAACTATTAAATTTACAGTATACCATATTGTAAAACAAATAAATTAGTTAATCAAACTTTTGTGTAATAATTACACAGAAAAATCTTACTGTTTAATACTTTTTCTTTGTGTTGTTGACAGTGTTTTAAATGAGGTTTTATTTCAAACTTCTTGATTGATGCTCAAACCACAAATGCTCCTAGCCTTAATATTTAATATATCGAATAAGAACGGGTAATAGATTGTATGTTGATTAGTGTTGCAGTGCTAAGAATTTTATATGGCAACATTTATTAGCTTGTGGATAATTACTATGGATTTATAAGAATCCATGCCATATCAAACAGATAAGTGTTTTAGAATTTCTTACAGCAGAAATGCTGGCTTTAACAAAATACAATGCAATACATTGTTTTTTCTGAAAGAATAAAGAATTTTTATTAAATTACAAGATGTTGTAGAAAACTGTAGGATAATGCTCTGGCATAGCTTAACTGTTCCGATGTGTAAGAATAATATGTTGTAAGCGTTAGTATTATTTCCTATGCTTGATGTGCTCAAACAGAATGTATTAATGAGGAAATGGATTTTACCAAGAAGCTGAAAATGTATTTTGTCTAATTTTCATATATAAAGGATTAACGAAACTGCAGAGTGTGCATTTCAACAAGGAACCATACGACCCCATTTTATAGGGATGAGGAATAAGTTTAATTCACTAAGAATATTTATATTTTCAAAATTTTATTTATTTACATGACATATAAGCACAAGTTATGCAATTGTGAAATATACAAATGGATGTTGCTTCTATTTTTCTTATTGTATAGCTTTGGTTAGATGAAATGAACAACATGACAAACTTCTAGCTTCATACATGTACATTTCCACATAACTACAGTAGAGATTAAATGTATATAAGAACAATCCAGGTGTTTGTCATTATTAGATCAATGAGGCCATAATGACATTAATGAATAGCAACACAAAACTGACTATTTTATAATATAACAAGCATTCATTCAAAATGTACAAATTTGTTTTTGTTGGATTTTTTAAACGCATCATTAATAATACAACTACCAAATTTATCCATGTACAAAATGTGGAAATTGGTAGTCCAAATGTGGTTTTTAAAATTATATGACATTCATACAATTATTTCAATGAAACTATAATAGAGTATCAATGGCATGGACCACTCCATTTGTTGCAGGAATGTTCTGAGTGATGACATGAGATGAATTTATCTTCAAGTTACCTATAAATAGAATGGAAACATGATTAATCATTAACAGTATACGCATGCAACCTCAGCATGAAAACCCGGCCCATCCCTAGGTTATGTGCCGCTATTAGGCACAAACTAGAAGGCCACTTCTTTTACAATGGAAAGCCATTGGGTTTGAGGAAGACACAATTATTTCATAAAATTTCATTTTTAGCTTAACTAGTGAGTTTTAGCTTTGGAAACCTCCTTTCAGCCCTAGCCATGGTCGCTGGTATCATCAGCAGGACATGTAAAGTAGTAACTGTGTTTGGAAAAATTTCCTCTAAACATCTATGATAGGTAAGTTCCAGCTCATCTTTTGCTCCGCCATTTGGTTCAACAAGTCGGCAAAGCAATTTCATTTTCTTGCTAAGCTCCACTGCATCAATATCAGATGAATTATTTGCCATGAGTATATTTTATAGGTCTTTGCAATGTTTTAATGCTGTTTCAGATGACCAGTTGATCAAGGAATTTATACTGTATACAGATTTAAAGCATGAGTTGTGACTTTCTGTTTGTTGAAATCTGTCCTCAATTGACTTAATAGCCATGTCTAGTATTGTGTTGAAAAATTCTAATTCGAATTTGTTTTCAGGATTAGGGAGCGTAGTTTCATCTTTGCTGTTATTAACGACAAGCCTGTTTTTTGTTTGTTTCCAAACCTTTTTCTCTAAAGGGAATATTACGACCTCGGCTGCAAGCTCATGAGGAGTTATCGTCACATGAGCAATCCCATTTTCTTGGTAATTTCTCACATATTTTAATGCACTTGCCACTGATTTAACAGCTAAATTTAGTTTAGAGACTATAACTGTTTGCTAACCGGATTAATTGTATTTCGTATGTCATACCATACTATTACGCAACATGAATTTATTGTCACAGATACCTTTTGTGAGAAAGTGTGGATTGGCTCTAGTCTGGGGGCCTTGTACAACTTTTAAATTCACATCTCCATTACTATACACTAATACATTGTACAGCTCTTCAAAATGGGTTCGAGTTGGTCTAAATGCATCAATATAAGACTCCCAACATGTCTCACAAACTCTTGAGTGTTAAAACGATTAAGAATTTTTAAATAGCATTTCATCTCTCAATGGAGGCCAAGAAGAAAGTATACAACAGTTGAATTAAGACAAAAAAGAATGACTCCTGTATTACAATCTCGGATTTGGCAACCCTACTTGGAGGTTGTACAACTGCAGTGATTCCCAGCAGAGGTTATTAATGAAGCACATGATGTTCTCTGTGTGCCAATAAAATCTCAAAGATACCACGCAGTGAATAACTATGCCATTATGTGTTTAACAGACATTTCCCCACATTCTCAATTCAATTAACACTCAGCATTTTAACTACTATTTTTCCTCTTTTCATTTTACTGCCCTTATGTGGAGCCTTACCTGCTTAACCCATAGTGACGGGACTGGTGAAAACTAAGGGAAAATTATTTCATCTTGTCACACAAGCCATTTGCATGAAAAATTGGATTTCGTCTTCTGGTCGCGCATTTTAATGTGTCCCGGAAATGGTATAGCATTTAGTCTGGCATTATTATATTTTGAGCATGCTATATTGTTTTCACCAAAAATCAGCTCAGTCATTATTGATATATAATAGTAGAATGTGAATAATTTTTGTTGGTAATGCTGTACTTAAACTTTTTTATTTTGTAACAAACGTCATTTACTTAAAAAACATAGCTAACCTTTCTTGTGATATCTAAATTGTAGTAGTAAAATTTTAAGAATAATTTTTTGTGTACGTGAAAGGGGCAAAATAAATATTTATCATAAGGACGTGTTTTGCTTTTGCCTCGCATAGGAAGCCATATTTAGACTATTCGAGTCTGGTCTACTTAACCAAAGGGCACATAATCCCTTTAGCAGGCGAAAGCGTTCATTGATTTGGCAGATGCGACAAAATTTCCTACTAATCCATGAATTTTTCGATTGGTTCACTCCTTTGATCTAAATTACCAATTCATAATTATCTAGAGTGGAATAAGTAGAATGATAGATTCCAAAAACTCACCCGCTTCGCTATGCAACTTAATCGTCACTCCTTGCTGCATGGTGTACTTGACTTGGTAGGCCCTTATGCCGGAGGTGAAGAGGGCTCCAGGCACCAGGTGGCGGGCAACTAACGCTCTTGCCTTGCTTCTATCCTCTTCCAGTTTAGACAGCTCTCCAACGCTTAGTGACTCGAACGCTTGGTCAGTCGGAGCGAACAAAGTGTACGTCCTCTTTCCTATGGAAAAATATCAATTATTGCTGGTGCAGCGTACAAAATTGAAACTTGTTGCCGCGTTAATTTTGCTAAGAAAACAGCTCCCGAAACTTGGAAACATAAAAACCTAAAACCATTGGTAACTCAAAGGTAATCTTTATAACCACTGTCAAACGGTTCTTCGCGATTCAAGCGTTGCTTAACCATTTTGAAAGATCAGCAGACTATAAGATTCTTATTGCTAGGCAACAGATGTAAAACCAGAATGCATTTCTAAGCAACAAAGTTACCCTGCTTTGCTGGAAATTGCGTACAGGACAATTTCTTTCATTGGCATAAATGGAACGGCCATTAAGGGGTTATCAAACCGTATCGCTCACCGTAAAAACAATTTATTACAGACTCTGTGATCGATTAAGTACCACTGAGGGCGCCTCCTGGTTTTCCCGACCGTTTTGCAACTATTGGAGTTATCTTGATTAATTGGAGACCAGTGTACCTCTTTGGTAAATGAAACTTAATGTATTGTAAAACGTTTGTGCTTTGTTTCTAGCAAAATTGCGCGATATAGTTCACAAATCTAACTTTTGAACGGACGAATTAAATACACCTATGATTCATTTTATGCGCTGTCGTGTTTTTATGCGCGTTTCCGACGTGAGCTTCTATTAGCTCCAGTCTGTCCGACCATAGGAATGTTCGTTCTCAATTTTTACCGAAATTCGGCATTAAGGGTTTATGGCCAAAGGCAATAGGAAAATAATATAAATGGTTCACATAATTTAATCAAGAATGCAACTTTACCGGAGACAAAAACCGAACTTTCCATCATATCTCGTAAAATATAGGTCATACTAGAAACATTTTCAGACAAAATTTGTAGATCTAATTAAGTAAAATATTTCTTATTCTATACATTTTTATTGAAGGAGTAACCGTTTTCAAGAAAATCAACCAAGAACGTTGTAATTCGTTTTAAACAGAAAAATTCTTGCGCGCTATACTACTTAATTGTTGTCAATGAATGCAATATTTGTTGCAATTGGAGTGAACGAAAATACGTTTATTTTCCTTTCGTGGCCACAAAACGTTTTGTAAATGTAAGGATGTGGATAGTTTACGTCGAAGGAATGAACATCAACATAAAGATTGCATTACAACTCATAAACTCAAGTTAGGTACTTACGTTATAAATGATTTTTGGTTGCTTGATTAATTACAACTGATTAGAAAATAAATTGGTAGATCCAATAATTTAATATTTCCCTGACTTTATTTGTGATGTATCGTTTTGCAATATTTAGCCATTGTACTAAAATCATGTAACAACGTTTATTAATGTACCCACATAGGGGAAGGAAGAAATGTTCAGTGCACAGAGAGACAATACGGTCGTGGTGTTTTGCTGTTTTGTGGTGTGCGTTCGTTCAAAGTGTATCCTTTAGTTTCAAATACTCCATCGCACGAAACGCGCCTATTTGTGATACACTGTACACTTTCCTAATTTGTTTATTAGGATTGACCGGTTAAAGTGTCACTAAATATTGGGAGAACTTGAAGTACTGAAAGCAATAAGGACTGAAATTCGCCATAGTTCGTGTAATAGATATGAAAGATGGTTACTTCTGCTCGGTTTAGGAGTAAACTTCTACCATATTAATTTTCACCGTAATCTCAACCGTTATTTATTATCGTGTAGTCACTTTAGAAAAGTAAAGGGAAATATTGAGTTTCTGCTAATGTTTTTCAAAATCCCATCCATGAAATAGAATGTATTCACATCCATTTTTTCTTTCGATGCGTCCAGCAGGCTATGCTCGTCAAATGGGAAGCAGCGCTCTCCTTCGGGATGTCGGTTCGGATCTTTTGCATCTCGGCGTTAACCCCGTTCGCCTTGACCTGCTCGCTCGCTGCTTCGCCAAATGCTCTCTAGCTGCTTCGCCAATCGCTCTCTCGCCGCCTCCATGTTGCGAAGACGTTTTGCTTCGACAGAATTCCCTCGAGCGAGTGAAGGAGTTTAAGACTATCGGAGGACGAGTTTCTTGGTAAATGCAATATTTGCAGTCACGCTTTCTCCCAATTTATGTGCATTCTGCATCCCGTATTTGAATGGTTTTCACTGTCCGATTAATTTTTCATTTAAATAACTTTTAAAACAACTCTGCTTTACTGTATAATTTACTCACTCATCAGAAAAGGAAATGTCATTAGGGATGCATAATGATTAGGATTCGGAATGATACTGCGAGCATTTATGTTGTATGTAATGCAGAGTTTCTCGACCTTTTTTACCAATAACCCGTTGCTTCTGCACATTTTGAATAGGTATCCCAAGCCAATAAACACGCTCTTTTAATTTTATATTTACAGATACAAAAAACAGGTTTCCGCTAGATTAAATGATCCGGTATATATGATTTATACTTTTTTACGGATTTTTATAAAATTTTTCCAATTGTATGACATATGGATTACTGCATTTTCAAATAAGAATTGATGCACCCTGCTAGTGTATATCACGCACCGCTTGGGGTACGCGTACCAGTGGTTGATAAACCCAGTTATAACGGACGTTCATGATTTTTAATCAATGTTTCTGAGTGAGTTTCTTTTGTAACGAAAAAACAGAAAACCAGACATTTATTAAATATTAGATAATTTCCCGGGTTTTCCCCGAGTTTAGAGTTTCGAATTTTTCATGCACATATCACGCGGTAATATTTTAATCCAAACTCAAGGTAAGTGACCAATATTCCCCTTTAATTGGTATGAACAAATTAAATATAGACTCAAATTTGATATCTCCCCCCCTCCCCCAAGAAATCATTGACACCTCAACGTCTCTTTAGTATGTGTACCAAGTTTTAAGATTCTACGTTTCTTGGTTCCCTGCTTTCTATATCTATACTAAAAATCTTGATTTTGTTTTTATATGTTTTTATATGTCATAAAAAATTTCGTTGAAATCGGTTCTGCCAATTCCTTCCAAAAGCATAATTGCCGAAAAGTTTTATTTCGCAACTGTGGCACCTCTGCTTAGTCGATCCGGTCAAAATATGTTATTTTGGTCATGGATTTATTTGAAGATTCAATGTACTAAATTTGATTGAAATCGGTTCGGCCGATCTCTTCCAAAAGCATAATTACCGAAAAGTTTTATTTTGCAATTGTGGCACCCCTGATCGGTCGATCCTGTCCACATATGTCATTTTGGCCGTGTATTTATGTGAAATTTCTATGTACCTACCAAATTTGGTGGAAATCGGTTCAGCCAGTTCTTCCCTGATATGTGCGTACGGACGGACGGACATCACCGAAATTTGAACCGACCGTTCCATGGAGACCCCTCGACCCCGTCGGTCGATTTGAATTATTTTTGACACTAAAAATCTCATGATGAACCTGAAGCTACATAACAGTTCTGAAGATAATCCGGAAGATCTATTCAGAACGTTAGGAACTTATAAATAAAATTATAAAAAAACTTCTAATTATCACTCGATGATTGAGAACAGGTAAAATATGTTCACGCCTTTTATCTATGGCTCAAAAATTTATTTCACCAAAACATTGTTATTAGTGAAGGTTTCATCGAAATCTGCCAATTCGTTGCCGAGATATATTAAGAATACCGAAATTTGGACCGGCCCTTACTTTGTCCTTTAGAGTCTGTGGACCGATTTTATCCATTTTAGACTCGAAAATATGTCTCATCAAAACATTGATATTAGTGGAGAATTCGCCAAAATCGGTTGCTGTGATATCTTTAAAAAAACGGCATTTGGACCAACAATGGTGGCCCTCGGGTCCCCGTGGGTCGATTTGAATTATTTTTGGCACTGCAACTCTCATGATCAACCTGAAGCTGCTGCAATATTTTGAAGCTCCTATATTTATTTTCTAAAGAGTTACGACTGCCACAGACACACACACAGACAGCTTCTTTTATTATTATAGATAAATGTAATGATGAACACTTCGCTTTGTAGAATTACTATTGTTAAGTCCTGATTCTATTTTGATAACTAAAACATTTGTCCTGAACGTTCATATACTTCTACCTTCATATCTCCATAGGTCATTTTACTTTTGCTAACCTCCCGCTCATTAAACTTAAACGGTGCCACCATACGCTCACAATACATTACTTACGCTTTTTTCAAATGAATGCGTGGAGATGGATGGACTGCAGAAAGGTTAACAAGCCTCTTTAAGGAATGGTCTGAAATACCGCAATGCTTAAAGAAGAAAATATCTGGGAAAACAGAACAATAAACTCGAGGAATTTGGGACGAAATAATTGAAATTGCTCCTCGAGTGGAACGAAAAAGAGTTTTAAAGCCGAAACTAAAAATAGCAATCGATCCAAAAAAAGGCATTAATGCCAAAGAGACATTCGATCGATATTTTTTCCCGGATGATTACGCTCGCGACAAACCATTCTCAACCGTATTTCCGAACATCTCACCGCTCAGCACGTCCTCGAGGTCCGCCGTGTGGATGATCTTGAGGAATCTGGTGAAGCGCGTGTCCGAGAGAAGCGTGTGCAGAATGTCCCCAACGGGCAACGGGAAGAGGACCCGGTCGAGCGCGTGGGCCACCCCTCCGCCGGGCACCCATATGTCCGGCCGCTGGATGCGTGCACCGTTCACTGCAACCACCTGTGCGGAGCACCGCGGGAGAGACGGAGAGATAGAGCTTGATGCGGGTCGCGCACCTCCGGCCGAAGGGCAGCCGCCCCCCTGGAGGTGCCATCTTCCCTTCATCGCCTCCGGGAAATTCATGTTACAAATACAGAAGCGGAAGAAGATGGGGAGAGGAGTGGTCCATCCGAGGGAGATGGACCATTCAGATGCTCTTTGTCCACATCTTTGCCGTCCCGCTAATCATCTCCATTTAAGTCCAACTCAATCGGGCGAAGACACGACGGACGCGGACGCTCCTCCCTTTCAATATCAAAGGCAGTTTTATTGGTCGAGCCATAGTCGCGCTCCTAAAGATGATAATTTTTCGTGTGCGTGATAAGAGGCAGAGGACGTACGTAATTGAAATTGCCTACGATTTTTCACGACGTGGCGAATATCAAATAAAAAAATATTAATTTCGTCTGAAAACCTTCGGGGAGACACTTAAAATTCAATTACTACTAGAAGTCACCCTCCTAATGGTTAGAGGTAAAAGTACTTGTGCCTCTGCAAAGCCATGCTCACTCAATCTCGTTGAACGGCGCACATGCGCATTACGCTCTCAATACCTTGAGAATTTGAATATTTGGCGTTATTATATCTTCATTAGAATTGCTAACGCACCAAGGTATATCGTCGTGACTTATGATATCAGACTAAATAATTTTTTTCTCGATGAACTGCTCTGCAACAAAAATTGAGTACATGGAGCGCAAACACCTATGACGACACAGCGAAAACGTCTGCGTCTGTCCCGTCTTCGCCTTGTTGAATTGGCGTTCAACGAAGTATACAAAAACTTGAAAACGTCAATTTAAAATACGGTTCTCCTCGGTAATAAGACCGTTGCCTATACGAAAGATTTGGAATTTTTCTGTACTAGTTATAGACTGATATCGGAATTAAATTTTGCTAAACGTTGACTGTCGCAATCGTAAAAATTAACTTTGAAAACAATAAGAAGTCGGATGTGCAGATTAGATAAATGGGACCGTGTATTGATTATACCGCTGAAGTTCTTATAACGCGATTTCATGAACAGGAAGGACTGTATTTTGATTATGTATATGGTTTTGGGAAGAAAATTTGCATCCTCTCACTATTATGAATCATTTTCCATTTGCTTCTAATCAGGAAGGATAAATGAGAGAGAGTTCACGTGTATATTAATTAAGTCTATTTTTAAAATAAAGGTTTGTGGCGTCTATTAATCATCCTCTTAAACGAACTATTTACGTAAATAAAACCGAAATACTATTGGGATAGGCATCGTTGATTGTATTACACGTTTAAAATAAAACCGAAGGGTTATAATTTGTTGACGTTTCATTTTAGGTGTAATGCTAAGAAGAATCCCGGGAAGTGCCCCGTGCAGACTGACCTTCGAGTCGTAAACGTTGACGCGGAGTTGGGTTCCAGCGAGACTAACTCCGGTCATCTCGTCTTGAAGAGTGTTCACTTTGAAGGTGCCGGGGATGACGTGGTGCAGCATCAACTATCGGGGAGAACGAGCGATACGTTAAACACACGCGCTTAAGCCCTGGAAAAGATATTATATTAATTCATCACTTTTCGCGTTTTCGTTCGAACAGATTTATGGGAAAATTTGAATTTCACTGCATTCCAGTTTCTGGTTCTACGCGATTTATAAGTTTAAGAAGCGCTGAAGAGTGTAACTTCGGAACACGCTCCGTAAACCTTCAACTTCGTGCTGAGAGTAAACAAGAACCGAATGTCTCGGTAGATTAAATTCTGTAGCGTGCCTTGCAGGGGCGGTCCCATCGCCCCTCGCTCTCTTGAATCCACCACTGCCGACGGTCCTTTATAATGAAAACCCAAAAGCCTTATCAGAATCTTTCCTACGAAACTGGCCTGCGGCGCAGAATCAAGGAATTTTGCGCGCGGTGGGTTTAAGAATGCATTCGATGAAGGGCAATGGGAACAAGCGATGGTCGATCGCCCTCTCCCATTGGATCCGCTAGTAGCGCTATGCAGTTACGCCTACATAGACTAAATACGGTAATCACGGACAGTCACTATCGTTTTCAGGTTTATTCATGTTCAATATATTTGTTAAACGAATTGCTAATTTTAGTTTTATGCGAACGGTGTATTCAGTCTTTTCTTCTTGTGAAAGTGTACTTGCGTGAAGTTAAAATCTGAAGGAGTTTGATTATGATTGGGGTTTAATTAGTGTTTTGTCGCAATAAAGCAATAAATGCTAAATTGACCAACGGTAGCACATGCCGATAAAATATGGAGAGATGTGTATTGGCCCAACGTGAGCAGTTGTAATTAATTAAATCCAGAGATAGAGGCTGGTCTAAGATCGGCATAACGGGGCTGCAGCCCAGGGACCCCGGGGTTGGAGGTATCGCAAAAGAATTATGCTAAACATAGAATAAACAATACTTATTACGCAGAGAACGAACCTTTACCAAAAATGTTTTTTCTTTTATGTTATGTTTTGTTATTTATGCTAAGTGTCCCAAATAATTTCAGAATTCACTATCCGCCACTGTTCGCAAGTCAGATTAACATCAAATGCGGTTGCCCATAAATTTCAGAATTATTCGCTTAAATCCCGTACTATACTTTTGGGACCTCTTTATCTCAGTATCGAAGGATGCGAAAGGATACCGAGTCTCCAGAATATATCGATTATTTCATTTTGCAAAAGAATAATTTGAAATTTAAGACTCTCGAGATCTCAAGGTTCTTGTCAAGGCTCGAAGCACAGCCACACCCGCATTTTAATCAAGGCCAAACAAAGACACTCGATATCCGCACGAAGACAACCTAATTACGTAACGGGTGCGCGAATCAAGCGTCCGAGTGTTTCCATCTCCTTCGCTTCGTGTTCGTTAAGATAATCATTCTGAACATTTTGCTGCGGATTTGAACGCAATAACCCACATCAGTCGCTGGCGAGACGGTTCTTCTATGCTCTTGACAACTCGTTTGTTAAAAATACGCGCAGCTGAGGTTAAAAATATTGATTACGATACTTGATTGACAATATTGAAACCCGAAATAGAAAGTTTGAATTAATTCTGAGTTTTAACGTTAAAAATACCGATATATGATCAATAATAATCAGTGGTGGATTTGAGGATAGTCACACTTGGCGCGCGGCAGGGACTTATAGAAGTGAGGGGCCCCGAAAAAATGCCCGTGTATATAATCTCAGAAATATTGAAGATCTCAACTTAAAAATCAGTGGAACCTCTCTATGATTCCATAGAAAAACAATCGTAAAGAGGTGTCACAAAAGAGGATAGACGTTAGGAGCGGTTTCACTATATATTTAGATTGCAGGGCCCCTGACTACTTAGCGCCAGGGCCCCGCAAATGTTTAGCACCGGGGGCCCCGGGAGGCGTAAATCCGCCACTGGGAATAAGCAATTAAATATTTAAAAATTGAAAAAGTACTTATCTTACACAACTTCAATAGCCATAGCAATGTTACAATAAACTAGATGCGCATTTCAGCTACAATGCAGCCGTCTTCAGTGGTGATTCGCCGAAAGTGGATTCTAAAATTTTTTTTTTTATTAGTTCCATGCAGTTCCGAGAGGTTTCAGCACTTACCAATAGAGAAACCTAAGGGTCTCCTATTAGGCATGGGTCTCATATTCGGCGCACTTACCCTACTTTCGTTTTTTCTTGCTATGGCAATTAGAGATATTTAAGAGAAGATGTTACTCTTTCTATTTTTATTTTTTGATGTTGAAGTACTTATTCGTGAATTTGTTTTCAGGCCTAATACGAGCCCAATAATTCCCCATTGCGGTGGTTCCCAACCTTGTTTGAGCCGCGGCACACTTTCAAAGGTAAAGAGGGTTTCGCGGCACTCCAGCCTTGTGACAAGCTTTATATATTTTTAGATACGGGTATCACAACCTTTGGATGCATCCATTTGTTGATGTTACTACATAATCAATTTATTAGAGAAAAATTATTGCCCTAATTACCCACCAACATATGCAAATCGTTGATTTATTTGCTAAAAAAAGTTATTCGCGGCACCCCTAAATATCTACAGCGGCACACAGTTTGGGAACCACTGCCAAAATGAGGGTAAGAGGCTCTTGTAATAATATGAATGCTGCAGGATTGTGCTTTTTATTAAGAATGGCTGTTAGTGAGTGGGCTGTAAGCATTTTACGTTAGTGGAAAATTGGATATTATTGGTTTAAATGCTCATTGGCAAAAGGACATTAATCGTGTCAGGGGAGAAGCTAAAACGAATTATATCAGTAAAATCCGACTTTCCTGTAAATTTAGGTTAAAAATAATTTCCAACCAAAGTAATCGAGATTTGGAAATGCTTTGTCCCTCCTTTGCTGTTATAATTGTTAGAAACAACAATTCTATCGGAAGTTTCGGAGCAAAGTGATTTTCAATTACGTCCTTGTCCACTCATATCCTATAACTTTCATTAGTGAGAACGTCTTTAAGAACTTTACACGAAAAATGCTTCACATAACAAAATGTTAGATGGAACATATTATGATGAAATGCAATAAATGAAAATATGAACAGCGCTCGAATCTCTGATACGCTTCGTTAACTGCTTTATCACTTAAGCAGTTGAAAATTTCAGTTTTTCCTCATAAATATCCTCCCACCTGAGCCGTAGTCCCGCATTTTCGACTCCATTCTCACTTATTTGGATTATCTTTCAGTGTAGAAACTTGAAACTAGTCTATGCGTACATTTTCAAGAACGCTGTCTATTGTGACTAAAGAAAAACCTAGGATAAACCACTGCTAGCAGACCTGATTTATGATTGCAAGTCATATTTTTACTTCGTTGCACGATTTTTAAAAATAATATAAAAAACTGATCGCACTACGCCACCGGAAAATATACTCGCAAAAATAGATCGGAGTGTGAAAGCACTCAAATGGAATTTGAAAATCTCAAAATATAGCTATGAATAGGAAGTGGTTATGGTAATCCGGCATCTGTATCTCACTGATCACCAAGTACGTTGAATTCCGCTTTGCAGAATCACTGGTTAATAGAATCAGCCGCTTATTTGAATCAATAATTAATAATGAAAACCATTTGATTATTAACTTCTTACTTGTTTTTCAATATGACGGGAACTGATAAGAGTGCTTGTTATTGGTTAAGCAAAGAGCCTGCGTTATGCTCGAGATAGTTCATTGCCAGTAATCTACAAGAATAACGTAAGTAGGTGGATGACGCTACACATGTTTAGCGAACACCTTGAGGAGCGAGATAGAGAGCAGGATGAGAAGAAGAAACTCGCTCATTTTAATATGTTGGCAATAAACATACAACAGGTATTATTTGCAGCCAATAGAACTCAATAGTCCAGCTTTCGTATCAAGGCATAATCAAAACCCTGTAGGCAGAAAGAGAGAAATATTATAATGAGAGTCATAGACGGAGGTGATGATGGTAGGAAACAGAGAAAGATAAATGAATAAGAATATTGCTGGATGGAATCACATTCTGCGAGGTATGGAACAACGCAACGCCAACACTAGTGATCATCTGCTCCGGGAAAGTCCCTTTTTAGTCGTTCTTTATCAGCAAAGCGGTAATAGCGGAACGCATTAAGGGCACGTCTAGTCCGTCCGTCCGTCGTAACTTTCATCTCCTAAACCGCTGGACGGATTTTAATTAAATTAAGTAAAAGTGATCTTTATTAAAAATTATCGCCTGTTGTAATTATGAACAGCATCCGTCAATTAGAACCTACACTTTACATAAATACTTAAATAAACTTATACTCGTATCTCGTTAAATGGCATTCGTAAATAAACAATTAAAAACCTTATTTTTCTCTCCCTAGCTCTTATATGATCTGTAAGGTATAAATTAAAAAATATATTCAGATAGAAGAAAACATTTGCCACAAAAAAGTCCACAGGACCACATAATTACGATCAGTTTTGGAGATAAAAATTCGAGAAAATCCCAAGCGCAATATCAAATATTTTGTTTACATCAATCGCTAAGAGAGTTCTATCGGAAAACAACAATTAAAAAAACCATATTTTTCTCTTCCGCGCTCTTATATGACCTGTGAGTTATAGACTAAAAAATCATTCGAATAAAGGACAACATTTACTCCAAAAACGTCCGCGAGACCACACAATTATGACTTGTAGTTTCGGAGACAAATATTCAAGGACCGCCCAATCTTTTGATACCGTTTCATACGCATTTCTCATAAAGAACGCCTTTGAAATATCTGAGAATTCCATTTATGGAGTATCCTTTTCCATCTTGGTATGTCTTCCATGTCGCTGTGCCTTTATGATGAACTGCGAATTGGAATGAATCAGTTGACGCAATATTAAAGGTAAGGTTTCAAGGGAAGGTCTTATTCACATGGCGGTCGCGTGAGATGAGAGTCGTCAGCTTCTGGAGACGCTTCACTTGTGGCGGTATCAAAGAGGTGTCGGCGCCCATATGCATTTGAGAGTCGTGAACTTGGGAGGCAATTTGTCTTGTTTGTCTAGGAGAACAGATTTCCACGCGACGGCCCTGATTACCTACCTCTGGGTCTCAGCAAAGTTAAGAGGATCGTACGAATAAAGCCCTCCTTCCAGATTCAGTTGATTGTGACGCAAGTTGTAATTGTAATTAGGAATATTGAGGGAAAAGCGATGCGCGTTTGGAAAATAAAAACATTAAATCTGAGGATATATATATCGTCCATTTACTTATATTTCGTGTTTAAGATATTAATGAAATGTGCGTGCCAACCTCTTTTGGTATTGGAGCTGAACATGGAATGAATACTGTAGCGTGCCGAAATCTGGTTTTGTATTGCTCTCCGTCGCTTTAGTTCGTGCTTGGGAGAATATATATCTGCGCATCTGACCCATTTTTTGGACCAGCGAATCGGTAGTAGCGGAACGCCTTTTGGGCCCGTCTCGTCCATCTGTTATGACTTGCATCTCCTGATCCGCTGGATCGATTTGAATTAAATTAAGCACGAGTGATCCTTATTAAAGTCCATCACCCAATTGTGATTTTGGACTGCATCCGTTAATTAAAACTTCCACTTTATATAAGCACTCAAACTTATACACGTATCTCGTTCAATGGCATTCGTCAAGCCACAATTAAATACTACATTTTTCCCTTCCATGCTTTTATATGATCTGTAAGATATAGATTAAAAAGTTTATTCGAATAGAGGACAAAATTTAGCAGGAAAAAATCCGCGGGACCACATAATTACGACTAATAGTTTCGGATATCGAAATTTGAGAAAATATCAAGCATAACATCATATGTTTTGTTTAAATCGATCACTACGGCAATTCCATCGGCAAACAACGATTAAAAATCCATTTTTTTCTCTCCAAAGCTCTTATATGATTTGTGAGGTATAGATTGAAAAATTTATTCGGATAGAGGAAATCACTTACCACAAAAAATTCAACTATTTCACACAAAGAACGCCTTTGAAATCTCCGTATACGAGTACTTTTACTGCTTGTGAAATTCTCAACTGCTTCGCCAAAGAGAAAACGCGACTTTTTTATTTCCTTTTTTTAGCGTGAAACCGTCAGTTAAAATTCTTATTACACAGCTAGCACGAAAAAATGAACCAAATTCTTTTCTCGATGCCAATTATCAATCACTCGGACGATATTATTCCATTTCAAAGTTTGGAACGAGAAATTCACCAGAAGAGGCTCTGAACAGAGAGGGAAATCATATTTAGAAAAATTATTAAAAAGGTAAAATTCCAGACGAAGAAAAGATAAATTACAATTAACGAAGGCTCAGGTATTTTGTGGGCCCAGTTTAATAAAGCGCTAGAACAAATAAGAAATGTAAAGGCGTCGCTAGGTATGATATAGGAATTAATTTGATAAAAAAATTGTAGAAAAACTTATATCGATTCTATATGAATTAGCTAAACATATGTGATAGATTGAAAAATACTGAAAGATTTTAAACAAAATCATAATTTATATTCCCTAAAGACCTAACACGAAAAATTTTTGAAGATTAATGTACGCATAAAAAGTGATATTGAAAATAACACAACAGAAAAAGAGCAAAAAAATAAGTTTACAAGAGACGAATGACTTGAGGAAGAACCATAGAATAATAATAGAGACAATTCTGACTCCGAGACAAATCATATAAAAAAGAATGGAAGTTGGACAACACATATTGTCTTTTTGGAATTAGAAATAGATTTTGATAGAGTAGACTTGAATCGAATATTCGAAAATCTTGTTTATTTATGAAATTTAGTTTTATAAATTACTCACTGAATTTCTGTTTAATGATTCCTCATTTGAAATACTTTTTACAATTAACGTATAATTTTTATTGAAGCAATTTAATAGTTTAATGTTATTTAAATTTTTTAATCGCTTGAAAACCCGTATTTATATTAATTTGGGAGATTTGTCACTTAAATAATCATAATATGCAATTTTACTGTTCGTAGTAATTACTGAATAATGTTTAATGTAATTATTTTTCTTAAGAGATGTTTGAAATTCATTACGAATTGTTAAATCATGAAAATCGACATTATTGCCTGGCTATATATATATATATATATATATATATATATATATATATATATATATATATATATGTGTATATGTGTGTGTGTGTGTGTGTGTGTTAAATAACAACCCGTAGTGAATTGGTTCGTACCAGCAACTGATCTCATATATTTTCTAAAGGAACGCTATAACTCCTCGGAGAGAAATCTTGACGAGTTTAGAAGAAACCAGAAAAGAAAATATCTTACCGAATAAAAAATTGCTTTGAGCTGGTTTGAATAGTCGTCTTGTCAAATTCACTGGCTAAATAATTGTGAACGCCTCAGCCATTTTCGGCCCAAGAGGTCATCTACACTCACCCCGCTCAGCAACCTTGGGTTCTCCTTGAACTTGGCCTCTGCTCGCTTCGTTCCGCCCAGCTGATCCAGGAGCTGCTTGAAGGCCACGTCAGACGGCGCGAAAATCGTGTAAGGTCCTGAAATGACAGAGACATCGGCGAGATGAGCGATTGATGGGTTTGGAATGGAGAGGAGCTGAGGAGGATTAGGGGGAGGGGGAGTGGGGATTAGGAGGAGGGGGAGGATTAGGAGGAGGGGGATTAGGGGGGGGAGGGGGAGGATTAGGGGGAAGGGGAGGATTAGGAGGAGGGGGAGGATTAGGGGTATGATGATTAGGAGGAGGGGGGATTTGGAGTGGGAGGGGGAGGATTAGGGGGACGGGGAGGATTAGGGGGAGGAGGAAGATTAGGAGGAGGGGGAGGATTAGGGGGAGGAGAAGGATTAGTGGGAGGGGGAGGAAGGGGCGGAGGAGGGAGAGGAAGACGTTCGATTTCTCACTTTCGTACCCTGCTGTACATGCAATATTCAAGCTCACAATATTGTTTGCAATTAGGATTTTATCGCATCTTCATAATGAGCTAAGAAATTCGGTCACGCTCGACTAATATGAAAAATTTATGACTGCCGGTAATGCTATTTTTAACAGATTTTCCGAGTAGGCAGAAGATTGAAATTTGGTAGGAATGTTTGATCCTTATAGTAAAAACCATTTACAAAAAAATCCACAAAAAAGACCCGGGTTCAACTCCAGAAGATAATTTCTCTTTCCCATAAGATAGCACGTAAAAATCGATTTTTCGACTTGCAGGCTTCTGCTCTTTTGCAAATTAAAATTAGAAAGAATTGACCTACTATCGTTGGAAAGAGACCACTTTAAAGAAAACTAAATAACGTTTCTTTTTCTTATCGTCACATTTTGCTTACGATTCAAAATCGCTCAAGTTATATGTTTAAATCATATTTATTGGAAAATTTTAAGGTTTTTAACGATATGTTGCCTTGCCGACTGTGTGATTGTCAAATGTCGAGATTTTATTGTCGTCTCAATCCCTATACCATATGCGTAAGGAAAGCATGCTTTGAATGCTTTAGTAGAAGAGAGAGGAAGAAAAAAGGAGAGAGGGAGTGAGAGAGAAAAGAGAGTGAGAGGGAGACAGAGAAGGGAGAGAGGGAGAGATATTATTTATTAGAGTGAGATTGAGGCTAGGAAGTTCATTTTTCCAGAGAAAGAGAGAGGGAATGAGAAGGAGAGGGAAGGGAAGGAGGAGTATGGGAGAGAGGAGAATGGGAGGGAGGAGGATGGGAGGGAGGAGGATGGGAGGGAGGAGGACGGGAGGGAAGAGGACGGGAAGGAGGGAAGATGGGAGAGAGGAAGAGAGAAAAGGAAGTAAAATGGGAAGTGCCTTAAATTGAATACTTAATCCACGCATACCCGTTATATTTGACGGACGATTTCATTAGTAAATTTATAAGAACTTCTCTAGATCAAATTCAGAAATAAAATAGTTTAATCACCAAAAATCCTTCAATTAGTAGAAAGAAACAAAACTATAAATTTTCGTGAAAAATCAAAAAACTATATCACTTGCCATATATTGAAAATAAAAATTACTATATTTAACACACAAAACATACGAAGCATTAGGTACTGTTTAAATCCTTGCAGCCAGGAACAGGTCGCAGATACGTCTGCAGTTTATTGGCTTTCGGTCATTATCTTCAATGCAATATTGGATAAGCAAAATTATTCGGAAGGACATCGACATTCATTAGCCGCAAATTAGAGAAACGTAGTGGTTATTAGCATGTTTTCTTGAAAGAAAGAAACTTGCTAATGTGATCACTCTGCCTTTCCGTCTGTCTGCCTGTCCGTTTGTCGATGTTTTTCCTTTAAGAGATGTTTGGAAAATTCTTTTTGAATTAGACAGCTACTATAAATCTATGAATTTCCCAGTGATAGGATTTTCTAAGTAGCCCTTGGTTCATCTGCTAGGTGACTTCAAAATTGGAGAATTATAAAGTTTAAAATAGTATTGTAGCCAAACTACTGATACGAAAATATTTAAGTTTGCACGGATGGGGAGGATCCAAATTCTACGCTTAAGAAAACATGCTTCCATCTCTTACTTTATATCGGGAGTGGGTTGGGACTTGGAAAAATTTCTCTTTGTAGCAAAATTTTCGTTATAGAGATATTCGTAATAGGGAGGTTTAACTTTTCGACGCCTTATTTGTGAGGCGCCTCACCCGTTTTGGCCAGCATATCCTCCAGTCCCGCCCTCTCCACCAGTCTCGCCATCTCTTTGTACCCTTCCCTGCGCAGAACTTCCGTCAGAGACGTCCTCAGACTTTCGCTCGTCTCAGGAACTATCTCGCTCTCCTCTGCCTCTTCTTCGTCGCTCCCGTCGTCGTAGTCGTCGTCCGGACGCCTCCTTGAGGGCCCCCGGCGGGATCCGAAGCGGTGCCTCGGCGTCGCGGTAGTCTGCGGTCGGGGGGCAGGAGTCGTCGTCGCATAAGTCGGGGTCGGCGGAGGGGTCGTCGTACTGGTGATTCCCGTCCTCACTCGCACGTTGGCCCTCCTCGGGGGCGGGCGTGTGGGGGCCTCTTCGGAGGGCTGACCGGCCGCGTATTCGGAAGGCCGACCGGCCGCGTAGTCGGAGGGCCGACCGGCCGCGTAGTCGGAGGGCCGACCGGCCGCGTAGTCGGAGGGCCGACCTGTCGCGTAGTCGGAAGGCCGACTGGGCGCGTCCTGGAGGCCGCGCTGGGCTTCCGCCACAGGGAACGCCGTTCGCGCGGTTTGCGTGGGCAGGGAGGTGGGTGGGGGGGCCCTAACTTCCGGAGCGACGGGGGTGTAAGGCAATGGCGTGGTGGGACCGGCGGGGATTCCGGTGGGGGTGGGCGGGAGGAAGACCCTGTTGGACTCCTTCCCTGCCTGGGGCAGCTGCAAGGCGCCCTCTTGGATGTTCTCCAGGAGTCCTTGCAGTTGGTCGACTGGCGCGGAACTCTGCACCCCGCGGACCTCGTAGCCGCCGCCGGGCTTCTCTTCGAGTAAGACGACGGTTGCCCCCGGGGGCGGGAGGGCGGGGTTGTTGTTGCCCACGCTGCCGTCCACCTGGAGCACGTGGAGGGATCCGTCCGGGGCCCTGCGGATTATCTCATAGTCGTTTCCTGGAGTCAGCGATCCGCCGTTGGCGAGGACTTCCAGGAGTGATTTGCCTCCCGATGGCACGGCGGCCAACTGCAGAGGAAGAATGCATCGATACGGATTTTTAATACCTAAAATTCAAATGATCAACAAATAATTTGAGGCTTGTCTATCACTCATTGAAATATATGACAAATATCTGACTCTGGGTGATATGTCAGAGAATATTATTAGAGCAGCTTAATCACTTAACACAACCGAGATGGTGAAATTTTCACGCTATGACTACAAAAGTTCTTTCTATTACCTTTATGACCTGGATTGAGTATTGCTTATATTAGTGGTGTCCAACCTCTGCGGCTCGAGGGACTCATTACCAACGTCCGCACTCATCAGACAAGTTTTTCAAAAACTATGTGTATATATATATATATGCTCATGTTAACCATTAAGTGATTCTAAGCATCACAATAGGCCAGGGGTTTCAAAGTTTGAAATAGATGGCGGGCCCCATGTTATAGTTTCAATATGTATGGCGTGCCGGTTACCATAATAATTATTCTAAAAATTCTGCTGAATCTGAATCATTTGTAAACTTTCATGCAATCCTAAATTATATTGGACAAATTTATGTTCTTTCGCATCTCTTTGTTGCAGCATTATTGTCTCTTCGGCGCTTTCTCTTCTCCTTCCTTGGGAGGTAGTATTAGAGTAAAGAGAGGGCCGCGTATTTGAGATCCCTTCATTAGGCGAAAAATTCGAAGACCCGCAAAAGTGCCTCGTGGACCGATAAAGGATTAGACATCGAGTGTAAGACGCCGTTCCAAAAGAGTCCTTTTCGCCGTCGCTCCTCTGAGGGTGGTTGTGGACGGATAAAAGCCGAGCAAGTCCTGCTTTTCGTTAGGGAACAGGTCCCCATAACGGTCGCTTTCTCCGCTAATAATAATTTCCCCTTCTGCGCGATTCTCTTTCCTCGTCCCGAAATAAATCGCGCCTTTCTGGCAGAAACAGTCTCGGACTTCCTACTCTCTAGTCCACAAGGACCGGAATCGAACCTCGCTCGGGGCGCAGACGCATTAGATGGTTATCAGCGATTTTCCTTCCGTATGAAACGTTCTCTCCTTCGCATCCGCTCTCCAGTCGCCGTAAATTCAACCTCATTCCTTTCTAGAATTGGCAAAAAAATTTCGCTTGGTTATTTGTCCCTTCCGCCAGTCTGCAATCACTTCCTCCGCACACACTCTCTCTCTCTCGTTCTCTCTCTCTCTCTCTGTCTCGTTCTCTTTCCCTCTCCCTTTCTTTAAAGCAGAGGTGTGGAACCTTCTGAACGACTTGGTTGGCGTTCGTAGTTTAGAAGTTTTGAGGACTTCGACTGAACGCATCGGAAGATAATTGCGAGAATCTATGCTATCGTAAAAGCAAAAACCAAGTCTTAACGACTTTTTGGCGTTGACTTCGCCAGACAAGATTTTAAGATCATTTTATTGAACAAACTGGAAATTTTCTGCATTCAGATTCACGGGCCGCTTTCTCGGCATTCGGCTTCGAGAGACCTGCATCTCTCTGTCTCCATCTTGCTGGACCTTCTGCTTCTATTCCAACATTCTTCCAATCCGCCGACATAAGCTTTACATCTCCCGTTCGATGAGCCGTCTTATTGCTTCCGAATTGATTAAATTCGTATTCCAAATGAATTTCTAATGTCCGAGCGCAGACTTGACGACTATAAATTAAATACTGCAGCTTCTTGAGGAGACGTTATTAGTAATAATGTCGAGCATCGTGAAAATCATTAACAATTTTATTACAGTAGAATGCACTATATACAGAATTCGAGTTTTTATTCCTGAAGTAATTATGTTCATTATGAGGGAGCATAGTTTTAAAATCCCATCGTTGCTCGATTATCATCACGGGATTCTAAATTGTTGGAGGAATGACAAGGCGCACGTTAGAAATAAGGAGCGTTTCATTGCGTCGAGGGAGATTTGTGGCGATGGAGAACTGTAAATAATTGAAGTGAATGTATTGGAAGAGAGAAGGACATAGGGTGCGATTAGCGCGTAGGACGGAAGGAGGAGAACGACCGTTTGAGGATGGAGTTGCATGAAACTGCCTTGTTTTAAGTTCTGCCCCGAAGCACGCACTTTCTATTTCAACTTTACGGCCTCTTACGAATGGACGAGTGTGATTCAACATTACCTGACACACATTAAATTCAATCTTTTATTCGTCCATTTCTGATGGTTCAGAAAATGAAGAAAATTTTTAAAAATATTTCATTGATTAAACATTTTGCTAAGATAAGACTTAGCGACGTTTATTCATAGAGAGCCTGTAACGCACCCAGGTTCCGAATCTCTAATGTTAAATGTTCCCGATATTGTACGGCAAAAACAAAAGAAATGTAATAACTATTCACAGTGAGTGTGATTTTAGAGTACGATTCGACGTATAATAATAAGAGATTAAAGTTGAACTGCATGAAGATAAGGTGAATATTAAGAAACGAAGTTACTTAAAAAAAGAATAACCTCCAAGTGTTACACACCGTCCGTAATGAGGGTGATATCGGTCTAAAATGCACTCTGTTACGTGAAAGTGCGCGGAGCGGCGCGAGCCGAGTGCTTTCATCTTGGACTCCACAAGTAGTCGAGCGAAAGAGGGCAGAGAGTGGCGTGTGACGATCAGTGGGACGAAGTTCAGAGTGGATTGCGAGAAGAAGGCATATCTCCCGGATGAAGAAGATGGGAAAGAGAGAGAGATGGACGCAGGATGGGGAGAGAGAGGGAGAGAGAAATTGAGGTAGGGCGGAGAGAGAGAGAGATGAAGGTAGGGTGGGGAGAGAGAGAGAGAGGGAGAGATAGATAGGCGAGGCTAAGACTGGAAAGGGATGGAGGGAAGCGGCACACAGGGTGAGCGGCAGGGGACGTCGGCGACGGGAGGAGAAGTAAAAAATCCACCGCCGCGGTCGGCGATAGCATCGCGCCAACTTCTATCTCTCTCTCTCTCTCTCTCTCTGCACTTAACGCCCGACTTTCCATTTTATTCTTGTGATTTGCGGGAGGAGGAGCAGAAGGGGGGGACGGGGGCAGATATCACCGATGTGAGAAGGGAGATCGCTCTCCCGACCTCTCCTTTCGGGGCTTTTTAGGGCGATATCTCGGCGATTCATGATATGAAAGACCCCGAATCCACGAAACCGTGACTCCGAAGAGGAGAGCGTGCTGCGGTGGAGGAGGTGGAGAAGGAGCAGCGTGGGAGGGAGAGAGGGAAGGAGGAGGGAGAGAGGGAGGAGGGTGGCGGGGGGCAGGGCTATGGCGACGGAGAAAGTGGCGTCGGGCGAGAAGGGAGGATGGGGAAAGCGCCGTTTTATGCACTGTTACGGAGAAAGGCCTCTTCTTCTTGCGCGCGATGATGCTTGCGAACATTGAGCTCCCTTTCCGCTCGACCGTACTCCTTTCTCGTTTCCTCGAATGGAACCCGCGAAACACCGAACAATACGACGCGTTAATATTTTGACGGAAAGAGAAAATTACACAGATGCGTTCGAAAATAGTTGAAGAATGTGTCTGTCCAAAAAGCATGAAATGGAGGAGGTTGTGTTCTGCCTCCAACAGAAAAGCAGCCACGTTCGCCTTTGAATGCAAAATTCACATAGTTTAGTCATCGATACGAAACACAAAAGTTCAAGGCGTTTTAACTGCGATAAATCGCTTTTTCTCTTAATATTCTAGCGTTGAAACTACTGAATATGTAGAATAAAATAAAATAAACTTCAGGACAAATTTTGTCAGTTTGTGATTTCTAAAACTAATTCCAAAAATAGGAAATGCTAGCCTAATATTCGGGAAAATACAAAATAGTCGACAAATAATGTTAATTCTTCATAAATTTTAAAACAATGCTGGAATCCATGGACTGAATCTCCCAGCCTGCAAGTGTTAGTCTAATTGTAAGTCAGGGCTCTCTAAATTGTGGCCCTCGTGCCTGTAATAAGTCTGCCATTTTTACTGAATAACAATCAAGTACTGTCGTTAAACGTAATGCATAACGTGAAGAAATGATGTTTGAATAAAGTAACGGAAAACGTTAAAGAAATTTTCAAAATAACTAAAAAAAATCGTAACGAAAACGAAAAAATCGTGATTTCGTTGTTTACGCTTCTATTGTGTGACATGTTGTCCCTTGATTCTCATCCAATTTCTTTTCTCTCTCTTCCTCAGCGGTCTTATTAGTCCACGTGCTGTCACACCGTCATAAAATGCACCGAAGACGGTCTTTCTGGTACCAAAGCATGGCAGAGATCCACCAAAGCTGTGTTCAATTTGTCTGATTTCGATACATATTCGGCGAAGAAAAAATAAAAGTTTAGAAAAATTTCCGGAAAATCTTAATTTACCCAATTCCCTAAACCATCTTTTAATGCGAAAATAGCCTACATTTATAAATTGTGCGCCTATATTTTCAAAAAGTTTTTCATGTTGATACTCTGGCCTGCAAGCATAAAATTTATTAACAGTGGCACAATTGTAAAAAGTTTGGAGACTCCTGGTCATTGGTTTCCAATAGGATTTCGACACGAGTAACCAGTGGCGTAACGAAGGGGGCGGTTTTGGTGGTTCTAACCGCCCCCTATTGATCTCCCAAGGTCATTCTGATTATTACTTTCCAAAAATCTGTCTGTACGTTTATGCATTAAGCTCCAGAAAGAGATAGATTCGCCAAATTAGGCATGCTGCCCTATTATATCCAGTTGATGGTCGAGGGCTATGTCTACATCCCATTCCAAAGGCGCAGTCGCACCGTTGGCACTCCGTTAAAAGTTTCCTGTGTCCATTCCAACTTGGGCCAAATAACTTTTGTTTTCAGTGGAAACGTAGGCAAATTTTCCTCCATTTGATTCCTAATCGAGTGTTTATCGGTCCCACCAGGAAATATTCCTTCCTTTCTTTCTTGAGAAAATGCGAATGAACTATAGTCTCTTGGTGCATAACATTCTATTTGATTTCCCCCAAACTTATTCCCTTCGGAGTTCCATCTTACGCCCTTAGTCGAATTTGTCACTGTGATCACGCTCAATCAGTTTATCATGATATAGCTCGAAATTGCTCCGAAATCTCCGAATTTCAAAAACTATCTCCGGGTTATTAAGAACTTAAAGTTGGTAACCCTAAACGTATAACAGGTAAATGCTTCTATTTCTAAAATTTGAATATTTTTTTCACTGGGCATTTAATTATAATTTAAACTAGCTGAAAGTATCCGGCGTTGCTCGGGTTTTTAAGTCAAGACAAAAATATTGAGTAAGATTTCAAAATAAAACCAAAAAATGAAACCAAGTTAACATTTATTGTAATGCTTAATGGTAAGTATGCAATATTTCTTGTCTTCCGATCTTTCGCCCAAATAAATAAGTTTTTCCCTCATCCTTTATCGACAAATTTGGCGACTGTATTTTTTATCAAATAATCATAATAAACAGTCGATGGAATCACTTTTTAAATGTAGTTATTTCATTCGAAATGTTTTACAGTGGAAGAAACTGCATCATATTATGTGGTTATGAAACTCAAAAACATTAAAACTTTGGGCAGGAATTGCAAGCTCTAGGGATGCAACAGGTGGAAACACTTTTGAAGATATATTTTAATTTAGCTTAACCATACATTATCTCATGCAAAGGCTGATTTTGTGGGTCTAATTTGTCACATGAATATTTTAAATTCAAACCTATGAAACAAAATGAGTTCCCGGACTTTTAAATCGAATTTTGCGATTACAAGTGTGTTAGTATGACATGGAAAGAGTTATTATAATCTTATGAGTATAATGGGCTTAATTGATACATACAAATGTTCAGTTAAAGAGAAAGCAAAGTGTACATACAGGTATATCCGAGAGGAAGAAGTTAAAGATTATATTTTGGTTGAAATTAAAGAATTGTTATAGAAGTTTTCTTATTTTACCTTCTGTGATATCTTTCGCTTTCTTTGTGCTTGAAGTTGTTAATCCCTTTGTTCATTAGTTTCCTTTGCTCTCGCACTAGCCTGTCTCAGTCTTTCTTCTTCATGTCTAAAATTCCTTTGGTCAGTAGTTTTTGTTGCTCTGACGTTCACCTGCCTCACTCTTTGCTCTTCAAGTCTTTTATTTCTTTGATGGACATTTTCTGTTGCTCTGGTGAGAACCATTCGTTTGGAATTGATCCTATTTGAATCTGAGAATAATCTTCCGCTTCTTTTAAGCATGTTTTCTTATTTGAACCATTGATTTGGTGAAAACAATAAAAATGAGATTGTTAATGAATTAAAGGGTTAATTATCCAGATACGAATATTTTTTACATTCAATTTTATTGTTGAGTAACACAACGACCGAAAAGGTATAATCCGAAACTTTTTATTAGTAAGTACAGAATCTGACCTTCCTTGCAATCATCCCAAAAGCACTAAATATGTTCCTTAAAAGATGTTGAACTAGCTTATACGATAGCGACCTACACTAAAAAGTAATCCTACAACAAATGATAGGTAACAGAAGTATTCTTCGCGGGTAACCAAAACAATATTGTCCGAAATAATTATCAAAGTAAATAATTAAACTCTAAATACGTTACCATTAAAAACGATATAGACAATTATGTCAAGCAATCAATTCTGATTCTGTATCATATTACCATTTTAATAGGTAATACGCGAATATATATCGTAAAAAGTAAATAAAACGTAAAGAGTCATGTCATGCATGTCATAATGGCGCTCAAAAATAAATGGATCCCGTAATAAACGAAAATAATTATTTCAACCTTTTATATAAAATATTTCGGTGTAAAAATTAGCGCATTCAGCTAATTTTAGTGGTTGGATTGTTTATTCAAAATTTGGTATCTGCAGCTATTCGGGAAGTAGGTATGACTTTATTTTCCACAAACCCACAATCTCTTCAAAATATATAATAGATTTATGGAACATTTAATTTTGTCTCTCTCTCCCTCCCTCTCTGTCTCTTTCCTTTTTCTTTCTTCTTCTCTCTCGAATTAAAGCATTAAAATCACGCATTCCTTACGCATATATAAGGCGACAATACAATCTCGAGCTTTAACGATGACATGGTCGGCTAGGCAACATATCGTTAAAAAGCTTAAAATTTTCAAATAAATACGATTTAAACGTAGACCTTGAGCAATTTTGTATCGTAGACAGAATTTGACGATAATAACAAGAAACATTATTAATTTCTCTTTAAAACGGTAAAAGGGTAAAAGCCTGTAAGTCGAAAAATGGATTTTTACGTGTTATCTTATGGGAAATGGCACCCCCTCCCCGTCCCCCCCTGCTGCCAAAAATCACAATACTGGCCCAGAAGGCACATCTTTATGGTCCCATTAGTAAGTGTACCAAGTTTTAAGTCTCTAAGTTTCTTGGTTTTCGAGATATGCTGTCCACACACACACAGCCTTTTCTAATAAATCTAATATATACATATACTAGCGTAATTGCCCGTCAAATATGACGGGATTATCATAAAATTATTCCAAATATATATGATTTCGATATGAAAAATCAGTAAGATATGCTATGATCTGGTTTGGCTTTCATGTTTTAATTACACTGATTAAGTAATTATTAGTAGAGAGGCCAAATGATTATAGAAATATTTGCTGAAAATTAGTCGAAAATCGTAATAATAAGATATAATGCATAAAGAAGTAGCTGAAATTTACTTGAAATATTAGAGGAAACTATAAGTTATTTAAAACGTATAAAATTTAACTTAATAAATGAATTATTTTACCCTTATTCACTCGTAAAAAAACAGGATAAAATGTGAACGAACTGTCAATTTGCCATAAAAGGAAAAAAGTATAGTAACTTACTTACTATTAACTAAATACTTACATGAAATGCAATGAGTTTAACTATATTTTAAGATCGCACTTTTCTTTTAACTATATTAGTTTTTAAAAATTTTCAGAAAAATCACTTTGGTTAAAGAAATTTAAATAAAAGTCATACAATGTTATTTTTTCAATCCTATTTGAAATTCGGTTCGAAATATTTGTTGTATTATCAGTTAAAGACCTATATTTAGTTTTATGAATTCCCACCATATGGCAATGGAGCATGATTCAATAGTATAACATTTTTTATAATCAATTACCTATTACATTAATAGTGCAATCAAATGAGGTTTTTAAAGCGAATGTAACAGCCACCTTAACGTGTGACGCATCAAATTAAACGTCTTGACCTCCAGATTTGCAGAAAAATGATAAAATTTAAATCGGTCATACCGTTGGCGGGATATTGAGATTTTTCTTGACCGGCTAAGCTCTTCTCGGAGTAGTTGTAATGACTGATGTTAAGATGGCGCTGTAGGAAATAACGTGGCCCTAGCGGACTATAGTAGAAGTCGCTGAGTTTCTAGGTAATGTGTTTATTTCAAGTTTAAACAAGAAGGCTTACTTCCAAGATTTGTGTCAAGATACAACTGACATTAATTTGTTATAAACGTTTTAAATTGAAATAATCGGGGCATAGTAAGTATGACAATGAATTATAACTGTTTTAATGCACAAGTCACATTAATATTTTATTTTTATTTTGTTCCAAGTGTAAACAATATATTTCCTTTTTATTTTGTTTGCAAATACGTTTTTTCGTTATAAACATTTTCAAATTGAAATTATCGGGACATAGTAAGTATGATAAGATAACTTTCAAAACAGTGATTTGAATGTACATGTAAGCCAAACCTGATGAAAGCATATCTTACTGATTTCTCATATCGAAATCAAATATATTTGGAATACTCTTATGATAATCCCGTCATATTTGGCGGGCAATTACGCTAGTACTTAAATAATAAATGGAAAAATTGCCTCTAAAATCTCTAACTAATGGCGTCGTAGGCTCAAAGGTGACAATCGCGAAAAGGTTAATTACTCTTCCACTCTTCCCTCTTTGGGTAGCTCTTTAGTTTATCAAGTTCGTTGAGAATATATACAAATGTATGAAAGTCAGGAAATATTGTCAGAATTGGTAAGCCTTTTATGAATACGGGTAAGGCGCAACGCAGGTATACCTACGTATAATGATATGTCTGATGCGAAATGTTAATAATAGCAAATAAATATTAAGCATTCCTCTGAAAAATCGAGAATGATGAACACGCACTTAATTCATCATTTGGTTTAAAGATAATTAAAAGTTTGCATCAAAAAGCGAGCATTAATTTAAATATAATTTTAGTATTGCTTGGCGAAATTACAGATAACATGTACTTTCACATTCTCGTCTCAAATCATCGAAAGCAGCATATTTGCAAATGGAAATTGAAATCATTTAGAATTCCGAAGAGATTCTTACAATGAGTAGCTGTATAGAAATCTTTGGAAATATGTATTCGTTGGTTGGTCAACCAATCTCTCTGAAGTCAGCTGTTCTCTTGTTCTCACCATGCAAAAATATCTCCTTACAGATTCATTTTAGCTGTTCTTTTTGCACACCAACAGCCGTCCGTTGCGAATCTTTAATCGGCGATTTTGAGACGCGCATTTTGGAATTGGCATCCATCAAATGGTAAAATGCAATCCCTATCAATAAATATTAATTGGAGACATTAGAATCGTTTAAACAACCTCCAATCATAACATATAATAATATTTTATTTTTTATATCGGAAACCGTTTGCTTTCAACGAAATTTTCGAAGACATTACTTAACGTAAGAATTGGAATCGTTATACAATTTTGGCAATCGCCGCGAAAACCCTTTCTGGCTCACGAGCAAGTGGAACCGTATAAGGTTGGCCAGCCCAAGGAAACGCCCATGTGCACTCAAAACTACTGACGAACTTTTTAGCTACAATGTTTCCAAAAACGTTTTTCAAATTTTATTAAAAGTTTCGATACTCGACAAACTATTTAACGTAAATAAAGATTCTAAATGCGGAAACATTATGATGTAGAGTACAAGTCATTCTTTGAGGAAAGGAAAAAAATGCAACTAGTTAAGTCTTGTGATTATTCGTTTTCAATGACTTTTAACCTTAAAACATTAACTGGCTACATTATATTACATTAGAAATCGTATTCGCAGGTGTGATAGCTCATGCAGACTGAATTAGAGTTTACATCGAGAGTTACTTAAGGTATTTTTCAGGCACCGTACTCGTGAAAACTAAGTCTGAAAAACTTTTAAGCCTTGAAACCTCGCGGAAAAGGTTTATAAGAACAAAATTCCAAATAAAAAACGCGAAATTCTCAATATTGAAATTCTCGGATCGATATTCAGCTAAGCTTTGCGGGTCGTGGTAGGACACATACAGAGCTGCAAACCGAACCGCTGAACCGAACCGCAGTCATTTTGCAGAACCGCGAACCGAACCACCCCAAAATTTATAGGTGGTTTGCAGCTCTGGACGCATATGCAATTATTACTCTCACATATTATAAAGATAATAAGTTAACAGAATTTACTTTGGACAGGCGTCTGCAACAAACGAACGTAATTCGTATGACTACATTTCCTTACGTATGTAGCGGAATTATTAGTTGCGCAATGTCTGATAACGAGGCCTTTTTTTTAATCGCGGACAATTTAACTGGCGATGATGACGCAAAGGCTACGAAACGGAATTTTCATGTTTTCTAACGCGAGGATTTGGCATTCCCCGAAGAAAGAGAGAAAATCGTGTCGGAAACAAAGAGCCGTCGGGAGATTGAAGATTTCGACGAGCGTGATCGAGGCCCACGCGCGTGTCGTGTTTCCTCTGCTGCCATGGCAATGAGCGAAGAGCAGGGAAGTTGGTCTCCTCGGGCGCGTCGTGCTGTCTCCCTTCACTTTTACCTTTCACCTCTCTCTCCCGCGATGCACACTTATTCCCCTCACCTTTCCCCCTTCCCCCCACCCTTCTCCTTTCCACCCTCCCCCTTCCCCTTCTTTAGGGCCCATGCGAGTAGGACCCGGGCCTTTGCTTTCCTCGCATCCTCACTTTCGCTTTCGCCCATCACCTCCTATCGGGAAAAAACTGCAATCGCTTTTTCTTTTTTAAAAATTCTGGTCAGAAGCGGTGCGAACGCGTCCCTCTCGAATTGCCTCGCGCCATTAAGACTCGAGATATTTCGTAAAAATAATTAACTCGGCACAGATTCGCAGATTAGCATTGGAGAAATGCATTAATGGTGTTTGATCGTCCCTTCCGCCTTAATACTCCCGTTTCGCTTTATCTGCTGATGCGCTCATTTCAAAATGTGAGCCATTTTACGCAAGGGCTACGTTAAAGGTAATAATCAGACTGAAAATACTCGACGCCGTATGTATCCTCTTCCATTTATGTCATAATGCTATGTCATCTTCGTTCTCGTCCGTATTATACCGAGTTACCCGGCGTTGTTTGGAGCTGTTGCATCACGACACGTTCTCGATTCGATTTAGCTCGGGGCGGTACTGAGTTCACGAGAAAACTGAACGAGTTATCTCGTCCTGAAGCGTCGTCAACCTCGCTCCACTCGACATAGAGTCGGTTCAGCTGTTGTAATGCTTCGTATTTCGAGTGTCGGGCAGAGGATGGCGTCCCCTCGAACTTTCCAAGAAATCTTCGGTTAGGGATGGTTGGAATAACACCGGCAATTTTGGTGGACTCCGGAAAGACGTCGAGACGAGAGAGAATTACGTGATCGTCTAGCAATCGGTTCGACTGGAATTTCGCCATTGGCGTCTCTCCTCGTCTTGAACAGGAAGTGCGGAATGCCGTAACCTTTTAAGTGTAAACACGCCCCCTCACTCCCAACTCTAGCAGTCAAGAAAGGAGGCAGCGTTTATAGAAAGGGAGAGAAGGGGAGGGAGGGAGAGAGGGATGAGGAAATTCCTCAATGGGATCTCCATCTGCAAAAGTGAATGTGGTGAGTGTGCACTTCCAATGGATGATGAACTTTAAATAGAAAATCTCCATCATCTGCGGAAGGTAGCGTTGAGGTTACGCTTTCGTTCTTTCTGGAAATCACAGCTTAAAATTCTCCGAAAGAATTACTCTGAGAGGTCTCTGAGGAAGGCGAAGTTTATTAAGTGCTTCTTCATTTATCGACTTTAAAGCTGAGGAACATGCAGAGTGAAAAAAAATTCTAGAGTCTATAACAGCGAGAATGAATAAATTGTGCAGCTTACAGCATAAGGAAATTCGGATTCGCCCATAAAATAATATAACTAGGTTTATTATGAGTTTAGTCATAATCCAACTGGAACCGTTTTCTGATTAATGCGAGTGGAATGCAACATTCACTTATTCCGCCGTAAGATGAGAAAGAAGTGGAACGGAAGGGAAAGGAAGGAATGATGCGAGCGCCATACTTAAAAGTGAATATCACCATATGACCACCTCTATTTGTCGGGACAATAGATGACGATAAATATTTGTTCGGAATTATTCACCAAATAAATACGTTGTTTTGTAGTTGATATTATCTTAGAAATAGGATTACATTGGGTTTAGGTAAGCAAGGCGTCAAGCTGCACAATATTTTTCGTTTTTACGTAATCATTATGGATTGGATATCATATTATCGTATTTCAATAACGACGATGAATATGAGAGAATTAAGCGAGTTTCTATCAAAAGATCTAAATTTTATCCATTCTACGTCACATCCGCATATCAAACGCCTCCAATCTGCTAACATCTTATTTTCTTAGAGCCTCTACCTCGCACCTAAATGAGGAAGTTACAAGCAGAGAAGGAGAATATAGTAGCTTAATTAGAGTAATAAATGAATGACAGAAGAAGTGTGAGTCGAATTATGAGAGGCGAAGGTCTGTCGAAGGTAGAAGTCAGAGAGGGAGGGAAAGAAAGTAGGAAAGAAGCAAAGAGGATCCGCGTTATAGGCGTGTCCGCGGTATAAAGAAGACTTGCACTGCATTGTTGCTGAACTATAAAATATATCTCTTATAAAGATGCATAATTGGAAATCCATCACAAGAATGCAAGCATATTGTTTAGTAACATTATAAATATGTATGTAACAACATCACACATCACTTTCCGTACATGAGTCACTTCGTACATACATATAACGGCCGTATTATTTTCCAGAAATTTCCGTAAATATTTCGGGGGACATGGTTTACCGCGCGTTAGTTCCGAATCCACGTGACAACGAGCAGACCAAACTAAATATTTTAAAGCAATTCAAAACGGAATTTCGCTTAAATATTTCAAATAAAAGAAAATGCTAAATTGCCAAAGTTCTAATATCACAGTTTGAAGATACATTTTTAAATCCGATGGAAATGTGTAAATTATTTCATTCGGACCAAGTTAAGCTAATAATTATACTATTGAAGCGTTATGTAAACAATACAAATACACTCACTAGGTCTTAGCCCTACATAATTCCACCAAGATATCAAAAATATGATTGTCCTTAACGAAAGAAAATGTTCGCAGCTTTAGAAAATGATATACAAAGGATATTAACAGATTTAAATGTAGATAAATTGTCGAGGATTTTCCTTGTAAAATGAGTTATGTAAGTGGAAATGTAACTTTTGCCTTTTTTTAAATAGCTCCAACATTTTTTTTTGAGATCTCATAGGTACAAACTCGCTGTGTTTCCAAGGACGATTTGCTGTCGGGATGTATGTTTCGAAGAAATCTCATTTTCCCCCATTCCTTTGATAGCCGCATGACGCAATACCGCCAATCCTTTCACCCGTTGCATTCAGCATGACTCTCCTCCTCCTTCCCATCTCTCAAGAAATGGTTCATGTCCCGATGAAATTGACCATTCAATTAACCTTTATCCGTCGAGAGGATGATTACGGTGGAGAAACCGTGGCAGTCTGAGTATCGGGCGCCATTCCTGCAAATCGCACCCGCATCGCGAGACTGGAAATTGTTACTCGACAAATACAGCTTCTACTCAAGGGGTCAGTCTCCCATAACTCCAACTTCATTTGGGAGTGTGCCTCTCTCTGGCTCCCGCTCGGGACAGACGGGTATTCCCCCACCCCCTGCCACTTCGGACGCGCTGACGCGGCGTCGTCTCTTCGTCCTATTTATCCCTTGGCCACGCCCGCCATCCTCTCTTCGCGAGCGGACACTTGCGAATCTATTGTCGATCCTGCGTAATCGGACAAATCAACCGAGTCACGAAGCATCTTCCTCGCTGTCGCCTCTCCTCCCCCTTCTCCCCTTATGTCAGTGGTTTTCAAACATTACAAATCTCCCCTCACCTAAGAAAACTGTCTTTGCGCCCACCTCTATATCATGTTCATGTCAAAATTAATATACAATACCTACTGAGCCAACAATTGCAAACAAGGAGGCAAACGATACGTCCTACGCAATTGTGGGCTAGGATTTGACGGCTGCATATTCTAGGTCTTACAGCTAGGATGGCTAAACAGATGGTAAATATACGTTTAATATTTTGTATTCCCCGCGCCCCTCTCAGGGGGTCGCGACCCACACTTTGGAAACCACAGCCTTACGTATATAAACTCCTCCTAAGCGGCCTTTCTTAAGAAATCCCAGGCAGCTTACGAGCCGAGCCACCCAGAGACCCGCAAGTTATTCTTCATTGCGTGTTATATCTATGGCTGCGAATGATTCGATGGGTCGAATCGGAAGTTGCGAGTACTTCTTCCGGTCCGATAAGAGCTCCAATCGAATGTTATCAGGAGATTTTAAGGTACCGTGTGAAAATCGAGCCTTAAAAATTTTTTGGCGCTAAAACTTCTAAAAGTTTGAAGACCGAAATTTTAAGAATTAGATACGAAGTTATTCATATTAATCAGAATATAATAAAATCCTTATCCTCTTGGTAACTTGGTCATTTTGTCCGTAACGCCCAATGTCTCAGCCGTTTCTTCAGCCAGTTAAACCAAATTGGGTAGGATTACTATACTATAATTTTACAATAAAATGGTCTAATTTGTTTTTTATATTGTTTGATTAAAAAGCCCGTTTTTAAATCATCTAGTTAAATTATAAATGTTTACTGTGGGTTTAGCGTGGTGCTCAAAGTGCTCTCGCGTTCTTTGCCTCTCTTTCTCTCTCTCTCTCGTCCGTAACCCTGAGAGTAGAGCCATCGCTTATGGGCTCTGTGCTCACAAACAAATCTCGCCAACGCCTCTCGCCGACACACTCGCCGCGCGACACCGTCCACCATCGCGTCTCCTCCCGAGTCGTCCTACTCCGCCTCTTATCCGAGCGCAAGTCCTCCGACCGACGCCGCCGCAGTCTCCATTTCGCGTTCCCTTGCCGTGATTAGATTTCTCTCCCGATGGCTCCTCATCTTCCCCGTTCTGGTTTAGCAACCAACCCGTCGCTTATCCGGACGCGTTGTTGAAATAAGGTGAAAATCTCTATATATTGTACTTCGCCATCACGTGCTTTTCGGTCGTAATTATGTCTCTTTTTTACATTTGAACCTATCTTTTTAATTCCGAAATTTTTAAGAGATATAAATTGACAGTACAGTATGGCGATAAAAAAATATTTATCAATCCACCCACTCTGTGTCTAGTGAACATATTCGACATGGCGTACTTTCGTTACGAAGTAGAGAAATTGCGGAGATTTGACAAGAGCGAAATCACTCGGAGTGCTCGTGAATTTATGATGCGGAAAAACATCGATCTCTATTTTAGATGAAGAGGGCGCTGAAAACTCGAATCTTTCTCCTTTCTGCTGGAAAAATCTCCTCTCTCTCCCCTTTTCCCTCGCTCTCTCTCTCCGAAGTTCTTCCTTTCGCCGAATTCCCTTTCTCTTTCCCCTCCAACAGCCTCCTCCTCCCTTTCTCCCTGCGACCCAGATGATGTGAACGCGAGAGAAGATGAGACTCACCTGACCTCGTGTGTTCTCTTCATTTTCGTTCATCTCCTGGGTCGTCGCGTTGCGTGATTTCTCGACCCCGTCGAAAGGGAGCTTTCCCGCCCGTGCTCCCTTCCCGTCCACTCCTGAAACCACGAAACGTCTGAAACCTCTCGCGGTAGATTTTAATTTATCCTCCGATAATTAATAGTGAACGCGTGAGGTCATCAAGACGTTTCGATTTGGGAAGGATCATTTTCCAAGAGAAACGACGGTCGTTGCAGGGCGATTCACCAGGAGGTCGCATATCTTTACTTATATAATTAATTGTTTTATAATACTCGGTATATAAGTAGTATAACCTCCCGATTTACGAGCAACATGGGTTTCAGAACAGTAGTACGGGAGGGATTTTCCCGTAAATGATGAAATCTGGAGATGCGCTCCAAAATATAATTTCTCCGACTACTTAAGAATTGTCATCTAATCGGTCGTCGGCTTCAAAATCTCTTAATCTGCGAGTTAAGGTCAATTCCGAGCCACTCATTAAAGTACTTCTCCTCAACTTCCTCAAATACGGCCTCAATAAACGGTGTAAGTCATGATTTTGAAACCATTACATAGTAGACTTAAAACTGTTCGAAAAATTACCTGGGGACGAGATGGTGGCGTAATAGTTTACGATAATCGAAATTAACCATGTCATTTTATTATTTACCTGTAAGTTCTATTAATGCGCGCAGGATAGAAAAATATTTCCTCTCTTCAGCACTTTTTCCTCAATCTTAGACTTGTAATATGACTTTGTAAGAATGGCCAGATGGAGATTGAAACGCAATGGGCGGGCCGGAAAACAGGATAGCTTCTTGGAGAGAGGAATACATACATGGGTGTGAGTGAAAGAGGGAGAGTTGGGTTGTTTGGCGGCCGCTTCAAACCCCAGAGCAGAGGTTCGTTGCTTCTCTCATCCGGGCATTTATTTACTACTACTCATTATTGCGCTACAAGTAGTAGTATTCTGTGTGTATGTGCGTGTGTATGGCTGTGCATGAGCGTGTGAGTGTAATGATCAACATACTCCTTTGTAATGAACCATATTTTACATTATTTATTGAAAGTGATAACTCTATTTCCTAAATGTAACTCAGTTGCTCCGTGCGAGTCACGTATATTCTCGGTATCAAATTCCGACTTGGCAAATTCAGACGAAGGCAAAATATGATAAATTTCAACGATGAATTACATAGCACGCGATAGTAACTCAAGTGGCAGGATTGTAAGTTACAAAATTTGTTACGTGTGGCACGGAAGAGGCCCAACGATATGTGCGTTGAAGAAAAAGTGAGTATATTCTTCCTGTCGTGTTCTTCAAATAGACGCGAATTACTTTCTAGATGAAATCAAATTATATTAGTTGCAGAAATGTGACTGATGAGTGGACGCCAAATATTCGTTTGTCTTGGTCGTATTTCGGTCAAGGACTCAAAGATAATGTGTTCACCTACACTTGTTCGCCGATTCCCAGGACGCATCAATTTTCCTTTTCTTTTTACGTGGCGTTCAATCGCTTTCACTCGCACGTTCATTATTGCCTCATTATCCTGATGCGCAGGCCCCGATACTTTCCTATGCCATCATAACTTTTATATTAACTTCACTCTCATATATATATATATATATATATATATATATATATATATATATATATATATATATATAATCTTAAGGAAAAGGAAAGGTAGTGATGAGGGTGGCAACAAGGTGTTGAAGGGAGCCCAGTGGACACTTGTCTAGTTAAAGACCAACTTGGCAAGCTGCTGGGGGCGTCGAAGAGACACGTAAAACACGTAAGCTTTTCGGGCATATACCCTTCGTCAGCGATGGAGAGAGAGTGTGTGTATATATATATATATATATATATATATATATATATATATACTATATATATATAATATATATATATGTATATATAAACCCGTCAATATTGCAGAATTATACAAACGATAGTAGCAACAGTGATGTACAGACAAGCTCTGCTTTCGAATTTTTAGTCTTAAAAATATTTATTATTTAACGAAACAAATAATTGACTGAAATATTAGAAATTGAAAAAATTAAAAATAACTTTTATATATTTACGTGCTAAAAAGGAAAAATAAAATGAAATAAGCAATAAAAATATTTATGCTTAATTTCTTCATTATCGCACATTACTCCTTCTCTTTGTAGTTTGGTGGATTTTGTATTGTGCAGTTTGTGGCGTAGGTGAGAATCGAACGTCGTGTGTGTGTAGCGGTGGGAAAAAGGCAGCTGTAGACTTCTCCCTTTTAAAGGAGCATGGTAGAGAGAGGCGCGCGCTGACCGTTGGTGGAGCCGCACCGCGGATGATAAGGGTTTCCGCGTATCCAGGAGGCTATTCCAGGAAGACCTGCGATGGCCATTGGCCATTAATGGCTCTGCTACGACTGTATACGGCATTGGAAATCTCACTCTTTAAGTGCTCTTTGCCCACGTAAAGAACGAGGATATCTATGGAATATTGTTTCCCCCTCGTTTCTGCTTGAGGTGGACTTCAACGCGGGGAAAAATTCCAAATGTGTTAAAATTGTTAACTTTTCATTCTGTGCACCAATATTTAGGAGAAAATTTCGTAGACGGTCTACTAGGACGTTTCTGCGCAAAAGTGTCGCCGTTTAATATCAGTATTCAAGGTGGCAACAGAAATGTACATGCTTTAAAAATACAGACATATTTCCTTATTGTTACTCGCTAAAATATTAATTGCTAATTATCACGAGAGGAATTTTCAGCACTTAAGTAGAATTTTCCCTTATATCCTTAATTAGGCCGTTAATAGATATCACCTGACATTAGATCTAATTAGGTCCCATAATGAATATTTAGTTGTTGCAAATGTTAAGGGTTTCCATACTGTGAAAAGCTTGCCGTTCTTTCGTGAGAGACTGCTTACCCTTCGCCTCATGCACTCGAAATAAAACCCCTTGGCTTGGGCTCCGGAAAATAATAAATATAAGGATTCCTTAGTTTCAAAAATTTTGAAAACACGTGCAATATTGAAATGCTAGATGTTACATTATTCGATCAAAATTTATCCTGCAGACTTCATGATAATGTCGGAGCCAGATAGAACACATTTAATACTCATCGTGTAATATATTCGAAATGGGAACTGTCGCAGATTGCTTAACCGCCATAAATAGAAGAATAGAAATATAATGGATTTTTCTGTTTTAAATTGTTTCCATTTGTCTCATTTGAAATTTAACAAAGAATGTTGATTTTTATTAAAGGAAGAAATATTATCCAACATCGACAAATTTCCCATAAATTATTATTAAATAGCGATACAAATTCGAAAGTTCTCGTTTTAACGAAAGTCCATAGAGAATATCTCCTCAGCAACCACTTATAAGCTCTAAGCGTATCATTTACGTGATCAGGGTTAGGAAAGTATAATGTATGAAGTATAAAAACCATATTAGAGGCATTTGAGAAGTGGATATGACGTAGACTGAAAAAATTAGTTTGACAGATAGAGAATCAAATGAGGAAGTCTTAATTAAATACGGTAGAGGAAGAGAGGATCTTAATTAGAGTAATACGGGAAAGAAAGAAAGAAGAAATGGTTGGATCAAATTTAGAAAGGTTTGCTGAATGAATGCATAGAAGGAGGATTCTAGGGGATAGGCGATGAGAGATTGTAGAAGGAAAGGAAGACTGTATGAGTTAAAATAAGTGGATTGGTATGAGAAGGCGAAGAGAAAGGCCTTGGGGCGTACAGATTGGGCTGGGTAAGCCAAAATCCACCAGAAAACAAATCTTTCTCCTTCCAAGAAATTTAACTCGAGATCAATTTGCTCAATACTTAAAATTAATATTTAAGTATTAAAATATCCGTTTTCTAGAAAATAGGCAGAAACAACTTTTTTGATTGAAAACTGCAGTTAAAAAAAATCTGCGACGGAAAATAAAGTGGAGAGAAACGTATATGGTTTCAGGATGATGAGTTCGATTGCACCTAAGGCATTTCTGGTGGCCACGTTTACTTTTTGCACTGCAGAGATAGATCCCATCTTCCCCCGCAAACCAATGGGAGAGGAAGTAGAGAGTAAAGAGGAAGATGGGCAGTAATTTTAATCTCTTCTTTTAATCTTAAAAATAATCTAAAATTTTTGAATTTTATGCTGCGTTTCATCATTTTAACAAAGTTTAATTTCTGAAAACCTTAACCGATATTTTCTCCCGTACAAATACAAAGTCTTCCCGACAAAGGAGAGTTTGTTTGTTTTCTTTTCTGGGTTACGCGTGATGAGAGCGAAGATTTCCTTTGATAATTAGTCTGAGAGAGAGAAAGAGAGAGAGAGAGTGTTCTGAAAGTTGATGAGTATGGCCAAGGAGAGAGAAAGGGAGAGAACTGAATTGAATTGAATGACATCTTTTGATTGAGACTAAGTCCTTCTCCTCTTCCACCTAACCCCTTGTCATTTAGAACTACAATATATATGTTAAACTTTGACTCACACATATACATATATAAACTCACAAAAACATCTGCATATATACACAAATAAATGATTATAGCGAAATTTGATAGGATAAAAAATGAATGCACGTATAAGAAATTCACCTAACCATTAGTCATTTATAAATACAACATAATTTTGGTCTAGGTAATGTTTTCAAATAACAAGTATTCACATATAAATACATACACACATGTACACAATCATTCGGCATGACAGTACAAATAAAAAAATTGAGAAAAAATCAATATAATACAAAGTAATTGTCCTAATCCCTTGGCATATATAAATCTAATATAATTGTGACACAGATAATGGATCTGATACAGAGGGAGAGAGAGAAGTTGTGTTTGTTGACGGAAAGGGAGAGGGAGTAGGAGAAGAGTGGGCGACCTAACGGGAACTGCATTTTCACACGAAAAAGAGATAAATCCGAGGATAAAAGAGGCAAGAAGGCGCGCAGCGAGTGGGGGCGATGTGTTTGTTGAAATGTGTTGTCAATTGCTTTTCTCGAGAAGACCGCTTCACTCTCACTATCTCATGACTTTTAACCAACTTAGTTCCGTTGCTCGTAGTTTCTACTTTCTTCAAACCTAAATTAAATCACTGACAAATGAGTTTATCCTCGATCTATTGTCGCAATTAATTTCTCTTTCATTATCCTCGCGCGTTGGAGCGATAATTACCATAGATAGAAGACAATTCGGGCCAAATGCATTTCCTTGTAAATCAGTAAATCAGTTTAGTTATATTTTTAATTGGAAGAAGATTTTATGGAACATTAGTTGTTTTCTGATTAAATTATTTTTAAAAGAGTTTCATAATTTTAAGGCTCCAATACGTAATAGTATATTTCGACGAGCAAGAATAGGAAAATTGATTCCTGAAGAATTTAAGGCATTCCCTCGGAGTTTGAGCGTTGAACCTTACTCTACTTTCTACTCATGAATTCCCGCCGATTGCGCAACCGCGTGGCTTTAAGGCCGATGCGGAGGAGCGGGGTGGAAAAGAGACCAGACCTGGAGTTGTGAACGAAAGAAAAGTCGGCTTTATTTTTGGCGAAGCCGGTTTAATGAGAACGGCGACTACAAAAAGTCGACCGGCCCAACAAATGCTGCGAGGCACTCGCCCCGAATGGCGCGGCATTTTAAGAGAATGAAAATGAGATGCGGTTTGAGCATCGAGCGGGTGCCGCCATGTTTCCGATCGGCCTCTCAGACTCGGAAAATCATTGTGCAATTGACGTATAATAGCCACCAACAGGTGGCCTTCTAAATCAAAGTCGATGGATTGATACGTCGCTTTGGCCTTAAAATTCCGGAGCTGTTAGAAATCGTCATATTATCTCGGGCGTTGAACTCTCTTAATTTTAAGCATTTCGGAGGGAAGAATAACTGTGAGAACACAATCAAACGAATAATCTGAAAGGTACTCTCGATGTTTTATGAATGGATGTGGTATCGTATATTTTTAATGGTTGTTTTTGAGATAAAAAACGTACATTATCCAGTTTGCAAGAGGTAGTTATCTCCAGAGAGGAGGTATGTTGAGAGGGCAAAGGTATGGAAGGAGAGAGTTGAGAGAAGGAGAGAGTTTTAAATAAAAATTCCCGCACAAGGAGGAGACGGAGAGTACGAGACATTTTGTGTTGTTCTGCTGATTTTGATATGAATGAGACCGCATCCGAACCAGTTGATAAGAAATGCCCGAGGCTAAAAGTGATATGAATCTCATAGCTTTTTTAGGGGGAATATGGGAATGGCCGGCTTCATTCTTTACTCCATAAATGAATGTATTCAATCCCTGAAAGTTGTCCTTTCGGAATATTCATATGTCCAAAGAAACTTCTGCATTGGCCTTTTATCACTCTCCCACTTTCATAAATTTTATGTGTTTGTTACTATAGTAGAATAGATGATTTGGTTCATTATTTTTTGAGGCTTTTTTGCGACCCAGCGGAAAAGATGACAAAAAGAAAAGAAATTTCAGACCAGACTATTTAATCGCGATTAAAAAGTTACCTAATATTACTCATTCTAGTCCCGTGTATTTCGATGTAATATTTCAGCTGGATATGAATCGAGTGCAGACATTTTCTCGTGGACTTTGGGAACCAGTGGTTAGTCGCGAGCCGTACTCTGGAAAACACTAATCTAGATAAATCTCTCTGGATTCAAGAGATGGGTTAGGCCGATAAATATTTTTAGAATTTTAATTTTAGAACTGTAGAATTCTTTTGAGTTAAAATGTTGTCATTGGATTACTACAGGTTACATCTTCGGTTACAATTTTGGTTGGTTATCATCGAATTTTTATCGAAAACTATTCTGCTTTCATTTTCTGTTGTTTTTGCGATCTTTTACATTTTTGACTTCATATCAAGAGCCATCATTAAGGAACTAATAGCTGTGCGTGAGCCGTCAACGATAACAATATTTTGGCGGTTTTGTTGCCCAATAATATATTGACTGCATGTTATTACAAGTTAAGGTTAACTTTATAAAGTGCTATATTTAAATCATATTTGATAGTTGCAAAGAATCATTCTACTGCAGCAAAGCGGTCGTATCCTAAATTCTGCCGCAAGAAGTAGCGATTTTAAAGGACGACAAAAATAAAAATTGCTGTGACATTAATTACGATGCATCCCAATACAAAAATCTCAGATTTAGCAGGAGGAATCAGAATTTTCAAATTAAAATTTTTTTGCAATTTTTTTCACCGTACTCATAGTTATTCGATTAAGTGTAGTGCAGCAGCTCAATTCACAGAATTTTGGAAGGTGCTTACAAAATAAGAAGTGCTTATTTCAGTGATTTTTGTATAAATGGGATGTTTCGTCGTTTTTTTATCTAACCAGCGTTCGACAAGCGTCTCTCGTACTCCTGGAAGTGAAAACCGGTTAAAATACCACAAAGAGAGAGAGAGAGAGGTGTATAAAACTAGAAGAATTAAAGCCCTCTCAGATTTTAAATAGCCTTCTCAGTTGAAGTATGTTCTTCCCTCTGTCATCGTATTTCCTGCCATTTTCCGAAGTCCTAACATACATATAATACTTTCTATGCGAAATGGACTTAAGAAGGGGTAATGGGGAGATCCAAAGGTGGAAGGAGGGTACGATGGAGGAGGATCCAAGGTGAGGTGTCCACCGCTAGTGGAAGGGGGAGAGAGTGCGGAGAATATGAAAGGGAGGGACACTCGGTGCCATGGAGCGCGTTCCCCCGATGTATGTGCCTCCCCTCTTAATAGTGGCACCGGAACCACACTTCATCCATAAAGCGCTATTTAGATCGAGAATCAGTTGGCAGCGATCTCCCCTCTTGATTTCCACGCAGATCGAGGATGACGCCAGGGGACCTCTTGCCTATGTTTGCTTAGCGATTCCATCGCGAGAGAATAGGCGGGAGCGAGGGAAATGTCGACGCGAGTAGGGGGTGGAGGAGGAGGGTGGTAGAGAGGGAGTGGGGGAGGAGAGGCGTAGAGGAGGGGGGAGGAGGGGGGAGGAGGTGGGGGAGAAGGGGAGTAGAGGAGGGGGTGGTCGAGGAGCATAAAAAAAGCCCTTCGTTTGTAGTTCCGGAATCTCCCTCTCGGGCGGAACGGAGCAAAGCACGGCTTGACGGTGGAAGGTTATGCTCTCGGAGGCATAAAGAATAATAAGGAAGTCGACAAAAAGGAACGCATTTGAGTTTATTTCGAAAAGGTTAAGGTCTCCATTGATTTTGACACATGCTCGAAAATGGTCACTTTACATATGTGAGAGATTTTTGCCAGAGGAGGATGTTCCCATTATATATATAGGGCCGTAGTGACCACTTTTGGTGCCCTGGACAGAGGAGTTTTTAAAAAGGGTATTTAACTAAAAATAAACTATCATCTCTTTAAAGTTTTATTTTTCGAGCTTTTTTGCAGCAAACATATTGATTGTGCCATTGAAATCTATATTTTAGCAGTGTCATATTCAATTGTTCGCCAGAACATAAAGTCTCTTGGTTCATTGATGGCAGCAGGTAATTTTCGATCAATTTTAGTTTACTAAAAGAACCCTCTCCAGTTGAAATTGATGTGGCAAATGTCAGAAAAATTCTCAGTAAAATTTCCACATTGAGAAATGAGCTTAAAGTTCGTATTCGTGAAGAAATCCTAAAATTTCTTTCTGCGTAATTTTTACACTTTATATCGAAGGCAGGTGGTGGTTCAAACTGCGAATTTCTTGGATTAACTAGCATTCGTCCACATGGTTTATATACTTACTAGCAGAATTTTTATAGGAATTTATCATTTCATCTTTGTTCATGTTATATACAGCACAACTAAAAAATTTAAAAGCATTATCAATTTCACATAAAGATGTAAATCGTACTGACAGTTGCGTTTGGAGATAATTTTTTGCCTTATGTACTGAATCATAGAGATTATTTTCTGTTGTTTCAGGTATTGAGGGCGCTTCAATTTCCATCTTGTTATTAAATTTTCTTTTTCTTCCTCTTATTTTCGTGTAACTCACATTTTATCTAGTATATACTTCCATTTGGCGCCCCCTAACGGAGCTGTCCTCTGGGCACGTTTCCCGGTTACCCCGCCCTCTCTACGGCTCTATATATATATATATATATATATATATATATATATATATATATATATATATATATATCATAATCATAGGTAGTCTGTCCGTAGACAGATCCGTGATTATTCATAGTTAAACATGGTTCCCCATATACTCATATTTTCCGCTGTCCTCTTAATATCTTGATAACTCTCTTTCCCTTTCAAATCGTCTATCAGCTGAAAACTTTTCCTACCTCTCTTCCTTTTTCCATCTAGTTTTCCTTCTAACACGTCTTTAATCATTCTCTCTCTCCTCAGGTAATGCCCAGCCCAGTTTGCCTTCCTCTTTCTAATAGTCTGTTTAATCATTCGCTTCTCTCCTACTCTTCGTAGCACTTCATCGTTTTTCATCCTATCTGTCCATTTTATCTTCACCATTCTCCTCCAAGTCCACATTTCAAAGCTTTCCAAGTATTTGATGTCATTTTTCATTAGCGACCATGTTTCTGCCCCGTACAAATCTATACTTCATACATAGCATTTTATGAACTTCTTGCGGATATCTTCCCTTATATTCCCCGTAAGTAGGTGTTTATTTCTTCTGAAAGCCTCTTTTTCTTTTCCTATTCTAGTCCTGATCTGATCCGTACATTTTGCTTCTCTTGTTATGATGCTTCCAAGGTATTCATAGCCTGAAACTTGTTCTAAAGGCTTTCTTTCAATACTTATTCCCAGATTCTCTTCTTTGTCCGATATTCAAATGACCTTGGATTTTTTTGTATTTATTTCCATACCGTATTTTCTACCTGTTACTACTAGTTTATTTATCATTTTCTGGAATTTCTCTTCCTTTCTTGCTACAAGTACTTGATCATCCGCGTATTTTACTGTTCTTATAATCCTTCCTTCAATTTTGAAATCTCCTGTGCCTTCTAACTCTTCTCCATATATATTGAATAGGGTTGGCGATAGGCAGCAGCCCTGTCTTACTCCCCTACCAATATTTACTCCGCAGGTGTCCGCATTCTCCAACCTGACCTTTACAACTTGATTCACATATAGATTCCCGATCAGTCTTCTGTCTTTCCAGTCTACACCTATATCCTTTAATATCTTCATCAACATTACCCAGTTTACTCTATCAAAGGCCTTCTGCCAGTCTACGAAACATACGCAGATATCTTGACTGTACTCTATTGCCCTTTCTGATATTATTCAAACTACCCCTATCACATCTCTAGTTCCTCGTCCTTTTCTGAAACCGAATTGATCTTCCCCTAGCATTTCTTCTGCCTTTTTCTCCAGCCTTTTATTAAGAATCTTCGTGATGATCTTCGAAGTGTGTGACAGAAGGCTTATCGTTCTGTAGTCTTTACACTGCATTGCCTTTGACTTCTTCTTTAGAGGGATCATTTTTACTTCTAGGAAATCCCTAGGACACTCTCCCGTGTCGTAAATCTTAATAATGAATTTCGTGATTGCTTTTAATCCTTCTGATCCCATGACTTTAAGCACCTCAGCTGGTATTCCATCGCTGCCTGTGGCTTTTCCCTTTCTTTAGTTCCACTATCGCTTTTTCTACTTTGCTCTCCCTAAGACTTGGTCCTAAGTTGTCTACTTCAATGTTTTTCTCATCTCCCAGGTCTATTTTTGCCGATTCTGCCTGCTTGCTGTATAGTTCCTTAATGTATTCTTCCCATACCCGTGCTACATCCTTTGTTTCTGAGACTATCTTCCCATCCGTATTCATAATTCCTTTACCACAAATTCCATTAGACTTCTTATCTTCTAATTCCAGTGCCCTAGCGTACATCATATCGTACCGTCCTAACTTCTCCATTTGTTCTATTTCATCACATTTTCCTTTTATCCAATTTTCTCTAGCTTTATCTGTTACCCTTCTCAACTCATTGTTTATACGCCTATAGTTGGCTCTACCTTCTTCACTGTTAACTTTTTTCCATTTTCGTCTCTCATTAATTTTCTCCGGCATTTCCTAAGTGATCCATGGTTTTCTGATATTCTTCTCTTGTTTTCCAATCTCTTTATCCAAGGTATCCTTGATACTGGTTTTAATTTCTTCCCATTTTATATCCACGGTCTTTGGTTAGTTTTTCAAATTTCTTATAAGATCTTCCAACTTCATGCTGACACCATCCTGCCTTTCTTTCAGTTTTTCTAGGTCCCAAGTCTGTCTTTCTCTTCTCGTTTTTCTATTAGAAGGCTGTGGTCTGAATCAATGTCTACTCCTGGTAATGCCTTGGCGGTCTTTATGCTGTTCCTGAATCTTTGTTTTACTAGAATGTAATCTATTTGGCATCTCATTCTATCTCCTCGGTTTTTCCATGTGTATAACCGTCGTTTATGGTTTTTGAACCATGAATTATTCACTACAAGGTCATTATTGATGCAGAATTCTACCAGTTTTTCCCCTCCTCGGTTTCTCTTCCCAAGTCCGTATTGCCCGACAACATTTTCTTCCTGTCCTTCTCCGACTATTCTGTTCCAATTTCCCATTATTATGCAGTTTACCTTTCCTCTTCCGTGTTCTTCGTAAAAGTCATTAATTTGCTTATAGATCTCATCGATTTCTTCATCTTCATGAGCTGATGTTGGCATATATACCTGGATTATCGGCATGTCCACTGGGACTGCTTTTAGTTTTATTACCATCAGTCTATCGTTCGTTGCTGTTATCTTTGTCACGCTTTTCATCATATCTTTCCTAAGTACCAGAACTACTCTCCTTTCCCCACTATTTCCTCCAGAGTAAACTACTGTGAACTCTTCCGAGTCGAACTGTCCTTCTCCTTCCCATCTAGGTTCGCTAAATCCTATAATATCAACTCTATTTCTTCTCATTTCTTCTTTCAAGTTCTCTAGCTTGCCTGCCTTTTTCATAGTTCTTATATATATATATATATATATATATATATATATATATATATATATATATATATATATATATATACCAGAGGCGTATATTCAGGGTGTGCTAGGTGTGCGGTGCACACCCACGGATTCGCAATGTCACAGATATATTTTTGCATTTATTCCTGTTAAAGACTCCCCTAATCGTTTTCTGGCTTCGCGTGATTCCTAAAATCAAATCCAATATACAATGTTTCATGAAGAGGAGAAGTTTCGGCGCGTAAACATACGTACAGATGGCGCAGCGGGTCAAATTCTTAGCCACCTTGTGGATTGAAACCGTCCAGAAGGCGTGGCAGGGTGTGCGCTGAGACAACAGCACCCATAAGTAGTTAGCGGTTGTGATTGGCTATTGTGTGAAGCAATCCAATTCAACGTTGTTACTTGTCATGAGATGCTGTTTTTGTTTTCTGAGTTTCGTCTGTCTTGCGTGCGTGGGGTAAGGTGTGAACCGACGTGTTTATGACACCGTTTTAGACAAGTTTTTAGCATATATTTATAATTTTTTAGATATAATTTATAACTTTTTGCCCATATTTACAATGGTAAACAGTGTTGACGATGTACTGAATGCCCCGTTTTCTGCCAGAGCTTTTGCGGATTGTATGAACATAGTTGAAGAAGGTAAGCCTCGTCCTCCTCTTCCAAATTTACTGTGCAAGCACAGAGATGCAAAAACTGAGTACATGAGACATTTCTCTGTTTCACAATACGATTCAGTAGAATGGTTAACTGGATGTGAAGTGCTGTCAAGACTTTTTTGTTGGCCTTGTTTATTATTCTCCAAAGAGAAAGGTGTTTGGAATAAGCACGGGTATTCCGATCTTAATCATTTAGCTGCAGCAATGCAAAAACTTGAGCGCTCCCAGCCACATGTTCAGTCATTTTTAAATCTTAAGATGTATGGAAAACAAAGAATTGACACTCTCGTTGACAGCCAAAGAAAAATTGAAATTAGTCGTCATAATGAACAAGTAAAGAAAAATAGAGACGTTTTAAAAAGATTAATTGATGCTGTATGTTATTTGGCTAAGCAAGAGCTTCCTTTGAGAGGTCATGATGAGTCTGAAGATTCAGTCAACCGAAGGAATTATATAGAATTTTTAAATGTGCTCCGTGAGTATGATCCTCTTTTAGACAGTCATTTAAAGGCATCGACTGTATTTCGAGGAACTTCTCCCACAGTACAAAATGATATCATTAACGCTATATCTGATGTGGTTAAAGATGCTATAATGAAAGAAATTTCTTCCGCTACATTTGTGGCCATTCTTCTGGATGAAACTTCTGATGTAATGTCGAAATCGCAGCTATCAACTGTTTTCCGTTTTGTCCATAATGGGCAAACACACGAAAGGTTGATCGGATTTACAGACGTAAGTGATGATAGAACGTCTAGTGGTCTTTTTAAACAAGTTGTAAACAGAGTTGAGGAATTTAATACTAAGGACAAGTTGATCGGCCAAACTTATGATGGTGCCTGTGTAATGAGTGGACATATTAATGGGTTGCAGAGTAAAGTTATCGAGGCCTATCCTTAAGCAATATTTATGCATTGCAACGCTCACGTTTTGAACTTATTTCTGAAGCAAAACCTATTGAATATCAAGGAATGTAGATTGTTTTTCCAAACTATCAGTGGATTGGCAGCATATTTTTCTAAATCATCGAAAAGAGTAAATGCTTTGCAAGATTTTGTAGCTAAAAAATTACCCTCCGTCGCACCAACCAGATGGAATTTTACTTCCCGTTTATCAAACACAGTAAAACGCCACAGAAGTCAAATTATTGCATTTTTTAAACACATTGTGGAGAATTCTGGGGATTGGGACGTGGATGCTGTAATCAAAGCTCGTGGTTTTCTGTATTTCTTGCAAGATTTTCAAACAATTTTTTTGCTAGAAATTTTTTCTGTTCTGTTTGGCTATATTGATGTTTTGAATAATATATTGCAAACATCATCCTATGACATATTGTACTGTTGTAAAAAAGTGCATGATACTATGAAATAGCTTAGGAATGACAAGGAACATGGATTTGATGATATTTGGGTTTCTGCAAAGAAAAAGCATACGGTTGAGTCGTCGAAGCCTAAAAGACGAAAAGGATCTATAGAAGAGGAGAAGAGCGCGTGCCTTCGATTATACCAGAGAATAGTCGACTGCTTGTGCCTGGAGATGGAAGAAAGATACTCTTCACTTTCGAAACTTGAGTTTTTTCAACTCCTTTGTAGCGAAAGATATGATCAGTATGCGAAAACTTTTCCTGATGGTATTCTAGAAAAATTAAAGGATTTCTACGGACCAGTTTTTGACTACGTTCGCCTAAAAAATGAACTAAAAGTGCTCTTTTCTTCTGATGAATTTGCGAGGAAACCAGCCTATTAAAATTCATGCAAGAAAATCAGCTTCAGGTTGCATTCAAGGAGATTTATAAATTAGCGGAACTTATCATGACGATTCAGAGTTCTACTGCTACAGTCGAGCGTTCTTTTTCGGCTATGAAGAGAATACATACGTGTTATAGAGGAACACAAACTTAGGAAAGGTTATGCGGCCTAAGTTCACTCGCCATTGAAAAGACATTGCTGGCGGAACTGAAGAAAAGACCTTCATTTTATGATGATGTGCTAACAAAATTCCTAAGGCAAAACAGGAGATTGGAACTGGTGTATAAATATGTAAGTAAAATGAGTTTTTTAAGCCTTTCTTTGATTCAATCCGGAAAATAATATTTTCCCAAGTGATTACTTTTTCTGATTTCTGTGCGTATTATATGGTTGTACATATTTAAAAATCGTAACAAAATACAGATAATTCGTACCTCACTCTAGTATCTTCTCACAACGAAGCGTTAACCATTCTCATATAAACGGCGCGTGTGATGCATAGCTCAAGTCTATTTGACGGGGAACCTTTGTGTTGTCCATAATTATGGATTGTATAGTTAAAATCATATCAGTTAGTAAATTAAAGTATTCAAAATTATTCTAAGATTAATTGCATTAGACCAATTAAGAAGAGCGCTGCTGCGCTATGCTCTCTTCAAACTTTCACACGTCGATAAAAATGCAATCGTACGTTCAAATTAACACGTGAATTTTGTAGCACGGGTTGCATAACCCCCTCCCCAATAAAAGCACACCCAACCTAAATGGGCACGCGACGCCACTGATATATACTGACATTTGGAATACTCAGTTTACAACTATTAGATACGACTTATAATAACCTGTGAGTTATATAGTAAAAAATCATTCTTATAAAGAACAACATTTACAACAAAAACGTCCGCGGGACCATACAATTATGACTTGTAGTTTCGGAGATAAAAATTCAAGGGCCGCCCAATCTCTCAATACAGTTTTATGCGTATTTATCGTAAAGAACACCTTTAAAATCTCTGAGCATGCCGTTTCTGTAGTATTCTTTTCCAGCTTGTTATGTCTTCCATGCAACTGTGCCTTTATGAGGGCCAACTAAATCAATAGCGAATTGGAATGAATCAGTTGACGAAATATTAAAGGTAAGTTCTATTCAGAAAGATTTCTCCGAGATGCCGATAAGCGTGGAGACAGATCCACTAGCCAAAATATTAACCGAACACGAGCAAAACCGTGCATTCTAAGCCCGTGCAAAGCGAGGGAAAGGTCTTATTTTATGCGGATAGAAATGCAATTCCTTAGACGCGATGTCACAGGCAAAAGCAGCTTATAACGGTCCGAGTTTTCGCGAACGACGGCGGTTTACGGGGAATTTTGAGTGTCGTTTGTTTGGAAACCGAGAGAAGAAAATGAGTTCGGGGTCAGAGAGATTGCGATCCATTGTTATGGACGAATAGATCACTTTTTCGTTCTTTCCGAGGGCACGAGAGAAAGAATGGTTTGCCGAGGGAAAGGAGAAAGTGCCCTTTTCCCTCGGCGCACTTCATTAAAACCTCGCACCTCCCGTCATCCCCTTCCCCCCTTTCCCTTCCCCCTCTCCCTTCCCCCTCTCCCTCCCCCCTCTCCCTTCTTCCCTCTCCATTCCTCCCTCTCTTTCTTCCCCCTATCCATTCCCCGCTCTCCATTCCCCCCTCTCCCTTCCTCCCTCTCATTCCCCCGTCTCCCCTCTCCCTCCCCTCCTCTCTTTCCCCCTCTCCCTCCCCCCTCTCCCTCCCCCCTCTCCCTCCCTCCTATCCCTTCCCCCCTCTCTTCCTCTATTCCCTCTCCCACCTCCCTTTCCAAATGACGCCAATGTACCGTCCAAGTTTCCGATCGGTTTGATTAGATCTCTTTTTCTCCGATTCGTTTGTGCTTCGCGTTTCCCGGAGGACGAGCCTCTTTGCTGTGATTTTAATGTGCCAAGTTGTACAGCGACAAATTCGTATTCGCCTCAAGTTTTTTAAACTCAGCACATAGTTTTTAAACGAGAAAAAAAGCCTGCTATGACCGGGAATCGAACCCGGGTCTTCTACTTGCCGGGCGGATATTCTACCACTGAACATCCGCGTTCAGAAACGAGAAAATTTATCTGCTACGATAGTTCGGTGGTAGAATATCCGCCCGTGCAAGCGGAAGATCCGTGGTTCGATTCCCGGTCATAGCAGGCTTTTTTTCTCGTTTCAAAATTATTCCCAACTTTACAGCTTATGCCTGTCTGCATAGGAACTTCGGATCGCCTCATTCCATCAGCACATAGCATTTAGATCACGACCCTCGAACGGATGTGATGCTTGCTCGAAGGCAGAAACGAAATTAATTTTTCGTCAGAGATGAAGTAACTTGGCGAAATTTCTGCAATAAAACTCGATCTGAATTTCGACGCTTTGCGTCGTCATAACCAAGTCAGTTTATTTCTGAATTGTGGATTTCTGCAAAGTAACGGCCGAAACACTTCATTTCTCTTCTTGATTGTCATTAGAACAACTCCTCAACACTCAGCGTGTACCTTACAACAACGGCGGATTCAGTCTTCAGCCTTTGGCTTAGGGAGGTTATCAAACATGAAACAATGAACTATACGAAAATATCTTCAAAGGCATAAAGGTTTTAATATGTTAGAAGTAAACAAATAACATTTTGTACAACAAAGTAAATACAGAAAACTACCATCGGTGTTGTTTTTTATAATATTTTCGGTGTTCTGAAATGTGGGAGAGAGTAATTATCCCCCCCCCCCCCTCTGTGGATTCAATCTTCCTTTACAATTTGTGTGCGTGTGATCAGAACTCCGGCTCACTAAATTCGGTCTCATAACCAAGGGAAATTCTCTCACAATTGACTTTCTTTGTCGTGATCCCGAGCGCAAGCCTAAATTCTCTTTCTTTACTCTTTCATTCGCACTCTCGATTAACGTCGGATTCAATTCGATGCGCCTTTCGAAAAAGGGTTCTTCGCCATCGCTTCTACGATCGAGACAAGGAGGTCAAGCGAGAGCGCTTGTCAATTTTAATGCGTGTCGGCGGAACCTGTTGCAATTATATCTCTCTCTCTCATCGCACGTAAAAGGAAGCAATTTTACAGAAATTTCGGAATTCGGTTCCGTGCTTGATTAAAAGAGAGAATAAAAAGAAAGTTATGCGCCGAAACTCACTTCGACTAATTCAGAATAAAGAAATACATTTATTCGTATAGCGTGGACAGGTAAATATGCGAGCCATTGCTTTGCTCAATACAAATTCAGAATTATCCATTAAAACTTATTTGAAGAATGAAAATGCGGTCCACATTTAAGGTAAATTGATGGAAGCATATATAAATAAATATAAAGCATATTCAGGCATATAGGAATCGGATAAGTTGCACTCTGTCGCAATTTGAAAATATAATACAATTAATTTTGAACCTTTCCAATAGCTACCTATAAAATAATGATGGAATTACTGTTTGAGCGCAGATGTTTTATTACCCAGGGCCAACATGGCGCTGGAAAATATTTCCACTTCACTAAGACCCTAAACCGGATATTCCATTTTTTCGGCGTTTTTTAATAAATGAACTTTCAAAGACGGTCTCTTCCTCAACAAATTTCGAACGAATGGAGAACCAGACAACCATTAAAGTTGGCTCTCGGAAAATAAAGGGCGCTCAGAAAAAGCCAAAGCTTTCTTCAATATGTTTGTGTATAAACGGTGCAATAATCAAATGAAGCGCATGTTTTGTTCGGATGGCCGTGTTCACCCCGTTCTATCCTCGCGTGTTTTATAACTTCCGTAACAAAAAATCACATCAACAAAATTACGAAAGATCGGATCCGCACTCAAGTGGCATTTAAAAACTTTTACATCTGACCTTCTCCCAATGAAAAAAAAAACACGGAAAACGCGTGAATAAATCAAGCGTGTTTAAAACGCAGAGAGAAATTGCGGAGGGTTTTATTCCCATTCCACTCCTAAGCCTCGCATCCCGTTTCTTTTCCCGACCTTTCTTCCCTTTTCCCGATCTCCCTCCTCCCCCTCCCCCTTTTTCACGTTCCCACTCTCCCCCCCCTTTACCTCCCACCTTTATCCCCCCCTTTCACTTCCCCCTTTATCCCCCCTTTCATCCCTCCCCCTTTATCCCCCCTTTCACCCCTTCCCTTTTCTCCCCCATCGTCCCCTCCCCCTTTTTCACGTTCCCACTCTCCCCCCCTTTACCTCCCACCTTTATCCCCCCCTTTCACCTCCCCCTTTACCCCCCCTTTCACCCCTCCCCCCTTTCACCCCTTCCCCCTTTCTCCCCTCTCGTCCCCTCCCCCCTTTTTCACGTTCCCACTCTCCTCCCTTTTACCTCCCACCTTTATACCCCCCTTTCACCTCCCCCTTTATCCCCCCCTTTCACCCCTCCCCCTTTATCCCCCCCCTTTCACCCCTCCCCCTTTATCCCCCCCTTTCACCCCTCCCCCTTTATCCCCCCCTTTCACCCCTTCCCCCTTTCTCTCTCGTCCCCTCCCCCTTTTTCACATTCCCACTCTCCCCCCCCTTTTACCTATCACCTTTATCCCCCCCTTTCACTTCCCCCCTTTATCCCCCCCTTTCTCCCCTCTCGTCCCCTTTCCCTCTCCCCGTTCCTTCTCTTCCTCAATCCCTACCAACTCGTCCATTCGATAGTCTTCCTACGAAAATTCGAACTATGTCCGGCGGCGGATTCCTTTCTCACTCCTTTGGACCCTCGCTTCCGCGGGGAGTCGAAGGCCATCTAAGGGCTCGCCCTTTCCCGTGCTTTTCCCTGTCCCACGCCCGTCTAGAGCCGCATCTCCGTCCTCCAAGTTCCAAAGGGCATTCGGATATCCTCAGCTTTGTGCCTCGCTTTCACTGCGAAACCATTCCTATATAGAATGTCCCCCCTCTTTCTCCCTCTCTTTCTTTCTCTCCCTCTTTCTCTCTCTCTTTCTCTCTCTCTCTTTCTCTCTCTCTCTGTGTGTCTTTGCCCTAAAAAAGAAATCGTTAGCGAAGATTCGCTCGACTTCCAACGGTCGTCGAAAAGGCAAATATGCAATTATTGTCATCAAAACGGAGGATTACTTTGCACTTGTCGCTTTCGTTGTTCCATTTTTCTTATTTATAATATGATTCGCGCAAATTTTTACAATTGCCCGAGTTTCGTGGCAGGGTAAAATTCAAATTTCTTTATTTAAGCGTTAAAATGCCGTTTGTCTTTTGTTTCGCAGACTCAGACATTTTATGGAAATTAAATAGGTAACAAAAAATGGAAGTTATAGTTTATGAACTTCGCCGGATTTCATTAGGATTAAATTTAAAGTTTGTCATAAAATCTAAACATTGTGACAATCCACGGATGTTACAGCGTAAATTATTTGTAATTGCAGTGAGTAACGGCTGAAAATTAAAACGAAAACGTTAAGCAGCAGAAACCGTAAACTATTTCATTCACATGTTCCATTATACCATAAGACTTCCGATAACGGTTTCTTTTAACTTCTCTTCCAGACTTTGTGGCTATGAGACAGCGCACAAATTCGGAAATACTACGAAGCGTTCTGGTAACAGAACCGAAGGAGGGGACACGAAATTCTCACTCCGAAATTACAGAAAATCATAACAGAGAATCTGTACGTGTGTGTACTCTGCTCGAACTGTTTCCAGTTAGTGTTAATAGATGGCAAAACTCCGCACATTCTTTGTGCTGGTGCGGCTAATATTGAATAATATATAGTTCATTTACGGTCTATCTAACTTTCCGAAATGGCATTACTAAATGTCTGAAGAGAAGGAACGATATAATCGACGCGTGCGAGGAACCGGAACGGCGTTCCAGTGAGTTGCGTCGCATTCCAAGTACACTGCTGTCAGTTGCATCAAAGGCCATAAACAACGTCAATTGCACGAGGCCTCACAACATAAAAAAACATTTTTGGCGGACCGTATCTATTTATTTAACATACTTGAAAATTATGAGTAAAACGAACTGGCAAATGCCATATTTATGCAATCAAGTCCGAACAGCCTTTCAAATGTCGGTTGCAGCCTGGCGATAAAAAATGCAGTGATGATAAATGATCCACTACCTCAAAAACGAATATTAATCTGTTGTTGATGGTTGTGGCATAGAATTTTGTCGCAATGTTTGCAAGTCTTTCGCCTTAACACGTTATAGCGGCGATAAGTTTTGTTGCTCGAAACGTCCTTTTTCATTTTCTGAATAAGTGTCTATATTTTGAGATAATCTCATTTTCCCATATCCCTTTTATTTATCAGACGATTGTGATAAAATCGGAAATGGATTATTGCTTTTTTTTAGAGGTTCCTAATATTGCGAGGCCCTAAGCCGTAGCCTCAAACCGGCCTTTCCGAAGCCCATAGGGAGATATCGCTCATTTGTTCGCCGTGTCAAAAGCAAAATCATCTTCAGGTCACGTGATCTAATTTTTCCACTAACGGAAAGTGTATTTGGACAGAGGAGAATCGGCAGTGCAAGAACAAACCGAATAATAGCCAAATATGAAGTACGAGAAGTATGGAGGAGCCGCAGTGGCGCTATTAGTATGATTAAAAAGAAAAGTGGACGGGTCCAGCTTTCTTCTTTCACGGCAAGTGAAAAGTTCGCGCTTAATTATGAAACGAGAACAATATTTGTTCATCCTTCGAGGACAGGAAATTCTGGCGGGAAGCTCCGAACGGCGGTCAATGAAAGCTAACAAGAACGGGGCAAATAATTAACCTCTTTTTTTTACATCGCTTGTTTCGATAGCCGATAGCCTTGCGGAGGGGAAGGACACGCGCGTGGGATATTCTCGCGTTATCGTAAGGATAGGTCAGAGAGAGAGAGAGCGCGTGTGGAAGAAAGAGGAGTGGTCAGCGATCGGTCCCAAAGACTCCGGAAGCGAGGGAAATTCGACATCTCCGAAACGAGATGTGCCAGTGAAAGCCTTTGCGCGGGAATCGGAGCGGTTTATTTTTTTCGTTACAATTCGGCGACGGGTGGTCCATCCTATGCTCTAAGCATTCCAATTCCTGGCGAAGGAAATCTCGTGGAAGAGACGAGCCTTCTCCCGCTTCTCGCCCAGAGGGAAATCACGGAGAGATTCGTGACGTGTGCATTCGGGTCGAATTAACGTTCCGTCGTGAATTATTCGTTGAAGTCGATGGAAATCCCGAAACTTGGACCTCACCGCGTTTCCAATGCTCTCACTTTCCGTTGTATTCGAAAGAGACGTCGAGGAAGTCGTCTAGATTGTGAGCGCTGCGGTCGGCGACGGGCAGAGAAGCGCCTCCTGGCGGAACGGTCGTTTTCGGATCCGCAACGGTTAATCGATGGTGTTGACGAGGCCAATCCTTTTCTGGGCTCTGCTAAACCGCTCTAAAGTACCATAAAAACGTCTCGGGTTTCGAAACCGAATGGGCCAATAAAACTTGGGCTTACGACACGAGGATTATAGAAACCGGACGCGAAATAAACTTCGCCGATGAAAGTCTCGATGGCGCGAAAACGGTCCTTTTGCCGCAATTACCAACGTTTAACTATGAGAAAGCAAGGGCAACCGGGACGGCCACGCGGAAAATAATGAGCTGGGACGCAATAAATTGACGGCAGTTGTGTCGCTCGCTTCATAAAGAGTTAAAATGAACGAAAGCAAACAGAAAACTAACAGCTACAATTAGATAACTGTTTAATTGGCCCATATATAGCAGTTAATTTCGAGTTTGTGATAACTGTCATCAGAATATTTGAAATATCAAGTGCATGCTTTCAGTTTCACACCCTTTGCATGTAAATTAATTAATTTTAAAGAAATACTTGCGATATCACCAGACCGACGAGAGAGGGGGTGGAGGTGGTCTACAGTACAGGGGAAAGTATTGTTTTCGTGAAAAAACTAGACTTCGAGATTTCGAAGGAAATACACGTTTTGAGATCCCCTGAACTTTCGTGACGTCATCTTCCCGCCGGCCGTTGTCTAAATCGACTCGGTCGCAACTTGTCCTCCTCGATCGATAATCAGATCTATCGCCTTTCCCTGTTGCTGTCTCGCGGTGCGAGGAATTTCGTTAGCCTTTTTATTCGTCAAAATGAAGCCTTTCTCATCCGTAAGCCATCGATCGAATGGCGCCGTGGGAACTAAACTGGCGCTGCGCTTTCATTAAAGGACGGCTTTTTCCGGATCGCTAATTTAGAATTCTGCAGGTGACGGTTCGCTTTACTTGCGAACCATCAGCAAACAGGTTCCCTATGTTTTCTTCAATAAAGGGAAAACGTCAGGGAAAAAAGGAGGGAGAAAGGAGAAGGGGGGAGGGATAAAAGAACAGAATCCCCTCCTTCCGTATTTTCGTGACCTTCACCGTGACCCCGAGTGACTTTTAGCTTTTTAGGGAACAGGGGAAGAAAGAGGACAGATAGGGAGAGAGAGAGAGAGAGAGTGGGAGGGTGTGTGTGGGGGGGGGGGGGGGAGGATTGCGGGGTAGTGTGGCTGTGATGCGGCGGAGATGCGTCCCTCTTCAGGATCAACGGAAATATCTCCATCTTTTCTCTTTCACTCCTTACTCCTCCCCTACTTTTCCCTTTCACTCATTTATATTATGATTTTTGCGTGCGTGCGTGCGTGTGCGTGCGTGTGAAGCCTCCGTATATTTTATATATGGGAGTTAGGTAAACGAGAAGCAGTGCAACAGAAATTTCAACGCATTTTAAAATTACTCAGAATCGTCACACCAATGTGGGACTTGAACCAAACGGCGCTTAAAAGAAAGCAAATTCATCTCTCTACCGTCGATTTTCGAATACAGGTAGAATCGGTCCACAAGTTTGTTTTTGAAGTTAAAATCTTTCGTCGTCAAGGGAAATCGAATTGTTGCTGACTTTGGCATATAGCGCAACGCTTAAAGGTTCGCCTCCTCTCCACCCTCTAGCGCTGTCTGTCGTCCTACCGTCCAATTTTCAAAATATTATTCACATGTATCTGTGCAAACTTTCATTATTCCCGTCGCTAGTTGCTGTAATTACTATAAGATTGTAAGAACATACATATTTTAACCTTTAACTACTGTGTTGAAATTATGATCACATTGCAACTGAGGTTCGCTTTCCAAGACCGATATTGTTTTTAATATTAATTATTCACTAGTTATATCTACAATTGCATTTTAAATGTTTAATTATCTGCCACGAGGGGTAAAAGGTAATTAATAGAAAAAACTAAATAATTCATTTAACCTTTGTAAAATGTAAAGTAGCGAAAAGTGGAGTAGCGGATTTATTCGACACATTCATTTAGGTGTTGTTTCACAGGCCGCATATTACTAGCGAGAGGGTTAATCTAAAATCATAAACAAATCACTAAGTCGATAATTTTCGATTTAAAGTATTGACATTGAAAAATATACGCGCGGATCGAATGCCGACGCATGCGCAGAACTTCTTCATTCGCATTATTTTCGTGCTCTATGAGTGCAAGTAAATAAAATGATTTCTTAAATATCTCCTTCGAGCTTTTATTATCCCTATCTTTAATGAACTTCTAAAGAATTGAAACAAAAATATTTGTAAAATACAATCCATTAAAATCAATAACGTAAGAGGTGATTCGACAGCTAAAGGGGCAAGGTGTTAGGAAGTAAGAAAACCTCAAGAAAAGTTGAGGAGGTTGCACTTTAGGATTCTTACAAATTAAACAACATCTGGTCTTTCTTTAGCGTAATAAATGTTTTCTTTTAATCTAGAATAAAGAGAAAGCACTTTGCATTCATCCACTCTAATTATAAATCTGCTTGCGACGTGCGTATGCCTGATTTTTCACCAAATTCTGATCATTCATCTATTCTACGTAATTAGTAACTGCCTTTGTTTTTCACATTACCCAATTGTTAATATTATTAAACAATGATTACTCATTACTTTGGGAGAGTATTTTGCTTATATCTAAAAGAAACAATATTCGTGTTTTTAAAGTTAATAAATAACATCTCACAAGCTAATGTTTTTTTTTCAAATAAGAAATCAACTCCCAAAATTGTTGAGATGATGTTTGTTTTCGACGCAAAGATTCCTAATCCGAGCAATGAATCTTTCGTTCTTTAGATACAGGAAAATACAAAGCACGCGCAGTTACGCATTGACAAGCAAATCCTTCCTCGCTCGTGTCGCTTTCACTCTACGCTTCCAGAACACGAAAATGCCGTCAGATGCAAAAGTAAGAGCAGCTCTGGAATTTTTTAAAAATTCCATAGCGTTATCGCATATCTCTATAATAATGTTAAAGCTGACGTCGAATTTGAAATCCCAACTCGACTTTCCAAAAATAGTTCGTGGACCTTCTTCACGTCTTTTTTGTCGTAAGGAAGCGCGCTATCGTGCGTGGCCCTCTCAAACCTCCGAGGAAATGTGCATTTCTACATTGTAGGACTTATCTTAGTTAAGATATTATATTTCCTAATCCACACGGAGAGTATTATTGCACGGGAAAGGCCTTTAAGAGAGACTCCGGAGCGCGGATCATCCTAAAAACCTTCTGCCTATAAAACTTTGAGCAACATTGTATTGAGTGAATTGATTCATGACTGTATCCTTGTACTTGAATATATCGCCGAACTATGTTTGCGTTTTTCAATTGAATTTTTTTCTGATTTTGTACAAACAAGCGGTAAACGCGAAAACTTTTGCGAAGTCAGTCAGAAATCTGCATGTTTAAAATCATCATCGTTAAAAATGCCCACAGCTCTCACGCAGTTTATTAAATAATAATAATCTTCAATTATTAACGTTGCAACGTAAAATTTGACATTGACACAACTACAATTTCGATGCTTCATAAAAAGCGCAAAGCGAATAGAGCAATTATTTTGTCTATTTGAAGGCTTAATAGACGCTAATTCAATCGGAGGCAACAATCGGGTCGCCTTGGCAACACTCGGAAAGAGTACGAAAAAGCCATAAAATCTCGAAAAGAAATGCGTGTTTCTGAGAAATTAGTTCCTGTAACACTAAAACATTGCAAGAATAAGATATTTTATAATTTTTGCCGTCGAATAAAGCAACAACGGAGAAATTCGGTCCCTATTTACGTACTCGTGTTTTAATGAATGAAGGAAATAAACCTTGCACCTTGAAAAATCGAAACCCCCGTGTAACATATGGGAAAATGTAATCGTCTCCCGGAGTCGAATCCGGGACACTTATATAAACGAAATTAGTTTTCCTGGTGTCTCCTAGTTGGCAGACTGACTTCGCAAAATTTTTGCTGGTACCACTAGTAAATAGCGAAAGCCAGTTAATAGTAATTTTTTGATAACAATAAACGAAGGGCGCTAGCTATTTTTTCTTTTAACATTCCTACTCCATTAATTTGGGAAGTGAATTGTAAATACAATTATTCTTCCATCTTTTATAATGCGATCTCACAATTGTGGCGATACTTTTCTTTCAAATCGATCGTTTTGTACGTACAGCGCTCCGCGGTTATAACGCAAATTTGGTAGAGGTGCGGCGACCCGCGTTACAAGACTTCCCGCGGTATAACTGAGATCGCAGTCTCATGGACCCAATACAACAATATGGAAGAGTAAAATGTTATTTTTACCGATTACTAAAAACAAAAAAATGCGAAAATATGACACTGGAACGAATTTATAGCAAATGAATTTTTTCCAACTTCTTTGTAAGGGGGAGTAAGCAAGACCCGCGTTACAAGCGACGGTATTATGACCGAAGAACATTGCATTCAATATCTTTTATCTCTTTGTTTCAATTCACTCCCTATCGCACATAAAAATATTTCATTAACATTTTCTAACTCTCGCTTGATCAATTATGATATCCGAAAGAAATTAACGAAGTAAGTAGGTGGGTTTTTGAATTGCCTTTCGTAGAGACTTCCTCCTCCATATCTCTCGAGAAGGATCCCAATCACTCACCTGCAACGATTGAGAAGACTCTTTGGCGACGGCAGAGCCAATAAGAGCGAAAATTACGGCGAAAATGAACGCCATCGCCGTGACCTTTGACCCTCCTTTCGTGGAGACTTCAATGCTGGAAGAGGCGGCCGAAGTTTCGAAGGCGGAGTCAGCGATCCTTCGCAAACGTCCTTCTTGTCCGGGAGAAGTGAGCGCACTAATGCGGCACCAGGGGAAGCAGCAGATGTGGGTCAGCGGTGGCCCCTTCTTATAGAGGAGCGGTGAAAGGGGAACGTGGAGGATGCGGAGAGGGGCTTCACAGAGGAGGGGGGAGGAGGCTAACAGAGGAGAGGGGGATTCACAGAGGTGGAATGGGAGATCGTTTGCGCAGGGAACAATGGACATTGCGCCCTTAAAGCTGAATGATGGAGTGCTGGGCAATAGAATGGATTCCTAAGAGCCTTTCATATTTTTTAATTGTGTTAATTAACTTTTGAATCTTTTCTCGAGCGCATCGACAAATATTGGGTATAACAGTTTTAAGTTCGAAAGATACTCTCCTGGATTATTCGATAAGTCTATTATTTTTAGCGCGTTTGTTTTTGTGCGTTTATAGTTCCTTTTTGGCGTCTGTCTGTCTGTCCGTCTGTAGACTTGCTTAAATTGAAATTGTGATGAAACACTAAGCGATAAAGTGCAGAAACTTAGAGTGTTGATCTCTGTACTTCTGCCATTTGTTTTTCTTTATATTTTAGTCTTGAAAAATACACGCGGTCGAATAGGAACCCATTTTAAATTTCTTTAAACGACCCATATTTTGCTTCAATATGGCGAATTATGGCAGAAAAAGTGGCGTTTACCGAATTTCTCTATAGCATATGGCTCTTGAGATACAGAGTGTGGAAGACGGACGGACGGAGAGACGATTTGGAAATTATATATGAGACTACGGATTTGTGCAAAATAATCTGATGTGGTCACCACATGACTTTCTCCATACCTGTAATATTTCTAAAACTTCCAAGAGTGTTAAATACAAATGCTAAATATGACCTTTTATGCTGATCGGAATATTAGTTTTTGAGTAGTGCCCACAAAATTTCGGTCCCAGACACACACACACCCGCAGACATAATCGAGAAAATAGTCAAAGCGTGTTCAGGGGACCTTAAACGTGTATTTCCGTTGTTGAAATCTCTAAATCGATTTTTTTTCATGAAAACAATACTTTCTCTATACTTCGTATAGTATGGAGAAAGTAATTAAGGGAAGAAATTAACTCTCAGTTTTCAGGGAGCCCAGGAACCCACTTTGGACACACACTCCAACACAAACGTCAAGCGACTCCTGGCTGCAACACAGGTTATAGATGCAATAACACAAACACGGGACTGACACACACATGATTGAAAAATAAAAACCAAGGAAAATATGAAAATAAGAAATAAAAATCTGATGTGGCCACCACATGACTTTCTCCATGCCTGTAATATTTCTAAAAATTCCAAATAGGTTAAATGATAATAAATATTTTAAGGAACTGCGAGAAAAATTCAGACTTACCAAAGAAATGAAACAAACTCAATTCGTAGCCTTCTGATATTGGATACAGCCACTAAGCTCCAACAATTAACAAAATAAAAAGGAGCGTAAAGAGTTTACAATTGTCTCCAGTAGGTGGTGCAGTTGTAGCAGCTAAAACATTTAGTTTTTAAAATATCTCTTCAACAATGCATTATATGGAAAAATGTTTCAAATAAAAGTAGTAGAAAATTGAATTACCTACAACTTTTATTCCAATACTTTTTTACATTCATCAAATCATAAAGCAAAAATTAAAAAACGGATGTGACATGAGCAAACATCCACTTCCGGTTTACCTATTTTTACCAAAAACTAATCAGTTTTTTTCCCTTTAACAAAAATTTCAAATATAAAATTTCGCGTTGATCTGATTAATAGTTTTTGAGTTAGAGCACCCAAAAAATTCCGGTCACAGATACACTCACAGACATCATCGAGAAAACAGTCCAAGTGTGTTCAGGGAACCTTAAAACATGTATTTCCATTGAAATCTCGAATTCGATTTTTTTCATGAAAACAATACTTTCTCTATGCATCGTATATGTAGAAAGTAAAAATTAAATCTCTACCATAAATATTTTGAAGAATTTGTTTGTTTGTCCATTTATAACGCAACAACTACAGAATGTAGAAGCCAGGTAAAGGTGCCATTTTAACGGCAATAAAAATTTAAGCAACATAGGACGGTTTTTAAAGCGATTTGAACTACATTTTTCATTTTTGTTTGTTTGTATGTCCATTTCTAACGCAACAACTACAGAATGTAGAAGCAAGATAAAGGTGCCATTTTAACGGCAATAAAAATTTAAGCAACATAGGACGGTTTTTAAAGCGATTTGAACTACATTTTTCATTTTAAAATTTTTTCTCTTTTAATTTTTCCCATTTAAATAATATGGGAATGAGCGTATTGTTTGATTAACAATCTACTTGACAACCATTATAAACAATTCTCTTATAGAAAATCCCAGATGTCATTTTGTCATTCCGAAACGCTCAAATGTGACGCCGCTCTTAAAGAGTGGGAGGTTTGAGAACTATTTACGACAAAATGTGTACGATATATTCTTTTATTATCGGTTGTTTACTTAACGACAATGAAGAAGGTATGCAGATACAACTTACTAATTATAAGTGATTTATAGACACAATTTATATTTATCGGCGCATTTATGTTAAGGTAAGTACATTGTTATAACAGCAAATATTGCGTAAAATGTGTTTGATACAATAAATGGAAAGAAAATGAATATGCGTAGTATTGTAACAACGAAATCGCTCCAAGCGACAGCAATTTGTCATTCATCCTCAAGCGACGACAATTTCCCATCATTCCAGGTTTTGCCGTTACAATCAACAAAGCTCAACGTCAAACTTACGATCATGTTAGTACATATCTATTTGACAGAGCCCATCTTCTCAGATGGACAAGTGTACGTTTCACAGTCAAGATAAAATAATCGAAACATCATCAAGGTCTTAATTAAGGAAAATTCTGCTCAAGGTCAACTGCTTTGCACTGATGAATGGTTTACAAAGAACATTGTTTTGCAAGCAGTCTTCCAAAATTAATTAATAAAAATTAGATTTAAGTTTGCTCACAAACAACATTTAAAAAAAATATACAATCATCGCTGCTTTTCAGAACTGCTGCAACAATTCCATCCTAGGACGGGTTATCGGCTTCATACTTAGTTCACGCATACCCATCATACATGACGGGCAATTATGCTAGTACCTAATATTAACTAAAAGAAATAATATATACCTAATATAAACTAAAGTAGGGAAGAAAGAAAAACTAAGGTAATTCAAAGAAGGATAATCACCAAAAAAACTAGAAATCTGGCTATTTATTTCATTTGGTACGTGGAAGACAGTTTTTGTGCAATTTTAAGTGCATTCGTTCTCAAAAAATTTTTTATGTATATTCTCTATACTTAGTAGACAGTTAAATATGTTTTTCATTAACACTGAAAATGAATAAAGTGAAAGATATCTCAGAAGGCAAAATAAGAAAACTTCTATAACTATTCTTTAATTTAGACCAACATTTATATTCGTCAACTCTTCCTCCCTTGAACATCTATATGTAGATACATTTTGCTTTCCTTTCAACTGAACATGTGTATGCATCAATTAAGCCAATTACACTTATTAGATTATAATAACATTTTTCATGTCATATTAACACACTTTTTATTGCCAAATTCGGTTTCAAAGTCCAGGGACTCATTTTGTTTCATAGGTTTGACTTTAAAATATTCACGTGACAAATTAGACCCACAAAATCAGCCTATGCATGGGATCACGTATGAGTAAGCCAAAAATTTAAATATATCTTCATACATGATTCCACTGGTTGCATCCCTAAAGCTTGCAATTCCTGCCCAATTTTTTAATGTTTTTGAGATTCATGACCACATGATATCATGCAGTTTCTTCCACTGGAAGTTAATTTGAGTGAAATAACTATATTTTAAAAGTGATTCCATCTATTGTTTATTATGATTATTTGATAAAACAATACTTTCTTTATACTTCATATATAGGGAAAGTAAAAATACAGTCGCCAAATTTATTGATACTAAAGGACGCAGGAAAAATTTCTTTTTTACTTTTTTAAATTGCCTAAACACATTTCAAGAGCCTAGCTCTCATCATCAGTAGGTGATGTATTCTGAAAAGGTTTTGTATTATTTAGGTAATTTAAGTGAGAGCGAAAGGGAGGGAGGGAAAAGGTTTAGCCAATAGCATGAAACAAGAAGGGAAAATGGAATTGGACATCAGTCGTTATTCATTACTATGTTTCTGTATCTGGTGATGTGTATACCTTCATAGAATTCTAGTTTTGAATGTTGATGAACGGTTTTCAATAATTTTAGGTTCTGGATGGTGATAGGATGATTGTTTTCTTGTATGTGAGCTGTGACCCTGGAATTGTTACTATTATCATCCTGATATCTTTGATGTCGCTGCCATCTTGATTCTAAATACCACCTAATTAACCCATCCTCCTACCAATTTCTTTTTGAAAGTGTATGACTGAAATACTATTAAATTTTAATTAATTTCTGTTTTTAAGTACACTGTTAAAGATAAAAAATGTGTCACCACATGAATCAATGAGACTCACTCAACGAGTCAACAAGAAGTATTGTGCAGACTAAGTTTGCTACAGATGCGATCATTTTCACATACCTGTGTTGTAAGAGATGCTGCTATGTGTTAAATTAAAATGTTTTAACACCTCCGAAAAGTTTTCTTTGTGCCCCCTGAACTTCAAAATCACATACTGGGGGCATTACCACACAGGTTGGGAAACGCTAGCTTAGATGGTCCATAGGAAAGTTGTGTGATTTGCTAATTAAAAAGTTCATCATATCTACAGTCAAGCCACGAAACTTTTCTCTGAACCATTTGAGTTATCCGTATTTATATTGGTTTACAAAATTTAATACCACTCTTAAAAATAACATTATCAAATCATAAACTAAATGCTTTTGATCAATCAAACAAATTTATTTTCTCCTTTTGTGTTTGCTAAGAAATGCTGTTTTCTCAAAACAAAATTGTATGATATTTGTATTTATTTCTTTTTAGTCTTTATTAGACTGTATTAGAATTATTTTATGCTACAAGTGATAAAAATACTAGCTTTAGGCTGAAATATTGTTACTAAATCGTTTTTTGATTATTTATATAGTTAATATCTTTAAAGGTTTCACAACTTATTTAACCTTCATTCCAAAAATTAATCTCAAGAATAGTGTTTGTTTTCATTAGTCGGATAGCTAGCTCTATCTGAAGGGAGAGTCATCAACATCATTCTTTTATGCTCCAACCAATCCTCAACATCTTTATGCTATTTCATCAATGAAGAGCACAGACAATATCTTTGGGTTCAGGAAGTTGAATTTCGTAGACACATTTAATTCCAGAAAATAATTGTGCTTGCAGCTGTCTAATAATTTTGTCCAAAGAAGCATTAGTGTTTCATCATAATGTCTCTTTTCGTTTTTCAAACTCTCATTCTAAGCAGGATTGTCAGAAAAATGTTTCAACTTTTACATTTCTTTTCTCTTCAAAGTCTGGCATGAGTAACCAGATTTTGGCTAACATTCCAGCTTCCTTCTCTATTTCATCAAAGTGGTTTCCAAGTTTTAAAAAATTTCTAATGAGCATTGCAAGATTCGGGATGGATTTTCTTAGTCTAATATTTTTAATTGCATTTTTAGCCTACTTTCCAGAATGGAAATAGGCTTATATATTCATCATTGTGTCCGCCTGTCAGTCCTATTAACTTTTGAACCAATGAACCGATTTTCATGAAACTTCGTGGAAATCTCTTACTACTTGGGCCAAGCTCCCGAGGATAGTATTTGTTGCGAAGATTGAAAGCCCCAGGTTCGATTCCAGGAACTATCCTTCCCATTTGATTTACATGGATAATCTGAAATCCATTGTGCAAGGTAATTTTCTCTTGCACATAAAAATATCTTAGAATTGCAATATCGGAGTGGGGTTTGTACTATTCTCTGAGGAAATGAATGAAGATCCTAATTTTTATTGTAGTATGTTGCTTATTGATCGTATTTCTTCTAATTTCGTGTAAATACAGGCATTTTTGCAGTTTTTATCATGGATTATGAGAGTATTGCCATAGCAACAACTATTGTTGGACTCGGATTCGTTATAGCCTAATACATATAGGTGTTTTTTCCCACACAAATACATGTGATCAATTTAGTTTTTCATTTGAATTTATTTGTAATATTTTTTAATGATAAATTATTAAAATTGGAGAACATAAAGAGCAACATATCCGCAGTGATTTTAAAGTTAGTATTAAAGTCAATATAAGTATTATTTATTTTAATTTAATTTTTATTAAATGGAAAGTAGGCATCATAAGTTCCATTTGGATCATCTTGTTTTAGATATTAAAATTATACTCTATAACATTTTATGTTGCAAAACAAGTGTGCAAATGAAATAAAATGTTTTCAGTTTCTTTTTAAAGCGCTGGTTTCTTCTTTTACTTCTCTTTTTTACAATTGCAATATGATTTGATGACCACCTCATACGGGACAGGTTTTTTAAATATGATTCCTATGCATTCTTCATTTTTCAACAATTTTAAATCCTTCCACCTTATAATCATATGCCAGAAAAAAGTATAAATTTTCTGTAATAAATCATGAGACAGTTTCATTTTACATGCATCATTACAGTTATTGCAATGTATATAATCAGTGGTCGGTTCTATTAATTTCATTCTTTTCTAAATTCCTGACTACACTACACATAACCCTGAACTTTAAATTTCTTAATATGAGTTGTCAGTGCAAGCATATTGCGTCCACTTAAAAAATCACCATCTAAACTCATCAATAAACAACATGATCTCCAGGGTAACAGCACTTCAGCCACATGGAGCCTATATCAGTAGCAGATTTGCAATAAGGCTGAAGTAGGCAATGGTCTAGGGGTGGCAAGATTTCGGGCAGCAGTGAAAATGGGATTTCAGGGTGGGAATAAAAAATTAATATTATGCAGACTTTTGATGAATTAAATTATTATGATGGACGGATGGACAGGCAAACCGTTTACATAAGAAATTCTTTCAGAAAAAAGTGACAAAAAGGGGGCCGAAAAATAATATGGCCTAGGGGTGGGTAATTTCCAAATCCACCACTGCCCTATATGTATTAGATAACAAATTCCATGAGTTCTAACAGTATTTATAATTTTCTGCAAAATTAAGGAAACTAACCATAATTTCCAAATTCTCTGGCAATCGGCTTGTGTCCAAGTTTTTGTATTTCATGTTTCCTGACTCAGATTGCCCTGCGTGAGTGATAAGAATAATCATTATTAAGACAATACACAGTACACTAAAATTAAGGAAAAATTAGAATATTTTGTGTTGTCTAAGATTACAACATCATCATCCGTACCTTTATCACATAGGATAAAATAAACTGCAAAATAGGTACGACGTCATTATATTTAACAATTGAAAAGAGTTAATATTTTTCAAAAACTATGAAACACAACTTTAAATAATTGTCACATTTTACTAAATTTTGTGTTTGTATAATGATGTTATCATTAGTTTAAATCAATGGCATAATAATATATAAATAAGAATATAATTTTCATTTCCTGTGAAATTAAGGCATCTATCCTTAATTTCTAAATTCTCTAGCAATTGGCTCATGACTGTCCCTGGTAGTGTTTTCACATTTTTAATGCTATTTCTAAATCTTTCGTTGACTAGTATGCAATCTATCTGGTATCGTCTCTGGTCTCCTGGGCTTCTCTATGTCTTTGATGGTGGTGCTTAAACCATGTGTTAGTTACAATCAGTCTATTTCTATGGCAGAATTCCACAAGTTTTGCCCTTCTTTCATTTCTCCTCCTTAGCCCATATTTTCCCACTATGTTATCTTTTTGTCCCTCTCTAACTATACTGTTCCAGTCTCCAGTACTATGTTGGTGATCCTTCCTTTTCCCTCCTCTTCCAATATTTCTGTAATCTGTTCATACATTTCATCTACTTCGTCATCATCAGCATTAGTTGTTGGCATATACACTTGAATTATAAGCATTTCCACTGGCTCCATCTGAAGTTTTACGGCTATTAATCTATCATTAACTGTCATTGCCTTTCTAATTCTTTCAGCTATCTCTCTTCTCATCATAATCCCCACTTCCCTTTCATTTTTCTCTCCTCCCGAGTAAATAATCTTAAATTCGTCTGAATTTATCTCCCCCTCTCTTTCCCACCGAAATTCACTAAGACTTACTATACATACATTGTTACCTCTCATTTCCCTATTTAAGTTCTCTAGTTCCCCCCCCGAATTCATAGTCCTAACATTCCATGTGCCTATTCTTAATTTCTCACTATTGCTTTCTTCTTATTAATGTTACATTTACTCTGTGCATCCCCTAGAGCAGTGGTTCTCAAACTCTGTCGACCCACATCACACTTTCAAAGATAAAGAGGGTTTCGCGATACCCCAGTCTTGTGACAAGCTTTATATGTTTTTAGATACTAATATTACAACCTTTGGACACATTCATTTGTTGATGCTACTACATAATCAATTTATTAGAAGAAAAGTTATTGCCCTAATTACCCACCAACACATGCAAATCATTGATTTTTTTACTAAACAAATTTTTTTGCGGTACACCTAAATATCTACTGCGGCACACACTTTGAGAACCACTGCCCTAATGTAGTCTCCACCCAGAGATCCAATTGGAGGTCTATTTTACCTCTGGAAAACTTTACCTCAGAGAGACCCATAGAGGTATTCGCAGCTTTTCAGCCTATCATGGGAAATATAATGCGGTACTTTCCCCTTGCTTTCTTCTTCGAAGTTTCACAAGAGTGATTACCCATCTGTAGCTGATCATATCCACATGATCACCACCTACAGAGGTACTGTGCAAGTTGCTGCCCTTGCACAGGGGGATGTAAAACCCTAAGGCTGTAAAACCCAAAGACTGAAAGACGGCTTCTTAGCCTGACTGTTCCCCTCAGACCTTTCTGGTTTGGGTGGTCCTACCAGGAGAATTATCTCCAACCGGCATAGCTCATTGGCTCATAAGAATAAACAAACCCTCCCACTTCTATGGTATGCAGTTCATAGGGAGAGGATAATCTTATATCTGAGGATAATTTGGCAGAAACCAATCTTTAGTTCAAAGAGAAAGTTATATCAGAGAACTAATGCAAAATGGAAAAACCTTCTATTAACCATAAAAATAATAAAAAGGACACAATCACAAGCCTGTTTAGGAGAAATTACTCCATGCCAGGGACCTAGCACATGCAATTTCACACACACTCCAGGTTTAGGAGAAACTACTCCATGCTAGAGACTTTTTCTCACACACGCACAAAACAAAATCCTTTAGTGACCACATGAACACTTTGATAGCATTGATATTGTCCATAACTTCTCTGAAGAAACTTTTACTAAACAAGGACTTAATCTCTTGAGTAAAGGACTTAACTTTTCTCTCCCTCACAAATAACCTCCTTTGGAAGATAGGTATTATAGGCATTGAATCATCCATTAAAAATCTGAATGATACTACCAAAAATCATGTAGGAGCTGCTTGAAAAGTACAACTGGAACATAATATAATGAACAGTGCAATATACATTACACATACTTTCTCATATATGTTTGGTCAACTGTGTATGCTTATAAAAGAAAAACATTTATAAATTAAAGTTAACCATAGTTTAGCATGTATATTAATGCCACTGAACAATATATATTAATTTTTTGGCTTAGGTAGTATTATTTGAGATATCAGGCTGTATGATTGGATGAATTTTAATCAAAACCCTTATAGCCATTTTTGAGTAAATTGAATTTTGTTTCAAAATATCCTAGAATAAAGTACCCTTAATTGTTGAGCAGTATCATTTATCTCTTCAGAGTATCTATTATGAATGATATTATACACAAATATGAGATATCATTCAATTTAAATTAACTGTCTTGGCTGTAGTAAGATTTTGAGTGGTTTAGGTAAGGTAGCTTAGTGTACATTTAATGTTGCTGGACACCATATAGTAATTTTTAGAGATAAATGGCTTATGTAGTATTATTTACGACATCAGGCTCTACAATTGGATTGATTTTAATCAAATTTCCATGAGTCATTTTTGAGTAAAACAAATTTTTCAAAAAATTGCCAAGAATAAACTACCCTTTATTTTTGTGCAATATCATTTTTATCACCAACGGGTCTGTAAAAGATGATATATTGCATAAATACGAGATATAATTTGATTTTATTTATGCGTTTGGGTCCTAGAAATGCGAACAGACTGACAGACAGACATCATGGCGATAACCACTTTTATGAACACAGGGACACCTAAAACGTGTATTTCCATCAAAATCTCGAAGTCGAATTTTTTCACGATTACAATACTTTCTCTATATACTACGTATGCATATGAGAAAGTAAAAACAGCACTATAAATCACCTTCCTAGCCCCAATTACAAACTCATCAAAAATTTAAAATTAAAAGCTGATAAAGGAAATTCCATTGTCATCATGTCATGAATCAGCATGATTATTTTGAAAAAGTTGAATAATTACTTGAAAATGGACCTTACTCACTTCTTAAAAGAAATCCTTTTAATAAAATGATTCTTCCAAGGGCACCATAAAATAAAAAACTGCCCTAAACTCAGAAGAGGTCTTACGTTATAAGATTACGGTTTCAAATCCTGCCATATCAATATGACATTGTTTACCTTAAGTCCATAAACATGGAATTTCTATGAGACTTATTCTGTCATGTATTGATTTCTACACATCTCCTTTCTAAATGGATAGTTGACAAACTTAAAAACCTACCTGAAAATGCCAAACATTTAATACTTAGTAATTCCCAAGCATTAGTTTCTTTTGATTTCACGTCTTGCCTTTCATAGTTTCTTTAGTTATGGCTGTAAGGCAAAAGTCTTAAAATCACTTTGTTTTTGGAGATCGTCAAACTAATATCACAGTCTGCTTCCTCGTGGGAAAGAGGAAGGAAAGTGATTTGTTAGTAAATCTTTTTCTTTGGTGCACACATACATCTGAAATCCAAGTGGTAATTCTTTATATTCTTCCATATTTGCCATATAATTTTCACCATCATGTAATTTCCCACCCTACTTTGCAATAAGAGAAACAGGATTTTTATTTTCCTTGCGTAATTTATAACTCATTTTTCAAATAGCATTGCCTAAATATTGTTTTGATTAATAATTCGTAAATAAATATTCAGTAAGTACCATAAGGGTTATTTTATTATACAGAGTAGTTATCTATTATTTCAATCTTCCTAGTGATATCAATGCATTGGAAAAAATTTCTTCCATATTTTTGCGCCTCAGCATTTAAAATATTTTATTGTCATAAATAGTGTGGTAATTAGACAGCAAAATACTGTTTTTTATTAATATCCATTGAGTTCCAAATAAAGTCAGTGCCAAGTCTCATTGGAAAAGGAAATAATTATTTCATTTTTCTGGTGTTAAATTGTGTGCACTTCTTGAATAATTCTATTTTCCGGCTGAAATATACTATATTCAATGACATGCAGATTCATTTTTAAGATGTAAATTCAGTTCTGCATTTCTGGTTTACAAGCAGCACACATATTCTTTGTATGAAATATTACTTTTTGAACACTATGCACAAAAGATTTAATTTATTTATGCTATTTCATGTTGCAAAATCGCTAATTATTAATTTATATGTACTAATTTATTTACAAAAACTGTTGTGGGCCACAACATATATTTTCTCATTTTATTGGGTCACAGAAAAAAAGTTTGATAAACCCTGACTTAGATCACCCTATTTCAGCAATAACTATAATCAGTGGCGGCTCGTGTATAGGCACTGCGGAACTGCAGCACCCCCTATTTCCACTTGATATTATCGATAACATTTAATATAATGAGTCCTTTTTTCTTTAATTCTTTCTTTATTTTTGTAGTACAATATATATCCCTTAAGCTTAATGTCAGTACTTCAGTAGCCATCCCCCAGTTTATGAAAAAGATACAAAAATCTTTGTATGGAACTGTGCGCTTCACAGTGCCAGCGACGTGGTGTTTGACTGTTGTGCGCATGCGCACATAGGAGGGGGGGGTGGGGAGGAAGGCGGGACTGCCAGGTAGAGAGAGCACTGTTGCTCTCGCGTGATGGTGGAAGGAAGTTTTTTTTTACTCAGCGTGTGTTGTGCTTAAAAACCGTGTACCATATTCTTGAATGTGATAAAGTGTAGAAGAGTGTAGAATTAGATTATTATTCTGCTTCCAGCTATTCTATTTGACTCATTTTTTTTCGGTTCTTTTATTTAACAGAAAACTTTAACCATGGCCTTGCATCCCCAAGAAATAAGTTCTGTGACTGTAAGTGAACTTCAACAGCTTAAGTTTTCACAGCTATCTCTCCATGAGAAAGTTACAGTTAAGAAAAGAGGTCGTTCAACACCTGATATTCTAATATCTCAGCCAGGCAAAAGCAACAACAAGAAATATATTCGTAGCTGTAATTCTGAATGGTACCAACGGAAAAGTTGGTTTTGCGGCTGTGAAGTAAAAAATGCACTGTTTTGCTTCCCGTGTTTGCTGTTTGGAGGTGATGTATCGTGGACAAAAGATGGTTTTAGAAATATAAACAAAATGAAAGAAAAAACTGAAAAGCATGAGAAGTCAAAGAAGCACGTTGATAATGTTGTTTCACTGTCACTTTTAGGAACCGTAAGTATTAAGGAGAAACTTAGTGAGGCATACAGACTTTCAATCAATGAGCATAATATAAAAGTTAAAAAGAACCGTGAAATTTTGTCCAAAATAATAGACTGCATTTACTTTTGTGGAAACTTTGAAACTCCCTTACGTGGACATGATGAAAAAGACGATTCAGTAAATCCAGGGGTATTTAGAGGATTAGTAAATTTTGCATCTAAATTAGATTCAGATTTGAAGAATCACTTAGAAACCAGTGCAGTCTTCAAAGGTGTTTCTAAGACCATTCAGAATGAGATACTTGACTGCCTGCTACAAATATACCATGAGGAGATAAGGACGGAAATTAGAAAAGCTTCCTTTGTAGCTGTCATGGCTGATGACACAACAGATGTTTCGGAACACACTGAAATGGTCCTTGCTCTACGGTACGTATTGAATGAAGAAATATTTGAGCGTTTTTGGGGATTCTTTATTCCAGAAAATCAAACTGCAGATGGCATATCAAAACGTATTTTAGAACAATTGGACATAATCCTTCAAGGAATTGGACAAAAACTGATAGCTCAGACATTTGATGGTGCAAATGTCATGAAAGGCAAAAAAGCAGGAGTTCAAGCAAAAATAAAAGCAGTTTATAGTAATGCACATTTCATTCACTGTTATGCACATCAACTTAATTTAATAATGAGAAATGCAGCAAGTATTACACGAAACGCAAGAATATTTTTCTCTAACATTCTGGCTATTCCAACATTCTTCTCAAGATCACCACAACGTGTGTCCATTCTCAAGAAACATATGGATGTCAGCATTCCACGTCCATCCTCTACAAGGTGGAATTTCAACATACGGACCATAAACAGAGTTCATGAAAATTTGCAACCTTTAAAAAACTGCCTTACTGAAATTCAGTCAACATCAAATGCAGATCAAACCATTACAGAAGCAACAGGAATTTTAAAATACCTGAATGATGATAATTTCAAGTTTTGGTTAGAGCTTTTTCATCAGATTATGCCTCATGTTGAAATAATTTACAACCAAATGCAATCTCGAGAAATTAGTGTGTTTAAAGTTAATGAATATATAACAAATTTCAAAACTGCTATTTTAGAATTGAGAAACTCAAAGTACTGTGAGAATCCTTCAAAGACACTCATGGCAGAAGCTAAGGAAGTGTGTGACTATATATGTGTTGATATAATGGACAGATATTCTTCCACTAAACACTTAGTAGCTGCTAAATTGTTCAATAAGAAATGCTTCACTAGATTTAAGAATGAACATCCCACAAAAGAGATAGTACTGACCACTGAAGCTTATCCCATGATTGACAAAGAAAAGCTTGAAACTGAACTAAAAGTATTCTACTGTAGGACTAATATTCATGAATATTGCAAATTAATAGAGCTGCTGAAATTTATCTTGGAAAATAATCTAGATGATGTTTTTAGTGAAATTACAAAACTGATAAAAATCCTCTTGACAATTCCCATGACTGCATCAGAGGCAGAGCGCTGCTTTTCAACATTGAAAAGAATAAAAACTTTTTTAAGAAGCACTATGAATTCGGAAAGACTTAATGCGCTTGCAGTACTTTCAATAGAGAAAAATTTCCTCAATTGTCATCCAGAGATCAAGGAGAAAATTATTGAACTTTTTGCGCAAATTAAAACAAGAAGAATGGATTTCATTTTTAAATGAATAGATCAAGCTTGAACTGTAACAATTTAAGTTAAAGTAAGTAAAAAATGTTTGTTTTTTTTTGTTAAGATTTTACCAAGTTCCTGAATAAATTTTCTTTTTATACATGTTTTTTTCCTTTTACACAATTTTAAAACAAAGGCTAAAAATTTTCTGGAGCAGCACCCCCACTAATTTTAGCCGCCACTGACTATAATCATCAATAAGACAATAGCCTACATATTGCACTAATATTTATAAAATAATTAGGATATTTTGTGTTAGGATTATGTCCAGATAAAAAAATTAATTTAAATTATCACATTATCATATGTATACATTATTGGCTGAAATCAAATGTATTATAATGCAGTCTAAACATTAACAGTGCTCTTGAAGTATGGATAATCATTTCCCATTGAAAGACATTGGAGTTGTTGCTATGGTAGTTCATATTTTTCATTGTTAAAAACCAAAAATGTTTTCATAATTTTTTGATTAAAATCAAATTTTTATGCATGGATTTGAATTTTGTCTTTATGAAAAATAAACATTATTCATTCTTCCACAGTACAGTGCATGTCCCGACTTTATATCTTAATTTTAAATAATTTAAAAAAGCAATTTTATGTAGTCCTGCACTGTTTTTAATGCTTTTCTTATGGATGTTTAATATTGGACTTTAGGGTCAAAAACATCCCTTAAATATAACTTTTTCTGGAATTTCGGATTTTTCCTGAGATTGTACCCAATGACCTATCTTCCTTCCAAATTTCAGCCCTGTAGCTATTCTAGAAGTACCTTAGTTTTTATCATATATCGTATATATGTAAGAAGCAGCTATTTATAATGATATCTATAATAGTAAAGCTACCTGTGCCTCACTCACTGACTGACAAAACGCTTAGGTGCTTCTAGAAGGGCTAGAAATCTTAAATTTGGCATGTAGGTAGGTTGAGTGGCACAACCGACGAGAAAAATCAAAAATCACAAAAAAGTTCATGTTAAATTAGACCCCAATGTTCCATTTCAATACCCCATAAGAAAAGCATGGGATTCAGTGCAAGGCTTTCTAAAAACGCATTTTTAAATGGATTATAATGTAGTCTAAGCAATAAATCAATGCTCTTGAAGTATGAAAAATCAATTCCAATTGAAAGACATTGGAGTCATTGCTATGGCAATTAACACTTTTCATTGTTGAAAACTGAAATACTTTTCATAATTTTATGATTTAAATCATAAGTAAATCATTTTTAGTAAAATCAGCATGAATTTGAATTTTGTCTTCAAGGTCAATGAACTTCAATCTTTCCTACAGAGAATGGTTTTTATCCTACTTCGGATCTTAATTGTAACTAATTTAAAAATGCAATTTTATATAGCCCGGCACCATTTTCATTGCTTTTCTTATGGGTGTTTAAAATTGGACATTGGGGTCAAAAATACCCTTTCAATATAACATTTTCTGGAATTTCAGATTTTTTCCAGGGGGTGTACCCATCTTGACCAATCTTCATGCCAAACTTTAGCTCTGGCACTTCTAGAAATACCTTCATTTTTGCATCATATATCCTATATATGTAAGAAGCAGCTATTTATAATAATGTAAGTAACGATCCTTAAAGTCTTTTATAATTTCATCAGCAAGTCCTAGAGATGTTTGATCCCTTGTTTTTGAAACCTAGGAATAATTCTTTAATTTCAATAGCCTCAGATTTGTCTTTCTTTATTTCTTTGTATCGAATCGCTAAGCAAAGCTTATCAACTTTTTCTACATTTTGAGTATTATCCATTATTATACATACAGTAAAATGGACATTTTCTTATTTCATTTAAAATTTCTTGTTTAATAGTATTTAATTAATTTTTTATTTTTGGATTCAAATATTTTATATGATTTCAGAAAAAGATGTCATATCTCAATATTGAATGAATGTGACCATAGCATAGCATGGAAGTTTATGGAAGACTTGTCATGCAGTGATCGAATTAGGAATATTGTGTGGCTGACCGTATTGGTAACTGCTTGTATGTGTGCAATCAAATTATGGGTATCTGATTTTTTTAGTCTTAAAGATTTGGTTTGGGATGATTGTTTTATGGAGTGACTGTTGATCTTTATTTCAAAGGCAGTTTGGTTTGCCTAGTATGGAAGAACATTACCCAATTAAAAGCATTTCCCCTCATTCCCAAAGTGTGTAGTTTGTTGAATAATAGTTTGTGATCAACTGCATCAAAAGCTTTTTAATAATCGTAGAAGATACAGAGATCTTTGTTTTTTTGGTAGGAGTATACTTGTGATAAAAGGTGAAATATGGCTGTTGTGGACATTTTATTCTAAAACCATGTTGTGATTTTCCAAGAAAGTGATTAGATGACCTGTCATGATATTCTCAAAAGATTTGGAGAAGGATGATGGATGATATATGGGTCTGTAGTTATCTGGATCTTGTTAATCATTCTTTTTGTATATGGGTGTTATCAGGATGTTTTTTAGTTTTTAAGGAAAGATACCAGTTCTCAACTCTGTGGTTAATGAATAATTATTTTTTGAAAATTAACTTTTAGTGATCATACCTGTAGGAAAAGGTCCTTTTGGCTCGCAGAGTTTGGAAGTTAAAAACTTTTTGTTATTATCAGGTGATGATGCTATAACAGGCGAAAACGGTCGGATATTAAATTTGTTAGTGGAAATTTACACGTTTCTTTTTCATTTATATGACAATATGGTTATAACAGGCTATTTCGGGTGGGAGATAAAAGACTTATAGTGGGTATGAACGAGAGAAATATTAATTAAATAAATACCCAAATCCTATAAATTCTTAAACAAACCAAAATTCCGAGGTAGCATTTGATTTCGTATTTGCTCGATCCTTTAGCCAACATGTACCTATGCTTACGTTAAATATATTATGAAATATAATACTATCATATCGGGAAACCTAACTAAATATGGATTATCTCCTAAGGTCAGGAAAATAGCAGTCTTAGAAATACGGATGCATATGCTTATTTGATAAATATTACGTGTTATTTAATTTCTCAAACAAAAATAAAGTACGCTTCCTATGTATTTAATAAGAACATAACGGGATAGAAATGCGTTGCATCATTAACGGCTGATATATACATGTCATAAATTCATATTTCACTTTAATAAATCCCTGTAATGAATACCTATTGAAAATATGATTGATGATTCTGGAATTCGGAGGTTGTCGTGTTATTTTTGGGAAAGAAATTAATTTTAACGTTTATAGTAAAAACATTAATAATAAATAGACCGCAGATCTTTAGGTAAAAACCTATTTATTTCCTGAGTAGATATCTGAATATACAATTGTATATATACGTTTCATGAATAATTAACCCCGAAAACGTATATTTTATAGTGCCTAAAAATGCCTATTTTGACATGAAAGCCTAAAAATGCCTATTTCGACGTTAATACTTATTTTTGGCATTTTCATGCAAAAAAGCCTAAAAAGGGCTAATTTTGTAGAAAAATCTACAACAAAAGCAGATTTTGTTACTAGTCATATTTTTTAAACTGACTGTACAATGTTCAGTTGAGGGTTGGGAAAATGTCCTTCACACCACGGTCATGATCAGGTGGCGAACATCAGCTCAGACCTGTCACGCATCCGGCAGTGCTATTGTTTCCCTGTGTCGCGCGATGCAAAAATGTAACAATGGGTTTAATCTGATGTTGTGTTAATTTCTCATCGTTATATTGCCATATTGTGTGACACGGGAAAACGAGAATAACCCTGCAGTCCATCTCCAGACTGCAGAGGGTGAAGATGAGAAGTGTGAAAGTGCAATGCATAAAGTAGCAAGTTCGAAAGCTTATTTAATACGTCAGTGGTTACAAGAGTTCGCGTACTTCACAACGGATGGAAAAATTATCTTCTGTCAAGCATGCAACAAGGAGGTAAGTACATTGTAATGCTGGCTTGGAGCGAATTATTGGCCGTGAATTGCTTGTCATCTTTAAGGCAACACCCATCTACATTTTTTGTTTATACGAGCCATTTTATGGTAACTATAGACGTGGTTATTTAAAATGTCCAGAAATTCAGCTGTCGACCTTCGTAGCTCTAAAGTAAATTTTATATTTTTGTCCCATTTCAATATTTATTAGATTATTTCCGTATTTTTAAGGTTAATTATTTTTTCAAATCTTTTCTTTATAGGTTACGAGTTATAAAAAAACCCACCTAACTCAGCATGTCCAAGGAGTGCTACATAAGGCAAATGTTTAACGGAAATCGAAGATGAAACAAACGCTTTTAACAAAAACTTCTGAGGGATCCTGCAAGAAGAATCAGTTTGATGCAGATTTGTGTCATGCAATTGTGGCAGCCAACATTCCATTCAGAACACTAGAAATTCCAACATTCAAGGGGTTCCTAGAACGATACTGCCATTAGTCGGTACCTTCTGAGTCAATGATAGGCAAGAATTACGTACAACCCACGTACGATGATGCAATGTGCTGGATACGGGAGGACATTGGAGATTCACATATTTGGATATCAGTCAACGAAACCACTGACGCTCTCAGCAGATGCATGGCCAACTTAGTTGTTGGGAAATTGGACCCAGATGTGCCATCCAGAGCCTACCTCATCTGCACAAAGTAACTTGCCAAAACAAATCAGGAAACAATAGCACATTCTGTGAACAATCGACTGAAATAGCTGTATCCCAACAACAACCATATCCGCCAAACCAAGCAAGGTAGCTTATTACGGTAAACGGTATAATGTCAACAATTACGCTTGACGTTCGGCAATGAAAACTAAATTTACCTACCCCCCGCCGTTTTTCAGATATTTTGATTTAAAAAAAAAACGCCAAAATCGCGAAAGGTGTTAGTCAATACATGTATCCTATGGATAATTGAATTACGCGTTCATTATTGTATGATGCTATTTCTTAAACTGCGTCGTTTGTTAGATACGTTGATTTTTCCAAAAACAATGGAAAAAGTTCGCTCCCATATTTAAGAAATAAAAATATTTATATTAAGTAAACAATGTAGGAAGTTTATTTTCACCTGAACATCATTTCATGGTATTGTTAATTTTTCGATATTGTTTATCGTCACCTATCCTATCGATAAGTATTTTTAACCTGCGATGACTCATGGGCTACCGTCTCCGGTGGGGCGTCGACGCCGCACGTCATAGCCTATTATGCAAATACTACGTGGGGTAGGTTATAGTGAGTGCTTGAGTTAACTGCGCATTATAATTATGTAATAAAAGATGTAATTCATTTTAACCTACCCCCCGCGGTTTTTTAGATAAGTGGGCTTCGGCCTCGGTGGTGGCAGGGTAACGTCCTCGCCTGCCAATCCGAAGGTCGCGGGTTCGAATCCCGCCTAGGTGGGTTTTTCTTCACCTAGGGCATGGATGTTTGTGATAGTCCTTGTTATTATGTTAATGAGCCCCTTGTAAAAGGCCGATTACGGCTGTTTAGGGGCCCCATGGAAATAAATAAAAATAAAAAATAAATCCAAAAATGGCGAAAGCGCGCTCGATTTTTTCCGCGAAAATCATCGATTTTTTCCGTAATAAAAAACGAAATACAAAAACAGCAAATTTAGCTGTAAATACTTGTTATTACCTTAGTGCTTTTACGTAGTCGAAACTTCCCTATGTTCTCGAAAAAAATATTTTTGCTGGGTTCATTTGGTTCGTCGTCGGCCTGGCTAGAAATTTATTAAAACGGTAAATGACCAATAGAGAAAAAAACACGGGGGTAGGTGTCTGCAAATAGTAGCAATGCATAGTGAATTAAATTATACGTAAATTACTACTTTTTACTAACGCCTACCCCCCGTGATTCTTGCAGCATATGAGGTAATTTTTTCAAATCTCCCGCGCCGGCGTTGTAAAAATTAAATTACTACATAACTCGACAGGACCACTCGTAATTTTCTCATCCTCTATTGAGACTATAATTTTAAGTTTGTTTTTATATTCTGTAACCGTCTATTGGTTTTGGCATCATGTTAAGTTACCTGCCAACTCGATGAAATATTTTTGCGAGATTTCTATTGTTCGCCGTCAGCCGGACTCAAATTTTCTTAAAGCCCTAATACGACTGCGGAATAACTGCTATAGGTAGGTGGATAAAAATACATCTGATACATAAATTCCATAATCGCGCTTTAAGTTGATTATTTTGCTAACACCTATTTTACTTATTTCCTAAAATTTTCAGGGTTTTCCAAAAAAACTGTTGCAGCACTAAATTTTCTCCATTTTAATTTGTATTTTTTATTGGATAAAGCTCCACGGATCAAATTATTTTATTATTGTTAATTTATACAACTCAAGGGATAGGAAATAAAATTTTAAAATGTGTAAGAATTAATTTTCTAACGAAATTCAATGCACTTTCTTACTAAACCTTACGATGACAGCAGTAATTCTATTAAGAAGATTATGTAATTATGTAATCCATTGCTTCAACATACACTTGCGAGTCAATTTTTTCAAGCATGAAACACTTGAAATCCAAGTACCGATCGAGACTCACCGATTAAAATTTGGACGACTGCCAAAGATCAGGTAAAATGTCATTTTAATAAATATTGGTACACATCTACTATTGTTACTTCACTTCACGCCCCCAATAATTAAAGTTGCGCCCTCATAGATAAAGAGGTTGCCGACCACTGATACAGAGAGATATCAACTGATCTTGCTTATGCGCCCTTTACGTCCTCAGTAATATAAATTGCGCCTTCGTAGGTGTAAAGGTTGCCGACCCCTGGTTTAAGCTGTAATAAGATTTTTATTGGATCGCGGCGGAGGCGTGACGTCATAGGGCTTCGGTAAGCTAGCTTAGCGTACATTGTTAATGCCACTTGACGCCATATAGTGATTTAAAGAGATATATGGCTTACGTGGTATTATTTGTAACACCAGGCTCTACAATTGGATTAATTTTAATCAAATTCACTCCAGCCGTTTTTGAAAGTGTCTGCAAAAGATGGTATATTGCACAAATACGAAATATCATTCGATTTCATATACGCGTTTTGGCCCTAGATCGGCGAACAGACGACATGGCGAAAACAACTTTTATGGACTCATAAACCCCTAAAACGTGTATTTCCATAAAAATCTCTAAGTCGAATTTTTCACGATAACAATACTTTCTCAATATACTATGTATATGAGAAAGTAAAAGGCAGATAAAATTTTTCTCCCTTTACTAGTCAGCCAAAACTATTGGGTTGAGGTGTTTTCAAATAATGTAACCAAGGAGTTCATTTATATGGACCCTTTCACAAGGAAAAGCCCACATTCAGTTACATACCTGAAAAAGTTTTTGAGATTCATAGAGAAAAGAAATCAGCAGAAATTGGGTGATGATTATGTGGACATTGTGGGTTGGAAAATAGCAGAAATAGAGTATCCATTACAAAAAGAATCATTCAACTGTGGAGTTTTCATTAGTGTCTACTGGATTTAGATAATAATTTTGACACAGATGAATTTCGAGAAAAGATGAAGTTGGCATTGTTGAGTTTTCCAGAGAAAGATGATATAATTAATAGGGGCACCAGCCTATCTTGTTCCAATATTTAAAAATTTGGTAAATTTTAGATGAAATTTAGAGGTTGCTACCAAAGTTTGAAACATTAAGTTTTCTTTATTTTAAACAAAATCCAATACAGTACAAAGCATATAAAATTTAGAGTTAGTAATTTCCATGCTACATTGTCACATGATGAAGATAACAATACTGACACAGTGGTATATGAATTGTTTGTGGCAAGTGTTCCCTTCACAAAGGCTGGATATCTCCTCTGATGATCGCTGACAACCTGCAGAAGAAATTGCTTTTTGCTGTTCACCCTGGGTGTATAATCGATTGTATTCCTCGATCAGGGCAACTCCGCGTTCTGCCGTATCGTTAATGCAATGGACCTGATGCACTTTTCTGTGGCAATGTAGTTCCCATCAGAAGCCCCGAGTTCGGGATCCAATTCTGTGAATTTCGAGTCAAGACCAAGTATGTCGAAAAACCTCAGTGTTGGCTGACACAAAATAGTCCAAATTTTTCTCCAAGGTGCTATCCAGATCAACAGTCACTCTCTTTGAGTGGTACTCATTACCATCATTTTGGAGAGCTTGAATCAATTTGGCTTTTGTATCTATTGATACTTATTTATCAAAGAAGCAAGGGCAACCAGCACTTTGCTGAGGAGCCACAGATGATGAGCAAGCTTTTTCAGAGCAGCGTTGGTAACTATTGAGTTTGTAGTCTTGTACTGCTGGAGGTTCTTCAACAGCATCAGATCATTTAAAGGCGCAGCGGTCGAAAGTGCAGCTTGAAACCACGCCTTCAAATAGAATCTCACAACAAAAATTGCTATGTCCCTTATCCCAGCTTCCTCTTTTGTCTTCAATGGAAACTGTCCTTTGAAAATCCACAGTTTGATAGCATAAATGGCTTTGACCATCCAACGAGCCTTATGCATTGCACCAGGAACAAGAAATCTAATTCCACGAGAAGGTTCACTTCCAAGAAAGGTGATAGAGATTTCCAGGAGTTCTCCGTAATCATCGCGAGGTTGCTGCTGGTTCGGTTGGTCTGTAGCAAAAGTGATTATTTCGTCTTTAATATCGGCAACAGCACTGACAGAGAACTCATCATCAAGTGCAGTTCTGTATTCGGACTTATCCAGTAACACCCAATGAGCTTGAAATTGCTTGAAGATTAGTTATTCTGGGCTTGCTGATGAACTTACGATGACAGAGAAGACAGCTTCCAGTACTAGCTCCAATATGTGGTGCCTGCAGGGAATGTAGAGAAGGTTCTTGTCTAATTTCTGTTCAATCCAAAGACATACTTTATTTTTTCTTCCAGTATTTGACGCAGTAGTGTCAAAACACATTTCTTTCACTTTCTCTGCTAGATTCCACAGTTCCAAGTTGTTCTGCAAGGTTCTAGAACATTTCAGATTGTTTATGAAGGTTCTATAACATTCTGGGCAGTTCTAGATTGTTCCAAAAGACCTGATATGGACTATTACATAACACAAAGAGTGCTCCTGCAAGTGGACTTACGCAGGATTTCTGAAGGGTACATCTGAAAGGTTATATCTATTGCAGTATTGCGTAACATTGACCAATGGGTGCTGCATTACAATTTTCAATACTAAGTACCTACAATTCACAATTCAATTCAAATAAGTTTAAAATTTAAACTAATTTAAAAATGAGTGCACCTATGTTTAGCATTATGATATATTGCAATTTTTCAGACCTTGGTAGCGACCCCTAAATATTATTCAAAACTAACCTAATTTTACCAAAATTATTTTTTTTCATAATGGAACAGATTCAAAATGTGCCCCCTCCAGTTTTCCAAAACTTAAAAATAAGGACCACTCTAATACACACACACACACACACACACACACACACACATATATATATATATATATATATATATATATATATATATATATATCATCATCATAGGTAGTCTGTCCGTAGACAGGTCCGTGATTATTCATGGTTAAACCTGGTTCTCCATATACTCCTATTTTCCACTGTCCTCTTCATATCTTTATAACTCTCTTTCCCTTTCAAATCGTATATTAGCTGATACCTTTTCCTACCTCTTTCCCTTTTCCCATCTAGTTTTCCTTCTAACACATCTTTAATCATACTCTCTCTCCTCATGTAATGTCCAACCCAGTTAGCCTTCCTCTTTCTGATAGTCTGTATAATCATTCGCTTCTCTCCTATTCTTTGTAGCACTTCATCGTTTTTCATCCTATCTGTCCATTTTATCTTCAACATTCTCCTCCAAGTCCACATTTCAAAGCTTTCCAAGTATTTGATGTCATTTTTCCTTAGCGTCCATGTTTCTGCCCCATACAATGCTATACTCCATACGTAGCATTTTATCAACTTCTTGCGGATATCTTCCCTTATATTCCCTGTAAGTAGTTGTTTCTTTCTCCTGAAAGCCGCTTTTGCTTTTCCTATTCTAGTTTTGATCTCATCCGTACATTTTGCCTCTCGTGTTATGATACTTCCAAGGTATTTATATTCTGAAACTTGTTCTAATGGCTTTCCCCCAATAGTTATGTTCAGATTCTTTTCTTTACCCGATATTCGAATGACCTTGGATTTTTCTGTATTTATTTCCATACCGTATTTTCTACCTGTTATCACTAGTCTATCATTTTTTGTAGTTCCTCTTCCTTTCTTGCTAGAAGTACTTGATCATCTGCGTATTTTACTGTTCTTATAATCCTTCCTCCAATTTTGAAATCCCCTGTGCCATCTAAGGCTTCTTGCATTAGACTTTCTCCATATATATTGAATAGGGTTGGCGATAGGCAGCAGCCTTGTCTTACTCCTCTACCGATATTTATTCCGCAGGTGTCCGCATTCTCAAACCTGACCTTTACAACTTGATTCTCATATAGATTCCTAATCAGTCTCCTATCTTTCCAGTCTACACCTATATCCTTTAATATCTTCATCAACTTTACCCAATTTACTCTATCAAAGGCCTTCTGCCAGTCTACGAAACATGCGCAGATATCTTGACTGTATTCTATTGCCCTTTCTGATATGATTCTAACTACTCCTATAGCATCTCTAGTTCCTCGTCCTTTTCTGAAACCGAATTGATCTTCCCCTATTATTTCTTCTGCCTTTTTCTCCAGCCTTTTATTAAGAATCCTCGTGATGATCTTCGATGTGTGTGACAGAAGGCTTATAGTTCTGTAATCTTTACACTGCATTGCCTTTGGCTTCTTCTTTAGAGGGATCATTGTTACTTCTAGGAAATCCTGAGGCCACTCTCCCGTGTCGTAAATCTTATTAATTAATTTCGTGATCGCTTTTAGCCCTTCTGATCCTATGACTTTAAGTATCTCAGCCGGTATTCCATCGCTGCCAGTGGCTTTCCCCTTCTTTAGTTCCACTATCGCTTTTTCTACTTCGCTCTCCATAATACTTGGTCCTAAGTTGTCTTCTTCAATGTTTTCCTCATTTTCCAGTTCTATTTTTGCCGCTCCTGCCTGTTTGCCGTATAATTCCTTAATGTATTCTTCCCATACCTGTGCTACATCCTTTGTTTCTGAGACTATCTTCCCATCCGTATTCATAATTCCTTTACCACAAATTCCATTAGACTTCTTATCTTCTAATTCCAGTGCCCTAGCATACATCATATCGTACCGTCCTAACTTCTCCATTTGTTCTATTTCATCACATTTTCCTTTTATCCAATTTTCTCTAGCTTTATCTGTTACCCTTCTCAACTCATTGTTTATACGCCTATAGTTGGCTCTACCTTCTTCACTGTTAACGTTTTTCCATTTTCGTCTCTCATCCATTTTCTCCAGCATTTCCTTCGTGATCCATGGTTTTCTGATTTTCTTCTCTTGTTTTCCAATCTCTTTATCCAAGGTATCCTTGATACTGGTTTTAATTTCATCCCATTCTATATCAACGGTCTTCGGTTTGTTTTCCAACTTTCTTAGGTTATCTTCCAACTTCATGCTGACTACATCCTGCCTTTCTTTCAGTTTTTCTAGGTCCCAGGTCTGTCTTTCTCTTCTCGTTTTTCTTATTTGTTTGAGCTTTGTACTCACGTCAACTATTAGAAGGCTGTGATCTGAATCAATGTCCGCTCCTTGAAATGCCTTGGCGTTCTTTATGCTGTTCCTGAATCTTTGTTTTACAAGGATGTAATCTATTTGGCATCTCATTCTATCTCCTGGGCTTTTCCATGTGTATAACCTTCGTTTATGGTTTTTGAACCATGTATTAGTCACTACAAGGTCATTATTGATGCAGAATTCTACGAGTTTCTCCCCTCCTCGATTTCTCTTCCCAAGTCCGTATTGCCCGACAACATTTTCTTCCTGTCCTTCTCCGACTATGCTGTTCCAATCTCCCATTATTATGCAGTTTACCTTTCCTCTTCCGTCTTCTTCGTAAACTTCATTAATTTGCTCATAGATCTCATCTATTTCTTCATCGTCATGAGCTGACGTTGGCATATATACCTGGATTATCAGCATGTCCACTGGGACTGCTTTTAGCTTTATTGCCATCAGTCTATCGTTCGTTGCTATTATCTTTGTCACGCTTTTCATCATATCTTTCCTAAGTACCAGAGCTACTCCCCTTTCCCCACTATTTCCTCCAGAATAAACTACCGTGAATTCTTCCGAGTCGAACTGTCCTTCTCCCTCCCATCTAGTTTCGCTTAGCCCTATAATGTCAACTCTATTTCTTCTCATTTCTTCTTTCAAGTTCTCTAGATTTCCTGCCTTTCTCATAGTTCTTACGTTCCAAGTCCCTATTCGTAATTTACTTTCGACAAATGTTTTCCTCAAGGCAGTCCCCGCCCGGAGATCCGATTGGGGGACTATTTTACCTCCGGATTGTTTTACCTCGAGAGAACTCATATTGTCCAACCATATAATCTTTACTAGGGATTGTAATGTGGTAGTTTCCCTCTTGCTTTCCACATCGCAGTACTGTAGCCGTTCAAATCGTCCTGATCACGCCTACAGCTGTATTGGATATAGACCCAACCAACATCATTTGTTTTCGGCTCTATACCATACTGACAGTACTGCTGCCTACTGCCAGGCACTGATGATAGTTTTTTTTTTTTTTAATAAAACCTCCATTCGAGGGGTTTGAACCCCCGAACTTTGCAATAGAAAGCCGACACGCTAACCACTACACCACCATATATATATATATATATATATATATATATATATATATATATATATATATTTAAGGAAAAGGAAAGGTGGTGTTGAGGGTGTGGCAACAAGATGTTGAAGGAAGCCCAGCGGACACTTACCAAGTTGAGGATCAAGTTGGCAGACTGGTGGGGGTATCAAAGCAACACATACAAAACACGCACACAAAAACACGCAAGCTTTTCGGGCATATGCCCTTCATCAGCAATGGAGAGAGAGTATATATATATATACATAGATATAAATATATGGGATAAATGGATGGCCACAAGTTGTTGGAATAAGGAAGCTCAGTGAGCACTCACCAATAAGAGGACTTCAGGTTGGCGAGCTGCTGGGGATGTCGAAGTGACACACGTAAAACAAACACAAAAACAAAAAACACAGAAGCTTTCAGGGGTGATCCCTTTATCAGCATGGGAGAGAGAGACCTGACAACTATATATATATATATATATATATATATATATATATATATATACACACATATATATAATCTTATGAACCAGACTGCACAGATAAGTGTATCAGAGAAGGAATCAGATTGAGCAATGCTGGAAAGAGGCATGTGTCAGAACTGCCTACTCTCATCAGCATTGTTTAATATTTATGAAGAAGAAATGATAAGGGGAGCATTGAAAGATGTAGAGATATAAGTAAAAGCAGGAGGAAGCCTGGTTACATCAGTTACATATGTGAATGAAAAAGAATTGGAGAGTAATACTGAAAATGGCCTGCAGATGCTAGTTAGTTTCTTAAATGAAAAGGTGAAAGCAATCAGGATGGAAATGAATAAAGATGCATGAAAGTGTTAAGACTTTGTTTTTCAGAAAAATATTCCTACAGAAGGTTCGTTGATTTATGTTAAAGATGAGTGTAAGAGTTATTTTTTGATATATGAAAAGTCTTAATGCTTGAGAAGATGTGCCCCCAAAAAATGCCATATTTGGGTGGCTGTATATGTGGGCATAGTAAACTGCAAGAAGGATGATAGCTGTCACTTTGTCACATAAGGATCTTTGAATGAAAATAGTAGTGTTGATTGTCTTAGAGATTGAGCTATTGTGATGGGCTCAGTCAAGGGTATCTGAAATGTGTAAGCAAAGAAACTTTGTGTACGAAGATGATAAGACAGCAGGGCTGTCACATGAGGTGAGTTTGAGAGGTGATTGCCTCAGGTGGTATTTTTCTAGGGATTGTATCATATTAGTGTTGCAGCCAATCTGCACCTATGCGTAATAAATTATGAGGATATTCTGCCTTTTTGTCTTAGGCAGCAAATTACCGTGCAACGGCCCTGAAAGATAAGGTAACCATTAATGGTACAGATGGTAGTTTTTTTGCTTGGTAGGGATGAAATTTTAGAAAAGTTGTATTATATAGGTTGAGTAATAAGTTGTTAGTTTCAGACCAAGGCAGGACTCAGACCCACAACCTTAGCATTGGGAGCCAAGTTTCCCTCTAGTAGTTACACCTGTGGTGGAGGCTGTAGCAGATGAAGTGGTAGTACCAGTGGTTGATTACAATTACATATCAAACTACGCAGAAATCTACATTTAAACATAGCTATTAAGGCTAATTGCCTATCCTCTTCCATTCCTTCAAAAATTATAACTACCTAAAAAACTTAACCGATGTTGGTGATAACTCATTGGATATTAAAACTATAAATGTTTACCAACTAGAATGCAATAGTGACGCACATACACAGATTAAGAAAAGACAACTGGGCTTTACCTTTCATTACGAAATTCAACACTCCTTAGTTTCTTAATATTCCGTTCCTTTTTCAGCCCTTGGTTGATGAGGAATCGGGATAAAATTATCTTTATTTTTTCCTATGTATCTGCATCATAATATGCCCATTAAGTAATTGATAACGATATATTTTTAATTGGCCGATGTCCTTACGTCTTCGAATCGTCTATATTTCCCAAAATTTATAATAACTACATTTTGCACATTGCAATCCCTTGAATCGCTATACATTTTTCTTCTGTTCAGTTCTGTCTGCCACAGCGCCTTTTCCATACAACTACACTCGGGTAATTGATAGTAGCTCAATAACTTTGGCTAAGATTAATAAAGGTAAAGTACTCCTTTAGCCAAAACAATTAGAGGGTTACAACACCCAATGCATTTCGCCCACAAGGTGGGCATCGTCAGGGGTAAAACCTGTTTCAACAGTACATTGATAACTTCAGCCAATAACTCACTAAACTCGTTAGAAAACCTTCACACTTACAAAAACCGCGATACACTTATGAACACGGACACAGATTTCAGCAAGACCTTATACAAACTGACAGATTTAAACAACACACACGCCGAAAAATCTTTCCGCGCTTCACTTGTTTCTCGGTCGTCTTAATACTTTCCGTTCAAACCTGGCAGTTGGCTCTCAGTCACTGTTGAAACAGGTTTTACCCCTGACGATGCTCACCTTGTGGGCGAAATGCATTGAGTGTTGGAACTCTCTAATTGTTTTGGCTAAAGGAGTACTTTACCTTTATTACACTCGGGTAGTTGTACGTTTTTCAGTTAATATCCGTAAGGTTGGAAAAAACATTAGATGCTTCTTTTTTATCTCGATATCGTATTTGAGCGATATATATCGTATATAACTTCACACATATTATTTCATTTTCATTCTTTCTTTCGACTCTTCTTTCAAGTCTCAGCGTTTGAGGTACAAGTGAGAGTATTTCATGTGGCGGTGGAGAAAGTCGTCATTTTAAGGTAATTTCATCTTTGTACATTATTATTTGGCATTTATTTCGAATTCATGTATTCCAGTAGTTTAGCATTATCACATTACTAGCAATAATTAATGCGGTTTCCACGCTCTAAGCCAGGTTAACGAAAACGTGATTATTTGCACGCCGTGTCAGATTTACACTCATGTTAATGGTGCCGTAAGAACATCTTTGAGGTTCGTACAATTTTGCTGTTCAAATTCTAATCAATTTTTTATGCGGAGTTCTTCAGATTTTTTAAATCGAAAGACTTAAATTGTGCAATGGTGTTGAACTCGAGACCGGTGTTAAATTGTGCCATAACCTTACGAGGTTTTTTGCCATTGGTTCAATTATTTTTCCGTATCGAAATCTGTTTCAAACCGACAACATGAACTTGAGATAGTTAAGACTGGAATCGAGAAAAAGAAAGAACTTGGTCACTTCCACAATTTTATTTGGCACGACCGATTTCACTACAATGAGTAAATTCCACAGGGTTGAGCCTGACCTCATTCCTGATATTAAGAATGGAATTTTATCGAAAATTCGAATGGATGAAGTCAAGTTCAGTTGCATTGCTAAAGTAGGATTAAATTTCTATGATTTCTTATAGTGCAAACGTAGCTGTTTCGGACGAATGATGCATCGATATAGTTATAATCGCTTTGGTTATCATGTGAATCTATTAAAACTCTTAAGACTGGTTGTGTCAAATGTCGATGCAAGTTATTTTCTCAACCCTTAAGATTTTGTTCCTCTGAACTAGAGCGGGCATATTAATTATAGAACATTGAATAAATTATAGAATATAATATGCTTTGGACAACTTCCTCAAAAGCAATGTTGAATTTTGGTTTATATCGAGGTTTGTAGACTATGAATGTTATGTGATTTTGACCTGAAGCCTTTGGTTGAGCAACTCGTCAAATATATTTTTATGAATTTATAAAATAAATAAGTTAACTGAGTTATAGGAAAATTAAAATATACCTAAGCCAAACTAAAATTCACGGAGTTTATGCAAATGAAAGGGATATTATGGAAATTTAATTCTGAAAAATTCTAGAATGATTTAATACGAGTGACATTTTTTTAAAATCGTAGAGCATTTCATAGAATAAAGCATACTTTTATAGACAAATTCGTTAACGGCAATGATATATTTAGCTGCATTCTAATTTATATTAAGTTATATAGTCGGTAAATACTAGTCTGATGGCATTTGAAAGAAATATTAAGCTTAGCAATGCAATTCATGGGGAATGATTTCTTCGTTTCTTTACAAGACTTCGAATTGAAGAATAACTTCAGTTGCAGTAGAATTTCTGATACGAATATTTGTAGAATGATTTATCATGAAAGAATCGGAAACATTTCATAATATACTAGATGAATAGTGAATATTATTCAGCATGAGATTCAAGGTTTCTGATTTTATTTTCTTGCTGTTTCAGAGTTATTCGTTGAAAGCACACTTCTCTTGCGACTCTCAACTTGCAGTCTGCAACTCGGATGACAACCTGGACCTGATTGGCCGTGTTCTCAAAGAAATATTATTGGTGAGTATTATCAGTGTGTGTTAGAGTGATTTTTGCAAAAACCTGGCTGCCTGGGGACACTTGATTTGCCCGCTGGCATTTTAAGGAAACCTAAATCATTTGAATATTTTCTGTAAATATGAGAGAATTTCATAGAAATGGCCAATGCAATTTTGTAATGACGATTTGTGAAATTTTTATCCAAGTTGCATGGAATCTTAAAGTGTGTTGGCAAGTGCAGAAGTTACTAAGAAGCTTTCTAGTTAAATGTTTTGAAATATGTGGAAAAGCTGTAGTTTAAAAATTGTTCGGATTTTATTTTTTATGGATAATTTTTTGTTTTTACGAGATCATTAAATTCGTTTATATTTTGGAATAATTGTGGCGGTAACGTCGAAATTTGTGTGGTTTGTTAGTGGAATAATGGATTTAAGTATTTTACTAGGAATTTCTCAGTTTATCACAGCAATTATTCAAAAAATAAATTTCCTCTGCTTTTGGATTACTTACCAGTTAAGCATAATAAACAATGAGTTTTTCCGTTAGCTCCAGTTCTATATTTAAAAAAATGAACATGATTTATTTCTTTAAATGCCATTCTGGTCGTACAATATTTGAAATGATTATATTTCTAGAAAATTGAGTTTCCTATGAATACAGTCTGATAGGAGTCTTTTAAGAGCAGAGAATTTTGTCATCACTTAAGTAGGCTCCCATTTCTTTTTAATATTGATAATTATGTATCTACCTATTCTTGATAAATGTGAGATTAATCTTAAAACAAGTGAATGCCTGGCGCTGGGAAAAATAAGGTAGGCTTATTGAGAGTTTATATCTGAGCTTGTAAATTTGACATTAGTTATTCTCTGCAACATTGCCATTTAGGCATACTTAGAGATTGAGATAGCATCTGAAATCAAATGAAAAATCTTAGGCGCATTTAAGTACAAGTATTGATAGAAATTTTAATTTGATTAGGCATTATATTCGTGCCAATACAGTATAAGGATGACTAAATGTCTTGTTTTAATGGGATGTGCCCTGTTCTTCATCATAATTTCTTGGTGTCCGAATAACATTTATTGGAACATTAATTTTCTTGCATCTTAAACTTTTAAAAAGTAACTTTAAAATGTTACTTACAATTACAGCTATCAGTGAATAATCTATACTGATATTAAATAGTGCTGTTTTTTCTTTGAGTAGCTTAGGATTTCATAGCCACTTAGCCATTAACATAGGTTAAATTTAATCGAAATTATAAATGGTATTTATTAATTATTTTTCTTCAAGTCTATAAATTTACTTCTTTAAGAATCTCATACCTATACACCGCCTTTTTTAACTTTGTGTGCTTGCGATTACCAAATTTGCACTTTGTAACAAAATATTTTATTCTGTCCATTACTTGTTTTGCACCGATTGTTTGCATTTTGCGTCATGCGTTTGTGATGCCAGCAAGCGGGACTCCCTCTACTTTTTTGTTTCAAAGTTCAGTTTAAACTTTGGCACCATAGAAAAGGACTTATTATTATATTATATTTATAATGCTCATTATTAGCAGTTTTTGAAGTAGACAGACATGATAACTCTCAACTTAATTATAATGTAGCTCTGTTTGAACTTCACTGCGAATGCCACTATTTTCGATGCAAAACTTGAGTTTAAAATTTAAAGAAATACAATCATTTTGGAATGTAAGGTTTTCATTTACTATTATTTCTGTATTTTGAATGTAATTTAGGGAAATGTTATTTTGTTTTGCTGGGTTTTCATTTTTTATTACGAATTTTTAATGTAAATCTAAGAATTGCAATCATCTTGTAACGTAAGATTTTCTGCTGCATATATTGAATGAGAATACTAAAAGAGATATTGCCATTTTAATGCTTAGTTTTTATTTATTGCGAGGTATTTTGAAAAAAAAATAAAAAATATTACTTTCTTACGCTAGGTTTTGATTTTCCTTTACACATTTCAAATGTAATTAATAATAGAAATGTTACCACTTTTTAATGGTAGTGTGTTTTTGCGACTTGGAACTCTTTGTTGCAGAACCCAAGAATGCATCTGTGCATCACGTACTCTTACATTCCATTTCAGTAGTTCATCAATTTAAATTAAAGAATATCATTGGAATGAACAAAACAAGATCAAAAATTGCATGCAAAAATGCACTGCGTGTGAATTGCACAAGTGCCAAAGAAGTGTAATCACTTCGTATCCTATTATGCATTTTGAAGATAATTAAAAGAATTTTTTTCACTTTATGATGCTAGGTTTTCATTTGCTGTTATGTTGCTGTAACATTTTCATTTATTTTCTTTAAAACTGCATATTTATGATAAAATGAATGTTTTAGATTGACTGGGAACTGTACTATCATAATAACATTGCGTTTCATGGGAAAATAGGACTTTCACTTCGCGAATTTGCATTTAGCATCAGTTTTTCAGATCCAATTATTCGCAAAGTTCAAAAAGGTGGTGTAATTTGTTTAATCTCTACTTTTTGTGAAAGAAGTATTATGCAATGGCATTTGAATTATTTTTAAACAATTTAATTCTAATATCTTAAAGGTTGAAGTTTACCAGAGCCTCGGCAGTTTCAATTTATACCGAAATTAGAAAATTTTGAATTACATTTTTATATCAAATATATGCAGTACATGCAAAATATTCTTGGAAATACAACGTTTCTTCAGTATTATAGACTTTTATTTACAGAGGGAATTTAAACATTAAAATGTTATTTTTGAGCTATGTATTTATGCTTCAACGTTGTTAGATATGATAGTTGAAATGAAAATTACAGCTAGGCTCCTGAGTGCAGTAGTAGTTTTATTTATATTGAAATTAATAGACGAGGCAGAGATTTTGTAAAATTCCATAATATGGATGGAATGTGGCATTGTTAAATTTAAAAACAAAACTTAAAATAACATTATTAAATGTTTTGTTTTTTAGTTGCATGGATCCATCTCGACAAAGGAATGTTAATTTAAAGTTGAAACAATGCATTCAAATGGTTTTTAAAAAATATTATAAAGAACCAATTGGGACATTTGTGCAATTCTTTCTCCTGGTTTATCTCGTTGGCATCTGGCCGCCCTACGCATTTACCAAGTACAGCAATACCTCGATATACGAAGTATCATTATAACTAACATTAGCATAAGATAGTAACATTTTTACTACCTAATGGGAGGAATATTTAATTAATTTTTCGCGGATCCCGGCATTTTTCTCTCGCGACTCCTGACCGTCCCCGACCACCTGAAATTTTTTCCTGGCCTTTTCGATTTTTTTTCGCGGCGACGCACTCCCAGCGACCTCCTTGACCGGGATGCGGATTTTTTCTGGGATCCTCCAGGCATTATTTTCTCCGAACTACGGACTATTCGCTACGACACGGAATTTATTCAGGCTTCTTGGAGAAATATTTGCGAGGTTCCCGGATTTTTTCCGAAGCGACGCGCTCCGAGCGGTCTCGCTACGGCCTCCCTCCCCGGGATGCGGATTTTTTTCCCGCGACCCTTGATTTCTTACGCGACTCCAGGCGGTTTTCCTCGCGACTCCGGACCGTCTCCGATGACATGGAATTTTATCCGAGCCGCCTCAAGATATCCCCGAGGCCTGATTTTTTCCGAATCGACGCTCTCCGAGCGATCTCCCTCCCCTGGACGCGGATTTTTTCCACAATCCTCGATTTCTTACGCGGGTCCTGGCGTTTTTTACTCCGAACAACGGACCATTAGCTACGACCTGGAATTTTTTCGGGCTTCTTGGAGGTATTTCCGGGGTTCCGGGATTTTTTCCGGGGTGACGCACTCCGCGATCACTCCGGGCTTCCTCTCTCGCGTCACTCCCCAGGATGCGGATTATTCAATTTACCATCTTTTAAAAATATGATAATGAGTTTTATGTTATAAGATGCGAAGTTATTAAGATTGGGAACGCTCTCCCCCTTTGTTGACATGTTATTCGATGTACGATGTTTCAATATACGAACGAAGTTTTAGGAACCCCTCTACTTCGTATATCGAGGTATTACTGTATGAAAGCACAGCAGATAGAGAAGTGAGATCGAATCAGAAGCGATAGTGTTAGTTTTTACCGCATTAAGTGAGATATCAGGGTCTTGTCATACCGAAGGCTTTATTTCCATCAAATGGGAAATCCTTTCTTAATCTTATTTTACTTAACGTTCTAGGACATCGTCTTTGATTGTTGAGCAAGGCAAAATGTCTCATATCTATAAATTAATTACTTTCGTTCAATATGGAAGTTAGTGTGGGCTCCTCGTGTTTAAGTTGTCATACAAATTCTACAGCACTTATTCACTTGCTTCAAATGTGGAATGATGTGAGAAAATTACTTGATAAATTTCTTAGATTTTTATGAAATATTTTGATAAGGGTAAAAAATTAAATGATTAAATTAATAACCCGAGGTTCTGGATGACTTGAAATTAATTTATATAGACTCACTACTATTTATTCTTCCCGGTAGTAAAAAATGTTTATTGCGAAGTCTGCTAGTTTTCATTTTAAACATTAACAACCAAAGAGCACCAATTTGTCGTTGAAATTTAAAAAATTATCATTTGTCTTAAAAGAAAATGAATTGAAATCAGGTATGTTTAAGCCAATGTGCAAACAAATTTATCTATATTTTTCATTTATTTTAATTGTAAAACCTGAAATTCTTAAACATTATGGCTCCTCCATCGATAGTGACCATTTAAAGCTAATTAAATCGCAGAGCATAATTATGCTCCTTAAATTTCACTCATTTTGATAGATTTTATGCTTGAATGACAAGAGTAAAAATCCCGGTGTTATCAAAAGATTGTTAACAAGTTATAATATTATTCTACAAAATCTCTTGAATATTTAGTTAATTAATTATTATGCAGAATTTCCTAATTGACTTGAATAACATTTTGAATTTTCCTCTTTATTTAAGGTGTCTGCTGAGCCAAAATGGATCAGAGCAAGTGGACGTGCATGGTGTTGGGAAGAGTGAAGAGTCCTGCTGAGCTGCACCTGGAATATAGAGACATCTGGGTGTGCGAGTTAAGTGGAGTCTTGGCTGGAGGATATGGGATGAGAGAGGGTTTTATGCCTAGACGTTGCGAATTCTGGTCTCTTCTCAAAAGCAGATAATGGTGATGAGTGGAATGGGAATGAATATTCATTAATCTGGATTAAATGACTTCTCATAATTTATGATTGCTCTTAATTCATTGCACTTAATAAAGAAATGGAAATATAGACTTTGTACCTGGACGAAGCTTTAGACAGAACTATTTTATTTAGTTTGTGAGGCATTTTATTAATATTTATAAATTAATTATATTAAAGAAGAAAAGAAAATGCAATATGCTGTAATTTCCCTCTAGAGACTAAATTGATTCATGTTATAAAATAAATTTTAATTGTAATCAAATTTTGAATTCATATCAAGAATAAAATTTCAACCCTGAATTTTTGTTAAAATTTCCAATTCTCAACTTGTCTTGAGAGGAGCTTGTCAATTTCAATTTTATAAGTTCCTAGAAAATTCCATCCATCCAAGTTTTTGAACTGTTCTTTTAAAAGTAACTGTTCTTTAAAATTTGCTTGAGGTTTTTCTTTGCAACATATTTTCCATTTCTTTTTCTAAGTGCAATGTCAAAATTATTTCCAACTTAACAGTGAAATTTAGAATTCAAATCATGGACAAAATTGGCATAATTAAATTGGTTATTTCCTTGTAATTATTGTCAATTCATATTGAATGCATCTAGTCAATTTCCAAAGTAAAGTCCCATCAACCTATAAAATTCGAAATATATATTCTAAGCTTTTTGACTGGTTGAACGTCTCTTGGAAATATTTTCCATTTCTCTCTCTAAGTGTAATTAACTTTCCAAGTCCCATAAAAAAAATAGTTAACTGTTCTTTTAAAAATAACTGTTCTTTGCTAGACGACTTCAAAATACTGTGAGCAATAAAATTTCAAATTTTATTCCAAGTTTTTCAATGGTTATTTTTAAATAACCGTTCTTTTAACTGTTCAAATATGCCAGACGTTTTGTTTCTTTTTCTGAGTGGAATATAACTTTTTCAGAGCAGTCATGAATTTTTAAGCCTTTTTAATCCAAGTTTTTCCCATTCCATTTACTGCCATTTTTTTCTTTTGTTAACAGACCAGTTTTTCATCATTGGGGTATAATATTTCTCTTTCCTCCCATCTTATTTAATCTAGCCCTGCACATAGACTCTGCTTTGCTCTCGCACCCACGTTTGGAGGGGATGAAGGGGTGAGGGTTTTTTTCCCTCACCCCTTTTTTGAAGAAAGCAGAAACAACACATGGAAATAATTATTGTTCTTGTAAAAAATATTGAACCTTGTCATTTATTGTAATTTTTGTTGCAAGTACAATTTGTATCATCACAATGTACAATTTTCACAGCAATGCAATAAAAGAGAATACAACGAACTATCGTTTTTCAATTTCGTAAGAGCAAGTCCAGAAGCTTCTCTCGGCCACTCTTTTAAGTACGTTGGACTTGGGGTATTTTTATATAGGCGATTTTGCTGAAATCCTCCTCCCCTTTCCTCCCTGATCAGTCACTTCAGCTGCAATTCCTTCCATGTAGGCCCTTGACTGCAGCTGGTCTGTCACTGCTGCTTCTAATAATTGATCACTTCACTGATTAGTCTTCACCGCACAATTTATATTCTGCTGCACTTTTCAAAAGCAAACACTTCACCAAAATAACAGTGGCCCCCTTAAAATAATTGCCTCCTGTTGGTCAAGAGGGTTACGATAATTGAAGCAAAGAAATTGTAAATAACAGCAAGGTACTGCATGAACAGAAGGAAAAATAATGCCAGCAGTATTGAATCAGTAAGCAATTACTATGGTTGATGTAAAAAAAACATTAACTTCTTCATAAAATTACTAAGTTTCCTCAGCAATAGCATTGAAAAAGCTAATACGATATATTAAACGCAACTTCAGATAACAGATGCTTAAAAACAAGTTCTTTTTAGCCAAAATTAAGTTCCATGAAATAATGCATGACTTTACATGGTATTTACCTGGATAATAAGATTTTTTCCCCATTCCATAGTATTTTGTAAATTGTCTTACAATTTGCATTAATCTAAAAGTTCTACTAGCAATTTACTTTTTTATAATGGCAAGTATTAGCTGAAATATTTTATAATCATAGAAAACAATCTCCTTGCTTGGACTTAACATGTTTTATAACAATAACCTTAGCAATCCAGCATCACAAATGTTTACTTGTTCTCATGTGAAATTCAGACAAAGCAATTCTAAAATATTAAACTGAAATTTTATCCAAGCAAATGCATGACAAAAGGGAACAAACTCAACAAAATATTACAGATTCAAAGAAATATGTCGCTAGTACTTGTTATATAATTAACTTCCAATTCTTATATCCAGGTAAATGCCTCAAATTGAATGATTTGAAATTAATTTACTGAGGAAGTAGTAATTGCATTTCTTGACTAACACTGCTGGCATTATTGGCTAACCATTCACACAGTACATTGCCCCTCTGATTCAACCCTTTCATGGCCATATTTTTAATTTTGGATAAATTCAACAAACAAATCATTATTTTGAATCAATAATTACTTGCATTTTAAAGTTTTGTAGCCTTACTTTAAAAATTTGCTCATTATATGTAATCATAAATGCAATTTCAAAATTAAAATTGGTATTGAGAGGATTTACAAATTATAATTAATAAAATGAAAGAAATAGCTATAAATCCAATAGCATTTCATTAAATATTTGGATGTAATTAAGAAATTGACAGAAAATTTAAAGAGCCCCTTCTCAAAAAGCTGAGAAAAAATATAAATCTCAATGTGTTCAAGAAAATTATCACACAGCGCAGATAAAAAGTTAAATAATACTTTAGAGAATTTTTCAAAGTTCCAAGTGAGTGGCTGCATACAAAATTATATACAATGACCACAAAAGGGTTAATTCATCCAAATCACTTAACCAACAGGAGGCATTAACACAGGAAGAGAGAGACAAAAGAGTTGAAAAATATCTCTCAAAACAGAATAACAACCCTTGAGTTATGAATTACATAAAATAGAATCGAATGAGCTTCCTACAATATAATAAGACTAACCCTTAATCTCAGGTATCTCTGCTAGAATACCTTTTGAGTGCCAGAAAACTATATATAAAGCCATTCGTATAAACATTAAGCCATATCAACATTTTTATAAAAATAACATTCCAACATTTAAACATTTTGCCAATGTTACTTGAACAGAACTTAAAAAATGTTTAGTTATAGATCAGAATATAAAAAATGTTGACAAAAAAGGGACGTAACTTACTAATTCAACAAACCATCAAGACGCGGATATAGGACGCACCCATGTATAGGATGCATGGAGGTTTTAGGCTCAAATTCTGAGAATTGTCTGTGTTCCCATGTTAAGGATGCAAGAAGATATTCTCTTAAAATTCTAGGAATAAACAATGAGTCGCAATAAAAGATTAATATCCATTCTATTAGATGATTTCCGTCGAATATACTTTCTGCTAAGTATGATCTGAAAAGTGAATTTACTGAAGTATTTGTATTACGAGATTTACCTATGTCAGAACTACTTATTACAGGATATAGTAAAACACTTAGGAAAGCAATGTAGAAGATAAAATGTAACAGATTTTTGTGACTCCTACACAATCGAAATAAAAAACTAAAAATTTCGGCGATTTTCTGTGAAACTTGCAGTAAAAATAAAATATCTTGAATTTGAAAGTTATTTCAATTATTGATAAAGATTTCTTTGAAGTTCCATCCCTTAATAGTGACTATAATTTTCATGGTGCTTTTAAATGACGCTTCAGGCGAAATAGAAGGTTGAGAGCCATCTAGAAACAAAATGTTGAACTGTAGGCAGGTATGGTTATTCCTCTGTTGAGTTCCCGCAATTATCTATTTGACGTTTTGAAGATTAAAAATTACATTGATACTACTGTACTGTCCCGAATATAACATGATGTCTTCCCAAAAAATGAAATTTCAAAAGTTGCCCCCGCGTTATATTCGAGTACTAGTGATTTCAAAAGATCCTAAGTAATAATAATAATACAAGATACTTGTTATATTGTATATACATTAGGCATACATTATATTGTACTTGATAAGCATCAGAGGCGAGAATAGATAGAGTTCAATCGGCGGATGAACCCCTCGATAGTCATTGAATTAAAGCTATAAGTGGGTCGGCGTATTCATCGTAACTACCATAGCGAGTTTTTACCCATCTGCTATTTTAACAATGGGTGACAAAAAGGATGTTGATCATGTTGAGAAAATAGGTTCTTCCAAATCCCAAATTAACGGAGGAATCTGACGAAGTTATCATATGAATTTTAAATAGTCGTAGCTAAACCAATGTTGTTAAATTCCTCCAGAAATGAGAAATCAAAGATAACTGTTATGCTTGCAGTCATGGCCGACAGGCAAAAACTGACTCCCTATGTAATTTAAATCGTAAAAGGATGGCAAAGGAAAAGATACCACCAGGTGTAATCTTTCACGTGCAGGAGAATGGGGAACTTGTATTAGATTGGCTGAAGGTTGTTTCGGGTCGCGTTATATTCGAGGTTTAGGATTTTTCTTGAAAAACTTTCCAAAAATCTTAGGGTTGCGTTATATTCGAGGTTGCTTTATATCTGGGAGAATACGGTACTTTTACGATACCCAGCTAATTCGCAGGTAAATTTCTTAAAGTATTACTATGTACGTAAAACAAACTTATAAATTAAGAGTGTGTCAGTATGGTAAAGAATATGGTCATAGAGTAGCTGAACGTGAATTTGGGCCCAGTGAGTGTCTTATAAGAAAATGGAGAAAGGCTGAAGAAACGATAAAATATATGGGAAAGACCAAAATGGCAAACCGTGGTAGTAAAGCAAACCATCCTGAAATGGAAGAATGCTTGCTGAAATGGATAAGAGATACAAGAAGGGATTGCTTGGGTGTAGGTACATCAGGTGTTTGTGCGCAAGCTTTGAGATTATCCAAAGAATTAACCACTAAAGACTTCAAAAGGTCTATGCATTGGTGTCGTCATTTCTACAAAAGACACAATTTATCAATCCGCCGACATATACTACGATAAGTCAATGTTTACCCAAAGATCACGAGGATAAATTAATTGCATACCAGTCCTATATAAGAGTATTAAGAAAGAAATTCAATTTTCCACTTACTTGTTAGTGAAATAGGCAATGCCGACCAAACACCATTAACATTTGAAGGGATGATACTGCCGCCTCCGTATGTAGTTTTTAAAAGAAAAACAATTCCAAAATGCGAAGTTCCCCGTGGCATCATAGTCATCAGTGACTGGATCAAGACTTTTTGGAAAAGGTCTGGTGGAATGTGTCAAAGATCTCTTTTGGTCTAAGATGCATTCTGATGCCACACACATTCCAAAGTAAAAAAGAAACTCCTTGAAATAAAGAAAAATTGGGTGATTATCCCAGGGGCAATGACATCGATCCTGCAGGCTACAGACATTGCTGTTAACAAGCCGTTTAAATTGGCACTGAAGAAGAAGTGGGCCAATTGGATGGTGAATGGCACACACACACACATTCATTAAAGATTGACTCATTCATAAAGTAGATATAAAAACAATCTGTCAGTGAATCGTGGAAGCATGGAATGGCCTCCCCTCACAAACGATAATTAAGGGATTCAAAAAATGTTGCATAAGTAATCCTTTAGATGGAAGTGAAGACGACATATTATGGGAAGATGACAACAATGGCATGATGACCGCAAAATTAGAATCAGACGAATCTGAAGCTTCAGAAACAAATGAAGTTCATGATGAGTTCCATATTACCGATGACGACTCCGATGATGGTGAATTTTAGGTAAATTGTTTTCATGATTGAAGATTTTTTCAATGAGCAGATGCTTGATTTTTTAATTTTAGTTAGGTATCAGGTATTTCATTTTAACTGAAGACTCCATTGAGAATGAACGAAAAATGTTTAGTATCCATGTATGAGTATTAGTGGCTAATGAAGCTGAAATATCTTGTATTTACAATTATTGATTGTAAAAGTGCAATCTTTTTTCATATTAAAAAGTTATATTTTAATTAAAACACTTTGATGATTAATAAATATTAGTTTGGAGCCGTTTATTTTTTATCAAACATTTCGTAGAGAGAAAACATGAAATATTAAGTACCCATGTTTTAAACGCAACCCTACTTTTAAGCTTCGAAAATTTGGAAAAAAGTGATCTAATTCCTAATAACAAATTTTATCAAAATACGTCCAACGGTTCCCGAGTTGAAACGTACATTTTAAGCTACATGTAGATTTTCATGTAAAGTGCTCATAATTATCGTCCAATTTTAACCAAAATCAGAATCCATCAACAAATTTTTAGAAAAACTTCCCAATACAAAATTTCATCAAAATACATCCAGCGGTTTCTGAGTTGAAAAAGAGGCACGTTGTAAAATACAAGTAGGTCTTCATGTAAAGTGGTCGTTGTTGTAATCCGATTTTAACCAAATTGGAATCGGTCGATCAATTTTAGTAAAACTACCCAATCAAAATATCTGCCGAGGTTCCCGAGTTGTAAAATTTTTAATTAATATTTTTTTGGATGAACAAAAGAACATCGAAAATTGTAAAATTACGTAAATACGCTAATTTCCTTTTCTTTAAATTTATCGTAAACTGTACGTTTTACGGGAAAAGTAAAAAAAAGTGTAGTTCATTATTTTATTGAAATTTTGTTTGCTCAGATGAGTCCGATTTTAACCAAATTGAAATCGATCAACAAATTTTCGGAGAAAAAATTCCATGTTTACGTCATGATGTCACCGCAACTTTCGTAACGTACGTAACAGATGACTTAAGGAAAAAAGATAGATTGAGAAAGCAGGGCACGACAAAATATTGAGTTCATTTAATCTAAAAATGCCAGTATATGTTGCGTTGTTGATGGATAGTGTGAATTATTGCATTACTACTCCACTAAATAATATATTTTTGCATCGCATAATGTAAATGCTCCTTAAATCGAGGTGATGTCCATCTAGAGACGGGAATTTTGTCCCTTAAATGCAGGCAATTCACGAAATTGAGAAACGCTAAATCGGGTAATATAATACCTTATTTATATGGAGCTTTGGTCGGGGCCACAAAGAAACAACCTTAAATGCGGAAAAACCTTAAATGGAGAAGCCTTAAATCGGGATTCCACTTTATTACTCCAATTAATAATTTCACCTTGTTGAATAATAGGTTCCACATTCAGTGACGATAATTTCATTCATCTTCATTTTCACAAAAGGTCAAATAAAGCAATAATGACCTTGCCAAGATAATTTGTAATCCAAGCCTATTTCCAATGAAATTAGCATTTACACTGCCTTAAGAATTTTCATTTTTATAATTAAACACATTCCATGAAAAGTTCTACTGTAATTCAAACAGTTGAGCATCAAAAGCCGTCATTGCATTTTGCGTAATCGTCTGTCTAGGCAATTTTAATAGATTCCATGAATGAGGTTTTAACATGCACACAAACATTACAATGGCTATAGCAATAACTACAATTGCCAAGTAACACTAATAGGAACTTCTTTAATGACTAATGAAAAATGATACAAATTGCTAACTATTCTTAACGATACATATGCATAGACCTGACAAACCAAAGAAAATATCCAATATCATTTAGAAAGGAAATAACAGGTAACAACAGCAACAAAACACAGGTACTGTTATATTCAAAATCTAGCTTTATTATTTATTCATTGATATTCATCGCAGGTCAAATATTTACTTTACGATAAATATAGTAATATCATTTGAATGCTACGGCAATGAGAGACGTAATGCCATCTATGGGTGACTACGAGACCTAACCCTAAATTTTTTTTCTTGGACTCGCATTTAAACCGAGGGGTGATTTTTTCATGATAGATTTTGACATAAAACATCGGCTTATATTCGGGCAGATACGGTAAGCATATACAGCATACTTCTGAATATTCCAGCACATGATACAATGAATTTTTACTATTTTCATTAAAGTTATTTTTTTGTTTATTTAACGGTAATGAATCAATTCTCAGATAGGACATGTCATCTGGGATAATTATTAATGCATGATCTACCAAATTTGTTAATATTATGATACATATTTCATAGAAAAGTTCACTCAGACGAGAGAAATGAACAGTCTTGTAAAACATCAATAGAGAATATTGTAAGGGGAGTACAAAGTTCAAATATTACTTCAAGTAATACAGTGGAGATAATATTCAATTAAGCAGTAAACATATTATCAAAATTGTGAATTAACGCATCGTACATGGTTACTGTAAAATTTTATTGCCAGTGAAACATATGACTATCATTTGTCCACACTTAACTAAGCAGGGCTAAAACCAACCAGGCTAAATCAATAGTTACAGTTCACCAGAACAAACAATAAGAGTCTGTTTATTTCACATCAGCAGCATTATCATTGAATGGAAGTGAGAAATATTATTAACATCACGAAATTCAGGATTGACAAAACCAACTCACAGCTGAAAATTAATCGTCATATATCTTAATGAATTAACAAATTAATTTTGAGTACAATTCAGCGTTTCATCTTTAGGACCATTAAAATAATTTTTTCACTGCCACATATTCTTCAAATATAAATTCTTCCATCCTCTATAATTAGTTGGTAAGTCAGGAGTACACTGTATATACTTATATTTATATGTCATGGTTGCACATGAACCACGAACAGTTTACATATATAATCATAATTCAAAATCTATCTAATATTTTCCATTCTATATTTAATTGGTCCTAAGTTATCACTATGCTACCAAGGATGAGCAGAGAACTAAACAAATTACGTGACATGACAAAATTATTTAGTACAGCTGATTCACAATAACTGTATTAACTTCTCTCAAATCCTGAATCTTACAAAATCCAATTCAATGATAAACTTTCAATAATGAAAAGTATTAAGGCTATATCAGACATCGTCCCACAAAATGCTAACTTTGATCTAATATTTTAAATGAATATCACACAAAATCAATATCTTATTTTACACTGAACACTTGGATATTCTTCATCATAAAATTATATTGCAATGGACTTCTGTCAAACAAATCTCGGTTAAAAATTTAAAAAATAAATTACATTTTTTGGCAATGAAAATATTACTAGCTGAATATATCAATAGTTTGGCTAATTTCCAATTATATAACATACATTTTGATACTATTATTTGCACCACATTATAGCAATTACAAAATTTTCTATTATTTTTGTTACATAAAATTCCTACTTCTAAATATCTATAACTTCTCTCTGCAGATGCAAAAATCTATTTTGAAAAGGCACTATAAATGATTTAACTTTTAAAAAACTATTCTTCCTGCATGAAGAAGTAGATCAACAGTGCACATTGGAATGTCACTCGAGACCTTGCAAACAAAATTGCATATAACAATTGCCCCAATAAATAAGACATCAAGTGGGAAGCTCGTTCATTCTGTTTTGTAACAAAAATCTCTCACTCACAGCAATATTCTTCCTTGGCGATGCAAAAGAGAAGAGGTCCAGACAGATCCAGGACGTCAGCTGTGCGGTGGAATAGATGTTCACAATGTCCTCTTCATTACCTCCTGGAGCCACGTTTCTGAAAAAATGACAAAATCGAATCATAAATCATGAATAACAGGCCATCATTAAGGAACATTTTGATACTTCCCTTGAATTCCACCAATTTTCTTTCAGAATTAAATTTCCATTTGGAAAAATTGAGCCAAGTTATTTTTTAATACATTTACAAAAACACTGACTCTGAGCTGCTATGGCAGGGATCTAAAAACTCGTGGCCTGCATGTGGCCATCCTGTTACATTTCTGCAGCCCGCAAAGTTAGCTAGTTTACACAATATGGACAAAACTCAAATGTGCTTCTTATAAAATCTTTCACGTAAATCTAAGAAATTTGAGAAGCATGTTAAATCACCACTTTTAAGATACACATTTTATTGTTCATTCCAATTTATAAAAATTCTGCATAGGTGGGGTACTAAATATGTTCTACATGCTGCCGGCATATTTATTGCGTGTCAAAAGAACCTAACCGTTGATGCTAAATCTAATAAGATTGATTCAGCACAAACATGCTATGTTGCAACCAGCTCTGGTGTGATATCTTTGAAAATATTGGACCCCCAATATTATTGCTAAGTAAAGGTGCTGAAACCTCAAATATGAAAAGCTGTTGCTGTTGAATTTCTCATTAATTTAGCTACACGAACCAAACAATTAAAAAGTAAATAACAATGATAAATTAATTATACTTAGAATGACAAAAAATTACTGAACATTAAATATCTATAATAATGAACAGAAATCGTTATAAATTTCATCAGAGCTGTGCTTCGTACAATTTTAAATTGTCAAAAATTACAAGAGGGAAATATCAAGTCCGTTTTTGGTTGCATCGAGATTAAATGCAAATTATCTCCGAGCTTGAATGGAAACATTCGTCTGAAACGGCTATGTTAGCACTAGAAAGAGTCATTGGTAGAAATTTGACCATACTTTATCAATCCGAATGAATTCCAACATTAACTTAATTCTTAAATATCCATTTGACTATTTGATATTCACATTCTGTTCTTAACTTTCTCATGACCACGTGGTCTGTTTGAAACAGATTTTGGAATGGAAATACAATTGCACTGATCTTATATAACTAAGCTAAGGTTATAACCCCATTAACATCAAGCGTGACTAAGTATAACTGGAATTCGTTTGAAATTAAATGTAACAGGCAAGGAATAAGTTGACGAATGAAGGTTTATTCAAAAGAAACTGTTAATACAGAATGTTCAAATTCATGTAAAGTAGCATGATTGGTTCGAAATTATATTATATAAATAATGTAATATAACTAAAAAGAATATTTTTTAAATAAATGCAAAGTATGCTATAATTTATCTAAGATAATGCTATAAAAATAATTTAATGTAATGAAGAAGGATAACTTTTGAAAACAAAACTTTTGCAAAAAATTTGATGTGGCCAACACATATCTCCATACCTCTAATATTTCTAATAATTCCAGATAGTTTAAATGATAGTAAATAATTTAAGGAACTGCGACAAAAATTTGAAGACTTGACAAAGAACGGAAGTAAACTAAAACCGTAGCCTTCTGATATTGGATATAGCCACGAAGCTCCAACAATTAAGAAAATAAAAAGAAGCGTAACTAAGATGCAACTAAGCGTAAAATGTTTACAATAGTTGCTGGTAGGCAGTGTGGTGGTTTTTAGTTAGTTTTAGTTTTTTAGAATATCTCTTAAACAATGCATTATATGGGAAAATGTTTCAAAAAAAGGTCATAGAAAATTACATTTCTATATGCACATGAATAAACTTTGTAAAGCACACTGTTAATACTCACCAAGAATATTTCTTGGTGAAGATGGCCAATAAGTTCCAGGTTGTTATCAGAGTTGCAGACTGCAGGTTGAAGAGTCCTAGGATAAGTATGCTTTCGATGAATGACTCTGAAACAACAAGAGTATAAAATCAAAATTCTAGCAGGACATAACCTCATGCTGAATAATATTTATGATTCATCTAGTACATTAAGTAATATTCCCAATTATATCATGATAAGTCATTCTACAAATATTAGAAAATGAAATTCTGTTGTAAATCAAGTTATACTTCAATTAAAACATTTGCAAAGAAAGAAATTATTTGCCCTGAATTCCTTAGCGAAGCTTAATATTTCTTTCAAATACCACATATGACTAGTATTTATTAACTGTATAAGTTAATATCAATTAGCGACTAAAGACATCACTGCTATTAATGAATTTGTCCATCAAAATTATGCATTATTTCATGAAATACGTAGGTACTATACGACTTGGAAAAATGCTTCTCTTGTTAAATAATTCTAGCTTTTAAACAATGCATTATATGGGACTAAGTTTCAAAAAAAGGTTGTTGAAAATTACATTGTTGTAAATCAAGTTATACTCCAATTAAAATATTTACGAAGAAAGAAATTATTTGCCATGAATTGCTTAGCCAAGCTTAATATGTCTTTCAAATACCACATATGACTAGTATTTATTAACTGTATAACTTAAGATCAATTAGACAGCGAATAAATACATCATTGCTATTAATGAATTTGTCCATCAAAATTGTTATATTTCATGAAATTTGTAGGTTCTACATGACTTGGAAAAAAGCTTTTCTTGTTAAATCATTCTAGCTTTTTCAGAAATAAATTTTCATAAGGACTGACGTCACACTTTAATTAGAATAAATTGAGTCAATACAACTTTCACTTAGAGATCATTCGAGATTTCGATAACTACATTCCATTCTCAACTTCCTTAAGTCATTCCGAAGTAAACGCGGTGTATAGAAACAGCTTTCGACACGGAAATACAATGTTAACGACCCGAAATAACCGTCTTTCATGATTAATACTGAGCTTATGATTTGATAAACATCAAATGTATAGTTGGACATCTTTGTGAAATTAAGTACATCAAGTACTCATTTTTCTGTTTAAAAAAAATATATTTTTAAGCGTATTCTTGAAATTTTTAGCCATAATACGAGCTCCATACATCTGTCGTAAATGCGATGTCATTGTTTAATAGAGAACATTTGAATTTTTAATATTATAATGAACCCTAGTTAGTTTTTGCAGCTTATTACGTAAATTGCTTTCCTAGCCGCCCTATCTCGTAGACGTCTGAGATGAACCATATTTATCGGTATCTTGACAATCCTATCGGTAGTTACAATCGTATTTTAGTGTGTCAGAGAACAGCATAGTGCACACAGCGTAACTTATGGACAACATGAAACTGCTACTTTTGATTTATTCATTTCATTTCATCTATAGTGTGAACGGTTAGTATTTTGTTTCGCTAATAATATAACCATAATTAACTCGATACTTTCTATTTTCGTAGTGACAACAGCGGAAAAACGTAAAGTTAGCCTTGGCATTTGATTTGAAATTTTCGATAACCATCCCCTTGTTATCCATTCGTCGTGGAAACACATGAAACTGAATATAATAAATAAATTTTGTTTTAGAAATGAATTTTGCTTTAGTTACTGTGACTTTTTTGAGCGGGAGATCGAAATTACTATACCTCGGCAATGATCTTAGGCTGAGTATAGCTGCTGTAAACCAATTTTTCTTACTACACAACCAGATTAAGAAAAGCGAGTGCGAAGCTGTTTTACCACAACTGTGTATATCAAATCGTATATGCATTTTGAGTATTAGGTTTCGCATTCTTACGATAAGAAATTGCATTTTAGGAAAAATAGTGGCCGACTATTGGAAGGAAGGCGCTGGAGAAGTGGGTACCCTGAATTTGGAGCCAGACCTTAGCGGCGACGAACTATTTGGATCGCTGCTCAAAGATATTAGCGCATATGTAGAAGGATTCGAGAATACGCTATCCGATAAGGTTTGCTATATTATCGTTCCTTAGGTTTTCGGAGAAAAAGCATAAATATTTCTTTGTCCCACAGCTAGCCATTTGATCGTTAAAATTGAATTCGGGGACAATGTCAAGTTTTCAATAAAAAATCTCATACAAGTGTTTAAACGGATTTCTTGAACATTAATAAAAATCTTTCGAATGCTTTTTCTGGAAAATAGCTTCTATTTGAATTTGTTTTAATGATGAATATTACTTTAATTTCCTTCTTGAGTAACCTATCTACTGCCAATACTGCAAAAGTTTTGATGTTTTAAACAATAAGTAAAAACAGTCAAAACGTTCCACGTACAGATATTGTGATAAAAATCTGTTGTTTTTCAGTTCAATGCGAAATTAGGACATTATGCAAACGGTGCTTACTATGGGAGCGTCAATCTGATTAATGCAGTATCTCGAATTGATGATACTTCTCCATCAGATTTCTTGGATGTGGTAATCTTGAGCACTTGTGATCTGATAACTGAATTCCTCCAAGATTTTCAAGGACTTGAAAATGGAACTTCAGTCGCAAGAGCAAAGGTAATCATCGACGGTGCTGTTTTCTTTTGGCCTTGAGTCGCTATTATTACCTACGTTTAACTTTATCATTGATTAAAAACAGTTTTTCCATCATTGAGCTTAACGTAACCAGCGATTCACAACTGGAGATTTACCTACGAGCGAAATTCCATCGTTCGCAAATTATGTTGCTAGCACCAGATGTTTACCTTCAACATCATTTCTTTCCTTACATTATTATGCATACATATTCCGAGAATTGGCATAATTCTTACGCTCCATACATGAACTGGTTAATGTGTCATGAAAACATATTTATTTCCTTAATGAATTTCTCAGTTTTGTAATTATTACTAATGTGAGGCTATTTTAATTGAGGCATTTTTTAAAATTCGGGTCTCAATACTTAGGTTTCAACCCCATTTTTTAAAATAAGCCCTGGACGAGTCGGGCAATTGGTCACCCCACCAGGACACAGCATGGCTGACCTCCTTTTTCATCTAGATTATGTCCTCGAACTTGGCTTGGCAAAGGTCGGCGAATACGTTCAGGAGATGCTGCTGATGGGGAAGACGAGGGTCTCTGAGCATTACGCTGACATCATGCAGTCGTATAGATCTGAAGTGAGTTATGCATTTGTAAATTATATGTCGCGTCTTCCAAAAGTTTTGGATAACAAACGTTTGTTTGCCCTATAACGTTATGTGCAAATATGAGTGACAATCCTGATACGTTAAATCGGCGGAACATAAATCGATGAAAGCTCCTATGAAAATATTAAAACGATAAGAAATTTCATAAAGTGGTGGTTGGATTTGATAAATCATTAGAAATCAACAGTAACAAATAACTTGAATACCACAGTATCTTTTATATATAATTACTCAATGCCTGTCGGTCCGTCCGTCTGTCCGTTATCCCTTTTATCTCTTGAACATTTTTTGTCATAGAGGAATACTGTAAATGCCATTTTGTTTCTGCCAACTAGGAGACCCCGGGAAAATATTTTTGTTTACATATGTCCCAGGTTCGACTCGAGACCGTCCTCTCAATTCTCCATAATACGTAAAGATCGATTTTTCGACGTGCAGGCTTATTTTCTTTTGCAAAATTAAGTTAGAAGTAATTGACGTACGATCTTCGGACAGGAACCATTTTAGTAAGAATTTTCCATGGCGATCAACTACATTGTTAAGATCGAAATACTCATTTTTGTCTCGATCCGCATAAGCATACGCGTGGATATTGGCTTAATAAGATCTAATACATATTATTTTTCTATAGTATCCTTTTTGAAGAGAAATTACACAAATCGTGATAATTATATTTTGATCGATTTCATCAGCAATGGCATTCAGTTGTTTGTCGCCATTAGCAAAACGTACCTATATGGACAAAATTAAAGCGAAGATTTTATCTAAGTATGTTACCTTATTTTTCAATTTGAAATCAAACGTTGATATCTAAAAGACGCGAATAATTAACGTCAAAGTATAATATAAACGTAGACAAATTACACGCAAGAATTAATGCATGCCTTCCCATGCATATTGACGGACGTTTTCGCAAAGAAGCTAAAATGTTCGTCAATTTTGCTGCTTTATTTTGCATTTTACAATAAATTTCGACTGTTCAAAACACGAATAAATCTTTTCAAAATATAATTACGAGAATACATTTTAATGCATTCTTTACCGTACATTTTACAGGTGTGTACGCTAAGAAGCGAAGGTATCACTCAATTTTGTTTCATTTTCTTATTATCCTTTCAATAATGATCCAATGTAAAAACCTGTTCTACGTTGTGCTAAAATACGATTATTGGATAATTTAAATGTATTTTAACCACCAATGTAAGACCCCGTATATATTACTTATCTACAATTTCGTTGCTTTCAAATAAAATGTCTTAAATAGAGTTTACTAAGAACAATTTTCGTTCTGTCAATTAAAAGGATTCCGTGCAAAAAATTGCACAGTTACTGTTAGTTACAATAAAATTTATAACAAAATTCCTAGTGGAAAAAATATTTTTCTTTATAAAAACTCGTATTTGTGAAGAAATTCCGCCAGAGCCAATTTTTTGTGACTAACATCTAATTCGTGGCATTAATTAGTTTTCGTAAAGAAAGATTCGAGTCAGTTCGGGCAGTTGGTATCTATATATCTATGAGTTTTCAAATCCCAAATAATGTCGCATGGCTCGAAAACGGCTGAATCTATTTTGACCATTTTTTCAGTTTTAAATAGACACCTAAAGAGGCTCATGGGTCATTACTGTGCAATATAACGACCCAAGTTCGATCCCAGGACCGTTTATATACTCAACTTGAATAACATGGGAATTGGTACTGCATAATTTTCATTGACACTAAAATTGCAGAAAATAATCACACAATCTTTAAACTAAGGAGTGTCTAAAAGAATGAAAATTCATTTTATAACCATCAATTTACAAATACACATTGATTTCATACACAGATTTCTTTTGAACACAGAAATGTTACTTTTTTATGAGAAAATCATTCGTTGTCAGAGGGAACCCCAATGTTGCTGACTTAGGTAAATTACATGCATTTCATTGGATTATATGGAAAACAAAACATATTTTGTGAAGATACACCCGTGACCCCCGATAATAAGGTATAACTGAGCTAAGTATGAATATATAAGTGCTTCAAACAAGTTCAATGAAAATATTTCAAATAATATAACCTATGTTAGAAAAATCTGGTGTTAAAAACTCCGTTCCCTTCAATACTGGCACAATTTATTTCAATTTCACCTTTCATTGTTATTTTAATTAAAGCATCTTCTTCTTCTTCTTCTTTAGAACCTACACTGTAGTATTCGTAAAGATTCAATGTCTCCCAAAAAGATTAGGTTGTATTACTAATTCGATGATACTTTTTTGCAGTTACCTTCAGTACTCTCAATGGTAAAGGGTTTACTGATGAATGCAGAAGGATCCAAAGATAAAATAGAAGCGTACACTTCTAAAACGCTTTTGTTTCGTTTTACTTCGTTGAAAGAGAGTGCCATGAAACTGTTGCCAAAATAAAGCATACTACAATCCCTATCGGCAATGATTGGTTGCCTTTATGAATTGCTAGATGTTCTCATGTATGTACAACTTTGATCAATAAAATAAGTACAAATTGACTCGTTTTTCAAATTTATAATATTTTGGAAAGAGCTGAATGATTGTGTTAATCAGAACAGCAATTTTACGACTATCTGATTACTGATTATGCTTTACATCTACAAATGTTAGCCCGATGAAAATGTAAAAATCGGATATCTTTCCTTTGAGATGTTTATATGTATGTAAATATGTTGGAGATGTCTCATGAAATTTCAAAGGTAGAATTAAAACATAAAAATCATGTCGCCCAGAGTTTTTCAAACAGGGTTCCGAAAATTTTTGTTGAAAATTTTGATATTTGTATAAGTTTGAAACCCCCTTTTTATCAGAACCCATGACGAATTTTTTTCAAATTTCTGCTTGCGAAAATCGAAGGTCGTCTTAAATTTGAGTATGAAGTAGTATACCGTCGATACATCGCGGTCAATTCATCGCGCATCAATTCGTCGCGCATCAATCCGTCACACGGCAAACTCATCGCGCGTCAATTCATAGCTCCAGCAATGCGTCGCGAGACAAAGTGGAATGGCGAATCACCATGACTGGTGTACGACAGAGAGGGAAAAACTCGTTGGTTTGGGTTGGGGATTGCCCTCTGCCATTCACCATCCAATGCCTCTGGCCTTGAATAATGCGCAAAGAGACTTGCGATTCATCCAGGTACTATGGAAAAATTAAAAAAAATTGTTTTCATGGAATCTCGCCTTCAAATTTGTCTCGTGGCTAATTTCTCGAGCGATGAATTGACGCGCGATGAGTTTGCCGTGCGATGTAACTACGCGTGACGAATTGAACGCGAGGAATTAATGCGTGACAAACTGACTACGACGAGTTGTCGTGGCACCGTAGGAAGAATGGTTACGCGTTTAAACGATGTTTTCAAACAAATGAAACATGATAAAATGATTGTATGTACTGAAACTTTTCATTTCAAACTTACGATCCGGTTTTCAATTAATACATTATTAATTTTTCGTGCTTTTCTTCATTCGTGATGACCGTCCGTCCCCTATTTGGTACATAGAATCTTCACACATATTCATCTACATCTACACGATACCCTGCAAGTCACCTTTTTGGTGGATGGCAGGGGGTGCTGTGTACCAAAGGTTCCATAGTTTTCCTACGGTATCTTTTCCTATTATGGTCTCTTATCGTCCTAGGGAAAAGCGATCCTCTATATCGCTCCGTTCTACAGTCGATCTCGCGAATCTTCCTCACTGTCCTGCCTTCCGATATACGTCGGGCTTCTGATAAGTCCTACTACCTCATTCGCTAGTTCCTCCGACATAAATTTTACCAGTAGTTTAAATATAGCCTGCAGCCTACGTTCCTCTAACGATGTCCATTTCAGATTTTCTATTAATGGTGTTACGCTTTGTTTACTATCGTAATTCCTCTTTACAAATCTAGCTGCCCTGCGCTGAACCTTTTTTATCTCGTTAGTGAATCCCTTTTCGTAGGGATCCTACAGAGCTGAAGCATATTCGACCTGCGGTCGAACCAATGATAATTAACATAATTATTTCACTTTTTCGGAGCTATTTTGAACTTTTCTCCCTATAAAGGCCAGCTTTTTGCCCTGTTTAGTCGACCCGGTTTAAATATGCTATTTTATTTATTTATTTATATGAAGATTATATATAACATATTGGGTTAAAACCCATGAGGTCATTTCTCTAGTAATAGGTGTAATAAAAATATTATTTTACTTTTTACTGTGGCAACCCTGCTCTTTAGCTCCGCTTTAAACATATTTATTTCATCATGGTATGTTGTACAAAACCTATGTGAAAAATTTAGTTGAAATCCGTTCAGCAAATTCCTTCCAAATCCATAATTACTGAAAGAGTTTAATTTGTAATTATGGCACCCCTGTTTGGTTGATTTGGTCCAAATATGCTATTGTGTACAGAAGTGGAGGAAGTAATCTACAGCAATATATTGGGGCCTGTCAGTTTCGGAGACTTTGTTTCCTTCGACAATGGCTTGGCTACGTCGGTTGTGTATGACCCCACGCTCGACGAATCGAATCCCGTTGCGGGTGATGGCGACGAATAGGACGATGAGGACAACGCCGATGATAGGTTGGATGCGCCATTTACATCTAAGGAGGATGTTTTTAAAGCTTTGGATGCCCTTCAAAGATACGTGTCAGGGACGCCAGGCCAGGATATATGTGAAAAAGTTGACGCCATTACGCATCACATTGCGCCAGGGAGTGCCCCGAAATTGAAACGGGAAAATAAGTGGCTTTTAAATTTAAATTAATCTTTTGGTTATTTACTTTTAAGTTAAAATAAGTGACTGACAAACTCTTAACATTTTAGCGAATTTAATTATATGCTAATATATGTTTCAATATCTAAATGCGTAATCGGAATTTTGGATTTTATTCATCTACATCGTATTTTGAGGTATGTATGCGTACTATATCCTTTTGTTTTCTCTATTTTAATATGATGTCATATTCTTTTGTTTTTCTGTAATTTATATCTGCATTTTTAAAAATTTATAAATCACGCTTTTTTATAAATTTCGAGTTATAGAGGTTCCACGTAATTCGAAATGTTTACATCTAGTGCATTCCATCAGCCAAACCGACCTCTTAGGTCGGTGTTTAACGTGGAATATACGGAGAATGTTATCAAGTAGCAAGTAATGGAAGAAGAAACTGCAAAGGTTTTTTTCTTTTTTAAACGCATACATCTCGACTGTTTTTGAGACATGGGCCTTGTCACTTTCGCTATTTCCGTTATGTAACGAATACCATTGAACCGGGGAGCTTGATAAAACCGATGAAATCGTCGATTCGAAATTCGTAAATCCACTCGTATTTCTACTATTACAACTAATTACGCAGCGAGTTTGCTTCTGCCCTCCCCAACAACACTTAAGCAAAAAAAAAACAATTCCATGGGCCTGCTTACGCTATCATCACGATTCAAGAATGACTGTTAAATAACAATGGCGAATTATAATAGTACGTTCAAACGATCGCCCAATACGCGGAATAATCTTTGTTACTCCGGTCGATACGCAAGAACACGCCGTATTTTATGCAACAAGTAGCTGAAAGTACCCGGCGATACCCGGGTTACGCCAGACGTCTTCGGCGAATAATATTATGTCATATGGTAACAATCGTCTCAACTTTTGTGCATTTTTTCATGTTCATAAAAACAATACTTTCCCCTATACTACATATAGAGAAAGTAAAAATCCTATCACATACAGACAGACCGACAGACACACAGACATTTCCGTTGAAATCTCGAATTCGAAATTTTTCATGCTATCTCTATACTACGTGAATGGAAAGTGTAAAAACTAATTCTGAGATATCTCTGATACCTATGAATTGGGCCAGGAGGGCCCATGGAGGTCCGGAGGGTACGGGAACATATGTGAGTGTAAACAATGCAATCGGTTGGCAAGGAGATTTCTCCTTAAAAACGCTAAATTTTGTCAAAATATGATATTAAAATGTTAAATTCGAGAGATTTCGATTCGATGGCGATAAAAGACGATAATAATAAGAATTTATTGTCATTTTTCTTTAATGCAGTCCTAGTCCGGAGATCAAAGGTCAAATATGTGAATTTTAATAAGCAAAAGAGAATAAACTTGCAAGTTGAATTATCGATTTTTCCATGTTATGTTATGGGGAATGAAAATCATTCTCAGGAATCGAACCAGGGTCGATTTTGGAAAATGTTTTTGGTAAATGGCTTTTACTTTAAGAATCGAACATTCCCACCAAATGTCAATCTTCTAGCTACTCGGAAAGTTTGTTTAAAAAAGCATTCCAGTTCCGTTTTCTCACCCACCGACGACGAAGAAGTCATTTTTACCTTCTCCATACGTAGTATAGGGGCAAATATTGTTTTCATGAAAAATCGACTTCGAGATTTCAACGTTTTGGGGTTCCCTGAACACGTTTTGACCATTTTCTCGATGATGTCTGTGCATGTCATAGCTTTTTTTGGGTACTCGAACTCAAAAATTATTAATCAGGTCCACTCATGAAAAAAATCGACTTCGAGATTTCAACGGAAATACACGTTTTGAGGTCCACTGAACACGTTTTGACCATTTTCTCGATGTCTGTGTGTTATGTGATAGCTTTTTGTGGGTGCTCTAACTCAAAAACTATTAATCAGGTGAACGCGAAATTTTATATTTATTATTTTCATGAAAGTCACAAGAACTGATTAGGTTTTGGTAAAAAATGGTCAAACGTAAGTGGGTGTTTACTCTTGTCACTTAAATGTTATTTTGAGATATTTGCTTTAATATTTGATAAATGTAAAAATGTATCAGAATAGAAGTTGTAGGAAATTTAATTTTCTATAAGCTTTGTTTGAAACATTTTCCCATATAATGCATTGTTTAAGAGATATCTTATATTATACCACGCCACCTACCGACGACAATTGTTAACAATTGACGCTTAGTTACGTCTTAGTAACGTTCCTTTTTCTTTTCTTAATTGTTGGAGCTCTGTGGCTATATCCAATATCAGAAGGCTATGGTTTGAGTTTCTGTTCTTTGTAAAGTCTAAAATTTCCTCGCAGTTTCATAAAATATTTACTATTATGTAACCTATTTGGAATTTTTAGAAATATTACAGATATGGAGAATGTCATGTGGTGGACACATCAGATTTTTATGTACTAGACTAGCAAATATACCCGGCGTTGCTCGGATCATTGTTTAATTTTTTTAAAATTATTTTCTTAAAATAAATCTATAAAAGTAACGTAGAGTATTAAAAATGGAAATTTTAAACCAATATTTTGAATTTTTATCAGGATATAGAATTTTGGAAACGAAAGAAGTCTGCCTGAAATCAAAATTTAAAATCTTGCAAACTTTTGTAGGCGATCGGCAATCGGACATTTTTATGCACAAACAAACAAATTTTAAAAATATTTATGAAGAGAAGCAGAGAAGATTATTGTTTCGTTATTACTGTGTACCTTTTTAGATCCCGGAACAGTAAATAATACGTTGCTATTTACCGCTATTGTTGTTCAACATTTGTTAAATAAACATTTGGCTGTGGGCCAGATGAGATCCCTCCAAGCTTATTAAAGAAATGTTGCCATTCTTTATCATAACTTTTTTTTATTTTATTTAATGAATCCTTGAGATCTGGATATTTTCCTGAGGTATTAAATCTAGGCTATATTGTCCCAATTTATAAAGCGGAAGATAGGAATGATGTAAAGAATTATCGACCAATCGTAATTCAATCTTGTATTGTAAAACTTTTAGAGAGCTTAGTAGAGACGAAATCTGCGGTTGTTCCTGAACAGCATGGCTTCAGGCGGGGATTGGCCACTGGGACTAACCTCCTCGTTTTTAATAATTTCATAATGAATGCCATGGAACAAGGCTTACAAGTTGATGCTGTGTATATTGACTTTGCCAAAGCCTTCGATAAGATTAACCATACTCTTTTAATCAATAAATTAATGGCAGTTGGTATACACGGCGTTATGCTTGATTGGTTTAAAAGTTATATTTCTGGTCAGATGCAAATGGTTAAATTCTGTTAAATCCTACAAATTTCATGTTCCCTCTGGAGCTCTCCGAGGCTCCCACCTTGGGCCACTCATTCCTTATTTTCATTAATGATATTGGTATATCAATACACCCCACCTCATACCTAATGTATGCAGATGATATTAAAATCTACCAAAGTGTAAAATCAGTAAGAGATTGTATGCCATTAAATGACTGTCTTGATAGAATTTCTGACTGTTGTCAGGAATTGGCAAACAGCCTTATCTATGAAGGGGGATTCACGCAGGTAGTAAGACGGCCAACCAGGGGGGGGGGGGGGGGGGTTAACATTCTCGATGTCTTTCTTTTAAGGCCGTATGAGTCACTTATTTGCTCGGAGTCAATGGCAGGTATTAGTGACCATGATGCTGTTTATTTAGAAATGGACTGGGTTGTGACGAATCCAATGAAGAAGAAACAAAAAAATAAGGTATGACAATATAGCAGAGGCGATAGATTGGGATTTCGACAATATTTAACGGAAAGTTTTCCAAAGTGGGCAAATGAAGGGGGAAGCGAAGAAGAAATGTGGGTAGCATTTAAGAAATTATTGTTGTTAGGACTACGGAAGTAGGTGCCCGTAAAGATTCTGAAGGACAATCCTGATCCTGAGTATTATAACAAAACTATTAGAGTGCTGAAAAGAAAAGTAGGAAAATCGCATAAAATGAAACATTTAGGATATTTATATTCTAGTAAATATGTTAAATTAACGAAAGAACAAAGAAAAAAGAAGGGGGAAAGAAACATATGTTATAAATATTTTAGATAAAAGTAACTGTAGTGAATTCTATAAATATCTTAAAAGACGTAGGGAAAACATAGAGAAATCAGCTACGATAATAAATGCAGACGGTGACATAATCGTAGGAGACGAAGAGAAAGCAAATGAGTTCAATAGGTGGTATGCTAGCGTGTTCAGGAAAACCGAAAATGTTGATACTTTAGAGCAGAGTGTTACAAAGGATAGAGCGTCTGAAACGGAGTTAAATGAATACACTGGATTGACGCAAGAGCCAAAACACATTAACATTCGGTATGCGGAAATTTTTTAAAAAGTGGCGAGGTTAAAAGATTGCAAATCTAGGGGACCAGATGATATTGCGGGAGAGGCATTAAAGTTGGGTTCTAGGGAAATAGTACTGTATCTGCGATTATTATTTACTGTCACTTTAAATAACGATAGTATACCGGCGGACTGGAAGAAGGCGATAGTAATACCTATTTATAAGGGAGGGAACAAAACCAACGTTGAAAGTTACAGGCCTGTTAGTCTAACATCAGCAGTTTGCAAGCTGATGGAAAAAATAATAGTTGACTACTTGCGCAACTTTTGGGAAGTAAATAATTAGCTAACTATGTAAAAATCAGCATGGATTTAGAAAATGCTACTCTTGTGATACTCAGTTACTAGGACTCGTTCAGGATATTTCAGACACAATTGATAAAGGGGAAGAGGTGGATGGGATTTTGCAAAAACATTTGATACTGTCTCTCATGACATTTTTCTAGCTAAATTATGTAAGTTAAGCATAGATAAGAGAATGATCACATGGATTAAAAATTACCTTATTGGTAGGTCTCAAAGGGTTAGAATCGGTAAAAGTTTGTCAGATTTTGTGAATATCACATCAGGGGTGCCCCAAGGAAGCGTTTTAGGTCCGTTACTATTTCTTACTTATGTTGACGACCTTCCGATTGACATTAATTCAAGGATTCGTCTATTTGCGGATGATTGTATTTTATATAGGCAAATAAAAAGTGAGGAAGACCGGGAAATTTTACAAGAGGATATCGAAAAGTTAGAAGCTTGGATTAGGATAAACAAAATGAGTGTAAATATTAACAAAAGCAAACACGTTACGTTCTCAAACAAAAGACTAATAAGTGAGCGCAGATACAACCTACACGGCGAAATGGTACCAAAATATGATTGCTGCAAGTATTTAGGCGTCCACGTTGCAAAAGATCTAGGATGGGATAGGCATATTGACAGTAGTATAGGAAAAGCATATAAAAACCGACATTATGTTATGCGTAATCTTAAAGGAAGTAGTAGGGCTGTGAAGGAAAAGGCGTACAAAACTATAGTCAGACCAATATTAGAATACGCGACGAATATATGGGATCCGCATGGGATGGACGCGAAACATTTTAAGCGTAGAGTTAGTTCATATATGCATGGTAAAAATAAGACGAACTGTGAGGAGGAATATTAGTAACATCCATATCTATGCAATTGTGCCTAAGTGCAGGAAAAGTAGGGGATTGCTTGGAAGGGTGAAGTACGGTGGGGACTTTGTGGGCCCCGTGACCGCTACGGTAGCCGTGAAGGCCTTCCGTGAACCCACGAAAATCCGCACTCTAGGCACTGATTAGTAATTAGTAGTAATTAGTTTGAAATTTTATATTGTTAAACATTTTTTAATATATTTTAATATTTCTAATATAATTTATGAGGACTTTATTTGTAAAATTGTTTTCCTTGCCATCTGGCCGGCTGGCCAAATTGCAATGTTTTTTAAATAAAAAATAAAAAAATAAAAATTACATTTTATGTCACTCTATCTAAAAAAATGCTCTGCAATAAGTTTTCATCATAAGAAGACTCCAGTTATTCACGTTTACTCTACTTGTAATGAAATTATCTCCCGTGTAAGTTGTATCAAGGATTTGGGGATAGTTTTTGATTCTTCACTCACCTTTGTGAATCACATTAAGTATATCACTGCAAAATCCACTAAAACTCTTGGTTTTGTCTACAGATATTGCAAAGATTTTGACAGCATTGATGTGCTTAAGATTTGGTTCTGTGCAATAGTTCGCCCCATCCTTGAATATAATTCTTATGTTTGGAGTCCCCTTTATAAGAATCATATTCATTACATTGAAAAGGTGCAGCATAAGTTTCTTAGGTTAATTAATTTTAAAATTCTGGGTTTCACATCATATGATGTTCAGTATGGTGATATCATGCCGCTGCTGGACATTGTGCCTTTGTCCCACCGCCGGATAGCGACAGACTTAATATTTTTATATAGACTCTGTAATAATGGTATCAACTGCCCAGATTTAGTTAAGTTGCTTACCTTCAGTGTTCCCAGTGCAAACACCAGAAACGCCACGTCTTTCAATGTTAAATTCTGCGGAAAGAATTATATAATTCATTCTCCACTAGTGAGAATGATGAGGCAGTTTAACAATATCTGTAGATTTACATAATATATCTATATCTGTATTTAGAAACCAGGCAATTAAATATGCATTGTAGAAAATATTAGCATTACACATGTTTATGTGCAATTGAATTTATTATGATATTACTGCAATTTTATATAATTGTGATATGTATTGTAGTTATCAACATGTATTGAAGAAATTTTTAACATTATATCTGTTTATGTGCAATTTAATTTTATGATATGATTATGCAATTTTATTTGCAGTACAAGCATGTATATTTTCTTTTTGTAAAGAGGGTTAAGGACGTTAATAATAATAATAATAATTTGTGATGATAAATCTGGAGCCTCTGCCGCTGTTAAATTGGTTATTTTTTACCGAAGCAAGGATTGAGTTATAGCATAGTTATAAAAATACATTTAAGAGGCTAAGTTTGCTTTCTGTAAAAAGACGACTAAACATTAATTTTTATTGCGTCTACACGTGAAATGTTTTTTCAAGAAAAAAATTACATATCACAGGACATACTAATCCCCAATGTTATGAAAATCCGTTTAATATAAGCCGGGATGGAATATAGGTGATAACATATAAATGATCTATACTGGTAACACTGATACGCTAATATGTCTGGATCAACTGTCTGTTTCTGAAGAACAGTCAAGCGGAAAGGAAATAATACATTTGTTCACTCGTCTATGCTCAAGCCGAGTTAGGTAATAATGGTCTCCATGGCAACAATCCGATAAAATGAGATTTAAAACGCAAATTAAATTAAAATTACTAAGCCCAGAGCTTGGGAATGCAATGAAACAAGTCTTGTGATAAGATCAAAATATGCACACAGGTCTTGTAGCAAATAAAAATAATTAAGATAGAATATTACATATTATGAGAAAATGAGAAAATGTGAACTTCAAGTGATAAAAAATGATTCTGTATAGTTTAAGGACCTAAACTAAATGTAAATTGTGCATGTGAAAATATATCGTGTGTATGAATACTAGACGAGAATTTGTAAATTTATAGTGTTAAATGTGCTAGTTATTTTTTGTATATTTTTGCTGGCCTTTTACTTTTTTACCTTATTTTTGTGCCTCTGTACTTATGTTTGCATAATTATTTTATGAAATAATTTTTTAAAAACACCGGTTCTCGTCCGATCACCGAAGTAAAGCCCGGATAGTATTTGGATGGGTGACAGCCTGGGAACACCGGGTGTCGTTGGCATTTCTGCAACATTTCATTGTATCTGTTTCTGATTGCGTGGGATCTTTTTATTTCCGCTTCTTCGGCGCGACTGCAATTTGAGCTGGACCACGGATGCGGTCCCCGAACCTGAGATTTAGGAGCCCCGCAGTCATCCAAACCATATTGACGAAGGCGCCTGACCAGAAAAATATAATTGCGACTTTTACAATACGACTTTATAACGCTGAGATGAGGCATTTCTCGGCACGAAAACTAGTGCGTGATATGGGCTACGATTATATGCCTTCAGACGTCTCTCGCTCTTATGCCAGTGTATTTTCTCATGTGTCAACACTTCTTGGGTGTTACATATAGCTAGGGAAGATTATTGTACTTATTTGGGTATATTGTATTTCGTTGTTAAGTGAAGCATGATTTCTGCGCACGCTGTTCGGGCTCAAAAGCAGCGGCGCCAAACTACGGCCCGCGAAGGGTTTTAGTGTGGCCGGCAATGCTATGGTGAATAAGCAATTCGAAAAATTTAACACAAATTCATCCATTAAAATTATTTTTTAACAAATCATTAAATATTAAATTGTAATGAAAACGTTATTTAGACATGATTTTCACTTATATGGCACCTCGGAATACATTAAAAAACTTCCTGTTGAAACTCGAATACTGTCCGCCGAAGACTTGGCAACTTCCAATGCAGCCCGCCAAGAGATCCGCAACCACAGTTGTGGCCCGTCATTAGAAAAGCCACTGCTCTAAAGGATGACGACTTCAATTACCGGTGGGTCCGGTAGTCACTACTTTAGGCCTCCAATGTCATCATGAAGTTGGTTTTTGTTTTCATTTATAGGTAAGTAGGTAGATTTTGGTTGACGTGCAGCCCCTCTCCCTTCTTTTCGACACCACGAGCCGCCCCTGATGGCACATAAGACTTTACAGACAGTATTTATTAACTAGGGGGCCATTCAAGTACTACGGTCGGGGAGCCGGTGTTGTAGTGGTTAGTATGTTGGCCCCGCCAGCTAATTCGACACCCGGTTCGGAAGGATTTTTCCCGAGGATGCCCGGCCCTCTAAGGAGACGACGACGAGCCAATGCGTCAAAGAGGAAAATACCACCATGCAAATAATGCAAATTTAATAAAAATGCGTCAATCCAAAACACATTTCCCGCTCAAAAAATGCGATCCGCCGCAACTGGAGAAGCGTCGCGCAACAGATGTGCGCGTGAGTCGTCTGCGCAATATTTTTGGCGCTTTATTTAAGCGGCGAGTTAGGAAGGCGTTGACATGTGGGTGTGTGGGTATAAATATGGGTATAGTAATTTTTGAACGACGTTAGGTCGAATGGACGTTAATCGAAGCGACGTTAAACCGAGGACGCATTGTAAGTATTTTCTCACTGATGATTGATACCGATTGATCACAAATGGATAAGGTGACTAGATGTCCTCTTTTCAAGAGGACTGTCCTCTTTTTGGAGATTCTGTCCTCTTTGAAAATGATGTCCTCTTTTCACGCATTTTGTTATTTCTGTCAACAATATTATACAAAATATAGCATAGAGTGCATTAGGTATTGAATTAAATTGTCTCCGCCTTCACGGATTTTGTTCTCATATTCTCGCGCATTGAGCTTCGAATAAACCAGCACGTTACCAGTGTAATCAAATATGTACATGCATTCAAAGGTAGATTATAAACAATATTAGACCACTGCAATGTAGAAAAATTGAACAAGTGGAGCTAGATGAATATTCGTACAGATGACCGCTGGATGGAGGTTTTTGCTTATTTTGATTTGGAGCTCATACCATATCAAAATTTGTTGTTAATTATCGAGTTTTGTTTTGCACTACCGGAGTCAAATGCAGCGGTGGACTTTTTTTCGCTCATCAATAATAATAATAATTTTATTTGTCCGTAGATCATAATACCAAATGATACATAATATAAGGCACGTCATGTCATATGCATATAGCAATAAAATATTCATAAAAGCATTACAATGAAGATGAAAGAGATGAACATTCAAATTTTCAGGGTAGCAGTACATAGTGTACAAATAAAAAACATTAGAACAAGGGTACAGCTTTAAAAGCGGTCCTATGTAACAAAAAAAACGCAAGTATCGTCAGGACTGCATAAACTCACTCACAAAATAAAAACATTTATCAATTAGGAAGCTGAATACAGCCCTCTTAAACTGTGCATGGCCCTTCATATCCTTAATACATGCTGGCAATTTGTTGTATATTTTAACACTCATAGATCTATAGCTCTCAGTACACATTTTCAGCCAGAAGTATTGAACATGTAGATTATCACTAACTATTGTTTGAAACATTGTTAAATTGGTATTAACATCCAAAACAACTTGGAAAATATATACACAGGGCACAGTCAAAATATTCAGCATCCTGAAAAGTGGTGTGCTCTAAAGGGAGCATTACATAAAGAACGTATTATCCTTTTTTGTAGACTAAAAATAACAATTAAATGTGAAGATGAACCCCAGAGTACAATACCATAGTTAATATGAGACTGAAAATGTGCAAAGTAAAGCATTTTTAAGACTTCAACACTAACAGTATGCCTCAGCACAGAGAAAAGATAAAAAATTTGTTAATTTATTACATAAGTGCTCAATATTCCACTTCCACTAAGTTGGGGATCAAGAATAACAGCCAAAAACTTAATTTCATCAGTAAATTCTATTGAATAATTATTAGTTAAGACAATGGATCTATTTTTTTCATGACAGGTAAAAGATACATAATTTCAGTCTTCTGACAGTTTAAAACCTGTTTATTCATTGTGCACCACATCTGCATTTTATGCACAATATTTAAGCTAGCATCTACCAGAAGGTTTATGCCAAGTTTACTAAAGATTACAATAACATCATCTGCATACATAATGGGTCTACTGTGATCACTGACAACATGTACAGGTAAATCATTCACAAAGATCAGAAACAAAACTGGACCAACAATAGACCCTTGAGGACCAGATAGGATATTACCCAGATTGGACTTTACATTTGCTTTAACTTTATTTAATACAAGAATTTGTTTTCTCTCTTTAAGATACAATGATGGCCATTTATGAGCTATTCCCCTTATTCCTATTTGTGAGCACTTGGATAAAAGAATACTATGATATACTAAATCAAAGGCCTTACTAAGGTCAAAAAGAAGGCCAAGGGGTTTATTATATCTATTGATTTCTGCTATGATGAAGTCAAAAGTTGCTAAGAGAGCTTGCTCAGTGGATTTGCCTTTCCTGAAACCAAACTGGGAATTGGACAAAAGTGAATTATTTTCTAAAAAATTTATCAGCCTAATACAAAAAACATGCTCAAAAGGTTTTGCAAACTGGGAAGTAAGGGATATAGGTCTATAGTTATTAATTAAACTTTTGTCCCATTTATTTTTATAAATTGGAATAATTTTAGCCATTTTTAAAGCCTCAAGGAATATACCTTCTTCCAGTGATCTATTTATAAGGTACAAAAGTGGTTTAATTATAGTATTTCCACATCTTTGTATTACTTTCCCTGGTATTTCATCCATCCCAGCTGAGTTTTTCTTTCCGATTTTTTCAAAACACATTTTTAATTCACATTCATCACAGGGTTTAAGGAAAATGGTAATATTACTACACTTTGAATTACAGTTATTTATCGCACACCCAGGGGGATTTAAGGGATTGTTAACAGCTGTAGGAGCTGAGGATTTTAAGAAATAGTCTTTCAAAACATTTGAAATTGTAGTCAAGTCATTGATAACTTCTCCATTATCATCACGAATTTCCGATAAAGAAAGACATTTCCCACAACTAGTATTTTCGTTACAAATTTTCCAAGCTTCCCTCATCTTGTTCGAAGCTCTAGCAAGCCTCTCGTCATTGCATGTTTTTTTCCTAACTCTAATCACATTACGGTATGATTTCATTAAATGCTTATAAAAGGTACAAGTCTCCTCATTACCAAAATACTTATCCATGTAAGCACATTCCTTTATGTATTGAGATAAATTTTTAATTTTAGGAGAGATCCATTTTTTACTGCGAGACATTTTTGATTTAATGGAAACAAGAGGGAAAGCGCAGTCAAAAAAATATGCTATGTGGGAATAGAATAAATCAAAGCTCTCATTGAAGGATTCAATGTTTTCAATCTCAGAACAGTCATACTTCATAAGAAGTGCACGGAAAAGCTAAATGTTTTCATCAGAGAAAACTCGAATTTTTTTACGTCATACCGCTTAAATCAGTATTGGGCATATGAAAATGAGATAGTACAACACAGTGATCAGAAATGAGAGGATTGAAGACGTTAGTACCTACATAGTCTATATTAAAGTTAGTAAAAATATTATCCAATAATGATTTAATGATATTTGGACCTGTGTATAAAACTGAATGTGTAACTTCACAGGCTGTGATAAAAGTAAATTTAGATAAAAATGTTGTGAAATTTATAACTTGATAGAATGATTTATTTAAAAAAGTTCATTGTAATGACAAATATAAATAAATAAAGTGAATTTGCCACAAGGAATTTTTCTCTTTATTAAATGCCCTCTTTTGAAATTTTACAAATCCGATTAACTTTGTTATGCATTATTATTTTTTAATAGCATAATTAGTGATGAGGAATTGCAGAAGAAAGTAAGTAGCTCTGGCAAACTTGACTATAGAATTTTATTAAACATTTATGTGACTAAAATGTTTCTTTTTTGTTGCTAATATTTACAAATTGTTAATTTATAATATAAATTAACCATTTATCAATATAAATTTTATATATTACGTCTTATCAGTGGTGGCTGGGGGTTTTTTCAACCGGTAGGGCCAACATATGTTAAAAACCCAAAATTTATAATACAAAAAAGTATTTGATTTTTTACTTACCGAAAAATGCACTGTAGTGAGAAGATGAAAAAAGTGTCTTGCAGCTAAAATGAGCAGTAAACAAAGTCTATTCGGCAATCTTTCTTGTTAGAAAATAAATCAATAAGTTTTCTGTTGAAGCTATCTGTTATTTACAAAAGTTTTTTCACACGATAGCATGCCTAAAGCATTTCTTCTTTTATAGTATTCCTAAGAAATGTCTTTATTCTATTCATCATTCTGCTTCTGATGTCGACATGTGTCGTGATCGACACTTTTAAAAGATTTATGGACAGAAATGGTACTGCACCAGAAACTGCTCTCAATTCCTCTGTTTCGTAAAAAAACTTGTAAAAAGTTGTAGGAAAATTCATTTTCTACAACCTCTGTTTGATATATTTTTCCATATAATGCATTGAATAAGTGAGAGCAACTGCTTAAGCCAAAACAAGGGTATGGATAAGCCCAATGCATTTCACCCACGATGCGGGCATCCTCAGGGGCAATCTGACAGCGACAGTGACAAAAAGTCGACTTTTTGTCACTGTCGCTGTCAGATCGCCCCTGAGGATGCCCGCATCGTGGACGAAATGCATTGGGCTTATCCATAACGTTGTTTTGGCTTAAGCAGTTGCTCTCACTTATTCATCACCAGCCAAAAGTGTTTGAGCTATCTCTGTTTATATAATGCATTGTTTAAGAGATATCTTATATTTTTTGCTGCCACCGCCACGCCACCTACCGATAACTATTGTTAACAATTGATTCTTAATTATGTCTTACGTTAGTAACACTCCTTTTTCTTTTTTTAATTGTCAACCGGAAGTAAATATTGACAATGATCCCAGAGCTAATAACGTAATTTGCCATGTAAATATGGAGAAAGTCATGTGTTGCCCACATCAGTTTATTTGTATTTAATTTTTACTTTCTCCATATATGAAGTATAGAGAAAGTATTGTTTTCATGAAAAAAATCGAATTCGAGATTTCAACGGAAATACATGTTTTAAGGTCCCCTGAACATTTTTTTACTATATTCTTGATGTCTGTGTGTCTGTCTGTCTGTATGTGATCGATTTTTGTGGGCGCTCTTAACTCAAAAACAATCATGTCAACGCAAAATTTTATATTTAACATTTTTATAAAAGTTAGATGATCTGATTAGGTTTTGATAAAAATCAGTCGACCGGAAGTGGGTGTTTACTCTTGTCACATCCGTTATTTAGAAATATTTGCTTTAATATTTGATAAATGTAAAAATGTATTGGAATAAAAGTTGTAGGAAATTTAATTTTCTACAATCTTTGTTTGAAATATTTTTCCATATAATGCATTAAGAGATATCTTATATTTTTAGCTGCCACCACCATGCCGCCTAGCAAAGACTATTGTTAACAATTGATGCTTAGTTACGTCTTAGTAATGCTCCTTTCTCTTTTCTTAATTGTCAACCGAAAGTAAATATTGACAACGATCCCAGAGCTAACAATATGTAATTTGTTGTTGTAAAGTTGTGTTGCCCACATCAGTTTATTTCTATAGATTTGCTGCTTAATCATTTTTTTGGTAACTTAATATTTTTTATCTTGATTTTTATTTATTTTTTTAATTTACAAATAGTAATTTTTTGAATTTTTTCAATTCTTTTCCTTTATATTTTTTCCACAGCAATATCTATTTGTAGGGTCATACAAAATGACATGGATGCAAAAAAATCATTGAAAAACAAGGAGAATTTATTACAGCATTAACAATAATTGACAAAATATAATAAGCTTCCCCAGTGCAGTTAATAACAAGAAAACGTTATATATCACAATGAAGAGGGAAATAAAGTGCCACAATGTTACTTACAATATGATATGTAAATACAAGCAACAATCCAAAGAAAACAAGAAGCAAAGCATGGACAAACAACGCATCATGAAATAAGATGCTATTTATTCATTTACATAAATACAATGAGTAATGGGTTAATATATGATAATTATAACTGAAAATGTGAGCATACAATAATGTTTTACAGCATAATTGATTTTTATTATTATTTATGCTGCCAAAAGGCCAGATTGAAAAAAATTGTTATTTTCACCTAACAATTAGTAGAAATTACAATAATTTTTTTATTTTTATATCAATCTTTCCACACTGTTGAGTCTTCCTATGTGGAGTTTATACCAAAGGTCTGATTCTAAATTAGTATGATGACAGCCAGTCTCTGTACCAGGTAGTATGTGTTGCAATATTTTTAACCTTTAATAAATGAGCAATTTGCATAGCAAGTTACAAAATGAAAAAGAAAATACCATATATACAAAAATTAAAAAGAGAAACTATGCATCACCAATTACAAATGAAAAGTGTTTGAAATAATTTACAGAACAAAACTTGAATGGTGTATTAGTTTTTCATTAGTTATGCTGCTTCGTTATTTATTATCTTCAATATGTTGTTATTTTTATTAATATATAAGCCTGTCAATATGATGGGAAAGAATACATTATTTATTATTTAAATTGAAATCCTATGCCTAGTATTCTTAGAATAATTCATTTGTAACTTTGAAATGAGAAAATGTTATTCAAAATTCTAACAATGGATTTATAACAAACTTTAATGCTTTGTCATAGTAAAATATTGTACATTATTTAATACTCTTGATGATGCATTAAATGCTTGATTGCTCATATTAAGGCACTCAAAGCATACATATATATTTCTCATATGAGAATTGAGAAAATGATGATGCCTCGATTTTGAGAATGTCATGATTTTGAAATTGCTAAATTTAGCCAAAAAGCCGTAATTTTAAACATTACCCTCGAGCATTTGCTGACTCAGGGAGACAATTGACAATAAGACTAAAAAACTTTGCTCATTTTCCTTTAAAAAGTCCTAGTTTGAAGATAAATGGTATTATTTTTTAATTTTTATAACAAATAAAAGAATGAAAGCTTGCATGCTGCTAAATTGAGTTTTATGTGTTGCCTTATGAAAAATTGAGATTGTCTTCTCGAGTCCAGCCCAAGTGTTTTTTGAGGATTTTTTCGTAAATGGCTTTTACTATGAGAGTAAACCATTTCAATCTTCTATCTAATCAGCAAGTGATTAATACATACAGTCAAACTCGTTTATAACGAGCACGGTTGTAATGAGTTCACGGCTATAGTGAGCAAATGCTACCTCCAAGATGAGTTTACGAGCATTTACATACAAATATTTCACGTATATAACGAGCACGCTTCACGGATATATCGAGCAAACTTTGACCACTTCTCACTGTCTCAAACCCGGTGGCGGTCAGCCCCTTAAATACTCATAGTGACCCAAAATATGTAACCTTGTGTTCTCGAGTCCAGCCTCTACACCCTATCCCTCGGGGAGGTTAAAGACCGCGGCGTTGTTGTTAAAAAATAATCCCTTCGTCCAAACCAAGAATTCCCAACTTGCAGGTACAGTGGCACTCGCGGAGGTCCTTTGTCCTCTCCTCCCAACCCCCAGCTCTTTTACAGCCAGGAGGTTGTGTTAGGAAGGGGGTAAGGGGCTGAGGGCATGTACAATGGCGCCCACCCCCGTCGCTCAGCCGAATGTACCCAACACCCTTTCCCACGTAAAGATGGGAAATCCCACGTTTAATCCGTCTCCTCATTAACTCTTCCTGGAATTGGTATGCTCACAGTTTGCAAAGAAAGTTCGTAGCGTTGATCACAAAAATCAGTTGAGATTTTGCCCTTGAACGAGTAACATGTCCGTACATAAAAGGAAGTGTTTGTCTATTCGCGAAAAGGTTGATATTATTCGAGAGTTAGAACGTGGTAAAAAAATGTTGAAGTGTGTAAAAAATTTAATTTATCATCGTCTACGGTTTCAACCTTATGGAAAAACAAAGAAGCGATTTTATATGCACTAGAGAACAACCTAACAACGAACAAGAAAATGAGGAAGTGCGACTTGGGTAGTGATTAAGGATGCAGCTGTGAGTAAATTTTATATGTACGTATGTTTACTTTAAATTTTCTAGTTTATTCTCATTTTTAGGTTTTTTCATAAATTTACTAAATAACCTTTCTGTTTATATATTCACTTTTACTTCTTATGTCTTATTTCACCATACGCATGCATGCTTTTGCCTTCACGGATATTAAGTTTAACGGCAATAACGAGCAAAACTAAACGGTCCCGTGGCGCTCGTTATAGCCGAGTTTGACTGTAATACCATTACAGTTGATCATAAATAGTTGTTGTTTCTTCTGCTCTTTTATAATGACCCTTTAAGAGCAGAGCCACAGTCTAGCAATACTCCTAACACAACCAAACAAATTACAGGCAGTCCCTGACTTATGTATTTCATTTGTTCTGCCAAACCTAACAAGTCAAAAATTCCATAAGTCAGAAATTTCTCTTACACATGTTAATAAATGTTTAACAAGTTAGAAAAATGTATACTTGCATAACATAATTTACATGCACTTCGATATTTATTATAATTCATTTTTATAATTATTATGCACTTATAATTTCATGAATATTACGTAATCTAACTTTTGATAAATCTTAGATATAAGTTCAGATAATACACCAAAATGATTGGGCTACATATTTCCCATATAAAAGCATTGCACTCATTACCATACCAATAAAAAAATTCATTGCTAGAGATTTTCTTGAAATTACATGTTAATAATTTCATAAAACGTTGGTATATACGTTCAAATACAAACTAAAAAAGCACAACCAATTTGATACGTCAAACTAACACTAACTATTATAATTACATCAACTTTTTGAACTTCATGTTGTTGCAGTTCACGAATTTGGACTTCGTGACAACATTTTTTATGACCATTACTTGTGTTTCGCACATATTAGGTACTTGTTTGTTGTTTGAGTGCCCAGTCAATTCGCCTCTCTTACAGCACAAATGGGTATCTCAGAGGCAGTGCAATGAATAACCGGGGAGGGAGGAGGGAAACCCGGTGCCGGCATTTGCCTGCTCTTACGAAGAACACCAGGGGGGCCAACAGCTTAACGTCCCTTCCGAAGGACGGAACAGCTAAATTTGCGCAGTCCCCTCAAACCACGCAAACAGGGGGCCGGGTGACCTCGCACAGGATTCGTACCCGATGACTTTTTTCAAGCATCGGGCGAGTAGCAGCCAGCGTCCTAACCACTACACCACCGGCACCCCCAACATATTACTTGCATTTTGCCTCATGCGTTTATGATACTTTTTTGTTTCTAAGTTTATTTTAAACTTGAGCACCCTAGAAATGGACATTATTATTATATTATATTTATAATGCTCATTACTAACAGTTTTCAAAGTAAATGTGTTAACCATTAACTTAATTCTTTTGTAGCTCAGTTTAAAACTCACTTCCAATGGTGCTATTTTTTAACAGTCAAAGTTGCTGGCATCTAGTGGCCAAAAAAAAATTATTGGCTAATAGAAAAGCATCCTGCACATTTAGTTTTAAATAACTTTTACGAGTATGACATTGAAAATATTCATTCTTCGTGTACGAGGTTGCTGGTTTTGACCAAAATATTTAATGATTTAATGCTATTATCTTTGTATTTTTAAGGTAATTTAAGGAACTGTTGTTTTGTTAGGTTTTCATTGTTTAATATGAATTTTTAATGTAAACCTAAGAATTGCTATCATCTTGTAAGGTAAGATTTTCTGCCGCGTATTTTGAACGTGATTATTTTTAAAAAATGTTATAACTTTATTATGCTAGGTTTTGATTTTCTGTTATGCATTTCTAACATAATTAGTAAAAGAAATGGAACCACTTTTTAATGCTAGTATTTTTTTATGGTTTGGAAATGTTTGTTGCAGAATCCAGGAAAACATTTGTACATGATGTACTCAGCATTCCATTTCAGGAGTTCAATTTAAATTAAACCATTTCCTTAGAATGAACAAAAGAAGATCGCAAATCACATGCAAAATTTTGTGGAGATAAGAAGTGGAATCGCTTTGTTATGCTGGGTTTTCATTTGCTATTACACATTTGAAGGTAATTAAAAGTATTTTTTTTACTTTATAACGTTAAGTTTTTCATTTCCTGTTACGTTTCTTTTATCTAGACTTGCACTTTGCAAATTTGCATTTCACATCAGTTTTCCAGAACCAATTATTCGCAAAGTTCAAAAAGGTGATGTAAATAAATATTTATTAATATATAGTATATATAATATAAAATGAATTTATTTATTAAATAAATAATGTATAGTAATGTTAGAACAAATTTTATGTTATAGAAATAGAAAATGTTCATTGTGATGAACCTATACATAAAGTCGAAAATATATAAGTCAAGTCACCTATAAGTCGGGGACTGCCTGTACATAGTGTGATTTTTTAAAATGTAATGTTGATTTTTTCCTTTACCTGTTAACAATAAAATAAATTTCATTTTACATTTTTGGATTCTACCCATTTTCAATGATATTTTTCAATTTTTATTTTTCCCACAGCAATATCTATTGTAAAGTATAGTCAAAGAACACAAAAAATTAATATTTAAACAATGAACTACAAAATTATTTACAGTGATATGACAAAGTACATTTTGGTTGTGAAAGTTAGTTTATTTATTTAAAATGTCTGACAACATTTGAAATAGGGGTTGTGTATTGGATTGCTCTGGACCACTAAATTATGGAAATGAAAGTTGAATATTTCACAAAACAGTTTTGAAGGAATGGAGAATTGTCTATCATCTTAAATGCTGTATTGATACTACTTTGGCAAATAAAGACTATTATTGAACACAGGGTTAGTATCACAAAAAGTATTTAAACATTATATTCGGTACTCAATTGAAGGTATTGGCTGAGGAATGAGTACAGAGAGAGAGATGATATATTTATTAAAAAATGAATGCGGTAAATAAAAACCAAAATACTAAACAAAAAGCAGGAGCTTATGCTAGGCTAATCTTTTCTGTATCTCAATATTGGCCACAAACATATTAGTCAAGACACTCACAACTTATCGTATAAACTATTACTGATGCCACTGCAGACAAAAAACTAACATGGAAATTATAAAAAAGGAAATAATGTCTAGGATTGCTAACTTGAACAAAATCTCAATCTACAAACATCAAGATTTTTATGAAATTAAAATTTGTAAATATTCTTAATTTTGATTTTAAACATTTTAACTAAATATTACACAAAATTCCAAGATGGAAAATTATTGTTTGATATTGCTCCCATTACATACATTATTGTTAAATTATTACATGAAATAAATTGAACGTCTCTTACTATTAATCATTTCCTATCCAATTATGAATAAAATTTTTAAAATCCTGCCAACTGGTTGCAAAATTTGTTAATATGAGGAACTATTTGAGTATGTGACAGTGTCATAGATATGTTCTACTATTCATTGAGGATGAGTGGTCATCGGTGGCCATTTTATCTTTCTTCCATTATTAGATTTAGTTCTTGAGCAATTGAGTAAGTGCAAGTGTGAGTGAAGTTTTTATTAAACTTACAGTTAAGGAGTTCAATTTTTAATTTCAACATGGTAAATAATGAAAACCGTGCTTACCTTAAGTGTCCCTCGATGAATGAAACATCCTGGGAGTCTCCTATTCGTTGAGGATTACTAGTCATCAGTGGCAATGATGCTGATCTGCAATTAACAGCGATCATTAAATCATTTATAAATATTTTATGATTATCTAATGGTAGTCAAGTCTTTTAACTTGATATTGTATTTTATATTTCAATATAATCCCTGAATGCGCAGAACCAAGGTCTCAAACAAAACATTCACAAACAAGTTTTAATTATCAACTCATTATCTATATACTACGGGCAATGTCCATGAAAAATGACTGGGATGAATGAAAACTATTAAATTAAAATTGGTGACATATTGTGATAAAACTGTGGTGAAAAAGTGAAGTGCTCAATTGCATCAGCATAACGTGATTTTTACAAGTTAGCTATTACACTCCATTAACTATGTTTTTGTTTTCGAGTCAGCATATCTTATAAATTACTTTTTTGTTGTAGGTAGAAGTTCGAAAATATTTCAATTCAGTTGTGAAATCACCTGAATCAGCATGGAATCCGTATCAAGCAAGAAGTTTAAAGGGGTAGGCACTGGATCTAATTCACAGGAAATTTTGCAAACATGCACACCATAAGCGCAATACTGTTAACTCATGGTGGAACAGAGTATAGCTATTGGCTAAAATTACAGCATCTGCATTCATACTTAACACAAAAAAGAAAATTGAATAAAGAAAATGAACATAAATAAGCAGAATAATCTTTTCATTTGTCTCTTTTTATTTTGTTTTCATTTTGCAATTTGAGCGATTAACTACAACACTGGAACAGTGGATATCATTTATGGGAATGGTGGTATTGTTGGTCACAAGGATAAAGGAAGAGAGAGAGGGCTTGTTCAAAATAAAGCAAGGATTAATGAATCAGGGAAGAAAGTTTTCTTCAGAAAGCATGAGCTTCTATGGCTAAAATTTGCTGGAACAACATTGATCTAACAGCATATTAGGAAAAGATTTATTGTAAGATAACTGCCATATTTTCAAGTCCCAAAATTTAATTTTTGTCGCGTGTTTCACATTAAACAAAAGTTACAAAATAATCTATGGCCTAATGTAACAGTTTTTCCTATTTAGTTACCGAGAGCAAATTTCTAGTGACCAACAAGTAGTAGTATTCTAGTGATCAGAAAATAATTATCTAGTGACTTACTGAAAAAAATGACTGGCAACACTTTGTATCAGCTCTGGCTTGATGGAGTAATTATCCTTCTTTGGGCCTAATGAAATTTGCAGTTCAATAAAAACAAAATGTTTTATTTAACTCAATTGTTAGATTTTAATTAATTATGCAGGACCTGGTGGAAGTAATAATCTGTTGGTTGCATTTCATTTTCTAGCAATGTCATCTCAAGAACACGAGTTACAGAAGTGTCTGTGGCTCTCTATAAACTTTCTAGTAAAAACTCCTTGTTCTCTATAGATTGTATGAGTACATTTTGCCAGATTGGTATTACATAGTTCTTTTCTCTTGTCTCAAAATGTGTTATTGTGAAATATAGCCTTTTCCGATTTCAAGTGCATTGAAATGAAGTTATGTTGTACTGTTTACTTTATGCCATTTCTATGTTCATAATAATTTTATGTTGAATTATATATTATGTTCTGATACCATTCGTATCTCATGTAGTACCATAAAGATCCATAAAATACAGCATTTAACATCTTTTTGTGTTTCAAGAGGTTTTGAACCCAAGGTTTTGGAACCAATTATTTTTTATGACATGGGTTCTTATGGGAAATATTGATTCATTTAACACTAGAACCCCGGGACCGTGGCCCATACCTAAAACCCTGGAACCGGTCACTTTGACCGGTCGTATTTTTTCTTGCTTTTCGATGAGATTTTGTGGTTTTCTTGGCTTGAATGTCTTCGTTTCAATATAAACTTACAATTTTTTTTTCAACAATACCATTTTACCTAATATTAGTGGCTTACACATTGGTCGCCTACCCTCTTGGCGCAGGATTTGAAAATCTAATGCTTGGCTCAACGAATTTAATGAGTGCATTTGGAGGATGGAAACATTTTCTACTCGATAAGTAATAATTAGGTAAGTATCCAATGAAATATCTTTATTAGTGCTCTGTTGTACAGTACTTGCTTCATTTCATTTCACACAGATAACGATCTATTTTACTACTACTGTGCATGAGCCGCACACCCGCTTTTTGCAGGAATTGCAGAGATAGGTCGTTTTGTTTTCTTTGCAGCGTCCGACCTGACACGTCCTTCTCTTCCTTCCTGGTAACTCCTGTCTATTACCAAAATCGTCGTGTGGACCAGCGATCAATCTTCCTGGTCTAGATGCTACAGTGGCTGCCCTCAGCTCATCTGTAAGTTGCAGGATGAAGTTGCACCTACAAATTTTCTTCCCTGTGACTTCTTGAAACACGATCCAGGAATTGATCACCGATATATCAAGGATATTGTACAATACGTGAACTGGCCATCTTCGCGTTCCACTGCGTACAGAATATTTTCTACGCATTTGGTCTGCAGCATCAACACCACACTTCGTTTTGTTGTAAAATGAAACAGATTCTGGTAACTTCTTGTGAGTGCCTCCAATCAATATGTCTTTGTGCATGGTGCTAAGTATCAGCACATTCTTGTTTACTTTCCCCTGGTAAACTGTCAGTGTCGCATCATCTGCTGTAAAAAGCGTTGTTTCATACAATGGTGCACGCATCTCTTTCACTACTGCAGGAATTTCTCTCCTAACTCGGTTCATAGTTCCAACGAGGGAGGTGTTACAATTCTTTAGTCTTTTAGCAAGCTTGAGCGATGTAAAAAAATTATCAGTTGTAATGTTTCGCCCTTTGTGTAGGTATCGCTCTGTCAACTTCATTACATCGTATTCTGGCAGTGATTCATCTTGTGGTCGGCTCTCATCCTTACCCAGATAAGGAAAGCCATGACAAACGTACTTTGAATCCACATCTGCTAATAGCCAAAACTTGATACCAAATTTATCCGGCTTGTTTGCCATATATTGCTGGAATGGGTAACGACACTTTGTCGGGTACAACTGCTCGTCGACAGTGAGGAAAGTTCCCGGCACGTAGCATACGTAGCAGTTTTCTGTGAATTTATTCCAAGTGCGTGATGCGAGCGCAAATTTGTCTTTTTGCAGGCGCTGTGATCGGAATGACTTTTCGTCCAAGCGAATATAACGCATTATTTCAGCAAAACGGTCTCTACTCATTGTTTCTCCAAACACGCCTGGACCCCACTTCTTGGACCACATCTCAGCAAGCTCCAGAGACCTGGCATCGAGTGCACCGCGTATGTACAGGAGAGCAAAAAATGCGCCCAACTCGTCAAGGGAAACACACCAGGAGTCATTGCCGAGCTGCTTCCGAGCCTCTGCCTGCATACAGTGCTGAATATGACGTACCATAGACTCATCAATGAAAAGTCTCCAAGAGCTCAAGACACTGCTATCGTTTACGTGCCGTTTGGCATGTGGTGTAGGGCCCGGCTTCTCCCGGAACATGTTCTGCTGGGCTTGTCGGCCTGGATCATGAACAATATCTGCCACAGTCCATACCGTTTGTCCATCTTTGCCCAATACGAGCGTGCCAATGGAAGGGCGCTCATGACCTCGTTCACGTTGCGCTGATACGGGCTGTGCTGAATATGTTTGCTACGCAGTGGATGCGATGAGGGACGAGGTCTGCTGTCCAGCCGAAGAACGCCCGCGCCCTCCCCTCCAACCGACAGCACCGCGGCGGCTCCTCCCTCTTGACCTACGTCCTCGCGCAATATTTATTGATAGTCATATTACACTATGTTAGTAAAAGTTTGTACTTCTGTGTTTACAAATAAAAAATACATACTTCTACAATACCTTGTGTAGTTATTGATGCACTTGCTCCCTCAACTGCGTTGCCGTCACTCATGTCACTTCCTACATCACTAGCTGATGAAGATGGAATATACACTGCGTAATCATCGTCTGAAATTTTTCTTTCTGGCTCCGGATCATCCACATCGGACTGGTCTTCCGATATTTCATTCAAAACTCGAACGATTTACTGTTTGCGTTCTTCGAGTTTGAGGGGGAAAAATCTACCGGACAAAGTGACCGGTTCAGGAGTTTAAGGTAGTAATGCCTACTGCTCGTGAACAATACAAACTATATGGTTTATACTTGGGGAACTAACAATTCATACTAAAAGATTAAAAATCATGAAATTACGGCGCACTATCACGCCTACAACACGAACAGTAGCGATGTCATTTTCATAACCGGTCAAAATGACCGGTCCCGGGGTTCTAGTGTTAACAATGTTTGTCGCGATTATATCAAATGAATTAACAATGTTAATCGAAGACATTGTATTTGAAACTTTGATAAACAGGAAAAAACAATGGATATTAGAGATGTGTCAAAGAACTATATTTGTACATCCGAGGTTTTGTGTCATATCTATGATACACTTTCAAAATAAATAAAATGAAAAACTTATAGCATTTAAATCAATATGACTTTAAACAAGTAAAGGTATAAAAATGAATTTTTATAACCAACTTTTATATGGCTAATACTTTAATATGAATAAACTTTATAATAAAATTATGATAACTATTCAGTTTGCATGGGTGTAAAAATTTGCAAAAGTGTCTATCTACAAGCTGTTGAGTGATTTGGAGGTCTCTCTATTTAATCTTTTTACAGGTGAGAGAATGGCAGACAGAAGAAGAGAACTCAGTGGCAAACATAAGAATGTTTGGTATATAAGTAGTCAGAAGTTTGATAGTATCTTTTGTTTCGTCAATGGAAATAGTAACTTATCCATTCATATTGCTTAAAATCAACGAAAATATACTGCTAGTTCAAAGTAATTCAGCTTTAGATACTAGTAGGAGTGAAATTGTTGAATATTTCATATTTTAGTCACCTGTAATTACTTTGGTTTATGCTGAATAATACACATTTCTGTAGAAATACAGAAAAAGCTAAATTTGTCGCTAGACATGGCAAAAATGATGGAGTGACATGTCGCTAAACCCTAAAAAAAGTCACTAAACTAAGTAACAAGTCACTAAATCTAGCGACAAACTCGCTAACCTGGCAACTATGAGTGTACACAGCATTCCTCCTCTTATTTCACATCAGCTTCTGATGGCAAGACACTGCTCTCGAAATATTTATCTAGTACGTTTCTCTAAAATTTAGAGATTCAGTGTGCATGAGTGCTTTGTCTGATAGATCCCTGTCGATGCCGAAAGGCACATAAAACTACAGACAACCATTTGCAATACTAGGTCCCTGGCGCAGTTTAATTTCCTCTAAATCTTATTATTATTCCCCTTTTCCCTTTACCCCTTAGTGTGTGTTTGTGCTCATGTTTGTAGTTGTCTATATAGTAGGTCCCTGTCCTGGTCATACATAAGCACAAACCTAGCAAAAATGCGATTTTCAGGTTCCCGGTGCAGATTAATCTGTCGCAAATCCAGCCTTTTTATCCTTCTTTCATCTTTAAGATTAATTCTTGAGTGATTGAGTGTGTGCATATGTGAGCAACATCAGGTCCCTGGCAAGGAGTAACAACCCCTAAACCTGTAAGTTTATATTTTTTATTTCCATTTATTGATCTCACACCCTCCGTTTTTGCTGTTTTTCTCCACATTCCCTTTCTTGTTCAGTGTGTCTCTAAATTTTGAGTCATATGGTTAAGGAGTTAAATTTTTAATTTTAATATGGTAAATAATGAAAACTGAGCTTACCTTAAGTGCCCCTCAATGAAGGAAACGTCTTTGGAGTCTCCTATTCATTGAGAATGAGTAGTCATTAATGGCATTGGTGCTGATCTGTAATTAACAGCAATCATTAAATCACTAATAAATATTTTATGATTATCTAATGGTAGTAAAGTCTTTGAACTTAATATTATATTTTATATGCCAATATATTTCCATAATAGTCAGAACTAAGGTCTCATCCAAAACATTCAAACAACTTTTAATTATCAACTCATTATTTCTGATAAACTACTGGTATTGCCTGTGAAAAACAACAGGCATGAATGAAAATGAGAAGTATTTCATTAAAATCAGATCTACTAAATCATTAATTACAAAGTCTTTGTCAACATTTATCAAATCTTACAAAATGCGTGTCAATTATATGTTCATTGTTCGTGATGATTTTAAATTTTAGCAAAATTTACTACATAATTTTCTCAACTGTTTCTGTTTAGCAACTAAAAGAGACATGAAAAACCATGAGTTCCCTGCAATATAAAATACCAGTTTAGAAGACCTTCAAGAAACTTGTCTTATTATTGAACATTAGCATGACTTACCTGAAAAAAAGATGAGATACTGAGCTTGGAACAAATTCTGCCATGTACTCATCGTGTTTCCCTCCAACATAACATCAACTACCTCCAGAAGGAGACAGAGGAGACCATACTCGTAACCTCCATCCTGTGTTGGATAACCGTGAAATATCTGCAATATAAAATATCAATTTAGAAAACATTCAAGAAACATCCTATTATTAAACATCAGCATGACTTCCCTGAATATAAGTTGAGAGATCCTGAGCTGGGCCAAATATTCCACTATGTGTTCATTGTATCTTCTCTCCAACATAACTTCACAAACTACCTCCAGGAGGATATGGCAGGACTACACTCGTAAGCTACATCCTCTCTTGGAGAACCATGAAATCTCTGTAATATAAAATAGGTACCAATTAAAACGAAGAACCTATCTGGATGGAAATAAAACATCAAAACGTACTTAAGCATGAAGAATGAAGTGTCTTCATTCTTCCCCCTTCGAGCTTTTGGTAAAACTGCAGCCGCATCTGTCGACGCTTTTCGTTTATGGAAAAAGAAATTAGCTGTACATGCCATTTGATTTAGTATTCATAAAGGCAAAAAATAAAAGCTAATATAAAATACAGAATACCCGCATGTGTGTCAATCGCATATAATATCAATCGTGTGTAAATACGTATTGAAAGGTGAATCAGGGCTTATGATTTTGTGTGTGCAATGGGTGGAAACGCTGGGGAAGTGACGTGTATGGAAGGGGGCGCAGGGAGTGGGTGCGGCGCACAAACCATGGCCGTGCATTTGTCAGGGATGCAAAACAGACAAACAAAAACACACAATAATAATTGGATGAAAATTGTGTATATCACCCTAAACATGCATCGAATGGTGCACTATGATGCATTGATAAAGAGACAATAAAAATACGAAAAATATATTGACATAAATGTAGATATATATTATATATATATATTAGCATAGGTATAAATATAGGATCGCAATGACCTCATTAGCAAACAAGGTAAAATAAATTGACATAAATGATATTAAATGCCATTGCACTGTAAATATAACCAAATAAGGTCAAATAAATTTAAAAATACGTGTCAAAATGTTTTCACAATTGGTATAAAATTTGGTTCACAGAGTACACACAACCCAATAAGATAAAACAAATGAACATAAATGCATATTAATACACATACAATGGCATAGGTATAAAAATGGTATTGCAGTGTACACAAGCCAACAAGGTAAAACAAATTAACATAAATGCATATTTATTCATACAAAATTGCATAGATATAAAATGGGATCGCAGAATGTATATAAGCAAACAAAGTGGAAAATGCAATGAAATACTACTCTTAACCTTGAGGAGTCGATCAATCAATGGAATTATGGAAGACCTCGCCAAATTTTCTCATGAAAAGGAGTAGGAGTTGGTATTTCTTCCAACCATTCCAATTTATCTTCTAATTGAAAGCTCTCCACCTGATAATGACACAGACTATGCAACAACTGAAATTAACAGAAATACAAGATTATAAGAAAGTTGAAGATTATGATGGGCTACTTTCTAAAATATTTTCAAGATTCCATCAAATTCTTGTTAAAAATGTCATTTACATACGATAAGGAGCATGTACAATGTATATCTCGCAAGTAAATGACAAGCAAATTAAGAACGGAAAAGTAACAAAGTATCGATTTTACACTTAGGACATTAAAAATATTTCTCAAATTTGAGTACGGGCAAGTTCCTTAAAAGTAGGCGAAGGCATTGATGGGGAAAATTGCAAAACCTTTTCCACATTTTTCTGAAGCTATTGTATCAACGTTTGCATGCAGGTACCCAGAAAATTACTTCGGGGGAGGTGGTCTTAGGCCGAAAACCAATTTCCAGCAATTGATTAAATGAAAGTCCTATTCAAATAATATAAACTTTTATAACGTTTTTAGTTCTCATAACTCAACGTAGCAAGTGGCAGAGCAGCAAGGGTAACGAAGCTACTTTGTAGCGTGGTTATCGCAGATTCCACAAATATCTGCACACCGAGGGCGTCATCATATTACATTTCTGATGAGAGCGGCTTTGCTCGCTTTGATGGCAAGCGATTGCCTGCTATGATCCAGCATAGTCAAATTCACCCCACGTTCAAGAAAACTGAAGATAATGAAATTATGCAGCGTAGTGAAGTTATTCTTATTCTTGTATTGAGAAGAAATGCCGAATTTCAACCACTTAAGTGCTGACAATGGGTGCAGATAGAACTGCGGTTAAATAGGGATAAATGGAATTCAGCTACCACTCGCGGGAATTAAGTAAGTTTCCGCTTCGGAAAGGAATTAATGATTGTGGACGATTGTTTCGATAGCCAGTCGCCTCAACAAAAAAGATATCCTCCGCCTCGTTTCCATTTTTTGTTATTTAAATAATAAATCGTATGACCTGGAAAGTTCATTTCCACCTTGTTCTCTAAAAACCTTCTTTGGAATGGGAACACGTGTTTAATCAAAGCGGGCATTAAAAGCCGACCGTAGAGAATCATACCGTTCGCATTCATTGTAACTCGCAGCCATTCTCGGGACCATTCTAGTTTGAATGCCATACCTGCCTGTTGAAAATTATCCCCGAAATTTTATCGGACAATATACAACGAGGGTAAATACGAAACTTGGACGTTTTCTTTGAAGGCATTAATCGCACAAGAATAAAAAACCGCTTGCTTTCGGGATGCAGTTACATGAGAAAATCACAACATTTCTCTGTCAGGAAGGTCTCTGTATCTCTCAGTGTCAGTGTCGGCGAGCAAAGATATCGAAGAAACCACGATGAGAACTTTTCAATCCGAAAATAAATACGGATAGGAATAGCGTCGGCGTATATATTACGGTGTAATTAGTTCAAAAATATCAGAAGTTACAAAAATCGAGAAGAAATGCTCGTGGCTCCAAGTCATCGATCGTTTCGAAGAGACATCAAGCAAATAAAATATATTCCAAAATAAATTTCAATGAAATGGCGAACATTTTGACCACCGCCTTCACAAAGCAAGCAAATTACCTTTAAACTCTCCACTTCGGCACACTCGGACTTTCGCTAGTTCAGAACCGAACAGGTAGACCGCTCAACATGGAATGAAATCCACAGCTGCTTGCATGGTGGCGTAACTCATAGTGATGCTCATTTGTTTATTATAAAATTAGAAATTCCTTTTTTTCAATAAAATGTAATACAGTAATGTAATCATATAAAATCATATTTAATACATAATTATACTAAAACGCTTATTTTCTCTTTTGAAAATATTTTTTTGATTATGTATTTCTGAAAACATAAGATGTCATTTATTTTTACGTTGCTGAAACTGTCGATATGGCGGGGTAATATCTACTATATAAAGCTGCTTAGTCCTTATTCACTAGCTGACTAACGGAAATCCTGGAAAAATTAATTAATTTCCCGGAAATGCGGAAAAACTATCCCATTTGAAAAGCTTGGAAATCTGTGCAGGGCTTCATATTATTACAATTAAAAATAAGTTAACATTAACATAGGAACTTGAAACGAATACTGTTATATAACTGAAAGAATAAGGTTAATTATTTTTGAAGATTTATTCCAAATCGATGCCGAATTGGCGTAGAATTTTGTTTCTAATCAGAAAAATAGTGACATTTTTAACAACAAAAATATGAACTACCATGGCAAGGAGTGCAAGCCTTTTTATTGGAATTGGTAATCTGTATATTTTAATAGTATCAATTCAATGCTTTTCCAAAGGGAATTGATCGACTACATTATAATCCCGTTGATTTCAACTAACGACGTCATCAATTTAGAACACGATCTTTCATATTAAATAAAAACACATTACTCCTTTTTAGATGTTCTTTACAAAAAGTAAACAAAAACGCCTTATGGTCGGGTCATGTCCATAATTACATAAAAATCTGATGTGGCCACCACATGACTTTCTCCATATCAGTAATAGTTCTAAAAATTCCAAATAGGGTACATGATAATAAATATTTTAAGAAACTGCGAGAAAATTTTAGACTTTACAAAGAACAGAAATTAACTTCTGATATTGAATATAGCCACAAAGCTCCAACAATTAAGAAAATAAAAAGGAGCGTTATACTAAGACGTAACTAAGCGTCAATTAACAATAGTCTTCGGTAGGTGGCGTGGTGGTGGCAGCTAAAAATATAAGATATCTCTTAAATAATGCATTATATGGAAAAGTATTTCAAACAAAGATTGTAGAAAATTAAATTTTCTACAACGTTTATTCCAGTATATTTTTACATTTATCAAATATTAATGCAAACATTTCAAAATAACTGCTAAGTGACAAGGGTAAACACCCACTTCTGATCGACCGATTTTTATCAAAAACTAATCAGTTTTTGTGACCTTTATGGAAATGTTAAATATAAAATTTCGTGTTGACCTGATTAATAGTTTTTGAGTTAGAGCACCCACAAAAAAGTTATCACATACACACACACACAGAGACATCATCGAGAAAATTGTCCAAACGTATTCAGGGGACCTCAAAACGTGTATTTCCGTTGAAATCTCGAAGTCGATTTTTCATATATGGAGAAATTAAAAAGTTTAATTTGTAAGTGTGGAACCCCTGTTAGGTTGGTCCGGTACAAATATGCTATTATGGTTTTGCATATATGTGTACATTATAAATAATATATTTGGTTAAAATTGATGTGGACAGTTCAACACAAATACTTATAAAAAGAATTTTTTATATTACTTGTAATGTGGCAGCCCTGCCTTCAATATCTATACCAAAAGTCTTGATTTTGTTATTTTATGTTGCAAACCTCCTTCATACAAAATTTCGTAGGGATCGGTTCCGCCAATTCCTTCCAAATTCATAATTACCGAAAGGTTTTATTTTGCAATTGTGGCACCGCTGTGGAGTCGAAATATGTCCTTTTGGTCTTGTATTTACGTGAAGATTCTATGTTCATAACAAATTTGGTTGTAATCGGTTCAGCCAATTCTTCCCTGATATATGCGTGCGGACGGACATCACGAAGATAATCGTGCTTTTCAGCAATGACGAAAAGCATAACTGCTGTAACCAATTTACATTTAGCTCTACCACATGGTCTCACTCAAAATACGCGCTTGTGTTTTTAGTGCAATTCCTAATTCTTAACGAAATAAATATTTTTTCATATGGACTCGAATATTGGTTTTCCTGGAATAAAACATTTATATATAGTAGTAGTTCGCAACCACCTGTGGGTGACTGCAGCCTTTATCAGGGGCGAAAAGTAGACCGCCGCCAGGGTCGTCTCGTCCCTCTAAAGGGAGACAAAATGCCCCCGGGGTTTAACCGGCGCTCTTAAGAAGCGAAATCGTGTCATAGTGAAATGATTCAAGAGATGGAATTAATTTTTGGTCTTGATATTTAAGAAAAGTTTTGAGTAGCATATGGAATGCTTTATATTTTAAAAATTTTTCAAAATAAATTTAGAAATTTCAAGAAGGTAATTTTTGGAATAATTTCCGATTTATTCTTGGAATGGATTTTAGATTCTTTCCTGATTTTTTTTGCAATTTCTTACGAACTTAAAAAAAATATTTCTTTGCAGAAGAGTTTTGTAAATTTTTGAATTTTTTGGTGAAATAATCCGGAATATATTTTGGAAATTTATGAAAAATTCCGAATATTTTCATGTAATAATTTTTAGAATTTTTATAAATGTCTTGATAAGTTTTTGTAATATCTCACAATTTTAATCGATGATGCCGCAACAGTACTAGCGAAAGCCATCGCAATAATTCGAAATAAATCATAACATTCATAATCTACTTCGTCTTTCTCTATTTTCACCGAGTGCGGTTGTATTTTATAGAAACAGAAGCCTCAAACATAACACGATGAAACGATTGCGGCTGCATGTGCGTCTGAATAATTACAGTTTCCATTGGTAAGCAAAGAACGTTAAACTGTTTTTAAAACGGGAGAGGATGTTTGGCTCTTTATCGAATGAACATGGCCGTGCGACGAAGAAAACTCGTCTGCTCGAATACGCGGAATGAGAGTTGTATTTATTTTCGCGTAACAAAAATGAAATTTAAATACATATTAAAGTTCAAACAAATTAAAATTTTATGTATATTCATGAATTCTATTTTGTGTAATCTTATTACAAATAGCTAAAGGTAAAGCTATTTCAAAAACAAAAATCCATTTTAAATCTCCCGCACTATGGTTTACTTACAGCTTGGCCGATAGATGTCCCGTCCACGAAATAAATCCAAGACACAGGATAATTATCATCATAACTGACAATTTTAATGAAAATAGTTATAAATAGAATAAAACATAACAATAAAAATCTTACTATTAGAGAGATATCTGACATTTAATACCTAAATATCATATAAAGAATAACAACTATAAATCATATATTGATTAACGGGAATACTTTAAATGCTAGCGAAGATGAAATCCAACCCGAAAACTAAAATCGACGATCCTTTTCGGTTCAATGGGGAGATGATGAATTGGTTGTCATGTATGATACATGATGCCTGGTCCATGGAAAACGTTACGACACTTCCAGGTGAAACCTATCTGATCCCCATCACAAATTTTTAAGGTGAAGGTTTAAGTTAGACATTAGCGGGACTTCAGACGTTGGATAAAAGCGCGCTCATATCGTTATATGATCGATCCCATTGAACGTTAGCTACTAGATCGGTTACCGGCTTTTAAGTTTTCACCACTCTTCAGCTTTTCTATATGATTTGTAGGATAGGCAAAAGTGGAATGGAACTAGCCAAGCTGGTATCAAACTGCCCCAACGGATGTCCTCGAAGAGTTACACCGAAGAAAACTCCTCCCTCTCAAATGGCGAGATTGCCAAGCAAGAAATTGATGGAATAATATGATCCGAATATCCTATGCAGACAGGCATAAGCTGTAAAGTTGGGAATAATTTTGAAACGAGAAAAAAGTCTGCTTTTGGCTAGTTCCGTCCCAACCAAGGAAACATCCGCGTTCAGAAACTAGAAAAATTGTTCTGCTACGATAGTTCAGAGGTAGAATATCCGCCCGGCAAGTGGAAGACCCGGGTTCGATTCCCGGTCATAGCAGACTTTTTTCTCGTTTCAAAATTATTCCCACCTTTACAGCTTATGCCTGTCTGCATAGGATCTTCGGATCACATTATTCCATCATCAGGAGATGGGTTTAAAAATTTATAAAATTTCTGTTTTTCTTCACCCCTTCTGAAGAGTGTGAAAATGTTAAAAACTGAAGAAAAGTATGAAATCTATGAGAAAGCTAAAGTAATTATTGATAACATTAAAAAGGAGAAGAGATATGAAATCTAATCCGTGTACGCTTGCAGAGCAACCGATGAAAAGATATAAAATGTCAGACACCTTAGTTCAGTTTATGGATACAGACACAATAAATGATCACATTTCTCCAGACGAATTGACTGCATATATTGACTTAAAACTATCTGACGACATTACTAATAATTTTGATTGGTGGGATAAGCAAAAGAATTGTTTGCTAAAATTAAGTATTTTAGCGAATCGTATTTTTGCAATACCAGCGACCAGTGCTCCATCAGATAGGTGTTTTAGATTGGCGGGACATGTTGTTAGTGAAAGAAGAAACAGTTTAGGTCCCGCAAACGTGGATGATGTCCTATTTTTAAATAGTCATTTTAAATCTCAGGGCAGATAATATTAATTAATGTTTCCTTTTTCAATTAAATTATTTTGTAAAAATAAATCGTAGATTTATTTTTTCGATCTTAAAAAGGAATGTTAATGTACAATTGCATTTATTTTAATTTATACAAAATAAATGACTGACTCAGAAATAATATTTTTATTTTTTCACGATTTCTTGCTACGGATTTGTGTATCGAGGACCAGGCAGCTAAAAAATATGGATCGGGTCGGAAAAGTAGGCCTTCTGTGCGGGTGCGAGACTGCGGGTACAGGTCGGGTGCGGGTTAATATTCTGCGGGTACGGGTCGTGTATGGGTTCGTAGTCTGCGGGTACGGGTGAAAAATATCATACCCGTGCAGGGCTCTAGTTCGAACCACCTCACCATCGCGTAAGACGAGTGCTTTAGTCACCTCGGCCACCGGATTCTTACTTTGGTGCTGCGATAAATGTGTATTTGAATCCACGTGGGAAGATAGACGCGTTCATCATAGCAACGAGATTAAACAAACTATTGTCATTGTTAATGCTGTAATCTTTTAATACAAGTCTCTTTATTTTAATTGGTATTGATACGAGCATTGCTATGTTTTTTAAGGGATATTTCTGCTAATCATTGTAAGTTTTTATTTATCGTATTTGTTATTGATAGTAAGTTTTTATTTATCTTAAATACTTTTTGTCTTTATTCACTATTTAAGATAGGTAATACTGTTGTAAAGGATGTTAATTTGAACAAATTGAAATGAAACATTTTAAAGTGTTGTGTTGTAGCTTAGCAATTCTTCAGATAAATATATTTATACAGTGTTTTATATGGATGGTTGATGTGATGTTAGGAAAAGAACGATTTAGAATTTTTGTCATTTAAATATGAAATATTCAACAATTTCACTCCTACTAGTATCTAAAGCTGAATTACTTTGAACTAGCAGTATATTTTCGTTGATTTTAAGCAATATGAATGGATAAGTTACTATTTCCATTGACGAAACAAAAGATACTATCAAACTTCTGACTACTTATATACCAAACATTCTTATGTTTGCCACTGAGTTCTCTTCTTCTGTCTGCCATTCTCTCACCTGTAAAAAGATTAAATAGAGAGACCTCCAAATCACTCAACAGCTTGTAGGTAGACACTTTTGCAAATTTTTACACCCATGCAAACTGAAAAGTTATCATAATTATATTATACAGTTTATTCATATAAAGTATTAGCCATATCAAAGTTGGTTATAAAAATTCATTTTTATACGTTTACTTGTTATAGTCTTCCTTAAATTAATTACACCTTTTAATCAGGGCCGTGCAAAGGTACTTGGGGCCGAATGCAAAAGGGGTTAAGGGGCCTCGTTTATTTATGTTGAGACAAAAAATATTGAGTGGAGCATTTATTTATTAAGTATTAATTATTACAATTATTTTAATACTATTAAAATATAATTATAACAATATTTTTATGTTTTGATAAAGTGTCAAAAAAAACAATCACCTATAATAAACATTATTAAATGTTATTATCAACTTGACACAGAGGGAATTTACACAAATATGTTTTATGTATGTTAATATTATTATATTTTGTTAAATAGTCAAAATAAACAATTTTTTAAAAACATTTCAAATTCTATGCTCCCTCGATTGGGGTCCGCCAGATCGGGGGCCCTGGTGCGGCGCATCCAATGCACCCCCCATTTGCACGGCCCTGCTTGCAATCTAAAACTCGAAAAAATTTGGGCTTATAGAGAAGGGCGATGAACCGCTTGCACCCGGGCGGCAAATATGCCCGTCGCGGCTCTGGATAAAATGCACAGGGACTCAACAGGAGAGACCTCGCTTCGCTCGGCCAATGATGACAAATTGTTTTATCTTGCATTTTTTTAATTCTTAATCATTCCTTATTTCAATAACTTGAAACAAAAACTATTTCGGGGATATTATTAACTGTTATCAAAATCCCTTTCCTACAAAAAATGTCAGAAATCTAGCTTGAAATTATTGCTGAAGTTACATTTGAAACATTTTGAAGAACGATTATTTTTAATTTCACACCCCATAACCGTTAGTTAAACTATTGTATAAGCATTTCAAATGACTGATCGGGCCATGATGAAAATTTCAAAGAGCAAGTTTTGAGAATTTTTTCGATTCTGTAATATGTAATTCGTTTATATTAAAAGTAGATTTCACCAAAGCACTCGGAAAATGTCGTTTAGATATCAAAATATATATCTAATGAATACTCTTGCTGACCAAATCACTGCGCGGGCCGTAGTTTGGGGATTCCTGTTTTATATTATACTTAAAAGTCCTGATGAACGTGGGAGTTTAAAAACAAATTCTCACTTTTCGCTTGGTCACAGCCAAAACTTATACAATTAAAAATAAACTTAATGAAAATAAAAATCAATATAGTGTAAATTTTCTGCATACCTCCAGGAACAGAATCCATCTTGTAGTCAAGTTAAAATATAAATGTTAACTGAATTAAAAATACGTATCTGCACGTATTCCACTCACAGATGAACAATGCACTAAGCACACGTTGCAAATTACAGCCAATTTGAATTGATACAATGTAAGTTGTGTTCAAGAGAGAAGAGTGGAATTAACGGCAATTAGTGTGAGAGTCATTGTAGACCTCTTGTAAAATAATATTATAGATATACGAGTAATCGGTGCTTGCATACTGCAAGCATTGGGAGCGCCTGAATTTGAACCGAGGACACCTACGTAAGATGTCTCATATTATCCGAAGACCTTCTCATGACATCTACAAACCCTGAAAATTTCAGCGCAATATTACTCTTAGTACTGTCTGCGCACCAAATATGTTTTCCCTTTGCTTTTAAATGTCATGACACTAAGCTACTTTTCAGTTCTAGGCACTAACCTCTCGTTCAGTTTTATTAACACGTAAAATAAATTCCCGAAGAAAAGCACTGTCTCGTAGTCATGACAGAAATATTGGGCCATTGTTATAAATTGTATAAAATTCCGTTTTTATGCAGTAAAAATCGAATAATTGGACTAATTCGGCACGGATTCGTGTTCTACTTTCAGGAAAAATAATCTTCGTTATTTTTTTCGTCTTCTAATTTAGGTCCGGAGTTTGTACCTTAATTAAAAGTAATTTGATAATACAATTATGAAAAGGCTTGTACGGATTTATACGGTTTTCTAATGGGACTTGGAAATGAACGTTTTGGGGTGTAAAAGACCCCGTTGTAAGGGGAACTTTTGGAATTTTAGATTTTTCCTGATGGTTTTGGATCAACACCAAGGTTGCCTCCAAATTTCAGCTCTGTGGAATATCTAAAAGTACCTTAGGTTTCATATCATTATCATATATAATACTAGTAGTTGGTGCTTGTATTCTGCAAGCATATCATCTCACCTTGAAAAAATATCCATTTTTCATACAGATATTTCATCATTATAATTAATTTTTTAATTCTAAAGATTTTACCTCCACAGCGATTTTCGATTTTCCCTTATGTAAAAATAATAGATTAAAACAATCCTCAAACTTTGCAATTTTAAGAATTTTATACTTTCGCCATTATGGGGTACTAATTCTACACATTTCTGCCAAATTTTAAAATTGTAGTACTTCTAGAAGTGAAATTATGTTTTTCTAATTCTTTAAATTTTAAACATTTTTAACGGCCGCTGCAATATATTTATGGAGAGATTCAAATATTTAGTTGTGCAAATGCACTACTTTGTAAATAACTTGAAAATTTCAGCTTCCTAGCTCATCCCGTAGTACCTAAACAGTTATCTATTTGTTTAAACTTGAAAAATTTTTAACGGCAACACAAATTAAAATATTAAAATTACTATAATCTCTAATTCGTTTTTTTGCAAATCCTACCTTTAAAAAAACTTTCAGTTCAGCACATTCGGAAATACATAAACCCTGAAAATATGTTTAAACAATTGCAAATTTTTAACGGCTGCATTGTTGCACTTTTTCAAGATTTTCGTTTTTTCTAGTCGGTTTTGCACAAAATCCTACCTAAGAAAAAAATTCGAATCTCCAGCTCATCTGGAAGTGCCTAAACATTAGTATCCTCCTATATGTTATATCCTCCTCCTCCTCTGTAAGAAACGTCTATATATAATGATAGGAGGATACTAATGTTTAGGCACTTCCAGATGAACTGGAGATTCGAAATTTTTTGGAAAATATTTGTAACTTTTACTGACAGTTTTATACTGTATACTTTCATATCAGTTATTTGCTGGAAGACCGTGGTTCAAAATAGAAGTTGTTTATTGTGCATTCTAGATTTTATTTTTTATAGGATCATTGAAATGCCTCCTAACAGAAATTGCAGTGTCATTATTGCTTATTTGTTGTTTTTTTCAAGATGAATTTCAACCCATTTGAAAACAATTGATTCCACCTTTAGAGATCTTGTGAATGAAAATGGAGGTAATCATTTTTGTGAATTTATAATGCCTAGAAGGCAAAATTCCTCACAACACGTTAGTATTTTTAAGTGTTGTACAATTTCAACGATATTTTCAAGTGATAATATCAATTTTTTCAGATAATATCGAACGGAACTGAAGTTTTGACTTGAGCAGGGGCGGCCCGATGAATTTTGGCGCCCCGCGCGAGATAAGCACTCCAGCGCCCCCCTCCGTTAATTTTTTTGAGATATTTACAAAGTACATGTTAATTTATTCATCGCTCTGTAAAAATTATTGATAATGAAACGTTAAAAGAAATGTCATCAAGATTCTAGCCTGCTCTTCGATATAAATTATTTATTATACATTTATTTACTTGCATAGATAAATGATCGGGATAGCGCCTCCAAAACTTTGGTGCCCCGCTCAGCCGCCCGGCTCGCCCGTAGCTCGGGCCGGCCCTGGACATGAGCACGGCTTCAATGTTGTGAAAAGTGATTTTCTGAGTTGTTGCGTTTTTCGCTTTCTGTCTAAAAACTAGTAGAGCGAGAAAAACATTGTGTTTGCCAGTGAGTAATACTCATTACTCTCATAATATATTATATTTTAAATAAGTTGTTATTATTTATGAAAATTTCCATATTTTTCAAATAACTAAGTTTTTTAAACCCTAGATTATTAACCTTCGTTTGATAAACGGGATAACTAACCATTCGTCTAACAGACTACCTCATACTAATATTTTTTAATAAAAGAAAAAAGAGATACACTTAAATTTTTTCAATACTTAACAGTACTTCAACACTCTCTGGTACATTTAAACATACAACACTGTATTAAATTTTATCACAGCATTCCAAACACCTGTTTCCACTATGTTCTCCACAAATAGCACTTGGACATAGACTTCAGTGAAATCTTGTTTATTCTCCTATTCTTAGATGGACAAAATGCACATCTCGAATGTTTACTCAGTTCACCCTTATTCTGGCTATCCTGAGGCAGCTTTATTTGCAGAACATTAGCGATCATCGACTTAAGAGTTTGACTTAATTTTAGGATCACCAAGTAACGTTAAGGCTAAACATTCGTCTGTGAGGCGATCTCAGTTGCGTAGCACTAGAAGAACACAAGCTAATGAGGCTATAAAAAAGCCAAACCTAGAACTAAATAAACAGATGTGGGCAACACATGACTTTCTCCATATTTATATGGCAAATTACATGTTGTTAGCTCTGGGATCGTTGTCAATATTTACTTCCGGTTAACAATTAAGAAAATAAAAAGGAGCGTTACTAAGTAAGACGTAACTAAGCGTCAATTGTTAACAATAGTCTTCGGTAGGTGGCGTGGTGGTGAGAGCTAAAAATATAAGATATCTCTTAAGCAATGAATTATATGGAAAAATGTATCAAACAAAGGTTGTAGAAAATAAAATTTTCTTCAACTTTTATTCCAATACATTTTTACATTTATCAAATATTAAAGCAAATATTTCTAAATAACGTATAAGTGACAAGAGTAAACACCCACTTCTGGTCGACCGATTTTTACCAAAAACTAATTAAATCTTCTAACTTTTATAAAAATGTTAAATATAAAATTTTGCGTTGACCTAATTAATAGTTTTTGAGTTAGAGCGCCCACAAAAATCTATCACATACAGACCGAGACAGACAGACACACAGACATAATCGCGAAACTAGTCAGAACGTGTCCATGGAACCTTAAAACATGTAATACCGTTGAAATCTCGAGTTCGATTTTTTTCATGAAAACAATACTTTCTCATACTACGTATATGGAGAAAGTAAAACAATGGAGTAGGGGAGTATATTTGTTTTGGTCGTCGTCTCCTAGACGAATGGTTAATAATCTAGGGTTAAACGATTCCCCATTTTTTTCTTAGAATATCTACATTTCAATATCGACAATATTTTTAAATAGAATGAGTGATCTCAAAAGAAAGAGATTATCTGGAAGACAATATTGAAAAAAATGATGAGCCAGGGATGTTGAACAAAAGATGTTTAGTGCGATGACAACATATCTTTTAGGAATTTCAACATCGAATTCTGCAGAAGAACAAAATAAATTTATCTAAGAAAATTATGCAGAAACTACAAATATCCCGTTAGAAAATTCTAAAGCGAATAATTCAAATCAACAAAATGTCCATGAATCTGATGTTTCACTCTGTGATACCGATGTAAAGATTTAAAATGACCCAGCATTTTGGAAAAGCATAACGGATGCAACGAGGCAAATTATTGTCGAAAACGTAGTACCTGTGCGGATAAAGGAAATCGATTTCCCTAAGGATGAAAAAGGATGACATTTTTCTCGCAATTTTTATACTCGACAGTTAAATATTGGAGAAATATTAGAAAAAAAGACTTATTTATTCTAACTACAAATTCTGTACACTGCTTTTGTTGTTTCCTATTTAACGACTGCAACTCTAATTTGCAAATTTTAAGGAAATCTTGCCATTTTAACGGGATGTTGCCTTGCCTACCAATTACATTGTTAAGCCTCTAAATCCTATTGTTATTATAATCCTTGTGGATTTAAGCGTACTCTGAAGGCTTTTAATACGAGAAAGACGGTAGGAGAGGGAAATGATATTCTGCAAACAACATTCGTTGCGTTATTTACCAGAAGAAATATCTTAAAACATAAAATACTATTTAAAAAGATTAAAAATCGTAATAATGAGTTAAATTCAATATTAATAACATAGAAATGATATGATAATCTGAGGAACGTGCTGGACGTTTTAATAAACAAACCGAGCATGTAAAAAGTATATTGAGTGAAGGATTGGGCGATAGGTTACGGGAGTTAGGTAGAATAATGGAGATCTTGAGGACGGTTTGGGAAATAGGGAGAGAAAGAGAGGCATAAAAGAATCACAAAAATAATGATAAAAGGCTATGTTACCCGTTTGTTGGTCTGAGTGTAAAGTTATTAAAACGCAAATAACTCGATCAAGGATGTCATAGATAGAAAATTGAATTTTGGCAGAAATTTATGAGGAAATCAGAATTCGTTAATTTATGGTTGACATGGTAATATCTACCATACATATTTTGAAGAATTTGTTTGTTTGTTCGTACATTTATAACGCAACAACTACAGGACGTAAAGACGGAATGCGCTGCTTGCCGTTTCTAGGAATCATTGGGATAAACGAATTTGCGAAACAAAATATTTCCAAAATGCATTCGGTCGTTAACGTGTAAAATAAACATTTAATGAAATACGGGAAGTCATGCTAAGCAAAAGGGCACCAAAGTTATTGTTTTTAATGGTTAACAAGTCTCTTAATTCCAAGATTTCGCAACGAAATTAAGCGAACAATTTGCGTTTCGAGAATGTGGCATCATTTTTTGTTGGCAGGTAATGCATAACATACAGCTGCGTTATTTTAAACAGTTCGACATTGATTATTTCTGTATTATTTATTCCACGCAGCAAAATGTCTACAATTTCTTCCAAGTTATGCACTTTTTGAACACTGTAATGATAATACCAGTTGTATTTTTATATCAGAGTGCTGATAACGTGAGGGAAGATATTCAAAACCCTTCATCGACTCACTCGCCAACGGAAACAGTTTCTTCTAATGGTGAGGAATTTTCTGAAGATGATATTTGACAAATTGCACATAACACTTAGTGGGAGAAACACCGACTAAGCGAAAGAAAATTAAATATACGAAATATCGGAAGTTCCACGAGTCCTACAACATGTCCCAATTTGGTAAACATTGAGGACATCGAGGGAGAAAAGTTGGCATGGAATGCCCCTTATATGTCCATTTTTGGCGCTATTTTGAGAGGGGATATATTGTACTTCCTTCGAATAAAACTAATATATTTTAATTTAATGAAACAATATTTTATGTGGACTGAAAATTAAAAAAATATATAATTCACATTATAGTATGTTCCAGAGAGTTGAATTCTATTCTTGGCCTCATATCAAATGCATTAATTCGGATCACACTTTTATACACTGGTGTAACACATATACTGAATCTATTAAGTAGTTAGATGGAGGAAGGAAAAGAGAATGGAAATAAGCCGAAATGGAGAAAGAGGAAGATTACGTAGCATTTGTATAGGATTAAAAGTAACTGCAGTACAAAAATAACAATAATAAATTTTAATTCATTGAAAAAATAACGTTTTATTACTTTTATTTAAAATTCTTTAAATAAAGCCAATTTTCTTAAAAAATTTCAAAAGTACTGAAGTTAAAAAAAATTGCGATCTTAAAATACAGTTAAAGCTCATTGCAGTTTATATAAGTATTTATTTCATAGTAAGTTATCACACATTTTTCCTTTTATGGTAAATTGAGTGTTCTTTCACATTTTATCCTGTTTTTACGCTTAAAAAAATTAAAATAATTCAGTTATCAAGTTAAATTCTATGCGTTTTAAATAATTTATAATTTGCTCAAATATTGCAAATAAAATTTTGCAGATTATTCGTACATTATATCTCATTATTTCGAATTTATCTCTTATTTTCAGCAAATATTTGGATAAGAATTTTCCCTCTCTGATAATAATTTTTAAACGATATAATTAAAACAAAGATAACTTTAAAAAACATTGATTTGATTATACATGAAAGCCAAACCAGATCATATCAAATTTTCCTGATTTTTCATAACGAAAACAAATATCTTTGGAATAATATTATGATGCTTTAATACGAGAGAGAGGAAGAAAGAAAGAAGGAGAGAGAGAGAGGGTGAGAGAGAGGGAGTGAGAGACAAAAGTAATGTTCCATAAATTAAAAATAGTTTTGGGCATATAACAATTGCATAGCGTAATGTATTTTTTGTCATAAAATGTCTATTCTCCTAAAACTATTTTTACTCTCTGGAACACTCAATTATGTGAATTGATTACTTTTTAGTTAGTTTTTAGTTAGTTTCATTAATATTTTATTTCAATTTTATTTTATCTTAATACTTAATTCACGCATACCCGTCATATTTGACGGGAAATCATGCCAGTACGCTCAATCAAAAACGAAACCCATCGTAAAACCCACCAAGTTGCGCCCAAATCCTTGAGTACTTAATTTGTTTATTAACAGTTTATTATTCATCTACGAGTTATTTGCATTCGAAAGACATCCACGATACCAATCCCCTTTCCTCCTCCTATCCCCACCCCCGTGAGCTTAATTTGTTTATTAATAGTTTATTATTCATCTAGGAGTTATTTGCATTCGATAGACATTCATGATACCAGTATTTCGTTTTGTTATGTTTTATCTTCCTTTTTTCCTCCCCATACCCATGCCTCCTTAAACGTTAAAGGTTTATTCTTCTTTATTATTTTTCCAATTGTTATAATCAGTCCACTCTCCCCCTTCCCCCATCTCTATAAGGTGAATTTGAAATAATCGATGAATAATACATTCGATGAATTGTGGTTCGGTGAATTTACATTTCGATGAATTGTTTCGACGAATTGTTTCGATGAATTGCTTTTTCGATGAATTGTTTTTCGATGAATTGTGGTCGGTGAATTTTCCTAGACACATGAGCTTTACATTCGATTGCAGATTCATCAAGTTTGGCCAGCTTGGTGCTGGTTCATGTCGCAGTGTCAGCAGAGCTATGACTACGTCCTGGTGTGGGTATCACTGATTTTTTGCACACGGTGGAAACCCGAGAAAAATTCACCGTAACAAAGTATTATCAGTATTTAGGTGAAGATATACCATCCGGCGCGCCATCAGTAAGTCTCGTTTTCTATATATTTATTTTAATTTCAAGAAGATATTTGGTACATTGAGAAATTAATTCAAAGTAACTTTCAATCGAAATTCTTTCTTTGTAGCCCAAATATGGCTTCTAGGAAATCTCAAGTTTGGGATTCATTCAAAAATATATCTTCAGATACGGCGCAATGTCAAGTAGGAGGATGTGCTGACAAGATTTCAACTAAGGGTGGAAATACAACTTGGATGACAAATCATTTGAAAACACACGACATCACTGTGAGGAGCCAAAGTCTCTCTGCGAAGTACAATAACGACGGACCACAACTGCATCCAGCCTAAAAGGCCCAAGCTAGCAGCTACCAGAGAATCATTGGAGGAAATAACATCAAAATGTGCTGCTAAAGATGGAATCTCATTTAATGCTACTGTTAAGTGTGAAGCAATTCAAGGTTACATCACTGATCACAACTACAAAATGCCAACCATTTCATCTACAGTTCGAAAATGTGATAGGCAATTTTTTGAGGAAAAGAAAACAAACTAAAATGGAGTTAGAAAGCAGGATTAAATCTGAAGAAAAGTTTACGATTACAGTGGATGAATGAGTAGATATTGCGATGAGAATATACTTAAATATAACGCTGCAAACAATAGAAAAACAAATTGTTCTTGGCTTAGTATCAATTGTAAAAAGTTGCACATCGGAAAAAACTGAAGAATAGGTTTCTTAAAGATTGCAGGAATTTGGATTTGATTTTGACAATGATATCGTTGCCTCAACATATGATGGAGCAAGTGTTATGGCAAAATATGGCCAGATCATTTCAGCAGAAAGCCAGGTCTACTACAACCATGCAATACATTTGGCAGTTGTAAAAATACTTTACAGAAAGGAAACAGTTGTTGATCTTGATGAACAAATTGAATTTTCTAATGAAGAAGATGAAAACGAGCAAAATTTTAGTGATAGCGATACTGATGATGAAAGTTTAAATGAAACTGAAGATGAAATACCTCCATTTCGTTCAGATTACAAGAATGCACTAGATGATACGAGAAGAATTATTAATTTGTTTAGTAAATCATCCATTTGTACAGAAATATTACTTAGATATGTCAGAGAGAAGGAAGGAAAATCATGTTGATTGCTTTCAGATGTCAAAACTTGTTGGAGTAGTCTAGTGAGAGCAATAGCTCGATTTTTGAAACAAATTGACTCAATAAATCTTGCTTCGAAAGAGATGGGATGTTAGCTATATAGTGAAGATCACATTACCTTCTTAAAGAAAATCATAATAGTGCTAGAACCAGTCAGACTTGGGGTATTGGAATTGAGCAAACAAAGCTCAAATTTGTTGACAGCTGAGGCCTCTTTGATCTACGTATTTCAAGAGTTAAAATCAATCAAAATTCCTCTGGCTCTGTAATTCCAAAAGTCTTTGAAAACTAGAACAAAAGAACATGAATTTGATATCACTATTGATGTTTATGCATCATGGAGTGTATCCAAAAGTCAACGAGTTTTTCACTTATTCCACAAAACCTGGAATCAAGACCACTGGTGCAGCTCTAATTAATCAGCTTTATCCAAAAGATAATCAAGTTTCAGAAAGTTCGTATGACATCGATGACCATGAAGAAGAAGTACAGAATGAGTACTTGAAATTTCAGAAATGCATTGCATCATTCACCACGACAAAGGCAAAAGAATCTCAGCAGTTAAGTATAGAAAAAGAGTTGAAACTATTTGAAGCAAATAGTGGAAAATTGGAGAAATTGTATCAAGCGTTGCTGACTGTTAAGCCGACTTCCACTGCTTCTGAGCGTGTTTTTTCTCTAGCTAGTACTTTCACCACGAAATTGCGAAACCGCATGATAACCTGCACTTTAAACGCTCTAATGTTTTGAAATACTATTTATTGAATCATTGAATAACTCATATATCAATAAAAATAAATAAAATATCCGTTAAATTAATATTTATTTAAATTTTATTTTTTTCATTAAAAAACTCGAGTAATATGAAATCACTAATCCATACCTCATAGATCATATAAGAGCACGAGAGAGAAAAATATGGACTTTAAATTGTTATTTACGGACGGGGCCGTCATAGCGATTGATGTAAACAAAATATGTGATACTAGGGGCCCTGCCTCTACACGCTACGCGCGTCGCCCCGCCCTCCGCTCGCTCCAGGGACTTCGGCGCTACGCCACTCGCTAAGCTGAAAATACTTTTTAGGGATAGCGCTTATCAGACGTATATTTTTTCTTCATAAAGTTTTTTCTCCGGCGTACCAAATCCGAAATATAAATTTTTTAATATTTTAAGCGGCCGCCATTTTCTTTCAGGATGGCGGGTAAAAATGACAGTTTTCCTGGGATATCATTGCTTTATCTTTTAATCGAAACAGCACTCTCCACCCTGAGATCGAAATTTTAACGATCAAATTCTTAACGCAATGCTCTCTTTAATAATTTCTTTATATCAACTATAACAACGTCGATATAATTACGAAATAGTAATATTTCGAAATTTTGACGGTTGGTGGAAGGACAGCTGAAATCAGCAACAACGCGATTTCCCTTGGCGACGAAAGATTAACCCGAAAAAACGCGAAATTTTCACGATCAAAGCGAATCTGTGGACCGATTCGACGGGTATTTAAAAATCGACGGTAGAGAACTGAATTTTCATTCTTTTAAGCGTTGCTTGTTAAGTATTTTTAAGATGGCTCTCAAATACGAATTGCCATTTTTAATAGCTACCGTCTTCTTCGCCATTAATGCAGCACTTACGTTGAGTCTTATGTTAGAATATGAAATTCTGCTCTTTCGTTGATTCGATTGCCGACCCTTGACCCAACCAACGAGATTCAAGTCTTAACTTTCGCGGATATTTCCAGAAACAAAACCGCCGCTAATGTTGGATGCCTACGGTAATTGTTTTTTGCTCCTATTTATCAGAAAATGTCTCGCGGCTTCTCAACGATTACGAGGCGCTCGTCCCGGCGGCGTTTCACTTCCATCGCTAAGTAATGTAACCTCCCTCGCATCATGGGCGCCTGTCACCTGCTACTCCTTGGCGAGGCAAAACACAGTCGCAGGCGGCGGACGGGATCCGAGCTAAAGCGCCGCCGCGGGCAATGAGGGAACCTCCCTCTCCGCCATGCTTGCCTGTTCACACAACGCGCATCTAACTCTATTCACAACCCATTCGCGAGTGGGCCGAGTAAATTCCGAGCGCCTGGAGAAGCGGTATTCTTCCTTCTTTATCTCCCTTCCTCCTATCCCTCCCACTCATCCTTTCCCTCCCTCCCTACTTTCCCTCTCTCCCACTCCTCCTTTCCCTCCCACTCCTCTTTTCCCTCCCACTCCTCCTTTCCCTCCCACTCCTCCTTTCTCTGCCTCCGACGAAGAGAGAAATTCTCAATGCAGTCGGCCGGAAAGCGAGTCTTGCGTTCCTGTGCTGGCGTAACAAGCCTCCGCATTCTACCGCGAGGTTTGGATTATCAAGAATCATTTTTTAGGCGTTCTTTACAAAAAGTAAACAAAGAATGTCGTGTCCGTCCGTCTATCCGTCCGCATGTTTAATTGGGAGTGACAAAAATTAACTTTTATTTATACCTCGTAAAATATCACTTATAATAAAAATCTTTAAACTATATTTGTAGAACTAATCAAATAGCATATGTTTTGTTCAGTACATTTTTATCGAAGGAGTAGCAGATTTCAAGAAAATCAAACTTTAAAGTCGTAATTTACTTTAACTTGAAAAACTTTTCCCGAGTTTTTTAATTGTTGTCTACGAAAACAACCTTCGTGGCAACTGAAGTAAATAATATCTGATGTAAATAACTAATTAATTTAATTTTCCTTCGTGTGTACCTAACATTAAGGCGCCTATTTTCTTTACGTATACACAGCGTTTGTAAGTGAAATGGGTAATTTACGACGAAGGAATTAACGTGAACATATAGATTATATTACTACTATTCGAGTGAGGCAAGTTTTAAATAATTTTGGATTGTTTTATTAAGTACAAGCGATTAGGAAATAAGTCGGTGAGTCGAAAATTCGATATTTCTTTGGCAAACCAGTTCTTGGACATTATACTGAACCATTAATATTTATCTTTTGTGACATGACTGCATAAACCGTAAAGAACGCCTCTGCCACGCATGATGAGTGCATCTTTCCTCAATTGTTTACTCCGACACCCTTTATGAAAAAACTCTCTCTCTTCAGCCAGGTTAGCACTTATAGTACTTTTTGCTGCCATCCGTATGTTTTTTTTAACTTTCACGTTTTGAAATTTGTTTTTACTTATTTTCATCGGCTCTTAAACGATACTTCCTCGAACTTGGAGTCGAACCGCGAATTAATATTAAGAGACGGGAAGTATCTCATACGATCGGATCGTGTGAAACATTCTGGCCCTATATTAGTCTTTGAGAGCATGTTGTATTGAAAATTGAATTTTAATAGAGTGTTGTTATTATGTAACTTCGGAATCCCAATTCCTTTTTTTTCGCATTAATCTAATATTTACGGACGATACTAAAGCTAATTTTATAAATGAAAATGCATTCTAATGAAACTTTCCATTCCTATCGCCCTCACCGTAGCACTCTCGTCAAACCTTTCTCGCCACGAATGTTTGAATGTATCTGCACTTGGCAATCGTTTATAGTCATTTTACCGTTTATTACTGAAAGACGTAAAACATTTTGGCCTTCCTCTTTTTCCTCTTCCTTCAGGGTTTGAGTGGGCGACTTTTCTTAGTGTTCTATTTTTATTCTTCCGATTTACATGACCTATCCATCTTAATTTAGCTATCCATATGAAGACTATGACGTTCGTTTCATTAAATCCTCGAAGTTACTTCTTCTTCTCCGCGTTGTTAAATTTTAACCAATTCACCGATCCCATCGTTACGCTTCATCGGACGTGCGTATATACTATACACAACAGGGGTGGCCAAACCGCGGCTCTTTTAACTTAACGTGCTGCTCTTATTCATTTACATTCATGGGCGTATCAAGGCTTATCACGTCAGAACGCAACAACGCGGTGCGATTAATACGTTTTGGAGAGGCTTAACGGCTATGTAGTCTCTCTGTATCGCTTCGAATACTAGTTATGTTTACTGTTCAAACATTTTGCGCTCAGAATGCGTGTCATGCGGCTCTCGGACTGTTATGCTGCTCTGAGGGTGAGCAGGTTTGGCCAACCCTGATATATAATGACGCATTACAGTATTTTACTTAAACGATAACACTTTTTCTACAGCATGCATTTTGAAATTTGAGTACAAAATCTCCAAGGGTTGGGCTTATCCTATAATTTTTGGCTGAAGGAGTTTTCCACCGCTGTCCAACTTGGAGCCAAAGTGTTCATGAGCTACCATCTACTGTCCAAGGGAGGGAACAGGCTGATCCACATTACTCGTCTCACTCATTTTGCGCGACATGATATGTTTGGGGTTCAATATTCACTTTAAATTACTGACAAGTTAGGAAAGCGTACAAAACAAATCAGCGCGTTTCGTGTTATGGAATGTTTTGAACGATACGATATAGTTTGAACGAAGGAACGCCATAAAAGAGCGAAGCACCATGAACCAATCAAATCTCTCTGGCTACTAAAAATGTCTCCCCTCTGCTAAATTGCTGCTTTCGTAATCGTGTTTACATAACTTTAGAATAACGACTAACAAACGATACATCAGATATTATGCCAGAGAAATATTAAATATTCATTTCCCAATTTATTTTCTTATCAGTTGTAATCAATCATACAATCTAAAAGTATTTAAAACATATCTAACTCGAGTTAAGTAGCTGTAATATTTACGATCACGTTATTATCTTCGTCGTAGATCAGGGGTCCCCAAACTACGGCCCGCGGACCACATCCGGCCCGCGCAGTGATTTGATCCGCCTTATCAGCAAGAGTATTCATTAGATATCATTTATGATGTCTAAACGACATTTTCCGAGTACTTGGGTGAAATTTACTTTTAATATAAGCGAATCACATATTACAGAATCGAAAAAAATCACAAAACTTACTCTGTAATTTTCATCACGGCCCGATCAGTCATTTGAAATGCCGTATGTGGCCCGCACAGTGGATCATGAAGCCTCATGTGGCTCTTTCAGTATAAGGTTTGGTGACTCCTGTCTTAGATAATTCATTTCCTTCCGCTTACAAAGTACCGCATGCACACGTAATGATATTCAACTTATTTTCGTAATTATAGCAGATTTTATTTTCCTCAGTTATTACGAAGATTGTTTTCGTTGACAATAATCAAGTAACCACGCATACATTTTTTAATGCTCAATGCGAATTATAACATTCTCGCTTGAGTTTCTTGAAAACGGCTGTTCCTACAATAAAAATGTATTTGGGATGAAATGTTTTATTTAATTAGTTGTACAAATTTTATTTGAAAAACTTTTCGGTATAATTAATATTTTTGAGATATGAAGAAAAGTTCGTTTTTTGCTTTCAGTGAAGTTGTAAATTGGATCATGTAAACCAGTGATTCCCAAACTTTTTCGAGCCACTAACCCCTTGGCTCCATAAATGCATCCCCAACGCCCCCCAATCCTAACCTATAAAAATATTTTTCAGAGTGGCAGACTGCACGACGCAATGAGGAATATAATAAACAAATATAATTCAAAACATTAAAGATTAATTTCACATTTATTTCAAATCCAATAAAAGTTTTATTTTATTTAATTCAACATATTGAAATTACTGGACTAGTGATTCTAGCTTTTCAAAATCTGACAGACATTTTTAAAAAGTCTTAGAACTACATTTAGTAACAAGTTTATTTTTCTGTAAATTTTTAATGCGAGGGATGGACTTGATGACACGATGCCAGTTTCCCAATGTCCGGTTTAAAGTCGCTTAGAAGGAGTCTTCAATCACCACGTTCAATAATCTGGAGTCGATTTCTTTGCTTAGAGATGACCACACTAAAACCTCGTTCCACTAAATATGAAGTTGGGAATGCAATAAGTAGCTACTTAACCAATGTCCATAGTGCAGGATAGTGATCAGAAATTTTCTTCTGTAACCAAAACTCTTGATAAGATTTCTTAAACTTCGGTTTCAGCTCAATATCATTTTGTAACTCAATTAGTTCTTCCTCTAATACCCCAACTTCCTCAATATCTGAAAATGGATTCATCACCCAATCTGGAATTTCCATCAAAAGAAGATCCTTAAATCGTTCAGACATATCTTTATGCAGCGTATCCAAATGGTCACAAAAGACTCGCAGATCATCATCCTGTATCTCACCTTTCTCTTCTAGCTCAGACAGAGAGGGAAATTGGTATAGCTCGCGACGGCTATATTGCGCTTGAATAGAGTTAACTTTGAAATAAAAGTAGATACTACAGATTTGGCCTTAATAAGATTGATATCATTTCCTTGCAACTGTAAATTCATTTCATTGAACTTGGCCAATAGTTCGGACAAATATGCAATGTCATACCTGATACCTTTAAGTTTATCACTGAGAAAAGCATCTTTCTCTTAAAAAAAAACTCCACAACAGAGTCAAAAAGGTTATAAAAGCGTCTTACGTAGTTGCCTTTTGATAACCAACGAACTTCAGTATGAAGCAACAAACGTGGAAAATCTTCATCATTCTCAACACACAGCTCTCGGAATAGTCTATCGTTGAGAGCATGGGGTTTGATTTTATTAACACCAGTAATTACAGTGTGTAATGACTTGTGAAGGCGATCACTGAGGTTTTTTGCAGCCAGATGTTGTCGATGAATGACGCAGTGAATGGTAAGGACATTTGGTACAACTTTCTTCAAGTACGCAACACAACCATGGTAGCGACCAGTCATTGATGGAGCTCCATCCGTCGCAAAAGCATTAGCAAGCGGAATTTTCTTGTCTTTGAAGGACTGCTCAACAACACGAAATATTGACTCCCCTTTAGTATCTGTTTCTAACTGCCTTGCAAACAACAACTCTTGAGCTAAACTTTCATCTTTTATAAAGCGCACATAAGCTAGAAGCAAAGATTCATTGCCTGGCAAAGTTGACTCATCCAGCTGTAATGCAAATTCTGTAGTCCTTAGTATGCTACACAACATATCTTCCACATTCTCAGCCATTTCATCTATGCGTCTTTGAACTAAATTTTTGCTTAGAGGAATACTCTTAATTATTTCATGTGGTGATTTATGTAAAACAGTACTCAGAACCTCACTTACTGCTGGTAAGATGAGTTCTTCACCAATTGTATGCGGCTTTCCAGACTTGGCATTCAACAATGAAATATTGTATGATGCACGCAAACCATCAGTTTTTTGTTGTGAGGCATTACAAAACATACTTGACAGTGTTGGCCGCTTTTGCAATTTGTCACGAAGTGATTGAAAAAATGTTAAATTCTTGTCTGCCATGTCAGGATGTGTCTTCCTCAAATGTTCAATAAGTCCGGAAGGTTTCATTGCCTCATTAGAAAATACCTTTTCGCATATTAGGCACATTGGCAAGTGCTTGTTTGTAGTTGCTGGTATAAATCCATACTTCAGATATTCCACACTATATTGTTTACATTTCCTCTTTGATTTTTCTGCTTCTGCCATTCTTTTTCTGGAACAATTATTTAATGATTAAATTTGAATAAAATAAAATCTATCCATATTAATGAAAAGAATGTGTGTGTATTAAATGAAGAGACACGGGTTCGAAACTTAAGCAGGTGAATTTATTAAAGAAAATGAAAAATAGTAAAAATTAAAAAATGACAAATATTAAAACAGAATGTGTTTATATGTTTCGGCCATAAAATAGAGGATTATGGCAGCTAGCCATTTCTCATTCTCGTAATTAAAGTATACAAATTATTTATCAATTGCAGCTGGACTGATTATTATTATTAAGATAAGGACAAATAGTATTGTCAATTACGCATGATCCTAACTTTTCAAGTCCAGCTTCTGTTAATGATATCAGTCTCCTGATTTAGTTTATCTTTAATAACGAAAATTAAAAGAACTTCCGCACTGTAAAAGCAGTATTTACTTAGCAATCACGACCTATATGGTACTTCGAAAGCGGTTATTTCTTAAATGTAGCCGAGGAAAAAATCGATCACTGTTCTCTTCGTCTGTAGAAAACACTTGTGTAAAACGTCACATTTCAAGATCAAACAAAGAATATTAATGTGTAGTAATGAACTTAAAGTTGACCTTAACGTATTTTCACTCGAATTATTCAGTACTCAGTTCACAAAATATACAAACACCATCAGACAGATTTACGATATGGTCACCAACAAAATCCAAAATGGAACTAATCTTTCGAGAGAGGTTCTTTCTACCGTGATCGTAATACATCTAACTAAATACATAATTTTTATTAAACTGCCACAATTAAGCATATCAAATGAAAACTATTAAGTCGATTAGTCAAGCAATAATTGATTACGCGACAATTGCTACGATGTCAATTGCTTCTCCAACAATTTAATTCGATAACTATTGTGGTGGAAAGTGTGGTGTGTTTCCTTGGTAGAAAGAAGTCGGTTTCATAAGAAGCGTGAGTGAGCTTGTGCGTTCTATTTACTTATGTATAAAACGAAAATATTCATTTCATTTTCTAAGATGGAAATACATTTACGGTTTGCATGATTCTTTATTTATATAATTGCCAGAGTAGAATATTTCTGTCTATTTCTGGTTATTTTATCGAAAATGTTTTTCATTAAATATGCTGAATCGTGGCGTACAAATGAAAGTAAAAGAATCTTTTACGCTTGAAATAAAAAATGCAGCGGAGACCATTGTTCCTAAGGACGATAGTTCCTGAAACCGCTGTACTCAGACGAGGGTGTGTGATTTTCACTTATAATTTGAGAACGGAATCTTGTCAGTTCTGTACACGATTCGTGGGACACCCTGTGTAATTACTTAACAAACATGCACAAATTTTCGTGCTATGCTATGCTATGCGCTAACCTCAACACACTCAAGCGCCCCCAGCCGCCCCTTTGCATCTTTGCGCCCCCCTAGGTAAACCCACCGCCCACTTTGGGAACCACTGATGTAAACCATTTATGCCATTTTTATTGCTTTTGGCCAAAAGTTCTTAGCACCAAATTTCATCAAAATCCGTTCGGTAGAAGCCAAGAGCGAACATGCGGACGGACGGACATAATGAAGCTACATATATAGTAATAGGCCCTTTTAGCTGGAAATAAAATCTAAAAACCGTCCTCCTCTGTCCTCGGCCTTATTCGTACTTCTGCCGAATTCGGCCCACTATTTTCATTTTCGTTCGTCAAAACTCCGATCACACTGCGCTAATCACTACTCTTCTAATAATCGCACACAATATTTTAAACCTTAAAGAAAAATATCACATTTAAATCCTTTAAAGCTAAACAGTTTCCTCCTTTTTCTGTTCCGACCGCTAGCTTCCAGTGAAAACACATTCGATTAAGCGAGGCGTTCAATATTTTTATGAAATAAGTTCATATTTCAGTATTGTAATAAAAAAGAAGAAAGTTTGAACTTTGCAACAGTATAATCAGCTCATTTCCAGCCACTACATCGCTTGTTTAGTTCTCGCACGTATGGAGTCTCATTAAATTTTCGTGATAAAAACCCAAATTTTACTTCAGTAAATACTTGTCACTATAAATTGAAAAAATAAAACGTATCTCTATGCAAGATCAATTATAATTCATCCTTTTTTCTTTAACACATGTATTGTTAACAGATTGGCAGCTTGCCCCTGAATTTGTCCTTTAAATAACATATTTTGGAAAAAAATTGCATTTAAATTCATGTTCGGTCATTTTGACTGGACATAAATGATGCTTTTCTACAATTTTCAGTCCAGAAAATATATAATTTACTCATAATTATTAAAAAACTATCTGAAAAGAAAATTTAAAAAACAATTTGACATAAGGGGAAAAAACAGCAATCGCCTTTTACGTTTTACCTTAAGAGATACAGAAATAATATCCTGGAGTCGAACCCGGATCCTTTTTCGGAGGTTTTTTGTCGTCATTGACTTAAATGCGTGACTGAAGTATTCCTGCCAAATTTCAATCTTCTAATTGGTCGAGATGTTTGTTAAAACACGTTATACGTAAAAAACGTCTATGTGGAGGATAATGTTACTAATTAACTTTTTAAGAACAAAATAAATACAGAAAACTGTTAATGCCGTTATAACTATGCATCTGACTGATTTTGAAGAGTATATCTACATCGGAAAGGGAATAAATAATACTTATTCTGGTGCGTGGGGAGATTTTATCCTACCTTGCGTTTGGGGCCATTTCGTGAACTGAGGTATAGGTTAAAACATTTATTCGAATAGATGGCAGCTTTTAGCAAAAAAAGTCCGCATAACTACCACTTATAGTTTCGGCGATTTAAATTCGAGAATATCCCAAGCAAAACATCGCATATTTTGTTCACATCGATCGATATGACGATTCTATCTGCAAACAACAGTTATAAATCCATATTTTTCTCTCCCATTCTCTTATATGATCTATGAGGTATAGATTTAAACATTTATTTGGATAGAAAACAACATTTACCGCGAGAAAGTCAGCGAGACCATATAATTACGAGTTACAGTTTCGGAGATAAAAATTCGAGAATCACCCAATCTTTCGATACCGTTTCATACGTTTTTCCCATTAAGAACGCCTTTGAAAAATCTCTATGTATTCCATTTATGGAGTATACTTTTCCATCTTGTTTCACTTACTTAAAGCTGTGTGCGTACACGAAAGGAAATTAACATATTTCCGTAATTACCAGTGGATATGCCCGTCAAAATGACTGGAAGTCATGACTAAAGAATTAAATTTAAACTCTTCCCATTTACAGTTTTCTTAGAATCCAAGTGCACTGCACATAATTTCGCTGCAACTCATATGTTAACTGATTGTATTTTCTAACCAAAGCTTCCGTTGCTATGTAAACAAATAGAAAAAGAAACAAAATTACATATGCATATAATTTAAATTTAGGTATATAATTTGATGTATTCGCTAAAATAAAATGCGATTAAAATATTAGAATTGTAAAATACTTAATATTATTTATTTACTTCCACTTTCAACCATTCGTGATTTCCATATCAAGATTTCACTAAATCGGATAAATATTTAGAGAAAAAACTATCAATAGAAGAGCATCAGCTCTGTCAGGAGAGAAAAAACAAATGGATGCTGAGCGGAAAATATGACGAGGCGAGGACCCAGAATACAGGCGACAGGAGCGAGAAATTAACACCAAAGATCAACAAACATTTTGTCCTCGATTCAATCAATCAACATTAACATTTACTACCACAATCGAGTCGATTGTAATAATAACTGTTAATGTTTGGCATTTTTTGCGGGAACGTTTGGCGCCTTTTGCAAGCGGCTCTTATGGCAAATGCCACGTTCGCCATACCCTAGTTACGGCAATGAAACCGCCTAATTGGATTAACATTAATGTAAATTTCTCAGCATTTCAAAGACATTCCAAATTACATAAATAAATAATTGCATAGTGTTCATATGTACCACAATTTATTCAGTGCGTTAAAAGACTATACGATATAACAACGAAGTTTATATTTATTGACAGACCCGGATTAAGACTTTGCGAGGCCCTAAGCTATGATGAAAATGAGGTCCCCATACGTAAAAAATAATGGTCTGCTTTTTCATGACAATAAATAACTGTTCAAAAATATACGTGACGATCTTACTTGTAACAGCAATGACTTTAGAATAAATGTCATGTGTTTACATCTAAATATTTTTTCAAAACAATTTTTTTCTTAAAGAAAATTCCTCAATGATATCATCAAATATTAAGCTACGAAGCTTATCGCTTTCAATGCTCAAAATGCTAAGTGCAGAAAGCTTTTCCTGCCGTATGGTCGCTCGGCCCTTACCCTTCTTATCTAGCCTTAGGTCGTTTTTTATTCCTTTAAGTCTCTAAAACGTGGGACATCCACATTCGCCGAGTGATAGGTGCCGTTAACAAAAAGTGGACCTTTATAGAGAGAATAATTCTAAGTAGCTACGAAAAAGTGAAGGAATTATGTTATTTATCCTTGGTTCGACCGCAGGTCGAATATGCGTCAGCTGTGTTGGATCCTTACGAAAAGGGACTCACAAACGAGATAGAAAAGTTGCAGCGCAGGGCAGCTAGATTCGTAAAGAGAAATTACGATAGTAAAGAAAGCGTAACGTCATTAATAGAAAATCTAAAATGGGCTTCGTTAGAGGAACGTAGGCTGCAGGCAGGGCCGGCGTGATGGGATATGCTACGCATAGGGCCCCCCACCAAACGGGGCCCCAAATTGCGTTTGTCCTATTATTCCCCGTCGTCGCAGTCAATCGAATACGAATGAGTAGGCTGAGAGTAAAAAGGAAAATCCGTAGCACTGCTCGCCTCCATTTTCTAGCTACCCCAGCGACCGACAATAAAAGGCGGCACCTGGATTTTCTTCTTCACACCACACTAAAATTGGGGGTTTGACACACATCTTAGGACTTCTGTTTCCCCACCCATCTACACATCCTTCGCCTTCCTCACCACCGCTCTCCTTTGTTTCCCCATGCGGTCACATAAGCTAGAATTTCGACTGGGGCCTCTGTGCTTCAAAAGAAACAAATTGTTTGGTAGGGAAATTTTTGTTCTTTGCAGAAAAACAATTTCAGTCTTTTTACTATCGAGATGAAACCACTTCGATGCATTGATCGCACACAAACGGATTTTTTGTATATTCCTATTTATTTTACTTTCCTTTATCTCGAAAGCCAACTTAGCATATTTTGCGATTTGTATACCATTCCCATCCGCTGCTAAAATAAGCGACGCCGGATTAAATACAATTCGCGATCTTTCACACTTCGCAGATTTTACCTTCCGAGTTAGTATTTTCAAATCTCCCCTCCTTTAGTTTAGTTTGGCCTTTCATCGAAGAACCAATCTTCTGGTACTACAATGAGCATTCTGCGTCTAGCAATTTGGATTTTATCTGGTTAGTGATTTCATTTTTAAGGTAAGATACGAATATCAAATAGCGTAGTATTGGATTCATATGCCATTGTCTCTGTTTCCATTAATGACCGCAGGTTTTAATCTTGGTAACATAAAGGTATACAGTTATATATAGATGTAGAAGTAGCATGACATTACAACTCGAAAGGTGATTATTTAAAATCCTGAGGTTCGCGTCAAATCGGAGATTCTTCCACAGTGATTCAATCAATTATTTTAGCTATATATCCGACTTCTTATTTGCGTAAATTTTATTAACACGCCGCAGATTCGGAATTGCACAATTATTATTTGATAAACTAGTATAATTACCAAGAATTACAGGGTGCAAATGAAATATACTAATTTACCTCCTTTCATTCTCTATCCATCCGTTATGCTATCGATAAAAGAATGGCTACCATTCTAGTTATTCGATTTTAGTAAAGCGTTTGACAGGGTGGACCATTCCATCCTTGTTCAAAAAATGAAAATACAACTTCTCTTGCTCTGCGTTAAATTGGTTTCACTCGTATTTGGATGGCCGTCGTCAAGCTGTTTTTAAGGACTCAAATGGGTGGATCTCAGTTTGACACGGTGTTCCTCAGAGCTCTGTCCTTGGCCCCCTTTTGTTTTCTTTGTATTCCCAAATGCATCAAACACTGTAAATATATGTTGTATGCTGACGACCTCCAAATATACTGCCTCTGTCGTCCTTGTGAGATCCAAGAAACTCTCGCAAACGTTAATGAAGATGTAGCGGCCATTTATGAGTGGGTCAATAAAAACTTCTTTGCCCTCAGTTGCAGTAAAACTAAAGCAATCATAATGGGTAACTGAAGGTTATTAAATAAAATTAACCTTGACACTATTCCGAACGTTAAAGTTGATGACACCACCATTCCATACTCAAACACAGTTTGAAATTGTGTCACATTAAGTAGCAGCCTATCATGGAATAATCATATTAATTACATCTCAAATAGAATCGGCATGACGTTATATAAACTTAAAATCAACAAACATCTTCTTCCAATTCATACCAGGAAGCTGCTTGTAACCTCACTTATATTTCCTTGTCTTGATTACTGTTGTCTTGTTTATAACGACAAGAACTTAATATAAAGCTACAGCGACTTCAATTCATGTATCCGCTTCATCTTCAATCTCCATAAAGACCTATCTCCCTACTGGGAAAAATTAGGTTGGCTCAACAGAAATTCCCGACGGAAATATTTCCTTGGAATATTTTTATTCACTATCTTCAAATATTTTGGACATGTTGCCGGAAAGACCGTCCCAAAGAGACATGGCTACGAGCATAGACTCTGGTAACCAGTACTTTCCCAGTCACCGGACTACCACCACTTACCAAAAATCGTTTGTTGTCATGGGATCAAAACTTTGGAATTCCTTGCCTGGTGATATAAAATATTCTTTTTCATTGTATACTTTTAAAATGAAACTCATTAACTACTTAATACATAATATTTAATATCCGTCCATTCCACTTTCCGTTCCCGAAATTATTCATGATATACTTATTAGTAAAGCCAAGCCATTATATCAAACTCTTTGGATTTGGATAATTTACCCTCATAAATCGATCCAAATATTATATAATGCACTCATATACTATCTTTACTATGTATTTATATGTAAAAATTTTAAATTTTCTGTATTTTCATATATATGTTACAATCTGTTTTGTTTCTGCACTCAGTACTGAGATGCGAGTATACGCCAATTATGTACTGCACTTGTTTCTATGTTTAACGGGACCTAGTTCTGGAACAATAAACTTAATTCATTTATTCATTCCCTTTCTATTCCCTCATTTAAGTTCCTGTTTATATTCCTCTCTCCTCCCTTTCCTCATCTTCTCTCAAATTAGATCGAAACTTTTACTACCAGCCTTGGTTGACCCAATTACCCTCGAAGCCGCTAAGGAGTTCATGCGCAGTTGACAATTTTGTCTAAAAAGGCCGATTTTAGTTTCACCTCGATCGACCCCCTTTCCATAAAACTTCTTCAAAAATTCCCAAAATGAAAGGTACGTGGTTCTTCTGCATTTTCGCTGCGCTTTTTACTGTCATAAAGACTATCCTGGGAATAGCTTTACTTTTTCGAGATATTCCGCAGTTCAGTTTCCTTTGGTCTATTGAAGTGGCAACATCTTACAGTCTTTCAGTGGGTCTTCTATTTCCATCTTTATTAGAGCGGCTCACCGTTGCTAATCTAGAAATTGAAGAATATAAATTAGTCTCATTTTCTCAGTGCTTCATCGAGGGTACGCCTAAGGAATTCTTGGATAATTATCTTGTAGCGCAAACGTCCCAGCGCCTAAAATACAAGGTAATAGCGCACACTAATTTTCTCAACTAATATGCTTGATTGCTTTCTGCCTAAGACAAAATTATGAGCACATCTACTACATATTTTGAAGAGTTTGTTTGTTTGTGGATGTGTTTGTGCACAATAAAGCAGTACCAGATTCAAAAGGAGATCCGTGGGAAAACCTATTCTCTTTGATAAATATCTCTCTATTGTGACAGTAGACCTTTATTTCGACGATAAAACCAACAATTGGTTGTTTTCTGCATTATTTAATATATTAGTAGTTATGAGAGTCATTTTACGTATCAGTGTTTACTTGTACTTACACAAAATTATGAGAATCGCCTCCTCCTTAGGAGTTTCTACATCCGCCACTGAAATAAAGTCATACTTCGCGATGACCTACACATGCCATATTTTACATAAACAATTCTGCCACTTAAATTAGCGCAATGCGTTAAATTTTACACCGGAATATGCTTGCTGAAAGGTTTAAATCATTATTTTTGTTTTTCATCGGAAAAAGTCATGATTTTATAATTAGAGCTCGTAAAAAATATTTACTAGTAAAATAACATAGAAACAAGAGGACGTCATTTTAAACCCAATAAAGATTATAGGATGGTAGGTGGATTTTTAAACCGATATGATTAACCTTAGACCTATTAATTTTCTTTTTTAATTCTCTTACGAGTTATGAATGGGAAATAGTCCAGGGACATTCTCAAATTTTTATATAAGTGGAAAATGACATCCTCTATCTGAATGTTTTTAATTGGGGCCTTACAGATCATATAAGAGCAACAGACACGGAAATGTGATTGGCTCGTTGGCAGCAAGAGTTGACGCAGTAAAAGCGCTAATTTCCAATTTACCTTTAGTTTGTAAGACTTTAGAAAAACTAATAGAGGTAAGTGACGATTCGGTCGCAGTATCGGAAGCATGATCCCTGTTTCACTGCATACAAGAGATGTCATTCATAGCATCGCTAGTGGTATGGTACGAAGTATTGTCATTGATAAATAAAATAAACAAATGTCTCCAATCTGAGAACAAGATTTTGGATGTTATAATTCAACTTGTTGATGCAGCAAAACAAAATCTCAAAAAGTTTAGAGATAACTCATTTGAAGATTCCACGATGAGAGCAAGGCAAGTAGCACAGGAGCTTGGCGTCAGCTCTGAATTTCCAAAAAAAACAGGATTTATCGACAGAAGAAATATTTTGAGGAACATAGGCAAGACGAAATTCTCTCCAATCCTGAGTAATAACTTCAAAATTACGTTTTTCAATCCATCGCTTGATGTGATGATCATTCAACTGTCAGACCGATTTGCAACTGCAATAACAGTGAGTAACAGATTTTTGTTTGAACAAAGCATTACAAATCCAAGATAATGAGTTGAAATCAGCATGTGAAGCAATAATAGAACATTGTAAGGGAGATTTACAAGTATTTTTACTTTCTCCATATACGAAGTATAAGTGCGCCAAATAAGGCCACCCTAACGTGTGAAGCCATATTATTTTTAATCTATAAAGTAGAAATTCCTGTAGAAATTTATTTATTAACTTCAATGTATCCTGATTTAATCCCTGGCATCAAACGCAGCAAATCTTTATTTGTATTTATCCTAAAAATTCGATTGAAAAAAGTTACACTGTGGCCTAATTAGGCACACATGGTCCAAATAAAGCCAATGTGTGATTATTGATGACAAGTATACGCATTCATTATCTAAATTGTTTTAAATGTACATTATAACTAAAATACGGTTTACTGATGAGCAAAACTGACTTTATTCTACATAACCATACTATAGTTAGAATTTGATGCAATAAATCACCACGAAGATTATATTTGAAAAAAGAATTTATTTACTCAGAATCTGACAAACATAAAGGACATCTGAAAAACTTAGGCTTGTCATTTTTGTGATGCCAATGCATTTATCATGAACATAGGTCTTACATGTAGTGCAAAGGATCATGTCTGCAATTCTGTCCTCTTTACAAACGCCACAAAACCATATTTGGCCTTATTGGGCTACACACGACGTTTATTCAAATATATAAAGAATGTGCAGTCACATCAAAACATTGATGGAATAATATGATCCGAAGATCCTATGCAGACAGGCATAAGCTGTAAAGGTGGGAATAATTTCGAAACGAGAAAAAAGTCTGCTATGACCGGGAATCGAACCCGGGTCTTCCACTTACCGGGCGGATATTCTACCTCTGAACTATCGTAGCAGAACACTTCTTCTCGTTTCTGAACACGGATGTTTCCTTGGTTGGGACGGAACTAGCCAAGCTAGTATCAAACTGCCCCAACAGATGTCCTCTAAGAGATACATCAAAGAAAACCCCTCCCTCTCAAATGGTGAGATTGCCAAGTAAGAAATTGATGGAATAATATGATCCGAACACCCGTGTTCAGAAACGAGAAGAAGTGTTCTGCTACGATAGTTCAGAGGTAGAATATCCGCCCGGGAAGTGGAAGACCCGGGTTCGATTCCCAGTCATAGCAGACTTTTTTTCGTTTCGAAATTATTCCCACATCAAAACATCTACATCTACAAGTTACCCTGCAATTCACCAAGTTGGTGGGTGGCAGGGGGTGCAATGCACCAAATCCTACCTAAAGATTGTCTAACGCAATTCGAAATTTCCTATTGTGATCTCTTATTGTCCTCGGAAAGAACGAGCCCAGATAACGCTCCGTCCTACAATCGATCTCACGTATTTTATCGTCTCGATCATTTCTACCTATATACGTCGGTGCCACAATTATTCCCACTACCTCCTCTTTTAGACATTCTGACCTATATTTCTCTAGAAGTTTCAACCTTGAGTCCAATCTACGGTCCTCCAGTGATACCCAGTTCAAATCGCTCAATAAAGAGGTGACGCTTTCCTTATGTTCGTACTTTTGTTTTACAAATCTGGCTGCTCTGCGCTGTACTCTTTCTAGTTGAATTATGTGTCCCTTCTCGTACGGATCCCATATGCTCGCTGCGTATTCCACTTGTGGTCTTACCAGTGATAAGTAGCATGTTTCGCGTACTTTCTCTGTAGTGTTCCGTACTATTCTACCTATGAATGCCAGTTTCTTGTTGGCCGCGCCTATAACTCGACGAATGTGCATGTCCCACGAAAGATCTCGACAAATGGTTACTCCTAAATATTTTACATACTCAGCTTGTCGAATACTCATTTCATCTATTTTATATTCGAAACCTAAATCTTTGTTCTTACTTTTCCAGAACGTGACTGCGGCACATTTAGTATAATTAATTTCGATTTGCCATTCTTTGCACCACGCTGAAATGGCTCTTAAGTCTTCACGCAGAGACTGATGGTCCTCCTGATTTTTTATTTCTTTATATAGAACGGTGTCATCGGCGAAAAGCCTAATTTTACTACGAACAACCGAGCACATATCATTTACATAGATTAAGAAGAGCAGAGGGCCCAATACACTTCCCTGGGAACACCCGAAGCAACTTTAACGGGGGACGAGTATTTCCCATCGATGACAACTATCTGTTCCCTATTCGAGAGGAAGTCTCTCACCCAACCGACAACTTTCGAATTGATACCACATTGTCCTAACTTCGCAATTAATTTCCTATGAGATACTTTATCGAACGCCTTCCTGAAATCAATGAATATGGCATTGACCTGAGTATTTTTCTCTCCGCATCGCAACAAATCGTCCACGAACAGGCCGAGCTGCGTTTCGCATGATCTACCTCTCCGGAATCCGTGTTGGCATCCGCTAAGCAATGAATGACTATCTAAATAGCGCATTACAGAGCTAAAGACTATGTGCTCAAGTATCTTGCACGATAATGAAGTTAAGGATATCGGCCTATAATTTTCGGGGTTCTCTCTGTCACCACTCTTATGGATGGGCGTAACATGTGCCACCTTCCAATCTTTAGGAACTACTCCTTCTCTAATGGATTTCTCGAATATAATTTTCAAATACGGCGCGATTTCAGCAGCTAATTCTTTCATTACACGCGCGGGAATTTCCTCCGGTCCAGGAGATTTATTTGGCTTAATTGAATGAAGTTGGAGCGCGATGCCATTTTCCGAAAATACCAAATCTTCCATCGAATCGCCCTGACGCATAGGAATAGGGGTTTCACATTCATCGTCATCACGAGTAAAAGCTTTCTGGAAGTGATGATTTAATAGGTTTGCTTTATCCATACTATCGTGAACTACGTTTCCCGTTTCCGACCGCAGTGACGCAATAGTGGGGCCCCTACCTTGAACTTCCCTGACGTAAGACCAAAATGCTTTTGGGTTCTCTTTCAAGTTTTCCTGTAAAACCTTCTTTTTATAATTGTTAAACGCATTACGCATTGCTACTCTGGCTATGGAGCGCGCCTCCTTGTATTGCTGCCTTATTATTGCAATCTGTTCGACCGTAGCTGTTGAGGATGTGTTATTTACGCGAGAGTGGAGTTTTCTTTGACGTCGGAGAGCGCTTCTTACTTCCTGATTGTACCATCTAGGTTCTGCACTATCACGCTTCAGTTTGCTCGGAATAAATTTATCTGTACACTCTCGCATCATATCTCTGAACATGCACCAGGATTCCTCCGCGTCTGCACTATCGGTTAAATTGCTGAAATTAGTATATTTATTTCGCAGAAAAGACCTAAATCTTGTGAAATCGGCTTTGGCGAATACATAAAGTTTTCTTTTGGCCTTAACCTGTTTCTCAATAATTAACTGAAATTCCACGTACACTGCCTTGTGATCGCTTATTCCCTCAGCATCAGATACTCTATTCATACGCTCAGGAAGATTAGTAACGAATAAATCTAATATATTATTAAATCTCGTGGGAAATCTCACTAATTGATACAATGAGTGCTTACCGAAAGTTTCTAGTAACGCCTCGCACGATTCACGCTCTCTACCTCCGGGATAAAAGCAATGATGGCTCCAATCAATTGACGGAAGATTGAAATCGCCCCCGATTATGATGGCTTTATCTTTATTAGAGGAATTTAGCGTCGCCACTTGTTTCTCCAGAGAATGAATAGTTTCCACGCTCGCATTTGGGGGTCTATAAAAAGCGCATATATTTATAGTTTTTGAGTCGCTTCCTTTCACACGACATCAAACACTTTCGACTTCGTCGTCGTTAATCTGTATTGGGTAACTTTCGTATTTATTGTTAACTGCTATAAAGACTCCACCTCCCGACCGGATACATCGATCTTTTCTGAAGACGCTATAGTCACGAGGAAAGATCTCCTGACTGGCTATGTCTGCCGTAAGCCAACTTTCAGTGCCTATAACTACATCAGCACGCAGACTACGAATAAGATGTTCAAATTCGGCCTCCTTCCTGCGAATGCTGCGACAATTAACCGTAATGATTTTTAATTTCTCGCTATGACTACGTAACGATTCCTCGCGCTCTACTGAGCTATTATTACTGTTATTATTATTAAGATTATAATTATTATTATTTACTGCCTCCTTATCCTTCCTACTATGTCGATTATTTATACGCTTGGAATGTATTCTACTGTTACTTAACGTCGGGTTTATAGCGCTATTAAGGTCGCACGCATTATCTACGGAATTGTTGCATGGAAAATCGTTTATCCCCATGCCTTCGATAATTCTGTTACCGCACGGATTTCTTACATTTTCCCCTATTGTGCTCTCAATTAATCCCGTACCGGTAAGCTGCCTACATCCTAACCTACCATCTGATCTACTATTGGCGTGCATCTCAACGCTTGCTAAAAAACTGCAATTGCTTAAATCTAACCTAAAAAAGCCCTAGAATGCTCAAACACCCTACGCGCTACCGCCTCCGCAGCCTCGGCAGTGTAGTGCACACCAGAACCGTTTAGGGATGCCCTACATGAGTCCAGGACCGGCCTCAGGTCAACGAAGTCCACTCCATTGCCCCTACAGAAGTCCCACAGCCTACGGTTCAGCCCGACCACTCGGCTCCAAACCATAGAACCGCAGTCCGTCCGAGGAACAATGCTACAGATGGAAAGCCGCACATCAGCACCAGACTCCTCTCGGACACGAGCAACCTCAGCGGCCAAGTCCTTAAAAGAGCTTAAGACCTCCTCGGAGCCGCGCTTCGAAGCGTCATTGGTACCAACATGGGCCACCACCCGCAGCGAGGAGCAACCCGTGCCCGATACCGACACCCTGATCTCCTTCGTCACCTGGGGCACCGAACCTCATGGTATACACCTGGAGAACACCCGCTCGTGAACTCCCTCCCGGCGGGCCCGTGACAGTAAAGGCGCCACCACACGCCGGACGTTGGAGCTCCCTATCACTAACAGCCCTCTCTTTCCCCCCGAGCTCTCCTTGGGCCCGGCCTCCACCGAGGAGACGGGAGCGGGCACGGGCGTAACGGCAGTGGAGTCGTCCTCCGACAACACCGCAAACCGATTACTAACAGGAAGAGGGGCCACCGAGGCGTTCCCAACTCCCTGTCTCCGCAACACCACCCCACGATCCCCCCGAGTGGACACCACACACCACTCATCGGGCTTCCGGACCGGAGGACCCTCGACCCGCGAAGAGGAGCCAGGAGCCTCCCCGATCGCTCTGCCGGCTTCCGCACCCAGGCGAACCCGAGCCGCCATTTTGGCGCGGTTTGCTCTCAGGGAAGAACCCGCACCCCTCCCACGCGCCAAGGCTGCCTCCGACCTTTCCACCCTCTGAAGGAGGTCCGCAACCACCCTCTCCAGCTCCGTGATCCGAGACCTCATGGCCTCGCAACCAGCGTCGCGCAAGAAGGAGGAAACAGGAGTCCTCGGAGTAGCCATCCTATCCTCTAAACTAATCTGTACTATCTATATAAATATACTAGAACTAACGTAAATACGCGGTTGGCTGTCTTCAAGGTTAAATTAGGGTCGAGCGCACGTAAAAAGTGAAAGGGAAAGTGTTTCACTACACCAACAACGTTAGTAAATAAGCAAGAAAGTTTAGCACAAGAGCAATGTAGATTTAGAAGCTAAAGAAATGCTAAGGTAAAAGGAAATAATTAGGAACGATTAAGGTAATACGCTACTATAAATAAATATTACAAAGATTACGGATTTAGTGGCTGAGAGACGCAATTAACTACTATGATACGGCAAGAGAAGGATGAGTAAGCTTTTCGCTCAAAGATGAGTTAAACTACAATTACAACAAAACAATTAACGTAAGAAGATGAAAAAATAAATAGAATAAATAGAAAAATACTAGTTCTACTTAACACCCACAATACGGCTACAGCTAAACTACAGCTACTGCTACTACTACAGGTGTCGCTCGCAGGCAGGTCAGCGCTCGCAGGAGGAAGTGAAAGGCACGTCCGTCCTCTTCGAGGGCCAGATGACTACTACTACATCATGAACAGAACGCCTTGCTTAATAAACTACATAAGCCTATCGCATATAAATGGGGTATTGATATTACTGCAAAGATATGGAAGTTATCGGTAATTAAACGAAATTGCTAGCCTCAAAATTACATACGAGAATCGTTGCCGTCCTCTTCTTCAGATAAAGCATGATCATCTGAGCAATCGCATGGCTGCCGTACATATTTTTGTTCTTTTGCATTCAGATGGTGCTTAGCCCCAGTAAGAAAAGACATCTAGCGATAACGATGTGAATTACTATGAAATACCGATGGGTGGCCTTATTGGTGTATATGGCCTTATTTGGCGCACTTGCCTTAGAGAAAGTATTGTTTTCATGAAAAAAATCGAATTCGAGATTTCAACGGAAATACATGTTTTAAGTTCCCCTGAACACGTTTCAACTATTTTCTCGATGATGTCTGTGTGTATGTCTGTCTGTCTGTAATTGTGTGGGCGCTCTAACTCAAAAACTATTAATCAGGTCAACGCAAAATTTTATATTTATCATTTTTATAAAAGTTAAAAGATCTGATTAGTTTTTGGTAAAAATCGGTCTACCGGAAGTGGGTGTTTACTCTTGTCACTTATCCGTTATTTAGAAATATTTGCTTTAATATTTGATAAATGTAAAAATGTATTGGAATAAAAGTTGAAGAAAATGTTATTTTCTACAAACTTTGTTTGATACATTTTTCCATATAATGCATTGTTTAAGAGATATCTTATATTTTTAGCTGCCACCACCACGCCACCTACCGACGACTATTGTTAACAATTGACGCTTAGTTACGTCTTAGTAACGCTCCTATTTCTTTTCTTAATTGTCAACCGGAAGTAAATATTGACAACGATTCCAGAGCTTACAACATGTAATTTGCCATATAAATATGGAGAAAGTCATGTGTTGCCCACAGTTTATTTTAAAGACTGTTTTACAGAAAAGCAAATTTAATTACTTAAATTCCTTGCATTTATTGAACTTCCTAAGAAACAATGGATACGGTATGATTTCTTCAACGTTATGATAGCTCTCCGCCTGTATTTAACCATTTCCGTTACTGTAAGCACTGCTGAACGGTTGCTCAGTAGACTAAAGCTGATCAAGAACTATTTAAGGTCATTCATGTGCCAAGAAGTATTAAACTCTCTTGCAGTAATTTCTATAGAAAGCAAGGAAGTGAAGAAATGTGATTTCCATGAAATTATTGGCAAATGTGCATCCCTTAAATCCAGGCGCCCAAGTTTTTGATTTTCTTGTACTACAATGTATATGCAGTAATTTTTTAAATTTATTTTTATATTTATTTGCTTATTAAAAATCGCTTACTGAAACTATATATATTTTAATTTCTTGGTTTCTTTGATAAAAGCATAAAATCATGCTTTATGGGCAGCTCGTGACCGTCAGTATTTTTCATCGAGAAACAACTGAAAGGATGACTGAAATACTGTTTGGGCATTAATGAAAATACTTTCGAGCGTACAGAAATTTCAAAGGCATAGTATAAATCAGGTTTTACCTAAAATCCATATTCTTAATTTGCGTGTTTACAACGTAAATAAATCTTGGGTCGTCCTCAAAATTTTACCCCGCAAACAGTAATTAGCAATCAGGTAGAAAATACCGTCTTTATTCGAATACATTTTTATTCCATTCCTTACACATCAAAAAATCAAATGGGTGAGGAATGCAGGATTTTTAATTATTGTCTTCCTTGACAATATTTGCGATAATATTAATAAGAAAACGCAAACTGGAGACATGGAGCTTTGAAAGCAACTTGAAAATAATGTCACTGCTTTTTTTACATTTTTCCTGTATATTAAAAAAACTTGAGTGAAAAGTAGTAGGTCACTGCACTTTTCAACAGATCTCCGCCCGAAGCAATAAAAATTTCATCTCACAGAATTAAACAAAAGATTTTAATATCGAAATGTCCAGAACAGAAACCCGTCGCTTCTATATCGTTTCAAATAAGGTTCCGCCTAACGCCGCTGTCAGACAAGCTCAGGTCACCGCGTGGCAGGAACACTTCATTGCAGACAAGATGATCCAAACGGAACTTATGATGCCTATCTTCCACATAATTATTTATTTAATATTTATATTGGCTTTAATAGCTTTGAAATCACCGCGGATGAGTTACTTTTTGTGTTCCCAAATTTCATAATTCAGCGTTATAAAACATTACGAATGCATTCGAACGGAAAACTAAATGGACCACGCGTATTTGTGTGGCAAAAATAACGCGTGTATGTACTAGATCAGGGTTTCCCAAACTATCTGAAGTCACGGAACCCTTGGATTGTCATTCTTACTATTTAATGGAACCTCGTGAAGCTTTCGCGGAACACAGTTTGGGAAACTAGACTATACCGAATCCGAGTTCAACAATAGTCGTTGCGATGGCAACACTCTCGTAATGAGTGATAAAAACTGCAAATACGCCAATATTTACGAGAAATTCGAAGAAATACGATCGGCAAGCAAAATTATACTATAAAAATTAGAATCTCCATTCCTTTCCTAAGAGATTTCCGATATTATAATCCTTAGATATTTTAATATGCAAGTGAAAATTACCTTGCATGGTGGATTTCAGATTTCCCACGTAAATCAAAATAGGAAGGATAGTTCCTGGAATCGCACCCGGAACTTTCAATGTTCGCAACAGAAATTATCATTGAGAGCTAGGGGCCTTTGGAGCTCTGCACCCCCTGCCATCCACCAAGAAGGTGACTTGCAGGGTACCATGTATATGTAAATGAAAACGATCTTACTCCTGAGCAATTAGTTATCATCAAATTTGAAAATAATCTCAATATTGCGTCAGTGCTTGGGAAAGCTAGATGGAACATCCCGTACGATGACCTAACTAAGATTTAAGTGCCGCACAGTGTTTTGTTGAGGCAGAAAATAAATTATATATTTCTTGCACAACAGTCAAAATATTTACTGCACCTAAAAAGCTTCGCCGATCCGAACCAACGCTAGCAGACATTCCTCCTGATCCGGAAGTTCTACAGCTAGCAGCCCTCGTGTCGACAGCAGTCACGTCTAATAAATTTCGGGCACGAGATCTACATGAGGCTACTTTGCTTCTTAACTTAGCCTCTACTTGGGAACAGCTTCCGATCCCAGCAAAGGCTTATCTCTGTCAGCGTCTTCGCATTTTGGGAGTGGCTGGGAAGTTGCGGCCCGCCTAACCGCCCCGGCAGAGGACGAACTACTTCATATTCCACCCAGCATATAGGAGGCAGGACAGTCCGGGAAGGACGGTCGGCGAGATTGAGATGGGTCGGAACGTACGCCCATGTCACGTCCCGTGACAGTTTCTTTATTAATTCAATATACATTTGTCTCAATTCCAAAACATTAAACAATACACCCTTGCCCTTATTCAGGGCAAATATTACTGCTTGGTTGTCGACCCAAACTGTTAAACTCCGATCTGCTGGGAGGTGATCTGCTCCAACGTGTGCCCCTAACAGCGCCGCTCGAGCCTCAGCTTCGTAGATCGAGGTCTCTTGGTCAGGGGATGAATTTCTGTCAGCCGTCGCTCCGGAATAACCCAGGCTAGCTGCCATGGTGTGGCGTCCGTAAAGACCTCGAATGGGGTGGCTGCTGCCGCAAACTGCCGGCGCTTTTTAAACACGTCTTCCTCCCAAAACTTCTGCAGTGTCACAGCGGCTTGACTCGGATCCAGGACCAAATGTCCCCGGACAAAATGTCCCCACGCACCAGAATAACTATTAATTATTCCCTCTCCGATATTGCTATACTGTCGGATGCATAGTTATAACCAGCGCAAAAAAGCAGAGGGTATACCGTATACGGAAATAAAACTTCGAAGGAGGGTCTTACTCGGTTTTTTAAAAGCAGAGGATATACCTTATTCATTCGAAAAAATCAGAGGGTATACGGCGTATGTCACCGTACACCTAACACTACAGCCCTGGTTATAACGCCTTGAACAATTATCGTTATTTATTTTATGCTGAAAATGTAAATTAGCCGATTTTGCATTTAACGGGGCTTTAATAACCATCCCGAATAGGTAGAAGATTGAAATTTGGCAGGAATGCTTTAATCACACGTTTCTTTCAATGCTGATAAAAAAAAGATCCGAAAAAGGACCCGGGTTCGACTCCAGGATACAATTCGTTTCCCGGAAAAAGCTGTTTTTTGACGTTCAGACTCTCATTCTTTTGCAAATTAAAATTAGAAGAAATTGATAATCGATTTCCGAATGGTACTGTTTCAAAGAATAATGATTAAAGTTTCTTATTATTATCGGAAAATTTGTCATCAATTCGAAATCGCTCGAATTTATCGTATATGTTTTGATGACATCCGAATTTTTAAGAATATATTTTGTGAATTTGTTTTGAACCATTTATTGCATCGGTTATAATCTATATCAGATTACTTGTTTACAAGTGAACCACTTCGTTCACAAATTTTATGCTGGCGGACCAGAGTATCAACATGAAAAACCTTTAAAAAATATATGCGCACAATTTACAAATGTAAGCTATTTTCGTATCAAAAGGTGGTTTAGTGAATTGAGTCAAATAGGATTTTCCCGGGAAAATTTTCGAGTTTTAATTTTAATTTAATGCTTATTCATGAATACCCTCCGTTTTTGTCGGGCAATTGGACAAGTATATTAAATATGCACCGAGAATAGCTTTTAAAAGCACGGCAAAGATATTATTCTGCCACGAAAATTAATTATAACTAGAGGGGAAACAATAAGGACACAACATCACCTCACCTTCCATTTCTCTCCAGCTCCCTCCCTTCCCTCTCTCCCTCCCCCATCTCAGACGTCCCGCATTCTTCGAGACAGCCTCGCATTTTATTATAAAATCCCGCGCCCCGCCTTACGAAAAAAATGTCCCGCAAAAAGTTCGCAATGTTATTTAAATTTTACCTTGCGTTTTGTCGTCTTTTTATTCCTATGAAGTAACATATTTTGTTTTTAATTTAATATCAGTTGCGGCCACTAGTCTAGTTGCTGCCATCTAGTGGCACTATATGGCAGCAACAGCATAATCACGACAACGCTACGGGAATTCCCCTAGTTCCAGTTGCGGCCACTAGTCTAGTTGCTGCCATCTAGTGGCACTATATGGCAGCAACAGCATAATCACGACAACGCTACGGGAATTCCCCTAGTTCCAGTTGCGGCCACTAGTCTAGTTGCTGCCATCTAGTGGTACTATATGGCAGCAACAGCATAATCACGACAACGCTACGGGAATTCCCCTAGTTCCTTGTGACGCGTACGCGCATCAATTTCAGTTCGTATCGGGAATCTGAAGGGTCAAAATTGAATTTTCGTGCAGCATTTTAAATATAAAAACTAGGTAGATAATACGTTTTACAAACATATTTTAATAAAATTATTAATTATATAAAATAATTTTATATAATTAATAATTTTTAATTTTTCTTCTGGAAAATGGCTAGCTCAAGTGCAGAAACAGACACTCCTAAAAAACAAAAACGTTTAGTTACATTCAAGAAGGAATGGGTCAACACTTTTGAGTGTATTCAACCTGATAGAGACCAGTATTCTGCTAGATGCAAGATATCACCCTTTTAATCCTCCCCCTTAGTGAATATATAAAATTCTTTACCACTATTGTACGTTGTCCCGCGAATGACAAATAAAAAGCTGGCAACCCCTACCTCTCTCTCTCCCTCCTGCAGCTTCCTGTGCCGTCGCAATGCATCGAGCGATGGCAAGGGGGGATTCTCTTAAATGGGGGAATTTGGCCTCGCTAGATGTGTGACGTCACGTTTAGTTCCATGTCTGCGCGGCACGCTGGCGCCGCTGTCGCTCTTTTGCAGCCACCTTCTCTAGGTCCATCGTATCCTACTCCGTGCAGACATCGACCGCGCAGCCGAGGACGCGTGGACGCAGCGAGGGAATCACGCCGGCTTCACTCCTCCGAGGGACGCATTATTATTGCCCCCAACTGTACCGTCTCCAATGGCAACCCTTTCTTTATTTTTCGCTATGCGCGCGCATCCGTCCCAATACGAACGGACTATCTCTCTCGCTCATTTTCGTTGCATTCTCCGAGGCTACGTATCGATCGGCAGGCATGCAAGCGACGCGTCTGACAAGAGAGAGAGTGAGAGTTGCATCGCAGCCGTAAACACCTCCTCGGCGGTCATGCGCGCCTTTCGTAGTCAATTTTCGCTTTGAGAGGAATTTGTCCCGCGGTATCTCGGTGGGTGCGAAGAAGGGGAGAAGCAGCGCTTTTGAAGGCGAACCGATTTTCACTCGATTTCCCGAATGACGTCATCCTTAGCGAAAGACGATATCCTTTGTTTGCTGATGTTTCAAGAAGTCGAACTGGATTAAGACTGCAGGACTTGTTGGATTTGCATATTTAATGAGAAAAAGGTCCGTGTCGAGATGTTTAGGCGTTGGGACTTTTGACCCCCGTGTCTCTGAAAGAGCGAGGTTATTTGCCGCTAGAGTGAGAACTGGAATTCGAGGAGAAATGTCGAGAACATACGCCGATGACTTAAATTTTAATCGTCTTTATGGCATGAATAAATACAGTTTCAATCATCTATTGGTGATTAATTAAAAATAATGATGGTGTCATCTATTCAATATTTGAAAAAGAATTAAATTACTTATCTCTTATAACGTTAATTGTTTCGTATCTTTATGGAATTTGCGGCCAAACTAAGAAACTGGACGAATACGCCGTTGATACGTATAGCGAGTAAACGATTTCTGTCAATATTTGCCCTTTGATAATATTTACAAACAAATTGTGGCTTTTTTGAAAAGTGGAAGTGAATATATCCCGTCATTTTTTAAGGGGAGTTGCGGCATTTTATTTTTTTTTAAACTTAAATGATTCCTGGTCGAGCGAATGGAATGCAAGAACATGGACCGGATTTTTCTAGTGTTGGATGAAAGGGCTTTGAGGCGGAGGAATTTCGGTTCGTGTCTCGGCGTCCAGGGAAATATCCGATGCTTCGGGTTAACGTTCAAGTTATTTTCAAATGTTCAACTGATCATCGTTCATGTTTTATGCATACCTATATCGTTATTTGTAATTTTATTTTCCAAGTTATCAAGAAAAATACATGTCGGAATCTCGAAGTTAAATTTGTGACGAATTCTTTACAAAGTCTGCAATGCATTTCGAATTGCCTCCCGAACAGAACCGCTCATTTCGAATTGCCTCCCGAATAGAACCGCTCATTTCGAATTGCCTCCCGAATAGAACCGCTCACGAAACGGATCGCTCTGGTGATGATGAGGTCGGCTGGGATCTCGAACAAGAGAAAATGGCGAAAGGACTGTTTCATGGCGGAGTGAGGGGCTGCTGACTGAACACGCCTCTAGCGAAACGCAACAGCGATGAGAGCAAAAATCAAAATACTTCATCTTTTTTCGTTCGACGAGATAGGCTTCGAAATTTCTTTATAAATAGAACGCCAGCGTCAATAACCAGGCGTGAAATATCGTAATAATATAAACGGAATAATATATTCAATTGCACAAGTAAAGAAAATGAAATAATTTTGCATAAAAATGTTTGTGTGAAAATGTCTTATAAGATATATACATGATTTTCAAGAAGGAAATCAAAATGAAGAACAGAAATACATTGTAATATCCAGATTAAGAAAATAATGAAGCAGTTAAAAATAATAAAACTTTCATTTGGATAAATACGACGCAATCAATTCCTTCCGATCGATTCTCTGGCTTTAATTTGTTTACACAAAAAATGGCGCTATATTTCTCACTGTTGCGCATCTTCCACAACGGTCTCGCGATAGAAATTCGAATCCGCGTTCTAAATTGCGCCCTATTTCTGCGCGTACTGTTTGCAACAGTGGTGCGCAACCTTTTTTAATCGCGGGCCACGCAGACACGGATATATCTGCGAAGTTCCACGCAATTTATTAAAAAGATACTATTAATATATAGACAATTTAAGTGCTTATTGCAGGTTGAATTTCCATTCTAAAGCCATCTTATTCACCTTTAGACAATTGTCATCCTCCCTAATGATTCGACGGTTAGATAAGTCGATGGGTCAATAAAATTAGAAAGTGATAATTGTTTGAAGGCTCCGCGGGCCACCTGAAATCGAGTCGCGGGCCACAGTTTACGCACCTCTGATTTAAAATAAAAAGGAACACGTCGGCCTTCAAAATAACCAATCGTTTTGGCCGATAGCCCCTCGGTCGCTTAATTTAAGTGAGGGAGGGGAGAGGGAGGGGAGGGGGAGGGGAGAGGGAGGGGAGAGGGAGGGGAGAGGGAGGGGAGCTTTCGATTGCGAGAGGGAGGCCGTGCGCCGGTGGCGCCGCGATGCTGGGATCGAACCGCTTTCGATGGCGCGAACGGGAACGCAAATAGAGCTGTGCGCGAGCAGCAGCCATCCATCTTCAATCAATCTAGAACAAAGCTATGGAACTACACAAAGTAAAATGACAGGTAGCGGGAGGGAACGGCTTGGGAGGAGGTGGCGGCGTGGGAGCAGGGTCCTCCCTCGCCCCCTTTGCTCCCTCCAGCCCTCCTTCCTCTCCCCCCCCCCCCTCTGCACGTGGGCTGCACGCCGCCGAACGCTACGCCAACTGCGCGCATCACGGACAGACAGAGAGAGAGAATAAACGAGGCTTGATGATAAAAGACACCATTTAAAGACTGGGGTACTTAAACAGCTACCAGTGACGGTGCAGTAACATCTAAATAGGCTTGTTTCATTTGCTTAGAGCTGACATAGCGAACTCGAGAGGGGCAGAGGGCATTATTGAGGAATTCGACAGAGAATCGTCGATATAGCTCTACGGATAAAATCAAATCATTTCTCTCTGATAGCCTTCCTATCCTTCCTTCATTTCTACTTTCTCCATACGTTGTGTATGGGAAAGTATTGTTTTCATGAAAAAATTCGACCTCGAGATTTCAACGGAAATACACGTTTTGAGGTTCCCTGAACACGTTTTGGCCATTTTCTCGATGTCTGTGATAGATTTTTTGTGGCTACTCGAACTCAAAAACTATTAATCAGCCAACACGAAATTTTATATTTAACATTTTTATAAAATTCACAATCACTGATTAGTTTTTGGTAAACATCGGTCAACCGGAAGTGGGTGTTTACTCGAGTCACATCCGTAATTTTGAAATATTTGCTTTAATATTTGATAAATGTAAAAATGTACTGGAATAAAAGTTATAGGAAATTTAATTTTCTGCAATCTTTGTTTGAAACATTTTCCCATATAATGCATTGTTTAAGAGATATCTTATACTTTTAGCTGCCACCACCACGCCACCTACCGACGACTATTGTTAACAATTGACGCTTAGTTACGCCTTAGTAACGCTCCTTTTTCTTTTCTTAATTGTTGGAGCTTTGTGGCTATATCCAATATCAGAAGGCTATGGTTTGAATTTATTTCTGTTCTTTGTCAAGTCGAAAATTTTCTCGGTTTCTTAAAATATTTATTATTATTTAACCTATTTGGAATTTTTAGAAAAATTACAGGTATGGAGAAAGTCATGTGGTGGCCACATCAGATTTTTTCTATCTATAATACTGACGGTGAATCACCGCTGATGGCGGCAGCTTTGTCTCCGAAATGCGTATCTGGTTTTCCAGATCTCTTTGCAACAACTGTACATAAACCGTTCCTTGGTTCATTATTAAAATGCTGCATTGCTACGTACGATGGGAGAGCATCAGTGAAGAAAAATACATATTCCGCGCAGGTTAACAATTACTTGCTTATTAAGAGCAATGAGTAAGAAAACGCATTGTATTATTAATTAATGTATACCGAAAAAAACTCGTCTTATCATCAGGAAAATAAGTCATTTATAAAATTCATATTAATATTGTATACACAGTGTGTAAGATTGAAAAAGCAGAAAGGTGTAAACACGGTCACAAGTTTGACATGCGTGGCTCAAGCACACCGATGCCATCCAACGTTCTCTAGGGAAAATAAATGTCTTTTCATTAGTGCGCGCTAGCAGAAATTTGATGGGAGAGGAAGAAACATTCTTGGTTTAAAATAGCGATTCTGAAAATCAATTCGATCAGTCTTGACTTTACCGAGGTAAGCGAAGACATCCGAGGGCTATGCTCGTTCTATCGCACGGCCTTCAACATAATCTCTCAACCAGTGGCTCGCAAAGGAATATGCGAAAAGGTTTAAGCAAAAATACATCATAACGATTACATGTCCCAGTTGAATTTCAACGGATTTGGTGAATCTACGACAGCACAACATAGAACACTTTTTTTGGATCACTCATAAGATATTGCGTCCAATGAGTTAACGTTTATTTATGGAAGGTTACTTGAGAGGGCATGTACGCTTTGGTGAAACGAATGTTATCATCTAAAAAACTTCAAAAATATAAAGTTGTTGATATGTAAACAAAACAGCAAGTATATTTCTTTCCTATTTATAAGCATTTTAAAAAGTCGAAATTTTATTTCAAAATGCAAAATAAGGCAGCAAAATCGACGAACATTTTAGCTTCTTTGCGAAAAGATCCGTCAATAAACATTGGAAGGTTAGGGAGAGTAGTCCTCGGCATGCATTGAGTCTTGCGTGTAATATGTCATCGTACATGTTATACTTGGACGTTAATTATTCTCGTCTTTAAGATATCAATATTTGATTTCAAAATGCAAAATGAAGTAACATACTTAGGTAAAATCTTTCCATTAATTTTGTTCGTAGGGATACGTTTTGTTAATGGCGACGTATGCGGATAAATTCGATCAAAACATAATTATCACGATTTCTCTAATTTTCCCTCAAAAATTATATCTATTGAAAAATGATATGTATTTGATCTTATTAAGCCAATATATCCACGTGTAAATTTAACTAAAAGTGTATAAATAAAATGAAGGCTTCTTTTATGCTGCTTTGTTTGTTGTTATCTATATTTTGGCAAATGTGTTGTTGTTGACTTCGGCTACCAACCTGGAACAGTTAATTTTTCGCAATAAATCAGAAAGTATATTCTACTCATTAATTCACGCCTCTTATTCACGAAATCATGATCATTAGTGGGAAATTAATGTGACGTATGTATAATGCACAAACTAATATATGAATATTTTGGTGAAAAATATCTCATCTTCTTGAGTAATAAACGACTATGAATGAGGAAAAAATCCTCGAGTGCGTATGTGGAACGATGCTCCTTCGACAGCAATGCAAAAGAAACTAGGCACGGGGGACACACTCTCTATCAGATGGATTATATAAATTTCATGACAGGGTGCTATTGGAAATGCCGCAAGGCCATCTGACGATCGGTACTAATTCTTCAGTCCGGGCAAACCTTTCATTTCGCCTCTTGGAGGAGGTCGGCAGATAATGTCGCGCAGAGGACGCCATAGACGTCTCCCGACTTTTCGGCAAATGGACTCCAAAGTGCGTATGGATTATCGAATCTGGCCAAGGGTAAATAAACAGCGCAATAAACTGATCAGAATATTTTGTCTTTTGCCTTTGGATCCCACGGCGGCTCAGTATGTGCCCTTAAGACAGCGACCTAAGCAATCTCCGAATGTTGTGTGGGCGTTTGGAATGACAAATACAGACTGTATCTACCGTTTTGGGTGTTTGGTGATTAAATATGTTAAGCTTCAGAGCAGATAACAAAGTTTTAAAATCATGACGCATAAATTTCGTAGAAAATATAGTGGTGAAAATCGACACTTATCGACGACAATTCATTTTCGATCGATGTTTACTGTGGCGTATCCAGGGTTTGACCAAGAGGGGAGGGGGTTCAGGTCAAGAGCTATGTACCGGATGGGGGAGTTGAAAATTGTCTTTAAAAAATGAAATTCGTGGGATTTATAATTAATAAATTTAAGTATTTTATAAGCAATATTTTCTACAGATTTTAAAATAAGTTTTCCTTTATAAGAGAAATTGCAAATAGAAAAAAATATTTGAAAACTTTCGTAACAACAACTTTTCTAGTCTACAATTATTTCTGCGCTTTTTAGTTCATGATATTATATTTGTATTAATATATTGTATTTTATATATATATATATATATATATATATATATATATATATATATATATATATATATATATCATCATGCTGCTGTCCGAAGAAAGGTTTCAGCCGAATCGCTGCCTCCATATCTCTCTCCCTGGAAGCCTCTTTTATACCTCTATAATTACTATATTCCAGCTTTAAATTCTCTAATAATCCTATTCTTTTTCTCCCTCTTCCTCTTCTTCCGCTAATTTTGCCCTCTAAGATCGTCCTTTGTAAAAACTGTCTTCTCAATATGTGCCATATCCAATTTGCTTTTCTCTTCCTGATTGTTTTTATTAGCATCCTTTCTTCTCCAACCATTTCTAATACTTCTTCGTTCCTCTTCCTCTCTGTCCATTCCACTTTCATCATCCTCCTCCACACCCACATATCAAAACTTTATTAATATTTTTCCTCCTTTTTCCTTACTGTCCACGTCTCTGCACCATAAAGAGCTATGTTCATATGTAGCATTTCGCCAATTTCTTCCTTGTTTCTAAATTTATTTTCTTGCTTGTGTGAAGCTCTTTCTTCTCGTTAAATGCTGCTTTTGGCATTGCAATCCTACTTCTGATGTCCTGTGTACTACATCCATCCTGCGCTAAAATACTGCCCAGATATTTGAAACTACATACTTACTTGTTCCAATTTTTGGCCATTTACCATTATATTAAATTCTTTATGTTCCTTTTAAACCACCATGACTTTCGTTTTTTCGGCATTGATCTTCATTCCACGTTGTTGGACAACCTCCACTAGTCTGTCTGTCATCCTCTGAAGTTCTTTCTCGTCTTCTGCTATTAATCCCTGATCATCTGTGTATTTAATGATGGTATTACTTTCACCTCCCATCTCAAATCCTTTCTCTTCCATCAACGCTTCTTCTGTTATTGTTTCTGCATAAATATTAAATATCGCTGGTGAAATAGGACATCCCTGCCTCACTTTCCTCCCTATTGAAGTACTTTCTGTTTCTTCTCCTTCGACCCTGACTCTAATCTTTTGATCTAAGTAAAGGTTTTTAAGCAATCTTTTATCTTTCCAATCTATTCCTATTTTATTTTATTTGAAATACCCGAAATTTTATCCCATTTCACTCTGTCAAAAGCTTTCTCCCAATCTACAAAACAAAAGTACATATCTGTATTGACTTCTAGTGCTCTTTCTATCATCATCCTCATACATCCTACAGCATATCTAGTCCCTCTTCCTCTTCTGAAACCAAACTGATTATCTTGCAGCTTCTTTTCTATTTTACCTTCAATTCTTTTAGTTATTATTCTGGTTAGAACTTTAGCTGTGTGAGAAATTAAACTAATAGTTCTGTAATCCTTACAACTTTTTGCATTATTCTTTTCTCCAGTGGTACCATAACAACATCAAAAAAATCTTCAGGCCATATGCCAGTATCATATACTTGGTTAAAGAATTTTGTGAGTTACTTAACTGCTTTCGACCCCAAAACTTTAAGAACATCCACTGGTATATCATCACTCCCTACAGCCTTCCTTCTTTTCATGTCATCAATTGCTCTTTTAACTTCAGACTAGAGAATACATTACCCTAGCTGGTCTTTTTCCACATCATCTTTTTCATCTAATTCAATATTTCTCGGCTTTCCGTCTTTGCCATACAGCACCTCAATGTATTCCTTCCAGACATTCTTTACATTTTCAGGCTCCCAGACTATTTTACCACTTTTGTTCATGATTCCTTTGCGTCCTATCTTTCTAGCCTTTTTCTTAAATAGTTCCCTTGCTTTGCTATACATGAGGTCTGTTCTACACATCCTTTCACACTCGATAATTTCCCCGCATTTCTCATTCATCCACTGTTCTCTGGCTTTATCTGTTTCCCTTCTTGAAGCATTATTTAACTCCATGTACTTTCTTGGACCTTCTTCAGGTTTATGTTCTTCCACTTTCTCCTCCCTTCCATTTTTTGCAGCATGGCTGCTGTGATCCAGGGTTTTTTGTTTCTTTCACCTGTTATCTTTCCTACCTTCTTTTCCATTTCATCTTTAATGTTGCTATGGATGCCTCTCCACTCCTCATCTTCATTTTTCCTATTTTCTTCAGCTCTCTCCCCCAACCTTTCCTCCAGCTCAGTCATGATAGCCTCATTGTTCTTAAAGAGTTCCTCTAAGTTCCATTTCTTGTTAAATCTTATGTTTCTCTTAACACCCTTTAGTCTACATTGTGTATTTGCCACCAAAAGGTTGTGGTCGGAATTGTTATCTGCCTCTGATAGTGTTTTCACTTTTTTATGCTATTTCTAAATCTTTCATTGACTAATATGTAATCTATCTGGTATCGCCTCTTGTCTCCTGGGCTTCTCCATGTGTAAAGTCTCCACTGGTGATGCTTAAACCATGTATTAATTACAATCAATCTACTTCTATGGCAGAATTCCACAAGTTTCTCCTTTCTTTCATTTCTCTTCCCTAGTCCATATTTTCCCACTATATTACCTTCCAGTCCATCTCCGACTACACTGCTCCAATCTCCCATTACTATGGTGGTGATCCTTCCTTTTCCCTCCTCCTCCAATATCTCCATAATCTGTTCATAGATTTCATCTACTTCGTCGTCGCCAGCATTAGTTGTTGGCATACACACTTGAATTATAAGCATTTCCACTGGCTCCATCTGAAGTTTTACGGCTATTAATATATCATTAACTGTCACTACCTTGCTAATTCTTTCAGCTATCTCTTTTATAATCATAATCCCCACTCCCCTTTCCTTTTTCTCTCCTCCCGAGTAAATAATCATAAATTCGTCTCAATTTATTTCGCCTTCACTTTCCCACTGAACTTCACTAAGACCTATTATACCTACATTATTCCTTCTCATTTCCCTTTCTAAGTTCTCTAGTTTACCCCCTGAATTCATAGTCCTAACATTCCATGTGCCTATTCTTAATTTCTCACTACTTGCTTTCTTCTTATTAATGGTACATTTCCTCTGTGCATCCCCTAGGGTAGTCCCCACCCGGGGATCCGATTGGGGGACTATTTTACCTCCGGAATATTTTACCTCAGAGATCTATAGAGGTATTTGCAACTTTTCAGCCTCTCATGGGAAATATAATGAGGTAGTTTCCCCTTGCTCTCTTCATCACAGTTTCACAAGAGTGATTACACATCTGTAGCTGTTCATATATATATATATATATATATATATATATATATATATATATATAATTTTTATTATAAAGGAAATTATTTTTTTATTAATTTATAATACTGTTGACGATTTATATTGAAAATTTACATATACATGACTCCATATGTGAAATAAATTAATGCTGCAAAGATATATTCTCTGTTAGGGAGTTTACCTAAATATGAAGAAAACTTAAATTTATTATTTTTAAATTACTATTAGAAACAAGTTTTTTACCTTCAAACTGTAAGCTAATTTATAATGATGAAAATATAGTTCTAATTTTTTGTATGTTTTCTATATAAAATAAAGTTCAATGAAACTGGAAAATATTCTACATATTTTCTTGATATTCAGAGCACAATATTGAATCTTCTTTTTTTCTTGGCTAACTGATCGATTATTTCATCTTCTGCATGAATTAAATTTCTATATAGACATATTAAAGCAAAGCCATTCAAACGGGCATCGCCTGTAGAGTTTCGCAAATAGTTTTTTGGTTTTTTTAGAGTTGAGAATGATCGCTCAGCCTTAGCGGCAGAGACAGGTAACGTACAAAGTATTACAATTAAGATAAATATATTAGGATGTACACTAGATTCACAGATTTCTAAGGCTTCTATGGTAGTTATAGGGAGATTATTCGTTTGACGAGCTAAATAACGATAACATATTTTTAACTCAACAGCTGCTGCCTCAGCATCACAGTTGTTGTAAAACTGCACTAATTGTTGTAAAATATTTAAATGAGCTTCATTGGGGCCAGCTTCAGGGTTCTTAGGCAGTAAGCACATACAATTAAAAAAATATTTTTATGCTAGAGAAAAAATTCCTCCAGACTTGTTTCAATATACTGCATAGCAAGGCCGTGTATTAGTAAGGTTATGACAACTTCGCTGGGCCGCCATGCTTAGTCCCGGAGCAGACCACTACCAAGGTACCTAGAGTAGGGTAACCAGACATCCCGGAAATTCAGGGACTGTCCCGGATTTTGACTTAACGTCCCGTTGTCCCGATAAAGTTCTTTGGGACACCCATTTGTCCCGGATTTTTTGTTTTTGCCTTACAAAATCTCCTCCCCACAAATGTCATAAATGTGTTTAATCGCAATCACATTATATTGGAAAATACAAAAATTGCTTATGAAATCTTGTTACGATCAGTGGTATTCCTATTTTTCGACATTGAATTTCAAGAGCAGACCACAGAGATGGAGAAATTGTGTAGCTTTTGGTTTGTATTTTAGGCGCATAATGCAAATGTAGAAAGAATGCTTCGAACATAAATTTCGTATGAGCTAACAAACAAAACAGCCTTGAGGTTAAAACAGTCAATAGCAACATATTGTGTGCGTTTAAATTAAATGTGAATTTTCAAGATTTAATCCGATGACTAAAAATAACAAAAATTTGAATAAGACAGGCAGGTGTAGTCTAAAAAATGAATGAAAAATTATATAAAATTAAATAGAAACCATATAATGTGATTTTAATATATTTTTACTTTTATTTACGTGTATCTTCAATGCTATTTATATATTTAACTTTATTATTTGTCCTTAAAGTAATCATTATCTTTAAATAGTGATATATTGTGTTGTAAGATTTTTTATGTATTCATTAAATTGAAATTATTTGTTCATACATTGCACAGAATTGTGCTCTATATTTGCGAAGCTTATTTACTTTTAAATTAAATACATATAATTTAAAAGATACGAAAATTCAGGTTGTCCCGGATTTTCCCGATTATGTCCCGAATTTTCCTGTTCAGATCGTGTTATGTCTTGGTTTTGCTTCCTAAGAATCTGGTCACCCTAACCTACAGTGAGGTCTATACACCTTGGACGACTACTACATAAAACTATACGGCGAATTGGTATGGAAAGTTCCCTTTTTTAGAGAAGTAAAACATTAAAACTTAGTGAGGGTCGAGGTTTGTCGATTATTTTCAAATAGTCATTGGTGTGATACCAGTCGCAGTAGTTACTCTTCAGAAACTCAATAGAATAAGCGCATAGAGTATTTAAAGAGATCGTAATCCGACAACTGACTAAGTCTAGTCCAGAGCTTCCCAAACTGTGGTTCGCGAACCCCTAGGAAGTCTCAGGGGATTCGCGGAAAAAATCCGTAATGGCTGTCGTTAGTTTCGCGCGATTTTTTGCTTTGATTATATAGTAACACGTAAGTTGTTGAGCGAACGATTACATTATTAAAGCAAAGTGATAATTTTACATGCCTAAACTTGAATTCTACGACGTGGTCTAGGACAAAATTTTAATGAGAAATTTCTAATCGTTGTTTTGTTTAGGTGTAATTTACACTATTAATAAATAACCAGAACTTTTCCGGGTTGGACAAGGTGGACGTCAAGAACAAGAACCTGTAATCATTATAGTCGCGCCTTAGATGTTCTGCTCGAGATTTTCCTCGAATTTTTATCTCCGAAACTATAACTCGTAATTATGTGGTCTCACGGACTTCTCTGTAGTAAATTAAGTCCTCTACCCGAAAAATGTTTTTAATGTATATTATGGAGAACATATAAGAGCAAGGGAGACAAATTTATGGATTTTTAATTGTTGCTTGACGGATGCCATTTAACGATGCACGATTAAAGTTTATTAAAGTAATTATGTAAAAGAGAAGTTCTAATTGGCGGATGCAGATCAAAACCACAAGTGGGAGATCAATTTTAATAGCGACCACTCGTGCTCTATATAATTAAAATCCGTCCAGCGGTTAAGGAGATGAAAGTTACGACGGACGGATGAGACGTGCCCATAAGACGTTCCGCTACTACAGCTTGGCTGGTAATGAACGCCTAAAAATACTTTGAGTCACTTTACACACAGAAAAAATACAGGTAAACAAAATTGTAATTTGGTGCTGTGGTTAACCAAAAAATTGATGCACGATGAAAATTACCCTTGACAGCGAAGGTGTCGCTTCCACGAATTAGAAAATAATATCATAGCAACGGAAAGAATACTGGCATAGCGAAGTGGTTAAATTCAGACGGATAATCAAAATATATCATAAATAATCCATTCTATGGAAAAATGTTTCAAACAAAAGTTATAGAAATTATAAAGTTTACAATTATAGTAACAACAAATGTTTGCATGAATGAAATTCTAATGAAGATATTTGGCAAAAACGAAAAAATGTCAGGAGTAACTCTTCGCTTCCAGTTGACCAGTTTCAGCCAATTCAATTAAGATGTTGATCTTTAAATAAATATTTTAAATATAAAGTTTTGTGCTGATTTTATCATTAGTTTTCGAATTAGAGCGCGCACAGAATTCCTGTCACACACAGAGACATAATCGAGGAAATAGTAGAAATGTATTCAGGAGACCTTTACACTTGTATTTCCGTCAAAATCTGGAATTCGATTTTTTTTTCAAGAAAACGATACTTTCTTCGATACTGCGTATGGAGAAAGGAATAGAAGGGGAGATGTCAAGGGCTGGATAGATGCAGGGCGATAAGGGAATTTTTAATGAAAATATTACCGCAAAATATGTGATTTATTAATATGAGCATTTTCGAACTGTAGTCGGAAAACTATGAATAGAATTAGATAGAAGATAGATAGCCCTTCATATTCGAGCCGTTCTCTGCAATGCTTCAAGGAGATTCCCGTATCATTCATTTCTTTCAATTTAGTTCCAAAAGTCATTTCCCTGTTGCATCTGAAATATCCAGAAAACTTACGAAGTGTTCAACTAATTCTCCATTAATCTTAGTCGCGGAACGCTCTGCCTTGTCACAGCATCTACATATGTAGAGCAGGGATGGCAAATACGTGGCACGCGTGCGATTTTACTTGGCACGCGTAAGCTTGTATTTTCTCTATAAAATATGAAGTTTCTTATAGAAGGAGTAAACTAGTGGCACGCGAAGAAAAATTCTGACGATTCATATGACTTTCTTGGCACGCGACACGAAAATCATTTGCCATCCCTTATGTGGAGCGATGTTTTCACGCCCCGCGAACGTTCTCACATTTTACAGAGTTGCACTAAATTGAAAAGTGGAATCGGTAGGCGCGGGGCCCCCCCTTTGCGCGGACCCCCTCCCCCTCCCCCCTTAAGACGGGATCTGATTACGAGTTATAGTTTCGAAGATAAAAATTCGAGAAAATCCCGAGCAACAATTAAGTACCATATTTTTCTGTAAGCTATAGCTATATTTAAAAAATAATTCGGAAAGAAAAAATAAGATTTCATCGATATTTTTAAGTCACGCGCGCATACTATTAAAGTGACAAGATGCTTCCTTGGAATCCATTCGATAACTTCCATCGTGAGATCGATTTCGTTCGTTTTCGTCGCATCAAAGTTAATAATCCGTCCGAGGAAAAGGGATTCCTTATCTGTTTTACTGAGAGTTGCTGGAATGGCAAAGATGAAAAAATTAAGACGGTTAACATCGTTCCCAGATTACGCATTCCTTATCGCTGACGTCTTGCGAGCCTCCCGGCCGCCGGCGCCACGCGCTGCGTCGCTCACGTGTTCCGAGAGTGAGGAAACTTTCCGGCGAGAACGTGCGACCATCGGAGAGCTTGAGATAGCGAGTCAATAGCAGTCATTTCCTAAAATATTCCAAAAATTTGAACGCCGTCACATTCGTGATGATAGCGTAAGCAGGCCCGTGGAATTGTTTTATTTGTCCAAGTGAGGGGTTGTTGGTTCGTCAATCCACTCGTACTTCTACTATTAGAACTAATTACGCAGCTAGTTTGATTCAGCCCTCCTCCAACAACCCCTCACTTGGACAAAAAAACAATTCCACGGGCCTGCTTACGCTATCATCACGATGCCAGAATGACTGTTAAATAACAATGGTGAATTACAATAGTACGTTCAAACGATCGCCCAAGGCGCGGAATAATCTTTGTTAACTCTGGTCGATACGCAAGAATGTCGTATTTTATACAATAATAAACCCTGAAGGCTGAGGTGGCTCCACGACAGGACTAGGTACATAGTCACCGACTGACATAACATTCACGTAGATATGAAGTTAAAATTCAGTCTGCCGCGTAAGCGACGCCGCTCAAATTGTTGGAATACTTTTGGAAATGACTGTACATACGGCGATGAAGCCGCGGGGAAGTCGCCAACGACCGCGGCCATTTCGTCATTTTAAGTCACCTGCCGCATCGCTCGTGCCTGCTGGAACATCGCCGCGCCAATCGACTGGCCCCTTCGTCGCAAAGACACATCGGTCCTATGGGACAACCGAAAAAAGAGTATTTTGAAACTCAAGAGCTCAGGTAGATGTTCGAGAGATGGTCTTTTTCCTTTTCTCCTCTCGGCGCACATTTATTCGCCGGGACTCTCTCTCTCTTCGTTGGCTTGGTAAGTAGTTTTACCGCAAATATAGGCCGTCCCTCGCGTTATACCGAGATGAAGTATGTGTTCGAAACAGCGAAATAGCAGTGAGCGGATCGAGGGAGAATGTCGGTTTTTATCTGAATCGGCCCTTACAGTTATATGATATTTTTATTTAAATATTTATAATGTATACTCACAAACAAATTTCAAAACATTATTTATTCACCTAGGAATTAACATTATTTTATCGTTTTTCCACGTCGCGGCGTCAATATTTCAACATTTTTTATATATTTAAAATTTTGCTACTTTTACCATCGGGGCCTGCCCGAATGCCCGATATATGTCGAAATTGCGATCGTTTCCGCTGGCGAATTCTCTCCCTCGAAGGAAAGGCAAATGGGAAAGGGGCGTGGAATATTGCTCGCGCTGTGGGAGGGGCAAAGTGAGAAGGCGAGAGGAGGAGGGGGAGGACGGTCGCCCGAGCGCCTCTCCCGAAGGGAGAAAGAGCGAGAGTTTTGCCTCGATGAGGAGTTTCTGGGGACGGGCGCTTATGGGACAGCAAGAGGTCTCTTTAGAGTGCTTCTCCCGAGGAAGCAGCTTGGGGCGCTGCGGTGCGAGAATGGCGGTCTTTTCGAGTCTACGATTTTTCCCCATGCGCTTTTAGTATTTGATCGCATTTCTGATCTGGCGTTGGTGAAAATCATACTTGACCCTCGCGACTTCCTGGGCCTCGCCTCTTCCGAAGCATTTAACCCGGAGATGGCGAATCATTTTTGTGTCACGTGCCAAGAAAGAAATCAGAATTTCCTTTAGCGTGACACTAGTTTACTCCTTCCCTAACAAACTTTATATTTTATACAGAAAATACAAGGTAAAGTAATATCGCACGCGTGCCACCTATTTGCCATCCCCGATTTAATCCCTCAAGCGCCGAGGAAATATATTATAAAATACCACTTGTGAGGTCGAAGGAGATTTTCAAAAAAATTTATGGACTGATGCTAAATTATTTTTAAAATGGAGGACTGTCAAATATCGGGAATGACCGAAACTTTTCTGAAGTTGTATTGTATGGCTATTGTTATAGACAAATATAAATTTTTTTCGTTCAATTTTTAACATATTTATAAAAAAGCAATTTTAAACGGACGAATTAATGCCGAACCCGATCACATCCGATCGGTAGCCGAAGTTTGCCGAGTGTTTAGTGACGTCAGCGCATGCCGCAAGCATGTTAGCCGATGCTAGCCGTGCTATAAGCCATTGTGCCCCATATAGCAGTAAATAGAATGAAAGAAGTACCTATACCATAGCGATGTCTCATTTTGATTATTTTATATTGTTTTATTTTCAAATATTTCGGATTGTTTACAAAAATTGTTTATCATTATGCGTTTTCTTGTGTTCCTTGACGTTAAGACAATTCTTTTCTCCAGAACGCATTTAAAAGTATTTGTTTTTCGATCTAGAAATTGAAATCTCCATATCGAAAGTTTTCCTTGTTATTTGATTAATACATAAAAATCTTAAATGGCCTAACTGTGACACCTGATCGCCAGCAAATACAGCTGTAGATTATAAGTAAACAAGCAAAATGGACATTTTGTTGTGCAATGTGATATGATATGTTTCATTTTACAAATGGTAATGTGATCTTCATAGAGAACTTGTTTATAAACCACAAGTGGCCATAAGTGCATTTGCCTTATGTTAGATTTACTGCAGCATTTGAAGTATGCCCATTGCCTCCTGTATCAATTTCTTTAGGTTTAGCATTTGATTGTTAGACTTAATGATTGATATTTTTAGAAATTCATTTTCATTCTAACAGGTGGAACAGAAAGGGAATTGTGTTCCAGGGCCCTTGGATCCTCAAGTGAAAATATGTCTGTGTGAAGTGAAAATTCATTATTTGGAATATGTAATTAGCATTTTGAATGACGACTTACATGTCATTATTTGTGACCTTAACAGAATATTATTATTAGTTGCCTGTGTACAACTGTGTAATGCAAAGAGTAATACATGTAATGGATCTGTTATTCCCCAGTACTGAATTTCTCATTCTTAGCTGTTTGTCTTTTTCTGTTTTTGCTTTTTCGCCAACTTTTATAAAAACATATCTTCCCATTGAATGGCACAAGAAAGGGTGCAGCATTCTTATGTTTTGCATATTAAAATTACTTAAGATTTCCGTACGAACACGGGATTTTCACCGAAGAGCGTCCAAAATAATGAGAAATCACTTTAACGTAGATTTTCGATTGATCCACAAATTCGTTCTTAACGTGAAAGTTCGGCGTTTCCCGTAATTAGCATGAGTTTCTCTAAATACGTTTCGATGCATAAAAGGTATTGACGTTATAAAAGTTGGTTACAATTATTCATTTTTGTTTGTTGTATTTATGTACAAATTCATCACTTTTGTAGTTTGATAATGACTATGTACTCTCGCTATGTGTGATATACGCAAATAAATTCGATTTATTAAACTAAATTCAACATTCTTTCATTTTAGTCTAATTATTCTATCCATCAATTTGAGCATTTGTTACGATTATCTTATTAAAATTAAAGGGGGAGGGACACAGTGCTGACGTCACGATAGCAAGAGCCATCGTGAACACGTAGTTCCAATTGGAATTAAAATTTAAAACTCCCGAACAGTAAATTAACCCAGAGAGCACTCACACATCAATAAGAAATAAGGAAAATTAAATTATGCTTACAAGTTTGCAGGACGATGATGGCCTACAGGGACCTGTTGTCTAAAACTATCCTAAAAAGAAGAAAAAGAAAAACACACACGCACAAGCACTCTGGAAATCTCTAGATACGTATTTCGGGAGCTATGCTCCCATCTTCAGTAGCTGAAGTCGTACCCTGTAGGCCATCATCGTCTTGCAAACTTGTAAGCATAATTTAATTTTCCTTATTTCTTATTGACGTGTGAGTGCTCTCTGGGTTAATTTACGGTTCGGGAGTTTTAAATTTTAATTCCAATCTGTACACCGTAGTCTCCAATTCCTTTTTTAACGTAGTTCCAAGTTTTTCCGGTACCACTACGTAACTTAGCACTAAGCAGGGGTATGAAACTCTTATGGGAGAATAGATTCCCAGCTTTTACACGTAGTTCACTATGCCAAGGGGTCCGCGATAGGCGCTGCAGCCGCAGTCAGTTCTCTATCTCTCATTTTCTCCCTCTATTTTTCTCCTTCTATTTCTCTCTCTCTACCGCATCACCACAGCGCCACACGTTCCTTGTGTATCGTAACGGAAAAGAAGCCATTTAGCTTGATAAAAGCTCGCCATTGCCTATTGAGCGGTTTTCAGTTACTCTGATTTTGTCAAGTAGATATATAGTAGATATGCATTCATCACTGTTTAAGAAAACGTGACGGAATGAATTTGATCTGATCTCCAATCAACAGGTAAGTCTTAAAAATATATATTTTTGAAAAAAATTCTAACGAACTAGTTCTACGAAGTGTTATTTATGTGAATGCATTTTGTGAGAATGCTTTTATATTTTCTTAACAGATACCTGCAATGGATAGATCTTCTAGGAAGGAAGGAAAGAAATTTCGTTTGTTTGTGTGCGAGAAGCATTTTGAGAGGAAATGTTTCTCATTTTTAGGTGTTAAGCCTCGCTTACTTCACCTAGCTGTGCCATCCATTGCCCTGGCCGTGAATATGGTACGTGTCAGTTCACAAAATAAGCCGTAATTTTAGATTGAGTAACTGAAATTTCTTGTTAAAACTTCTCGCGGTTATCAGTAGATTATAGTGAGTTTGGAAGTTAAACTGCAACATAGACGCCAGAGGATAGAATTGTGCTTGTAATAGAATGAAATAAGTGTACCGTAGCGATGTCTCATTGTTTTAATTTGAAATATTTTAAATTTACAGAAATTGTTAACTTGATTATTTCTTGTTTCTCATTATGCATTTGTTTATAATCCTAGACTTTAAGATAATTCTTTGTTTCAGAACATATTTAGAAATATTTTTCGATCGAGAAATTGAAATTTCTATATCAAAAGTTTTCCTTGTTATATGATGAATACATATAGATCTTAAATGGGCTAACTCTAACTGCTGTGATCACGTAAACGTCAGCAAATACAACTGTGCTTAAAATAAATTATAGATAAAGTGGACACTTTCTAGTGCAATGTGATGTGTTTAATTTTACAAATGGTAATGTGATCTTCATAGAAACATTGTTTATGGGCCGCAATGGGCCGTAAGCGCATTTGCCTTATTTTACATTTATTGCGACATTTGAAGCATGCCCATTGCCTCCTGCATCAATTTCATTAGGTTTAGCAGGTTTAATGATTGACATTCTTAGAAATTCATTTTCGTTCTTTTTACAGGTGCAACAGAAAGAGAATGTGCTCCAGGGCCGAAGAAATCACTTTACAAATAGATTTTTGCTTGATCCACAAATTCATTCTTGACGTGAAAGTTTGACGTTTTTCGTTGCCCACGTGAATTTCCTTTAAATACGTTTCATGCATAAAAGATATTAACGTTATAAAATTCTGTTACAATAATTCATTTTTATATCTTGATTGTATAATATTTATGTAAAAATACCTCGCTGTTATGTAATTTGATGACTTTGTACTCTCGCAATGTGTGATATACGGTAATAAATTTGATTTCTTATATGCAATTCTTTCATTTATGTCCATTTAATATGTCCGTGCAATTTATGTGCTATGATTATCGTAATAAAGTGGGAGGGGAAGGGGGCGAGGGACGTCCTGTAATGACGTCACGCTAGCATTTGTTAACACGTAGTTCCAAATTTTCCCGTTGACCCATCGATTGTCGCCCCTCCATGGAAAACCTGGGAATCGTTTTATATAGTTTCCGGTCTTTCCGTAGGGGTACTAGTCTTTGGCACTAAGTTTCCGGTCTTTCCGTAGTGGTAGTAGTCTTTTCGAAAGAAACTGGTGGTGCCATCATTCGGCTTTCTCCGCTACTATTTTCTGTTCATTCCAATGTTTCCATCAGCCAGGGGGAGGGAACTCTTATTTGGAGATTTGGTTCTCGTCAGATACACCAAGTTAGGGCAGGCGTTGTTGAGAGCTGTCGTCGCTCTAATTTGAATGGTAAGACAGCCAATGAGTGAGCGCCAAGCCGAATTTGAAGTGATCATGTTGAGAAGTTGTCTGTTGAACTAGGTAACTGCGTAACTGAAAGTTTATCCGCCATTACGATACATGTGACTCTCTGTGTGTGTTAATTAAGTTATTTTCTGTACGTTGCAACGTTTCCACTAGCTTGAAAAATGAATCAACCAGAGAAGATGGTGCATTCACGTAAGTGCTACGCACTAAACTGCAAGCATACGAGGGGAACGACCGGAGATCTAAAGTTGAAATTACATTCGTTTCCTCGCACGGAATCTACGTAAGTACTATTAGCTATATTTGTAAAAATATTTTTGTAAATCGACAGAATTATATGCAGTAATACCTCGATATACGAAGTAGAAGCGCTCCGTGAGTTGCTTTCGAGTAATGAAACAATATATCGATTATTTAATGTACTTCTGTATTTTATTACCTACAGTACTACATATTGTGTAATAATATTACGTACCGAGAAAAATAAAGAATGAGTTGCGTTTCTTTTTGAGATTAATCTTTCTATGGTTGTGTTTACGTATGTGAAATTATATCCAGATTGCAATTTGGAACACGAACCTTGTTCTACCGCCCAACTCAGCTTAGTTGTTATTTTTGATCCTTTAATAAGTGACTGAGAACGTTCTCTCGGATATGTTTGTTTATTCCTAAGAAAGGCTGTGGCCTTACATCTATTGCATAATAAGTATAGCCAATTTGACATCCTATACATATATGTATATGTCCTGGGATGAATAAAAATTATTATTGTTATGGGATTGCAATTTTTAACTTGAAACCTCTCGTTTCGAGATACGGCGAGTATATCGTGGACTACCTGTAGTAAAAAGGTCACTTATTTAGTGTACAGATTATTCGCATATCGAGTTATTACTGTAGTTAGATATGTATCTCAGCATTTTAAACTTTAATAATAGTAACCATTTAACGAGATACTTCACTATGGCTTGTTTTCATGTGATGCATATCTTCACTTTAGGCTCTTTAGGAGCAAAGTTGTATTTGATGCATATGTTGAAGTGTTAATAATTCTGTAATGTTATCATTCCAGGTGCCGAGAATGGGTTGCAAGGGCAGGGAACCCCGCTTTATTTGATAGGCCCATTATGACACTGAACAAAAGGGCATATTTGTGCGAACATCATTTCACAAAATACTTAATATACTTAATGGTTGGTCACTAACTTGAATGTTTCATTGCTATTTCAATCAACATTTGCTTTGATTCCTATGCTTATTGATTCATTGAGACTGGCAAAAGTCACTTCTGTTCATACTTTGTCATGACTTGTTTCTTTATTATTGTTATAATGTTTGTCTGGTGGCTGGCTTCTGCAGCTTTCATATGTTAATTATTCTTTCGTCTGTTACAAACATTCTACTGTATTATTTTTTCAATGTGTGCATGTTTCCTATATTTATTGAACAATAATTGATCTATGTGGTTCAATTCCATTTAATATCTGTTATATGTAAATATGTACAATATTTCTTCTGCAATAAAACTATTTAAATTTAAAATGTTATTCTTTCTATTCTCACCCATTACTCCTCTGGTTACGTTATTCGTAAAAAGGTTTGATTTGCTAAATAAATAAATTAGCGTAATTTATTGAAAAATAATGAATAAAACTAAATTGGTGTATGATTTTTGAAAATTGCGCTCGCCGTCTGTACGAAGCTGCCATTGGCTGCTGAAATTCGTCTGCTAGCTGCCTGTTCTCCGCTTCGATTGGCTGTAAAAATGACGTCACCGCAACAGCAGCGCTAGCTAGCCAGTGCCTGCCCTAACTTTTTGTACTAGCCAGCTAAGACCCCGATTTTAACATGGGAGTTCCCTCCCCCTGCATCAGCTTTATGAAATGAGCGATGCAAATAAAATGCTCCAAACGCGGAGATGCGCTTTCACGCTGCCTTCACCAACTTGATGTATCTGACGAGAACCAAATCGCCTCATAAGAGTTCCCTCCCCCTGGAGATGCTTAGCAATGAACTGCGGGAGGACGAGGGGACCGAACGGGGATCCATATTTAAAATTATATTCGTTTCATCGCGCGGAATCCATGTAAGTACTGTATGTATATTGTTAAAAAAATTATAATTATATATAGTAATAACTCGATATAGGATGTAGAAACGTTCAGGGAGCTTCTTTCGACAATTGAAACAATATATTGATTAATTAATGTATATATTTTAATACGTACAGTATTAATGTGACATACCGACAAAAATAAAGGTTTCTTGTTGACATTAATCTTACTGGTTGTGAAATGAAATCCAGTTTGATAATTGCAATTTGAATCATACACGATCCATGTTATATCGGCCAATTACAATTTTTAACTCGAAACATCTCTCGTTTCGGGTATATCGTGGACTACCTGTAGTAAAAAGGTCAACACTTTGTTGTGCTGATACTTAAGATTATTCGTTTATCGAGGTATTACTGTAGTTAGATACGTATCTCAGCATTTTAAATTTTAATAATAGTGACCATTTAACGAGATACTTCACTGGCTGCTTTTCATGTAATGCATATCATCACTTTAGGCTCTATAGGAGCAAAGTTCTATTTGATGCATATGTTGAAGTGTTATTAATTCTATAATTTTATCATTCCAGGTGCCGAGAGTGGGTTGTTAGGGCAGGGAACTCCGCTTTATTTGGTATGCCCATTATTAGTCTCACAAAAAAGGGCTTATTTGTGTCTATTTGTATTTGTGGAGTCAGGATTTTCATGGCTCATTTGTAGTGTTCACAATATCAAAGAGAACTTCCACATAGGTGTGTAAATATTCCGTGTAGGTATAGTATTAGTGTAAGTAAAAGATCATCAAAGTAGTTCATTTAGTTTCTAGAATTAGTAGATTATACTAGTATTATGTATGTATATATTCTCTGACATTTGGTGGTAAAACCTTAATTTTAGTTCAAGTAAGTGTTCGATGTATTTTGTAATTATATATGTATATTTACTTGATAACCTAGTATGTTGTAAGATAGCCTTGGGTGCTTGTGTTGTGATATTGATATTATTACCTTGGAAGTGATATATTGGTGCCGGTGGCAGGATGCTTAATATTAGTGGTAATCCATTGGAGGTTTTGGTACACTGCAATTGGTGTTTGTCAGCTTAGTGTATTGCCTTGGTTATTGTTTGAGCACAATTACAATTAATGAAATGATTTGGACATATGAAATACTGGGTATTTTACTTTGCATGGAGTTCTTTCATGTTAATTGCACTTGTTCCTGAGGAGATCAGTTGAATTCACATTGGTCCATTCCTACTTTACCAGGTGTGTGTTAGTGGCAAAATAGTTAATATATACATAATGGATGGTGACTAACGTGAATGTTCATTGTTATTCATTGCTCTTTCAATCAACATTTGTTTTGATTCCTATGCTTATTGATTCATTGAGACTGACAAAAATCACTTCTATTCCTATTTAGTTAAGACGTTTCCTTTTGTACATAGTAATTATGCTGGTGTTTGTCTGGTGGCTAGCTTCTGCAGCTTTTGTATGTTGCTCTTTGAAACATGTTTTGCCTTCAAATTATTTTTTTTTGCTGTTACAAGCATTCCACTTGAACGTTTTTTAAATGTGTGCATGTTTCCTATATTTATTGGCCAGTAATTGATCTATGTGGTTCAGTTCCATTTTCTATCTGTTATGTCAATATGTACAATGTTTCTTCTGCAATAAAACTGTTTAAATTTAAATTGTTGTTCCTTCTATTTTCACCCATTACTCCTGTGGTTACGTTATTCATAAAAGAATTTGATTTGCTAAGTAAATTAATGTTCTTGGAAAATAATGAATAAAAATAAATTGCTATTAAGAATTTTGAAAAGTGCGCTCGCTTTCGGTATCGAACTGCTATTGGTTACTGAAATTCGTCTGCTAGCTGCCTATACTGACATTCGATAGGCTGTTGAAATAACGTCATATGTCGCAGCAGTGCCAAAATCGGATGCTAACTGTACTACATAGTCCGAGCCAGCAAGGATCACGTTTTTAGCATGGGAGTTCCCTGACTGCTGCTTGTATTTATGTCCATTGTCATGTTGTATAGTAGTGAAAAGTTGCTACTTAAATTATTTGGAGTTTTGTGTGATGAAAATTGTTTTTGAAGGTAAGTTATATAATATTTGATACCAATAATTTGTGTGATATCTGTACAACTGATAATACTATATCACTGCTGTTGATACCATGTAATAATTGAGATGTTTAGCTTTAAAATGATGCGTACAGCAATAACGCATCAAGGATACAAGTGGCAGGAAGTGTAAAATTTATTGTTCACTCGGGGTACAGCGGTCCATTGTGGTCCTGTGTGTTCCACAGTTTTTCTTTTCTTCTGAACGGGTTGTTCTTTTTATAGATGCTTCGTAATTATGTGAAAAAGGGGGAGGAGACTTCTTGGACAGGAGATGATATGATTAAGGCAATAGACTTAATAAAAAAGGAGTCCGTTCGAAAAGCTGCCGAGTGCTTTGGCATACCAAAATCTTGTATTTTGCGCCGATTGAAAGATGAAACAATGCCAAAAGGACCAAGAAACTTGAAACAAATTTTTATGAAGGATCAAGAAAACAGGTTGGTTCAACACGTCCTAGACCTTGAAAGCCATTTCTATGGTGAAGTTGCATTGATGAGAATAAGCAAGTTCCTGGAATTGCGAAGAAGAGGATCGCCTCCGTTGATACGGAGATGTTAGTGGAGGATAAACAAGGCTCACAGCCAAGTTGCAGCTATCGTGCTGAGCCACAGCCACTTCTACATTCGACGATTTTCCCTAAAGATTTCACCCAAACCTAAGACAGCTACATGTAAAAATAAAAGAAAGCAATCTAATAAAAGTCAGCATGCTGAAGAACTGACATTCCCCAAATGAATTAACAGCGAAGGAGAATGACAAGAACCAAAAAATTAAAGGTGTCAAAAGGAAACTTCCTCTAAACAATAGTGAGAAAGGAAAAGGTGGGAATCGAATGAAGATAAACGGGATTGAAGACAGCGAAACTGAGGAAGAAAATAACCATGACGACGTAGTCTGTATTTACTGCCCAAGTAAATTTCAAAAATCTAAAACAGGAGAGGGTTGGATTCCTTGCCAAAATTGCAGGGGATGGGCCCATGATGCATGTGCAGGTGTTTCCAATAACAAAGGATTTTATTTGCTTATATGCAAAATACAAAAAATAATTGTTTTTTTTAAGGCATTTGACATTTTTTTATTCATACATGCAATTACCTTCAAGAAAACTTTATAACTTACTATATATCTTTCCACATCGCAATGTTTTTGTATCAAAATATTGCTTGTCTCAGAATTATAATTCTAGAAACATGCAGGTGCAAGGGATTGCCTCTGTTTAGCACAAAGGTTCCTTCCTGAATAGAGAGAGAAATGTTCCCAAAAAGTACATTCTCATCTTTTACCCTAGAGAAAGGTATGGCATTGTAAATTTCATTTAAGTGTCCTGTTCGTTCAAGAGCAGACCTCTGCCAGCAAACGTTGACAAAATAACCAAAACTTGGGGTTAACAGATCTAAAAACCCATCTTGGGGCAAAACTTATCCTATTATAAGTGTCACACCCAACCTTACTTTACGAGAGAAATACATTACCTGCTACATCTCACCTTATTTCAAGAAAGAAATACTGTAACACTGGATGAACTCCTAAACGACTACTTGGTGAGCAAAATAAAATGTATATTATTTTTGTGTTTTTTTGCTTAGTTTTAATCTGTTGTTTTGTTGATTGTTATTGTGGTGAAATCATAGTTATAGTGTCAAACTATAGATATTGCTCTCCAATATCCGAATTTTTCATTTATCTGGTTGCCTTAAAGTCCCAAGGGTGCCGGATAAATGAAAGTTTACTGTATATATATATATGTGTGTGTGTGTGTGTATCATTATATATAGCTGCTTCTTACATATATCAAATAAAACGTAGGTACTTCTAGAAGTGCTACAGAGCTTAAATTTGGCATGAATATAGGTCATTGGTTACAACCTCTGGAAAAAATTGAAATTACAAAAAAGTTATACTTAAGGGGTGTTTTTGACCCCAAAGTCCAATTTTAAACACCCATAAGAAAAGCATTGAACACTGTGCAGGGCTAAATAAAATTGCTTTTTAAAATTATTTATAATTAAGATTAAAAGTCGAAACATGCACCATACTGTGGAAAAAAGAATGAAGTTTATTTTTCTTGAAGACAAGTGATTTGATTTTAATCATAAAATTATGAGACTTTTTTCGGTTTTCGACAATGAAAAATATTAATACTACCATAGCAATGACTCCAATGCCTTTGAACGGGAATTGATTTTCCATACTTGGAGAGCATTGATTTAATGCTTAGACTGCATTATAATCCGTTTGATTTTGGCCAAAGATGTATACACATGATGATGTGAAAATTTTAAGTTGTTTTTTATCCGGATACGTACTAAGAGGCAGGGATAATGACACCTATCACACAATATCGTAAATTTTAGTGTAACATGTAGGCTATTGTCTTAATGATGATTATAGTTATTGCTTAAAAGGGTGATCTGAGTCATGAAACTTGAAATTGGAAAACTTGGACGCAAAGCCGATTGCCAGAGAATTTAGAAATTCCAGAGAGATGCCTTAATTTTGCAGAAAATGAAAATTATTATCTTATAAATTGGCTCTGTGTAGTTCAAATGATGATTTTTATATCTTGGTGCATGGTGATTTTTTGAACACTTGCAGTATGCAAGCACCGACAACATATATATATATATATATATATATCTTTTTCTGAAGGTTGCTTTCCCTACAACCTTAAGCTCGCTGTGGTAAATCCTATACCCAAAAAAGGCACTAATTCTAGCTCAGAAAATTACCTTCCAATTTCTGTTCTGTCAGTGTTTTCTACAATATTTGGAAAAGTATTAACTTCTTGGAGTGCTATTATTTGCTGCATGGTTCTCAACATGGATTTAGCAAATCTAAATCCACTAACTCAGCCTGTTTCCAATTTATTAGTAATGTTTCTCATGCTTTAGATCAGGGATTGGCACATTTTTTCGGTCAGGTGCCACTCTTTACCAATATTTATAATTTGTGAACAGTATTAATCCTGCCCCTTGTTTAAGGAATTATCTGTAATTTTAAAGTAAACTAAAGATAGGAGCATTTAAACTTTGCTGTCCACAGAGCGTGAAGTTTCTGAATTTCCAGAACAGTTAACATTGAAGGAAGTATCACACAAAATTGATCTTGCATGGAACTATATTTTGAAAGAATCCATATCAAATTGTTGGAGAAAATATGATTTTTTTAGAACAGAGAGGGAGAGAAACAAAATGAGAACAATAAAGAGGAAGAAAGTAGATCTAGTGCAAGACATTGTGGTCTTCAGGCAGTAAGGGATATCCTTGAGGAGCAAGAATTCACAGAGAACATGATCGAACACAATGGGTTCATATTGACAATGAAGAATTGGTATGTAATGTTTTGACTGTCAAAATCATTGTTGAAAGCATCATCAAGGAGAAGTGGACCGAAGGAAGTGATATAGAAATGGAGGAACTACAGGAGCCTGCCGAGCTGTCTGCTCAGGATGCACTGAATGGCTTAGAGACAGTGATGGGATGGTTAGAGGCATAGCAGGATATTGACCCAGTAAAACCTTTGCAATTAGCATCACTAAAAAAATATGATCAAGCACAAAATATTTTCTTGTAAAAAAAAACAAAAAATTACTGACTTTTTAAAGAATTGATTAAATAAATTTCTTTTACTGATTTTATATTGATATTTTGTATTATGTTGTTTAATTTTAAAGTAAGTTGTATGTACCGCGTATTAAGCAATACAATCTTGTCCTTAGTTATACTACATTTAACGTATAACACGAGACAGCCTCTCCTCAGAAAACCCATGTTATAACCAGGGAGTGATGTATGATAATATTATTACAAATAAACATGTTTCTGTCTTAACTTAAAAAATATAATTTACATTTTGTAAATGTTCCACTCAGCCATTGGAAATGTCCTACTCAACCATGAAGTTGGCTGACTAATTGGAATGATATTTCTTCATTCTCAGTAAATCTCATTATACTGTGTTTTCCAATTTACTTTCACAATGAATACCTCTGCTTTTATTTTCAACTTCTCTGCTGCTATTACAGTTGCTAGATAAAAAATAAAGATGTACAATTTAATACGATAACATAAATTGTGTACCCTTTATAATAACAGTAATAAAACATTCAGTAAGGTATCATAAATTAGACATAGCAGTAATTCAATGAGGTGGTGGTATTTCATTTTTAAACTTAAACAAACTATGGTCATTAATTAGATATCGCTTCTAATTATCATAAATTAGACAGCAGTAATTCAATGAGGTGGTGGTATTTCATTTATAAACTTAAACAAACTATGGTCATTAATTAGATATCGCTTCTAATTATCATGAGAAAATGTTCAATATGGTATTTGTAAATGAAAAATCGAATCCTTGTAAAGATTTTCATTATTTAATTTTAAACTCCACTGTAGTAAATGCAAATCTTTATTCATAGGCATGTATTTTAAGGGAGAGCTCTGCATTTTGCTGTTCAAGCCATGGCATTGAAAGCATACATTTTACTTGTTAAAGCTAATTTTCAAATGCTGTTTATTTAACGGAGATTACATGCACATAATGACCAAAATCTTTAAGTAAAAGGTTTTAAGTTCTGTAGAACTGTATGCGCAATTAGCCTTCTTAACGCTAATTCTTACACCATTTAGTTTCTTCATGTTAAACTATCATGAGGCAACTAAATGAATTAGCATTAAGAGGGCTAATTGCACATCCAGTTCTACAGAAGGCACTAACATTGTTAGTGCTAGGTCACTCTACGAGTATGCCCCTTAAGATTATGAAACTGTAAATTACCGAGTTTGCAGTAGATTAGGTGATGATGGGATATATCTTGCAAACTGAAAACGAGTTTTATCACCCCTTACCCAATTGTTTTTTATAAATTATTATTCATTTCTATGGCCCTCTACGATTTCGGTACCATACGCGTAGACTTCAAAATACAATACATAATAATAAAATTCGCAAAAGTTAAATGCATACTTAATTAAATACTTCAACAAGTAACGATCCCGATTAGTCTTTTCATAATTGAAATGTCTTTTATACGTCACCTGCAATACCAATACCTAAAAAAGATGAGTCGGGTATGGCTAGACCTGTTAAATCATATATCAATGAATTCTTATTAAAACTTCTTACTATGATTTCCTCAATAAATCTCCTGATACAACAATTCCTTTCTCTTCACATAAGCGGTTAGTAATTCAAATGTACCGCATTCTGACTGGTCACATCGATATTGTCAATTATTTGTCTTATACATCCTCTTTTCCATTCAAGTTATATGACGCTAATAAACGACGATATTATATGCTACATCGCCTTTTTCTTCGTAATTTCCGCGAGGTTTTAAACCAATTTCGTTCATTTCGATCCTCTCGTGATAACTTCACAAACATCATTATCGTATTGCCACACGTACTTCTACGGTGGTTGATAGTGCCTTTTTTCTTTTAGCCAATCAGGCAAGTACACGCAGGAAATTTGTCGTAAGCGTGTAGAAGATACTCTCAGTAAACTTAGTTATATTTTAGTGTACGTGTGCGCTTTAACCTGGATACTAGGGTGGTATACAGAATTTTTCAAAAAGCCAAGAGTATGGCGAAGTCACCTTGCTGCATTATTTTATCGTCATTAACAGTATTGTTTTTTGTCGGAATTGTGCTTGTTAGCTCAGAAGACAAAACAAAAAAAGGTCCGAAAGTAACCGACAAGGTAAATTTTATGCGTCCAAGTTGCGAATTTAATGCTGCTCATTTTTAAATTTTCTTAAACCAAGTTAACGTTTATCTCGTAATTTCAATGAAGGTATGGTTTGATGTAAAAATTGGAGATGAAGGTATTGGCAGAATAGAAATTGGACTCTTTGGTAAAACTGTACCTAAGACAGTGCAAAATTTCATCGAGCTTGCCAAGAAGCCAGCAGGAGAAGGGTATAAAAACAGCAAATTTCATAGAATAATTAAAGATTTTATGATTCAAGGAGGAGACTTTACCAAAGGAGATGGAACTGGAGGTAACAGTGGTAGACTATAGTCTTACGTATCATTAATAAAGTTAGGCTCAACCATTTGGAATTTGCTCATTATGAGATGCAATGAAAAATTTTGTCACTTCCACACAATTTAATAAAAGCGACGTTTCGCTATGACCTTAACATCCGGTGAAAAGGTGTATAAAACAGTTCCATAGATGTTTAGATAGTGTATACAAAAATTTTTTTTATAAAAAGAGCCAAAGACAATAAAGTTACAAAATCTTTCGGTAAAATTATCCGAGGAGAATGATTGTGAAAAATAAATTCAATGAATCCTTACAATTAATTATCTCTAGATGTTCTAGAGCATCCAATTTGCGACCTTTTATTTCTAAGTGGAGGAATTTTGGCTTAAAAGAACTGGTTATTAAAGTTGAAACATATATTAAACCTGTCGTTTTTATTAAATTATGTGGAAGTGACGACATTTTTCATTACATCTCATATAGTCTTATGGTTATAAAATTTTGGTTATTGACCCCATTTTAATTTTCAGGTAGAAGTATTTATGGAGAGCGATTTGCAGATGAAAATTTCAAATTGAAGCATTATGGTGCAGGTTGGCTTTCTATGGCAAATGCAGGGAAAGACACAAATGGATCTCAGTTTTTTATTACAACCAAACAAACTCCTTGGTTGGATGGAAGACACGTTGTTTTTGGAAAAGTTATTAAAGGAATGGTGAGATGGCTTGTTTATCTACTATCAAATTTGTGGTTATACCACCCTGTAATTCTATTCCAACGATCGAATTGTTATAAACAAAAATCACAAACATGACATTGATTTAAAATTTACCTCATTTTCTGATCATTGATAGGCTCCCCTGTTTCAGGATAATTTTTTCTGAATTATCACTTTTGTGCTCGGGAAAATGGCAATTAGCACACTAAAATAATAATGTAGAAAAAGTTGATTCGTTGGAGATCCTCATGTAGTTTATAAATACACAAAAAACAATTTATTGGGTTAATATTGAGACTCAAAAATGAAGCATAATCTATATTGTACTGACAACTTGGGGAATCATTGGGTGCAATGCATAAACTTGAGGTTCAAGTGTATAAACTTTTGTTTTGCTCATATTCCTCAGCCAATGCATAAATCACTTTAGAAAACTTCTGATATGTACCTCACAAGGGGAGGACCAGACATCGATGTCACAAACTGTGACCAACTTCGCTGGCATAAAAATAAGCAGACATGTATCTTGGCCTTTGTCTCCATAGACCCTGGTTCACAAGAAATCGTTGGTCAAAGTTTATAGAAAATTACTGTGCTCCTTATAAGGTCTTCACAGGGAGTTAATTAATGCATAGTTAGCTGAGTGGTTCTTGTTTTGCGATTCGAACCCCATTACTGGCAGTTTAAAAAAAAAATTTTAATCTATTACAATGAGGTACTAGTTGATATAAGTTTTAACAAATTACGCTTGGTAAGCATATGTGTGGGGAAAACTTCCTATTACTTACGTAATGCATATTCATTAACAGTTAATTAAAATTATATTAATTTCAAAGCAGTAGCATTGTTGACCAGTAGGAAGGTATAGCTGGCTAAATCTTTCCTTATTTTGAAAATGTATTTTATTCTAATGGAGAGAGTACTAACAATTCAAAATGAAAGACTACAAGTTGTATTCATGCACACATACTTTTGTGCATGAACACACACTGTTGTGTTGTTAGTACGAATGTAATATGACTGCGTCATTTGACATGGCCGTAACATTTCTATGGGGCCCATGAAATCCGAGACTTGGGGTTCTCTTGGAGCTTCAGGAAAATGTTTTAGTCTGTTACAATGAAGTACTATTTGATGTAAGTTTTATTCTTTTTTTGAAAAAATGCCTTGGATTATTACTTTAAGAAAAGCAAATTACGCAATTCTTTCTGGACAAGTGTATACGTGAGAAAAAATTGTGTATAGATCTCCAATTAATGGGCTACACAACAGTGTGTTCGTGTGCAAAAGTATGTGTGTGTGAATACAACTTGTATTCTTTCATTTTGAATTGTTAGTCCTCTCTCCATTAGAATAAAATACATTTTCAAAATAATGAAAGATTTAGCCAGCTGTGCCTTCCTGCTAATGAACAATGCTACTGCTTTGAAATTAATTTATAAGTTTAATTAACTGTTGATGAATATGCATTACGTAAGCAATAGGAACTTTTCCCATGCTTACACTTACAGAGAGTAATTTGTTTTTCTAAAAATAATAATCCAAGGCATTATTTCAAAACAGAATAAAACTTATATAAAATAGTACTTCATTGTAGTATATTAAAATTTTAAAATATTTTAATGTGCAAGAGAAAATTACCCTGCATGATGGATTTCAGATTTCCCATGTAAATCAAATGGGGAGGATAATTCCTGGAATCGAACCCAGGACTTCAATCTTCACAACAAAAACTATCCTCAGTAGCTCACCCCATGTAGCAAGAGATTTCCACCAAGTTTCGTGAAAATCGGTCTATTGGTTCAAAAGTTAATAGGGGGATGGACAGAGACACAACGACAAATCTATAAGCCTATTTCCATTCTGAAAAGTAGGCTAAAAAGTGAGGTTTGTAATGTGGTTCAAACTTTTTTCCAAAACTGAGGCTTCAGAAATGGGGGGGAACTATATTTAGGTAGGGACTATATTCGAACTAATACAGTAATTATCTATAAACTTTGACCCCCGATTTCTTGTGAACTTGGGTCTATGGAGCCAAAAGCCGTGACACGTGTCTGCTTATTTTTATGCTTCTATCCACCAGTGAAAGTTGGTCACAGTTTGTGACATCAATGTTTGGTACTCCCCTTGTCAGTTACAAAGTCGTAATTTTCATTTATCATAATGGTTACTTTTTATATGAAACACATCAATAGTTTTGTGAAATAATTGCAGCATCGCTTAGGGGTTCTTTATTTTATTATTATCCTATTCATTGAAATTTACAAAGAAACCATTCCTTAGGCATATTGTATTGTTTTTATATGCTCGTATCAAAAACAGTTGAATCATTTGTGAATACATATTATCAAGAGTGAAGACCACTGTTTCTCCTGTTTGTGGTGACTTAACCTTTTCTTATCATTTTGGGGGATTTCAATCCAATGAGACCCTGAGGTCTTTTAAAGAATCAACTCTTGGTATGGCATTAATTTATTTAAACTTGCAAATTTTCAATACTTTTCAATAGAATTTGGAAGTTATACTCATCAGCAATGCTTTTACTTTGTTGCGGTTAGGTTGCAATGATTCTTGTGTTGCTGGACCATCGAGCATAACTGGCACCCTTCCTAATTTTGTTTGCAGCACATATTGAGCACATCCTTTTCGGATATTTCTTTTATTTGTGTCCATTTTCTTCTGCATTATGTGATTTTTCATGTTGCCTGAAATTCCATGTGGATGCTCCTTCACTGGGGCTCGTCGAACAAGGATCTTTGCTTTCCTCTTCCCTTGTTAGGTAGTAGACTTCATCCATTTGCTAGCACCCAAAATTTTGTCCCAAACCAATTGCACTGGTCTCCAATTCAAGGTCATATAAGCTTGGTAATTCAACCCAGCTGTAAAGATTTCTTATTTCAAATGGGGAAGGTTGCATCATCAGCAGACGTACTCTTCTCCATCTAAATCACAAATTTTTTGGTCTATAAAATACTTTATTCTACTGAAGTTTTATAGTCTTTTTGGTTACTTGAAAAACTAAATATGAAAGTGTTTCACGATTTATAGGATTAGATAAAAAATATCAGCTACAACTGAAATGTACTAATTTATATGACAGAAAAGTTATAAAAAATTCCAAATAGACCAATTGCAGGTAATTTTTAGTAAAGCATGCCATGTATTGGAGCTTATATGTCAATATATGGGTTGACCAGGATTTTTCGGCATAAAAATACACCCAGTTCTCATTTTACGCAATAGGTGGTTCCTGGAAACGCGCAAAAAGAGAGCTATTTAACATGTATTTTAATGTAGGGTGTTCCAGAAAAATTCTGGACTCATCTAGGCCATGAAAAATCTTCATATAAATTAAGATTAAACATGTAACAGCATACACTAAATAACATATTGAGACAATGATTATTTTCGTCATATCTAGTGCATTATACCACATACTGCACCGTATTTTTATATAAAATCATTTGACATTGCATGCAAAAATTGTGTAAAAAGTTGTCATTGTTATAGAGTAAGATAAAGAATATTTGGGCTGGCTTAGTAAAGTTTCCGGTAAAAAATTGAGCGAAAAACAGGGACTCAAATATTTAACTCTAATATTTTTATTTCTCGTATTTTTAATTCCAATGTTTTTACATTGATTGTTTATCATCACGTCTTCCTCTTTATTAACTAAACATTCATTTTTATTCAAGTAGATTATGGATAATGAATTAATAGTAACTTCTATTTAGTATTTTACTTAGACAAACTAACTGTATAGGACTGTTGTAATCGAAATTATTAAAGTATTGTAAATGAAAATAACGTTTATTAAAAATATTTAGTGCAGTATATTTGACATTTAAACATCAGAAACAAAATTATAGAGCCTGACTTAGAACTCGAATAATATTATAAATGAAGGATATCTTGACTTGAAAGAACATTTTTTCTGCAGTAAAAAGAAAAGCAAATATGTACAGTACAATAAAGTAAAAGATTCGAGTATTACAATAACAACAATCGTGGGTCATTTAATGGCACAGTTCATCCTCGTCATCCGAGGACAGAATATCGACACTTTTTTCCGGCAGTGATTTTGAGACAAATATAGAGGAAAATTTTGTTTTATCATGAATAATTTTTTGCATTAAATATTTTTGGCCCATCAAAACCCGAAAATTTTGAAAACATTCCTGATACATCTGGTATTTCTAAAGTCCGGCCTGAGCCCGTAATGAACTCCATAGGATTGGCCCGCTGGCTAGGCCCGGCCTGTGCAGGACTCGAGTATAGAGTACTGCACCAGCTGAGTCAGAGAAAATGCCCTTTTTCCCGGAATGTTGGGTAGATTTCGCTATTTGTCTGGCAGATGAATAATTTACGAATTTTTCCCAAATCGTGTATCTGTGAACATTTTCGCACATCTTTGGGAGGTGGGATATTTTCTTCAATCGCGTATTTCCAAGAATGCATAAATGGAGAGCATGTAAAATGAGAACTGGGTGTACATGTTTAAGCATATACTTAGGAAATACATAGTTCGCGGCTGGGGTACTGGGTACCTTTGTCATAGGTCAATTTTAGATGACCTTCTTTTGGAAATAAAGTGCATCTTGCAGGATATAAATATGTGATATCTTGAGAAATTTACCATTGCTGATTTCAATGTTTTAGTCATCAAATTGAAGTCAATTGTAATTGCCATATTTTCTGGTCCATATGATGCAAGTAAATTTTGGTAATCATTCTTCCTTGCAGTTGATTTAATTGATGTCTCAAGCTGAATTTTCTTTTGCCATTTGTGAAAAGGCTCACAGCAGTATGTATATTTATTTATTTATCATTTTTCACTAATAAAATTTTAATACTGTATTAATATTTTACTAGTAGTTACCCGTCGGTATATCAACTTGGTGGTTAGATGAAACATTGTCTTGGTAGTTAGCCTTCTGTCTCATTACCATGAAGCTCAGCTACTGCAAGGTTTGTTTCCTGCTAGGGGCACCATGTTATTTCCTACTGCATCTAATGTCCGCTAGCGGCACCACTTTAATATCAACCACTACAACTATGTTGAGCAGAGCTTAGCCGGTCACAAAAAACCTCAATATCTTGCCAATGGTATGACCAATTTCAATTTTATCATTTTCCTGCAAATCTGCAGGTTGAGATGTTTAATTTGATGCATCACACGTTTAGGTGGCTGTTACCTTCGCTTTAAAAACCTCATTTTTTTACGCTATTAATATAGATATAGTATACAGTAAAACCTGGGTAGTACATTTTTGCAGGGGACAGGACAAATGAACATTTTAACAAGGAAAACGTGCTAAGCAAGTTACATTCACATAGACTACACTACCTTTTTGAACTTCGCTTGCTTGTGGTTCGCGAATTTGCACTTCGCAACAAACTTTTTACGGCCATTACTTCTGTTTCGCGCAGATTAAATTGCATTTTTTATGTTAAGAAAGTGACATTTTTAGGTTGATTGGAAATGTACTTCCATTATTACATTGGGTATTATGTGAAAATGGACTTGCACTTCGCGAATTTGCATTTCACGTCAGTCTTCCGGAACCAATTATTTGCAAAGTTCAAAAAGGTGGTGTACTTGAATCAATATTTGTCCATAGAAAGAATTCCGTAGGTACCTATTGCTTGCCTATGTTGTGCTATAGACTAACAAACAATTTATCGAATCATAGGCTAGGTGAACCATCCATGGTTGAACTTGCACGAAAATCACAAAAATGTTTTACATTTACTTAAATAACTTGTCCACAGTATTGTTTTTATTTTTAATCCCCAGTTCATAAATTTTTGAGTCCAACTTTGTAATTAGATATATAACATCATCTCCTACCACAAAACTAGTCGCGTATCGGCGTATTATGTCCATACCCTCAACTGTTTTTGACAGACTGGAAACAGATTATGGCTCTGGTTCCTCTTCATCATCAACATCTTCAATTTCTACCACCTGCTCTTTATGTATGTCATCTATTGACATGGTCTGGCAGATGGCGACATCGTTGGTTTGAGAACATGCAGAATGGAACGTCGTTTACAGCGCTATGGCTAATTAGCCATGATTTGTTCTTACGTGATGTCACGAAAATGCTGGATGAGGACAAACATATTTTTATATGATCATAAAACTGAGGGACCTATTTCATTTTTAACGATTTATAACTTGCATCTGCATTTTTGTTTCGCCTTTACTTAAGAGGCAAGTTATGGAGTGGCGCTTTTTTTGCAACGATTCATCAAACATACTAACCAGGAAACATCATTATTTTAAGATGTATTAGCCAAATATTTTTAACAAGTATTTAAATGGAATGGAATTGGGACCTTGAGAAATCGATGTACTAGAGAGGAAAACGTGCTAATGAGGAACATACTAACCAAATTCCACTATATATATATAATGTCTTACACATAGTACAGTAAAAAATATCACACTTCATCAGTGTGTGCTACAAGAGCTTGGTGACAGATCACCTGTACATTATTATTAAGTCCCAACCTTTAGCTCTATAGAGAGACAAAATCCATTCTTAGTGTATTGCTAGTTTCTTTGTTTTAATCTGTTGAGTATTGTTGGTATTCATGCAATTTCGAAGTTAGCAATGTTGAAATTTGAACAATATGTAAACATCAAATTTTGTCATGTCATACTGCAAGAGCTGGCTAAAAATAACACCATTATCCTTTCTTATCCGCCATATTTTCCAGACATCTCAACCTAAGATTTCTTTTACGAAATGAAAGAAAGTCGAAGGTCTTTGCTTTGGTAGTGAGGGAGAAATCATTGCAGCATCACAGGTGATGTGTGCCAAGCCATAAGAAGCATTCCAAGACTGCATCCAGTGGCTCTATGAATGCAGGTGGAAGTGCATTGTGGTAGAGAGAGGATATTTTGAGGAAGGATGTGGTTAATGCTATTAATTATCTCCATAATAAATAAGCTAAGCACATCAATCCGACTTCAAAATTTCACATCCACTGATGATTCTCCAAAGCTTATAACAAAGAAACCAGGGGAGTGTCCTAGGCCCCCTATTGTTCCTCATGTATATCAATGATCTTCATGAGGAAGTAACTTCAGAAGTACGTCTTTTTGCTGATGACTGCATAATATATAGGAAAATAAGAATTCAGAATGATAGGATCAACTTACAAGAGGACTTAGTGAAGGTGGATACCTGGATAGCAATTAATAAAATGGACATAAATGTTGAGAAAAGTAAGCTTATAACTTTTACCAAAAGAAGAGTTAAGGAATGTAGGCAATATCAGCTAATGGGTGACTACGTACCTAAAAGTGACTACTGTAAATACTTAGGAATAATCATTTCAGTAAATTTTGGGTGGGGTCAGCATATTGACCATGTGGTAGGAAAGGCATATAAATCCCTACATTGGGTGATGAGGAACCTCAAGGGGAGCGGTACAGCCACCAAGGAGTTAGCGTATAAAGCCATTATTAGACCAATTTTGGAATACTCTACGAATGTATGGGATCCATATGAAGTGGGGCAAATAAATAAGTTAGAAAAAGTCCAAAGAAAGGCTGCCAGATACGTGATGGGGAAGCATAAGAAGACTGAAAGTGTAACGGAAATGATAAGAGTGTTAGGTTGGGAATCATTGGAAAATTGAAGGAAACTCAACAGGCTATGTGGGATTTTTAAAATATTAAATAATAGAGGGGCATGGGAAAATTTATCATTTAGGATCGAGAAACCTCACTACATAGGAAAAAACGACCACAAATATAAAATTAAATACAGGCCGCAGAAGAAAAACGTCGCCAAGAACTTTTTTCTAAATAGAGGAATCTGTGAATGGAATGAGCTACCGGAGGAAATCTTTAAGCCCTTTCCTAAATCGCTTAAGCAATTTAGGTCAAAATGTAAAGGTTTTCTTTTTTTTAGGAAGTAGAGTGAATGCTTGGTAGGGTGAAGTACGGTGGGGACTTCGTGGGCCCCGGGACCGCTACGGTAACCGTGAAGGCCTGCCATGAACCTCGAAAACTTTGGCTCCGATTAAAGCCAAGGGGAAAGTAATTGTATTATAAGTATTTTAGCCAAAATTGTATTATTTTTATAAAATTAATAATTTTATTCTGTTAAATTTTGGACAAGTGACCTTGATCACGCAGTAAGTTATAGGATGTGAAATTTATTGACAATGAGTCATGTAATGTTGCCACCTGGCATGTAGCCAAATTGCAACTCATTTAGTAAATAAAAAAATAAAGATGGGATTTTGTCTCTCTGTAGAGCTAAAGTTTGGGACTTGATAATAATGTAAATGTAATAGTATAATGTAAGTACTTCTGACACACACTGGCATAGTCCAGGAACTTTTTAACTGTACCGCATACATTACACTTAAAGGCAAAAGTCTTATATATGTTGGACTGTTGTTTTAGATGAAATAGTTCTTATGCTGCAGAAACATAGCATCTGTGGTAATTTTCAATATAATCTGATGAAAAATTTACATTGTGTTAGGTAATATAAAGTGTTAAACTTGTTAATGAATTTGATTATTTTCCTTTTAATAGTTAAATATTTAGTCATTTTATTAGATTAATTATTTATTCTGTGCCATTTCAGGATGTTGTGAGAAAAATGGAGAAAGCTACCACTGACAGCCGTGATCGGCCTGAAAAAGATGTTGTAATTGTTGATTGTGGGGCAGAGGAAGTGTCTCAGCCATTTTCTGTTTCGCGTGATGATGCCACCGAGTGAAAGTGCACAGCATTAAACAGTTTAACTGATTTGCATTGCATTTATTAATGACTGAATCACACATGGTGTTGGGCTATTGTGATTTGTTTTGAGAATGAAATGTATTCTCCTGTACAAAGCTGAAGTAGGCACCTCAATTAGAAAATTTTTTACAATTAAGAATCACATGTGAACCTTGAAACTGCTATTGTAACTCTGCAATAAATTTTGGATCTCAAATGAGTTAAGAGTTCCTATTTGAAAATATATGGCAGAATACTGAGAATGTTATTAATATTTCGCATACCTTCTGATATGGTAGTTAAATATATAAATATCTCCCAGTGCTCAATAGTTTAATGAAAAATTCTCTCATTGGATTTACTGTTGGAATTAGGTTTTCATTATCCAAGTAGTGTAGTTGCCCATCAAAAATGACGGTTATGCGTGAATTAAGTATTAAATCAAGATACACTTTATATAAAAAAATCTGTTGTGGCCACCACATGACTTGCTCCAAACCAGTAATATTTCTAAAAATTCCAAATAGGTAACATGATAATAAATATTTTTAAGGAACTGTGAGAAAAATTTAAAGACTTTATAAAGAACAGAAAGAAACTCAAACCATACCCTTCTGATATTGGATATAGCCATTAAGCTCCAACAATAAACAAAATAAAAAGGAGTGTTAGGTACTAATTGTAAGACGTAACTAAGTGTAAAGTGTTTACAATAGTTGCCAGTAGGTGGTGTGCATTATATGAATGCATTATATGAAAAAATGTTTCAAACAAAAGTAAAAAATTAAATTTCCTACAACATTTATTCCAATACATTTTTACATAATATATCAAATGTTAAAGCAAATATTTCAAAATAATGGATGTGACAAGAGTAAACATCCACTTCAGCTTGACTGATTTTTACCAAAAACTAATCAACTCTTGTGACTTTCATAAAAATGTAAAATATAAAATTTTGCATTGACCTGATTAATTGTGTATTTCCCGAATCCAAAGCAAAGCTTTTAGCAGACTCAAAACAGAAAAAATATTTTATGACAATTTCTCACTGAATGTATTTGGTGTATATTTCGAACACGTATTCAGTATATGTATACTGTTCGTTCATTAAATGGTTTGTTTCAAATTTTTGTTTGGAAAAATTTTTAAAATGTATTTTTAAAATTAAGACTATTAATTGAATTCCAGACCATAAGTTTGCAATGAAAAATTTCAGTGGATACAATTATTTTATCACCTGTATCATTTGTTTAAAAAACACATTAATTTGTGTGGCAAAGAAATATATTACCGATGATTTATTTGTTAAAGATTGTCACAACTTTTGTATTTCCAAACCTCTTTTTACTTTCTGGAACATTTATTTATAAGACTTTTATGCTTATTTTTTACATTTTAGTTCACGTGAAGCATTGTTTCATTCTCTTTAATGCCAATTTTATTTTTGTTTTTAGGAACAGGTTTATTATTCTATTGTGAATTTTTTGTTGTATTTGTTTTTTATTTATGAAATCAATTTTTCTACCCAAATTTATCACAATAAGTACAGACAAAACTCAATTGAACAGGTTAATAGGGAGAAAGGGTATCTATTAATGCCGATTGTCCATTAAATCTGAAAGACTGCTGTCACCCAAGCATGTAGCAAAGGCGATATATAAAAAAGTGTTCTACCAAATGTATTGAGTTTATGTACAGCATATGTGAAGATTATGCACATTACATTATTCCGAAGAGCTCTGAGCATGACTCGTGATGTATGACATGACAGGATTTTGGTTTCTCGAAGTGTTTTTAATTTTTCATGAATCAAGAATTACCCTCTTTCAGATTATTTTATTTCTTGAGATCTAGGAAATATATACTGTCATTCTCGAGATTATCAAGAGTTTTTGACTAAGGCCACGTGAATTTAGGTTTTACTGTATATCAAAATTTAAAAAATTAGGTGAAAAAACCAAACTTATTAATACTATTAATTAGCAGTTGAACCTTGTTCACTGCCAAGACAGGTTCTCCCCTGAAGATGCCCACTTAGTGGGCGAAATGCATAGGGCTTACCCTACAATTTTTTTTTTTTGCTTAAGGAGTTTTATGCAACTGTTCAATACTATTAATGTTATAAATTTTTAATGGAAAACTAATTTCATGTACAAAATACAACAAAACACTCCCAAGTATAGATTTTTGTTCTGTATCTATCATTAATGAGACTCAAATATAGTGTTATCAGTTGACATTTGGGAACATTTTATATCAAATCTTAGCCCAAGTTCGTTTGCATTTTTTACCAATTTTAATTTTGGCTCACACATTTTAACAAATTTTGATTGGAAAGCTAATTCCATTTGTGAACAAAAATACACATTAAAGAAGTGAATCTCTGCCAAACTTATTCAGCTTTTACTGAAAATATACTCGAAATATTTTAAAAGTTCAGCAAATTAAATCTGTACCCACTAAAAGCACTTACATAGGCAGCGTCAGTGAATAATGGAATATTTATATAATTTTGTTACCATCACATTGTTTCTCATTACCAAGGTATTGTTTTAAACTTCAAAATATTGTAAATATGTGAAAAAATGCAACAAAGTGATAATCCCAATCAATCATTCGCAATATGATGAAACCGGCAACAATGCAAATCACATTGATAACAAAAACTTTTTCATGTGAAAATATATTAAATTTTTAAGTTAAAACATTTGTTGGCCGATTAGATTTTATTTGGTCTAAAGATTTTTACATAAATGTATAGGACAAGTCAAAAATAAAATAAAACAATGCAAAAAAGAGAAATGAAGCTGTTCACTGAACATTATGTGGTCATATATAGAATATATACATAGGCGGTACATAAAAAATAGATCTCACATACAATACATTTTATAAAGAGATGCATTAAAAAGAAGTCACATTTGCAATACATTTTAAATTCTTCAACATTGTAAGGACAATGGTATAATAAAAATTTTAAATTCCTTAAGAAAATCACCATTTAATTTTTTAATTTATGTTGGGAAAATATTATAAAAGTAGGATCCATTTAAAAACCAATTAGTTGACAATTGAAGAATTCATTAACCTCGCAGAAACAGTTTTGAATAAACAATTTATGAACAGCCCTTTTGAATGTGTCCATATTATTGATGGAGCAAATATTGTGTGGGAGTTTATATGTAATCATTTCACCTCAGGTTTATCACCCACATTTCTCACTTGATGCTAACTACCATAATAAATATCAATTTAGAATTTGTTTCCTTGGGACCTGCTCCATAGTAATAAATAATTTGCTCTATTAAGTGAACTTTGGAGATACTTGTTGATAGTGAAATATTTAAGTAAATATTGAGTATTTTTAAATATGTATATGCATTCTGTTAGATGAATGATTTCCAAACTTTTTGTAGTCGCAACTATCTCACCCAAGAAAACCTACCACCTGTACCAATATTATGATCATACATAATAATAATATAATTTATTTCATCATTGGTAAATACACTTGCATGGTTTCATATAATTAAGAAACAATAATAAATAGCAACTGCCTTATTTCTTTCCCTACACTTATTTAGTACTCCAGTAAAAACATAGAATGTAATGATATTTACATTTTGTCTGTGTGACACACATACTTGCTTTGCAAGTTTCTGGAATCACTGATGTAATGGAAACCTATAATTTCATTTCAATTACATGCCAAGAACAGTAATCAGTCTTCATGACAGCAGCAGCAGAATATTCTGTTTCATACAAGTGTGGAGTCACAAACTGTAGTAAAAACCCATTTACAGAAGGAAACGTCAGGGAGTGTGAAAAAAATACTCAAGAAAATATATTCGAAAATTATCATCATATCTTAAATCTTTCCCAGTTTCACTGTTTATAAAATGGTATTTAATGATCTTATACTATCTTTTCTCTTGTCTTCTTATGTGATCCAACTCAATACAGTAAACAATGGAGTTTTTCACATTTGCAAGTACAGAAAATGACAGCTTCTTCTAATATAAGTGGTTTAGTCTTATGACTACCCTCTATATATTATAATTACTCTGTAATCAACCAGGCATATCTTACCCTACAATCCCTATTCCCCTCTCATCCCTCCCTCCCCTATATGGATATAAATGTATGTACATATGTTTGTATTTATGAATGATTTTTTTTCCCTGTTTCTCATATTATTGTATTTTTTTCCTTCCCCTGAACGATTTTAGAAATTTTCGTGGTTTTTTACACCTCTCTTCTCTTTGTAGGTGTATTCCGCAGTGGGAATTTTTTCTGAGTTAAAACATAACTGATACACAGTTTTTTATGACCCACAAAACTAACATTCTTTGGTAATGCTCTGTTATCTACTAACAAATATATTAACTTGTAATTGATATGTATTTTGTTGAAATCTGTATGTAATTAATTTTTCTTATTTTGTAAATATTTTAATTACTTATATGACGAAAGGGTTAAATGTAAGAAGGGAATACATAGTCTCAATTTCGCCCTAATAAAGTCGTTTGTCTGTCTGTATATCAGAGGTCGGCAACGTGACGACTTGTATTGTCTCGGGGACTATCTTGTAGTAAATGTCGGCCTATATCCGAATAAATTTTTGAAACTATACCTCACAGATCATATAAGGGCGTGGGATTTTAATTGTTGTTTGCCAAGAGAACTGTCTTTGAGATCGATGTAAACAAAATATGCGATGTTTTGCTTGGGATTTTCTCGAATTTTTATCTCTGAAACTATAACTCATAAGTTTATAGCCACGCAGACTTTCTTGTAGTAAATGTTGTTCTCTATCCGAATAAATTTTTTAATCTATACTTTACAGATCATATAAGAGCTAGGGAGAGAAAAGTTTGGTATTTCATTGTTGCTTGACGGATGCCATTTAACGAGATACGAATATAAGTTTATTAAAGTAATTATGTCAAGTGGAAGTTCTAATTTTCAGATTCAGTTCAAAATCACAATTGGGCGATAAATTTTCATAACGATTACTTGTACTTAATTAAATAAAATCTCTCCAACGGTTTAGGAGGTGAAAGTTACGACGGACCCGACGGACGGAGGACCAGACATAGGTACCCATAAGACATTCCGCTATTACTGCTTTGCTGGTAAAGAACGCCTAAAAATTAATATTTTTGGAATTTTCTCATTGGTCGTACCCAATGAAATATCATCCTACCAAATTTCTAGCCCTTCTAGAAGTACCTAAACATTTATATCCTCCTATATCTCACCAGAGGAAGCCATGGGATCAGCAAGCCAAAGTCAATGGGTCTAGGAAGTGATGGTGCGATCTCTGTTATTAAAAGTGCGTCAACCAGCAAGAATCAGAAGTGACTAGGCAACAGCAGAAATGCTCCTAACATTAATCCCAGGATGGCAAATACTTATGAAATTGGGGTATGTCACCATAATGTTCAATCACTGCAGAATAAATTGGAAGAAGTGGATTTATTTGTGAAAACAGATAATTTTAGTATTTTATGTTTTAGTGAGCATTGGTTAACAGATTTAGTTATTGATTTATATCCTCTAAGTTGTTATTGTTTAGCCAGCTGGTACTGTAGAAAAAGTGCTAAACATGGTGGTGTGATGATTTACACAGTTAACAGTTTAAAATTTCAATTATTGACATTAGCAAGTTCTGTATTGATTTTAATTTTGAAGCTTGTGCTGTAAATTTTACCGATCTGTCTGTAATAGTTATATTGTCTTATCGATTTTGAGGTATTTACTGAGCAACTGGAAAAGCTAGTTAGATTTCTAGACAAATTTAATTCTAATATTTTAATATGTTCTGACTTAAATCTGGATATTAGGTTAAAGTCCAATGATGCCATTATGTTTATCAATATTCTCCGTTCTTACAATTTATTCTGTACAAATTTTGAGCCTACCAGACTTTCAGCATGTCTCGATAATATAATAACCAATTTAGACAAGTGGCAGTACAATGTCAATGTCCTTGACCCATGCTTGTCCGATCACTCAGCTGTTATTTTAAAATTTTCGCCAGTGCAATCTAATGCTTTTGTTGGACAAACAAGCGATTATATAACATATAGATTTTGCAATGATGAGGCAATTTTTTTGTTTAGGAGTCTACTGAGTGAGGTTGACTGGAGGTCTCATACAGCGTACTTTCAGTCAGACTTTAATTTTGACATTTTTTGCTTCCTTCACACAATTATTTGATTTTCGCTTTCCTATTAAAATAAGAAAGAAGAAAAAAATGTCAAAGAAATCTTTTTGTGTAAAATGGTTTTCACCTGAACTTAGTTGCATGAGGACTGATCTGATTAATTTACATAAGTCTTTTAAATGCTCTAATGATGAACATGATAAAAAGTTATACAAAGACCTTAAAAAAAGATATAAACTTCATATTCTCAATGCAAAAAAAATTGCCATTGAACAATATAGCATTAGTAATTCTCCTAATAAGTGTAAAGCTGCCTGGAGTATTATAAAGAAGGAATCTGGAAATAATAGGTCCTCAGTAAACTGTTCCATTTCTCCAAAGGAATTTAATGACTTCTTTGTTGACTCAGTCAGACTGATCAAAAATTCAGTCCTGAAATCTACTGCGAGAGCTGAAGATTATCTCTCTAATTATAATTTGTCTACCCCCCCGTTTTTCCTGGCACTGTGTTTCATCATTTGAGATTTTAAAAATTGTTCGGAGACTAAAAAGTTCTGATTGTAAGGATGCTTATGGCCTGTCCAAAAACCTTAAACAGGTTATTGATTTACTTGCTGACCATCTCGCGGTATTATTTAATGAATTACTTCAAAGAGGTATCTTTCCAGTCTTTTAAACTATCTAAAGTAGTTCCAATTTTTAAAAAAGGTGACTGCAATGATATTAGCAATTACCATCCTGTGTCAATAATCTCAACTCTTTCTAAAGTTCTTGAAACTATAATGTTTAATTAATTATATAAATTCCTGGAATGTAACTCTATCCTCTTGCCTATGCAGTTTGGCTTTCGATCAGGAATGTCTATTACTTCTGCAGTTGAATCTCTTCTAAACAACATTATATCTTCTTTTGAAGATAAGCAATTTACAACAGTTACTTTTTGTGATATCACAAAAGCTTTCGATTGTATATCACACGAAATTTTATTGTCTAAACTTGATTACTATGGTATTAGGGGTAATGTCCTTTTTCTTTTTCAGTCGTATCTAACCAATAGGAAACAGTATGTATCTTTCAATAACCAGGAATCCAATATTTTGGAAATTCAATCTGGCGTTCCTCAAGGCTCTGTCCTGGGGCCTTTGTTGTTCCTTCTTGCTATTAATGACCTTCCTTATAATGTTACTTCTAATATTTTGTTATTTGCAGATGATACTACTTTAATTGATCACAATAAAGATGTAAATATTTCTCTATCAAATTCATTGCAAACTCTGGACACCATTGTAAACTGGTTTTCTGCAAATGAGCTACTGCTTAATACTCGTAAAACTCAATGTATTATATTTTCCTTATGCAACCTGCCCGGTGATTATGACACAGTTAACACAGCTAAACTTTTGGGATTTATGCTTGATTCTAAGTTAACATGGAGTGACCACATTGACATGCTTAATAGGAAACTAGCACATGTGTAGTATATGTTAAGAAAATAGAAGCAATTTATATCTAATCAGTATCTTAGAGTTGTTTACTTTGCTTTTTTCCATTGCCACATAATGTATGGAGTTCGTCTACGGGGGCATGTCTCATTTGTAAAATCATTTTTACTTTTCAAAAAAAGGCCATAAGGATATTATCAGGTGTCTCTTCTAGAGATCACTACAGACCCTTATTTACTAAACATGGAATTTTAAGTGTTCAGCTGTTATATTTATGAAAACCTAATTTATGTCAAAGAAAATCTTGAATCTTTCTTTACTCAATCTGATGTTCTCATAATACAAGATGTAAAGACAAATTAATAATTCCCCCGTGTTAGGCTGGAAGCCACACTAAGGTGTTATAACTCCTCTTCAGTACGTTTTTTTAATAGACTTCCAGATGCTGCCAGCAAGATTTCTCTGGCTAAATTTAGAAAAGCTACTCACAGATGGCTTGTTGACAAAGCTCTTTATTCTGTGAGTGAATTTTTTGAACATCCAATGGATATTGTAGAGTAGTTAATGAATACATTCACTTGTGTATTTATATTTTTTTGTACTATCATTTAATATTATTAACGACACCTATTTGAAATACAGGTATTTTGTTAATGGTGGAATAAAATATTATGATTATGATACCACATTATATGTAAGAAAGAAGCATTAATTTATAATAGAAATAGCTTTTTGATACGTTATAATCATGTTGTTGGTCACGCCGGCTATCGATATATCGTATGCAGTATATCGCATACATCGCATATAATTTCATACACATATTCACATAAATCGCTTGACAGCCAGTGTTGTGTGATTAGTTTTGAAGAGAAATTTTTTATTTTCCGGTGTTGCTAATTTACTTCATGGACGGAAAGGATGTTAAAGCGGCTTTAAAGGAAGCACGCGAAGCTATTAAATTGAAAGATTACAAAGCCGCACAAAAATTATGCAAGGTATGAATAAGGTCTAACCTCAAATATAGGTGAATATATATTATATTGCCAGTGTGTAAAGCCATTAGACAAATATTTTCTTTCAGAATGTCCTTAAAAATGACAGAAACAACTATCTTGCGCTTGTATTGTTCGGTGTTTCATTGCAAGATACAGAACAGAGAAACCAAGCGCCCAATGCTTTTAAAAAAGCAATCGAACTGTCTCCAGATCAATTGCTGGCATGGCAAGGCCTTTCTGCATTTTATGAAAAAGACTCATCAGAGAGTAGTTATGAAGAGCTGATTCAAATTTATAAAAAAATTCTCTCTTTGGAGAGGTATGTAATTAAAACAATTTATTTGTAAATAATTTTTGCTTGGTTTTGCATTAGTGTTTTTAGAAGTTAGTATATTTAGGAATGCAGACTTGTCATTGCAGGATCCTAGGATTTCGGGCTTCTTTTAAAGTTACTAAGTCGACCATATCAGGCCTATTTCTTTTCGCTTTCACGATCGTTATTTTTATACTTTCGCAAATGAAATGTCAATAGAGAGTCTTAAGTACCTTCGTATTTATGCATCGTAGCACAAGATGGTATTGCCGTGATTACTAAAGCGAGACACACCTGATGGGCTCCGAGGTGAATTAAATAAAACTTTAGTCCACTTAGACTTATGAAGTCTGTGGCCTCTTTCAACAGAATTGTCAGGGCGAGGTTCACGCGAGCACTCGGTGAACTTGAGCAATCAGAAAACCACCACCCTATTTTTTAAATAAAAAATAAAAATAATAAATAATAATAATAATAATAAATAATAATAAAAAATATAACTCTTTCAGTGCCAAACTAGCAAATAAGCGCATTCCCCAGGAACCAGGTTGAAAAAAAAAATATTTCACAGTTATCATTGTTTCCTATTTATTAGCCTAATTGCCAAAATTTTCGCACGGTTTTTTAAACAATAAAACAAGGGTGTGGCATATACGTGATTTTCCCATTTGTCATGAAGGTTGTCATATCAGAAAGAAAAAATAAGCTTTTATTTCCTCATTGTAATCAGTACCGGACATAGAAACCCAGGGCCCCTAGACCCTTTTTGGTAATTTAGCAAAAAACAAACTACTTTTATTTTTTATTTATTTAACGTACTTTGACTTTAGAAAATAGACAAGCAGACTTAGAAATGAAATAGACAAGTACCAACTATACTTTTTTACACATTATAATTTTTACATTTACATATAATTACAAGATTAAATTGCCACGCGACAAACTTTCTTCTCTGCAAAGGAACGGATGACCTCACTATAGTCCACAGACTGCATTATTTCTGACTCTTATGTACAGCACAGAGAGTGAATTAAGCCTGTTCTCTTCTGTGGTAGATCTTAAATAATTCTTTACTCTCTTTAGTGCTGAAACGACCATTCTGCTGAACAGTTTGACTCTGGTGTACACAACAGCATCCGGAGCGCTGTTCCCACGTTTGGATAAATGTCCAAAAAGCCTTTTTCCAGGATGTACTTGTATAGCTCCAGTGATGATAACCCTTTTTCCCCTGTAGCCTCAGCGGACAACAAATGAGCTCGCAGGTGCAGACACTCGTTTTCCAAAGTACCGTCCAAATCCCCCGGATAGAAGGCTTCCAGGTTCCGTGCTCCGTCACGGACGTCTTGAGATTCCAAACTATGTAGCTTTGTGAGAAAGTCAAACTATTTACTTAACTTCTCGTAAGCAGAGCCACGTCTCTGTAGTTCTGCAATCAACCTGTCGATAATGACGTTGAAGACGGTAACTCTGAATCTGTCCCTGCCGGAGAGTTCGACCTCGTTTTCCTTTACTTCATCAAACTGGACCTTTCGCTTACGTTTCCTTTTCATATCGTATGCGTAGTTCTGTTCACCGCTTATAGAATGAAGTCAGGTGCGATGCAAAACAAAGAACACAAACACAGTGTTGCCACTTGACTTGTCAAAAAATTAACTATGGTCAACTATTTTCTATCTCGTTCGGAAAAATTGACATTATTTTCCGTGTCCTGTGTCCTCAATGTGTACCATTTCAGCCCCTGGTCAGGGCCCCCGCCAAGGTTGGGGCCCTAGGCAGCTGCCTAGTTTGCCTAGGCAGAAGTTCGCCGCTGGTTGTAATGACTAGAATAATTCAAGATGTTGATTAGCCAGAAATTACATGCAAGCAAACAATATTTCCTAATAGTTCATGTGCGGCAAGTATGAAAGTAAATACAGTATTTTAATTTTTTCAACACATAATCACCTGGAATTAAGGCAGTCAGCAGTGGCAGATTTAGAGATTTCCCACCCCTTGGCCAAATCATTTTACACCCCTTTTTGGTGTTTTTTTTTCCTTAAAAAATCGCCCATGTATATGGTTTATCTGTCCATCCATCCGTCTATTTATCATAATAATTTAATTCATCAACATTCTGTGTAATATTATTTTTTTCTAACCCTGAAATCTTTTTTATTGCTGCCTCAAAATCTTGGTTTTATTATTTTTTCAAAAATTTGGGTAAAATCTGGTTTAAAATGAAAAACTTATTTAAAATTTCAGCTGTTTTGCATTTTATACTTCATATACAATAATGTCTGCCTGGCAAATGTTTCTTTGGTAATAATACTCCTTTTGAGCATTTGAAAATGATGCAATTGACTAAATGAATGGCCAGCATCATAGCTACCTATTGGTAGCCATGGCAGTGTTAAGGCAAACTTGTTTAATTTAGGGCATTGGGCACCAGCACCATTCCAAAACTTAACAATATCCAAATATTTGTTTCGAGTTGAGGGCTCTAATATACAGGTTGCAAGTTCAGATTTAATGTCCTCATTCACTTCTCTATATATTCTGAAAATTTCAACGTGATCTTCAGCATTCAGGACATGCATAGATTTATTAAAGGGACCTAATATGGATGTCTTTCTCCATAAATATAACAGATGCATGAATATTCCTTTAGATTGTAGCAATCCATTTTCATGGAAGAATTTCCGAAAACTCTTTTATAGCAATATTAACTGCTGTTGTACTAGGAAGTGTTTTCATAACAGCGTCATAAACACGTTTCTAGCTATTTACAGGGAAGTTCCATTTGCTTCTTTAAGCATATGTTGACAATGTGGCCAAATCGATGTAGTATTGGGGCTTTACTTTGAAATTGTTTTTGCAAATTAATAATTTGTGCCAATCATTTATCTAAATATAAGAGTCATGTATTTTTAATCAAAGATTTAATTATATCATTGATTACTACTTTTTTACTATTCGCTGACTTGGAGACTTTCAAAAATTCAGATGGAAACTCCTGCTCTAAAATGGTTTCAATTGATTTTTGCAGTGAAAGTAATAAAAAATTAAAATTCCAGGTTTTTTGGGTATTATCTGAATTTTAAAAAAACTTCCATAGGGTATAAATCTGGTAAAAATCAGATAAAACCTGGAAAAATCCATACCATAGTTACCAGTAACCAAAGCTTTACTATATTCAGTATCATGGTGGTGCAATGGTGCTAATAAATTCTGAAAATCAACATGAAATCTTTCTCATATTAATCTAACTTATAAATTATTTTCCTTTCAGTCTAATACTGTAATTTAAACTATTCCAAACAAGTAATTACAACTTCAGTAAAAATGTATTAATTTATGCATCTGTACTTCATATTTTTAAATACATCTAATATGCAAACGTACCAAGATTTAACAGAAGCAGAAAGTTAGCAGTGAAATTAATTTTTCCCATGATTTTGATAATTCTTTTTTGCTCTATTATCTGAAACTTATGAGAAACTTTGCTTTAAGAGTAAACAATTACAACCAAATGCATTTGATTAAATATTTAATGAGATTCTGAAAATTATTGTAAATTTTCACTTGTCAAATATTAACAACTATTTTTAACACAATTAATTTATAATAAAATATAAATGGACTAAATGTGCCTACCACTTAATCAAAAACATGTAATTTACAAAACAAAGCAAATTTCCTATAAATTCTTTAAAAAACCTACCAATCATAATTAGTCAATGTCAGTTTATCTTAATCACAATGCTGTTGCATAGTTGAAATATTAAAAGCACCTTAGAATAGAATTTGACGACTTAGTCACTGAGGCACAAACACCTTTATGTAACTAATGTAAATATAAAATGGCCCGCAATGAATTTAAACTTCTTTTAGATTACCTCATACCTCAGGCTCCACTTTGTGGAGTTAACTCACCATGATCGCAGAAAAAAATAACTGTAACTTCCACAAACAGGTTTTATTAAAAGTACGACCAATTTTGCAACAATCATAGCCTTGTCAGATGACATGGTGATTCCAGCAGTTCAATAAATAGGAAGGAAGAAAGGTGAGAAGAAAGAAAGGGAAGGAGGTTAATGGAAGTGTGATTGGATGGCAGATTGAGTGACAGGAAAAGTGGGGATGGAAAATGAAGGAAGGGGAAATTAACATCAAAAGTTTCAATTTACACACAAAATTGTTGAGTAAAGATAACAAAGGAGAATGGTTTTGAAAGATGAATCCATAGATGATTAATGAATCCGCTAATTTACAATTGATAATTTCTAACTACTCTAGGATATCTAGTTTGTGGCCTTTAAGTTAAAAAATTCACTCTTTAACCCCCTACCTTTCTTTCTTCCCTCCCCCTTCCCATTTTGAATCATTGTCTCACCAGATAATGATATGGTTGTAGCAAAACAAGTTGCAGTATTAATAAAACCTTCTTGTGGAAGTTACAGATGTATTTTTTCTGTGATTATGCTCTTAGATGAGCAACTTTGGTATTAATTGAATCCAACAAGTTATTGAAAGGGTATGTTCACTAAAAGAACTTTAGTCCTTCATTTGCTTATGATTATTTACATAATTGCTAGTTTTAGAAAATTTGTCATAAGATTGGTCAATTTTAATTTAGTTAATTAGTGGAAAAAGTTGCTTGTTTGACAATTATCTGCTTGACTATAGTTTCTTTGATCATTGATCAGCAGTAATTCAGCTTAAGGGAAAAAATTTAATTTGATTATTATCTAGAATCTGTAGTACTATAAAGTTTGATATGGATAAGGATGTTGGCTTGCAATTTAAAGCTTCTTTCTCATTTTTTTCTTATTTAATACTACTAAAAATTAATTCTTTTTAATGCAGTGACATGCCAAAAAGGGTTGACATATCAAAGAAATTAGCACAAGTTGCACTAAAATTGAATGATTTGGATCTTTGCGTTGACACTCTTACAAATCTCAAATCAACTTCTGATCTGGGTAAAGAAGCAGAAAAATCTGTCCAGAATTTAATTGTGTCGACTTTGACAAAGTTAAAAGATATTCCTCCAGAACATGTTCTTGTGGTAAGTTTGTTTATTTGATTAAACATCAATCGACTAATTTTAAAGAAAGATAACATTGCAATCAATTATTTTTCAGTTAGAGGAAAGTCTTTCTGGATTATTGGACTCCTCTACCACAATTGATAATGAAGAAAATTTCAAAAAATACCTCAAACTGCTCTATAAACATAAAAAACATGACAAACTGCTGGTTGAAGCAAAAAGAATGCATTGCATTTTCATTGGTTTGCAATATCCATTAGAATGGATTTGTCGAGTGTATTATGAATCGTTGCTTGATGACCAGGAGCTATCAGTTTCAGATGAAGAAATTGAAAGCTTCTTTTCTAAACTATTATCTATGAACCCAGAGTCAAGCATGGGTCTTATGGCTAAAGGTGCAATGTTCTTCAAAAGGAAAAAGTTTGTGGACTCTTGTGACACTCTGAAGCAAGGTACTAAATATTTTCTCTAATGGAGCATTCTTGCGTTATTATTCTTATTGTTATAACAAATTAATTGACTGGTTTTCATTATATACTGTATTAGCCCAAATATAAGGTGACTCGAATATAACGCGACCCCAAGATTTTGGAAGGATTTCAAAGAAAAAATGTAAACAAAAAATCAGAAACTTTCACTATATTCTTCAAATAAAAATATCTTATAATCTGAAAAACTTATACAAATAATAAAATAATATATAGTACAATGTGTCAAACAAATTATTTCACAAAAATATCAAGCAATACTTTATACTGCATATATGGAGAAAGTAGAAATTATCTATGTTGCAATTTAGTAAAAATGTCTGCCACTTCATTAACACAAAAATACATCTGTTTACTTCCAAATATAACAATAAACACAATGCTTGGGCATTTAGACACAAGCAATATACTCCACTTCTATTGTTATACCATATGTATCCATGTTGCAATAAGTACATAAGCATGTAGCCACTGCAACATCAGGAATGCAGCAAAGTAATTTTTTCATAAAAGGTATTTCAAACTAAAAGCAACAACTTCAAAAATGTTAGTTTCTTTTTTGAAGAAAATGTAAAAATAGAACAATATGTTGAATGTCATGGATTTTGATTTAAAAAATAAGCTCGGTAATTATATTGAGAATATCAATGCATTGCTGAGGTGCCGTGAATCCAGATAAGGATTTTAAATTATGCAAGAGAAAGACAAAAACTCTGCTTAACAAAATTTACTTTATTTTTAACTTGCTGTTATCAATATTTTTGGCACCACAACTGGTGACACACCATTGTGTTGCAACACACTGGTTGAGAACTATTGCTCCAGATCATGGTTTTATGCATTTATCCCTTATGACAATGAGAGAAAACAAGTTTTGATTCTTATCATAGTTAAAGATAAGATTGTTACAAGTAAACCAAGTATTTAAATTCAATAAAGAGATATTCATGAAGCTGTGATGTATGGTGTACATTATAAAGTTACCGTATTAACTCAAAAAGAAGATGAAGCTTCTTCCAAAAATGTCGTCAAATAATTAGGGATCATCTTAAAGGCAAGTACAAAGTTTTAAAGGCCAGATGGAACAACCTGTGTCGATTCTATGTCCATGAAAGTATTTATTTAAACTTAAAGTACATTAAATTTAATTTATTAGTACAATACATTTATTCATTCTTGGAGGTCACATCGTACAAATGAGTGGATTTCCATATAATAGGTATTGGTGGAAGGGGAGTGTTGACAAACCTACGTCAGAACTTTTAATCAACTGGGTAGGAAATTTGATAGAAACGGCATTGAAAATGACTACACTAAGATTGCCAGCGTTTTACGCATGTCATGTTACAATTTTAACATATTTGTTACTTTTTGATTGGTGCACAAGTGGCAGATGACAAGTACACCTGCAGTTGGAAGAGTATAACCTCTATGAGAGCATGCGATTGGTACAAACTTCGCTAAATTTTAACATAAAGTGTGTTATTTTTAGCAGTTTTAAATAAGTTACCCAAATTTCAGGACTGAAATGACAGGTTGTGTAAAGAAAGGCACTTCTGTAAAAGGGAATGTATCACAAGGTATAACACAAAGTTTTGATAGAAAGTTTAAGCTAATGATGGTCATTATGCTGAAGAAACTAATAATTGTGAGGCCAGGAGGAAATATGTGAGGGAGACAAATATATGGGGTATAGGACAGTTTGGTGTGACTGATTCAGCGATGGACAATTGGCACGACCGATTCATTCATTTGGCACCTGGAGGAAAAAGCAACAACTTTTAGTTGGGTTGAGTGGTTGGGGTTGGTTTCGTTTCTATTCTCTCCCCCGGGTTGGGTTGAGTGATTGGGGGTTGGATTCTTTCTATTTACTGCTTCTAGGTTGGATTCTCCTGTCGCAGAATTGGTCATGCTGAATTGTCTGTAGCCGAATCGGTCGTGCTGAACTATCCCATTCTGAAATATATGAAAGTGGAAGCAAGTAAAACTGAGACTTGAAGGTGGTAACTCAACATGGAAATAATTTATTTGACACAAACGAAGTTCATTTCATGAATTAGAAGAAGAAACTAAAATTTATGGATACTCAAGAACAGATGGAAAACCATTGTTGCAGGAAATCATTAAACTGAAATCTCATGAATTAACATGATCGCTATACATCCCATGGCAAGAATTCAAGGCTAGTAATGGTTAGTGTATACGGATGATGTGTCGTAATGGTTTTTGCCTGCGACGAGGAACTTCTCTTTGCTAACGTTTACCTTCTGACTACACAGATGAACTTATTGCTTTCCAGAAGCATGTAATTGCATTGTGGAAAATTCACGATTATCTTCTGAGCGAAGTGGATAATGCAGATTAGTCACCTATTTATTTCGACATGTCATCCAATTACACAGTTAACAAAAAAGTCATAAAAACTTTAGACAATGAAAAAATGTGCATTACTGTAATGCTAGCAGTGTTAACAATTGGCACTAAGTTACCGATGTATATTATTTAAAAATTACTATTTCAAAGTTTTTTCCTGAATAGACACTGTTTTATAGTGGTCACCATAAATTTCTCTGCTTTTTGGGTTAATATGGTATGTATTAAGGTACTAAAAATTGTAATTTACAACATAAATATCAACTCATCACATGCTCTTTTTTATCATGAATAACACATATTGTTCTCAACTCTGGAATGTTAAATATACTATGTTATTACTCAATAATTTTAACTGAATTTTTCCTTCAAATTTACAGCATTGCCCTTGATCCCAAATTCTTATTATTCGCTTGGTATATTGGGAATGAGTTACCTGAGTCTGAATAATGTTGAAGATGCAGCTTTTTTCTTGAAGGAATCTTTAAAAAAACTTGCATCATCTTCGGATGTGGGGAAAAAGAGAAAAGTAGAACTTTTTCTTAAGCAACTATTAGCTAAAGCTCTCTCTTTACATGCCGATGCAGAAACTGTTGAAGAAGCTGTGCCTCTTTGCATGGAGGTATTTCACATGTTTAGTAATGTCACTTGGTCTTTATTGTTTGTAATAAATATTGAGTTGTTTTTTTTAATTTGACAAAGTCTACAGTTACAGGCATTAACTTGTGGAATCTTTCCATATTATAAAATCAGAAAATTTGTATAGTTCCACTTTAAAGTGGAACTATACAAATTTTCTGATTTTATAATATTTTTAAATTTGTAGTTGTTGGAGGAAAGCAAGGAAAATTATTCAGCTAATTTAATATTAGCACGTTCCTACATAAACCTAGAAAAGGATGACGAGGCAAATGAAGTCATTCAAAAGTTGAAACGCACTGGAGTTGTGAAGATTGAAGTTTCAATTGTAGAATCACTGCTATTGAAACATAAAGGCAAGTTAGAGGAAGCTTATAAAATCCTAAATGAATCTGCCAATGATCAAAATTCAACTTGTGAAATATGGACAGAACTTGGAAAATTGCAGTGGGAATTGGGAAAGTTTGATGAAAGCCTTTTGTCCTTCTTGAAGGTAAAGTAATTTTTTTTATTTTCTTAAAAAGCAGCTAAGATTATAGAACTCAATTTTTTTTTATTTGAACTTCTACAGGAGTATACTCTATCTAACTCATATATAATATGTAATGCATGTACATACACAGTGACCAACAAACAGGCTTCTGTTCTAGTACTTACAGGTGATAGTGTCAGAGATAAATTTTAAATTATTTTGGCCATCTTTTGAGAGCAACAATAAATATAGTAGCATGTAACAAGTAAAGGGGGTACTATAACTGATCCTTGACTAGGGTGCCAAAAATAATCAGGGCCAACTCTGGTTCTGATATCATTTTCTTATAATACAGGTGACTCCCGATTATTTGCATCCAGATTATCTAATTTGCAGATTATCCATTGCAAATAACTAGCACTAATCAACCTTCAGTTTGCTCTAAAATTTGATTGTGGAGCGAATTGAGTGAATATTTAGAACTTAAGGCAGCATATGTACTATGCTTCGTCAAGAATAGACTTGGTAAAATTGTTTGCAATTTATGGTATCCTATGATATTTTTTCAAAACAACCTTCTATGATTTATGGAATTGTTGAGACAACACTGCATGATTTATGGAAGAACAAAGAAAAAGTAATTACATGTGCAAACAAATCCAATTCCGTGAGTTGTTCAACAAAGTGTAAATCTATGGAGCTTTCAACTGGCAATGAATTGGACAAATCTATGATGGAACAGAGTCTACACCTGCCAATTCACCCACCAACTCAAAATGATCCAAATTTCATTCTTGAAAGGTTCTATTAAATATATGAAATTCACTTGTCTTTACTGTTGTATATATATATATATACAGTAAAACCTCGTTATTTTGAAGTTCAAGGGACCACAAAAATGCGACTTCGAATTATCTGGGTTCTAAATAAACGAACTTAAAAAATCAAAATTTCTTATGATCCACTGCTTGGACGGCAAAATCGCAATACATATAGTATTATCTATCCGTTGTTACAAAATGTATTGACCTTACAGGTTTGTACATACGGCACATTCAATAACTGAGCTGAAGTTACCACTTAATTCATAATTCACGAACATCACCGTGTGTGAAAAATAGGATTGAGTAAACAAACCAATTTTCCCAGTGTATATTTCAAGTTACTCTTGTACACCACAGTTCTGAAGAAAAGACTTTCAACTGCGCATACTCAGCCAAAAGATTATGAAAATGCATGCTAAAAAGATTAGGAAAACGCTTGTGTGAAATGTTGTATATATAATAGATAGGAACCATCACGTATTAATTCTCTCCAATTTCGTTCAAACTTTCCATGCCGTCAGTATGGTCAAAAATTATTAATTAATTCTTTATTAACTCGAGGCAATTTCATACATTGCATTGTAATTTTATTTCCATCCATAATACACAGCTGTAATAAAATATACATGTTCTCAAAATAACGTGGTCATATTTGTTATGACAGTTGATGATTTTACAATTACCGTAAATACCTGCGTATAATGTGCACTTTTATTTTTATATTTGAGTTAAAACTTAGGATGCATGTTATACGAGGGTACATAATCTTCCTATTTTCATTTGACTCCATATTTCCACAATTTCGGCACATTAATTATTGCCCGGGTATCCTCATATTTTTATTGGTGATTTTTACGAAAAGTAAGATAGATAATAGTAAAAATTTATTAACAAATTCTATAAACATACATTAATTAGATATGAAAAGAATGAATTCAGTATTTATTAATTTTAAAAGCCAAGAAATTCTTCGTCACTGGACCATTCTTCTTCGATGTTGTTATCGGAATCGTCATCTTCAGTATCTTTTGTATCCTCCGTTGCCATGGTGCTGTTATTGTTGTCCTCCCACACCATATCATCTTCACTACCATCTAAACTATTACTGATGCAACATTTCTTAAAACCTTTTATAGTAACTTCCGTGGACAATTCATTCCATGCTTCAACAATCCATTGGCAGATCGTAGGGATATCAACTTTCATCATATTTCCACTTTTAGTAAACCTATGGTCGCCATTTACCATCCAATCGGACCACTTTTGTCTCATAAGTGTTTTGAATGGTTTATTAATAACAACATCAACTGATTGTAGAATTGATGTCATTCCACCAGGAATTATTGCAAGATCGTGTTTAATTCTTGTAGTTTCCGTTTTACCGCTGGTTTAGTGTGACAACTAAATGCATCTAAAATCAGTTCTTCTTTTCCATAAACTCTCTATCCAGTCATTCATTATCTTCTCATCAAACCAACCTTTCCCTTGGGAAAATTGCCTTTAGGTAAAGTTTTTCGCTTAAAAACAACATATGGTGGCAGTTTTATGCCGTCAGCCATGCATGCGAGCATTACTGTGAATCGATTTCTTTCGTTACCAGTGCCTCTAATTCTTATGGTTCTAGCGCCTTTTTCACTGACCATGGTTTGCGATGGCATGTCGATGGTTAGTGGGGTTTGGTCGACGTTTCCAATTGAGCTTAGTGGAAAATTAAATTCCTTCCTCAATTTCATTATATAGGATTGATATTTAAGGAGTTGTTCTTCAAGATCCTCCGGTAAACGCTGACTTATAGTTGTGCGTCGGCGTATTGACAAATTATTTCTCTTGTAAAAACGGTGACACCAGTGCATGGATGCTTTGAAGTCCTTTATGTTGAGCTTTTTGGCTAATCTAAGAGCTTGAACCCGTTCAGCTGAGGTACTTACACCTAAGCAATCCCTTCTTGTGTCCGCAATCCATTTCATCAGGTGTTTTTCCAACTCAGGATTTTGAACTTTTCCCTTGCGTTCAGCCCTCTTTGTTTTAGGCATTTTGTTAATGGCTTCTTCGGATTTCCTCCATTGTCAGATAACGGATTCCCCCGGTCCAAATTCTCGCCATGCTGCATGGTTGCCAAGCTCCTTAGCATACTGGATCATTTTCAGTTTGAATTTGGTAGTGTAGCTTTGCCTTTTAATTTCCATATTGTCTGCCATAAATATGGGTTAAATAAGCGCATTAAGTAATTATCTTCACTTATAATAAGAAAAACGGAGCAAAATGTCATAAAGATAAAATATGTATGACTTTAATGAATGTGTATTTAATTAACACGCATCTGTCTATGCATAATACTAAATCTATGCACAGTAAAAATTAATTTGATTGAAACAAATGTGATTTAATCAATGTACCTATTTTGTAATAATTTTTTACTGCATTCAATTAAGTTGAACTGAACTGAAACTGATTATGTGCATGTTAATCCATTCCGTTATTGACTTCAATATATAATTCGATATGGTGCCTCTAAATAACATTCAAAATTCTCTCGCATTTCACTGTATATGATTTGCTACATTGTAACTCACCTTTCCTTTTGTTAGCACAATGATGAGCTATTTTATGCATGACGTCACCCTACACCAGCACCCGGCCTGGTGGTGAGGTACTGGTACTACTTACAATTAGAAACAATGGCAGCTGATGCCTTTGAGTACGCTGGGAGTTGATGCTTCTTGTAGAACTACCATCAAGTTATCGTTCCCTACTTTTCTCTCAGCATTCATACGTGATTTATTCTTGATTCTAAGAGTCTGTAGTTAATTATGGTTATTTGCTATAATTTTTACGTGCTCCAGAGTGTTCTAATATGGGTAAAACTGAAGGTTGGGCGAACTCGTCCACCTCAGGCATGAGGTGAGAGTATGTAATGATTGAGTTAGCTGATGTTCTTTTGGAACGTTATTCGAAAATTTCATTTCACACTTTCATTATGTTACCAATACATAATACCAGTAATTCGATCATTACTTTAGACCACGTTACACCATCTACTTTATTCTGGAACGGTAATGCTAAAAATAATCTGTTCATGCTATATGCGGGTATATAGAAAAATCATAGATTACGAGGCTGAAAACCCCCCTGCGGATTATATCTACCTTCTCCTAAAAATCCACAAACCCAACATCCCTGGCTGTCCCATTGTTGCCAGCTTTAACTCTTCTACAGAACACATCTCTGCTTTTGTTGACTCCCACCTACAACCTCTCGTCCATCAAATCCCATCTTTTATCAAAGACACTAACCACTTTCTACTATGCCTCAAATTACTCCCTTCTCCTCTCCCACCTAACACAATCATGTCTACTATAGACGTCTGCTCCCTCTATACCAATATTCCTCACAACCAAGGACTGTCTGCCCTGAGAAAATCATTGGACTCAAGACCATCTGACGCAAGACCCCCATTTCCTAACGGAGCTGTCTGAAATGGTGCTCCAAAAAAACAGCTTCACTTTCAGAGGTCACCACTACCTACAAATAAAAGATACTGTGATGGGTACCCACATGGTGCCCTCCTATGCCAATATCTTCATAGGTGAATGGGAGGAACGCTTTCTTGACATATACCCCAGACCACTCCTATGGCTGAGGTATATTGACGACATTTTTCTTCTCTGGACCTGACTCCCTACATTCCTTTTTACAACGCCTTTCATCCCACCCCACGCTTTCCTTCACTCACCACTTCTCTACCTCCAACATCACCTTTCTGGATGTTGATCTCTCCATTCGGGAAAACAAAATCCATACCAGCGTGCACCTCAAGCCCTCCAACTGCCTTCAATATCTCCAATTCGACAGCTGCCATCCCCTCCACACCAAAACCTCAATTCCCTATGCCCTAGTCTGCCGAGGGTGGAGAATCTGCTCAGACAGACACTTGCTGTCTGAGTGAATTTTAAATTTTTTTGTTAAAATTCATTTTGTGTCATAACCAATTTTGTACTACTTATGTGTTCAGTGCAAGATATGAACATTTTTAATAAAAAACATAGGTACTTGTTGTTAAAAACATTAATTCATACTAAATCCACGTACGAAAGCAACCAGGTGAAAATTCACCCATGTGCAGCAGTAGTGTGATTTTTTAGAAGTGTAGTCTTTGAGGGTTGAGGAAGAGGAATAGACCAGAGTCGTGGAGCCACATAAGCATCATCCTTTTGCAAAAGAAAGGTTGCAAGGAAGATTTGAATAATTATTGACCAGTCAGCCTGCACCCAGCAATCTACAAAATATTCACAAAGATTCTCACTATGTGCCTTCAAGAGCATTTTGATTTCACCCAACCCAGAGAACAAGCTGAATTTCACAGTGGATATAATACGATGGACCACATTCAAGTTGTCAGAGAGATAATTAGTCCAACTAATGAGTATATGGTGCCCCTCTGTATGTGCTTCATCGACTACAAAAAAGCATTCTACTCTATTCTAAGTTCTTCTATGTTAAATGTACTGAAGAAACAAGGGGTAGAAGAAACATACATTACTTTAATCAAGAATATCTATAAAATATGTGACAATGTCTGTCCAGCTGCAAGAAGAAACAAGTGCCTTTAAGGCCAAAGAAGGTGTGAGGCAAGGAGAAACCATGTCTCCAAAATTATTCACAGCAGCTTTAGAGGAAATATTCAAAATGCTAGACTGGGGAAAAAGGATATAAAGATAAATGGAGAATATCTGAGTCTTTTGAGATTCACTGATGACATCATACTGTTTGCAGGAAGGCCAGAAGAGCTCCATAGAAGAACTGAGGAACTGGAGCAGGCAAGCAAGAAGCTGGGCTTAGAATGAATCTTAATAAAATAAAGGTCATGTACAACTCCTTCACAAATCCCGAGAAGATATCTATCAATGGAGCAGAATACTGGGGATGAAGAGGTGTAAATGTGTGTACATTCTGGTATGGAGATATGAGAGTAGAGGGGTAGAAATTTCATTGGTTAGGAGAGGTGGTGTGTGTGTGTCCACACCAGTAACGATGAATTGGTAATTGTTATGATAGTCTTTATCAAGTAATTATCGAGGGTGAAGTGTCTGGGACTGAAGTGAATTCTCTGCTCAAAGCATGGCACAGGGTTAGGCAACAAAGGTGTCAGGGCTGGAGCCCCAAGTATTTGTGTAACCATATCTATATTTATCATTAATTAGTAATATTAAATTATTAGTAATATTAAATTAGCTTTTATAAAACACTGATTATTATTTAATGGTTTTTTCATGATCTTTTCAGGCTGCAAAACTGGATCCCAGTTCCAGCATTCCATTTGTCTTTCTTGGTAAATTTTACTCTGGAGTGGCAAAAGACAAAGATAAAGCAAGAAGATGCTATCAAAAGGCTTTCCAACTCAATCCACACTCTGCTGAAGCAGGGAAAGGCTTAAGTGATGCATATAGAGCTCAGGGATACTTGGTAGGATGAAAAAAATTATGATGAATGCTTCTTAATTGAAGAACTGTAGTTATCATAGTGTTTGAGCACATTACTTTGTGTTTTTTTCACTGATATTTACCGTATTTGCCCAAATCTGAGACAAGATTTTTTTCCGAATTTCAGCTTGCAAAGATTGGGGGTCATCTTAAACTCAGATATAAAGTAGGGTTATGCACTTAGTCGACGTTTTTTTGAACATATGCAACATAAGATAAAATATTTATATCTGTTGAAAATTTTCATTGAAAACTTACAATCCAGATACAGTCTTTTTTTAAATGATTTTTTTTCTAAACAAAAATTTTTTCAATGAAAGAACAAACTATACCTATAATGAATACGTGTTTAAAATAAATGCTGAATACGTACAAATGGTGTATTATTTAACGAAGTAGAAATCTATTGAAATTTATTTTTGAACGATGATGTTCAATAAACAATTATTATGCAAACGATTCCCAAAAGTGAACTAAACTTTACTTGTCTATTGGCGAATATCATTTCGCAGATGTCAAAACAATGGACAGCATAATTGATCCGAATTTCCCCATTCAACAGTTTTATGCCATAAATTATTTAATTGTGATTTTGTCTTACATTCCTTTTAAATACGACACTTGCAACTTTAAAATGGCTGATCATTTAGAGATAAGGTAATGCTGATGAAACTCCAGTTTTCTTTGATATCCCATTACAATGTCAATGAAAAAGGTTCCAAGTCTGTGGTAATAAAAATCACAGGTAATGAAAAAACGTGAGTCACAGTAATGTTGACTGTTTTAGCAGATGAATCAAAATTACCACAGTATGTTATCCTAAAATGAAAAACAATGCCCAAGGAACAAATGCCTACTGGAATAATAGTTAGATGTGGCGAAAATGGATGAATGTCAAAAGAACTTGTGAGAGATTGATAGGCTTATGGAAAATTCATCAACCACAGTTCATCGAAACACAATTCACCAAATCACAATTCATTGAAAACGCAATTCACCGAACCACAATTCATCGAATGTATTATTCATCGAAATTTCCAATTCACCTTATAAAAATATAAAAAGTAAATTGTTAAATTAACTAAATTAAAATTGTCAAATTAAAATACAATAATTATCAATTCTGTAATTCATTAAAGTTATATTTTAATATTTGTAAAAATTTAATTATTAAAATGATTGTCAAAACAATAAGCATAAATATAATAATTATTAAATATTATGAAAATACCCATGCCTCCTTAAACGGTAATGATTTATTCTTACTTATTATTTTTCCAATTGTTATAATCAGTCGAAAGACATCCATGTTGCCAGCATTCCGTTTATATTACTTCTGCTCTCCCCCTTCCTCCATCTCCATAAGGTGAATTGGAAATTTCGATGAATAATACATTCAATGAATTGTGGTTCAGTGAAATTACATTTCGATGAATTGTGTTTCAATAAATTGCTTTTTTGATAAATTGTGGTCGATGAATTGTGTTTCGATGAATTGTGGTCGGTGAATTTTCCTAGACCCAGATTGATTACACTTTGTCTGGAATAGAAGACCAGGAGTACTATTAAGAAAAAGAGTGATGCTTGTACCAGATGCATTCAAAGGACACACAACTCCTGAAGTTAAAGGTTCGGTTAATGCAATGAATACTGACCTTGTAATAATACCTGGAGCTTCACACAGCTTCAAGTTCTTGATGTTTCTGTCAATAATCTGCTTAAAGATAATTGAAAGGGTTTATATTCTGAGTGGTTATTGGGTAGAGATCACCCTATAACACCTAAAGGAAAGCTAAAAAACCCTACTATTTCAATGCTCTGCCAATGGATCAAGGCATCATGGCAACAGATAAATACAGAAGTAATTGTGAGTATATTTAAAAAGTGCTGCATATCCAATGCCATGGATGGAAGTGAAGATGATGTTTTGTGGGAGTCTACAGACAAAGTTCTGAGTGATGAAGATAGTGAGAGTGAGGACGATGATGACGGGAGCATAGAGGGTGATGATGACTGATATTTGAGAAAATTATGGGACCCAATAAATATTTTTGCTAGTTTTGTGGAATTTTTAATTTTTGCAGGAATCATTGGTAATTGGATCATAAAATCTTTTTTCTGTTTTGACAGCCCAGAAAAAGGAAGGTCGTCTTAGATTTGAGGTCATCTTGGATTCGGGTAAATACGGCACTTCCTTTATGATGGATAAAATTCAGTCTATAATAAATTCCCTAAACTCCAATTTTGGAAGATATCATATTTACTCACATCACAACTGGTGGGTGAATATAAGACTTCATCATATAAAGTATTACCAACAAATTTATTTTATGAATTTACCTGTGGCATGAACTCAATGTGTCGATGCTCGTAGTTTGAATGTCCAAACCATTTTCCCATTCCTCTTATACTTTTAATAAATAACAGAAACTGCAATGAGAAGGGAACTGAAAATAATAACTTCCAAAGTAAAAGTAACACTGCTGAAATGTCTCTTCAAACAGAATCGTACAAATATAAAATTAAAAACATTTTGGGAAACACAAAAGATAAAATTCCTAGCCTGGAGAAGTCTGGAATTTACAAAATAAATTGCAGACATTGTCACAAATGTTATATAGGACAAACCAAAAGACAGCTCCAAACATGTTTTAAAGAATAATTGGCTCACTTCAAGCATAGTAGATTTGAAAAATCAAGCATTGCGAAACATTCAAGAAACGGGACCTTCGATAAATATTAACGAATTGAAATTAATAAAATCTGAAAATTGAAAATATAATGCACTGGAGAGCCTACACATCTTTAAAAATAAAACAATATGCATCAAGAGCGACCTCGGACCTATTCCGTTATATGTATTTCCTTGCAAAACATTAGACGTCGAATTCTTAGAAAAACTCCTCTGGTTTAGCCCATGCCCCTCTCCCCTCCTCTAAAATACCCCTTTCCTTGGCACAAAACCTTTCCTTTCAACTCAGGAATTTCCCAAAAACCCTCTCCCCTCCCCCATGTGCACCCTTAGTGGACATCCCACCCACAAAGTCCACCCCTCCCATATAAAAACAACAGAAATGCTAGCACACATTTTCTTTTAGAATCTTTTTTCGGTGAATTGCCTCTGAAGATGGCTTCTTTGTAGCCAAAATGCACGTATGGCTTTTTAAAATCTTGTTGTGGCTATTGGAGATACCTGAGGAATACTTGAATCATGCATTAAAAGTCAGTGATGAAAAAAATCCGGCAAAAAGACCCGGGTTTGAATCCAGGTTTTCTTCTCTCTGTTTAAATTACATAGTAATAGCTGAAACATAGCATGCAAGCCTCTTTACCATTTTAAAATTAGTTATAATCATCATACAAACTTCTGACATGAACTAAAGAACACCTAAAAAGAATGAAAAGTTGTTTTTCTAACTGGCTATTTTTGAATGTGCATTGAATCTGTCCACAAATTTGTTTTTAATGCCAAAATTTTACATTTTTGAAGGAAAAATTGTTTGCCGTCATGGCAACTATCGTTAAAAGATTTTTTGCAAAACTAAGTAATCCTATTGGGAATGAAATTGGTTGATTGCACTTATTTACAATTACATTATTTAATCAGTTGAGATAAATACCCAAGTTACTATGTAATTGTATTGGGGCTGGAATTGATTGACTATACTTATTTACAATTTCATTATTTAATTATCGTATTAACCCAAAAGGAAGATGAGATTTTTTCCCAAAAACTTGGGCAAAAATATTAGGGATCAAAAATATTAGGGATCGTCTTAAAATTGAGTACAAAGTTTTAAACATTGCATGCCGATTGTATGCCCACAAAAACGCATTTATTTACACACACATAGCACATTATATTTAATTTATTAATAAAGCATGATTCAAAAGTCATGCAACCCAACAGGTGTCTGGTAATCCGTGACAACGTGTTGGAACTTTTCCTGTGTTCATAGTTGAACATTATTTCACAACTCAGTCGTATGCACTGGAGCAAAAAGCGTTTCAGGGGAGGTATCCTGGTATTTTCGTGAGACACCTAAATGTTGGGTTGAATGACTTTTGAATCACCCTTTACAATACATATTGAATGAACTAATATACCCATCATCAATACATGTGTTCGAAATATAATAGAAATACATTCAGTGAGAAATTAGGTCATAAAATGTTGATTCTGTTTTGACAGTTTGCTTAAATGGGTGTCGTCTTAGATTCAGGGTTGTCTTGGATTCGGGTAAATACGTTAATTACCCACAGTTTGAGAAACACTGTTCTAACCACTGAACTATCGAGGCATACTAATTCTCCTGCTTCAGAATCTGGTATTTCTCACACAGGTCAGGCCAGCCAAGCTGGTATCAACCTCCTCCAAATGAATGTCCTCTAAGAGGAATTCCCAAAGATAACCTATTTACATCCTAAAGGTGAGATGGCCAGATAAACACAAATGAAAGTGTTGGTGAAGTTGTTATGCAGATAGGTGTATGCTGGACATGAAGATTTCTGAAAAAGCTGGAGAGAAATTCTGCCATCTCACCTTTGGGATGTAAATGGGTTTTGTTTGGGCATTCTTCATTGATGGCACTTATTCAATAAACATAAAATGATTGAACTTAGGTTCCTACAATAAAATGAAGTGGAAATTAAGAAGAAGAAGTAAGGCGGGCCAAATGAAATCACTGTGTGGTCTGGATATGGCCTATGGGCCATAATTTAGGGCCCCCTGGTCTTATGTTAGCAGTATAATGTCCTTGCTAAGCATGTTATCACTATTTCTCACACACAAAACATTTACTTCTTGAGGGCTGGGAACATGGTATATCTCATTGTCAGTCCATGAAGAATCCCACTGCCCAAACTTTCCATTTAAAACATGTCTCTGATGCCATGGTCAACAAATATGCTCATTCACTCACAAGTATTAATCCTCTTCACACAGCACCTGAGCTTATTTTAGAATCCAGGACAGGTGAATATTACAGTGGAATGCTACTTTGTGGTGTTAATGCACACTTAAACATATCAAACATTTAATGACCAAAAGATTTAGGATAAGTAGAAATACATTCCGCCAATAGATGGCAATACGGTATATGACTTATCTTTCTTAAATTAAACAAATGATTTAATTACTCAAAAATTGACACTGCATTTTTTGGAAAAGGTTACATTTAGGTTTTAAAAATCATAAAATTCTTTGTATTCTTTGTTCGAAATTTTTTTTAGCAAAAAAGTGGGGGGTTGACTTATACGGCGAATATATGTCTAGTTGTGTATTTACAATCAGAAAAATCGAGGTCGACTTATACGCCAGCATATACGGTACTTCTAAATGCAAAAAAATTATGGGAGTATCAGAAATGGACCTGTGTATGAATACAAATCTTCATGGGTTAAAAGTTGTGGTGCAAATGAGCAAGCCCATAAAATTTAAAGGGATACTGATTAAGAGGCTATTCCCATGATGCCTCTCCACGGTTTTTATTATTCCCTTCCTTTCCACCCTTCTTAACTGATTACTTGTTACATACATGCCAGTCTCTGTAATTGTACTCCTTACTTGATGTATGTGTGTATGTATTAGGGAAGTTTAGTAAGTATTGGAAAAGCTGTTTTTGCATGGAACTTATTGCGAGTGATATTTTTTGCTTTATCATTCTTATTTTCCTCACTCTTGAGAAGAGCACTTTCATTTCACTTCATGTTTTCCTGCATATACAATAAGTTTTTGATCTTTTTTCTCTGTTGCCCAGCAAATGAATAATAATTTCCAACCCGCCATAATGTTTCCTGCTAAAACATTAAGCATGCACAGTATGTATTGCATTAAAATTTTATTATGATTGAATTATTATTTTACGGGTTTAAATCCAATTTACAGTATTTTTCCTTGGCAACATGTTTATGCAGCTGGCACAGCAAAAAGTGACTGCTTCTGCATGAGCCCATTTTGAATGTTTTCACAGGCCACTGATGAGACATGAGCCATAAAAAACTGGGGTATAATATATGTTGTTGTCTAAAGCCTCTCTACACATCTATGCTGTATTGCAAACTATTGAGTTTTTCTGTATTTAGATCAATCTTATGTTCACTGCTGTCTGAATCATCATTACAAATATTATTGTTCTTGAACTTGTAGGGAAAATAAAAAATACTTTGGAGATTAACACAAATGAAAGCAAAATGTATCACGATATGTTAACCACAACATGTGATTTTATGGCAACTTTGTGAGAAAACTGCTTCTTTTTATTAATTTAATCAACTCTTGTCAGTTTATATGTATGCCATAAAATGTATTCTTGTAATTGCAGATCTGTCATTAGAGTGATTAATAATGATAGTTATGTAATCTTACTTTCAGGAAGCTAATCTTGAGTTACTGACATCAGTGACTTCTTCATCTGCTGCTGGAGCCAGTGCCAAGTGGGCGTGGCTGCGTCTTGGTCTTCAGCATTTAGAACAGGATAATCCCAATGTAGCTATTAAGTGCCTTCAGTCTGCAATTCGATCTGACCCAATGGATAGGTTTGTATTGTATTGAAAGCAATTCAAGTTGATAGTCTATAAATGGTAATTTCTGTATAGGCATTGGCTTAATCTACAAGTTCTTTAAATTCTATATATAGTAGTTCATAAAAGACTATTTGGGTTGGGTATAACACAATCAGGTAACCCAGCTTTCTCAGACTACATAAAGTAAAGAGGAAGGAACAGTGAGGAGGGAGGCATATAAAGTAATGGAAGAATGTTTGGAAGTCAGGTGTGGGTTTGGTTGGAAACAATGTACCATATTTACAGAAAAAGAAGATATGACCTTTAATTTTAGGAAAACCTTGGCTTAGTAAAATGCCTGTGCAGAATAGGTTACGTTTACTTCTTTTGTCCTACTCCAGCTGTCTTTTGAATCAACTCTGTTTCACTCTGCACACTGTATCATCACTCACAGAGACTAAAGAGGAAGAAATATTTCTGGGACCAAGTGTAGGTTGATTGATAAAACATGTAGTGTATGAATTACTTACTTGCTAAGCTTATGCATGTAAAGCTTAAGGGATAAAACTTTTTTATGCTCCTAACCATCACAGGAGAGCTTTGAAATGAATAGTAAAATGAAGACAAATGATCCAGACTAAAGTTTAATGTGGTAATAATACTATTGTGATTTAACAACTTTTGATTTTATGAATTAGAATTTTTGACACCTCTTATTCCACTTACAACCTCAAAACTTGATCTCAGGAACTTTTGTGCAGCTTCAGTAATTTCATAAAATGAATTGAATATGAATTGGTTAAAAATTAAATATTAATATTAATAATAAAATGTTATATATGTACAGCAACATCTTGATTTACGAACTAGTTAGGTTCCTGAAAAATTTTCATAAATCAAAAATTCGTAAATCAAAAATAAAATTACCATAAGAAATAATGGAATAGATATGGGTTAGGGGAAGTCATATTGTAAGACACACAGCGCAATATATATATGTATATATATATATATATATATATATATATATATATATATATATATATATATATATATATATATATAGATGTCAACAAGGTGTTGGGATGAGGAAACTCAGTGAGCACTCACCAATCAGACGACTTCAGGTTGGCGAGGCCCCGGGGATGTCGAAGCGACACACATAAAAGAACACTAAAACACAGAAACATCACAAACGTAGAAGCTTTCGGAATTGTTCCTTCATCAGCTACAGCTCTCTGCTCTCATGGAATTTCTTTGCTTGCTCTATTAGCAATAAGCCCGATACCTTCACTTCTTCTTTGTCGAAACCATTCAAACAACACTCGATCAACATCGTTGACTCTGTAAGTGTGTAATGTTTTTCTGCTACTCATAGCCTTAGGAGTGTCACTGTCTGCATAAAATTTCAGCAAATCACTTTTTTGTTTTTTCAAGTCGTACACAGTGGGCTTTCCTACGCTATACTCTTCACAAAGTCTCTTAACTGATGCGCCATTTTCCAGTTTTCTTAATTAGTCCACTTTTTGTTCAATAGAAAGAGTTTTATGTTTACGCTTCATAATATTACTGGAGGGGTTTTCAGCTTTTTTAAAAGACAACCGAATATGACTCTGTCACACTATTGAAAAACAAAAAAAACGAGTGTGAACACGACTGTATTCATAGGTGGGCGGAGACTGATGATACTGACAGAGCGAAACCATCTCATCTACCAATCTTCTGCGTACAAAACAAAATTCCCCTAATCACAACCCCCTCTCTTAATTTCTCACCTCCACTACTTTCCTGACGATTCTTGCATGGATGGAAGCGAGCGCATGGAAGAGAAGTCTGGAAGCCGTATGGCTCGGAAAAAGAAGGGGAACATAATATATAGCAAGTCAATTTCCTGCATTAAAAGTTTACTTTATGTATACTTTGTATGTGCCTTGAACCGCTGCTTCCAAATTGGTTCTAAAGTTGCTGAAATTTCTTACGACGCTGTGTGTTTACCAACCTGTAGCGGAATAGGCAACCTGCGAAACATCACATTTTTAAAAATGCCAGATTTTTTATAATTCCGGATTTTTTAATGCCGGATTTATGAGGTATTATTAAAAATTGGACTGGTTAAGTAAATTAATAAGTAGATATACTCTTTATAAACTTAACTTTTTTAACACTGATTTTATTGTTAGTCTTACTGCAACAAATGAGCGAGTTTAAAAGTAAAATCAGTTAAGCTATTTTTCCGTTTCCCTCAATTTGCACTTTCCTGCAATTTACACTTTTTTCCCAGATCCCTAGAAAAGTGTAAATAAGGGATTTTACTGCATATCATTTATACACCTTATATTTATGTATGCATATTCATTTTGTTATTGTATAAATACAAAATAAATAAATATGCAATAAATATTTATTTTTAACTTAATGAAGGTGAAGGAAGATATTGCACCAACACACGTTATGTTCTGGCTGAGATGGTTTGAGGGTGATGGAGGTAGTGGAGGGTACATAAGGGGGAGGGAATCATCTGGATCAGATGATGATGAGGCTGGTGATGGTGGTGGTAATGCTGAGGAGGTGGAGGGCTTTTCTTTCTCGCTAGTTAGCAGAGGTGAACAATTTTCAGATGTCACTGGCTTACGTTCAGGTGTTACAGATTCACCTTTCTTAAAATATGAAAACAATGACATTTGCTCTTTATTCATCTTTTTTCTTTTAAGATTTCAGAATAGCATGTCAATGCAGAAAGAACATTTCTCTTTAGGCTGCATAGCTTTCGGTTTCACAGAATTATTTGGCTGTTTTAAGACATTTCGCCAGCATTGCAGTCGGCGTCCTCAGGTCAGATGAGGACCTGAGGACGCCGACTGCAATGCCGGCGAAACATCATCTTAAAACAGCCGAACAACACGGGAAACCAAAGCCATGCAGTCTACAACAGAACACCGTGAAAGCCTTCACACCAAACATTCCTCTTTATTTTTGCGCTTCTTTCTGAGTTTGGATCATCTTCATCCAGAATAGCCAAACCTTCATCAAAGAGTCGAAATGCTTTGGATAATCTTCTGCTACTTAGCCTGCGCACTTCACTCATGGCTGTTGTCTCCTCCTCCCGCTGTTCTCTCTCAATTTGAATTAAATCTTCATTCTTTAAATCTTCCCTATGTGCTGCTAATGACTCGGCTACATCATCTAAATCTGTGTCTTCAAAGCCCACTTTCTTTGCCATTTTCACAATTTTCTCTTTTGTTTTAATAACGTCATCATCAACACTGAACCCTTTGAAGTCATAAATCAGTACAGATACAATTTTCGCCAAACGCCATTCATACACGAACGAGAAATTTCAGTCTATGCTTCACCAATGAGCATTATTGCATCTTGGATATTAAAGTTTTTCCAAAACTCTTTAACACATTTTTCTCCTCCATTGCATCCACCATAAGATTAAAAGTTTTCTTTAGATAATATGCTTTCAATGTAGTGATTACCCCCTGATCCATGGGCTGGATTAGCGATGTAGTGTTCAGAGGTAGAAACAACTTTGATATGCTCTTTTAAATCTTGAATTGAAGGAGGATGTCCAGGGGCAACATCCACTAGAATTAATATCTTAAATGGAATATTTTCTTTTTCACAATACTGTTGCAGTTCACCTTCAAGTTTAGACACAAGATAATCACAAAAAATTGTTCCAGTTATCCATCTCTTGGCATTTGAATAAAAATGGACAGGTAATAGGTGCTTCACATAACCTTTTAAAGTACGGGGATTAGCTGAATGATAAACCAATACAGATTTAAATTTGCAGTCTCCCTCAGCATTACCACCAACCAGGTGTGTGAATATATCTTTTGAAGCCTTAAAGCCAGATGCAGTTTTCTCTTTTTTTGAAATATAGGTTCAAGATGGCATCCTTTTCCAGTTTATAGCAGTTTCATCAAGGTTAAAAACCTGCTTTGGTGAATAGCTGCCTTCTTCAATCAGAGCATTCAGTTCTTCAATGAATATTTTAGCTGCAACTTCATCAGCTGATGCAGGCTCTCCAGTCATTTTTATGATGTGGAAATTGTATCTTTTCTTAAAATTAGCAAACCAACCTGAACTGGCATGAAAGGGTTTAGAATCTTTCTCTTCCATTGTTAATTCATCATATAAAGAATGTGCATTTGCTTGCACCAAAAGCATGCTTATAGGCATGTGATGCTGATTCTGATCTTTTATCGAAGTGTTCAGCATTTTTTCCATTCTTTCCATTACGTTACTTCTTGAATATGATGTTCTTACAGCACTTATTTCTGTTCCAGACTTTGCCCTTTGCTTAGTCTTTTCAACATTATCATGAATTGTGATGAAAGTACTTTTAGCCAACCCAAACATGACATATATCTGTGATTCGTTCACCTTTTTCAAGATGATTAATCACATCTAATTTCAGTTCAAGTGATATTGCCTTTCATTGTCTTTTCATTGGAGTTGCAGTAGGATATAAAGATTCATATTTTTCAATCATTTTGAAGATAAACTAGAATGTTCAATTCTTCAAGTAAAAGCCATTTTAAAAAAAATTTCAAAATCAACCCAGGTTCGATTCCTGAGAATGATTTCCATTCCCCATAACATAACATGGAGAAATCGATAATTCAACTTGCAAGTTTATTTTCTTTTGCTTATTAAAATTCACATATTTGACCTTTGATATCCGGACTAGGACTGCATTAAAGAAAAATGACAATAGTTCCTTATTCTTATCATCTATTATCACATTTGAATCGAAATCTCTCGAATTTAACATTTTAATATCATATTTTGACAAAATTTAGCATTTTTAAGGAGAAGTTGCCTTGCCAACTGATTGCATTGTTGAAATCAAAATCCTATCCCTATCCTCCATGGACCCTCCCGGCCCATTTCGTTAGAGATATCTCAGAATTAGTTTTTACTTTCTCCATATATGTAGTATAGAGAAAGTATTGTTTTCATGAACAAATTTGAATTCGAGATTTCAACGGAAATACACATTTTGAGGTCTCCTGAACACGTTTTGACTGTTTTCGTGATGATGTCTGTCTGTATGTGATAGGATTTTTACTTTCTCCATATGCTTTTATGAACATGATAAAATGTGCAAAAGTTGGAATGATTGTGTTACCATATGACACATAATTTTATTCGACGAAGACATCTGGCATAGCCCGGGCATCACCAGGTACTTTCAGCTAGTATATTATATAATTGGCCAGCATAAGTGTTAGTGATATAACAGCAAATTCCAAAGAAATAAGTTGGGCAAATGAATGAGTAATATGATAATAATCGTCGATTTTATTTTAAGGGCGATATTTAGACCATCAAGTCCATTCTTACATATACTCTAGTATGATGGATGCAAACATCCATGCCCTCAGTGCTATTCAAACCTGTAACCTTTGCATCAGTTGTCAGATACTCTAACCACCAATCTATCCAGGAATTTTTCAAGGGGGGTGTTATCAGCCTCATCACTAACATCTCCACTGTCCTTTTTTAGAGATTCAACAAAATACATTGCATAAGTAGATAATGACACAATAGATTGATCATAATTACTTATAATAAACCAATAGATATGATTTAACATTAAAATCCATCTATTTACGCATTAATAGTCGATTTATGTAAGTTATAGAATGAGATTCTTATTTTGGCAATGATAAAATGAAAATCCAATCATTCGTGCAATCCTACGTCAATGTCTTGATTTTGTATTTTTAAAATATTTTAATCGTAGTTTTAAAAAGTTCCTATGTGTCAGTCATTCCTGTGTCACATGAGTTAAGAAAATCGTTTTGGTATTAGAACTCTGCCTAATGGGCCGACCAAAATTTTACCATTCCGAACACAAGGTATGAGAAATTTAATCCTGAAAAAATGACTACTCCCTCTGGAATTTCTTGAGATATTTTATACATGTTGGGACAAAGTGAAAACACAAGAAATTGTTTATGAAGGAGTAATAAAAATTGAAAGGGAAAGGTAAGAATAAACTACAGTTTTTTTAAGATCATCCTATTGATGTGCTGTGTTACACGAATAAGCGCTGTCTCCTCCCCACTCCTGTGTTACGACAATTGACGTAACATTGTATTCAATATAACATGCTAATTTTTCATAAAGTAAAACTAAACATAACAATTCTATGTTTAGTGATATAAGTTAAGAAAAATACTTAGATAAATGATGCGCTGCGTGACATGTTGATATTTAAATAAAATAAAGTCACTAACTTGTAAAGCATTATTGCAGAACCCAGCAAACATTGTCATCTATTGCTTTTACTTGGAATAAAATTTTTTGGAAATTTCATTCTAAAAATTAGCAATCTACTGCGGTACATTCATGGAAATATGTTATATATATATATATATATATATATATATGTAAAAGTACAAACCTTAAAGTCAATGAGGAGATCCTTCTTCGACCACTAGCAATGAATGATTGACGAAAAGTGACTGGAAATTATATGGAGTGAGAGTACATGCAGCATCAGAACATGTGAGACCTATAGCTTTCTTCCAAGTTCTCTGTATTTGATGTTTAGTTTTTGTGCTTCTATTTTCTATAATAATCCAAGAGGTTGACTAGCCAAAAATATACATACACACACTTTGATTTACTAGCCGGGCAGCAGATGCTTAATGAACTCAAATCTTTCGCTTAGATTGAGTCTTGTTCTGTGTTTATGGAGTGGTTTTAATAAATTATTCGTTTATCTCAGCTCCTCCTCACAGCACCAAATTTCTTTCGTGAGAAAACACTGAAGTGTCAAGCATTTTTTCCCCACTAAGTGCCTTTCCCTCCAACCCACATTGCATTTCTTTCTCTCCTAAGCCTTTATGGAAAATAAGATGAAGAACTAGGTATTAATAAAGAGAGAAACAACAAGTAGAGCTAAGGCATTTACATTCAGAAAATAATAACATGGGTCACATTTAAGGCCGGAAAAAAGCCAGAATAGAATCGACCACTTAGCCTGAGAGAGGCACTCTTCCGGCTACCCTACCTCCGTTCACCAGAGTGCCGTGCACATGGATCCCTTTCTCATGAGACTGCTTCAGTTTTGGATGCCCTGATCACATAACTCATCTTTTAAAGAAAGTTAACTTGTAGGACGCCAAGTAAAACACCCCCAAAAACCCCCTGGATATGCCACTGACCATGGGCAAATAAGAGGATTTATCAAAAGAGCAATACATCATAATATGAAATAAATTTCTATGATATATGCACCTGAATATAAAACAGTTCACTCCAGTAGAACTTCCTACTAACAGAAAAATATTCAAACTAGTGCCAGTAACACATATCCTTTGGTTAATGAAATACTTTTCCATGTTAATTGTGCACTTTAATTTTCTTGTCATCTTTTATGTTGTACTTTTGTTTGGTAGTATCAGATTGATATGATTCAGTACTCATTAAAGCATTAATCCATGCAGAGTGATTTCATTATGTACTAACGTTAGATGACTTGTTTTTTTAATTCTTGCATAGGATAAAACCTCCACTGAAATTCAGATAAATAAGGTTTATATATAAAGTATTTATGCTTTAAATGTATCTGACCTAATGTGTCTAGCAATATGAAAAACAATGCAACACATTTTGGGAAGGGATTTCTGGTTATTGACCATCATAAAATGAGCATTAAATGATATTTGTGTATATCTCTGAAAGGGTATTACCATCTTGAAAAGTACTTAAAGTAAATTGGAGTTTTCTTTGAGAATAAAACACAAGTGAGGAAAATAAACAGATCAGATGGGAAAGGAAGGACCAGAGCCGTCTCTAAGACCTGCGGGGTCCCGGGCGAGAGGGTTGCCACGGGGCCCTCTATTTATGCAAATCAAATTTCTCATTTAATTACAGAGCCGTCACTAAGACCCGCGGGGCCCTTCAGATGGCTCTGGGAAGGACAGGAGAAAAGAGTATCCTCAGACTTTTTCTTTGCAGTTCTTTGGCATTTCTTACACTCACAGGTGACAAGGGAAGAGTGGCTTTCTCTTTGTACTGAGTAAGATAGAGGAAAGAGGAGGGAAGGGGAAAAATTAGGTCCTGAAATTTTTATTTTATCTCATGAGTTGTGTTTTTCCCTGCCAATTTTTACAGAGCTCTTGAAGATGGAGAGAGAGAGAGAGAGCTTAGATATGAAGTGATTGATGAGGTACAGTGAAAGTCCATTGTGGAATTTGTTATTGCTTTGTGTTTGGAGCCATGTAGGCAAGCATATGGAACCCACTGGCCAAATAGCATTTAATGCCTTTATAAATTATCGATTTATTTTAATTGATGAAATACTTATTATTTCATCTTGTTATCTTAATTTTAGGGCAAGTTTTAAAGAAATAATAAAAGTCTGATGTATCCTCCCTGAGACTTTCTCCATGCAGTGTAATTAATGTGATTGCAATAATACTTACAAGTTGCTCTCAATATCACCGTCCTCAAGAATAATGCATTTACATTTGGGAATAATTTTTAAACACTGAATAATTTTCACAGTGAAAAATACTTTAAATCAGTTTTCACATTGAAAAATCAACAAACAAACAAAATTGCTCTTTGTTGCTGTAGATGAAAAAATATCTATGAGCAATTAAAATTTCCTTTGTTGGCACTTAGGTTGCTGTCAATATTTACAATAAAATTTGTTTTAAATGAATATGGTGCTAGATGGCAATGGGATGATTTTGATCACAATTAAAATTACTCTTGGCAGTGCGAGCATATCTATCAACAATTAGAAAATTTTATCATAACATGGGAAGAAAAGGTGTCGCTTAGCAATGTACTTACCAAATGCAGACAAATAATCGAAATATCTTTTTATAAATCCATTTTATGAAAAAATGTTTAAAACAATGCTTGCAGAAAATTATATTGTGTGCAACTTTGATAGCAACAAATATTCACATAAAATAAGTCCCGAAGGGGACATTTCTGGTTCATCACTTTCAGGCAATACTTTTTCAGACCTTGAATTACTAACAAAAATCATAAATATAAAGTTTTGTGTTGATCTGATTATAAGCTTTTGAGTTAGAATGCGCACAAAATTCTTATCACACATTTTTATGCTTAATATTTGGCGTTTGGCAGGCATTGCTGGGAGAGTTTGGCTGATGCATACTTGGCACGGGGTTCGTATATCACTGCACTTAAATCTTATCTCAGAGTCACCGAGTTAGATCCATCAGCAGTGTATCCCGCATTCCAGGTGGCTAGCATCAAACAGGTAAGAGGAAATATTTTTCTCAAGTTTTACTTTTTGGATTATTATTATGCTAAAATCAATTTATTCTCTTTTCCGATGAATTAATGAGAGATATTTTATTCAAGGTCTTGGGAGAATATGAAGAGTCACTAAACGATTTTCAAAATTTATTGGAATCGAGTCCTGATTACTTGCCTGCATTAAAGGGAATTGGAGAAACATACTTGTGCTTGGCCAGAGTATATCTTTCTCAGCAATTGAATGGTCTTGCTCGGGATATGTGCGAGAAAGCATTATTTCACTTAACCAAGTATGTTTTCTTTTTGTTAGCATGCAAAATTGTTACTGTGCAGTTTCCAAGTTAAACCTCTCTGAAATATAACAATTTTTGCAGATAGTTATAGTTGTGCCATATTGAAAATGACCTTTTGGGTGTACTATGGGCATAGCTTAAGCTTTAGCGGGATTCTGTTAAGGTCCCCCACCCCACTTGGTGCCCTCCACTCAGTTGCCATATTTATCCTGATTATGGTGATATTGTTGTTTAAGTGAAGTTAAGATGTTCAATCGTAATACTTTTTGTGCTGAATCTGATTATGCATATTATAATTTTCTAAAAATTTGGTAACATTATTAAAATAGAGAGAAACTAAAAATGTGGATCGGTAAGTTTTTTATCAATCCTTAAACATACAAGGTCATATCTCGGCTTCTCTTTATCTAATAAAGGCAATTTTTTTTGTCATATTTCTTGAAAGACTTTATGACGATTATATAAATGATAAATGCATATATAATATTCGCCTTTATAAAATTTAATAACCTTGTTCTTTCTCCAAAATGTTTTCTTGAAACATGAAAAAGTCGGTCTGCTGGGAACTTTTCCCCTAATTGACTTAGAGGGGTACATTGAGCAAACAAAATGTACAGAAATGTTGAAATTTATTTAAAGGACTCCAATTACATTTATAGTTCTCATGATACATATATTTAAACAAAAGCATGGTACAGTGCTAAGAAACAGACCGGCATGTCATGGGAGTTGGCAAGGGATAGGGATACTGCATAGTGGAGACAACTATGAATGTTGAGAACTGACAACATGGCTATGAAAAGGTTGGGTTAGTGGTGGGGTGGAGATAGTCAAGGTGACGGAGGGAAACTTCCCCTCTGTGGATGGCGACAATCCGTGCAGGTCGTTTTCAATGCGGCACAACTATAGAAAATAATTTTTTCCCAATATTTCAGCAATTTTGGGTATTTTATGCTAGTATAGAGAGTAAAAATGTGGGCATTTTATTTTATGAAATGGGTGTTTTTTCCTTCTTTTCAGAGCCGCTAAACAGCGGAGTGATTTTGCTTGTATTTGGAAATTGATGGGAGATTCTTGCACTCTTTTGGCTAGCTTGCCAGAAACTTCAGCGTATCTAGAAGTTCATCCTCAACTTTTAGATACCGATGCTAATGAAGATGACTATGTTACCATAGATAAACTGCATGTCTTAGAATTAGGTGGAAGGTAATTAATAGATTTTCTTATATCTATTTATAATATATGACTTGCTCTTGAAGGGTTTGAACTGTGCATGTTAAATATGTCATCCCCTTGCAGCAATGTGGCAAAGTAAATTTTGTATTTACGAGCACAATTTTTTTTAGTGGTCTTATTGTTTCAGTTTCCTTCTTGATGTATTGTTTCTTATTGACTTTTGTCCTATTTATAGGTGTTACTGTCGAGCTTTGAGTATAGCACCTGAAAACAGTTTGTTGTGGCACGATCTGTCTCTTAACTATAACTATCAGGCAGATAATATTATAAAGAGAAGAATCAAAAGAAACCTTCGCTCACTTGCCGTCGATGCTGCTAAAAAGGCTGTTTCTTTGAGTCCAGGGAATTCTAATCATTGGAACTTGCTGGGTGTTTTAGTTGCATCAAATGGTAATTTTCAATTTTAAAGTGTTATTTTCTTGTGAAATTTCTTCCAAGTATCTTTTGCTGTTATTTATTCTTCTTTCAGAAATTAGAAATTTTAAACTATCCCAGCATTCCTTCTCCATGTCCATTAAAGCTGAAGAAATGAATGAAGTTGCATGGTCCAACTTGGGAACATTGTATCTTTATTTAGGTGAATTGCGACTGGCACATGAAGCATTTGCTAAAGCTCAAAGGACTGAGCCAGCATACCCAAGATGTTGGATTGGTCAGGTAATAGTGTTTTTCTCAAAGGTTTTTGAACTCTGTGCATCATCATCATAGATTTTCTACCTTTCAATAGGTTTTAGGTTCCACAAAGTCCTATCCAAGGCCTTTCTCTTCTTCTTCTCTTAATCCTTCTTTTAAGGAGTCCAACTTCAATTGCCAATATAATTAATAAACATTTTTGTTTTCCTATTAAAAATTTGAGTCATCAAATACTCATAGCACCTCTTTAAATTTTCTTCCTTGTCCTAATTGTATTTTCCTAAGCCCAGTTGATGAAAACAAAATCACTTCAATAGTCTATAACTTAGGAAATAAATATTATGCTGAATCCAACAAAGTTCTTGGTTACTTCATTACAGTGCTTTTTTGTAAAACAAGAGGTATCGGTACTCATATCTTGATGAACTTTTAAATGTCTCTCGCAACCCTCATCTCTTCCTGTGCCCCTTCCCTGTCTCTATTGAATTTTTTTTGCTCTGCAAAAAATGTGCCAGTACATCTTACCAGCTTATACCATCACAAACAAGAAGGGATGCACACTGGTTTCCCGTGGTACAGAAGTGCTTTTTGTGAAATTTGCCGTAGTATAATCGTATAGTAATGTATTTGCTTTGAAATAAGAATATTATTTTTCCTTATAATGTGGTAGCCCTGCTTTTTAGATTCGTCCTAAACATGTTTGTTTCGTTTTGCCATTCTATACTCACCCTACAAACAAAATTTCTTTGATATCGGTTCAGCCAATACCTTCGAAGTTCGTAGTTACAGAAAAATTCTAGCCTTGATGTTGTGGTAGCCCTGTCTAGTCGACACAGTTGAAATATGCTGTTTTGGTTATTTATTTATATGAAGATTATATATACCATATTTGGTTAAAATCCATGCTGTCAGTTCTCTAGAAATACGCTTAAAAGTATTTTTATTTTACTTTTTATTGTGGTAGCCCTGCTTGTTAGCCCTGATTTATACATCTTGATTTTATTGTGGTATGTTGTACAAATCTAGTATACAAAATTTTATTGAAATCCGTTCATCCAATTCCTTCCAAATCCTTAATTATTGAAAAAGTTTAATTTGTTATTGTGGAACGGCTGTTTGACAGATTTGGTCTAAAAATTTAATATGGGTTTGCATGTATGTGTACGTTACAAATACTAAATTTGGTTAAAATTGATGCGGATAATTCAACACAAATACACGTAAAAAAGAAATTTATTTATTACTTGTATTGTGGCAGCCCTGGTTTCGATATCTATGCTAAACATCTTGATTTTGTTTTTTATGCTGCACATCTCCTTTAAACAAAATTTCGTTGAAATCGTTTCAGCCAATTCCTTTCAAATTAATAATTGCCGAAAAGTTTAATTTTGAAGTAGGATCTGGTGCTTTCCCGGTGGATTGATTATAGAAAATTTTCTCGGGTACACAACCGGGTCAAAGTTTGATCTAGGATCAACGTTTCGACGGCTGACTCTGCCATCTTCATCAGGATGTCTAAAAACGTGTTTTGTCCGCTATATATACTAATTATTAGGCCGTAACAGTCTGATACACCCGCCCACCAATCAGGTTCCGTCTTTCTCCCACCAATCAGGTTCCGTCTTTCCGCCCACCAATAACATTGCGTCTCTCTTCCCCGAGGTTTTTAGACATCCTGATGAAGATGGCAGAGTCAGCCGTCGAAACATTGATCCTAGATCAAACTTCGACCCGCTTGTGTACCCGAGAAAATTTTCTACAAGTTTAATTTTGCAATTTTGGCACCCCCACTGAGTTGATTCGGTCGAAATATGTCATTTTGGTCATGTATTTATGTGAAAATTCTATGTACCAAATTTGGTTGAAATCAGTCAAGCCAATTCTTCCCTGGTATATGCATACGGATGAACGGACATCACAAAGATAATAGCGCTTTTAAGCATTGACGAAAAGCACTGCTTGCATATAATATGAAACCAGTATTTCAAGCAGTCATTACTGCATATAATAAATGAATCCCTTCTTTGTGATCATTATCTAAGTTATAACTATGTAATCACCCACTCTTCAATAAAGGAAATAAACATTCATGCAATAGCTAACACCTCATTTTCTAGTTTCCTCTTTCTCAAAACTTTTATATAATCCTTACAAGACTAACTGATCACCTTACTAAATTTAACAACATTTCTTCATCACTACATGAGTTTAGAATAAAAATTCTCTAATTACTGCTATTTTTAGCTCTTTAACTAAGGTTTATTATGTACAAGCATTAGGCATATTTTACAATCTGACTAATGCACTTGATTTGGTTGACCATTCTGTTCTTTAAAAACTTGATCTTATGAGTATAAGAGGCATCTCTTTGAAATGTATCTCCTTATTCATTATGGGAAGATCCAACTTGTTCAATTTTATCATCAACATTTCTGCAGAGTCTTTCGTTTAAAAATCACCATGGGAGGAAGCTTAGAACCATCAGACATTGCACATAAAACAACTGTAAAATTCGACTTCTCATGCCCAGTAGTTGCTACGGAAACATCTTTCATCCCTTTAAGGTTCACAGTTCTAGCACAAGGAAGATCAAAACTCACCGGAACCTCGTCCATATTGCCGACATGCATAGCATCAACTACAGACATGTTTTCTTTCATATATTGTCTAAACTTAATCATTTTCGCCTCCCAGTCCATCGGTAATTTTTGGCCGATGCTTGTCGATGTACGAACACAAATTGTTCCTCCTCATGAAACGGAATCCCCAGGAAGGATACGCTTTGGAGCCCACAATGTCCATCTCTTGAGCAATGCCTTTTGCTTGCAATAAGACCCTTGTTGTTGAAATCCTAATGCCTTTTGCCTTTTCTCGTATCACCCATTCATACAGTTCTTCCCCGAGTTCTGGCCAAAAGCATTTTCTAAAACGCATTGCTTGTTTTTTCCGATGCAAATTTTTCAGCACCAATTCGCCTTTACGCCATTTTTGTACACTTGATTCCCCTGCGTTAAACTTTCTTTCAGCCTCACGATTTCCTTTTTCTATCGCGAATTTTACAACTTCTAATTTAAACTGCGAAGTGTATGATTTTCACTTTCGCATATTTTCGTTTTCCATGGTAAATTAAAAAACTTTTTCAATACCGACGCCAAGCTAATTCAAGATTCAATAAGACCATGTGGTGTACAGTGAAAACAACTGAATAACGGAAAGCCACAGCAAATTTTAATTGATTCATTTTTTCAGGAAGCGCTTTTTTCAAATAGATTTTTTTTGACTACGCGTTATCTATACATTTGTACCAGGTTTGAAGAAAATCACTTGCGCGGTATCTATAAGGTGCGCGTTATAGACCAGTAAATACGGTAATATATTGGCTCTTTCCAGCATATTTACATATGGATGGACTGCCTTTGTGAATAAGAGTATAAAGAAATTTAGTTTAACTCCTCCAATCACAAATATATCTATTGTGGTCAGTAACCATTGAACAATAAATAAATTATTATTATTATTACAACAGACAGCAGAATGATGTATATGTTTTACAGTGCAATCTTAAGTCTATATGGAAAAATCAACTCCATTTGAATAATTAAAAAGTGAAGATATAAAAATGAATTTTTATAATCAACTTTTATATAGTTAATACTTCAATAAGAATAAGCTCTATAATATATTTATGATAACCTTTCTGCTTGCATGGGCATAAAAAGTTGCAAAAGTGTTTACCAGCTGTTGAGTGATGTGTGGGTCTCTCTATTTAACCTTTAATTTTAACAGTTGAGAGAATGGCAGACAGAAGTAGAAAACTCAGGGGCAAATGTAAGAATGTTTGGTATATAAGTAGTAAGAAATTTGATAGTATCTTTTGTTTCATTATTGAAAATACTGACTTATCCATTCATATTGCTTAAAATCAACGAAAATATACTGTTAGTTCAGAGTAATTCAGATTTAGACACTAGTAGGAGTGAACTGCTGAATATTTCATATTTTAGTCACCTAACTTAAATGACAAAAATAATAAATTGTATAAGGGAATATTATAAGAGGAGGGATAAGAATTTAATAATAATAATAAAATTCATCAAAAGCTTACATGTACCTTGATTTTCCAGACATAATTCTTAATTAACTTCCCAGTTATCGCTACAATCACAATTCACCAATGAGGTTTTCAATTGCCTTTTCATAGGGAAAACAGTTTTCAGAATAATTTTAAATAAATAAAGATAAAAAGTTTTTAAGATAAAGAAAAACTTACTATCAATAATAATTATGATAAATAAAAACACAATTATTAGCAGAAATATCCCTTCAAAAAATTTAGGAATGCTCATGTCAATACAAATCCACATTAATATAAAGACTTCTAATACACAATGAACAATGACAATAGTTTGTTTAATTTCGTTGCTATGATGGCCGCTTGTAATTTGTTCAGATTTGCTTCAACAATATAAATACAGAAAAGGAAAACTAAGGTTATATAGTGCAAATAATGTCATAACTGTTGTCAAAATAATGAAATAGTAAAAATAAATAACTAAAAAGAAAACAATTTTTAAAAATAAATAAATATGAAAAATGCCACTTACTATATATCTATCTTCCTACATGAATTCAAATTAACATTTATCGCAGCGCCTATGTGTAGATCTGATGGCCGAGGTGACTAAATCGCTCATCTTATGTGATGATTATCTCAGGTGTGGTGGTTCGAACCCTGCAAGTAGCTTGTAGCTTTGAAATTTTTCAGATTAATGTGTATATATAAAGCGAAGTTAATATAAAAGTTGGTAAAAATAGTCAAAAGCATTTCTTTTAACCCTTTCTGTGCAATTGATGAAACAGTTTGCTGCAAGCCTGGCCTCACGTCAATACAATTGATGGACTGTTTCATCCAGTGACTGCATTTGTTTTGCTTCATATTTCAGCAATGTAGGGCTGTGACTCATAGCCATACACTGCTGTAATATGACACATGGCCAGACTCGTGCTGTAATATGAAGCAAGACAAATATATGTCACCAGATGAAATGGTTTGTCAATATCATTGAGGTGAGGCCAGGCTAGTGGAAAATCATTTCGTCAATAGCATGGAAAGGGTTAATGAATGCCTCCTGTTATTGAATTCATTCTCTGTCAAATTTCCTTTATTCTTTTGTGGGATATCCTTTTCAGATATCCGTGCTGGTGTTATTTTATTTTTAGAATTTCATTTAACCACTTGAATTGACTTTACCTAGGCTCTCATTGCTGAAAGTATATCTTCAATTAATGCAATGGATCTCTTTCGCCACACAACCCAATTGGGGGTACACCCAGAAAGTTGTATTGGATATGCTCATTGGGTGTGTTCAACTTTAGATGACGCTAAGCAAAATAAGGAAGTTACAAAGAAACCAAGTTATATATATTCCATAGTGAAAATGCATGCCATACCAGCTGCAACTGACTCACTTTTATGGTACACAGGTTAGTGAATTTTACCATAAGTATCTTCTTATGCTGTGTAATTAATTAGTGATAATGTGATAAATCAGTTATCTGCAAAAGTTGTAAATTTCAAAGTAATTTTTTGTGAATTTCAGAGGATCATACTGATTAATTGTACTCATTTTAGGTAGAATCCATAATGATCCGTGTGCATACAACATGTTAGGGTTATTATTGGAAAGACAAAGGTTGTACCAAGGAGCAAGGGAAGCCTTCAGGAAAGCATTGTTACTGTTAGAAAATTCTGACGAAGCAAAGTTGCTAGATATAATTCGAAACAATTATGCTCGCGTTTTGGTTTGTGTGGTTAAATTTGAAGATGCCATTGAACAATATCTTGCAATCAAAGAACCTGATTATGTGACACAGTGTGGTCTTGCTCAAGCATATTTAAAAGGTAAATTAATAGTAGATGAACTTAATGATGTGGAACTGCTGCATAGTCAAGAAAAAAAACATTATATTACACAGTTTAAATGATGGAATTTAACTTAATTTTTCTCTCTGTGACTACAATTACTGTTGTATTGTCTAGTGTATTCATTACATATAGATAATTAATTTTTATTGTTCACTGTAGCTGAAAAATACGAAGATTCTTATTCAGCTTATGAAGCAGCTCTAAATTGGATGGTTGAACTGCCTGATGTTTGGAAGTCACATATTTTAGTTGCAATGGCAGCAGTGGCTTATAAAGTTCACCCTGAAATCACCCAAACTTTATTATTTCAAAGGTAAGATAATTATTTCATAGCCATAAATACCCGCTCACCTTTTTTCGCAAAATGTCTGTACAAAAAGGGGCTGTGTCTTACATGAAGATTTCTAAACAGGTCATATAAATTGCAAGTATCGATAGTGAGTTTACTGCAACATTCTTGTTTCTATGTTTATACTCGCAGAAGACAAAGAATTCTACGAAGTATATGCATATCCATATGGCCAAGCAAATGTTTAGGATACATCCGCACTGCAGGCACTTGGCTCGGAGCCTAGTGACTCGCAAACCAACCAATATGTGGACAACAGGTGACTCACCTAGCAAAAGGCTCCAACATTGTTATCTTTAGCGCAGGCATATCCTTTCCCTTGTCGGATAAAGTTCAGGCTTATTTAAAGTGTACTCTTTTTAAGTGATTTAAACATTACCCTTACAATGAAGCTTGGGAAGAGATTGCACTCATTTACCATTAGTGAAAAATTGCAAATAATAAGAGAGGCAGAAGAAATATGAAACCGTGCAGCAGGGTGAATATACAATGTATCAGAATCAGATTGGGGAAAGATGAGAGAAATTATTCTCTAGTAAGAGCAATAGAAGAGCGTTTTGAGGGAAAAGTTCAAAATATCCAAACATAGAAGAGAGATTCACTTCAAATGTTAGGGATAGATGCCAATTCGCATGTCGTCTCGACAGAAATGTGCTAGCTGAAAGCAATGGAAATCGCAAGAGAATTAAGTGTGATCTCAGCAGAATTTTAGGCGAGGGGAGGCTGCACTGATTTTTTACCAGAAAAGGCCTGTCGAACGGCAGGACTACAATTTCTCAGCTATCACCCAATGCATATGAAGAGAAAATGATCAGCTTCCAGCTTCCTCTGGATTTTGTTCCGATTCACACAAAACAAAAATTTCGGTTCGGTTCAAACCGGTGTTTTTTGCTCAGACTGAATTTTTTGGAGTAAATTTCAAGAGAATTCCAAAATAATCTTAATTAAATAATGTTATTTTTTATTTAAACCAAATACGTCTTCACTATGGAATTAACATTAAAAACTAACCATAAAATAATCCAGATGAGCACTCACACTTCAATAAGAAGAGAAAATGGAAAAAAACTTAAAATGATGCATACAAGTTTGCAGGACGATGTCGCAAGTCAAGAAAACAAAAAATCTGACGTGGCCACCACATGACTTTCTCCATATCTGTAATATTTCTAAAAATTCCAAATAGGTTACATAATAATAAATATTTTAAGAAACTGCGAGAAAATTTTAGACATTACAAAGAAAAGAAATAAACTCAAACCATAGTCTTCTGATATTGGATATAGCCACAAAGCTCCAACAATTAAGAAAAGAAAAAGGAGCATTACTAAGACGTAACTAAGCGTCAATTGTTAACAATAGTCGTCGGTAGGTGGCATGGTGGTGGCAGCTAAAAATATAAGATATCTCTTAAACAATGCATTATATGGAAAAATGTTTCAAACAAAGGTTGTCGAAAATTAAATTTCCTACAACTTTTATTCCAATACATTTTGCATTTATCAAATATTAAAGCAAATATTTCAAATAATGAATAAGTGACAAGATTTAACACTCACTTCCTGTTGACCGATTTTTACCAAAAACTAATCAGTTCTTGTGATTTTCATAAAAATGTTAAATATAAAATTTCGCATTGACCTGATTAATAGTTTTTGAGTTAGAGCACCCACAAAAAAGCTATCACATAGACACACAGACATCATCGAGAAAATAATGAAAACGTGTATATTCATTGAAATCTTGAAATCTAATTTTTTCATGAAAACAATACTTTCCCCTATAATATGTATGGAGAAAGTAAAAAGATACCCGCACGTAACATTGCACAAGTGCCCCATCCCACTATGTAACGAACAGTAAAACATTGTATGAATTCCCTTCTTACATTTTTCGTTATTCAATTTGTAAACTGGTCCTTTTATATGACTCCGTCTAATACTGTTCTATAGGAATTTTAAATTTATTTTTTTCCTTTTTAGTGCGTATAAAAGCTATTAAAATTGTTATTTATTTTTTAGTCTTTAATTTGATGTAAAACCATTGTTATTCTTTCAAAAGTCAATATTTATTTGATTTTCAATTCCAATATTCCAGATTCCAATATAAACAGATACTTTCATTATCATAATCAATTTACTACGACAGTACTCATGCACATACTTGAACAGGTACAATAATATTAATTCACTTTTGAATGGAGAATGTAATTCAAAGAAGAGCTACTTAACTATTTTAAAATACAATAATTTAGATGTTCATATTAAAAATACCATACAATATATAATTACATAAATTCTTTGAATACGACAAATATGTATACACAGTAACATTTAAGAGAAGTAAGAATACCTCAAAAGCACAACTGCAGAGTGTTTTTTCCTGGATAAGTTTTAGAGAAAGACTACCAGAATATAAAGGTTTAATGCATATGGCGAAGGGATAAAAGTTTATGGGGACAATGACCCTCAACTTTAAGCAAAATCCAAGGTAAGAATCATAAATCATTTTCACCTGGAACACTCCACGGGGTAGGCTCAGAGGAATGGTACCAATATAAGTGACTGTCTTCAAAGTACCACTAAGTTCTTTTCCACTAACTTCATTTAACAGGGTTTTGTGAAACCTCAGCAGGACATATCCTTGTCCCTCTCTATATGTATTGAGATGCTCATGGAAAATTCAACCATTGAACCGACAGGTAATATCACAAAGATGCATCTCTCCATATGTTTAGTAGCATGTATTCTCAAGAAAACCATTAGCCTTTGCCTTATTCGGTGTTAAAAAGTGAGGCTTTCAAAAGCAAAGCAAAAGGAAAAACCCTTCTTTTGCTCTCACTGTTTATGCGAACCGAAAAAATGGAACAAAATAAATAATGGTTTCAGTTCAGGTTCAGAAAAATATATTTTTTCGGTTCGGGTTTGGTTTCACTCCAGCCAACAACAGTTTTTTCAGTTTCAGTTTTTGTTCAGTTCCGGTTCAATGCCCTGGTACGTTGAGGTGGCATCGGAAATGACAGTGAATGAAATTGGAGCAAAACAGTTCAAGTGCAAAGTGGTGGCTATGAAAAACAATGTTGGAGCTTTATGTTGGCAGATGAAAATAAGCCTCCACTTTGTTGTTTTTAAGGAGAAAATCCTCCTCAAAAATGTGAAGTTTCCAGTTGGTATTAGTGTATGTACAGTCTCTGCTATGTGCCAGAGATAAGTTTCAGAGTACTTAAATTTATAGCAAAGCCTAATTTTTCCATGTGCATAATGCTTATGGTAAAGGTTGCATTCATGGTGGACTTTTTTCAAACAGACGTTACATTTTTAACCTACTTTCCAGAATGGAAATAGGCTTATAGTTTCTTTGGTGTCTGTCCGGCCCCTCTATTTACTTTTTAACCAATAGACCAATTTTTTGACATTTGGTGTAAATCTCTTGCTACTGGGGCTGAGCACCCAAGGATAGTTTTTGTTGCAAAGATTGAAAGCCCCAGGTTCGATTCCAGGAACTATTCTTCCCATTTGATTTACATGAGAAATCTGAAACCCAACATGCAGGGTAATTTTCTCTTGCACATTAAAATATCTTAGAATTGTAATATCAGTGCGGGATTTGTACTATCCTCTGAGGAAATAAATGAAGTTTCTAATTTTTATTGTAGAATTTTGCTTATCGATTGTATTTCTTCAAATTTTGCATAAATAATGGCGTTTTTGCAGTTTTTATCACTAAGTACAAGAGTGTTGCCATTGCAACGACTATTGTTGGACTCAGATTTGATATAGTCTAGTACAGGGGTCAGCAACCTTTCAAAGTAAAAGAGCCATTGTTTTTGCTTTTTGTCTCATTCCAAAATGCTTGAGAGCCACACAGTGACAACCTGTACAGCCTCGTTTTTATTTGAATGATTGCAATCAGCATGTTCCATGGCTGGTAAAGGTTATGGAGCTTAGCTAAATTCTAATGAGTCACATGTATGTACTCAAGGAGCCATACGTGGCTCTGGAGCTGCAGATTGCCGACCCCTGGTCTAGTACTTACAAGCATTATTTTTGCCTCACAAATATACGTGATCAATTTGGTTTTTCATTCAAATGTGTTTGTAATGTTTTATAACACTAAATTATGAAATTTGGAAAAGTAGGCATCATAAGTTCCGTTTGGATTATCCTTGTTAACAAAACATATTGGAGAAGAGTAGTATCATCATAAATGGGGAGTTAGTGTGGCAGGTCGTCTCACAACCAAGGCCAAGAGGCTGACAGTATCTAAGGTTCTCGCAGAAGTACCAGATTCAAGCTGATGATTCAGGTTGTAACTGTTGTTAGTTCCATGTCAACTCCCATAATAGGGCCTAAGAGATCTGGTTATGCACACATAGGTTGCTTTTGCAGGCAGATTGACATCATCAAATGTGACAATCTGATATTCCTGTCCTAGATAATGGTGCAAATAGGTTCAACTATTCACAGATTGTACTTATCTTTTGATGACATGAAATTTTTCAGATTTGACAATTAGGGCCATGTAGCCTGAGTATCTGCTGCCTTCGTAACAGCTGATGTGATCTCTCCCAATCATACTGCAATACATCTCAACATTCCAATCTTTTATTGCTTATCAAACAGGTCACTGAAAGGAGTCGCAAGTCCAACCAACCTAACAACCTAGTTACTCATAGAATCATCCCTTTTACCAATCCAAACATCGTTAAGATACCAGAAACTCCAGAGCAGTTGACAAATAGAGTTGCAAATGGCAATGTGGCATTGACTTCTGAGATGGACTTCTCCTCAGAAGAGTCATTACCTGAACCAAAATGGATTTGCGTGAAACATGAAATCAAACCTTTTGGAAAAATCTTTCTACAGAAAGCAGAAGAAATCAGACATAACCCCTACATAGCTATAGAAACAAATTGGAAGGACCAGAGGGTAACTGTGAAATAATTCCAAGAAAATCCCTCCTTCTGTTCCATCAGTAATGGGAGAATTGTGCTTTTCCTCAAGAAGGTCAGGGAAAGCAGTCAAGGTGGCACTGAGGATCTGATCCCCTTGGCCAGCATGACGCACAGAGTCAAGAGGGTAATAAAGGAAAGATCCCTTAATGCTAGGGTGTAGATGCTGGCAGTGAACCCAGCAGAAAGTTCAATCCTGTCAGTCACACAATAAGACTGGATCCTGAATATGTATATGAATTTGCATATACATCATCACTTTCTTTTAATGTCAATAATCTCAGTACACTTTAAACATTTGATTGGTCAGGAGCGAGGAGAAATGGATCCAACTGGAGTTATTCCTGAAAAGATGTTCACCAAGTAAATGCCTCCTCCAAGAAACCAACACCTTGCCAGTGTCCCTCAGAAATTCAACTGGCTACAACCAAACCAGCAGTTCTGCACAGCAATCACTGTTAGAAATGACCTGAAGGCATGCCTCATGAGTAAGAAAGTAATCATAAAGGGCTGCGCCCAGAAGTTGGGAGTCTTTTTCTATGAACCGTTGCTTCATGTACATATATGTACCACAAGATGAAGCAATGACAGTAAATCTCATAAAGGTAGAAGAACATCTTACAACCTCTGCTGCCAGCAGCAGGAAATGTAATTGGCACCCTACTAGGAGGTGACTTTAACATTACTCTTTTGCCAGCCATGGATCTTTCAAGCAGAACACGGGACAACCCATGTGTCATGTCTCCTTTGAGGAGAATGGTCATTGCCCAGGGGTTAAACCACGGGTGGCCAAACCGAGGCTCGTATGTATATATACTAAGTATCTCTTATTAAATTTCCATTGAGAGGCATGTCAACATTTTCACAACAGAACAGAATGATGTGGTGTGACTTGAGACATGTTGGAGATGCCTAAGGGACATGCGTTTTATCTGAATTATTTTGCATACAAGTTATATTTTACTGATCGCAAATTTATGAGTGCAGAACATGTGCCATGCAGCTCTCGAACTTGTGAATATTATCGTATGCAGCTCTGAGGGTAAGTAAGTTTGACCACTCCTGGATAAATTTTTGAAACGAGAAAAAAAAAAAGTCTGCTATGACCGGGAATTGAACCCGGGTCTTCCACTTGCCGGGCGGATATTCTACCCCTGAACTATCGTAGCAGAACATTTTCTGCCCCGACAGATGTCCTCAAAGAGGATCGTCGAAAGAAAAGTTTCTTTCGACGATCCTCTTTGAGGACATCTGTCGGGGCAGTTTGATATTAGCTTGGCTAGTTCCCGTCCCACAAAGGAAAACATCCGTGTTCAGAAACGAGAGAAAATGTTCTGCTACGATAGTTCAGGGGTAGAATATCCACCCGGCAAGTGGAAGACCCGGGTTCAATTCCCGGTCATAGCAGACTTTTTTCTCGTTTCAAAAATTGTTCCAACTTTCACAGCTTATGCCTGTCTGCATAGGATCTTCGGATCATATCATTCCATCAACTCCTGGATAAGACGATGTGGTGTGGAGCAAGCTCTATGGGACAGATGAATGATGCATGTTTGTGAGTTGCAGGCTGCATTTCTCATAACCTGGACTTGGCAGAATATATACCTCTCAGCTGCTATCATAATCTCTCGAGTCTTATGATGCTGTTTCCTTAATTTTCGGACCACATTCGGGTTAAGCTCATGTTATCCAGCCCAGAAATTCTGACAAAGAACAGGTCATACTGGAGATTTGACAATGGAATCCTAGAGAACAAATTGTATGTGGAGATAATAGCCAACCGTATTTCCTTACTATCGGACGAGAGCAGGAAAACACATAACATCCTGCAGTCATGGAATCTTCTGTATTTTATTTGATAAATGTAAAAATGTATTGGAATATAAGTTGTAGGAAATTTAATTTTCGACAACCTTTGTTTGAAACATTTTCCCATATAATGCATTGTTTAAGAGATATCTTATATTTTTAGCTGCCACCACCATGCCACCTACCGACGACTATTGTTAACAATTGATGCTTAGTTATGTCTTAGTAATGCTCCTTTTTATTTTCATAATTGTTGGAGCTTTGTGGCTATATCAGAAGACTATGGTTTGAGTTTATTTCTTTTCTTTGTAATGTCTAAAATTTTCTCGCAGTTTCTTAAAATATTTATTATCATTTAACCTATTTGGAATTTTTAGAAATATTACAGATATGGAGAAAGTCGTGTGGTGGCCACATCAGATTTTTATACTACTTATTATATAGCACAAAAAAATTATTTAAACACTTTCTCATTTCATATCGTTCAAACCATTTTTATACGATGGGTATTTTTTTAAATACACCTCGAGATTTATTAGGGACATTTGTTTTTAATTAGTCCCACTTGACAACAGTTCAAAAAAGTATTACCACAGGTATTGTAGCGAAAACATTTTATCGAATAATGCTTTTCTTAAAGTATAAACATGAACAGAATGAACACGTAATATCGCATTTCTACGTTAATAAAAATAATTACAAAAATCGCCAAAAATTAGGTGGGCCCTGATTAATACATCTGCCTTACTTAGAAAAAAATATGCTCCATATAAAATAGAAGCATTAGAAATCTAAGATAATTAGGTCTTTTAACACTTTCTTTTACAGATATAGATAATTAGGTAACAAAAATATATCAGAAATAAAAGTAAGATAAAATAAGAAGAGAAAGATATGAAAAGAAAGAAATAATAAAATGAATGAATGAAGAACCCAGAAAAAAATAATTTTCCTGGAATCAAACCCAGACACCTCATCACGTGAATCCTTCCCGCTAACCACTCACTCAATCAATAACAATTCATTTAACCAGTTTTAAAGTTACTTAACTTGCATACATGGTTCTTCCTAGTTCAAGAAGTCGGCAACAATTGGATATACATGACAACCATAAGTTTTTTATTAAAAAATGTCAAAATTTTGCTGTTAAAAGTGTAATTTAGGAAATCTTTGGTCCGTATTTGAAATTCAACCGTAGGAAAACAAAACTTCATTCATTTCTGCATTTCTGGGTTCAAGTCTGAAACTCATACTAGGGTTATTAGTAATTTTAAAGTCCAAATTAAACTTTGTCTACACTCATTCCCATGTTATTCAAATGGAGAAAATTAGAAGAGAAAATATTTTTAAAAAATAAAAATAGTCAATCATATCAGTTTAAAAACCTTACTACACCACCTTTCTGTACACTGCAATTAAAATGATACATTTCTCTTGCTTCTATGTTCTGTAGTTCTCGAGTTATAGAATCACACATATATATACACTTTTATAGATATACTATAAGATTATTTATAGCTGTATTGTTAACGATTGAAATTATTTAAATAACTTTTCCTGATTTTTTCAAAGAATGGTGTTTGTTTATGCATACATATTACTCAATTTATAACTTACCTTAGTTTTCAGTCGCAGACTCCATCAATTCGAGGAATATTTGCCATGTGTGCCTTGGGAATTTTAACTCAGGATGTTGACTTAACTGAACAAATGCTCAAGAAATTAGTTCCGTTCAAAGATAATGAAGTGTATACATCTGACATTGCCATGTTCCATTCATACACTTATTTTACACAGGTAAGATTTAATGACTTAAATGTTTTAAATTGCAGTGAAAATTTTGTTTTATGTTACTGCAGATCTTGTTAATTTTCTCTACATCAGTCATGTCTGAAAATTAGACTATATATATGTGTGTGTGTGTGTAACTATTTTACTAAACTTATGTTAAATGATAATGAAACATTGCTAATAAACAGTGCAAGGTAAAAACTAAAAAGATTAAAATTAAAAAAATGGTTTTGTCGGTTTTCAAACACTATGGAGTTAATAAGTTGGTCATTCTGTTCAATAAGAAGATAGGAAAAGCTAAGAGGGAGTGTGTTGCTGTTTCTTTAATAGTAAAAAAATTATTATTCTTCTTAAAGGATTTTATTTACTTATTCATTTTTAAGGAATTTTTTAATTTAAATACTTTTAAATAACATGATCATATTTTATCGATTTTTTATTGTAGAATTAAATCAAAATTCTCAAATGTTTCAACCTGTATATTCTGTCTATTCATTGATAAATGTCAGAAAAGTAAATTTAGTAGATGAGCTCAACTGCGGTAACAGTGCATGGTAAATAAATTCAGATTTTTTAAATCTGCCAAACATTAAATTGGATTATAACTTGCTGAGACCCATTGAAATTTAAAATGATATGTGTTATACATGAATCATGATACTTTCCAAGTCAAACTATACTTATACCCTTATACTATAGCTTTATTCAGCTATTAACAAGCAAAATAAATTGTTCTTTTGTTTATCTTTGTTGAAAGCTAAGCATGTTGTTCGTTTTATTTAGTTTTCTGTTTCTATTGCAACACTAAAATCTTTAGGTATCATAATTTATTTTTTGGCACTTTCAAGGTGACATAAATGTTTATTTACTTGAGATAAACAAGAGAAAATAATAAATAACTAGCTTTACCCGCACAGAGCATCTGCGCGCTAGTACTTTATTGCTCAGTATCATTAATTTCTTTATACACACAATTTTATCTTTTCATTTGCTGATACAATAGTTAGTCAAATGATCTCGCCATCTCTCTCTCTCCCTCCCTCTGTCTCTCTCCTTTCCTCTCTCCCTCCTTTCCTCTCTTCCTCCTTTCCTCTCTTCCTCCTTTCCTCTCTCCCTCCCCCTAATAAAGTCGTTTGTCTGTCTGTCTGTCCCTTCCTCTCTCTTCTTCCCTCCCTCCCTCTCTCCCTCCCTCCATCCCTTTCTCCCTCCCTCCTTTCATCCCTCCCCCATCCCTTTCTCCCTTCCTCCCTCCCTCCATCCTCCCTTTCTCCCTCCCTCCCTCTCTCCCTCCTTTCCTCTCTCCCTCCTTTCCTCTCTCCCTCCTTTCCTCTCTCCCTCCCTTCCTCTCTAAATGTAAGAAGGGACTATATAGTCTCAATTTTGCCCTAAATAAAGTCATTTTTCTGTCTGTCCCTCCATTCCTCTCTCCCTACCTTCTTTCCTCTCTCCCTTCATCTCTCCCTTCCTTTCTCCCTCCCTTCCTCTCTCCCCCTTCCTCTCCCCCTTCCTCTCTCCCCCTTTCTCTCTCTCCCCTTCCTATCTCTCCCCTTCCTCTCTCTCTGCTTCCTCTCTCCCCCCTTCCTCTCTCCCCTTTCTCTCTCCCCCCTTCCTCTCTCCCCCCTTCCTCTCTCCCTCCCTTCCTCTCTCCCTCCCTTCCTCTCTCCCACCCTTCCTCCCTCCTTCCTCTCTCCCTCCATCCCTTTCTCCCGTCATCTCTCCCTCAATCCCTTTCTCCCTTCCTCTCTCCCTCCATTCCTCTCTCCCTCCCTTCCTCCCTCCCTTCGATTATTGTGATGTTGTATACCAGGACTTATCAAAGGAACTCGCCATTAAGCTACAACGTTCTCATAACGCCTGCATCAGATTCATATTTAATCTTAAAAAATCTGACCATGTCTCAGAATACTTCCATCGACTCTCCTGGCTAAAACTTGATTCCCGAAGAAACCTTCACCTTCTCTCTCTATTGTATCAAATTCTAAATAACAACATCCCTTGTTATCTTTCATCTAATTTTGTCACCATTAATACAGTTCACCATTGCAATACCAGAGGATGTGATAAACTACTAACTCCACTTCATAGAACAGAAATTTACAACAAATCCTTTACTGTCACTGCTTGTAAACTCTGGAATGGCCTTCCAACGTTAATAAAAAACTCTCTATCTCTAAGCACTTTTAAACGCTTGTATTACAAGCATCTTCTCTCACTTCCCATGCATTGAACCACACTCTATCTTTTCTTTCAGGTCGTCACAAGAATGCGCTTATTAGGCATAAATTTATAATTTTATTTAATTTATTTTTCCTGTATCATAATGACGATGTAATCTCCCAGGCATATCTTACCCTACAATCCCTGTTCCCCTCTCACCCCCCTCCCTCATATGGATATAAATGTATGTACATATGTTTGTATTTATGAATGTTTTTTTTTGTTTCTCATATTATTGATTTTTTTTCTTTTCCTTCCCCTGAACTATTTAGGAATTTTCGCAGTTTTTTACACCTCTCTTCTCTTCGTAGGTGTTTTCCGCAGTGGGAATTTTTCTGTGTTAAAACATAACCGATACACAGTTTTTTATGACCCACAAAACTAACATTCTTTGGTAATGCTCTGTTATCTACTAACAAATATATTAACTTGTAATTAATTTGTATTTTGTTAAAATCTGTATGTAATTAATTCCTCTTATTTTGTAAATATTGTAATTACTTATATGACGAAAGGGTTAAATGTAAGAAGGGACTACATAGTCTCAATTTCGCCCTAATAAAGTCGTTTGTCTGTCTGTCTGTCTCCCTTCCTCTCCTTCCCTTCCTCTCCTTCCCTTCCTCTCTCCCACCCTTCCTCTCTCCCACCCTTCCTCTCCCTCCCTCTCTCCCACCCTTCCTCTCTCCCTCCCTCTGTCTCCCTCCCTTCTTTGTTCTTCTTCAATTTGCTTCTTCAACAGATTGATTGGCTCATTCCGCTTTTCTTCTCACATTATAAGCAGTGTAACCTGTTGCTCTTGAAGCCATTACTTTTATTCTGAGCAAACAATTTAAATATTAATTAAATTAATATATAGTTGCATATAAACATTATCTAAATGGTTTTAACTTTATATTGTATTTCAATGCAATATACAGAAGCTGTTTATCACATTGCTAAAGACATTGAGTAAATAAACATTAGACATTGTTATTAATATGGAAAAGTATTATCATGTATTACTTCTAAAGTGGTAAATGTTTTGTTTTTATTTAAATTGACGTAGTTCTACTTGGTTGTTATGTATCTGTATCGAATGATATGCGTTTAAAAATAAATATTTACTGTTATTAATAATTTATCACGTAAGATTTGGCTAAATGTGATGCATTGTGATGTGCCTCTGCCAAAATGGTAAATATAGCGTGATCATTGTGGTTATTTAAATTGATGTAGTTGCCGATAATTTGTTTTGTAGAAGAAAAGTAATGATAGCGTTCAATACCGCTTATTCATTATGTACTTTACAATGGTAAGAAAAATTCCGTATCTCTTGAAACGCTGAATGATATAATTTATTTATGTGTTATAAATTCGCATTGAACAAAAATGTCACTGACCAACCAAGAGGGATTCGGGTTAATAAGTAGATGAAAATGCTTAATCATTTAAGTTCCGTAATTTTTTACGGGCTTACAGCTCGTAATGATATATAATCTACCATTTAAGATTGTATGCAAATTAATTAAAAAGTAATATCTACTTAATAATAATAATCTTGAATACAGATTTTACAGTACAATACTAACATTGTGATACAAAGATCTGATATGTTTCAGTGACAGCTGTTTATATATCCTGTTTATTAGCAACACAATGTTATTGAGTGCCACGTATTACCTTAGCGTTTTATGTATATAGAGGTTGTGATTGATTCTGAACATGACAGTTTCCACCATAAGTATATATACTTTTCGGTATGTTTTCTTAAAAGTAAAAAACTCTGTCCATCTGTTGAAAATCAACTTTTTTGTTGTAAGAGATATTTGGAAAATTCTTTTTGAATTTGATAGCTCTTATCAATCTATGAATGGTTCATTGTTTGTATTTCTCAAGTTGTTCATAGATTTTCCGCTAGATGGCTCCAAAATCAGAAAAAAAAAAAATTTCCAAAGGTTCTACTACTGGATTTATTTGGAAAATTCTTTGATAGCTGTTATTAATCTATGGATTTTCCATTGATTGTATTTTTCAAATAGCTCATATATTTTCTTCTTGGTATCTCTGAATTTAAAAAATTTTAAAGTTTGAAATGGTATTGAAGACAAACTACTGAAGCTAAAAAAGTGAAGTTTACACACATTGTAAGGTCTAGTGAAGATATATACATTCCAATGGTGTAGGTTATCCCCTCCACAGAGGCAAATCAAGACCCTTAAAAATTAAAAATTGCTTCTATCTCTTACTTGAAAAAGGATATGTTACTTGTTTTAATTGTGTATGGTTAGGTATTAGTTTGTCATGACTTGGCTTTTGGAAATCATAGATGGTAATTCTGATTTATTCCCTCTTATATTGTACATTCTATTTTTGATTTTGTCAAGACTATGGATTGTAAACTTGTGTTCTAAGCCAGTCATTTGATTTCAAAATTTCTACAAAATTGATTCAATTCTGAAACAAACATGCCAACTTTTTATTTCACACGTCATTGATCATGGAAGTTATGATTATGAAGTAATTGAATTCCTTGGCATCGAAGAAAGGACTGTTGTTTCTCGGCAACCAATTAAAACACTCCCAGACCCATAGACACACCCAGAGTAAGTGTATAATTATTATTTGGAACAAATTTTCAACAATTAAACTAAAAGGTATTCTTGCCTTCTCAATTATAACCATTGTTAGAAAGAAACATTTAAGATTTGAATTTTGATGCAGTGCTGTTTTGGCATCTCAATCCTGACCATTGTTAAAATGCAACTTTTAGGATTTGAATTTTGATCCAACGTTATTCTTATTGGAAAATTTCAAGTATTACTTACTGCAAAACTGGTACTTTTTTTAATTTTTGGGATAGAATCGGCTTTGCCATACCATCATTCTCAGATATGAGATTCAATTCTGGCATGATATTAACTAGGTGCTCAACCAAAGATTTCTGCTGAGAATTCTCAGAGATGGTGGTGCCTCTTCCCTGCCTTGTTGTTTGGCTACCTCCTACAGCTCTTAATTGGTTAAACCCTCCCCTTGAGTGTAAAGCAGCTCCTCTACATTCAGCATGTCAACCTCATCCATTCTGACTTGTATGGTGATCTTAACAATGTCTTTATCGGAATCACTTCTGTTTATTAAAACAAACGACATATATGAAGTTCAACAATACTGTTTTCCAAGCACCCTTCATGCAGTTGCATGTGACCTTCTTCACTGATGTTGTTAATGGCAGCCATAATGCTGTAGGACTTCCAGAAGCTCCTCATTGACTGCATGTCTTGTCCAACAGTAGCCTCAATCAGCTGACTACAGCTATGCTTTTAACGTAATGACACCCTGGTCCATGTGTTGAAGAAGGGAGATTGTGTTTGGCAGAAGGAAGACAATTTCAACAGGCAGTGGAGTGCAAAAGTTTTGTTTGTGACTTGGGGCGTTGTCCAGCAGTAACAACACCATTGGTTAAAAAATTCTATCTTGACCAAGAATCAAAGTTGATACTAGCTTGGCTAGCCTGATCTCAATATATGAGAATTACTCTATTCTGAAGCTGGAAGATTAATCTGCCTCAGTACTTCAATGGTAGAATATCAGCGCAGCAAGTGGAAGGCCCAGATTTGATTCCTGGTCAAGGCAGAATTTTTCTCCTGCTTTTCCAGAATGTCTTTACATATCTGCATAGTAAAATTTGAATGATCTTTTATGATAGAAATGACATATGAAATCCATTAAGATTATGTGAAAGTATCTCGCATATTTCTTGTTTTATTATTATCAGCTCTTCCTTTGAAATAACATCTTTTTACATGTTATTTGACATCACTCGAGTTTTTCAATGGATTCCAACCATAAGGCCAGCTTGATAATTGTCTATTGAATTACCTCTTAGTTTTTCTGTTTTGATTAAAAAATGTTTATAAAAATTTTTACCTGATTGCCTGGGATTAAATGTCCACATTATGACCCAGAATTTTATTTAAATGCCGAAATTGGGTTTAAAGTTGATTTTATTTTAAATTGCCGCAAATACTTAACTATTGGGCATTATAACTTGGAAATTTTCAATTTTATAAAAGGAATTGCATAACTACCGATTGATAGCTTCTAAACAGTTGTTTTGTTATGATAAACCTTGAAACACTGTGCTGAATGAAGAGGAATCACATATTTTCCTGTAAATAAACATTATTTTCTGTTATGCTGTGACAATTTTTTCCAATTGCTGTGAAAATTAGAAGTTTCACTTTCAGAACCGCTTTCTAGTAATGCATTTAATCTCTCTGCATTCAACTCACATGTCTTGCACAGAAGTACATATGACTAAATGAAAAATTTTTGTGCAGTAGAAACTTGCCCGGGCAATTTGAAGCAAAATGAATGAAAAATGAATGATGGCTGTTTTTTGATATTAATAAATAAATAAAAAATTTTCATAGGAGATAATTGATTATGACGAATTTCCTGACTCATTCATTTTAACTAGCAGCGATGTAATTTTTACTTTATTTAGAAGGAAATAATTTATAAATAATTATAAATATTAGTTTTATGCTCATAATTATTTAATTTCAGGGTCAATACCTTAAATCGTTGCGACACTTGAGTGGTAGAATACATTGCTATCCAAATCTCCCAACTCTTTGGCTGTCTCTGGCTCTGCTTTTACTTCACACACACCGAGCTCAGCCCAGAAAAGAGGTCATGTCTGTCGCCAACTGTGCCCATGTTGCCATGACACTAGGACAGAGTATGATGAATGTTTCTAAAGTAAGTATATTACCCAAAGGTAGTTTTCCTCCAAAAAATGTTATCTAGTTTTAAATTGTTTTATAAGTTTTTCCTGTGTTTATTGTTGCATATTACATTTATGGTGAGACCCACAGGTGGGTTGCATCCTTTTGTCCCATTGGTGAACTGTCTCACGCTTAACTTTTAAAATAGTATGTATACTCAAAACGTATTGATGCCCCATTAGCACATATATGACAAAAATGGTCCACTCCATGCATTGCCAGATTAAGGTTTTTGGGGCCCCCGGGTCCAACAATATTTTGGGGCCCCATTTGTCTTTGGTATCAATAATTTAGAATTAAAACACAAGTGTGCACTATTTTTTGTAGTGATCAGGTTTAAAAAGAACTACATATGATAATATTACAACATTTCCTTTTAAAAATTAATCTCTCTATTTGTTTGAAATAAATTTGTCTATAATTTCATTAAAATCTATTTGTTTTAATAGTTCACTTTCCATAGACATGAGAGACAGGCTATTTAATGATAAAAGCTCTGTAACTGGATGAATTTGAATTAAAATCCTCAATGCTATTTTTGAGCAAATTAACAATAGTAAACTGTCTTTCATTAGATTTTGTTAAATAAGCTCCTAATGCTGGGCACAGACCACAAACAGATGGGTTTTTTTACCACTACCTAACTACATAGAAAAAAAATAAAAATGTGAACATGGCTGCCCAGTTAAATTTTAATGCGAATTACGAAAAAGGATTTGTAAAAAGAGGAATGAAAGAGAAAAAAGCTACCCAATAGGGAATCAAACTCGCGCCCTCACGTTTCGAACGGACACACTATACACTCACCGCCAACAATTACTTAATCAATATGTGTTCATTAGGATATTTATACCAGTTGAAGAGAAATTGCAATATTTTTGGAAAAACTATCGGCTGTATACTCCCAAAAGGGGAGTTTGCAGTGATCCTGGAATCCAGAGCTATACACCTACCAAGTTTCATAAATATCCGTGATCCCACTAACGTGTCTTCTTGTCATATATAAAAATGCAGTGATGAAGGAAAATTTATGAAAAACATCCAGGGTTTGACTCCAGGGGATGATTTGCATTCCCCATGAATTAACACATAAAAATTAACTTTTTGACGTGCAGACTTATCTTCTTTTTGAGATTAAAATAAAAATGAAAATCTGAGGAATGTGCTTACCTTTTAATAAACAAACCAAGCATGTAAAAAAATTATGGTGTGATGGATTGGGCAATAGGATGCATGGGTTAAGTAGAAGAATGGAGGACTTGAGGATGGTTTGAGAAATAGAGAAAGAGGTTTAAAAGAATCACAAAAATAATAATAAAAGGCTAAGTTGTCCATCCATTGGTATTAGTGTAAAGTTATTAAAGCAGGGATAACTTGAACAAGGATGTAGAAATTTATGAGCTAATCACAATTTGTTTATTTAGGGTTGACATGGTAATTTAAGAAATAAATGTCCATTTGTGGTACTATTTTGAGGTGGGATATATTGCACTTCCTCCGAATAAAATTTCTAAATTTTAATTTAATGAAACAATATTTTATGTGGACTGAAAATTAAAAACTATATATTATTCACATTACAGTATGTTCCAGACTTGAAATAATTTCGGCCAGCTAAAGTTGTCTTGTATAATGATTAACAAATATTCTTTTTGTATGTAAGATTTGTATCTATGTATATCATGCTGAGAGAGATTATTACATTTTTGAGGGGAAAATGAGAAGGGGAATGAGAGGGAGAAAGGAGGATGGGAAGAAGTGAGGGCGAAGAAGAGGAAGGAGAGGTATGGAGTATTCGGGCGAAATTTAGACCATAATAAGAGGGAGAATAGGAGAGGGAGGAAGAGAGAAAGGGAAGATGAATGGGAAGTACTGTAATTTTAATACATAATCTGCACATACCCATCATATTTGAAAGGCAATTACACTAGCTTTTATTATAGATTGAGGGGTTGACCTATGCACAAGATAGACATATACACGAGCATATATGGTAGTAATTATTAAAACAATATTTCTGTCAGCATTTGAGAGCTTGAAGAATTTTAATTATGATTTTTATGATTAAATGATATTTCATTACTTCCTTTAATTTCTCTTGCAGTGTTTTATGTAACTCTCCATGGATCTTTAGATTTCTAACATAATTTGGTTAGCAAAAATGTTTGCCAAGCTCTCATTTTACATTTTAAAGTAGTGATGTAATTCATTTTAGTAATGTTTGCAAATTGTTTTATAATGCACACATGAAAAGTTATTTTGGAATAAAATTTTGTTTTTACAGATAATGTCACTGGTCAGCTTAAGTCATCTTTTGTCTGACAAGGCCAAAGAGTCTCTAAGAAGTGCGCAGAAAGCAGTTCATTTATTTCCGGATGTGCCTGAAAACTGGATTGTCCTAATTGCATCTTTCTTGCCTCACTGCAATGCACTACGGTCATCAAAAGGAACATCTTGGTTGAAGTTAATTATCAGTCATGTAAGACGACGACTTGAAGCCTCTCGACCAATGGTTAAATGGTTGAGTAATTATGAGCGGATGGTCACACAGATGTATGAAGACTACGTTAAACATGCACCTCTCTCATGAAAATGTAAACAATTAAAATAAAAATGCTTTGACTCAAAATGTTTCCATCTTTAATTTATTTTATTTAAATAACTAACAAAAATGAAATTTTTATTTCACATCAGGCGGGATATAATCCTCATCAACTTCCTTCATTTTTTTCTTAGTTTTATCCATTTGACGCCTCTTCATTTCGTTCTTTTCCAGCACAACTTCAATCTTGTCCTTGTTATCAAAGAAGAACAACACATCTTCCTTTTCAGATATTTCCTTTTTCTTCTCCTCAACTTTTTTCATTCGTGATTCCCTTGCATATGATTCAATCTGACTTTGCAGCTCCTGTTCGCGCATTTTCTCCCAAGCTTCATATAAATTTACTTGATTCATTATGTCCCCTTGCTCCTGTTTTGAAATTGCCTCCTTTAGTCTGGCCTCCATTAAGCTTAGCAGACTTGATTCTTCTGGCAGTTTGGGCAACATTTTCACCAATTTTAGGAATTCCTTTACCTCTTCCTTAGGGTTATCTTCACAAACATCTACCAATGTTTTCTCCAATAACTGCACCTGAAAGACAATGTCTTTTTTATTAACAAATTATGACAATGGTGCAAAATCATATTAAAACATTCTGGGTGACAGGCCTGACTAGGGTTATCATGATTCTGTGCTCTGGATAGAGAGTCCGAGCATCTTCTTTTCCACTGGAGGAATTATTTCATGCAAACGAATGCTTATTTTTTCACATAAGAAGCCCAAGCATTGTGAAAAACAAGCATTTCTGATTCCTGTTGTTGGTGAATTACTATTTTTTATAAAAATTAATTAGGAGATAAAAACAATCCTGAGGTAAAATATTTTATAGTTTAATTTTAATCAAACAAAAATAAAAAATAATTTTTTTGGATACCGGAACTCGCTATTATCACAGAGCTGCCTTTTTCATGGATTTTATCCATTTTATGGATTTTTATGCGTTCTTTGCATGAAGTGAATGCATATAGGAGAGGTCATTTCCATCCGTCCATCAGTCTGCATGTTAAAACTCAGAAACTGCTTGATGTATTTTGATGAAATTTAGTATTGGGGAGCTTGGCTAAAATTGGTCGACCGATCCCAATTTTGGCTAAAATCGGATAACAATTATGACCACTTTATATGACCTAAAAATAGTTCACAATGTTCCTTGGTTAAAATCGGACAACAATTACGACCACTTTACATGACCTACATGTAGTTAACAATGTTCCTTTGTTTCAACTCGGGAACCGCTTGACGTATTTTAATAAAATTTCGTACAGAAGTTTTGCTAAAATTGGTCAACCGATTCCAATGCTGATTAAAATTGGGCAACAATTATGACCACTTTACATGAAGACTTACAAGTAGTTGGCAATGTTCCTTTGTTTCAACTGTAGAACCGCTTGATGTATTTTGATTAAATTTGGTATTGTGGAATTTTGCTAAAATCGGTCAACCGATTCCAATTTTGGTTAAAATCAGACAATAATTACGACTACTTGACATGAAAACCTACATATATTTTACAATGTATCTCGCTTGCTTCTCGTTAAATTCTCATCTGAGCAAAAAATATTGAGAACATTGTGAAATCACAAAGAATGCATCCGGAAACTATGTACTCCAACATGGAGTACACCTTTCCAATCTTGTTTAATGAAAAACTGACACATTTCTGTGATTCACAGATATTGATAAGGTAAAAATTCAGTTTTTATCTGAGTTGTTTGCTTAAAAAACCCATAAACTACTGAGAAATTCTGTTAGTATTAATATTTCTATACTAATTAAGTTAATTTACTGAGGTTGAATCCTACCAAGACTAAATCTATAATCATTGGTAGTTCTAAGTACGTAAATAGTTTAATGATTGGTAACTTACCTAAAGTAATGGTTCAAAATGTGGAAATAGAATATTCAGATTCCGTAACTAGTCTTGGAGTGACACTTAACAAAACATTGACGTGGAATGATCACGTTTCTAATAGAGTTAACAGAACGTTATATCAACTAAAACAGTTCAAGAGCCATATTCCCACTACCCTCTGCCAAAAACTTGTTAGTATGTTAGTGTTCCCACATATAGATTACTGCTCAATTGTATACTCTGACCTTTCAAAAGACCTTAACCTAAAATTGCAGAGACTGCAGAACTCAGGTATGCGGTTTATTTTTAATATTGGCTTTGATGAGCATGTAACACCATCTTACGACAAATTAAAATGGCTAAAAGTTCAACAAAGACGAGAACTAAAAAAGGCAACGTTTACATTTAAACTTATTAAAACTAATTTACCTCTTTATCTGCACGAAAATGTACAACTCAATGGAAATACTGAAAAGCGCTTAAGCCGCTGTACGGAAGAATTAACCATCCCACATTATCGAACCGTTAAATATAGTCAGTCGTATCATGTCACTTCCTGTAAACTGTGGAACTCCCTACCCAATACCATAAAAAATTCTGTTAATGAAACACAATTTTAAAAAATAATGAGACATTATCTACTAATAAATTGTATAAGGGTATAAAACTTACTTTGTATTTTTTTGTAACAGCAATTATCTTTTGTGTTTTTGTATAGAAATATTGTTAATTATTTATGCATACTTGTTCTTTAATGCACTAGAAACTATTTTCTTTTGTTTAATGTTCCCAACCTGATTGGGTACATTGTATAACACTGTGTATAAGTTGTATGTTCCATGGGAATATCTGGTCCCAGAACAATATATTCTATTCTATCCTCTTATGTGCGAGTTGCATTCCTGGAAATCATCGCATAAATCAAAAATATTTTTCCCATTGAAAATAATGTAATAGGCATTGTTTATGTTTCTGAACAGAGAGTGTTTTAACTGCTCAAGCGTGTACAGCGACATATGGCATTTTGTGCAGCATCCACTTTTACAATTCCTTAACTTTTTGTGCGTTGAGTTTCTGCAATAAATTACAGATGTCTCAAAGATCCTTCGATCAGTGAACCTTCCAATCTTATATATAAATCTCTTACTCTGTCTGCAACAACTTCCACCATGCACCACCAGACCGTGCCACTAAATGACTGTAATGCTATTTTTAACAAACTTTCCGAGTAGGTAGAAGATTGAAATTTGGTAGGAATGTTTGTCTCTTATAGTAAAAACCATTTACTATACAAAATCCTAAAAAAAGACACAGGTTTGACTCCAGTAGATAATTTCTATTTCCCATAAGATAACACGTAAAAATCGATTTTTCGACTTCCAGGCTTTTACTCTTTTGCAAATTAAAATTAGAAAGAATTGACCTATGATCTTTGGATATAGACTGTTCTAAAGAAAAATAAACACTTTTTTATTCTTATCGTTGCATTTTTCCTAGGATACAAAATCACTCAAGTCCTATGTTTAAATCATATTTATTTGAAGAATTTTAGCTTTTTAACGATATGTTGTCTTGCCGACCATGTCATTGTTAAACCTCGAGATTGTATTGATGCCTTAATCCTTATACTATATGCATAAGGAATGTGTGCCTTGAATGCTTTAATACGAGAGAGGAGAGAGAGAGACAAAATTAAATGTTACATAGCTTAAAAATAATTTTGGGGTATAATTGTATAGTGTAATGTATTTCTTTGTCAAACAATTTCTATTTGCCCAAAACTTTTTACTCTCTTATGAGAATTTTATATTTATTGCTTACTTTTTAGCACATATAAAAGTTGGTTTCATTAATTTGTATTTCAATTTGAACTTAATACTTAATTCACGCATGCCCATCATATTTGACAGGCAATTATGCTAGTACAAATATATTCTCCTCACCCAACTCAATGAATATTTTTGCAAGGGTTTTCCTCCGTACAGGTGTTGACCGCTATCAGTGCATCACTTTCTAGACGAAAACCCCTCTTCAGGACAAAAAGGGTGGGTTCAAGTGAATTGTTTGCTTGAAGATAGGAATAAGAAAAGACATTCTACCACAGTAGGAACTTCCGGAAAATCCTGCTCTGTCGTATGATGCAATGAATGGTATCACTGCACAGATGATGAACAGGCAATAATCTACGAAATATTTAATAAATGATAAAACTATTAATAGTGCATACTGTGCACATAATGAATTGCATTGCAAATATGAGATACGTATATTGAAAAATGGTTGTAGGAATAAAATCGCATTAATGCGAATACACGATGCATATATTGAAAAATGTGGTAAAAATAAAATTGCACATGTGAAAACATGTAAACCGAACACTCATAAATCGAGGGATGCTTGTAATACGAATCGTGTAAATAATATTCTGTTCGGTGAATTCCTTAAGTATGTACATATATACTTTGGATGAAGTGCAGAAACTCGCTACCTAATGAGAGACTGAATTCAAAACCAAGCTGTTGAACTAGGTCAGCAACCTAAGACATATTTATATACTGGTGGAGGTTTTCGGGTTTCGCTGCGTTGGTGGCATTTCTGGCTCTCGACGTTTCGCAGACATTGCAGTCTGCATCTTCAGGAGATGATCTCCTGAAGATGCAGACTGCAATGTCTGTGAAACGTCGAGAGCCAGAAATGCCGCCAATGCAGCGAAACCCGAAAACCTCCACCAGCATTCAGCAACGCTGCGAAAGCCTTCAACTCAAATACATATTTATATACTTCTTTGACCTTCTTTTTAGTATTTGTATGAATGCAAATACAGTAGTCCTCTCCAACTGCAATGGATACATTCCTGGCTTGACCTCGTTTTGAGAAACCTGCAATTGGAGAGGGCCAAGGCTTATGGAAAAGAGGGGGTTATGGGGAATGATCCTTGAGTGACATACCTTAAATCTTATAATGCATACAAAACATGCTTAAAAATCCTATTTATCATATTTTTTAGCATTATAATTTTAATATATAATAAAATTCTTCATGGGAGGCCCTCCTGCTCCCTTCCTCCTTTTTCAAGGTCTGCAGATTACAGTCCTCTTCTGCCCATACACAGCGATAAAGTTGGTTTCTATTCCAGCAGTTAAGCCCTAAATACTGCCTTGCCAACCATGGCGCTCTCGATATTGCATAAATTCATCAAAATTGCACAAACTATTGATGATATTGGTATGCAGTCTTTTTTAAAAATACCACAACCTTCGCACTTATTTTAATAACTGATGTGACCCTCTTCATTAAATAAGAAAAAAGTCTCTCGCAGATCTGCATTTTTAAGTGTCGATTGGAAATTTAAAATAATTGATACATTTCTTATATTTGTTTATGTATTAACGAAATTTTACCATATTTAAGGCCTTCTATACTTTCTGTTTGATTTTTTTACACGTCTATAAGGTTCAATTTAGTAATTTTAACACATTCAGTGCGGACGACTCACACGTGTGAGTCACGCAGGATTCTACGGAGGGGCAGGCGACTCACTGTGTGAGCCACCCGAGTCTTTCTTTTCAAAGAGGTGGGACAAACACCCTTATGCGGTTTATGCTTTTTTTAACGGTGTCTTACCTTTCAGTATGACTAGATTCGTAGTGAATAGCATCGTTTCCATTTCTGCCAAGTATTTTTTCTCCCAAGTGTTAAAGGTTTTATTTTATCGTTTCTGTTTTCAATAATATAAATTATCTGATGCTTTTCTTAGTAGTGTGTGTGTATATATATATATGTATATGTTTTTTTTGTTCCTGTGTTCAACGTGTCACTTCGACGCCCCCAGCAGCCTGCCATCTTGGTCTCCGACTTGGTAAGTGTTCGCTGAGCTTCCTTCAACACATTGTTGCCACCCTCATCACTACCTTTTCATTTCCTTAAGTTTTATATATATATATATATATATATATATATATATATATATATATATATATATATATATATATATATATAACAACTTACGGAAAAGGAAAGGTAAAATGAATATATGGATGTCAACAAGGTGTTGGGATGAGGAAACCCAGTGAGCACTCACCAATCAGACGACTTCAGGTTGGCAAGGCCCCGGGGATGTCGAAGCGACACACGTAAAATAACACAAAAACACAGAAACATCACAAACGTAAAGCTTTCGGAACTACTCCTTCTTCAGCTACAGAGAGAGAACTCTCCTCATCCCAACACCTTGTTGACATCCATATATATATATATATATATATATATATATATATATATATATATATATATGTGTGTGTGTGTGTGTGTGTGTGTGTGTGTGTGTGTGTGTGTGTGTGTGTGTGTGTGTGTGTGTGTGTGTGGCAACAAGATGTTGGGATGAGGAAGCCCAGTGAACACTCACCAATCAGACGACTTCAGGTTGGCGAGGCCCTGGGGATGTCGAATCGACACACGTAAAAGAACACTAAAACAACACAGAAACATCACAAACGTAGAAGCTTTCGGAGTTATTCCTTCATCAGCTACAGAGAGAGAACTGATGGCAGTGACACTGGGTGGAGGCATGGGGGTGGACGGGTAGTGTGGAAAGGTCGAGGATTGGAGGATACGGAGGGGGTAGGGGATTGGTAGGGGGTTGGGAGAAGACAGAAAGGGAGTAAAACGCTATCGAAGGTTGAGGCCAGGGGGAGTGAAGGAGTTTAGGAGATGGATATGCGAAAGCTCCCACTGACGGAGTTGGGGAGCCGAAGCATTGTCGGGGAGAGCGCGAATGACTCTCACTGTGAAGCAGTTGTTATACTTTAAATTATGTCTGTTCGCATGAACGGCCACCAGCAGCGGTCGTTTGAGAATGACGCTGTTGCAATGGCCGTTCATGCGGATGTTGAGGGGATTGCTGGTGAGGCCAACATAAAAGGCGGGACATTGGGTGCATCTCAGGAGGTAAATGATATTGCGGGTGGTGCAGTTGGTGGTGGAAGTTATGGGGTAGGTGATGTTGGTTGTCGGACTGGAGAAGGAGTTGCAGGGGGGGGGGGGGGGGGGGTTTATTGGGCATGTGAGACATCGGGATAACCGCAGGGGTAAGATCCGGCAGGGTGTAAAGGTGTGGGTGCTGGGGGTTCTTTCTTGCATAGAATATTTGCCAAATTAGGGGGACAGTGGAAGGAGAGCATTGGTGGTCTAGGAAATGGAATCTGAAGTGTCGAGTACGTAGCCCACAGTGAATGTGTTAATCAAATGTATTTTAGTTTTTTCGGGACAGGAATCCATGATTAACATATGCACTCGGCTTCAACTAAAAAAATATCTATAAAGGTGTCAACTATATAAAATTTTGCAATGAAAACTAGGTTATATACTTTCACTTGTTTTTCCTCCACTTCAGTGAAGATAGTGTTTTTGGCAAATGATTTATTAACAATTATATGAGAAATCTGTAAAACAAAACTAATTTATAGCCAGTTAAGCCGTACAGATAATGTATACACAACAAATAGTGTTATAAAAGCCATGGTGATCGGGGGCCACTACAGGAATTTTTTTTCAAAATACAAAATTGAGAGAGACAAACTATTACCAGAAAATACAAGCAAAATAAAAAATAGCTGTAATGAGGAGAGGAGATAGTAGCCGAAGGATGTTACCAAAATGACATGATGATTAAATATTAATGGAAAAAACAAGTAGAGATGCTCACGGGTTTCCCGTGGTACAGAAGTGCTTTCCGTGAAATTTGCCATAGTATAATCGTATACTAATGCATTTGCCTTAAAATCAGAAAATTATTTTTACTTATATTATGTTAGCCCTGCTTTTTAGATTCGTCCTAAACATGTTCATTTCGTTTTGCCATTCTATACTCGCCCTACAAACAAAATTTCTTTGATATCGGTTCAACCAATACCTTCGAAGTTCGTAGTTACAGAAAAATTCTAACCTTGATGTTGTGGTAGCCCTGTCTAGTCAACACGGTTGAAATATGCTGTTTTGATTATTTATTTATATGAAGATTATATATACCATATTTGGTTAAAATTCATGCTGTCAGTTCTCTAGAAATGTGTAAAAGAATTATTATTTTACTTTTTACTGTGGTAGCCCTGCTCGTTAGCTCCGATTTATACATTTTTATTTTATTGTGGTATGTTGTACAAATCTTATATACAAAATTTTATTGAAATCCATTCATCCAATTCCTTCCAAATCCTTAATTACTGAAAAAGTTTAATTTGTAATTGTGGCACCGGTTTGACAGATTTGGTCTAAAAATTTAATATGGGTTTGCATGTATGTGTACATTACAAATACTAAATTTGGTTAAAATTGATGCGGATAATTCAACACAAATTCGCATAAAAAACAAATTTATTTATTACTTGTATTGTGGCAGCCCTTGTTTTGATATCTATGCTAAACATCTTGATTTTGTTTAATTATGCTTTACATCTCTTTTAAACAAAATTTTGTTGAAATTGGTTCAGCCAATTCCTTTCAAATTTATAATTACCGAAAAGTTTTGCAATTTTGGCACCCCTGCTGAGTTGATTCGGTCGAAATATGTCATTTTGGTCTTATGTGAAAATTCTATGTACCAAATTTGGTTGAAATCGGTTAAGCCATTTCTTCCCTGATATATGCGTACGGATGGACGGACATCAGAAAGATAATAGTGCTTTTCAGCATTGACGAAAAGCACAATTATGCAGAATAAATAACTGCAAAGAGTAAACAGAGAGATGTAAATATCATTATATATAGACGTTCCTTACAGAGGAGGATATAACATACTAGTAGAAGGTGCTTGCATACTGCAAGCAAGAAGGATATAACACATAGGAGGATACTAATGTTGAGGCACTTCCAGATGAGCTGGAGTTTCGAAATTTTTTCTTAGGTAGGATTTTGTTCAAAACCCATAAGAAAAAACGAAAATCTTGAAAAAGTGCAATAATGTGGCCGCTGAAAATTCGCAATTGTTTAAACAAATTTTCAAGGTTTATGTATTTCCGAATGTGCTACGGAGCTGAAAGTTTTTATAGAAGTCATCATCATCATCATGCTTCTGTCCGAAGACAGGTTTTAAATGAATCGCTGCCTCCATTTCTCTCTCTCTCTCCCTAGAAGCCTCTTTTATACCTCTATAAGTATTATATCCCTGCTTTATATTATCTAATATTCCTATTCTTTCTCTCCCTCTTCCTCTTCTTCCACTAATTTTTCCTTCTAAGATCGTCCTTTGTAAAAACTGTCTTCTCAATATCTGCCCTATCCAATTTGCTTTTCTTTTCCTGATTGTTTTTGTTAGCATCCTTTCTTCTCCCACCATATCTAATACTTCTTCATTTCTCTTCCTCTCTGTCCATTTCACTTTCATCATTCTCCTCCATACCCACATCTCAAAACTTTCTAAATATTTTTCCTCCTTTCTCCTTATCGTCCACATCTCTGCACCATAAAGAGCTATGCTCCATATGTAGCATTTTGCTAATTTCTTCCTTGTTTCTAAATTTATTTTCTTGCTTGTGAGAAGCTCATTCTTCTCGCTAAATGCTGCTTTTGCCATTGCAATCCTACTTCTGATGTCCTGTGTACTAGTTCCATCCTGCGCTAAAATACTGCCGAGATATTTGAAACTACTTACTTGTTCCAATTTTCGGCCATTTACCATTATATTTAATTCTTTATGTTCCTTTGAAACCACCATGACTGTCGTTTTTTCCGCATTGATCTTCATTCCATGTGTGTTGGCCAACCTCCACTAGTCTGTCTGTCATACTCTGAAGTTCTTTCTCGTCATCTGCTATTAATCCCTGATCATCTCCGTATTTAATCGTGGTAATACTTTCACCTCCTTTCTGAAATCCTTTCTCTTCCATTAACGCTTCTTCTGTTATTGTTTCTGCATAAATATTAAATATCGCTGGTGAAATAGGACATCCCTGCCTCACTCCCCTCCCTATTGAAATACTTTCTGTTTCTTCTCCTTCAACACTGACTCTAATCTTTTGATCTAAGTAAAGGTTTTTAAGCAATCTTTTATCTTTCCAATCTATTCCTATTTTATTTTATTTGAAATACCCAGCATTTTATCCCATTTCATTCGGTCAAAAGCTTTCTCCCAATCTACAAAACAAAAATACATACCTTTATTGACTTCTAGCGCTCTTTCTATCATCAACCTCATACATCCTATAGCATCTCTAGTCCCCCTTCCTCTTCTAAAACCAAACTGATTATCTTGCAGCTCCTTTTCTATTTTACATTCAATTCTTTTGGTTATTATTTTGGTTAGAACTTTAGCTGTATGAGAAATTAAACTAATAGTTCTGTAATCCTTACAACATTTTGCATTGTTCTTTTTCTCCAGTGGTACCATCACAACATCTAAAAAATCTTCAGGCCATATGCCAGTATCATATACTTGGTTAAAAAGTTTTGTGAGTTGCTTAACTGCTTTAGACCCCAAAACCTTAAGAACGTCCACGGGTATATCATCACTCCCAACAGCCTTCCTTCTTTTCATGTCATCAATTGCTCTTTTAACTTCAGACTCGAAAATACTTGGTCCTAGCTGATCTTTTTCCACATCCTCTTTTTCATTTAATTAAATATTTCTTGGCTTTCCTTCTTTGTCATACAGCACCTCAATGTATTCTTTCCAAACAATCTTTACATTGTCTGGCTCCGAGACTATTTTACCACTTTTGTTCATGATTCCTTTACGTCCTATCTTTCTTGCCTTTTTCTTGAATAGTTCCCTTGCTTTGCTATGCATGAGGTCTGTTTAACAAATTCTTTCACATTCGACAATCTCCTCGCATTTCTCATTTATCCACTGTTCTCTGGCTTTATCTGTTTCCCTTCTTAAAGCATTATTTAACTCCTTGTACTTTCTTTGGCCTTCTTCAGTGTTTATGTTCTTCCACTTTCTCCGCTCTTCCATTTTTTGCAGCATGGCTGCTGTGATCCAGGGTTTTTTGTTTCTTTCACCCGTTACCTTTCCTACCTTCTTTTCCATTACATCTTTAATGTTGCTATGGATGTATCTCCACTCCTCATCTACATTCTTCCTATTTTCTTCAGCTCTCTCCCCCAACCTTTCCTCCAGCTCAGTCATGATAGCCTCCTTGTTTTTAAGGAGTTCCTCTAAGTTCCATTTCTTGTTAACTCTTATGTTTCTCTTAACGCTCTTCAGTCTACATTGCATATTTGCCACCAAAAGGTTGTGGTCGGAATCGATATCTGCCCCTGGTAATGTTTTCACATTTTTAATGCTATTTCTAAATCTTTCATTGACTAGTATGTAATCTATCTGGTATCGTCTCTGGTCTCCTGGGCTTCTCCATGTGTAAAGTCTCCGCTGGTGATGCTTAAACCATGTATTAGTTACAATTAATCTATTTCTATGGCAGAATTCCACAAGTTTATCCCCTCTTTCATTTCTCTTCCCTAGTCCATATTTTCCCACTATGTTATCTTCCTGTCCCTCTCCGACTACACTGTTCCAATCTCCCATTACTATGGTGGTGATCCTTCCTTTTCCCTCCTCCTCCAATATCTCCATAATCTGTTCATAGATTTCATCTACTTCGTCGTCGCCAGCATTAGTTGTTGGCATATACACTTGAATTATAAGCATTTCCACTGGCTCCATCTGAAGTTTTACGGCTATTAATCTATCATTAACTGTAACTACCTTGCTAATTCTTTCAGCTATCTCTTTTCTCATTATAATCCCCACTCCCCTTTCCTTTTTCTCCCCTCCCGAGTAAATAATCTTAAATTCGTCTGAATTTATCTCGCCTTCTCCTTCCCACCGAACTTCACTAAGACCTACTATACCTACATTATTCCTTCTCATTTCCCTTTTTAAGTTCTCTAGTTTACCCCCTGAATTCATAGTCCTAAAATTCCATGTGCCTATTTTATATTTATAGAAGTAAGATTTGTAAAAAAACGAAATAGGGATTATAGAAATTTTGATATTTTAATTTGTTTGGCAGTTAAAAATTCTTCAAGTTTAAAAAATAGGTAAATGTTTATATACTGCGGGACGAGTTAGAGAGTAGAAATTTTTAAATTATTTAAATTTAAACAATTTGATAAATGTTATTTCACTTTTAATTGTGCTATAAATTTAAAACTTGGCAGAAATGTGTGGCATTATTAACACAATGTAGGAAACGCATAATATTACTATAATTGCCAAAATTAGTGATTGTTTTACTCCATTATTGTTCCATAATGAAAAACGAAAACCAGTCCAAAGGAGAAATCTTTAGAATTGAAGAAATATTTCTCATGATAAAATATCTCTCTGAAAAATGAATGTTTTTTCAAGGTGAGATGACTAGTATAATACATCATTATATATACACGTTCCTTACAGAGGTGGAAATCATTATATATAGACGTTCCTTAGGCTGCGTCCATGCTGACGCTCACAGCTTAGCCCATAGCCTAGCTCAGAGCTGCGCTTGTAAAATGAATACATTGTTTTAAATGGGGGCGTCCATACTCAAGCGGCACTCATAGCTGCTGACCGAGGAGAGATAAGCGATGATAGCTGCGATGACATTTAAATTTGTTTTCTCGGCTAGTAAGCGCTGATAGTCGAGACGCGCGCGCGCAAACAGTAAGCACTGTAGGAAAGAACGCCTCCAGTTAAACATCTCAGGTAAGTAGAAATATATTTGAAATACGTATAAAATGCATAATTACATCTAATTTTTTATTGGTATTTTATATTTAACAGTTTATTTCTTTTAGAATGGAAGTTGACAAATTAATAAATCCTGTGTCATTGCGATCGCTTTTGTGGAAACAGGACGATCCTAACCACCACAATCGTTTCATGCTTGACAAAGCATGGAACGAAATAGCAAATGAAATGGGGACTACAAGTGAGAAATAACTGTAATGGGCAATGTTTGCAGTTTTATAATATAGTATTATATATTATTTACTGATGAGAAATGAACTGAGAGATTTGAAATACTTTCAGATACATTTTGAGTAATCACTTTACAAAATTGATATTAGTGTTTCATACATGAGCTAATGTCATATACGAAATGAAATAACAGCTTAAATAGAAAAAAGCACAGTTATACAAAGAAATATAGTATGTCTTTCTGGAGCTTCTGCAGACCTTATAACACCGATAAATTTCTTGTAACTTGGGGAAAATTCTTAAATATTATGCCCTTCGTTGTTTAGTAAAGTACTCCTTGAACATATTTCTTACATATCTTGCCTGTCTGCTGGAAGTATTGCATCCTCGTCCTACTGCTCTGGTTTGTTGCGATATATAGTTCTGCGTCTCTGTCGAGGTTCGCTGACAAACCTTCCATGTCAATAATTGTGTTGTGGAGGACACAAATAGCCTTGATAATTTTATCTGCATATTCAGGCGATGTTTCAATTGGCTTCCAAAGAATTCTGAACTTAGAAGTTATTATGCCAAACGACATTCAACGCATCTTCTGGCTCTCGATAATCTCTGATTGAAGTATTCACATTCTTCAGTGAGATCAGCTCTAGGATATGGTTTTAATAAATTACTTATTAATGGATAGGCCTCATCTCCTACGAAAACATAGGGGAAAGAAGCATTAGATCCTGTTTGACACAATTATTCCACTTACAAACGACTTTAGGCGACAATTTCCCTAAAATGTTTTCGAAAGTGGAGACAGACATCCTTAAATATTCCTGGAATTTTTTTGGATGCTTCTTTAGTTCAGGAAAAAGGTGTTGAAATTCGCCGAGAATATTCCTTTTTTCATTTATAGGATGCACTGAAAAAGATCTCCCGTTCTCTATCGCTAAAATACGCAACGCAAAACTTGGTTCACGTAGAAGACACAGCCGCTGATCACCTGTTAGAGGCATACCGGCGACTATCGGCAAAGCTGTGATCGAGTATTCTCCTCTCTAGCATGGCCGTAGTCAGCGCTCATCGCAGCTATGCGCTAGGCTCACTGCTGGTATCTCTGCTCTCGTCGCTGAGCGATGAGCGTCAGCATGGACGCAGCCTTACAGAGGAGGATATAACGTACTAGTAGAAGGTGCTTGCATACTGCAAGCATTTCATCTCACTTTGAAAAAACATTAATTTTTCAGAGAGATATTTCGTCATGAGGAATATTTCTTCAATTCTAAAGATTTCTCCTTGGGACGGGTTTTCGTTTTTTCATTATAGAAAAATAATGGAGTAAAACAATCACTAATTTTTGCAACTTTAGGAATATTATAAATTTTCTGCATTGGATTAATAATGCCACACATTTCCACCAAATTTTAAATTTGTAGCACATTTAGAAGTAAAATAACATTTATCTAATTGTTTAAAATTAATTCATTTTTAAGGCCCGCAATAACAATTTCATGGAAACAGTGAAATGTTTATTCGTTTTTATACACAAATCTCTAAATAATTTAAAAACTTCAGCTTTCTATCTAACCCCATAGTATCTAAACATTTACCTATTTGTTTAAACTTAAAATTTGTAACTGCCAAACAAATTTAAATATCAAATTTTGTATAATCCCTATTTTGTTTTTTTTACAAATCCTACCTATAAAAAATATTTCAGCTCCGTAGCACATTCGAAAATACATAAACCTTGAAAATTTGTTTACAAAATTGCAAATTTTTAACAGCCGCATTGTCGCACTTTTTCAAGATTTTTGTTTTTTCTAGTGGGTTTTGCACAAAATCCTACCAAAGAAAAAGATTTTGAATCTCCAGCTCATCTAGAAGCACCTAAACATTAGTATCCTCCTATATATCTGTTATATATATGTTACTAGTAGAAGGTGCTTGCATACTGCAAGCATTTCATCTCACCTTGAAAAAAATTTATTTTTCAGAGAGATATTTCATTATTGTAAATATTTCTTTAATTCATAAAATTTCTCCTCTGGACCGATTTTCGTTTTTTCATTATGGAACAATAATGGAGTAAAACAATCACTAATTTTTGCAATTTAAGGAATATTATACTTTTCCCACATTGGGTTAATAATGCCACACATTTCCGCCAAATTTTTAATTTGTAGCACAATTAGAAGTGAAATAATATTTATCTAATTGTTTAAAATTATTGAATTTTTAACAGCCACAATAACAATTTCATATATACACTCAAATGTTTTTTCGTTTGCATAAACTAACCTCTAAATAATTTAAAAATTGACTACTGTAAATAACTTTAAAATTTCAGTTTACTATCTTGCCTTGTAGTATCTAAACATTTACCAATTTTTTTTAATTTAAGAATTTATTTGCCGAACAAATTAAAATATCAAAATTTGTATAATCCCTATTCCGTTTTTTTAGAAATTCTAACTATAAAAAAAATTTCAGCTCCGTAGCACATTTGGAAATACATAAACCTTGAAAATTTGTTTAAACAATTGCGAATTTTTAACGGCCGCATTGTTGCACTTTTCTAGATTTTCGTTTTTTCTAGTCGGTTTTGCACAAAATCCCACCTAAGAAAAACATTCTGAATCTCCAGCTCATCTGGAAGTGGCTAAACATTAGTATCGTCCTATATCCTCCTCCTCCTCTGTAAGAAACGTCTATATATGACTAGTAGAAGGCGCTTGCATTCTGCAAACATATCATCTCACCTTGATAAAACATTTATTTTTCAGACAGATATTTCATTATTACAAATACGTTTTTTTAATCTAAAGATTTCACCTCCGCAGCGATTTTCGTTTATCCCTTACGTAAAAATAATAGATTAAAACAAACCCCAAACTTTGCAATTTTAAGATTTTTATACTTTCTCCATTATGGGGTACTAATGCTACACATTTCTGCCAAATTTTGAAGATGTAGCACTTATGGAAGTGAAATAATATTTTTGTAATTGTTTAAATTTCAAACATTTTTAACAGCCGCCACAATATATTTATGGAGATATTTAAATGTTTATTTGTGCAAATGCATTTGCACAAATAAACATTTGAACACCTTCTACTAGTCATTATATATAGACGTTCCTTACAGAGGAGGAGGAGGATATAACATACTAATAGAAGGTGCTTGCATACTGCAAGCATTTCATCTCACCTTGAAAAATCATTCATTTTTCAGACATGAGAAATATTTCTTTAATTCTCAAGATTTCTCCTCTGGACAGGTTTTCGTTTTTTCATTATGGAACAATAATGGAGAACATTTTGATATTTTAATTTGTTTTTCCGTTAAAAATTCTTCAAGTTTAAAAAAATAGATAACTGTTTAGGTACTACAGGATGAGCTAGGACACTGAAATTTTCAAGTTATTTACAGAGTAGTACATTTTCACAAATAAACATTTGAATCTCTCCATAAATATATTGCAGCAGCCGTTAAAAATGTTTAAAATATAAACAATTAGAAAAATATTATTTTACTTCTAGATGTGCTACAACTTTAAAATTTGGCTGAAAGGTGTAGCATTAGTACCCCATAATGGAGAAAGTGTAAAATTATTAAAATTGCAAAGTTTGGGGATTGTTTTAATCAATTATTTTTAAATGAGGGAAAAACGAAAATCGCTGGGGAGGTGAAATCTTTAAAATGAAAAAAATGTTTGTAATGATGAAATATCTGTCTGAAAAATGAATGTTTTTCAAGGTGAGATGAAATGCTTGCAGTATGCAAGCACCTTCTACTAGTAATAATATATAACCTGTAACATAACTTTGAATAATGACTATATTTGTTCATTATTTATGGTTGTGTGGAGAACTGTGGGTAATTAGACTACAGGCCACTTTTGAGAAACCGTAAATTTAACATAAATGAAAAATTATAATAATTTCTCTATATATTAGGTATATGAGGAAGTAAGAATAAGAATCATCTCTTAGTATTCAGGTATGCCAACAGAAGAGATTGGATGATAAAATTTATGAGAGGGTTGGAAGCGATTATGATACCACCACTCATCTGGGTATCTAATTTTTTGGAGGTGGGAATTTAAATTGCAATTGAGGTGAATCAAATCGCAAATCAATTAAAAAATACGTTAATTATTCAGCAATTGAGTGGTTTATTCTTAAAATTTGTGTCTTAAACTATTTTTGCCACAGACAGGAATTAAAATGTTAATATATATTTATTATTACAATAAAAATTCAATTTGTTAATAATATTTAATGAACACAAATTCCTAAAATATGGTAACAAGACATTAAAAATTTACACAATTACTAAGTGATTAAAAAATAAAAAATAACAATATTATAAATATCATATAAATGTTGTTAATTTTAAAATTAGGATAACGAAAATGCAACCCGCAAAGCAAAGTCAGGGTCTAGATACGAGAAGCGTATCTTTTCCAAATAAAGAAGTGAAGCCCATTTACTGCTGGAGAAACTGCATGATGGAATATTATGGCATATCCATAGCAAACAGCCGAGAAAACAGCATGACATATACATACATACATACATATATATATATATATATATATATATATATATATATATATATATATATATATATATATATATATATATATATATATACGGCATACCAAGATGAGTGGTTAAAAAAGAGGCATACAATACAGCAAAAACTGAAACAAGCGCCAATAACGAGTTTTTTTAAGAAGACCATCCAAGTTTCCCTGCGGCCTCTTGTAGGCCACCCTACCTTCTAAAGCAACATTTCCCAACCAATGGTCTGCTGACCACTTGTGGTCTGTGAAGTTTCTGTTGGTGGTCCGTGAAGTTTTTGTTTGTGGTCAGTGGAGTTTTCCAAAATTAGTTTATTTGAGGCCATACCTTATATTTAGCTGGAATTCTTTTGGGAGTAATTTAGCAGGTTGTACACTATCACAGGTATTGAATATTTTCATTAATGGTGTGTTTACTTGGACATTTTCCCACTCCTTCATATCTCTCGATTCCACCTCTCTGCCTTCTGTAACCTACACATACTGATCTTATTACCTCATAAGCTGCAAGTGCTCATGCTGTTTGGTATTCACCTGCATGTACTTGAAAATGGTCAAATAAACTACGTAACCAAGTACCTCCTTTTCTTAAATGTAGATACAGTAATTAGGTTAGTGTAGGTAATGAGGTGGTCTGCAGGGTCTGAAAGGGTTGCTAAAGTGGTCTGTGGAGTTCTAAAGGTTGGGAAATGCTGTTCTAGAGCAGAGGTTCCCAACCCATTGGTCTTGACCCCATTGGGGGTCACGGAAGAAGTTCGAGGGGTCGCGAAGGAGTGAGAAATAAGACCTAAACATCATTCTTTTATCATATCACTTGACGTTGTAGTTAGTACAATGTCAACAATGTAATTGACGACCCCATTGTAGCTCCTACAATGCCACACGTTATGATACAATACATAAAATGTAGTTAAACAATCTGGATAGGCCTTCTGATTGAATCCTCTGCCTACGATGGCTATTATTTTAATTGTTACTGAAACTTGTTCGTCTGTTTCATGGACGGGAAATCTTGGTTAAAGTCGCGGACAGTGAAGTGTGAGAGATAAAGAGTGAGCACCCGAAAGAGTCTCATCTAGTTTCCCGCATTTAATTTGTATTTTGTTGAGCTCACATTAAACATTGCCAGCTGCATACGACCCCGTCCCATTTCTTTCAAGTAAGTGTCTCTTTCCAGGAGTGTTGTGGCCATTCCATCAGACCTTAGTTTGATATATTCATCTCCATGTTGTCGTTATATTTATATATATATCAGTGTTTTTATATTTATATTTTACGTTTTTACTGTAATAGGATTAATATTTAAATTTAAAATACCCATATCATTGCCATGGATAAATGGATATTAAAATTTAAACGATCAGCAAGTCCAACTAGTGAGACGTCAAAAAGGATGAAATCAAGCTGCCCGCCAAGTGAAGTGGAATTAGGAGAATCATGACAGTTTAAACTGGACAAGAGGGCCAGGAAATACCAAGAACATTATATTAAGTATGGTTTTATTTATACCGTAATAAATAATGAACAACGCTCAAGGTGTGTAATATATTTAGAAATATTATAGGGTGAGAGTATGAAACCATCGAAGCTCAAGAGACATTTAAAAACAAAGCATGTCGATGTAATGAGCAAGGATGAAACTTTTTTTAAAAGACATGCGAATGCATTAGAAATGCAGAAATGTTTTATGAGCAGGCATGCAACAGTTTCGGAAAAGCATTAAGGGCATCATTAGAAGTTTCATACCTGGTCGGAAAAGCAATGAAACCGCATAATATTGGTGAAACTCTCGTTTTGCCCGCCGCAATAAAAATGTCTTCAATTATTCATGAGGAAAAATATGGTAACAATTTAAGATGTGCTCCTTTATCAAACAATACTGTTTCCCGGCATATTACAATACTCGCAGATAATGTAAAATTCCTATTGTTAAACAGGTTGAAAGATTCCTCATATTTCGCAATTCAGTTGGATTAATCCACTGATGTTGCTAAACTTGCTCAGCTTCTTGTTTATGTTAGATACTGTTACGATGGTGATATTTTGGAAGACTTTTTATCCTGCGAGCCTCTGAAAGGAAGAACGACTGGTGAGGAAATTTTCAATGTTGTAAATAAGTTTTTCCAAACAAACTCCATTTTATGGTCCAATTGTGTAGCAATTTGTACAGATGGTGCAAATGCATTAGTTGGCAAAAGTGTTGGATTTAAGGGTAGAGTTAAAGAGATTGTTCCACATATAGCTTTTTCACCACTGCATTATACATAAAGAATCCTTAGCTGCAAAATCACTAGAGCCAACTTTAAATAAAGGACTTCATCCCCCATGAATGTTGAGAACCTACTGTAATATTATCACATTGTATTGATACCTTAAAGCAGCAGTTCTCAACCAGTGTTTCTCAATACAACGGTGTGCCACAAACAGCCAGGACATGTTTGCATGTATTTTTGGCTAATCAACCTCTTGGATTATTATTATATAGGTGTGTCGCCAAAAATTTTAATAATAGCTTGTAAAAAATGTAGTAAATTTTTTAAAGAATTTTTATCTTTCTATAGTGTAATTTTTAACAATAAAAACTACATTTCGGCTCAAACTCTTCCTTATTAAACACGACTCCTCCTCTTTTTAGTTTGGCGGATTGTAGCATGCAGCATTCGCACATGTGAGCATTGACCATCATGTGCCTCACAACAGGAAAAAGGTTGAGAACTGCTGCCTTAAAAATCACATGTATAACTGCAGCATTTCATCTGTGAAACTCTTATGAGTAAAGTTTGGAAATGGACTATTAATTTTAAGCTACACCTGATACTTACCCCATCTGATAAAATGTATTCCTTTTCTTGTGGAGATAATAGTACCTTCTGCAGGATTGATTTTGCTTTGTCCCACTTCTCATATAATGCCCATCCAATCAACTCGTATGTTCTCCTAACTGGATCATTTTCTGGCAATGCTTTACTAAGAGTTACAAAGGTCTTCCCAATCAAATGGTAAGGATTCCTCAAATCAAAGTGATCATCAAAAAACTCATTTCTTATATATCTAACTCGTACCTTCACCTGGAAAACAATTATTTTAAAAATCTTAGTAAGTTTTGTCAAATAAACATACAATAATAATAATAGGTTTTCAATCCTTAGATCAGTATTAATTGACCAGGGAATATACACAGAAAGTGTGGTGGTTTTCCATTGCCTTCTACACAAGACACATACAGAAGGGAGGAGGGAAACCTGATACCGGCATTAGCATACTCTTATGAGGAGCACCAAGGGGACCAACTGCTTAACGTCCTTTCCGGAGGACGGAGTGCTGATTTGTGCATTCTACTCATTTTCGTTTCCTCCTTCTCTTAGTTTGTACACAAACAAATAGCAGGATTTGTGCTTGCTGCCCCTTTGAGCAGGGGATGAGTAGCAGCTAATGTCCTAACCACACCAATGGAATCCCAAAATAAACACAACATTCAAATTTCACAAGCAAAACAAATAATTTGTGGTATGTGAGAAAAGCCATGAATAAACAGAACTGGATAAGCACCTGAAAGTGTACTATGAAATACCTATTTACAATCATCTTTTATTCAAATGGAGATGTATCAAAGCAAAATGGTACTTGCATATTTTCCGCAGGACCCTTATGTGGCGCAGTGAGTGACAGGAAATGGAACTATGTGGATCTCCCTGCTGGCATGGAGAGGGTGACATTCATTTAAGGCAAATGGAAATAGAATGAACCCACCAACCAACGTTACCCAACCAGGTCAGAGAAAAAGCAAACGTTCTTTATATAATTTTGTGTTCATTTTATTAAAAATTATAAAATAAAAATAGATGAACAAAACCTTACCCAAACCCCAGTTGGAGAAAAAATAGCAAGCTCCCCACAGCAGTTACAGGTTTTTCTTATAATTAACGTGTTTTAAACTTTTTTATGGAAATAAACTAAACCAACCAACATTTTAACCCAACCCAGTTGGAGAAAAAGCAAACGTTATTTCCATAACAAAGTGTTAATTTTATTAAAAATTTTAAATGGAAATATAACGAACCAACCAAAACAACGTTAACCAACCTGATTGAAAAAAAAACTCTCGAAGCAGAGAAAACCCCACATAGTTCCATTTCCCATCACTCACGGCGCCATGAAGGGTCCTGTGGAAAATATGCCAGTACCCAAAAATTTTAATACCCATTCCTTAAAACTATCTTCAAGGAATTCCCCACCAATTTTTATATTTGCTAAATATTCTCTATCCCTTCCCATCAATTAGTTCCCCTTCTTTTGAAAGTTACATAAAAACATTACAAACTGCAAATCATTCCACCTTCATCATAGTATCCACATTTAATCCTGTCAATTTCAATTTTTTATTGCCTAAGACCGCATCACAATTTAAACGTTTTAATGGAGAAAATAATTTTTCATTTGATTTGAAATTTCTATTTATCTTTCCTTAAGTGAAATGAATTATACTGTGGTTTACAAATTTTTTAAAAAGAACTGAACTGAAGTATTTTACCTTTGGATTTTGAGAAATATCATTAATAAAAAGAGGCACAAGAAGACTATTCTATTGAGAAATTTTCATTATATTTATTGTTGTTTATAAATGAAATTAATTTTCTAATCAAAGTTTATTGCAAGTAAGTGAGCCAAAAAGTTCAAAAAAATAAGGTGAAAAATCCAACCTATACTCTATTATTGTAAGAAACTTTGATTGAAAAACTAATATCGTCCATAAACAACAATAAATATTTTTTAAATTCACATGGTTGAATAGCAAAACCAAGCTAAAATGGATATGAAATACAACCAACGGTAAATATAATTTAAGTGTTAGATAAGTCATTCAAGATGTAACATGTACAGTTTATTGCTACATCAACAGTCAGGATGTTTCATAATATGATAGAAAATGCTGTTTAGAAAAGATTACCTCTTCTTCAGGTTCGTCATTTTCAACAATGTCAACTTCCCATGGCTCTAATTTCCCACTTTTCAAGAAGTTATGGCAAGCAAACAAACCTAGACAAGATGTTATAGGGTGTTCCCAGTCTTCTTGAAGCATTTGGAAAGTAGCCACTTTCGCAGCATCTGAATTATGAATAAACTTGTAGAAAGTGAACATATTTTACAAGATCATCAGATCCAGCTGGACATATTATTACCTTTGTAGCGTTCCTTTCTTAATAATGTATCCATGATCAAATTTGAACAATAATAATCTGGAAATATTCCGTAATTAAGGCGATCATTAAGAATTCTTATAATCGTATCAAATTTTCCCATTGCAAGATAGGCTCTTATAACAGCATGTGAAGTGGAGGGTAACATCCTGCTGGTGTTGGGACTTAAACGAAGCTTGTATATAAGATCTTCTAACTCATCAGCGTGGCTTTCATCTATTACTCTGTTGGAAAACTAAATATGTATAATAATTTTTTATAATCACGAAGCTAGGTAACAGATCAAAGCAAACTTAATGATCAAGATAAATACCAAGTCGATGTCAATGGCGCTCGCAGTCCCTTTATTTTGAAACCTCTGCTCCAGCTCGTAGTACATATCGTCTAAGGGAAGAATAAATCTTTAAAAATCCTTCTAAAATCATTAAAATTGGTATTTTTCTAAAATTATTTACCTAAATTGATCTTTGTCATGAGTGATGACTTCAATCTTTGATCCCATGCGTCCTGGCATTTGTAGGCCTCGGATAAAAAGTTCCTCTTTCCTTTAACAAAAACATAATGTTACAAAGTGTTTATGCAGACTTAATAAACCATAATAAATGTGTAAAATAATTACCTAATAGAAGACATTTTCGACTGCCGCTCAAAAGTATACGGCTAATAGTATTCATATTTTTAAATGAAAATTTTTTGCTATACAGCAGGTTTAATAACGACTAGGAAAACGGAAAGTCTTTCAAATTAACCTAAAACAGCCAAATTATAACAGCCATTGCATAATAATTTGACGATTAGTACAAAAGATACAATCGAACCATACACAGCATTTATTGTGTGAAGTTGGCAGAAGTTTGTTACAATACAATCGCATATATATGCGATATCCCGATAGACAAAGAAGAAACGAAGTTTTTTCAAAACCTTCGCAAATAAATGAAAGGCAATGGAGTCCTGTACCCATTGTTAGGATGAAAATCCGCTTTTATGACCGTTAAGGTAGCTTTTATTTAGCAATATATGATCAGAAGAGCATACAGTTTCCAAATATGAAATAATTTGTCTTATATGAGTGGGCGTGGTTCTAAACATACAAAAATTTCGAAAATGACAAAATTTTGAATTTTTTGGTTCCGACGGGATGGGTTTCGCAGTAATACTGCATCATCAGGCTTGATTATGAAGTAATACAGCGAAACAGGTCGGATTGAAAAAATCTTGTCTCCACCACATAGTACTCCATAGTGCCTGTAATATTTCTAAAATTCCATATAGGTTAAATGATATAAATATTTTAAGGAACTGCGAGAAAACTTTAGAGGCTCAAACTCAAACCGTAGCATTCTGATATTGGATACTAGTAGTTGGTGCTTGCGTTCTGCAAGTATATCATCTCAACATAAAAAACATTCATATTTCATCATTACAAATATTTTTTTAATTCTAAAGATTTCACCTCCGTAGCGATTTCCGTTTTTCCCTTATGCAAAAGTAATACATTAAAACAATCACAAAACTTTGCAATTTTAAGAATTTTATACTTTCTCCATTATGGAGTACTAATGCTACACATTTCTACCAAATTTTAAAGTTGTAGTATTTCTATAAGTGAAATAATATTTTTTCAATTGTTTAAATTTTAAACATTTTTAACGGCCGCCGCAATATGTTTATGGAAAGATTCAAATGTTTATTTGTGCAAATGCAATACTCTGTACATAACTTGAAAATTTCAGCTTTTTAGCTCATCCCGTAATGTCTAAACAGTTATCTATTTGTTTAAACTTTAAATATTTTTAACTGCCAAAAAAATTAAAATATCAAACTTTGTATAATCCCTATTTCGTTTTTTTACGAATTCTACTTATAAAAAATATTTCAACTCCGTAGCACATGCGGAAATACATAAACCTTGAAAATTTGTTTAAACAATTGCGAATTTTTAGCGGCCGCATTGTTGCATTTTTTCATGATTTTCGTTTTTTCTAGTCAGTTTTACACAAAATCCTACCTATGAAAAAAATTTAAAATCTCCAGCACATCTGGAAGTGCCTAAACATTAGTATCCTCCTATATGTTATCATTCTATATAGACGTTCCTTACAGAGGAGGAGGATATAACATACTATACTGCAAGAATTTCATCTCACCTTGAAAAAACAATCATTTTTCAGACAGATATTTCATAATTACAAATATTCTTTTAATTCTAAAAATTTCAACTCCGCAGCGTTTTTCGTTTTTCCCACATGTAAAAACAATAGTTTTAAAAAATCCACAAATGTTGCAATTTTAAAAACTTTATACTTTCTCAATTATGGAGTCAAATTTTAAAGTTGTAGCACTTCTAGAAGTAAAATAATATTTTTCTAATTGTTAAAAATTTAAACATTTTTAACGGCCGCCGCAATATATATATATGGAGAGATTGAAATGTTTATTTGTGCAAATGCACTGTTCTGTAAATAATTTGAAAATGCAGCTTCCTAACTCATCCCGTAGTACCTAAAAAATTATTAAACTTTAATGTCCAAATGTGGTAAAACAACCCCTAAAAATTAACAATTTTAAAATTTTCGATTTTTATAGTTGGTTATGAGAAAGTTCTATAATCTTGCAAAATTTCAGCTTCCTAAACTTATTAGATTGGTCTACACACTGGATTGCGTTTTCCCATGCTGACTTATGGGAGATATTCCGGAGTCTCTGGAGTCGAACCCAAGACACTGTAAGCAAAAGTGACAATAATTCCTAATAGATATTGCGGCCATCTAGCAACACTGAAAATTTCAATCTTCTAGCTTACCGGCAAGTGCCCATAATTAATTTACAAAAATGGCGCAATGCTTTTCTTATGGGAAAAAACGAAATTTTCGCAATTTCTGTAGTCGAACTCATGTCATTTAGGTAAGAAGTCTCATTTTATCTGAAAGTTTCTCTATCATATCTACAAAAACTAAAACTTTCAGCTCTCTAGCGTTAGTAGTTTGGGCTGGACATTAGTATCGTCGTCTTTGTTATATCCTCCTCCTCTGTAAGAGTCGTCGATATATAATGACTAGTAGTTGATGCTTGCATACTGCAAGCATTTCATCTCAACATAAAAAAACATTCATTATTCATCTTTCATCATTACAAATATTTTATTAATTCGAAAGATTTCACCTCCTCAGCGATTTTCGTTTTTCCCACATGTAAAAATAATAGTTTAAAACAATCCCCAAATGTTGAAATTTTAAACATTTTACACTTTCTCCATTATGTGGTACTAATGCTACACATTTCAGCCAAATTTTAAAGTTGTAGCACTTCTAGAAGTAAAATAATATTTTTCTAAGAATTTAAAATTTAAAGATTTTTAACGGTTGCCGCAAAATATATATATGAGGAGATTGAAATGTTTATTTGTGCAAATGCACTGTTCTGTAAACAATTTGAAAATCGCAGCTTCCCAGCTTATCCCGTAGTTAAATTTAAACAATTAGAAAAATATTATTTTACTTCTACAAATGCTACAACTTTAAAATTTGGTTAAAATGTGTAGCATTAGTACCCCATAATGGAGAAAGTGTAAAAATTTTAAAATGGCAACATTTGGGGATTTTTTAAACTATTATTTTTACGTGTGAGAAAAACGAAAATCGCTGCAGAGTTGAAATCTTTAGATTTAAAAGAATATTTGTAATGACGAAATGTCTGTCTGAAAAATTAATGTTTTTTCAAGGTGAGATGAAATACTTGTAGTATGCAAGCACTACCTATAGTATGTTATATGAATGTTATATCCTCCTCCTCTGTAAGATTCGTCGATATATAATGATAACATATATATAGGAGGATACTAATGTTTAGGCACTTCCAGATGTGCTGGAGATTTGAAATTTTTTCTTAGGTAGGATTTTGTGCAAAACCGACTAGAAAAAACGAATGCGGCCGCTAAAAATACGCAATTTTTTAAACAAATTTTCATGGTTTATGTATTTTCGCATGTGCTACGGAGTTGAAATTTTTTTTATAAGTAGAATTCATAAAAAACGAAATAGAGATTATACAAATTTTGATATTTTAATTTGTTTGGCAGTTAAAAATTCTTAAAGTATAAACAAATAGATAACTGTTTAGACATTACGGAATGAGCTATGAAGCTGAAATTTTCAAGTTATGTACAGAGTAGTGCATTTGCACAAATATACGTTTCAATTTTACCATATATGAATTGCGGCGGCCGTTAAAAATTATTTAAATTTAAACAATTAGAAAATATTATTTGACTTCTAGAAGTCCTACAACTTTAAAATTTTGCTAAATTTTGTATCATTAGTACCCCATAATGAAGATAGTGTAAAATTTTTTAAATTGCAACATTTGGGGATTGTTTAAACTATTATGTTTACATTTGGGGAAAACGAAAGTCGCTGTGGAGTTGAAATCTTTAGAATTGAAAGAATATTTGTAATGATGAAATATCTGTCTGAAAAATGAATGCTTTTTCACTGTGAGATAAAATGCTTGCAGTACGCAAGCACCAACTACTAGTATGCTATATCCTTCTCTGTGAGAAACGCCGATATATAATGATAGCTAGGAATCTCCAACAATTAAGAAAATAAAAAGGAGCTTAACTAAGAAGACAAGACGAAACTGAGCGTAAAGTGTTTATAATAGTCGCCGGTAGGTGATGTGGTGGTGGCAGCTAAAACATTAGTTTTAAAACTATCTTTTAAACGATGCATTATATGGGAAAATGTTTTGAACAAAGGTTGTAGAAAACTAAATTTCCTACAACTTTTATTCCTTTTCTTATATAAATCCATCTAATATTAAAGCAAATATAAAAAAAATCGTATGTGACAAGAGAAAACCCGATATACTCCCTCTTTCGCTTGACCGGTTTTTGTCTAAAAACTAATCAGTTTTTAACAGAAATGTCAAATATAAAATTTCGCGTTGACCTGATAAATAGTTTTTGAGTTAGAGCATCCACAAAATTCCAGCCAAAGCCACCTACAGACATCGAGAAAACAATCAAAACGTATTCAGGGGACCTTAAAACATGTATTTCCGTTGAAATCTCGAATTCGATTTTTTCGTGAAAACAATAATTTCTGTATACCTCGTATATGGAAAAAGTAACAATTTGTGGAAACTGGGTATAGTTATTTCGATACTTATCTATTACGTGAGCACCACCTCCGCAGCGCCCAAAGGGGCGTGATATGGAACTACAATGCGCTAAATGTGGCGAGATTTGGAATTACGTGGAGCTGTCCTCCATTGGAACTCTGCTGGTCCAGGGAAGGGAAATTTGAACTTTAAGGATAATTTTATTCGACCCCACCGGGTTGGATAAGTTGGTGGAAGTGTTTTTCAATACTCCTCACGTTCACTATGTTCAGAGGCGTCTCAATTTAAAGAAGAAAGAAGGGATAAAAATTTCATTTATAACGGTACCTATCCCTTCTTTCTTTTTTCTTTGAATTGAGACGCCTCTGAACACAGCGAACGTAAGGAGGATCGAAAAACTCTTCCACAAACTTACCCAACCCGTTGGCGCCGAGTGAAATTGTCGTTCGTTCAAATTTCCCTCCCATGGCCCAGCCCTGTTCCAATGTAGTACTCAAAGACTACTATCCCTACGGGTAGGGATACGAAGAAAGTATCGATACTTTACTCATATCTATAATTTCCTTTCGATACCAAGTTCTTTTGTACTCGATTCTTTTCTTTCGATTTTCTACTCATATGTGTATATTTTTCTCAGTATCGAATCAAATGTGTACGTGCAGTAACAAAAGTGAGGCGCAATTTGAGGGATGTAAAATCGTCCACGTCTAGGCGCTACTATTCGTGTAGTGTACAAATCTTCAAGAAGTTTACCATGGCACCTCCAAAGAGTAATATTTGGAAGTTTTTCAATAGAATTAACAAGGACACTGCGATTTAAAAACATGCAAAGGCTCAAGCTAATATCCATTCCTTGATTAGAAGTGAGGCATCAAGCAGGGTCACAGACAGTGATTCCTCTGAATACAGAATCCGAGTATACTTTTGGAGCCACAACAAAGTATTGGGCCATGGCAAGCAAAAAAAGAAAACAAATACCTTTGAGGAAAGAGATGAGCTGTCTGTGTATTTATTAAATCCAGTTTCTCCTCTGATCCTTTGAAGACCTGGGAAGATATGAAGTGTGTTTTCCCCAATCTTGACCAGCTCTCACGAGCGTACTTGACAATTCCTGCCATATCGATGCCTGCAGAACGTCTCTTTTCTAAGGCGGGGGCAACCGTAACGCAATCCAGGAATCGATTAACGGGAAGCCGCCTGGAAAAGCTCATGTTTTTGGGAGATTGCACAGAGGAGGAGTGGGGGGTGTATATTTTATTGTACTTTGAAGAATGTGCCTTAATGTTTTCAATAAATATAATATTTTTAATTGTTTTGATTTGATTGTTACTCATAGACGAATGCTCCTTCCCTTATGTTCAATAAATGTGTAATTTTTTGCTTGTTTTGATTCGATAACTACTAATAGACGTATGTGCCTTTATTTATATTCGATGAATGTACCTAATATTTTTAATCGTTCCGATTCGATACTTACTCATATCTGTACATAAGGCGTGATACTTTTGTGGTATCGATACTTTTCATTCGATACATCATATGAGTAAGGTATCGATTCTTTCGTTTCGATATCGTATCCCTACCTACGGGTCTACGGAAAGACCGGAAACTTAATGGTATAATCGATGCCCAGGTTTTCACGTATGGCGACACGTAGTTGTACCGGGAAAACTTGGAACTACGTGTTAACGATGGGACTATGGGACTATGGCTCGCTATCGTGACGTCACCACGGGGTGTCGCATACCCCCTTCCCCTCCCGTTTTAATACGATATAATCAGGGGTGCCGGTGGTGTAATGGTTAGGACGCTGGCTGCTACTCGCCTGCTGCTTGAAAAGGCATCGGGTACGAATCCTGCGCCAGTAGGATTTTTCCAAGGTCGCCCGGCCCCGTTTGTGTGGTTTGAGGAGACCGCGCAAATTCAGCTCTCCTTCGGAAGGGACGTTAAGCTGTTGGCCCCCCTGGTGTTCTTTGTAAGAGCAGGCAAATGCTGGCACCGGGTTTCACTCCTCCCTTCCCCGGCTATTCATTGCACTACCTATGAGATACCCGCTGTGCGTAGGACAGAGGCGAATCGGCTGGCGATTCTAATTCAATACGATAATCGTAACAGATACTATAAATTGGATGGATAGAAGAATTCGACGTAAATGAAAGAATGTTGAATTGCATTTAAGAAATCAAATTTATTTGCGTACATCACACATTGCAGTACTACTCCCCATAATTACAAATCTCGCCACATTTAGCGTCTTATAGTTCCGTATCTCGCCCATAAATGGGCGCTGCGAGCGTGGTGCACACGTAACCGATAACTTTTCGGCGATAAGTAGCGTTTTTTCTTTAAATAATTTTAAAATATGTTTGAATCGACCTATGAAAACGAGATTTTGTCGTTCGTTTGTGTAGAAGAATGAAGTTTATTATTCTCGCTGAGAAGTATTCCTAAGATTTAGTCTGCCTCAGTGGTCCGGAATGCATTCTCAGTTTTGTTATGTATTATTAAGCTACACGGCTACACCTCTAATAGCGCAAGGTCATCTAAGAATGCACCTCTCAGAGGTTGCCAAAAGGTGACCTGAAATGTTTCGAAAAATTAATATAAAAAACTCATACCTCTAGAAATATGGATCTAACAGAATATCAGAGAAATATGTTAATCATAGTTTTCGTTGCTCAACAAAATGGAAATGTTTTATCCCGAGGCAAGAGTTTAAGTTGGAGACTCCTTCAATAGTTGTCACCAGAGACGTTTTAAACAGCCAGTACAAAAAAAATGGTATTTGTAAGTACCGAATTTTCTTCTTCCTGATTTTTTTTTCAGTTTTTCCTCTAAAACAAGTAGTTGACGCTTTTTATTTTGTATCTTGACACAGTCTTAATCTTCAGAGTTGAGTGCACTTACTTAGTTGCAGAATTGGTTAAATCGAGAAATGGGATTTCTAGTAATTTGCATTCACAACCTACCAAAATATTATATGATCGCGAACTATCATCATTTACATTTCTACACTTGATGTAAACCGTTTGTTTACTTTTGCAACCTCGGTAGCTTACATTTTATCACAACACTTCTAACTTGTAACTTTATATTACGAGCGCGAGTAGCAGGTTGAGAACCTCTATAATATGTTATTCCTGTTTTAGGGAAAGAATTTTATCCGAACTCAAAAATTGTCAACTTGTTATCAATATAGCTGAGGTAAACCAAATATTTCGTTCTTAGGTTTTTTTTATGTTTTCTTTTTGTCACAGATGTCTCAAACAACGATCGTTTTTTGGAGTTACAAATTTAAATGTTGGCAGCTCTCCATTTCAGAATGTCATGTGCTGTGATGTTTACACGGGGTCGGCACTCGGATAGCAAAACTGGGACCGCCTGGAGCCAGGGTGGGGGTAATATAACAAAACGCACTACAGCGCTGAGGGGAAGTACGGGAGTTGGGGAAGTAGGTAGGCGGGCGCTTACGCTTGTTTACTGTTTGCGCGCGCTTATGATGGTTTCAAAGTGTTCTCAAGTGTTCTCACGTGTTCTCAAGTGTTCTAACGGTTACCACGGATTTGAATCAGCGTCTGTTGTGTTGTTGGGAAGTGTTGCAAATTTCGTTATGGTTTGGCCACCGTGTTACATCCCGAGTTGTAGGGAACAGGAGGTTACACGAGTTAGGTAAGTATTTTGACATGATTAATTTATTCAATGTATGCAAGGGAATGTAGCTCGTAAAGCATTCAATGGGTTGCCTTTAACTAGGGTTACCATATTCTAATGCCCCAAAACCGGGACATATCTAGTTTTGAAGAGACTAAAACCGGGACAAAATCGGGTCGTTGTTTATAAAAGCTAACTTGTACTAATGGTGTACAGTTATTTTATTCTTTTATTGTAATTACAAAATAAAGCTATTACTTGCTTTTGTGGCGGTGGGTTTTAGTACCAAACCCTGGAGTACCGAGTTCGTATCTCGATACCAGTGAAGTTCCTGAACCCTTCTTGGCCCGCCAAGTAATTCCTCGGGGGCCCCGGGAAAACTTGAATAATAACGGATGATATCTGTCATCCGGTGCCATGGTTCTGAATGTGTTTAAAGTCATTGGGCAGTGATAGTTGCACGGTTCCGCCATATAAAATACCATGATTTCTTTAGTTCATTTAAATATGTAACACTTGAAGTGAAGCAACAGATTTACATTTTGACGATTTCTTTAAAAATGCTAATTATATACAATAACATTTTAGTATAAAATATAAGTAGATCAAATTGTCATTTTAATGGGGTGGAAACTGCATTTAAACAAGCTGTCTCCCATAGTAGAATTTGGTCTAATAAAGCACAAATACTATAATTGCACCTACCTCTCAAATTCACAGCCACACGGAGCGTGCACTGTACCACTGTACTGACAATGAGATGGGAAGAGTTTCTCGTTTAGTTCGGCTTCTAACACAGGGATTCGGCCAAGTGACAAACACTCAATAGTCAGTCAAGAGTCTTCGAGGATGCGTGGTGGAGGAAAAACTGTCGAACCACTATAAGAGTTGCTCGATGCATTTCTCGCTTCGGTCGACACAATTGATAACATTTGATACAATGTTTTCGATATACACATTTCTCGCTGCGTATTTCTCCTTCTAGTGAACAGCGGGCCTAACCGAGATATTCCGGGACATTTCAGTGTCAGCCGGGACAAATTTGCTAACCGGACGGGACACCGGGACAGACCCTTCAAACCGGGACGTATGGTAAGCCTACCTTTAACCATCATAGTAAGAATATGATGCCACAACGATTCTTGTATTGGCATCAAAATTGTATCGAGGTGCATTAATTTTTAATAGGTTAATATATCTATTCCCTTATTGCCTACGGATAAGTACATATTGCATCAAATACTCATGTGTTTGGATGTTTGAACGAGCATTCACATTTTGAACGGTGGCGTTATTGCAATCGTCATTAATAAAACTTAAAATAAATGTTTCTCATAGGAGAAACAGAAAAGTGTAAGGGCATTTGGACCCATTATGATATTTATTAATATTTAGAAAAGCCTGAGTGTGAAATACGCAAGATCGGCAAGAGGATGTATATTTTTAAATGATGAATCCAGGTTCCCTCATCCCACTTCCGACTCAAATCGGCGATTCGATGTTTGGATGAGGCTGATTGGGGATCCTAAGCATGGACCGAATGCATGTGTACAAAAACAGAAGAATTTGCCTGAAGCATTTCTCGCGGGAGAATTTTATTGAAGGCACCATGAAACTTCGGAAGGATTCCATTCCGAATTTATATAACTGTAATCTATTACTTCTTCCTTAAAATATTTTTGAATGTTCCTTTTATTACATCAATAATGTTTGGAATGTATTATTTTCACTTATGATGTGCTGCTAAAGAAGCTCTTATGTGATATCCATTCATGTTTATACTATGTCAACCTTGTCCTATATTTGTTTCTACAGATCAATGGACCAATAATATTATTGTTATTTTTTGTAAATTGATTTGCCATGTTTTTTTCTTAATAAACGTGTAAAGATATATCTTTTCTTTTAAAAGTGTGTACCAATTCCCACCTAAACATTTGATGGGTAAATTGTTTTCAGAACTGTAAAAAATTGATGGAGGATCATTGCGCCAAATTAATGGAATAATTAAACTATTTGATTTACGGTAAATCGGCTGCCCCTACGAAAAGTGGGCAGCGGGTGGGGGAGCAGAGGAGTGGTGAGGGAGAAGAGGGGAGGGGGCGGTAGAGGATCGGTGGGGGAGCAGAGGGGGGAGGGAGAAGCGTCTGCTTACGTAGCTCGTTGCCTGGCAACGTCTTCGACCAATGGGAGGGCCGTAACAAAACGCACTGAAGCGACGGAGGGGTTGTAGGGGTAAGGTTTAGGCTGTCCCCGTTTTATAACGATGAGTGTCGCGACCCTGGATGTTTACAAATTCACGTACTCTGATGGTTGACAGTAGTTTTTGTTAATTCATATATTTTTAGGTTGCAGTTGACATGGTCTTCACTTCCTTAATTCTTTATCATGCCCTGATACATTAACTGTATATTGATAAAAATGGAATCAAATGTTGTGTCTGATATTGCTATGAATGAGATAGTTACTATTGCTACGTTGTTACGTGACAAAGGTGACAGAATTTTAAATTTCTCTTGTAAACTGTCTCTTACAGTTGATTTTTTGGTGAAACTCAATGAAGCATTTGACATGATTGTAGATAACATTGAAACGACTTGTTTTCAAGTCATAAATACGAACAATTCTACTATAGAATTTCTTCACGATCTTCAGTTTTTGCATGATTTTGTTCAAAAAGTCTTAGGTCTTCGATTATGGAGTAAAACGTTTGACAATAGATGTCTAGTCAATTTGGAGAAATTCCGTGCTCTTCGTATCCTAGATATTTATGGTGTTTCTGTGCAAACTATTGGATTATGCCCAATTAGAGATAAGCTGAGATCGTTAACTTGTAGACGAACCAACTTACGAGATTTGAAGATCCTGTTAGAATCAGAAACTTTGGAATACGTTGATTATGAAGAAGAAATACTTGAAAGCAAGAGAACTTGGTTCTGCCTTGAGGAGATCTTTTTGCCTGATAACAACATTGAATATCTAGGACACTCTCTACGTTATGCACCAAACTTGAGAATCATTGATTTAAGTCATAATAATTTGATGGACATATCAGACCTTGATCACACTAATCAGAACCTAGAATGGTTGAATGTTTCCTATAATAGGCTCAATCAACTTCCAACTTTAAGTCGTTGTACCAAGCTGAAAGTTTTACTCGTAAGTGAAAATTGGCTGGATGATTTAAAAGGTGAGATAAAATGAAATTTACTGAACCCTTGCTTTGTGTCATATATTGAAAGATACTTCTGCTTCTATGATATAGAGAGTGGATATGTATTTATCTTCAATAAATATAGTTCATACTTAAGTTATACATAAAAGACTGCAGTAATTTTTAACACCTTATAATATGGCAAATGAGTTGACAGTGTGCATAATATATTTGTTTGTCAACAAAATAAATATGGTGTTAAAGACCATTGTTGTCGTGTATGACCTTCATGAATTTAGGCCATTATCTAGCAAATGAAAGTAGGAATAATAATAAAAAGTCAAATTATCAAGCCTAATTAAAACTGCATATCTACAAACCTTTCTTTTTCCATTGCAGGGCTTGAGCAAATGCCCACTTTACAACATGTTGATGCATCCAGGAATCTTATTAAGGAACATAGCAATCTAGCTGCTTTGATGAATTTACCATTGTTGGAGAGACTTCAGCTTGAAGGAAATCCTGTTACATTCAAAAGAGGACATCGCCTTGCAACAATTGCACACTTAAGTCCTTCAGTGGTAACTTCACGAATTGTGAGTGTTTCCAAGACAAGTTTTTCAACCTTGCCTTTGTAGATTCTTATAGGTTGCGAAGGTCATCTTAATTGGTCTCTGAAACTATATGAAATTTAAAAATGTAAGTATTCTCTTCCATCACTCTAGACCTGTGGTGTACAACCTGTGGTCTGCTACTTGATTTCAGGTGGCCCGCAGATCCTTCAAACTATTTTCACTTGTGAATTTTACTAACCCATCAGCTTACCTAACTGTCGAATCTTTAGGGAGGAAGATAATTATTGAAAGGTGAAAAAGATAGCTTTAGAATGGAAATTCAACCTACCATAAGTATAAAAGAGGGAAACGGAAGATTGACGTAATGATCCACCTATAAAATGTTTTAATTTTGACCAGTTTCGTTACAAGATAACAACATCCTTAGGGGCCATCCTTAAATGATGTCCACCCCCCCCCCCCCTCCCATGTCACAAAACCTTGTCCTTTTTAATTTAGTCATATTGGTTATATAAAATTAATGATATGTCCAGACATAATTTGTACAATGTTTCATCTGTTATTACATGAAAGAAATTCAATACATTCAAATAAAATTATTGCTTTTTATAAGTACATATTATAGATAATGAAATACTTAAATGCAGCAGATATTCCATTGTATGCAAATACAATACTAATTAATATAAAAATTACATGTATGTACTCTTTAAACAATGTCTGGCAACTCCAACAATGTACGAAGTTTATGCTTTTATAACTTCCAGATTAACCCATCTCTATTTTTGTAACTTCACTAACTATGGAATACATTCATTAAAAGCAATAACAATTAATAAAAAATTAAAAAATGGATATAAACAAAATGAAAAATTTGAACAACTTAGAAATTAAAATTCTTTCCATGGTGTTCGGAAAATCTCATCCATACTATAAATATGCATATTATTTGAATCTCCATCATCTGTATTATATTTTATTTCATTCAAATCCAAATCTTCTTCATCAATCCATTCTGCATATTGAACATTTTCCTGGTTTGTTATAATAGCCATCATTTCACGCTGTCGTCTAGCAGCAATACGAATTGGCCTAACTCTTTCCTGAATTTGTGGCATGGTCTCTGTCTGCTTATGTATCTTATAGTGTTTCTGTAACATGACATTTGAAGCAAAATACAGATTGCATATTCTATTTCTTAATTCCTTTTGAATAGATGGGCAGTATAGATCATATGGCATAATTTTGAAACTTTTGGCAGATCTTGGTAATATTTCTTCCAAATCAATACTACTTGCAATGAAAACAGATGGATACTTCAAATTAAGACCTTGCTCATCTGTTGATAATGGAGCTTTTAAACCTTCATTTGTCTGTTTGATTGGAATCGGTGGAGGTAGGAATCGTTCCCTTAAAATACTGAAAATTGAGCTTCGAGGTGCTGAACAACAGTTTGTGTCTCTGCACTTCACAATCTGTGTAAAATATTGGCTAGTCCTCAAATGCTTTGATGACCAAACAGCATCTGCTGTCAACAAATTTTCAGGATTAATCTCTGAATTTTCTGGACTTATATATTTGGCTACAGTTGGAAATCCATCAATTACCATTTGCCCTCATATTTCTGCCAATGTATTGCCACAATATTCAAAGTTTTCTTTTTCAAGGTCATCATTAATCGTTTTGCCTTGTGAATCAAGATGGTTTCCATAATGCTCATGAGGAAGAATAACTCCAGACAGTTCCTTACTTAAAGGTGCCATCTTTCTCTCAACACGATTGAAAGAACTCCTGCCAGGTGCATTGGTTGCAATAAAAAGGGCATCCAAATTATATTTTAAAAAGTGATTGATTCCAACATCAATTACCTTCTGGTATCGAGGATTCTCATCAGGGCCACCATCCACAGTAAAAATTACCACCGGTTTTACTTCGTTCTGAAACCTTGTGATACTTTCAAATTCGGGTAACTTCAAAAGTATTTCAAAGTCAAATGCATGTGAAAATGCTGTTGAAGAAGAGTGCTTACCGGATCTGATAGCTATAAAGGTTGGGCCTGAACATCCTACTGCAGTTGGATCACCATTTCCATTTTTTTAAATTTCAATTCCAGCATAAACTGAAGGTATCAACTTATGCCTGGCAGCTACAACCCAATCATGATCAGGTAAACTTACTCGATACTCAACATGCATGACCAATGGAGATTGCTCCTTTGCTGCTGTTAAGCCAAGTGGCACTCGAGCCTTATCATCTTGGCTCAAGAAGCATACTTCATCTGGTCCAAGAATTGAAGCAATTTCTTCCAAATGATTAATAGTTACTCTGCAGAATTGCCCATCAACATGTTGGAAGTGTGCATCATTTTGAGCTTGACTGGGACAGTGATAACATGCTGTTTCCCTTCTAAAGATGAACTGCATTTAGGAAGTAAGCGAACATAAACGCCATTTCGACTTGTATTAAAGCTGATCTTATTTAATTCTTCAGTAAGCTCATCTAAAGTTTTGATACCTCTCAAAGAATCTTCATTTCGTCGTTCATGTGATGCAGAACCATGGATAGCTATATTAATAATAGCTTTTAACAACTCTGGCTGATCCAGTTCAACTCTTGGTATACCTACTGTATCTCTCCTCTTTAAAACTTCTTTAGTTTTTGGATTCTTTTCACAAATTTCTTCTAGTTTTCTTTTTCTTTCATCTCTTGATTTTTTCTGTCGTTGTTGGTCAGATGTTTTTATTTTAAGCTCTCTTTCGAGTTCTCTTTTCTTTTTCTCGTTTTCTTTGAGTTTTTCGAGTTGTTCATTAGTAAGTTGTCCACAACTCTTTCTTTTATAAAGTCCTACTAAATCACTGTTTATTATATCTATTTTTTTCTTAGTTCATCTTGTACTTTTGTTTTTGGTTTATTGACAATATCTACAATGCAAGATGTAGAAGATTGTTCTTTAGGAATACTAGTTGATTTCTCAGGAACTACACTTTGAGCTTTTTTCTCCAAAGTAGTGATATTTGATACTCTTGATTGTTTTTCCAAAAAGCATAATAAAGTTCCTTTATTTTTCACTGCTAAAGCTTCATTTTCTTTAATGATGGAGGTCACTATTGATGGTAAATTCTGCATTTTTTTAATACGATTCCAAATTTTTACAGTTTCTTGCTGCACATCCTTTGGTTTCTTTGATGGTTTTGCCTTTATGTATGACTTAAATAATGATTGAAATAGTTCACCTTTGTCCATTCTGTAAATAAGAGGATAATTATTTTATATTTACATAAATATAGATATTGTACAAATCAAGTCCATAATATTTAAAAGCCTTAAAAAGAATAGGCTCTTATTATTTTCCTTATTATAATTCCAATGAAAAGGACGATTTAAATACTAGATCCATTCACATATTTTATTAAGTATTTAACTCAAAAAAATTCAGTTATCATTTAGTACATGCAAGTATATATACCTGATTTTCTTGTTAAAAATATTCTAGTATTTGAATAAAACAGCAGTTTTTTAATTACATTCTGAAATACAAAAATAAATATTTAGTTTTAAATTATAAACTAATATGTATATACTGATGACTTGCCAATATTTTAATAGCGAGTTCTCTTAAATATTTTTTTTCTTGTCCAAAAACGAAAAATAACTAAAAGCATTATTTTAGAAAAATTATTGTATAAATAATGTTTACAAAACATTCTCTTTGAAAAATTAACAAATGATTTTTATTTTAGTTCTATTATATTTAAGAATGATTTCATTTCATGACTAAAACTTACCAAGACTTTTTACGGTAGGCAATTAAAAATAGTAACTAACATTCACATGGCTTGGTTTTAGCCACTTTACTGTAAATGAATATGATACAATAACAGTCAAGGAGACTAGAACATAGAGGAGGACTTGAACACCAACACAATAACAACTTAAGCTTATAATTAAGTATACAGCTTATTATAATAGTTATTTGAGTTTTTCTGTGAGGTTTAGTTTTGCATTATGTTTTTCAACTGTTATTTACAAGTTTCCACCAGAGGGCCAGTGGCAGGAAAGACAAGTAAAACAGAGAATAAATAAAAGTTAGTGAATGTCACTTCAAGAAAATTAAGGAAATAAAGCACAAGATCTTGGCAAAAATCTTTACTTATTTGTGACATCACATTGTTTTACATATACCCCCCCCCCCCCTTGTCACAAAGTGTCACATATTCCCAGACCCCCCCCTACCCCTTAAGCGTGACATCATTTAAGGATGGCCCCTTAGGTCGAAATTTTAACTTTTTAAATGTGGATCAATACGTTGATCTTCCGTTTCCCTGATTAATAATTATGGAATTGTTACACAAAGTTACGCTTAAGACTATCAACTACCATAAGTACTTAAATTGTCTGTATATCGATAGTATGTTTTAATAAATTGCATGGCACTTCACAAATTTATCTGCGTTTGTGTGACCAGCGATTGTAAAAGGTTGCGCACCACTACTCTAAACTAGTGGTCAATGAGTGACGCACCACTGCTCTAGGCCAAGGTGGGCTGCCTTTCCTACATGAGGCTGCATTGCAATTGACCAGTGTTTTAGCAGGCTGGGTTCGAGTTTAAATCTGAAGTTAGCTATTCTGAGATATCATATACTATGTGAAAATCAAGTATATATTAGGTTTTCATCATTATTAAATGTTTTAGTATCATAATTTTAATTTAAAAAATATGAATCTGTGTGTTAAATTTTACATATTCCATTTTTAGCACTTCTTTGTAAAAAAATGCTCAAGTTTTCAGTTTGTTTGTCTGTCTGTCTGGGCAATATCTCTGGAATCATGCAACTTGGAGAGAATTCAAATTTTCCATATAGGGTGATCTACATAAGAGCTAGACGTGGTACAAATTTGGTTAATATAGGATGAGCTGCTGCTGCTGAGATGTAATCAATGTCTTTTATTCCAACCCCTTTGTTTCAATTCCACCTCCCTTAATAAGGAAAGCGTCATACCGGTACAAGGCATTGTTAATTTGCATTTTTAAATTGGTTAAAATTATGATAGAAGCTCGATACATGAACAGTTCTGTAGCTGAATCACAGGTTTATATTAAAAAAAAACAGAATTCAGATCTGTGTCGAATGAGAGCAAGCAAATGTTTTTACTCTGAAAAAGAGAAAAATTTCCAATTTTTTATGATGGGAAATGTCATCTGCCATAGCAACGAGTCCACTGATTTTAAATGGGAAACATGTTATTACATACATGATATAAAAGGCTTTTAGAGGGAATTTATAGACTACTATTGTAATTTCCTGTCAAATATGATGGGTATGCATGAGTTAATAAATTCAACAACGGTTCATATGAGCTGCATACCCCTCCCACGTTCTTCCATCCCAAAAAATGTGTAAATCAATCCCACATTTGAACTATGTCTTGCATAAATAGGTTATCATCAAACTTGTTGTTCCTCATTAAAAGCGAAAAACAACAGTTTCATAGCTTAGGCATTTGCACAACTAAATTATCTCTTCTCACACATTTTAACACTGTTTTGGTAATGCTCACAGACCTGGCATTATTCGCTATCTTATTACATTCATAGCATAATAATATATGTATATTATACAATACATAATGTTGTTAAGAAACAAAATCTTTTTTTAAATTCGTGTTAAGTTTTTTTGATTCATTTCAATATGATGAGTAAAAACTAAATATCATTACCAATTTGTAATCACTTTTCTAAATTGGTCTATTATTTATTGTAGGAAAATATAAAAGTACCTTCATTAGTGTAAATTCCTCCAATTCTGTCTTGCACTAAAATTGTGATGATAACTGTAGCATAATTGGTTATTATCATTATATACTAGTAGTTGGTGCTTGCATTCTGCAAGCATATCATCTCACCTTGAAAAAGCATTCATTTCTCAGACAGATATTTCATCATTACAAATATTTTTTTAATTTTTAAGATTTCACCTCTAGCGATTTTTGTTTTTCCCTTATGTAAAAATAATAGATTAAAAATCCCCAAACTTTGCAATTTTAAGAATTTTATACTTTCTCCATAGTTCTCCAATAGTTTAAAACAATCCCCAAATGTTGCATTTTAAATATTTAACACTAACTTCATTATAGGGTATTAATGCTACACATTTATGCCAAATTTTAAAGTTGTAGCACTTCTAGAAGTGAAAAAATATTTTTCTAATTGTTTAAATTTTAAACATTTTTAGCGGCCTCCGCAATATATTTATGAAGAGATTAAAATGTTAATTTGTGCACATGCACTACTCTGTAAATAACTTAAAAATTTCAGCTTCCTAACTTATCCCGTAGTACCAAAACCGTTATCTATTTGTTTAAACTTTAGGAATTTTTAACATCAAAACAAATCAAAATATCAAAATTTGTATAATCCCTATTTCGTTTTTTTACAAATACTACCTCAAAAAAAATTTCAGCTCCGTAGCACATTCGGAAATACATAAACCAAATATAAGAATTTCTTTATTCCATATTTCGTTTTTTTTTACAAATCCTCTCTCTAAAAATAATTTCAGCTCCGTAGAACATTCGAAAATACGTAAACCTTGAAAATTTGTTTAAACAATCGAGAATTTTTAGCGGCCGCATTGTTGCACTTTTTCAAGATTTTCGTTTTTACTGGTCGGTTTTGCACAAAAACCTACCTATGAAAAAAATTTCGAATCTCCAGCTCATATGGAAGTGCCTAAACATTAGTATCCTCCTATATCATTCTATATAGACGTTCCTTACAGAGGAGGAGGAGGATATAACATACTAGTAGAAGGTGCTTGCATACTGCAAGCATTTCATCTAACCTTGAAAGAACATTAATTTTTCAGACAGGTATTTCATCATTACAAATATTCTATTAATTCTAGAGATTTCACCTCCACAGCGATTTTCGTTTTTCCCACATGTAAAAATAATAGTTTAAAACAATCCCCAAGTGTTGCAATTTTAGACATTTTACACTTTCTCCATTATGGGGTACTAATGCTACACATTTCAGCCAAATTTTAAAGTTGTAGCACTTCTAGAAATAAAATAATATTTTTCTAATTGTTTAAATTTAAATAATTTTTAACGGCCGCCGCAATACATATATTGTAAAATTGAAATGTTTATTTGTGAAAATTTACTATACTGTAAATAATTTAAAAATTTCAGCTTCCTAGCTCATCCCGTAGTACCTAAACAGTTTTCCATTTGTTTAAACCTTATGAATTTTTAACTGCCAAACAAATAAAAATATCAAAATTTGTATAATCCCTATTTCGTTATTTTAGGAATTCTACTTAGAAAAAAAATTTCAACTCCGTAGCACATTCGGAAATATATAAACCATGAAAATTTGTTTAAACAATTGCGAATTTTTAGCGGACGCATTGTTGCACTTTTTAGAGATTTTTGTTTTTTTTAGTCGGTTTTGCACAAAATCCTACCTATGAAAAAAATTTCGAATCTCCAGCACATCTGGAAGTGCCTAAACATTAGTATCGTCCTATATGTTATCATTATATATCGACGACTCTTACAGAGGAGGAGGATATAACATATATATATATATAACATACTAGTAGTTGGTGCTTGCATACTGCAAGCATTTCATCTCACCTCGAAAAACATTCATTATTCAGACAGACATTTTATCATTACAAATATTCTTTTAATTCTAAAGTTTTCAACGTCTCAGCAATTTTCGTTTTTCCCACATGTAAAAATAATAGTTAAAAAAATCTCCAAATATCGCAATTTTAAAAATTTTACAATTTCTTCATTATAAGGTTCTAATGCTACACATTTTAGCCAAATTTTAAAGTTGTTGCACTTCTATAAATAAAATAATATTTTTCTAATTGTTTAAATTTAAATCATTTTTAACGGCCGCCGCAATACATTTATGGTAAAATTGAAATATTTATTTGTGCAAATTTACTATACTGTAAATAATTTAAAAATATCAGCTTCCCAACTCATCCCATAGTACCTAAACAGCTGTCTATTTGTTTAAACTTTAAGAATTTTTAACTGCCAAACAAATTAAAATATCAAAATTTGTATAATCCCTATTTCGTTTTTTTAAGAATTCTACTTATAAAAAAAATTTGAACTTCGTGGCACATTCAGAAATATATAAACCTTGAAAATTTGTTTAAACAATTGCGAATTTTTAGCGGCCGCATTGTTGCACTTTTTAAAGATTTTCTTTTTTTCTAGTCGGTTTTGCACAAAATTCTACCTATGAAAAAAATTTCGAATCTCCAGCTAATCTGGAAGTGCCTAAACATTAGTATCCTCCTGTTATATGTTATATATATCGACGACTCTTGCATAGGAGGATATAACATACTAGTAATTGGTGCTTGCATACTGCAAGCATTTCATCTCACCTTGAAAAAACATTCATTTTTCAGACAGGCATTTCATTATTACAAATATTCTTTTAATTCTAAAGATTTCAACTCCGCAGCGATTTTCGTTATTCCTGCATGTAAAAATAATAGTTTTTAAAAATCCCGAAATGTTGCAATTTTAAACATTTTACACTTTCTCCATTATGGGGTACTAATGCTACACATTTCAGCCAAATTTTAAAGTTGTAACACTTCTAGAAGTGAAATAATATTTTTCTAATTGTTTAAATTTAAATAATTTTTAACGGCCGCCGCAATTCGTATATGGTAAAATTGAAATGTTTATTTGTGCAAGTTTGCTACTCTGTAAATAATTTGAAAATTTCAGCTTCCTAGCTCATCCCGTAGTACCAAAGCCGTAATCTAATTGTTAAAACTTTAAGAATTTTTGACTGCCAAACAAATAAAAATATCTAAATTTGTATAATCCCTATTTCGTTTTTTTAAGAATTCTACGTATAAAAAAATTTCAACTCCGTAACACATGCGGAAATACATAATCCTCGAAAATTTGTTTAAACAATTGCGAATTTTTTGCGGCCGCATTGTTGCACTTTTTAAAGATTTTCCAGATGTGCTGGAGATTCGAAATTTTTTTCATAGCTAGGATTTTGTGCAAAACCGACTAGAAAAAACGAAAATGCATACCTGGAGCTTTCTTTATTTTTTGTTTCACTTCATTCAGCATAGCAGTTTTTTCGTAGATGGGTTTTCCTGAGCCCTCTAATTCAGCAATAATCTGCACAAGGGATGTATAGTGGGATCTAATATACGCCAAATCCTTGGTAATGGAGGGATCATCTAGCAACATTTTTGCCGAAGTTACGCAGGCAGCATCCTCGGCTAGATTTGTCACAACTTCCTTGACATGAAGGATATGCTCGCTGTAATATTCAGCTGCTTTCAGCCATGTGCCCCAGCGGGTGAGCACAGGCTCAGGTGGCAGAGGGACATCGGGCAGTTTTTCTCGAAAAGCCTGTATTCTTGTTGGTACCTTGACGAAGACCTTCTTCACGGTGGAGATCAATTTGTTCACCTTGGGGAATTCCAGTCTTATTTGCTCTGCTACGCGGTTCAAACCATGGGCAAGGCATGTCACATGCACAAGGGAGGGATAGAACACCTTGAGCAACTGCATGGCAGCAACCATGTACGATGCAGCATCTGTGTATAGGAGCAGCACTTTCTCTTCGTCTAGATTTTTGGGATACAGCACTTTCAGTCCGTTGTTCACGAAGTGTGCTATTGTTTCCTGGTTTGTTTTGTCAAGTTGCTTCGTGCAGATGAGGTAGGCTCTGGATGGCGCATCTGGGTCCAATTTCCCAACAACCAAGTTGGCCATGTATCTGCCAAGAGCATCAGTGGTTTCATCGACCGATATTCAAATATGTGAATCACCAATGTCCTCCCGTATCCTGCGCATTGCGTCATCGTACGTGGGTTGCACGTAATTCTTGCGTAGCGTTGACTCGGAAGGTACCGACTGATGGCAGTATCGTTCTAGGAACTCCTTGAATGTTGGATTTTCCAGTGCTCTGAATGGAATGTTGGCTGCCACAATTGCGTGACACAAATCTACATAAAACTGATTCTTCTTGCTGGATCCCTCAGAAGTTTTTGTTAAAAGCATTTGTTTCATCTTAGATTTGCGTTCAACATTTGCCTTATGTAGCACTCCTTGGATGTGCTGAGTTAGGTGGGATTTTTTATCACTTGAAACCTATAAAGAAAAATTATGAAGAAATAATTAACCTTAAAAATACGGAAATAATCTAATAAATATGGAAATGGGACAAAAATATAAAATTTACTTTACAGCTACGAAGGTCCGCAGCTGGATTGCTGGACATTTTGAATAACCACTTCAATAGTTACCATAAAATGGCTCGTATGAACAAAAGATGTGGATGGTTTTTGCCTCAAAGATGACAAGCAATTCACGGCCAATAATTCGTAGCAAGCCAGCATTATAATGTACTTACCTCCTTGTTGCATGCTTGACAGAAGATCATTTTTCCATCCGTTGTGAAGTACGAGAACTCTTGTAACCACTGACGTATTAAATAAGCTTTCGAACTTGATACTTTAAGCATTGCACTTTCACAATTTTCACGTTCACACTTCTCACCTTGACCCTCTGCAGTCTGGAGATGGACTGCGGGGTTATTCTCGTTTTCCCGTGTCGCACGATATGACAATGTAACAACGAAAAATAAACGCAGCATCAGATTAAAGGCATTGTTACATTGTCGTATCACGTGACACTGGGAAACAGAATAACCCCGCCGAACGCGAGACAGGTCCGAGCTGCTGTTCGCCACTTGATCATGACCGTGGTGCGAAGGACATTTCCAACCCATGACTGAACATTGCACAGTCAGTTTAAAAAATATGAATAATACCAAAATCTGCTTTTATAGTCGATTATTTTAGAAAATTAGCCCTTTTTAGGCTTTTTTTGCATGAAAAAGACAAAAATAAGCATTAACGTCGAAATAGGCATTTTTAGGCACCGTAAAATATACGTTTTCGGGGTTAATTATTCATGAAACGTATATATACAATTGTATATTGAGATATCTTCTCAGGAAAAAAATAGGTTTTTACCTAAAGATCCGCGGTCTAGCTTATATCCTCCTCCTCTCCTCCTCTATATAGAATAATATCAGGAGGATACTAATGTTTAGGCACTTCCAGATGTGCTGGAGATTCGAAATTTTTTTCTTAGGAAGGATTTTGTGCAAAACCGTCTAGAAAAAACGAAAATCTTGAAAAAGTGCAACAATGCGGCCGCTAAAAATTCGCAATTGTTTAAACAAATTTTCAAGGTTTATGTATTTCCGCATGTGCTACGGAGTTGAATTTTTTTGTAAGTAGAATTCTTAAAAAAACGAAATAGGGATTATACAAATTTTGATATTTTCATTCGTTTTGCAGTTAAAAATTCTTAAAGTTTAAACAAATGGATAACTCTTTAGGTACTACGGGATGAGCTAGGAAGCTGAATTTTTTAAATTATTTACAGAATACTGTATTTGCACAAATACACATTCCAATTTTACCATATATGAATTTCGGCGGCCGTTAAAAATTATTTAAATTTAAACAATTAGAAAAACAATATTTTACTTCTAGAAGTGCTACAACTTAAAAATTTGGCTAAAATGTGTAGCATTAGTACCCCATAATGGAGAAAGTGTAAAATTTTTAAAATTACAACATTTGGGGAGTTTTAAACTATTATTTTTACATGTGGGAAAAACGATAATCGCTGCGGAGTTGAAATCTTTAAAATTAAAAGAATATTTGTAATGATGAAATGTCTGTCTGAAAAATGAATGTTTTTTCAAGGTGAGATGATAGAATTCTTAAAAAAACGAAATAGGGATTATACAAATTTTGATATTTTAATTTGTTTGGCAGTTAAAAATTCTTCAAGTTTTAGCAAATGGATAACTGTTTAGGTACTGCGGGATGTGCTAGGAAGCTTAAATTTTAAAATTATTTACAGAGTAGTAAATTTGCACAAATAAACATTTAAATTTTACCATATATGAATTGCGCCAGCCGTTAAAAATTAATTAAATTTATACAATTAGAAAAATATTATTTTACTTCTAGAAGTGCTACAACTTTAAAATTTGGCTAAAATGTGTAGCATCAGTACCCCTTATGGAAGAAAGTGTAAAATGTATAAAATTGCAACATTTGGGGATTGTTTAAAACTATTATTTTTACATGTGGGAACAACGAAAATCGCTGCGGAGGTGAAATATTTAGAATGAAAAATATTTGTGTATGGATGAAATATGAATAATGGATGTTTTTTTATCTTGAGATGAAATGCTTGCAGTATGCAAGCACCAACTACTAGTATGTTATATATCATTATATATCGACGACTCTTACAGAGGAGGATATAACATATAGGAGGATACTAATGTTTAGGCACTTCCAGATGTGCTGGAGATTCGAAATTTTTTTCATAGATAGGATTTTGTGTAAAACCGACTAGAAAAAACGAAAATCTTGAAAAAGTGCAACAAAGCGGCCGCAAAAAATTCGCAATTGTTTAAACAAATTTTCGAGGATTATGTATTTCCGCATGTGCTACGGAGTTGAAATTTTTTTATAAGTAGAATTCTTAAAAAAACTAAATAGGGATTATATAAATTTTGATATTTTTATTTGTTTGGCAGTCAAAAATTCTTAAAGTTTAAACAATTAGATTACTGCTTTGGTACTATGGGATGAGCTAGGAAACTGAAATTTTCAAATTATTTACAGAGTAGTAAACTTGCACAAATAAACATTTCAATTTTACAATATATGAATTGCGGCGGCCGTTAAAAATTGTTTAAATTTAAACAATTAGAAAAATATTATTTTACTTCTTGAAGTGCTACAACTTTAAAATTTGTCTCAAATGTGTAGCATTAGTACCCCATAATGAAGATAGTGTAAAATGTTAAAAATTGCCACATTTGGGATTGTTTTAATCAATTATTTTTACATAAGGGAAAAACGAAAATCGCTGCGGTAGTGAAATGTTTAGAATTAAAAGAATATTTGTGATGATTAAATATCTGTCTGAGAAATGAGTGCTTTTTCAAGGTGAGATGATATGCTTGCAGAATGCAAGCACCAACTACTAGTATATAATGATAATAACCAATTATGCTATGCTATAGAATGCTATATCGACGACTCTTACAGAGGAGGATATAACATACTAGTAGTTGGTGCTTGCATACTGCAAGCATTTCATATCACCTTGAAAAGACATTCATTTTTCAGACAGACATTTCATCATTACAAATGTTCTTTTAATTCTAAAGATTTCACCTCCGTAGCGATTTCCGTTTTCCTCAAATGTAAAAATAATAGTTTTAAACAATATTTAAATGTTGCAATTTAAATTTTTTTACTCTTTCTCCATTATGGGGTACTAATACTACACATTTTAGCCAAAATTTAAAGTTGTAGCACTTCTAGAAGTCAAATAATATTTTCTAATTGTTTAAATATAAATAATTTTTAACGGCTTCCGAAATTCATGTATGGTAAAATTGAAATGTTTTTTTGTGCTAGTTTACTACTTTGTACATAACTTGAAAATTTCAGCTCCATAGATCATCCCGTAATGTCTAAACATTTATCTATTTGTTTAAACTTTAAGAATTTTTAGCTTCCAAACAAACAAAAATTTCAAAATTTGTATAATCCCTATTTCGTTTTTTATAAATTCTACATATGAAAAAAATTTCAACTCCGTAGCACATGCGGAAATACATAATCCATGAAAATTTGTTTAAACAATTGCGAATTTTTAGCGGCCGCATTGTTGCACATTCGAAATTTTTTTCAAAGATTGGATTTTGTGCAAAACCGACTAGAAAAAGCGAAAATCTTGAAAAAGTGCAACAATGCGCCTGCTAAAAATTCGCAATTGTTTAAACAAATTTTCATGGATAATGTATTTCCGCATGTGCTACGGAGTTGAAATTTTTTATAAGTAGAATTCATAAAAAACGAAATAGAGATTATACAAATTTTGATATTTTAATTTGTTTGGCAGTTAAAAATTCTTAAAGTTTAAACAAATAGATAACTGTTGAGACATTTCGGGATGAGCTATGGAGCTGAAATTTTCAAGTTATGTACAACGTAGTAAACTAGCACAAAAAACTTTTCAATTTTACCATACATGAATTTCGGAGGCCGTTAAAAATTATTTAAATTTAAAAAATTAGAAAATATTATTTGACTTCTAGAAGTGCTACAATTTTAAAATTTTGCTAAATTGTGTAGCATTAGTACCCCATAATGGAGAAAGTGTAAAAATTCTAAAATGGCAACATTTGGAGATTGTTTAAAACTAATATTTTTACATTTGGGGAAAACGGAAATCGCTACGGAGGTAAAATCTTTAGAATTAAAAGAACATTTGTAATGATGAAATGTCTGTCTGAAAAATGAATGTCTTTTCAAGGTGATATGAAATGCTTGCAGGATGCAAGCACCAACTACTAGTATGTTATCATTATATATCGACGACTCTTACAGAGGAGGAGGATATAACAGGAGAATACTAATGTTTAGGCACTTTCAGATGTGCTGGAGATTCGAAATTTTTTTATTAGGAAGGATTTTGTGCAAAACCGACTAGAAAAAACGAAAATCTTGAAAAAGTGCAACAATGCGGCCGCTAAAAATTCGCAATTGTTTAAACAAATTTTCAGGGTTTATGTATTTCCGCATGTGATACGGAGTTGAAATTTTTTTTCTAAGTAGAATTCTTAAAAATACGAAATAGGGATTATACAAATTATGATATTTTAATTTGTTTGGCAGTTAAAAATTCCTAAAGTTTAAACAAATTGATAACTGTTTAGGTACTACGATATGAGCTAGGAAGCTGAAATTTTCAAATTATTTACAGAGTAGTGCATTTGCACAAATATACGTTTCAATTTTACCATATATGAATTGCAGCGGCCGTTAAAAATTATTTAAATTTAAACAATTAGAAAAATATTATTTTACTTCTAGAGGTGCTACAACTTTAAAATTTGGCTAAAATGTGTAGCATTATTACCTTATAATGAAGAAAGTGTAAAACTTTTAAAATATCAACATTTGGGATTGTTTTAATCAATTATTTTTACATGTGGGAAAAACGGGAATCGCTGCGGAGGTGAAATTTTTAGAATTTATAAAATATTTATAATGACGAAATGTCTGTCTGAAAAATGAATGTTTTTTCAAGGTGTGATGAAATGCTTGCAGTATGCAAGCACCACCTACTAGTCATTATATATCGACGACTCTTACAGAGGAGGAGGATATAACATACATATAACAGGAGGATACTAATGTTTAGGCACTTCCAGATATGCTGGAGATTCGAAATTTTTTTCATAGGTAGGATTTTGTGCAAAACCGACTAGAAAAAACGAAAATCTTGAAAAAGTGCAACAATGCGGCCGCTAAAAATTCGCAATTGTTTAAACAAATTTTCAAGGTTTATGTATTTCCGCATGTGCTACGGAGTTGAATTTTTTTGTAAGTAGAATTCTTAAAAATACGAAATAGGGATTATACAAATTATGATATTTTAATTTGTTTGGCAGTTAAAAATTCCTAAAGTTTAAACAAATTGATAACTGTTTAGGTACTACGATATGAGCTAGGAAGCTGAAATTTTCAAATTATTTACAGAGTAGTGCATTTGCACAAATATACGTTTCAATTTTACCATATATGAATTGCAGCGGCCGTTAAAAATTATTTAAATTTAAACAATTAGAAAAATATTATTTTACTTCTAGAGGTGCTACAACTTTAAAATTTGGCTAAAATGTGTAGCATTATTACCTTATAATGAAGAAAGTGTAAAACTTTTAAAATATCAACATTTGGGATTGTTTTAATCAATTATTTTTACATGTGGGAAAAACGGGAATCGCTGCGGAGGTGAAATTTTTAGAATTTATAAAATATTTATAATGACGAAATGTCTGTCTGAAAAATGAATGTTTTTTCAAGGTGTGATGAAATGCTTGCAGTATGCAAGCACCACCTACTAGTCATTATATATCGACGACTCTTACAGAGGAGGAGGATATAACATACATATAACAGGAGGATACTAATGTTTAGGCACTTCCAGATATGCTGGAGATTCGAAATTTTTTTCATAGGTAGGATTTTGTGCAAAACCGACTAGAAAAAACGAAAATCTTGAAAAAGTGCAACAATGCGGCCGCTAAAAATTCGCAATTGTTTAAACAAATTTTCAAGGTTTATGTATTTCCGCATGTGCTACGGAGTTGAATTTTTTTGTAAGTAGAATTCTTAAAAAAAACGAAATAGGGATTATACAAATTTTGATATTTTCATTCGTTTTGCAGTTAAAAATTCTTAAAGTTTAAACAAATGGAAAACTGTTTAGGTACTACGGGATAAGCTAGGAAGCTTAAATTTTCAAATTTTTTACAGAGTAGTGAACTTGCACAAATAAACATTTCAATTTACCATATATGAATTGTGGCGGCCGTTAAAAATTATTTAAATTTAAACAATTAGAAAATTATTATTATACTTCTAGAAATGCTACAACTTTAAAATTTGGCTAAAATGTGTAGAATTAGTAACCCATAATGGAGAGAGTGTAAAATGTTAAAAATTGCAACATTTGGGGATTGTTTTAAACTATTATTTTTACATGTGGTAAAAACGAAAATCGCTGCGGAGGTAAAATATTTAGAATTAAAAGAATATTTGTAATGATGAAATATCTGTCAGAAAAATGAGTGTTTTTTCAAGGTGGGATAAAATGCTTGCAGTATGCAAGCACCAACTACTAGTATCCTCCTATGTAAGAGTCGTCGATATATAATGATAACAGGAGGATACTAATGTTTAGGCACTTCCAGATGAGCTGGAGATTCGAAATTTTTTTCTTAGGTAGAATTTTGTGCAAAACCGACTAGAAAAAACGAAAATCTTGAAAAAGTTCAACAATGCGGCCGCTAAAAATTCGCAATTGTTTAAATAAATTTTCAAGGTTTATGTATTTCCAAATGTGCTAGGGAATTGAAATTTTTTTTAAGTAGAATTCTCAAAAAAAAACGAAATAGGGATTATACAAATTTTGATATTTTTATTTGTTTGTCAGTTAAAAATTCTTAAAGTTTAAACAAATAGATAACTTTTTAGGTACTATGGGATGAGCTAGGAAGCTGCAATTTTCAAATTATTTACAAAGTAGTGAATTTGCACAAATAAACATTTCAATTTCACCATATTTGAATTGCGGCGGCCGTTAAAAAATATTTAAATTTAAACAATTAGAAAAATATTATTTTATTTATAGAAGTGCTACAACTTTAAAATTTTGCTAAAATGTTTAGCATTAGTACCCCATAATGAAGATAGTGTAAAATGTATAAAATTGCAACATTTGGGGATTGTTTTAAACTATTATTTTTACATGTGGGAAAAACGAAATTCACTGCAGAGGTGAAATCTTTAGAATTAAAAGACTATTTGTAATGATGAAATGTCTGTCTGAAAAATGAATATTTTTTCAAGGTGAGATTAAATACTTGCAGTATGCAAGCAACAACTACTAGTATGTTATATGTTATCATTATTTATGTTACGTCTATATATAACTAATAGGAGGTGCTTGCATACTGCAAGTATTTAATCGCACCTTGTAAAAAACATTAATTTTTAGAGAACTATTTCATCATGAGGAATATTTCCTTAATTCTAAAGATTTCTCCTCTGGACGGGTTTTTGTTTTTTTCATTATGGAAAAATAATGGAGTAAAACAATCACTAATTTTTGCAATTTTCGAAATATTTCCCACATTGAGTTAATAATGCCACACATTTCTGCCAAATTTTAAATTTATAGTACAATTAAAATGAAAATTTCAGTGTTGCTTTTGCTTACAGGCTCCTGGGATCGACTCCAGATACTCCGTAATATCTCCCATAAGTTAGCATGGGAAAAAGTTATCCCAGTGTGTAGACCAATCTAATTAGTTTAAGAAGCTGAAATTTTGCAGGATTATAGAATTTTTCTCATAACCAATTATAAAAATCGAAAATTTCAAAATTGTTAATTTTTAGGGGTTGTTTTAACCCCATTTGAACATTAAAGTTTAATAATTTTTATCTTGGAAACTATATGCTGCAGGTTCGAGTTTTTGAAATCATTTTGTTGCAAGTTATACATAGAAAAAAAGGTAATTTTGAAAAAATTAAAAATTCGCAATTGTTTAAACAAATTTTCAAGGTTTATGTATTTCCAAATGTGCTACGGAATTGAAATTTTTTAAAGTAGAATTCTCAAAAAAAAACGAAATAGGGATTATACAAATTTTGATATTTTTATTTGTTTGTCAGTTAAAAATTCTTAAAAGTTAAACAAATAGATAACTGTTTAGGTACTACGGGATGAGCTAGGAAGCTGAAATTTTCAAGTTATTTACAGAGTAGTGCATTTGCACAAATAAAGATTTGTATCTCTCCATAAATATATTTTATAAAAATATTATTTCACTTCTAGAAGTGCTACAACTTTAAAATTTCGCCAAAATGTGTAGCATTAGTATCCCATAATAGAGAAAACATAAAATTCTTAAAATTGCAAAGTTTGGGGATGGTTTGAATCTATTATTTTTACATAAGGGAAAAACGAAAATCACTCCGGTGGAAAAACGAAAATTGCTGCAGAAGTGAAATCATTATAATTAAAAAATAATTTGTAATGATGAAATATCTATCTGAAAAATGAATGTTTTTTCAAGGTGAGATGAGATGCTTGCAGAATGCAAGCACCTTCTACTAGTAAAACTGTATGGAGAAATGAAGATAAACACAATGTACACACTATTGTTAGATATTCTGAGGCTGTCTCAACCAAAGACATAATCTTATGATAATGTCACAATCCTAAAACAAGGGATAAAAGCGCCTTGTGTAATTTGCTCTGCTATTCTTTCCTCGCTTGTCATGATAGCTTAGTGGGCTGCGTAAAATAATCGCAGGAGCCACATGCAGCCCACAGCCTATAGATTGCTCACCCCTCTAGGTGAAGGTCACCTCCAAATTCTCGTATCTCTTGTCTCACTTCTCCAAATTGACCCTCAGAACTTCTCAATCTATCTGTATTAGGGTCTTAATGGTTTCTTGATCCAGAGCTCAAAAATACAACTAAAATGAACTTGCCGCTTGGCAAATTCCACTCACTCGTAATTCGTTTCCTGGGCTAAAAATCTACTCGTCGTTGTCCTTTAACTCATCTGTGGCAAGTGGGTGAATGTATTTCCGAAGTCCTGTCATTGTCTATGGAATCCATTCAGTGATGTTAGACATCTAATGCTGGTTGTTTTTTTTTCTTGCAATGTTATTTTTAGCCTGCCAATGTAATGCCTTCACTCTTTTAATTGTGTTACAGTCCTATGCATACTTTTATATCCTTTCATTTCTGTTATGATCCGTTCTTGTAGTTCATAACATGCATCTGTCCATGCCCCTCTATATTTTTTGCGCTAATTGGTTTACTCTAATCTATTCGTGGACCATATATAGCAAATATAGCATCATGTGACAATAGTTGTAGCTCAATCTGGTTATCTCCAAGTTATTTTCTGGAATATCAAGCGAGGTCTACTACACTCCTGAAAAGCTAGGTGCTAGACAATTGGACGCCCTGGGTAAATTCACTTTTGATGGCCCCTTTAACATTATTAACTACTCAGTATTGTGAGAAATAAATGTTAATTGATACAAATAAAAAGGCAAAAAATAAATGAAAAGTTTTATTTCAAAACATAATGAATTAATTTTAATTTTTGAAGTTTATTGTATTTTATAACAAACTTCTATCAATGAAAAGTTTATTTTTCGTGCTTCATGAATTGCGAAATCAGTGATTAAAGTCGGATAACCGAGTGGTTATTCTACAAAATTTTCAAGTGAAATAATGTCAAGATCAACCAGCCATTCTTGAGTCATCATTGAACGCAAGTACGTTTTAATTAATTTTAACTTTGAAAAGTTATGTTCACCACTAACTATAGTGATCCATATAGTCAATAAAATTCCAGGCATGCTAGAAATATCATTTCGATGAAACAATAGTTAAAAATATCGCAAGGCATCCAGTGCCATTCTCCAATGATCCGGGATTATTTTTGACAACATTTTAAGTTCAGTAAACAGTCTTAATCCATCAATGTAACATTTAAATTCATCCTGTTGCTCCAAAAGTAATAGTTCCAGGTCTTTGTGCTGTTTAAGAAAATCACCAACAGACATGTTTATCAGGGTTGAAATACTGTACAAAAAACTGAAGTTTTTATTAAAACACTTTAACATCTGCAATCATTCCCTTAGTGACATAATTGCTTAGTTCAATAAAGTATTAAAAAATTTACGAGTAATTTTTTCTCAGGATCATTTATTGATTCATCTTCAGCTTCATGCGAAAATTGCTTCTTTATTTTTCTTCATCAAACAGCTGATTCCACTCAAGAAACTGCTGCTTCAGGATTCATTTCAAGTTCTCTTGCAAGCTCTTTTGCTGGGTTCTTTAAACTTTCAAAGCCATTCTCTTTTAATTTCATTAAGAAACTTTTTTTGTTTTGCAAAAGTGATAATACTTGATCTTACTGCATATTTTAGCTTTACATAATCTTGCTAACAACATTGAATTGTGCCAGAATATCATACCAAACCACTAAAATCACCAAAAATTAAAAGTTTTTCAATTCTTTAGCCAATGAAAGTGCTTCTGTTTGGTGTTTTAGGTCATTTGTTGTTTCTGAAACAGCAGCTAATGTGGCCTAAACATCGCCAACTGAAACTGAATCAATTCAACACAATCGGTACAATCCCACCAAGTTTCCGATAATGATTTTACTGTAAAATTAGTAATATGATTTTTAAAAACCTTCCATAATCATGTTGAGCCAGGAGAAGGCACATAGTTAATTTTCTTTCATGCACATGCAGCATTTGGATAATGAAGGGAAATGGATTATCTATGATGAAGAAATGAAAGTAAATATGTTTATTTTCTTTACGTGTACACAGCATTTGTAAGTGAAAAGAAATGGGTAATTTACGACTAAGGAATGAACATAAACATAAAGATTATATTAGGTACTACTATATGAGTGAGGTAAGTTTTAAATAATTATTGATTGTTTCATTAATTACAATTGTTAGGAAATTAGTCGGTGAATAAAAAATTTGACATTTCCTCGGCATCACTACTGGAATTTCAGTTCGTAGACATTATACTAAGCCATTAATATTTATCTTTTTTGACATGATTGCATAAATTGTAAAGAGTACATCTGCCTCTCCCTCCACCCACTTGGGGACCTTCTCTCCGAAATGGGAGCTTGCTCCTTAGTCCATCCCTGGATGTCATGCCATTCCCCCTTAGTTGACTCCCCATCCCTTTTTTCTAAAAGCTTTTCTGGGAAGACACGGATCACTACCACCGCCCTTATCACTATTTTTTCTACCACCAGATATATGTTTAACTATCACCAGTGGTGTACTGGATACTCCCAGTGGGTGGCTAATGACCAAAGAGGGCCCAGGCCCAAATTTTTTTGAGGGCTTTAAATTGTTTTTCAAGTCTTAAAATTTGTTTTGGCGGGCATCCTACCCATTTTTTAGTACAAAACTATCACTAAACGATGTCATTGGATTTATATTTAATCTTCTAAATGCATCTGGGAAATTTTTTAAAATGTATCTGGCCAAAAATCATGTGATGTTTTCCCCAGTTTTTATACAGTACATATTGTAAAAAAGTGACGGCCTCAGGCGACCACCCTGCTCGCCCACTCCTATGACCAGCTCAGAAGCTAGGAATGATCATAAATATAATTATACCAAAATCAAAGTTATTACTAATGTTCTTTAATATGTTTAGAAAGAAAAAGCAAAAAAATTTGTTGTGTTAGGAAAGGCAATTTTAAGCATTGTAGAAGAGATAAAGTTAGATAAAGCAGTGTTTCCCAACCAGTGTGCTGTGACACTGTGTAGTGCCGTCAGATACAAACATTGGTATGGAAAGTGCTAATGTTTCAGTATTGACTCAAGAACAACTTACAGATTTATTGATGGGTCACAGTTTTAAAATTAAATTTAGTGACATTCTCTTGTACACATTCTGGTTGACTGTTGCAATTGAGTGTCCTATGGTATCAGAAATTGCTGTATCAATTTTACTTGTGCAAGGTGTTTTTCAAGTTTGATACGTAAAAAATGAAAAGGAAGAATGACAGTGGTCGAGCAAGAACTCTTGAGTTTTTCTGTCTTCAATTTCTGCCAAGATGAAGCAACCGTGTACTTTGAGACAGGCTTAGATCTCACATTGTGTATTGGAGAGGGGACAAAGGGGGAAATGCAATGTGCTGTCAATCTTGCGTATTAAAAATGTAATGTCGCTGTGTATGAAGCTTCCGCAAATGTAACAAGAGGCTATGTGGGAGTTATGTTCAGTGTAGCATAATTTTCAATTACATTTTAAAATTACTTAGAATCATCGAACAAATATGGGGCTTGATCCAAACTATGCCTAGAAGGATTAAAATTCTTTTTCCTACCATCAGTTTTCAAATACAGGTATTTATGTCAATGATTCATTCCTGAAAAGTGTGGTGCAAATTGAATCGATGTAAATTGAAGCAGTTATTCCCATAGGAATCAATGGTATGAGAGGATGAATACGTGCAGGAGTTAAGGACATTTCAGCACAAATGATTCAATACAGGACAGTTTAAACATTTTCTGCTAAAGCTTAGTTTTTAATCTTTGACTAAAAACAGGAAAATAAAATTTATAAATTTATTTTAATGAAATGACATTTTATATACACTAAAAATTAACAAATATAAAATTCTCATAATTGTATGTTCCAGAAAGTTAAAATAGTTTTGGGCATATAAAAGTTGCCTAGTGAAATATTTAATAAATATTAATGTTCCTTTTTCACACAAATGCACAAAATTATTTTTACTTTCTGAAATTGAATATTAAATTTAAATTAATGAAGCCAACCTTTACATGAACTAAAAAGTAAACAATAAATATAAGTAAAATCATCTCTAGAAGCTCATTGACTAATTTTCTTGGGCCACTTATTAATGAAGAGTTAGATTGACTAGATCACATCAATGGAGTTGCTAAAATAGTTGCCACTGGTGTTTTTATGATAAGAAAATTGGCTCTGATACTTCCTATTGAAAGCTTATTATCTCTCTACTATGCTAAAGTGCATTCATTGTTAAGCTATGGAATATTATTTTGGGGTAACTGCAGACTGGCTAGTAAAGTCTTTTCTTTACAGAAACAAGTTGTCAAAGCTTTATGTAGAGTATTATACCATACACATGGTAAACCCTTGTTTTCATCTCTCAATATCTTTACCATCTATTTACATTTTGAACTGTGCAACTTTTGTTAGATCAAATCATTAACTTTTCCCCACAAATGCAGAATACCATAGCCATTTCACCCATTCGTTATTTGACATTCACATTAACGATTACAATAATGTACTTTGTCAAAGAGGCCCTCACGATTCAGCCTCCATAATTTATAATAAATTACCTGGGAACAAAATCAGTTCATCCCACAAATTGTACATAAGTAAAATTAAGAAGTTCCTGCTAATGAAAGCTTACTATAGTGTTTGTGAGTACCTTGATGGTAATGTGTGACTTTTTCTTTTTTTTATATTTTCTCTTTTATGTTATTAATCATTTTGCTTTGTATTTTTGTTTCTCACCCCTCAATGCAAGGCAAATTTCCTTCACAGTGGAAAAAAGCTATGGTCATTCCTCTTCTGAAAAAATCAGCTCCTGAAAATTTAAACGATCACAGGCCTATAAGTATTTTACCAACCCTATCTAAGGTCTTAGAACGACTGGTCCATGAGCAACTGACTGACTTCCTCCAACGACACAATCTTTTAGATCCTTTCCAATCTGGATTTAGAAAACACCGCAGCACATCCACTGCCCTTTTAAAAATAACTGACGATATATGCGCAGCGATGGACACAAAACAAATTACAGTTCTAACATTAGTCGACTTTTCTAAGGCATTCGATTCAATCGAGAAGGATATCCTCATGGACAAATCAAAGGCATGGGTTTCTCACGTACTACGTTAGATTGGCTCTCATCTTACCTAAATAACCGTCACCAAAAAGTAACTCTAAATAATTCCTCCTCCTCTTGGCTCCCCGTCACCAGAGGCGTCCCACAAGGATCAATTCTCGGCCCTCTTTTGTTCTCCATTTACATTAATGACATCTCCACGGCAATTACATCATGCTCCTATCACCTCTACGCCGACGACCTTCAGATCTATATACATTCAAAATCCTCAGAACTTGCAGATGCCATTAGTAAGCTGAATGCGGACCTTAAATCACTAACGGAATGGAGCAGTTATCATGTCCTAAAAATAAATCCATCTAAATCACAAGCCATTTTGATAGGTTACCCAAAGCTCCTTTCCCACATCAACTTCGATATCGACTGTCTGCAAGTTGATATTGCACCTATCCAATTCTTTAAAACCGTAAAAAATCTTGGTCTTATTATAAATGACACACTCACGTGGACAGACCATATCACGAGTGTTTGTAAAAAAGTAAACTGCTCCCTCTATTCACTGAAGAGAATAAAAAACTTCCTACCCCAGAATTTAAAGCAAAAACTCGTATCCTCTCTTCTTCTGCCTCATATAGATTACTGTGACGTGGTCAACAGTGATCTATCAGTAGAGCTGTCCAATAAAATTAAAAAAAACTTTAAATTCCTGCGTAAGATTTATTTTTAACCTTAAAAAATCAGATCATATATATGACTATTATAAAAAGATGTCATGGCTTAATCTCGATTCCCGCAGGAAACTCCATATCCTTAATACACTATTTCGGCTACTGTCTTCAAACTCTCCCTCTTATCTTTCGTCGAACTATTCCTTTCTCTCTTCCCTACACGAAAAAAACACCTGTAACTCAAGAACGCTAAATATTCCAACTCATAGAACAAAAATTTTCAGTAATTCATTTCATGTAACGTCCTGCAGACTTTGGAATGAGTTACCCATAAAGACAACAAAGCTAAAGTCACTGGAAGGCTTCCGCAACTCCTGCTTTCTACATTTGATGAGCAAGTGCTAAACTGAATGATGTAATCCTACACACACTTCACTTTCTGCCAGATTTATCCACTCCAACATGGAATCATTGTATTGTACGCAGCCTCTGGTATTTTACATTCTCTGATGCTCAAGTCTATCTAGTGTGGTTTTAAAAATATATTTTTAATTGTTAATTTTTTTATTTTTTATTATATTTTTTAAAATTTCTGTTAAATTTCTCCTAACTTTCTTTTTCATCTTTTATTTGTAAAGCAAGCATTTATATTCGAAAGTATAAAATGAAAATTCTCCATATTTATAATTATTCAAAATTGTCTCTGTTGTACTTATCTATATACTAGTAGTTGGTGCTTGCATTCTGCAAGCATATCATCTCAACATGAAAAAACATTCATTTTTCATATTTCATCATTACAAATATTTTTTTAATTCTAAATATTTCACCTTTGGAGCGATTTTCGTTTTTCCCTTAAGTAAAAGTTATAGATTAAATCAATCCCAAAACTTTGCAATTTTAAGAATTTTATACTTTCTCCATTTTGGGGTACTAATACTACACATTTCTGCCAAATTTTAAAGTTGTAGTACTTCTAGAAGCGAAATAATATTTTTTCAATTGTTTAAATTTTAAACATTTATTACGGCCGCCGCAATATGTTTATGGAGAAAATCAAATGTTTATTTGTGCAAATGCACTACTTTGTACATAACTTGAAAATTTCAGCTTTCTAGCTCATCCCATAATGTCTAAACAGTTATCTATTTGTTTAAACTTAAAGAATTTTTAACTGCCAAACAAATTAAAATATCAAAATTTCTGTAATCCCTATTTCGTTTTTTTACGAATTCTACTTATAAAAAAATTTCAACTCTGTAGCACATGCGAAAATACATTAACCTTGAAAATTTGTTGAAACAATTGCGAATTTTTCAAGATTTTCGTTTTTTTGTGGTCGGTTTTGCACAAAATCCTACCTAAGAAAAAAATTTCGAATCTCCAGCTCATCTGGAAGTGCCTAAACATTAGTATCCTCCTATATGTTATATCCTCCTCCTCCTCCTCCTCTGTAAGAGTTGTCGATATATAATGATGTATAAGAGAATGTATATGTATATTTCTCTTGTGGTAACCATTTTTTGTAAATTAAGATTGTAAATTTTAAAAAAATTGTTAAAAATGTAAATCCTGGTGTAACCAAATTGTAATGGTTAGGTGAAAGACATAAAGACATTTTTCTTTCTTTCTTCTGGCTTGCGCCTAAATGTATGCAAAACCACTCCAAATTCTTCTGTCTGATTGCCTACATAAGTGTGCAGTGTGAATTTCGATAACACAGTCTAATAGAAAAGGGGATAAATATAAACTATACCAGAGGTCCCCAACCCGCAGGCCAAATGTGGCCCTCGTGAGCACTCTATGTGGCCTGTGAAGCTATGACAAAAAGGTGATCAGTGAAATTTGATATAGACAATTTCATATTTTTTCAGCAAGGTAAAGTACCCAAATATCTTCCCCCATTTATAAAAAACTAAATCTAGAAAAAATTAATAATGTGAGAAATGAGTGATGAAGCTATTTAGTGTCTAGTCCAGTTTGTTTTTATATTTTAAGGACAAAATAAATGAAATTTAATGTTAATAATACTATAAGCATATTAATTCAAAAACTGGTAAGTGGACAATATTAGGAAACTGGTGTCCTAATACCGTCCCCCCATACATAAATATATGTAAAATTTCAAAATCAAAAGTAAACTTTAAAAGAAAAAGAAAATTACTGTTTTATTCTTAAAAAAACAATTACAATTAATTTAGTTAATTATGCAGTACAAAATATATGAAATACAAGAATAAGAAAACTAAATATTCTATTAAGATTTTCTATTTGAGTCAGTAATATTTGTCATTTAGCCTGTATTTTACATGCTGGTTACCCTTTTATCATTACAGTTTGTTTTGGATGGGACTCCACTCTCTTCCTTGGAAAAGTCACATTTTCCAGTGAACCAGACTTTTGATTCTGTGGGAAGTGTAGAGGCTAGATGTGGTCAGCACGGTTCCTGCTCTCAATCTCTTCCACATCAGTCTCCATGCTGTCAATCTGTTAAATCGTCTAGGCAGCCTAAAAACATCCAAAATGTGAAAATAGGTAAGCATTTCTCTGCATGATTTGCTAAGGCAGAGTTTTCCAATCAGTGTTATGCATACCAAAGGGGGTATGCTAGATACAATTGGAGCACTTAAATTCTTAGTTGAAAATCCCACTATGCCATACATTGCAATATTTGTTTGAAAAACTTATAAAAAAGAATAAATTCGAGGATCTGGATCATAAGGTATGCATATCTAATATAGTCTAACAAAAAACTGTTGTCTCTATCTGTCAATATTAAGTTAAATGAATCATGTATAGGTATGCCCTGATTTACGTCAAGGATGTGTTCCTGAAAAGTGCAACGTAAATTGAATCGGCATGAACCGAAGTGGTTTTTCCCATAAGAATCATTGGCATGAGGAAGGGATACATGCAGGAGGTTTAGGACAGTTCGGCATAACTGATTTGGTGCAGGACAATTTGGTACAGGGCAATTCAGCACCAGCAGCAGGATTTGACACAGTTTCTACAATTCTTTATATGCCGAACTACATGTAATTTCACTTCCAAACTCACAGTTTTACTAGCTTTTTTTATCCTCAGACTCACTCTTATCACTTTTAACCCCTCAACATCGTCATACCTGCACTGCACCGACCCTGTACGTTTGGCTTAATTTTGCTTTTGCCTGATCAAATGTCACAGTATCTGTTTTTTGTTTATATATTCTAATAGAGCAAGGTTTGGCATTTATTTTTGTTAAATTTTGAATTTTTAATGCCTTATTTGCAAAGATATTACATTATTATTTCAGTACATTTTTCTTGCTGCTGCATGAAATTTTGAATTTTTAGCCTTCCAAATCTATCAAAACTACGATGAGACGAACTTCAGTTCAACTCAAAAGGACCAGCTATAAGATATTTGGAAGTGTAGGCGAGATTTATGAGGATTTCACGTCACTTTTGTTTACTTCAGCAATATTGGCCATGCGTTCTCTATTTTTTAGAGCAAGGCAGTGAGACAATGTGGGTCTTCCAAACAGCCTCACTTATCTCCGAAGGATAAGGACCAGCATAAGCCATTATAGAATAGGATGAGCAAAAAAGCTGAAAGCCTACGTGGAAATATGCCAACTGATCCCATGAGCATTTTTACGCTGAATGTTTCTCACTTCTCTACAGAGAGACTGAAAAAAATCTTTGTCCTGAATGGTGCTTCTTGTGGTTTTTATTTTTTGTTTGCAATTTTATATTACATTTATGCATTTTTAATTGTGACGTCTCTCACTCTTGAGATGAATATTTTTTTCTTATGCATCAACACTTGAGAGCTATATAGAAAGGGAGGAAGAAGTGTCTTCCGGTCTGGGCTAGTGCTTTGTTCAGCATCTGCTGAGTACAATATAATGAGATTGAGAGAAACATTTATCTGACATCACTGCACAAACAAGCCGTCTTGACCAAAAGTGTGATCAGAGCGCATGGGAAGTGCTTAATCAAACTGTTCATCCAAAAGTAATACATAAAAAAATGTAAAAAATAGTATAAATACTCATTGTTTTACTTAAATTCTCAAAAAATTTCAGATGAATCCAATGAAGGTAATAAGTTATGCATTTTTTAATAAGTTTACTCCGGATTAGCTAATTCATTTAAATCTCCTCCGACCTCCGGGATGTTTTTGATTTAAATGTCCTCCACGCTTGAGGGGTTAACACAGCGTTTCCCAAACTTTGCAGACCTGGGGACCGGTTATTTTAATAATAATTTTTTGCGGCCCACCGTAGTACATACATACAACAAATTCCCAACAGACCAGTCGCGGATGGAACTACTTTGCATGCACGTCCGATGCAATGCACAATAAATAAAGAATTTAATGCATTACATGTGCATATTTATAAAACCATAAAATAAATGAAAGATATCAAATTCCATTGTTTATTTATTTATTAAATTCCACTTTTTATGTAACTTTACAACATTAGGAATTAGCAATTCGATCTTACAAAATGAGGAATAAAGGAAAAGAGAACATGCTAATGTGAAGGATGATGTTGTTTGTTATTACATAACAACTCTTTGTCAGGAGGAAAAGAAGTCAATTTTACCCTCAGATCTGGTTCGACATCCAATCTATTCCTATACTTGGTTTTTAAGAAAACCAAAGTTGAGAATCCAGTTTCACACTTATATGTTGAAACGAAAGGCATTAGGAATCTGACCGCTTTCTCAGATAAATGTGCATATGAATTTCAGCAACTCAGCCAAAAATCAATCAAGGAGAGGTTATCAAAATTGTGTTTCAATGCAGTATCACAAAAAAGTTCTGATAACTTAGTATGACAGATGACGCATAATGGCAACTGATTTTCGTTACCAGCGCTAATAAAACCGAACTTCAAATATTCGTCAAAATACTTCCGGGTCCAAGAAGTTCTGGCTTTCTTGTCGTCGCGGCTAAGCTGCACATCGCTTGAACGTTTGTTACTGTTATTTTCTATGCCTTTACTTGTACTAGGCTGCACATCACTTGAATTGCTGTTGGTTTTGCTTCTCTTGAGTCATTTATCCATACTTAAGACGAAAGGGTATTTCCTTGAAAATAAATTTGAAAAGAACTGGCTATTATATTAACAATAAACAATAAATTAGAAAAGAACATGATATAATAATAATAAACAAATAAAAAATAAATAGATGTGCACGATACTGCTACGTCGCACATGCACAGCATATACCAACATCAACTTCAGTGCTACAAAATACTTAAACGAACTAGAACAAACAATCAATACTTGTTAATACTCACCTAAATCAGTGGCAGTGTTAGCTTGGACGAATTGAAATTTGCATCCAATATTATACACTCACCTGCATAAAATAGATCATCGAGATAGCGATATTTGTTAAAATAATATTTTTTTAATATGTACATCATTTCGTTTATTAACTAACATTTAATATCCAAAGTTCTTGTCCTACTTTGGAAAACAGTGGTGACGGCATTCTGCTTTAGGGGTGGCCAAGGGAATCTGCTGATGAAGTCCTCGTCGCGGAATTGTTCACTGCGAAACTAATAGGATCGTTGCAGTTGCAATATACTGAGGCATCTATTGGTAAACGCAAAATGGTTGAAGCTTAACTTCCTGTTCTTCTTCTTCCATATATCTACTACGAACGTTGCAAATCAACTGAATGGCGTACTTGCGGCTTTTGGCGTCACTGCCAATCCGTAGATTTTACTCACTGGCAGCATTTACCCAAATCGTGCCACTAGGCTACTAATATATACAATCAGGTTGGCGACATACTGAGCAGAATTTACGCGGTAGAATAAGCGCATCGTTTTTATTCTGCTACAAAGTATCTGACACATAAGACGATTATTCCAAAAATCGCTACATGTCGCGTTTTAATTTCTACCGGAACAGAATTTCATCTCGATGTGTTGCAATCCATTTAAACCAACGTGTTCGAATCACGGCAAATTCCGGCGCGTTTATTTTGCCCAATGTATCGACGGCTTTAGACTTTCGAACGAGTGCACAAACACATGCAGAAGAGTCCATATAATTTGTTACAGCTGTATACGTAGACGTAATAGGATAGCGCGATTATTTTAATATTTTCTGAGGACCGGCATTTTTTCCCAAGGACCGGTACCGGGCCTCGGACCACACTTTGGGAAACGGTGGGTTAACACATAACTCACAAGGGTCAATATTAGTACAGAATATTTCATGATAAAATCAGAAAATGTGAAGCTATCAAAAGAAGTCCAAATGGCACAAAGGTAGCAGAAAGACTAAGGTTATGACCAGTTGAGTGCTATTTCCCACCTGAACTTGGATGGGAAAAAAATGCAGGAATTGGATCCAATGGAAACAGTATTAGTTAGCTAAAAGAGATGAGAATTCCCCATTCTAGTAAACAGAAGTGCTCAGGGAAACCAACATTAGGATCGCAACAGTGCTGCGCTTCTAATCTGAATTTCACACATAGTCACTTGACTGCATGAGGTGATTCTCCTCGTGTGGGCATTGTTTTGTTCTCAGAAAACACGTGTCTTATTTGCAGAGAATTATTAATCAGTGATGTAGAAAAAGTGCTGCCCCTACATGTTATGCATGTCAACCCTGCCTTCCGCACGCTCCAGGGACTACATATCTCGCTAAGCCGAAAATAATTTTTGGGATTGCTCTTATCAAGATGCATATATTTGGTTCATGAATTTTTTTTTTCCGAAATATAATTTTTTTAATATTTTAAACGGCCGTCATTTTGTTCCAGGATGACGGGTGAAACAGAAATTGTTTTCCTGGGGACTCCTAACTTTATTAGGCATTCTTTAGCAGCGAAGTGATATTAGCGGAACACCTTATAGGCACGTCGCCTCCATCCGCTTATTTATTCTCTGAAACTACTGGGTGAATTTTAATTAAATGAAGCATTAGTGTTCCTTATTAAAATTTATCACCCATTTGTGATTTTGAACTGTAACTGTCAATTATAACGTACACTTTATGGGGAGGAAGAACGCAAGGCATGAGTTGTGAGGCACTAATGCCAATCTAGCAAATTTTTAGTTAGATCTAGCAACTTTGGGTTTGAGCTAGTGCCTAAAAAAGGCCACAGCGACTACCTACTAATCTAATGAATCAATTTAACAATCTACTTAATTCTAGTGACTGGCTATAATTGCAGCATATATCTGCATTCATACGAATTCAAAAATAAATTACATTATAATATTAACATAGTAACAGGAAATAGTATTATTTCATTTTCATCTGATGTCATACAACAACGCATGTTTACAAGTAGCAGCAATAATCTTAGCAGAGTTTACAGGGAGATGATTTTGCAAGGGCTCATTGCAATAACGAGCAATGGAGTGTGTGTGTATTTGTAAAGGAAAGGATGAGATAGAGGATTTTGAAAGTGATTATAAGAACCTAGATGATTTATGAGAAGACAATCGTAGGTGAAAGAATGCATGTATAAATGGAACCGTTTTGTCTCATTTGCCATCTGTAAACAAGCGCGTAACTCATTCCTTCCATACACCGTTTACACACGGTTTCAGTCAGTCGATAGAATGCGAAGGTGTTTTGAAAGTGCCAACCAAGAAGATGAGTGCAGGACCGTCCCTAGGTGGTAAGTAGGTAAGACACTGCCTTAGGGCGGCACCTCTCTGAGGGCGGCAAATGAGTTGGTCTCATAGGCTGATTTAACATAAGGCACTTTATGGGCTCAAACTGCATTTTTCCTATAACTCATTGTCATTGAAAGCAGGCAACATATTCATGTCTATCAGATTCGAGAAAATATGCGCAGGGTAAAGTTTAGATGCGAATGCAAAAATCAGTATCAGTGCAAACCTCTAGTTTCTACTTCCTCACAATAAAAGGCAGCATTTTGGGTTTTTTAATCTCACCGCACTAAGATTTGGCTTCAACACACTTCCCAGGGGCTCTTTCCCTGCATTAGCAGTTGCAGGTGCTTCAGTGGGCCGGATAAGGGGCTACATGTAAATTGTCATATCGAGTAGCCGAAAATAATAAAAATAAAACAATATTTTAGCAATGAAATGTGAATAGATAAATATATCCTGCATTAAACCAGTTTAACTTTGTCTGATTAAAGATCTTCAGTATTTTATTTTCATAGACCGCTTTCTCAATATGGCTTCTCATGCTGAATAAAATGCCTTCACGGGTCGGATCTGGCCGTGGATCATAATTTCCCCACCTCTGCTGTACTGTATACTATCCATAGTAATTTTTGACTTATGCAAATTTCAAGTTACATAATGGGTGCCAGAATGCAATCCTTACGTAACCCGGGGAGTGCCTGTGCTATATTCCTGCTTTAAATTCTCTAATATTCCTATTCTTTTTCTCCCTCTTCTTCCACTAATTCTGCCTTCTAAGATTGTCCTTTGTAAACACTGTCTTCTCAATATGTGCCCTATCCAATTTGCTTTTCTTTTCCTAATTGTCTTTATTAGTATTCTTTCTTCTCCAACCATTTCTATTACTTCTTCATTTCTCTTCCTCTCTGTCCATTTCACTTTCATCATCCTCCTCTATACTCATATCTCAAAACTTTCTAAATGTTTTTCCTCCTTTCCCCTTACCATCCACATCTCTGTGCCATTCATCTGGTTTAAGCAGGCAAGGGCACAGAATGTTCCTATTTCTGACCCTGTTATCCCCGATATAATTTTATGCTTTAAAAATGAAAAATTGGCCTTTTGAAAAACATTTAGCATGAAAATCAGTTACCACAAAATTCTTTTAACACGAAATGTTTTTCCGGTCCCATGCATTTCGTGTTAACCAATTTCTACTGTATATAGTTTCCAAATGTAGTAGTGTTTGTTAAGCATTTAAAATTAGAATTGAGATAAAAACTTAGCGGTTTTGATGCACATGAGATGTCTACTTTTATTGCTAATAAAACTTGGAGCCATTTCAAATTGACATAAAAATTAGATTAGGAATCTGAAAAACTCAATTTTCAGAGATATTTGATTTCTCCAGTGACTGTATTTGAGGAATACATTTTCTCAGAATAATTCCATAGTTGTTTTATTTGCAGCTCAAAACATTTTTTATTTTTAGCTACGTATTAGAGTGGATGACTTATATTAGTGTTTAATATTTTTGTTTTGATAATTTATTCAAACAAATGCCCCTAGAAAAATATGGGCTTGACAAGTGTAATCATATTCATTAGTGTGAAAAAAGCTTTCTGCTTGCTGCATTTAATATTTTTGTAACCTAATCAATAAAGTTTATTGGTATAATTTCCTTAATAAAGTCCTGAAGAGCCCTTTGGTCAATTTTTGTATAACCGGTGAATATTTATTAAATGAGTCAATATCCATTGTAAAATTTGCAAACAATAGAGTGATAAAAAAACTGTAATAGAACTGGTATTGTCAGTTTTTATTATCAAAAGCAGCCACTGTTAATATAAGATCGTTGTTTAAGGCACCATTTGGCATTGTTATGATTGTAATTTACCATTATGCAATTTTTTGGTGTATTTTGCTGAAGCAAAATCTTTCATTGGCAAAAGTTTTTTACTAACCTTACCTTGATGCATTTATTAAAAAATAATAAAATATCGAAATTCAGTCAAAATTCCAATGATAGATGTAGCGTTTACCTAAAATACAGACAAGTCTGTTTTAGATGCTTTCAGTATTCAGTAACGAAGTTTTGTCTTAAATTATCTTGTGAAGTAACATCACCACTTATTTCATTGTTTTTATAGTTATGCTGGAGGCCAGATGAGTACATTCATGGCATTTACAGTTAATAATCTTCTTTGAAATTGCATAAAACAACTTGCTTCATGTCATATGTTTAGAATCATATATTAATATCCCAAGTAATTTGAATTTGAGATCCCTGACCTAAATAATGTTTAAAATGTTATATTTGAAAATATATGTAATTAAGTTCATTATTCAGCTTACAAATGAAACATTTCATCTATGTATAATTGAAATGTGGTTATTTGTTATTAAGAATTGTGAGATCATAAATTTGCATGCATAATCATGTAATTTACTGTAGTTGTTAATTTATTGTTTTTTTATGAAGAGATGCCATCAGGTAGCAGATCAGTCAGAATTCGAGAGGCTCCTATTGCAGAGGGAGAGGAATGCCAATTAAGTGAATTGGAAAAGCAAAATGGTAAGTCCTAGTTGCCTATTTCATTCATCAAACAAGAGAGAAAGTTTTGGCAATACTTGTTAATGTTATAGAATGAAATATATAAAATTATTGAAATTAGATGAAATCATTTTTGGTTATATTTAATATATTCTTGAAATTTTAATACACATTAGCAGTAGATTCATAATGATTTTGGATAATTGATTATAATAAAAGCTGATAAATCACAAAGATATCATCTTAAAAACAAATATTCATGTTGAGCAGCACATATTTTTTGTTGCACTAACACTACTATTTGCTGCCTTAAAAAGCTATTTATATGAAAATAATGTGTAGCCTTAATTTTCATTTTTATATTCTCATTTTGATAAATCTGAGATAGCCCGAGGGGTTCTAGTAGATCCAAATGTTCTCCTTAATGTCCAAAATGATAAATAGGCCATAAAAGTTTTTTAAATCAACTACGTAAAATTATGTGATTAATATATTGGCTTATGATTTTTTTTATAGGTTACCTCACCAGTTTGGGTAATTGATAAAAGTTATTATGCAGTATGCCTTGCAAAGGCTTTTTTGATAGTTGAATTTTTTAAAACTTTGGATACCACCATCCTTTGAGAAAGCGCCTTGTATCCCAGTGCTCAAGAGAATCCATAATTATGAATATCATATATATCATGCAACTAAATGGGCTTCATTGTCGAATTGTTGCCAAGAAAGAGAATGGGTGAGCGGATAACGTGCTTGGCTTCTACTGCATAGGCCTGGGTTTGATCCCAAAAGTTAAAATTTTTTTTCAAGTTCTCCAAATGTTATTTGAAAAGCAATATTCTTTGATAAAAAGATGCTGTATAATATTTATTTAGAGATAATGAATGCATAAACATGTAATAATGAGCATTTTAGGTATTTCAGTCGAAACATTGGTTCGTAGCAGGAAGGTACCAATAAATAAACTTTTGCATAAAAAATTCTTCTTTTAAGACCTATTTCCTCCAAATAAAAATTATAGGGCATCAAATGGTCATATGCAAGTTTCTTTACTTGTTAACTCACTAGAGTGCAAAATTTTCCTTTATGTTTTTGCTATACACAATAAAACATTTGGCAATATTTTTCCTGGAGCAGTGATTGAATATTGTACTATGTATGAGCAAGTTTCCTTGTTAATGTCTCCAAAGTAAACTTACGTGTTTTTTCCCCCAGAGTGAGTTAGTGTATGCAAGTAATTCACAGAAATTCACAATCTTCATTATTTTCTATTTATTTTATGTATGCTATGGCAAGATTAATATGATCAGTAATATGTATATAATTAATATAACAATAAAGTTAATAATAATATATAATTATAGATGACCATTCTTGCACGATACATTTTTCTTGCTATGAACCATTGTTTAATCAACTGCAATATATAAAATGCTCATTATTACATGTCTTTGCATTCATTATCTCCAAATAAAAATTACACAGCATCTTTTTATCGGAGAATATTGCTTTTCAAATAACTCGTGGATTATTTGAAAAAAAAATTAAAACATTTGGTATTGAACCTGGGTCTATGCAGTAGGAGCCAAGCGTGTTATCCGCTCAACCATTCCCGTTCTTAACAACAATTGGACAATTAAGCCTGTTAAGTTTCACGCAATGTTTTTGTGTATTTTTGACGCTGATTTCTCGAACAAAAATCCCGAGACACAGGTCTCCTTATTTTCTATGTAGAAACACCTGGTTGATTTTCATCAAAATCTGTGACCCGAAGGTCATAGCCTCTCCTTGTTAGAACTATTGTTTGACTTCGCCTGGTATAGGACAATGTATAGAAAAGAATGCTGAATCCTGTCAGAGACATTGGTTTTGGCATGTTTTCATGAAAAATACATTTTTATGGTTTGCTATTCTATTCTATTAATGAAATTATTCTTCTGCTCTCTTCAAATTGTGTTGAACTCCAAGCAAAGTGTATTTTGAATTATGTACAGAATTATTACTGTAATAGTGTCATTCTGTTTGTTTGTCAAAATGCTGTTAGGAGTTATTTGAGAGTATATATAAACACTTAAGAGTCGAGAATGGTATTTCCAATTTGCATTATTCTTTCAGGATTTACTTAGCATTACCACTTTTAAATTTTAAACTGTTCATTGTACAATAACGCTATTGGTTTGATTCCAGGAGCATTTCTTCTCTCAATTTGAATAACATAAGAAGAGCTGAAACATAATGTGCAAGCTTTTTTTCGTACCACTTTAAAATTACTTTTAACACTTATAATACATCATACAAAGAAAAATGCAGAAATGAATGAATATGTATTTCTTTGCTTTCAATTTTTGAATTCACGTTGAATCAGCTCACTAATTGGTTTTTTAACATCCGAATTTCATGTTTGTTTTGAAGGAAAAATTGTTTGGCTTCATGGCAACCCTTATTGTTGGATTTTTTGTGAAATTAAGTAATCCTAATGGGACTGGCATTTAGTATGGGTTGTTTTGCTTATCTAAATGTCTAAATAGATGTAGAGAAAGAGTATGGAGAGGGAGATTAGGAGGGATGGAGATAGGGTGGAAGGTTGATAGGGAGGAAAGGAGAGATTGAATTAGAAAAGGGCAGGAGGTAAAAGGGGGAGATGGAGAAAGAGAGGGAGAGTGGTGGATTGGAAGTGGGAGGGAGGGAGAAAGAAGGGAAGGTGGGAGGAAAGAGGGAGAGAGAGGGGGAGAGAGATAAGAAGGGAGTGATGCCTATGCTGCCAAGGGTAATTTAAATTGTGATCAATATTTTATCATCTATAGCAATGAATAACAGTTTTGTTTATTTATTGTTTTTTCAACAGGCAAGTGAAAATTATTCAGTGTTTAAAAATTATGTCCAAGTGTAATTGCGGATAATTATTTTTGAGGATGCTCATGTCGAGAGCAACTTGTAAGTATTATTCCAATCATATTCATTACTCTGCATGGAGAAGGTCATGTGCTGGATACATTACATTTTTTTAGCCTACTTTCCAGAATGGAAATAGCCTTACTCATTGTGTCTGTCTCTCCGTCCATCTCCCCCATTGACTTTTGAACCAATATACCGTTTTTCTTGATGCTTGGTGGAAATCTCTTGTTACTGAAGCTGAATTCTCAAGGATAGTTTTTGTTGAAAAGATTGAAAGTCCTGGGTTCGATTCCAGTATCTATCCTTCCCATTTGAATTACATGGGAAATCTGAAATCCATCATGCACATTCTCTTGTAAATTAAAATATCTCAAAATAGTAATATCGGAGTGGAATTTGTACTGTTCTCCGAGGAAAGGAATGGAGATTCTAATGTTAATTGTAGAATTTTGCTTATAGATCATATTACTTAGAATTTGGAATAAATACTGCCATTTTTTCGGTTTTTATCATTCATTACGTGTTGCAATAGCAACAACTATTGTTGAACTCTGATTTGGTATAGTCTAGTACAGGGATGGCAAATACATTTCAGGTGAAAGTATTAAAATAAATTATGTAGCACCCGGTATGCCAGTGCCGCATGTCTGCATATACAGGGTGTCCCGAAAAGATGTATACACATTGTCATGTAGAAGATCTATTAACAGATCATTGTTTGGATGACATTTAAAGAAACTCATTGTTGCATGACATGTAATTAAAAGATGGCTTCAGTCATAATGAAAAGCAACAATCCACTACCCAAAATTCACAGCGTAATAAAAAAAGACGGCACTGTGCAAGACGTGTGCAAGCAACGATCTGGGAGACGTCAAACTTCCACGAATGGTTAAAATTCTGCTATGGTGTTAGATCAATTCAAATGATCGCCAAAAAGTCTGTAAGGCGATGTGCTAATGATACTGGAATCAGTAATACAAGTGCACACAGGATTCTCAAAACTGCCAAGTTGAAATGTTATGTTCTGAGACTGTTACAGAAATTGGCTGAAGACGATCCTTACCACAGATCTTAGTTCTGTGAATGGTTTCAAATGAAACTGAATGAAGCTGCACATTTTGTTGACAAGATTGTTTGTACTGATGAAGCAACATTTAAACTCAATGGTACATAACTGCATGTACTGGTCATCAGAAAATCCTCAAATTCATTTAGACAAGACAGTAAATTTATCTGGTCATACAGTTTGGTGTGATGTGTCGTCCAGGGGTATTGTAAGGTCATACTTCTTTGAGAGGTCTGTTACTGGTACTCAGTACCTTAACCTGTGTAAGGTATCTATTGTGCCCAACATTCAACAGCTTTATGAAAGCAAGGAATTTTTTTCCAACAAGACAGAGCACCTCCACATTACCATCGTGATGTTAGGGCCTTTCTTGATAACAATTTCTCAGGCCGGTGGATAGGCCGGAGGGGAAGTGTTGAGTACCCACCACATTCACCTGATTTAACTTCACTTGACTTTTACTTGTGGAGTTACCTGAAGAATAGAGTGTACTCAATGAAACCAACAACACTTCAGGAAATCGGGCAAAAAGTTGACCAGTCATGCGTAGCCATCCCAGCAGTTATCTTGGTGGATGTTAGTCAGTTGGTTGCTACCCATTGCCAACAATGCATTAAAGCTAATGGAGGTCATTTTGAACATCTGTGATAATTCAATTTGTAATAAAGTGTTATTGTTTTGCACAAACCAGATACTATTGTTCTTTCTTGCATTTTTAAAGGTTTATTTTATCAGCAATAAAATGTGTATGCATCTTTTTGGGATTCCCTGTATATATATATATACATACGAGGTGTGGCAGTAAAGTTCCCAGACTGGTGTGATAGAAAGAAAAATAGACCAAGTAGGCCAAAAACGTTTTATCATTTATTCAACATAATTTCCTCCCACTTCAATACATTTTTTGCATCGTCCCAAGAACTTTTTAAAACAGTCAGCCAAGTCAACTAAAGAAACCTTGTTCAGTTCAGCAGACACACTTGTTTTGATGTCTTCAACATCTTCAAATCTTCTCCCCTTGAGAGCAGTTTTCACCCTAGGAAAGAGAAAGAAGTCTGCGGGTGCCAAGTCAGGTGAATATGGTCGGTGGTCGATCTCCACAATTCCCTGTTTTGCCAGAAATCTCTTCACAACCAGTGCAGAATGAGCAGGTGCATTGTTATGCAACAGAATTCAACTTCCCTTTTCTCGAAACTGTGGCCTCACCCTGGAAACACGCCTTACCAACCTCTGAAGGACTTGAACGTAGAATGCACTATTTACTGGCTGTCCTTGTGGAAGAAATTCCTTGTACATCATACAGCATGGTTTTGATCAACGACTTCTTCCAACGAAACTTCTTGGGCCTTGGCGGCGATTTTGATGTCCATGCCATGCTTTGTCATTTCGGGGTCGTACTGGAATACTCATGATTTGTCGCCAGTGATAATGCAGTCGAGAAAACTGAGATTGCCTTCACAACTTTCAACGAAGTTTTGACTCGATGCGACTCTTCTCTGCATCTGTTCATCTGTGGGGTTGTATGGGACGAACTTCGCACAGACCTTCCTCTTTCCTAAATCTTTGTGAAGAATTTGACGAATTGTTTCTTTATTAATGTTTAGCTCCTCCACCATCATTCTGAGGGCTATTCGTTGATGTCTTACCACAATTTAATGGACCTTTGCAACGGTGTCTGCATTTTGAGAGGTTGATGGATGCCTGCTTCTTGGATCATCTTCACGCCCGTCCTTAAATCGTTTTAACCACTCTAAAACACTGGTACAACTTAAAGACTTCACCATATGCTGCTTTCAACATTTCATAGGTTTCTGTTGTGGTTTTCCCGAGTTTGACACAAAAGTTGATATGCACTCGTTGCTCCATGGCAAAATCGTGACAGCAGGTAACATTACAACTGATTCTCTTGGCTGCTACTCAGAAACTTACTGTTACAGAGCTAAATGGTTCACTGCTCTCTGTTAGCAAGAGTTTGAACTATAAGATGTGTAAACAGTACATTTTTACACCGCATGGTTTCAGTGCTGCAGCACCGGTCTGGGAACTTTATTGCCACACCTCATATGTATATATATGTATATACAAACACACACACACATATACATATATATATATATATATATATATATATATATATATATATATATATTAACTAAAGGAAAAGAAAAGGTAGTGATGAGGGTGGCAACAAGGTGTTGAGGGAAGCCCAGCGGACACTCACCAAGTTGAGGACCAAGCTGGCAGGCTGCTGGGGGCGTCGAAGAGACACGTAAAACACACGAACACAAAAACACACGCAAGCTTATCGGGCCTAAGCCCTTCTTCAGCGAAAGAGTAACGTAAAGTGACACACTGGGCGGGGAATGACAGGGTAATGTGGGAAGGTTGATGATTGGAGGAGGTGGGGAGTAGGAGGGGTGGATAGCCAATAAAGAGGGAGTGTGATGAGGTAGAGTCCGAATAGTTACAAAGTAACAAGGAAACATTGTAAGGGGGATAATAGGGTTAGCGGAGGTTGAGGCCAGGCGGAGAGAAAGAGTCGAGAAGATGGATATGTGCTAGTTCCCAGTGTCGGAGAAGGGGGGCAGGAGTGTCATAGGGTAAAGCGCGAATAATCCTAACAATGTAGCAACTATTAAAGGGAACATTGTGGGTATTAGCATGTAATGCAACTGGGAGGGGGCGTCTGAGAGAAACGCTATTCCGGTGACCGTTCATTCGGATGTTTAACGGATTGCTGGTGAGGCCTACGTAAAACGCGGGACAAAGGGTGCAGGTAAGGAGGTAAATGACGTTACGGGTGGTGCAGTTGCTTCTGGAGGTGATGGGGTAGGTGATGTTGGTGGAGGGACTCGAGAAAGAAGATGATGGTAGGTGGATAGGGCAAGTGAGGCAGCGAGGTTTTCCGCAGGGGTGGGAACCTATTGCAAGAAGCGTGGTAGAAGTGGGAAGATCCTTCCTCCACAAGATATTTCCCAAATTTGGGGGCCGGCGGAAGGAGAGGAGCGGAGGATTGGCAAAAAGGTTGATAAAGAGGGACTGATAGGAGGAAGAGGTAAGAATTGGGTGGGCAGCATGAAGGATTGTTTTGAGAGCTTCGTGGATACCAGGATGGAAAAGTGTCGTAAGAGTGAGTGGAGGGGTAGATGCAGGAATAGTGGGTGTGTGAGGATGAGATCCAATGTGGGTAGGCGTCATCGCCCTATGGATCTGTTCGCGGACCAAGACTGGAGGGTAACCACGTTTGAGAAGAGCATCCTCGAGGACAGAGTAATACTCTAGAAGGGATGCTCTATCGGAACAAAGCCTCCATCCTCGACGAGCAAGGGCATAGGGGATAGAGGTTTTGGTATGAAGGGGATGGCAGCTATCAAAGTGGAGGTATTGGAGGCTGTTGGTGGGTTTGATGTGAACACAGGTGCGGATTTGGCTGTCTTGAAGGTAAATATCGACATCCAAGAATGTGATGTGGGAGGTAGAGGATTGGTGGGTGAAGGACAGTGAAGGATGGGAGGAGAGACGCGAGAGAAAGGAAAGGAGAGAGTCAGGTCCATGCGTCCAAATGAGGAAGACATCGTCGATGTATCTCAGCCACAAAAGTGGTCTGAGTGGAACGTTGAGGAAGAGTCTTTCCCATTCTCCAAGGTAGCAATTGGCGTATGAAGGCGCCATTCGGGTGCCCATCGCAGTGCCTCTAATTTGAAGGTAGTGACGACCATCGAAAGAGAAGTTGTTCAATTTGAGCACCATTGCTGCCAAGTCTAATAAGAAATGGGAGGAAGGTCTTGCGTCGGGTGGTCTTGAGTCCAGGAGTTTACTAAGGGCAGAGAGTCCATCATCGTGGGGGATGTTTGTGTAGAGGGAACAGACATCGATAGTGGCCAAAATGGTATTGGGTGGGAGAGGAAAGGGGAGGTGTTTGAGACGTTTGAGAAAGTGGTTAGTGTCTTGGATGAAGGAAGGGAATTGACGAATGAGAGGTTGTAGGTGGGAGTCAACGAAGGCGGAGATGCGTTCTGTAGGGGAATTAAAGCTGGCAACAATGGGGCGGCCGGGGATGTTGGGTTTATGGATTTTAGGGAGAAGGTAGAATGTGGGTGTGCGGGGTTTGTTGGGGATCATTAGAGCAATGGCGGAATCGGAAAGGCCTTCCTGTTTGCCTGAGGAATGAAGATAGGACGAAATTTGGTAGGAGTGGTGGTCTGTGGGGTTGGAAGTAAGGTGATGGTAAGAGGTTTCGTCAGAAAGTTGGCGCTCGGCTTCCTCGTTATATTTGGCGCGATCCATCACAACCGTGGTGGTGCCCTTGTCGGCAGGGAGGATGATGATATGGTCAAGATGTTTGAGTGTGGAAATGGCATGCCTTTCACGTCTGGTAAGATTATCTGTATGGTCGATAAGATCGGAAAAGTTAGGTTGGGAGATTCTGGAAAGGATATAATTGAGGTATTGTTCGACCGGGTGTAGGGAAGGAAGGGTGGGTGGAATGTATTGGGAAGGAGGTTTGAAGATGGAAAAGGTAGGTGGGAGGCCGGGAGGGAGTTTTGGGTTGGCAGAGGTGAGAGAGTCTTCTTTGGGAGGGTTAGTTTTTAGACGTAGTGTGCGGGCAAAGGACTGGACGTCGGCAAGGAGGCGAAAATGATCAAATTTGGTGGTGGGACAAAAGGAAAGGCCGCGTGAGAGGAGTTCATTCTCGGCAGGGGTAAGTACGTGGGAGGAAAGGTTCAAGACTTCATCTGGTTGGCAAGATGAAGAGGTGGTGGCAGGAGTGTGCGAAAAATATGAGCGCTTCAAAGGTTTGCGGGTTATATATATATATATATATATATATATATATATATGTGTGTGTGTGTGTGTGTGTGTGTGTGTGTTATATATGCTTACGGAAAAGGAAAGGTAAATGGGATAAATGGATGGCAACAAGTTGTTGGGATAAGGAAGCCCAGTGACCACTCACAAATAAGGTGTCTTCAGGTTGTTGAGCAGCTGGGGTGGTCCATATATATATATATATATATATATATATATATATATATATATATATATATATATATATATATATATATATATATATATATATATATATATATATATATATTATTTATTTATATATTTATATATATCAAGATATAAAGAGGACAGCGGAAAATAGGAGTATATGGAGAACCAGGTTTAACCAAGAATAATCACGGACTTGTCTACGGACAGACTACCTATGATGATGATAATATATCATCATAGGTAGTCTGTCCGTAGACAGGTCCGTGATTATTCTTGGTTAAACCTGGTTCTCCATATACTCCTATTTTCCGCTGTCCTCTTTATATCTTGATAACTCTCTTTCCCTTTCAAATCGTCTATCAGCTGAAACCTTTTCCTACCTCTTTCCCTTTTCCCATCTAATTTTCCTTCTAACACGTCTTTAATCATACTCTCTCTCCTCAGGTAATGTCCAACCCCGTTTGCCTTCCTCGTTCTAATAGTCTGTATAATCATTCGCTTCTCTCCTATTCTTCGTAGCACTTCATCGTTTTTCATCCTATCTGTCCATTTTATCTTCAGCATTCTCCTCCAAGTCCACATTTCAAAGCTTTCCAGGTATTTGATGTCATTTTTCCTTAGCGTCCATGTTTCTGCCCCATACAATGCTATACTCCATACGTAGCATTTTATATATTATTATATTATATTTTATATATTATATATATATATAACTCTCCTGATGGCCTATATATTTTACATCCCTGGTATATACGAGGGTGAATCAAAAAGTTCCCGGAATTATCATATAAAAACAATAATTGATAGTAGCTCAATAACTTTGGCTAAGATTAATAAAGGTAAAATACTCCTTTAGCCAAACAATTAGAGGGTGTTGTAACCCTCTAATTGTTTGGCTAAAGGAGTATTTTACCTTTATATAAAAACAAAAGAAACTCAAAAAGAACCATTTATTTTTGAGTTATTTTTCAACATATTCGCCATTTAACTCTAAACACTTTTCCGTTCGATGTCACCATTTTTCTAACCCATTTCTGTAGAAATTTTGATCGTTTGAATGAAACGAGTTCAAAACTGCTTGTTTGACCTCAGATATCAATTCCCAGTGAACTCCCTTGATGTGCTCCTTTAATTTGGGAAACAGAAAAAAGTCCGAAGGAGCCAAGTTTGGACTGTAAGGTGGGCGAGACAATGTTTTCCAGCGCAATTCTCAAAGCACAGCTCTTGATACCATAAGTGAATGTGCTGGAGCATTGTCATGGCGAAGCAATTCGCCGATGCATTTCCCAGATCTTTTTTTTATAAGCTCAGCATTCAGTTTTTTTAAAACTTGATCGTAATAACCTCCTGTTACTGTCCGTTGCCCCTCAAGAAAATTGACCATGATTACGCCTTCGCTATCCCAAAAAACAATTGTCATTACCTTCTTGATTGATTTGTTAAGCTTTGAACTTGATTGGTCCACTTGACCCCCTTGGTAACCATTGTTTAGATTGAATTTTGCTTTCTGGATCGTACTGGTAGATCCATGTTTCATCACCAGTCACTATTCGGTGAAAGAAATCTTCTGGGTCTGCATCAAATCGGTTGAGGAACTCAACTGCATGGTCAACTCTCTGAGTCTTGTGTTCAGGGTGCAACGCTTTCGGTAGCCATCTAGCAGAAAGCTTGCTTAATCCTAAACTATCTTTGAGGATTGATTGAACTGAGCCATATGAGATGTCCAAACGTTTTGCTATCATTTGCACTGAAACTCATCTTCTTCCATAATTGATTGGACAGTGACCATGGTTTTTTCGTTGATCGACGTTGATGGTCTTCCACTTCGATAGTCATCTTTAATGTCTTCTTGTCCAAGCTTAAACCGTTTAATCCATTCATAAACTGCAGTTTTCTTAGATGCATCATCCCCGTAAACTTTCTGCAAAGCCTGAATAATGGCATTCGATCTCCAGCCAAGTTTTGTCAAAAACTTTAAGTTTACTCGAATCTCAAATTTTAAGTTATCCACACTGATGAATTAATGGGTTAGAAAAACTGCTTTTATATTATAACAAATGAATGAATTGTTATGAAATATTAAATTTTTATGGCTAAGATAATGCTAGTTTTAGTCAATATTGCTTTGTTATTATTTGGAATGCAGGAACATTGTTACTGAAACTTTCCGGGAACTTTTTGATTCACCCTCGTAATGTAGCTATTACAAAATTGTCAATATTTGGTGTTTTTATATTATTTATTCAGCAATAATGAAATATTACAAAGAATGAAGAAGTATGATTATAATTAATTTTGTATCACAAAATTACAATAAGTAAGAGCTGTAATTATTTTAAAAATACTGTATTATTTATTGAAAATTAATAAAGTTTTTAACATTAAAGCAAGCAAAGGTAAAATGAAAAAGTCTCTTTTTATTGTAATTCAGAAAGGCGGCAATTGTTGCATTGACTTACTCTTTAATTGATAATATTTAATTATTGGAACGTTTTTGGATCATATTAGATGTCAGCTCTTTAATATTGGGTTTATAGTTGGTGGAAAACAGAGAAATACAAGCATTTGAGTTCACATCTGTCATTCATTTTAGAAAAGAGGCATTCACAAAAACTGGTCGAAGAAAAAAACAGGAGTAACAACACAATTTTTTTAAAGAAATAAACTGTTCAGGCATACTTTTCCAAACTTTTAAAATTTCATCTTTGACATTGAAAATTTCTCCATCCTATCATTTTATTTCATCTTCGACATTGAAAATTTCTCCACCCTATCATTTTATTTCATCTTCGACATTGAAAATTTCTCCACCCTATCATTTTATTTCCTTTTTTTTCAATATTGTTTCGCAAGTCGACAAATTTTTGTTTCCAAATGGGACTACATTGGAAATCTACAAATTTGATTTTGATGTTTTCTATATTTAACCAACTAAAGTATTTAATATTTATATTATTTACATCCAATTTGTCAGGATAATTAATTAAATTGAATATATTTTCAATACTCTTCAAATCCACAATTCTATCTGAAAATTGCATTATCGTTGATTGTAGTATATTGGAAAATAACTGAAATAAATCTGTCTTTGGTTTCTCATATATCATTAAATCATTTTAAAACTTTTTCAGTTTTGGAAAGTACTTCATATCAAAATAAGAGGATGGGAGGAGAATAATTCTTTAAAAAAATTTCCCCATATATGAGTGGACCACCCTAGTGTACATCTACTCCAACAATTTTCATTAACTTTCATTTTAAATTACTTTAAGACAAGGCTAAAAGACTTGAGGAGTTTATGAACAGAAAATGTCAACACAAAATAAGTTTTCCAGAAAATCATTTTAATTTTTTCACATTCTTATAGCATTTAACATAGGAAATACTGCTTTCTCCCAGAGCAACAAACTTTTTTCTAGCAAATTGTCAATAATTTTTGCTGTAATCTATTTGAATAGCTTCTAGTTTTTTGTGACTTCAAAATCAGTGTGTGCCACACAAAAAAGGGACTTTTCTTTCCCACTCATGGCCATCTGCAAGTGAATTTGTGTCGTGTATTTAGGTGCCACCCCATTTCTATTATTTACATATTGGCATATGACTAGCTGGAACTATACCTGACTTTTTGATGTTCAATTATCTTACTTTACTAACTTCTCGTACAACATTATTTTCTAAGTGCAGCCTTCATTGTGTTGCTTTGCTGCCTTTAAAGGTTTTTGCTCCTAATGTCACTTCAACTAATGGCCCTCCCAGAGTAGTGCAATTGGCTGCTTCATGAAATTTTGAACCAATTACACAGCCATATCTCAGCTCATGCCACAAGCTGCTATCACTTTGTTTTTTTTTGTTAAATCGGTAACTTTTTTGCACATCTCAGCATTCATTTAATTTTAAATGAAAGTCAAAAATGTCTCGCTGGTTTGATCTTTCGTGGCAAATCTTTCTTTAAATTTTATAATAAAATTATGGATTGACAATGAAAGTTTGTAATTTTCACAAAAATAACTTTCTATAATTTTTTTCTTATCCACTCCATGGGAAAGAACATCCTCAAGAAAGCTTTCATTGGTACCACCCATTTCTTCATTTTGATCAGTACCTTTTCCTAATTTACAGGCATAAATCCTTTTCTTGGATGATCCAACGTGAGACAGTTTGGATTTCTCTCAGTAACAAACTGTTTCTGTTACCGAGGGCTCTTCATTCCTCCAGTGTAGCCATGTTAGGAAGGCCAAAGTGTGTTTGCAACCACCTAAAAATCAATTGATGATGATATTAGATTGAATTAATCTGACTGTAAATTTATTTTGCTGCAAAAATGAAATTTAAAAAAGTCAGCCTCACCCAATACAATCTAAGGATCAAACATAATTTATTACTTCGTATTCCTCATTGCATTGGAAAATAACATTGTAAGCCTTCCCTCTCACCTTATGTTCAGGTGTTATCTGGCCTTTAACAATGCATTCAGATCTCACTCTTTTAAACTTCATATAACTGACTGCATCGTCACCATATTCCTCCTTGGAAGACCTACAATAATAAACCATCTACGTTTCTTTTTCCAAGCAACGGCATGTAGATATGTATTGAAACATTCTGCATCCATATCATGGTTATTAGTGTAAAAATGCTTGTTACAACGTGGTTTCTACTTTGCTATCAAGTACTCAACGAGATGCTTTCACCCCTCTCATTTCTACTCCCACAAAATGTGTTGTTGCTGAGATATACAGCCATCATCATAGTATCTACTTTTGGAAGGTTATCGCTGGAGCCTTTAACGAATCCCTCTTCCATATTTGATCAGAGTATATCCCTATAAATTACACGTAAGAATGAAATCACTCAATGAATGTTTGTCGTTTCGGGCCGTGTCTTCAAAATACGACCGAGCCTTTGACTTTATTTACGGAACTTACCTGTTGTAGAATACCACGTTAAATCTGTGGTTTGTATGAGTTCAATATTAATATCCATAAGCGTATTTTCTTAACTTGTGGTGTCACAGGACACGTTTTCATTTCTTCTGTCAATTATTATCATCAGCCACTGGGTAATCACGTACAACACGGAATGCAGAGAACGCTGCTACTCGGGGAAAAATGATGTCACGACCAATGAGAAAACACTTCACTCCAGCAGACGGATTTTTATAGACATTACCGTCATTTTATGAAAATTAAATGACATAATCGAATTTTTCGGTAGGGAGGCAAAACTTCTCAAGTGTGTTCAAACAGTATTACACGAAATCTCTGTCTCATCTCCACTCTATTATATCCTCTCCACTCTCATCTCTTGTACTGTAGTACTAATATGCAAACCATAAGAGACAGAATGGTCCCCTTGTGGTGTAGTGGAGAACTTTCTTGAATTTGCATTTCACTGACCACATAAGAGCGTATCAAAGATTCATAAAAAGAAATTCCAGTTGCAATAAGTTTGTTGCATAATAGCGAATTCCCATAAAGCGAACTCGCATAAAGTGAGGGAAACCTGTATATAGGATATATCATATAAAACCTAAGGTACTTCTAAAAAAGCTACAGAGCTGAAATTTGGATGGAAGATAAGTAATTGGTTACAACCTTGGGAAATAATCTGAAATTCCAGAAAAAGCTATATTTAAGAGGTGTTAACTTTTGAACCGATGGACCGATTTTCATGAAACTTGGTGAAAATCTCTTGCTACTGGGCCTGAGCTCTGGAGGATAGTTTTTGTTGCAAAGATCAAAAGTCCCGGGTTTGATTCCAGGAGCTTTCCTTCCCATTTGATTTACATGGGCAGTCTGAAATCCATTGTGTGAAGTAATTTTCTCTTGCACATTCAAATATCTTAGAATTGTAATATCGGAGCGGGATTTGTACTATTCTCTGGAGAAATGAATGGAAATTCTAATTTTAATTGTAGAATTTTGCAGTTTTTATCAGTCATTATGAGAGAGTTGCCATTGCAATGATTATTGTTGGACTGGAATTCGGCATACATACGCGCATTATTTTTGCCAGACAAATACACATTGTCAATTTAGTTTTCCATTCGAATGTATTTGTTATATTTTATAACGAAAAATTATGAAAGAGCAACTCATCCATTTTTGTTAATTTAAGCATAGAAACTTGTCTCAATTTCGTTGTTTCATATAAGAAACAAAATTAAAATTAAATATATTCAACACTCAATCCTATGTTAAACAAATACTTTTTGAATTGAACCAATCCCGTCACTGCAGACAATGATTAATACAAACCATGCAATGAGATACACTGTGCAAACGCCGGTAAGGATTTTTTCCCATGAACCCCCTGAATCTTCTCATGAACCCCCTAGGGCAGTGGTGCTGAACCGGTGTGCCGCGAGACTTTGAAGAGAAAATTGCAAATCTGCGCATCTTCCACTGATTAAATATATACTCAGTTTTAACAAAGAAACTAACACAGTATTAAGTATCACTGCTTTGGAAGGCGCATAAACAGTAATCCTGGCAACAACGTTGTCAGCATTGTCATAGTAACCGAATGCCTTGTGCATGAGTCATAGACAACTGATTGGTTCTCGTTGCTCTCAAAGTCTCTAAGATGATGTATCATGCTCTGCCTGTGGTGACCTTCCTGGCTGTACGTTACTCTGGCGCATTCCTTTATTAAATCAGTATTAGCCTAGCTTCTACAATTTTGTCTATGAATGTATGTTTCTTATTCTGTATAAAATAATTTTTTATTAAGTGTTTTGTGTAATACCGTTGGTAGGAAACTGCGTGATCTTTGTGGTTTCGTCCAATTATCAATGCTAAAAATTATAAAAGTTGCGCCCCTAAAAATGGACAGATTTATTACAAGAAAACATAACGGTGAAAAATATGAAGAACATATTAAGGAAAAACCCAGTGCGAGCGGAACCAAGCCAAATAAAATTTCTAAGGTTTCTTGCAAGTATATGGACAGTTATTTGAGTCTGGGCTTTTCTTGGTGTGGAGATAAATATTGTCCTGTACCAATATGTGTTGTGTGCAGTGAGAAACTACCAAACAAAGCCATCGTTCCCAGCAAATTGAAGCGACAGTTCACCCCAAAACATGCACACATTGAAGGAAAAGATTTGAACTATTTCAAAAGGTTGTGGAACTGCATTCTAAAGAAGTAAGTTACTTTAAAAAAACATTAAAGTGTCTGATAGAGTTCAAGTTGCTTCTTAACAGGTAGAAATCATAGCTCAAAAATGAAGCCCCACACTAAGCTGAGTCGCTTATTTTGCCTGTGTGCCATGGGGTAGTGAGGACAATGCTCGGTGATGAAGCAGAACAAGAAATTGCCAAAATTCTGCTTTCTGATGATACAACTCGAAGAAGGTTAAAAGATATGTCATCTAACATAGAGGAAAATGTTTTTGATAAGCTTAAAATGTCAGACTATGCCTTGCAAGTTGATGAGTCAACTGATATTAGAGGCAAAGCACAACTATTAGCATTTGTTCGCTTCATTTATGAAAATGAAATAATTAGTAAATTTTTGTGCTGCCGGGAACTCCCAGAACACACAAGAGGTCAAGATATATTCGATACTTTGACTTCCTACTTAGAATGTTTGGAAATTTAATGGAAGTCATGTGCAGGAATTTATACCGACGGTGCTCCATCCATATTGGGATCTGTCAAAGGCTTCATCTCACTTGTAAAACAACAGAATCCAACTACAATAAATATCCGTTGTTTTTTGTACAGGTAAGCTCTTGTTGGAAAGACATTAGGAGTTGACTAGAGGTACGTATTAGACCAAGTTGTAGGGATGGTTAATTTTGTGAAATCAAGACCTCTAAAGACCCACCTCTTCAAATAGCTTTGTAATGTTATGGATTTTCAGTATGAACATTAAGTTTTACACACAGAAATAAGATGGCTGTCAAAGGGAAGAGTGTTGACTCGTGTATAAAGAAGAGATGCTACTATTTTTTGAAATACAGGGAAACAGTGATTTTTTTAAATATCTTAGCTGTGAACTTGGATGCGCCAAATTAGCATATTTGGCAGAAATATTTAGGTATCTGAATAGTGTGAACACACCTGCATGCAAGGGTGGAATGAAAATATCCTGACTTCTACGGATAAGCTACTGGCATTGCAGAGAAAAATAGTCATCTGAAAAAAGAGAGCTATCTTGAAATGTTTCCGCTGATTCCAAAAACCCATACGAAAGAAATTGCTGCTCTTGTGGTGGAACATTTAGCAACTCTGGAGCACAGTATGGAGCGTTGCTTTCCATCCTTGACTACATAGAAATACTACTGGATAAGGAACCCATTCACACCAGTAACAACTGACATGTGTTTTTACTGTCTCTGAAGAAGAAGAGCTTCTCTTTCAACTTATCGCAATCTAAAAATCAAGTACGTCGAATTGTCTCTGGATATGTTCTGGATTTCTGTTAGAGAAGAATAGTCAGAAATTGCGAAAAAAAAGCTTTGGCAGTTTTGATGAAGTTTTCTACATCCTATTTGTGTGAGTTGGGGTTCTCGACACTTACAAACATTAAATGCAGAAAAGGTGAACGGCTCAACTGTGTTGAAGATGAAATGAGAGTCTGCTTATCACAGATATATCCTAATATCAGTGCAATTATTAGAAAATGCCAAGCTCAAGTGTCACATTAGGTAAGATTTTAAAATGGATTTTTTAACAAAACTTCATCATTTGTTGTTTTATGATATCATAACTTAATTTGGTCGATTACATAATATATAACATAAAAAATATATGTTTTTTTAATGATAAATCCAAGTTCTTTATTCTAATCTAATTCCAGTATGCCGCGAAAAAAGTGAATATCTAAAGTGTGCCGCAAGCACCAAAAGGTTGAGAACCATTGCCTTAGAGGTTCGCAAACTACAGTTTGGGAACCTCTGGACTATACATACCATTTGTGTTTCCTGATGTAAACCACTTGCACTTGCAATAAAAAAATACAGACCTTATTTGACTTTTCCTCATATATTGTACTATCTGTGTGACCCGGAGTTGCCCGAGTGTGATTCAGGATTGCACAAACTTGTATACCCTCCCACCACCCATGCACTAGGCGCACATTCTCGTGGTCGATGCTGCAACTTATGTAACCTCCCACTGCCCACGAGCTCAACATACAAAGCGTTGCTTCTAAAAATTACCTACAGAGAAGTACGGCCCTGGTAGAGGGGTGGCTAGCGCGTCTGGCTCCCAATGCCAGGGTCGCGGGTTTGAATCCTACCTTGGTCATGGATGTTTGTGATTGTATATGTTCGAGTTATTCTATTAAAATACATGTAATTGGGGTTAACCTGTATGTATTAAATAAATTATTATTATTATGTTCTGTAAAAGGGTTCTTGAAAAAATGTCATAACTTTCGATCAGACTGTATATTCATATTTTTTTGTATGTTAAACGTATTTACACTATAGGTAAAGACGTTATTTGCCTTAAACACGCTGTATATTGTATTTTTTTACGTAAACCTGTTTGTTGTAATGCTGAAAAAATTAATGAAAAATGGTGCAAATCAGTTCAGCCATTCTCAAGTTATAAGGGAACATAATTACAGACAGACAGACAGAAACGGATTTCTCACCAGGGCTGTGCTGCGCAAGAGTGTAGGGGGTTAAGAGTCGTAACCAAACTTACTTTGGGGCCTGCCCTGTCACTTAAAAAAAGATTGATTAAAATTGGTTGGTTTTTTCAGGATATATATTGGTTAGAAGGGGGTTTTCGATTTTTGCCTTTTATATATTAGATTCATGAAGATTGTTAGGTATCTGACTCAGCAGCAGTGATGCAGCCAGGAACTTACTTTGGGGATGGCAAATAATAAAAGGCATTTTTTTGTAAGGGGATTACTCTCTTATTTATCTTTGATAATTTCCAACAACAACTCATAAATATCGCTATAGAATTAAAAAATCATAATAGCAATTTAATAAATATATTTATTTTCAAGTGAAAATTGAAAGCAGCAGCCTTCTTATAAATACTTTTTGTTATGACAAATTTGTTGGTACATCCAGCTTGATCTATCTTTTGATTAGCAAAATTCTTTGGTCGATGAACTATCAAGTACATATACTAAAAAGAAAATTCAGTAAAAAATCTTGTCTAAAAGTTATCTAGCACTGTATTTAAATTACTGAAAACAATGCTAAAACTTTGTAATAAATGTATTCATAACTTCTACACTTTTAAGTTATTTTATCTGATACTTTATTAGGGTCGCGGGTTCAAATCCCGCAGAGGGCATGGTCGTTTGTGCTTGTTGTATCTATTATAACACGTAATTTGGAGAAATCTGTTTATGTTAAATAAATGATTGATTGATTGATCATCATCATGGGTAGTCTGTCCATAGACAGGTGCGTGATTATTCATAGTTAAACCTGATTCTCCATATACTCCTATTTTCTGTTGTCCTCTTAATATCTTGATAACTCTTTCCCTTTCAAATCGTCTATCAGCTGAAACCTTTTCATACCTCTTTCCCTTTTTCCATCTAGTTAACCTCTAACATGTCTTTAGTCATACTCTCTCTCCTCAGGTAATGTTCAACCCAGTTTGCCTTCCTCTTTCTAATAGTCTGTATAATCATTCGCTTCTCTCCTACTCTTCGTAGCACTTCATCGTTTTTTTCCCTTTTATCTTCAGTATTCTCCTCCAAGTCCACATTTCAAAGCTTTCCAAGTATTTGATGTCATTTTTCCTTAGTGTCCATGTTTCTGCCCTGTACAAAGCTATACTCCATACATAGCATTTTATGAACTTCTTGCAGATATCTTCCCTTATATTCCCCGTAAGTAGGTGTTTCTTTCTTCTGAAAGCCGCTTTTGCTTTTCCTATTCTAGTCCTGATCTCATCCATACATTTTGCTTCTCTTGTTATGATGCTTCCAAGGTATTTATAGTCTGAAACTTGTTCTAAAGTCTTTCTTCCAATACTTATCTTCAGATTCTCTTCTTTGCCCGATATTCGAATGACCTTGGATTTTTCTGTATTTATTTCCATACCGTATTTTCTACCTGTTATTACTAGTCTATTTATCATTTTCTGGAGTTCTTCTTCCTTCCTTGCATGAAGTACTTGATCATCCATGTATTTTACTGTTCTTATAATCCTTCCTCCAATTTTGAAATCTCCTGTGCCTTCTAACACTTCTTGCATTAGACTTTCTCTATATATATTGAATAGGATCGGCGATAGGCAGCAGCCCTGTCTTACTCCTCTACCGATATTTACACTGCAGGTGTCCGCATTCTCCAACCTGACCTTTACAATTTGATTCACATATAGATTCCTGATCAGTCTTCTGTCTTTCCAGTCTACACCTATATCCTTTTATATCTTCATCAACATTACCCAATTTACTCTATCAAAGGCCTTTTGCCAGTCTATGAAACATATGCAGATATCTTGATTATATTCTATTGTATTGTATTCTGATATTATTCTAACTACCCCTATGGCATCTCTAGTTCCTCGTCCTTTTTTGAAACCGAATTGATCTTCCCCTAGCATTTCTTCTGCTTTTTTCTCCAGCCTTTTATTAAGAATCCTCGTGATGATCTTCAAAGTGTATGGTAGAAGGCTTATCGTTCTGTAGTCTTTACATTGCATTGCCTTTGGCTTCTTCTGTAGAGGGATCATTGTTACTTCTAGGAAATCTCGAGGCCACTCTCCTGTGTTGTAAATCTTATTAATTAATTTCTTGATGGCGTTTAGTCCTTCTGATCCCATGACTTTAAGCACCTCAGCCGGTATTCCATCACTACCTGTGGCTTTCCCTTTCTTTAGTTCCACTATCGCTTTTTCTACTTCGCTCTCCATAATACTTGGTCCTAAGTTGTCTTCTTCTATGTTTTCCTCATCTTCCAGTTCTATTTTTTCCGATCCTGCCTGCTTGCTGTATAATTCCTTAATGTATTCTTCCCATACCTGTGCCACATCCTTTATTTCTGAGTCTATCTTCCCATCGGTATTCATAATTCCTTTACCATGAATTCCATTACACTGCTTATCTTCTAATTCCAGTGCCCAAGCATAAATCATATCGTACCGTCCTAACTTCTCCATTTGTTGTATTTTATCACATTTTTCTTTTGTCCTATTTTCTCTAGCTTTATCTGTTACCCTTCTCAACTCATTGCTTATACACCTATAGTTGGCTCTACATTCTTCACTGTTAATGTTTTTCCATTTTTGTCTCTCATCCATTTTCTCCAGCATTTCCTTAGTGATGCATGGTTTTCTGATTTTCTTCTCTTGTTTTCCAATCTCTTTATCCAAGGTGTCCTTGATACTGGTTTTAATTTCTTCCCATTGTATATCCACGGTCTTTGGTTTGTTTTCCAAATTTCTTAGGCGATCTTCCAACTTCATGCCGATTTCATCCTGCCTTTCTTTCAGTTTTTCTAGGTCCCAAGTCTGTCTTTCTCTTCTCGTTTTTCTTATTTGTTTGAGCTTTGTAGTTACATCAACTATTAGAAGGCTGTGATCTGAATCAATGTCTGCTCCTGGTAATGCCTTGGCGGTCTTTATGCTGTTCCTGAATCTTTGTTTTACTAGAATGTAATCTATTTGGTATCTCATTCTATCTCCTGGGCTTTTCCATTTGTATAACCTTCATTTATGGTTTTTGAACCATTTATTAGTCACTACAAGGTCATAATTGATGCAGAATTCTACGAGTTTCTCCCCTCCTCGGTTTCTTTTCCCAAGTCTGTATTTCCCGACAACATTTTCTTCCTGTCCTTCTTTGACTATGCTGTTCCAATCTCCCATTATTTTGCAGTTTACCTTTCCTCTTCCATCTTCTTGGTAAATGTCATTAATCTGCTCATAAATTTCCTAGATTTTTTCATCTTCATGAGCTGATGTTGGCATATATACCTGGATTATCAGCATATCCACTGGGACTGCTTTTAGCTTCATTGCCATCGGTCTATCGTTCATTGCTATTATCTTTGTCACGCTTTTCATCATATCTTTCCTAAGTACTAGAGCTGCTCCCCTTTCCCCACTATTTCCTCCAGAGTAAACTACCATGAACTCTTCCGAGTCGAACTGTCCTTTTCCTTCCCATATATTTTTGCTCAGTCCTATAATGTCAACTCTATTTCTTTGCATTTCTTCTTTCAAGTTCTCCAGCTTTCCTGCCATTCTCATAGTTCTTATGTTCCAAGTGCCTATTCGTAAATGACTTTCGACAAATGTTTTTCTCAACGAAGTCCCCGCCCAGAGATCCGATTGGGGACTATTTTACCTCCAGATTGTTTTACCTCGAGAGAGCTCATATTGTCCAACCATATAATCATTACCAGGGATTTTAATGTGATAGTTTCCCTCTTGCTTTCCACATCACAGTACTGTAGCCGTTCAAATCGTCCCGATCATGCCTAAAGCTGTATTGGATATAGACCCAGCCAACATCATTTGTTTTCAGCTCTATACCATACTGACAGTACTGCTGCCTACTGCCTACTTCGTTTATGTAACAATATAAATAGACTGATTTGCTCATTCACAATATTTACATTGTTCGCCAACTTCTTATTCTTTCAAACAGTATATATGCGATACCAGTACCATATCTTCTTCACTATTAAAAAACTTGTTTGAACTCATTAAAAAAAATTAAAAAATTTATTTGGGGATCTTGTATTATTAATAACCCAGAGAATTTCAGGAAAATACCTGAATAAACACATCATATAATTTTCTATATCCCATTCTTTTTCAGATGTGGAGCCATTGGCTGTTTCTGGATCTGGAGTTCACTTAGAGACCAAAAGGGATATAGAGAGCTTTCGTAAGGTTTTTGGCAAAGACAGTTGGCTCCAAGGTGGAGGGGGACTGAAGATACTTGATATCCTTGGAATTCAAGTGGGGTCTACAGTTTCTCAGTCTTCGTCTTTGTCTTCTGGCATTGAAATTCCTCAGGGAAAATTGTGCACGGAGGAAGGCATGAGGGAGTTTGAGGCTGATGCTGTAAAGGCGGAGGAGGAAGATGTGGATGGGGACAAGGTGGAAGAGGAGGCAGATGAGGATAATGCAGTTGAAGCAGATGATGAAAGAAGCATAAGTCCGGAGGAGAGCATTTGGGAAGGTATGCCGGCCTCTTGTTGTTTTGAATTTTTCTTTATTCTGTCCAGTAGATTTCACTCTCATCTTCTCCTCACTTCTTTGAAATCTTCCCTTCCATCATTATGGGTACTTTCAAGTGAAAGTAGTGGTTAAGAGCAATATACCTGTAAATTCAATAACAACAAGATTGAAAAGGTGTACTCCATGTTGGAGTACACAGAGTTTCCAAATGCATTCTTTGAGATTTCACAATGTTCTCAATATTTTTCGCTCGGATGAGTATTTAACGAGAAGCTAGTGAGGTACATTGTAAAATAAATATAGGTCTTCATGTAAAGTAGTCATAATTATCATCGGATTTTAACCAAAATTGGAATCAGTTGACCCATTTTAGCAAAACTCCCCAACACCAAATTTCATCAAAATACATCAAGCGGTTCCCAAGTTGAAGCAGAGGAACATAAACCACATGTAGGTCTTCATGTATAGTTGTCGTAGTTGTTGTACGATTTTAATCAAAAAGTTCAAAATAGTCTATGTGATTGTATGTAACTTGCTTAACATGTTTTCCTTGTTAATACGTTCATTTGTCCTGTCCCCTGCAAAAACGTACTAACCAGGTTTTACTGTACAATCATTTGAATGAGATGGCAATGAGAGATGGGCTCCCATCTATGGGTGACTACGAGATATCCCTAACCCCAAATTTTTTCTCGGACTCGCATTTAAGCCGAGGGATGATTTTTTCATGATAGATTTTGACAAAAAACATTGGCTTATATTCGGGCAGATGTGGTATATTTATAATATTTTATAACGCTAAATTATGAAATTTAGGAACACAAAGAGCAACTCATCTGCGGTGATTTTGAAGCTATTAAAGCCAATATAAGTATTAAATAAATGATTAAATGGAAAGTAGGCATCATAAATTCCGTTTGGATTATCTTGTTTTAATTATTTATTTATTTCCTTGGTTTTTATTTTTAAATTTTGTGTGTGTGTGTCAGTTACATGTTTGTGTTAATGCATCTGTTATAAGTTGTGTTGTGGTCAGGAGACACTTGGCTTTTATATCAGAGTGTGTATTGGAAGATGGCTCCTGCCTTCCCTGGAAAACTGTGAGTGTTAATTTCTCTTCTTTAATTTTATTTAACCTTCCTTTTATATTTTCCACTCCCCCTGCTTTTGTGTGACACTCTGTTTATTAAATTATGGCATTGGAGTTGATTCCTTTCTGTATAGCCTGAATGCTTTACACCTAATCGTGATTTTTGAAGTATGGCTTGTATTCGGGAACTTTTTTCCCTAGATTCACTCTCAAAAAGGAAGACTGTGTCTTATATGAAATGGTGGCTTATATGCAAATAAATATGGTATTCCATAACTCGTGTAAATTGCACCTGTTACACTTTTATTATTATTATCGGCCATGGACAGAACTTCAAACTTACGACGGAGATTGATTTTCTTTGTTTTACCCAATTTCAGTTGAGCTTGGAGTTTTTTTGGTGCAGAGGAAGGCAAATGAAAAAGAGGTGCTTATAATGGATGACATTATTTTGGTTGTGACTAATCGGTAAGTAAATGTACAATTTATATTATCCATTTAGGTTCACTTATTGTAATTTAAAACATATATTGTGAAAATAGAATTCTTCTGTTACCTCTGTTTGAATGTCCTCATTGGAATGATGAACCTGGAGTTGAGATTTCAGCTTTGAGGACATTGAAATGTCACACAGAGCCAGATCGGGTAATATGGTGGTTAACCGCTTTCCTGACTTGCCCTTATCCCATACAGGCAGTTAGTTCTATCCCATATGGGGTAAGGGCACAGCATTTTTCGCTTTTCTTTTCGTGATTAGGTTGTATTCTGGGTTTAAATAGTTTTGATTTTGTGGAGTAGATGTTGTTGTCAATCTTTATCCTATTGATCCATAGTATTTCTTTTAGCAATCATTTGAATCATTTTCATTATTATCGTCTTTATCTAAGTGCCTCCTGCACCTTTTTTCAAAACTTATCTTTAGAAAATCATGGCGCGTGTCTTATTTGAGGATTTCATATCAGAGAAAATCTGGATTGTTGTCAATTTATGAATCATCAACAATCAGCTTTGCAATGAAACCATTAATATTGTCTACACAATCTAAACATTTTTCTGCATTTCTTTTTAATTGGAGTCATGATAATATAACACTATAATAATATTATCTATATTAATGGATGAACTCCCATCATATTGACAGGCTTAAATTGTTGCATATTGTATACCTTAGTTTACATTTTTTTTCAAAGATATGCTTCCCTAGTTCTCATTTGTTTTTTTAATTCGTGGTTGTGAAGCTGCTGTCCAGTTCAGGTGCATATATGGAAGAAAAATTTTATTTATATTTTATCAGTTAAAAAAACCCTTAAGCTAGAATGTTCCAGATGAATACAAGAAGCATTTGCGTTCTTTTACTGTCAGATAAAATCTAAAAATAGTGAAAGTAGAAAATATTGGTAATCGTGCTGCTGGGAGAAAATTGAATGTAGATGAAGCATACATTAGAGACTGGAGGAAGAAGAAAGAATTGCTTTTGCGAAGCAATAATGATCATATAGCTTTTCATGGACAGAAGGCTAAATTTCCTGAAATTGAATTAAACTTTTGGTGTACATAAAGGAGAGACGACAATTTGGGTATGCGAATTCGAAGGAAATGTGCCAATTGCAAATTGCGAAGGACAGTGATGAAGATGTTGGTTTGGAAGATGGCAGCAGTGATGCCTAATAAATGTGAGTAACCTACATAATTAAATTAAATTCGTATTTTTTAACATTTATTTTCTGCATGTTAAAATATGATATTAATATCAACAAAACTTTTTTATTGCAGAAGACAGTTGCAAATACAGTGCAAAAATATGGACAACTGCAGAGAGAGGAATATATATAATGCAAAAAGATACTTGTAATAATAATATCTCTTATATTTGGACTCATTGAATTGAAAATTTAAAGATATTTCTTTTTCTTTTTTTAATTTGCCTTCCCAAAAATTGGGGTGCAGATCTTAGTATAGGGCAGGTGGTATTTGGATAAATACAGTATATCATACCTCATTTTTACTTTCTCATATGGGTAATTCCATGTCAAATCGTACACTTGGAGGCAAAAATTTAGTCACATTTTTTATTTGAATAAAAATTTATACACACATTATATAGACAAAAATATGAGACCCTTGTTTTTCATAAAAATTAGCATTAATAGTTTCGAAGAGATTGAAGTTTTTGGAAAAGTGGAAAATCAACCACGCCAGGTGAATTTGATCGGTAAAATTTTCAGATCTATTTATTGTACAGACTTGCACTTGGTCTCATTTTAAAAGCCTTGAAAGTCTCTTTCCAATGTTATACGTCACATACCACATTTATTGACAAATTTATTTGATAATTGTTTACAATGTTGAAATGTATTTTTCATTACTCACCAATGAAAAATTCGGAAAAAATTTCATTGTATTTCTCATTTGATTCTCTATATACCATTTAATTTTCAAGATGGAGAACCAATGGAATCTTTATGAAATAAATCGTTGTCTATGGTGCTGTGCATCCACTCCATTCGAGCTGACCAGTCGCATGTAACAACAATACGAAATGGCTGTTCTCTGGCATCATATTATAAGTAGGGAAGGTCTTTGAGGGGAAGGCCCACTACACAATTGTTCAATTCTTCTTTGTTGTCCTTGAAACCTTTCAAAGGTATGTTAGTTCTGATCTGACAGTTGAACGAGCTAGACATAAACTGCGATTCTGTGCGTTAGATAGTGCTATTTTTACATTATAGCACAATATTTTTGTGTATCATTATAAGTACATGAGGGTAATTGGTTTATAATTAATTACAGTAATTGTAGTTTGTAACACTAATTCATCATTATATGCTTTACAGTTGACTGATGCATTTTATGCATCATGGCAAGCCCTCGATCACTGCATGATACGTGTTTCAATCCATTTGGAAAGGAAAACCATGGAAAGAAATCAATTATGACCAGTACTTCCAACAATTCTTCGTAAATTGAAAATGTCAAAATCAGTGTCAACACCTGGATTAAAAGTTTGCGATTCTTGCCGAATAAGAATTTCTAAGTTGTCCGATATCAAATTGGATGATACCAGTGATACAGCAACTTCAAGGACAAGTGTTTCATCACCAAGAGCCAGACCAAGCACTTCACGTGCTGCAAACAGTGACTTTGAATCAAGTGCATCAAGCAGAAGCGTCATTATTCAATCTTTGGATAACACTTGAATAGAAATTGGGTCAGCGGAAGTATCCTGTTGAAAAGCAACTAAAGGTAATTGATGTACTAACTTCTAAAGTATTGGAAGTTGGACAGATTAAAGAAAAAGAAGAAGATACAGAAAATGAAATCATTGCCAATGACGTTCTTGTGAAATTGAAAGAGTCTTTCAAGAATACGAGGGATAAACATTTAAAACTCAGAATATTAACGATTTTTGACTGGTCATACCGACAACTTTTGAAACATTTTGATACAACACATCACATGATGGTGGCCGAAGAAATAGCTGTGCAGAAGGGTATTCTCTCATCCCCAGATCAAAAAATGGGCAAATATCTAGAAAATCACGTAGTGCAAAAAGTAATAGAATATTATGAATGTGACGAAATTAGCCATGTGATGCCAGGGCAAAAAGATTACATTTCAATTAAGAAAATGGGGAAAAAGTACATGTGCAGAAACGATTGATTCTTTGTAATTTAAAAGAAGCACATCAAATGTTTAAAGAGAGGAATCCAGACTTCAAAGTTCAATTTTCAAAGTTTGCAGAGCTGAGACCAAAAAATTGTGTATTAGCTGGAGCAAGTGGCACTCACTGTGTTTGCATTTGTGCCATTCACGAAAATGTAAAGCTGATGCTCGATGATGCGCATATAATAAAGAAATCAACTTCCAACTCAAGTGTGCCATTAAACGATTATCGCACTTTCCTTGGTCACATGGTATGTAGTACATCATCTGAACATTGTTTTATGCGACAATGTTTGAACTGTCCAGGAGTAAGAAATTTGATGGAACAATTGCAAAGCATGTTCGACGACAATTATGTGCAGAACATCACATACAAACAATGGGTGTCCATTGACCGAGCCACTCTGGAACCAATGCAATCATCTGTTGAAGATTTCCTGGAAAAATTATCTGATAAGCTGCAGGCATTGTTAGCACATTCATTTATTGCAAAACAACAAAGCACATTCCTGAAAGAAATAATTACAACTAGGGGAGTACAATGTTACTTGTGATCTCTGAAAATTATGCATTCATATTTCAAGATGCAGTCCAGGGAGTCCTTTGGAATAATGAACAATCCCTTTATTATTTACTATAAGGAAAAATAAGAAAATAAACAAACAAATTTTGTTGCCATTTCTAAATTCTTAAAGCATGACACCCTAGCTGTACACCTGTTCCAGCGACAATTGATCATTGGGAAATGTATTGAAAATTTTCTATTTCTCTGACGGCGTGAGTGCCCAATACAAAAATAGAAAAAATTTCAACAGTTATGTTACCATGAAGAGGACTTCAACATAAAAGCAGAGTGGAACTTTTTTCCTACGTTGCACGGGAAGGGGTCTTGCGACGGCATAGGAGGCACAATTAAGAGTTAGCCGCAAGAGCAAGTCTGCAAAAAGTTTGCGACCCTATAAACAATACTATAAAGTTTTACCGATGGATCGTCGACAACATAAATGTGAATGCACATTTTTTTTCTGATGAAGATTACCGCGCAGAAGCTGAATCTCTTCAACCTCGTTTCGTACAAGCCAAAGCAATCTGTGGAACTCTTACATGCTTTTATCTCCATTAACAGAACAAAGTTAGTTACAAAAGTTTTTTCTTTCACAACAACAACTACTGAGGCAATTTTATGCAACAAATAAAGTTTTCGTTTTATCATGCAAGTATTACTGAACAATACTCCTTCCCGATTCCTTCACCATGCTCACTAGTTTGAATCGAGCAGATGTGCAGCGCCATAGACAATGATTTATTTCATAAAGATTCCATCGGTTCTCCATCTTGAAAATTACATGGTATATACAGAATCAAATGAGGAATATGATGAAATTTTTTTTCAAAATTTTACTTTGGTGAGCAGATAATGAAAATACATTAAACATTATGTAAACAATTATCAAATAAATTTGTCAATAAATGTGGTGTGTGATGTATACCATTGGAAAGAGATTTTCAAGGCCTTTAAAATGAGAACAAGCGGAAGTCTGTACAATAAATAGATCTGAAAATTTTACTGATCTAATTCACCTGGCATGGTTGTTTTTCCACTTTTTCCAAAAACTTCAATCTCGCGTAACTTCGAAACTATCAACGCTAATTTTTTTTTTTAAATATTGGTCTCATATTTTCATCTATATAATATGTGTACAAATTTTTATGCAAATAAAAAATGTGACCACTACAATGGTGTGCGATTTGACATGGAATTACCCATATGCGTAGTATGCAGAGCAGGGGTGGCCTAACCTACTTGCCCTCGGAGCCGCATACGATGATTTTCAGAAGTTCGAGAGCTGCATGACATATTCTGCGCTCATAAATTTACACACAGTAAAACATAACCTGTATCCAAAGAAATTTGGATATAACGCATGTCCATTAGGCATTCTAAACACCTCTCAAGTCACACTACGTCATTGTGTCATGTATAGAAAAACGATGACATGCCTCTGCATGGAAATTTAAAAGAGCCGCATAATAGGATAAAAGAGCCACATGCGGCTCGCGAGCCAAGGTTTGGCCACGTCTGATATAGAGTAAGTAGGTATTGAAATTGTGAAAAAATTCGACTACAATATTTTGATGAAAATACACGTTTTGGTGTCCCTGAGTCCATAAAAGTTGTTTTTGCCATGCTGTCTTATCTATCTGTCAGTCTGTCTGTTGGTCTATTCAGTGTTCTAGGGCCCAAACACATACATAAATCGAATGATATCTCATATTTATGCAATATATCATCTTTTGCAGACCCTTTTTGATAAAAATGATATTGCACAAAAATAAAGGGTAGTTTATTCTTGGCGATTTTTAGAAAAATTGATTTACTCAAAAATGCTTCTAAGGAATATAATTAAAATATATCCAATTGTAGAGCCTGATGTAACAAATAATACTCTGTAAGCAATATGTCTCAAAAAATTACTATATATTGTCCAGTGGCATTATTTCTGTACAAGACAGCGCATGTATGCATCAGAGGAAGGGGAACTGGGGTATTCCCTAATATAAAATTCCGTACTTTTCTGTTATAATCCTGCGCTTATTAGTGAGAGGTGATAGATGTGAGAGGTTGATGGCGTCAGTCGCCTTGGTTCAGTTTGGTTCATTATTAACATCATTGGCAGTGAATTGCCAAGCACACAGAGTTAATTTCGAGGCAAAGAGTGTAGTGAGACCAAACGTATATGCATATATGAGAAAGCTTTTGCAATGTATATTGCACCGTTTATTTTATTTTTGGTGAGAAACATGCTTTTACTTTGCGTATATTGTTTATATAGTTGTAAAACAATTTGTATATGATCTATTACTCATAGAATTGTTTTCTGGTTAGTATATATTTAGTTTCTGTGTGTATACTTTTCATATAATCATTATAGTTTTTTATATTTTTATTTCTTTTTCAAATGTATTTTTCTTGTAGTTACTATAATAGAATGTGTCAGATGTTATTGAATTTTGTAATTTTAAATAATTTTTATTAAACACTACCAGTAGATTGGAAGTCATTGCAAGGACTTAGGTAGGCCATATGCCTATATTATGATGGTATGTCACTGAGTATGCTAACATACACATATAAGGTTACTAGAATAAATATATGATGGGTATGTGTGAACTACCGTATTTTTCGGCATATGACACACCGGGTTATAAGATGCACCCCGGTTTTTATAGCTAAATGTGCCCTGTGTGAACTTGGCAGTCGCATTAATTAAAGCTGTCGGAGTGTGCTGCACACATTGCATGTATAGATATCCTTTACTGATAATACTTACTTAAACTTAAGTGCAAGATGAAATTTTAATATAATGGGATTAATAATAAATGGAATGTGTATGCAATAATGATATGTATGCTCAACTAGTTCTAGATTAAAGACACAGTTTTTGCAGTCCTCAATAATCTTCAAATATTCATTAATTTTAACCTCTGTACCTGACTTCAATAACATAATTATTTATTTATCATGCAAAATAATTATTATCTTTATAGCTGTTTGTTTTCTGCCAACAATGTTAATGTTTTCTTTTATTGTTACTCATTGATTGGAACTTCCAAGGCAACATATATGTTTATATTTATTTGGGATAGTCGAAAGAAAGTAATTATGTTGAGATTGATGGAACTGAATCCCTGATCTAATGAGAGACAATGGCTTGCCTAAAAGGTGCAAGAAGTAGATCCCAGTATATTGCGAAAAAATCATCAAAATTGTACAATTCATTCTTGAGTTATTCCAGTAAAGATCCCACCAAATCCCTCCCATGCAGGGTAGCATTCCACACAAACACTCAAACAGATCTAGACTATTATTATAATAGATAAATTTTTATTTAATCAGTATTTTTCTCACGTAATATTTCAGGCATCTTGTTGAGCGTGATGCGGCAAAAGGTGTTGTTGTTGCACAGTGGGACCTAAGTCGTTTGCAGGACGTGTCCAAGAGAGTGGAAGGAGGAAGCGATGATACAAACACAACGAGGGTGCTCCTGACATTCCGAGGAAGGAGTGGGGTTGCTGACCTACGGTCATATTTTTTAGATGATGAGGAGGCTGAGGTTAAGACACTTTATAGAAGTTTTTTATACTATCTACTAGTATATTGCCCGTCAAAAGTAATGGGTTCAAATTAATAACAAACAGAATTAAAATTTTTAACTTTAAATAAATTATTTTAACTATCACTATTTATGGTAGGGTACTCGCGGTACATTTTTATGTAAGTAAGCTAGTACACACTAAACAGCCAAAACTCAATGTATTTCTTATAAAATATTTCACGTAAATCTAAAAAATTTAAGAAGCATGTTAAATCACCACTTTAAAAATTTGCGTAGTTTATTTCTCATACCAATTTATAAAACTTATGCACAGTTGGGGTACTAAGTATGTTCTTCCTGCTGTCAGAGTGTTTCTTGCGTATCCGAAGAACCTAACCCGCGACGCCGAATCTATTACTATTTTTTGGAATGAATGAAGGCCACAACAAAGGGTCGGGGAGATTTCTTTCTTGTGGAAGAGGAGAGTGAATGCCCAAGTAATATGAAATGGTGTGAGATGACTGGGAAAGTATGTGGACTTGGTGCGTTGCCTTAATGTGGCCCATGGGTTCAGTGGAGGGCCTTCATGCAGCCCATGGGTTCAGTGGAGGGCCTTCATGCAGCCCATGGGTTCAGTGGAGGGCCTTCATGCAGCCCATGGGTTCAGTGGAGGGCCTTCATGCGGCCTGCACACCAACATGAATTTGAGGCCCCTGATGTATGGGAATTATTTTGAAACGAGAAAAAGTTCTGCTATGACCAGGAATCGAATCTGGGTTTTCCACTTGCTGGGTGAATATTTTATCACTGAACTATCATAGCAGATTAATTTTCTTTTTTCTCAATGCAGGTGTTGTTTGTTTTTTGCATTTCAGAATTATTCTCAACTTTACAGCTAAAGCCTGTCTGCTTAGGATCTTAAGATCATTTCATTCCATTACTATTTATATTGATCTCTGCAGTCGGTTGTCAAGATAAACAAATTTAGAGGTAGAGGAGGGGAAGGCATTTATCCGTGAGACAATCTGAGCTCAAATTTTGGCAATTACATTGTCATCAAAGCAGTTGCCGTTAAAATGAAAATACTGCGCCAAAATACGTGATTTATTGATGTGATCAATTTTGAGCTGTAGATAGAAAAAGATGAATAGAAATAGAATTTATTAATTTTTCTTTGAAATAGTTCAAATCGGATGATCAATAGTTAATATGTGAATCAAGCATTCCTGGAAAATTTTCAACCATTGTCTCCTACCGTTTTCGAGATACAGTAATCATTAGGCCAAGCATGCAGATTCATACCTACATTATATTACGTTGCCCTTACAACATCCATGAATTGGGATCTCGACTGTGAGTATTCAGAAACACCATACTGAACACGCTAAGTGTCGCAGCCCATGAGCAGTCGGCAACACTGCAATGAGCACACCAAGTCGCAGGCACACGCGAGGGGGCCAGAGCTTCATTATGCAGTCAGCTCTTGGATTGACGTACTGTAACTTTGTTTTTTACTGTTTTAATTTAACTGTTTATTCCTGAATTCTCATGATGGCTTCAAATAGGGATGCTTCTGCTTCTACATCTGGCTCTAAAAAAAGAAAGACTTTGGAGACAAAACATGAAGTCATCAAGCTTTCTGATGGAGAAATGAATGCCTATGAGATCACTGCCAAGATGAACCTTGCCCAGACAACTGTGAGGACCATTGAGGTTAAACGTTATTGCCTCTCCCAGAACTTACCTTTTAAGGTGATGTTTATCTTCAACAATGCTCCCGCCCACCCTCCTGCAATTCTCCTGGATTTTGATGCACGTGTAAACACTCCAAACACCACCTGCCTAATTCAACCCATGGAGTGATCAAGACATTCAAGGCCTATTACACCCAACGTTCCTTTTCCGGTTTGAATGCAGCCATGAAGAAGGACAATGTTCTGACAGTAAAGTACTTTTGGAAGGCCTTCAATATCCTAGATGCAGTGAGGGTCATAGGGGACTTGTGGGCTGAAGTTGCTGAGAAAACAATGAAGGACGCCTGGAAGAAACTTTGCCCTTTCTTCTTCACGGAAGTTCGGGACTCAGAAGCTGCTCCAGAAGTCGATCTCATTGCCCAGGCAACAGAGGAAGTTTCTGCTATGACAACAAAACTTGATTTGGAAGTTGATGCTGAAGATGTCTTTGAGTTGCTGAACTCCCATGATCAGGAGCTCACGCTCAACCATCTTGTTGAAATTAGGAAGCAAAGTGCCCTTGAGGAAGCTGAGGAACCTGGGCCTAAGGACAGGACCAACAAGTGAAAATATGAGGAAAATTTTTTAAAAATTTTTACATAACAATGTTTCCGTAAGTCATAAATAAACATAAGCATTAATAAAAGTTTTTAAATTAATTAAATGCATAGATTTGCACCCCACCAGCTAAAAATAAATTAAAATTTTCTCTCCGCTTAAGGGATTAATCTTACCCAAAATTTGATTCCAAATTGCAAAATAAAGGATCAGAATTCTTGATCCAATGTCAAATAAAGTAATAGTTATTAGCATGTATGTGTATTTTTATGGCGAATCAGCCTCATGAACTATTATCAAAGTACAAGTATCTCTTGACATACATTCATTCGAGATATCCTTCTTGCTAATGCAGTTAAACCCCAATTTGAGGAGTTTCTGAGGGGCCGATGCATTTTTCACTAAACGAAAGTTTTCACTTAATGGTGTCTTGCAAAATGACTTGAAAAAACTGTACTTATTTTTATATTATACATTTCTTAACCTATATACTACTAAAACACAAGTTGGATACAATAGGTTTATTTTACAAACAATTTAACGAAAATCTAATGTGGCCTCAACATGACTTTCTCCATACCTGTAATATTTCTAAAAGTTCCAAAAAGGTTAAATGATAATAAATATTTTAAGGAACTGCGGGAAAATTTAAAGACTTTACAAAGAACAAAAATAAACTCAAACCGTAGCCTTCTGATATTGGATATAGCCACCAAGCTCCAACAATTAAGAAAATAAAAAGGAGCCTAAAGTGTTTACAATAGTCGGTGGTAGGTGGTGTGGTTGTGGCAGTTAACAAATTTAGTTTTAAAAATATCTCTTCAACAATGCATTATATGGGAAAATGTTTTTTACAAAGGTTGTAGAAAATTAAATTACCTACAACTTATCTCTTCCCTCTCCCTCTCACTCCCTCCCTCTCGCTCCCTCCCTCTCGCTCCCTCCCTCTCGCTCCCTCCCTCCCTCTCGCTCCCTCCCTCCCTCTCGCTCCCTCCCTCCCTCTCGCTCCCTCCCTCCCTCTCACTCCCTCTCTCGCTCCCTCCCTCCCTCTCTCTCTCGCTCCCTCCCTCTCGCTCCCTCCCTCTCGCTCCCTCCCTCCCTCTCGCTCTCTCCCTCCCTCTCGCTCTCTCCCTCCCTCTCGCTCTCTCCCTCTCGCTCTCTCCCTCTCGCTCTCTCCCTCTCGCTCTCTCCCTCTCGCTCCCTCCCTCCCTCTCACTCCCTCCCTCCCTCTCGCTCCCTCCCGCTCCCTCCCTCCCCCTCGCTCCCTCCCTCCCCCTCGCTCCCTCCCTCCCCCTCGCTCGCTCCCTCCCTCCCTCTCGCTCCCTCCTTCCCTCCCTCTCGCTCCCTCCTTCCCTCCCTCTCGCTCCCTCCTTCCCTCCCTCTCGCTCCCTCCCTCCCTCTCGCTCCCTCCCTCCCTCTCCCTCCCTCCCTCCCTCCCTCTCTTTTCCTCCCTATCTCTCCCTCCCTCCCTCTCCCCCCTTCTCTCTCCCTCCCTCCCTCTCCCCCCCCTTTCTCTCTCTCCCTCTCTATCATAATGTATGAAGACTCTGCAGTAATTTACTTTAAATATTTGAGCAAATTATAAGTTATTTAAAACGTATAGAATCTAACTTAATAACTGAATTAATTTACTAACTCTTTTTATGCATAAAAACAGGATAAAACGTGAATGAACAATCAATTTAACATTTAAGGGAAGTGTGTAGTAACTTACCTTGAACTAAATACAGTGAAATGTCAGTATAATGGCCAAAATATATTCGTTGCAATGAAATTTCATTACAATGAAATTCAAATTTTAAAATTTAGAGGATGTGCAATACAGTAAGTCCCCAACTTACACAGATCCGAGTTACATGGATCCACAGGTACACAGATGCACGGCATAACTTATGAGCACATTCGATCAGGGTAGTTGAACTGCCACGCGTATAAAGTTAGTTAGACAGCTGCTCAATAGATGGCATTGCTAGTACATTTCTGCCATTACCATGCAGTAGACAGCAGTGCTTTTGTCATTTACATTTGTTATGTGAACACGTGGGTGCAAGTTATATCTCATTACTGTATTTAAACAAACTTCATAAACAAACTATAAACCCTCATTGTGACTGAGAAACGTAAGAGTGGTGAAAATATTGGGAGTGTTAGCTAGAAGAGGCACACTATAACTATGGAAACCAAATTAAAAATTATTAAACAATATGAAAAAGATGAAAAGTTTGTAGGCATTGCACGTGCTTATGAAATGAATGAGTCAATGATTAGAACAATTATGAGAGATAGAGATCGAATCTGCATAGATACATTTGTATGCATTACTTTTCTTGCAATTACTTATGTTTTTACATATGTATGTATATACTGTACTGAATATATTTTCATTTTATTAACATTTTGTTTTTATAAGCTCTACATTTTTAGCTTTAACTATCCATTGAAACGAATGTCAAATTTGTTGAACTGCTGTGCATATCAGGTTACTTGAACTGCCGCTCAAAAGAAGGCATTTACTAGTACATTGCTGCTACTGCCTCACAGCTGACTGTGTTGCTTCAAAAAAGATATTGGTTTGTACATTGTTCCACGTACATGGTTTTCCCCTTCCACTTTAATTTTCAAAATGAATTAGTGTAAGTCTTACTTACTTACTGTATACCCTCCCCCTACAGTATCGCCAAAAATGGTAACTCTGAGAACTGCATAGTGCTTAAGTCATCATTGTAATCATAGTAGGAAAAGGTACTCATAAAAATTTAGAACTAATATATTATAGTAATATATTGATATAACGTGAAGATGCAACTACAACAACCCAACCCAAATCCATCTTAACAGAAGGCTTTATTGGAATAAAAAGGAAAAGCTTTTTGATGTACAAACAGTGTTTATTTATACGAAAACATATTACTGTAGGATGTAGTTCTGTATTTGCGGTGCCACAGTCAAGGGTAATATATTGCACTTTAGCCATAATGTCAGAATGATGGTTGCATATAACAAAATAATTATAAAGGAAGAAACCGTGAATTATTGTTTACTTCTTAAAAAAGTCATTTTTTCTGAACAGTGTGATAGAGCTGTGAAGAACCTGACTATTGGTTGCTAATTGGGTAATCATCCAATAAACTTGCCTGGGCTGAGATTTCACCAAGTTTAAATCATTGCCAGATGCTAAAAACCAAACCCAGTAAAGATCAAAAAGTGTACATTGTATTGTTTAAGGAATTTCTTTTTACAAACTTTATTATATCGATTGTATTTTTTGTACCGGGATGAATTTTTATTGCACTAGAATGATATTCGTTAAAATGAAACATTTTTACATAATGTTACATAGTAAATTGGCAGGGGATGGAAAATAATTTCATTTTATTGAATATTTCGTTACTCTGGTGTTCTTACAGCAACATTTTACTGTAATTACATGAACTGCTATGAGTATAACTATATTTTAAGATCACACTTTTCTTTTAACTATAGTAGTTTTGAAAATTTTTCAGAAAATTGACTTAATTGAAAGAAATTTAATTAATAGTCATAAAATGTTATTTTTTCAATCTTATTATAAACTCAGAAATATTTGCTGTGTTATCATTTAAAGGAATCCATTGAAAACTTTTGTACTGCAGCTCCATTTAATCATATAAATGCTATGTCCTCTTACTCCATTCCTGCTTATTTCCATTCTCTTTTCCTTCCTCCCTCTAACATCATAATAGCTTCAGTAAATGTGTTATACCCATGTATGAAAGTCTGACCTGCATTAAAGCACTAAATGGTGCATTTATTAAGCATGAATATGAGGCCAAGAATAGAATTCAACAATGGCCCAATTTAAATAAAATTCGCGAAAACCAAAAAATCATATTAAAACGTAATTTTTGGAGATTTACAAATGAGATTTACATTTATTCTTTGCATAACTAAGCTAAATATCTCATCCTTGAGATATTTTAAAGTGTTAACGAATTTATAACTCCAGTAAATTATAAGGTAGGTACACTTCAAAAATAACCATAAAAGTAGTAAATTACAAGAAAAGTCAATGTGAAAGGAAATTAACAATAAACATGATTTTAATTATAAAAATTCATGCTTTGAAAACAATACAATCTCGAGGTATAGCAATGACATGGTCAGCAACATATCGCTAAAAACCTTCAGGTTTTCCAATAAATAAAATTTAAACGTATAACTTGGGCAATTTTGAATTGTAGGCAAAATGTGATGATAAGAATAAGGAACACTATTTATTTTTCCTTAAAATGGCCCAGGTCCGAAGATCATAGATCTAATTTTAATTTGCAAAAAAGTAAAAGCCTGTAAGTCGAAAAATCGATTTTTACATGTTATCTTATAGGAAACAGAAATTATCTACTGGAGTCGAACCCAGGTCTTTTCTGGAGACTCTTTTTTCTGTAAATGGCTTTTACTATCAGTGACGAACATTCCTACTAAAATTCAATCTTCTACCTACTCGGGAAATTTGTCAAAACACATTAAAAAATCATATTTGAGCTTTATATTTCACTCAAGATAAATCAAAGCAGCATTCTGACGAACGGACCAATGGACAGACAGAATTAGGATATTATGTATATGATATATAGGAGGATGTTAATGTTGAAGCACTTCCAGATGAGCTAGAGAATTGAAATTTGGCACGATTGTTGGTATTTGGTTACAACCAAACAGAAAAATCAAAAATTCCAAAAGTGTTCATTTTTAGGGTTTTTTTAAACCCAGTGTGTACATTATAGCTGATCACATTGTTTTATAGAAAAATTATTTCTTTATCACAGTTATGTATTAAGAATAGTTGTAATTTGCTGATCCTAGCTTATTACTAATTTTTTATGCTCCTTTGTCCATGAATGGTAGACATATGTATGCAATAAAAGTTCTGTTCCTATGAGATGTCATTCTTTAATGCTTCAGCTTTAGAAATATTTTAGAGGAATTGCATAGTAGTCATATGGATTTTAAATTTTGTACAGAAAGACTGTATTATTTCATTTTTATTTAACAGGAGTTGCTGAAGATTTTAGAAGGGATATTGGAAGAAGAGCATGCTACCGCAAGAAACAGTGCAGTCCAGTTCACTTGCATCAGATGCTCTGCTGATTTTTTTTATGATAGCTCTCTTGATGTCATCGAAATCCATAGTGTGGGTAAGGATACAATTAGCATTTCTCTATGTTACCCTGTTAACTTTAAAATTTAATTATATAAAAAATTACACTTAATCTCAAAGTAACAAAGTAAACACTGTCTTATGGAGGGAAAAGGAATTTTATGTTAATTCAGAAACATAGAGAAGTGGTGAAATATAATTTAATCTTTATTGGGTGGCAGCTGTTTATCCTGGTATCACTGCACAACCATAAATAATTAGCAACAGTATATTCTCAGGTGGTGCATTTTTAGAGCTATCCTTTTTCCCCAAACTGTCAATGGCAATTAATTTATATAAAATGCATTTTGATCAAGAAGAATTTTTCCACATCATTATTTGTACTAAACTATAATTACATTTACCATATTTATCTGAATCCACGACAAGGTTGTTTTACAAATTTCAGCCTGTGAAAATCAGGTGTCGTCTGAAATTCAATTACAAAGACGTACACCATCAATACATAGCAGTCAATTGATTGTGCTTCAGTTCATGGTGCATCAATTCATCACATGAGAAACTCATCTCACGACAAACTCGTTGCACGACAAGCTCATCGAGCATCAAATTCATTGTGCATCAATTCATTGCTAAACAAATATGTCATGTGAAAAATTCATTGTGTTACAATTTCGTTGTAAGACAAATTCCTCATGAGACAAATTAGTCACGAGGCAGATTGGAAGGCGAGACACCATGAATGGTGTACGGCAGGGGGATACACTTGTTGGGTTGGGAGTTACCCCTTGCTATACTCCATCCAATGTGTCTTGGTAATTCGCTAAGAGAATTGCGATTCATTCGGGTATTATCGAATTGTAAAGAAATTTTTTTTTGTGGAAAAGTGCCCCCCTGCCGTTCACCTGTCATGTGTCTCGCTTTCCAATTTGCCTCGCGATGAATTTTCCGAGAGATGAATTGACGTGTGATGAGTTTGTTAGGCAATGTAAAGACATGTGACAGACTGACCACGACAAGTTGTCATAGAACCGTAGGAAGTATGGTTATGCGTTTGATTGATGATTTTTTAAACGAATGAAACATTAGATAAAATAATTGTTTCAACTGAAATTTTTCATTGCAAACTTACATATGGAATTTAATTAATAGTCTTAATTTTATAAATAGATACTTTTAAAAAATCCTTCTTTTATTGGAACCATTTCCATTATTGAACAAATTAGTATACCTATACTGATTAGGTGTGTTTGAAATATACAGCAAATAGGTTAACCCCTCAACGCCATCAGGCGTACTATTACATCCTGCAAAAACTGTCTAATCGGCCGTCAGGCGTACTATTACGTCCTGCGGCAGCCCTAATTTATTTTATCTTTTGACGCTAGAGATTTCTTTAAATCTAAATAATCTATATATATTTTGAAAGAGGAAGCTTTGTACTTCCTATCTATGTTTGTCCTGTATTTTTTTTCTCTTTTAAAAAATATATAATCAACGTTGAATTTTGCAATAGAATTTTCAATTTTGCTATGATATGATGGTGTTTCTCCATCTAAAAGTCGCTTTTCAATGTAGCTAGGAACCTTTTCTTGGTGTTTGAAATGCAATGTAGAAACTGTGTATCATTTCAAAGGAGAGCACGTTTTTTCTCGTCTTTTTTCCTGCTGGAGATATTTGGCTTATGTCGTGCGACAAAGGTCTTCGTCGGTATGTAAAGAAAGAAAGAAAGGAAAACATCTTATGTCTGTCTATGCACAGCTTATTACAAATATTTACAATGCAATTGATGAAGAATGGAATTAGGTTGAGTAAAAACATTTCTGTGAACATTCCCTTCCATTACTGCGCGATCCTTTGTTCATCACTTCGTAGGAGAGCGTCAACGTCAAAACAGCTGATCTCAAAATCCAAGGCCGACATTCTTCCGATAATTTAGTGCCATGCCTCAAAGAGAGGCATTTTGTGAGAAGGATAATATCTGTCATAATTTTCAAGACCTTTAGAATTTTATTTTAATCTCGACGAAAATTGCGGAGAATTGAGTATATCTATTTGTAAGTATTTGTTTACATATAATATACGTTTAGTTTTGTGATATAACTTTAGTTTTTACCACGGACCTACGGATTTTCGGTTTCTAAAGTTGACCCATAAATACCTGAGGAAAGGGAACCCACAAAATTGGGTTCTTTTTCTTTGACACTTGAAAGAAGATGAGGTCAGTTTTCCTCTTCAAATAAGTGCTTCACTGTTGTGCTAGCAAGGCCAAAGCAGCGATGAAGCGAGTAGGCAAGAAGAGGACATGCCAGCAAAAATCACAAAAAGTTCTTCCATTTACACAATAGATTACTAGAAGTGTTTACTAAGCTATAAGGCATTTCTTGCTGAATCCAATTACGCACATGTAAATTTTCTGAAAATATTTGGGAAGGACCTATAAGCTAAAGTTTTCCGTATTTTATACAACGTCATATCTCCATTTCCAATGAACGAAATGCAACCATTTCTTCTATGTGACTTCTGTAATGACTAAGAATGATGACTGTATAACTAAAACGTTTATATTATAAATAAATCATCTTTTAATAAATCAATAATACTACATTTACTTAAAAATTTCCAGTCAAGACATGAAAAAGTTGAGATGCGTAAAACTTTTCACCTAATTGGTTTAGATGGGTAGACTTGCAGAATAAAATAGTTACTAATTTAAGCTATTTTTTTATTAAGATTGCACATCAATATCTTCTATAGATTTTCCGGTGCTGAATGTTATATATAAAGCGCGAATGCACGCCGAAAAATTAGCGATTGGTGTACATTCTCTTCTACTCCAACAATCTTTGTATATAAAATATTATACGCAAAATAGATATTTACAAATTTCATGTTTTTCATAAATCCACAAAAAAAATTCAGAAAAATCAAGAGAAACTTCCCAAGTTATGATTATTTTAATATTTTCGAACGTTTTTGCAATGCAATCCTGAAAATTTAAAAACCTCATCCGGCCGTACGGGTGGGATTTAATAAGTCTCCTCCGGGCTTGAGGGGTTAAGTGAGAAATTAGGTCATAAAATCTTTTTTTTTTGCTTTGACAGTCTGCCAAAAGGGGGAGTTGTCTTAGATTTGGGGTTGTCTTGGATTCTGGTATATCTGGTAATTTTCCTCTAATTTCTTTGGAGTCCATTTGTGGACCATACAGAAAAAAGTTGATACATTTTGTAGCTGCATTCATATTTACTGGTGTAATTTCTGCACTTTTTTCCAAAAGTTACAATTGAAATATGGGGTGCCAGCATTACACAAATTTTACCCATTCACTGCATGAGAATTAGTTATCCACTGAATGCCAACTCCATACTTGACACCTGGCAGGTTGTATGGAGCCCGTGTTGCATGAGTATCATCAGTTCTTGCTTGGCATCATGTCAGCAGGCCATTATAAAACGTCCTTTTCAGAAATAATTTCCTATACTTTTTTAATGCTTATGTTTTCTTCATGAACTACACACAGAACTAGCAAGTTTTTAGTATACATAATATGCTGTGTATTTCATGTCCCTAATTTTTAGCAAAGACATTTTGTGAAAAAATGTATGAAATAAAGTAGTGAACATGGTATGTACAGTAAAATGTTAGTGTAATTAATGCCAGAGTAACGAAATATTCAGTAAAACAAAATTATTTTCATTCCCCTGCCAATTTACTATGTAACATTATGTAAAAATATTTCATTTTAATGAATATCATTCTAATGATTCTAGTGCAATAAAAATTCATCCTGGTACAAAAAAATACAATCATTATAACGAAGTTTGTAAAAAGAAATTCCTTAAACCTTACTATGTACACTTTTTGATCTTTACTGGCTTTGGTTTATAGCAGTATTTCCTAACCTGTGGTCCGCGGACCACTTGTGGTCTGCGAAGGTTTTGTTGGTGGTCCGTGGAGGTTTCCAAAATTGATTTATTTTTAAGACAAACCTCATATTTAGCTGGAATTTTTTGGGAAAAATTAAGAAAGTTGCATGCTAGCACCAGTATTGAACATTTTTATTGATGGCATTTTACTTAAAGATTTTCCCATTTCTTCATATCACTGTTAAGTAATGAGGTGGTCCACTGGGGCTGAATGGGTTGCCGAAGTGGTCCACGAGGTTCAAAAGGTTGGGAAACACTGGTTTATAGCATCTGGCAATGCTGAGTGATTTAAACTCGGTGAAATCCCAGTCCAGGCAAGTGTATTGGATGATTACCCAACTAGCAAACAATAGGCAGGTTCTTCATACCTCTATTGGACCGTTCAGAAAATAATTAAAAAATTTTTAAGAAGTAAATGCTTTCTTTCTTTACAATTATTTTGTTATATGTAACTATCGTTTTGACATTTTGGCTAAAGTGCAATTTATTCCCCTTGACTGTGGTGCCGCTAATGACTATGGCTAAATACATAACTACATTCTACAGTAATATGTTCTTGTATGAAATAAACACTGTTTGCACATCGAAAAACTTTTTCTTTTTAGGCATTCTTTACCAGCGAAGCTATAGTAGCAGAACGTCTTATGGGCACATCTTGTCCATCCGTCCATCCTAACTTTCATCTCCTAAGCCGCTGGACGGTTTTTTAATTATATTACGTAGGAGTGATCCTTATTAAAATTTATCGCCCAATTGTGATTTTGAACTGCATTTATCAATTAGAACTTCCACTTTACATACTTACTTTAATAAACTTATACTCATATCTCGTTAAATGGCATATGCCAAGCAACAATTAAAAAACATAAATTTCTTTCCCTAGCTCTTATATAATCTGTATGGTATAGATGTAAAATTTATTCGGATAGAGGACTCATTTATCACAAAGAAGTCCATGAGACCACATAATTATAAGTTATCATTTCGGAAATAAAAATTCTAGAAAATCCCAAACAAAATATCGCATATTTTGTTTACATCGATCGCTAAGGCGACTCTCAGAAAACAACAATTAAAAATCCACAAATATCTCTCCATAGCTCTTATATGGTCCATACGGTATAGATTAAAAATTTATTCGGATAGAGGACTTCATTTGCCACAATAAGGTATGTGAGACCACATAATTACGAGCTATAGTTTCAGAAATAAACATTAGAGAAAATCCCAAGCACATTTTGTTCACATCGATCGCTAAGATGGTTCTCTCGGCAAACAACAATTAAATACCAATTCCTAGCTCTTAAATAACTGTAAGCTATAAATTTAAAAAAATATTTGGATAGACAACAACATTTGCCACAAAACAGTCCGGGAGACAACATAACTACAACTGTAATTTTGGGTGTAAAAATTCAAGAACCACCCAATCTTTCAATGCTGTTTTTGTACATACTGTAAAACCTCGTTATTTCGATCCCGGATAATTTGAAATAGTGTGTAATTCGAAGCTAAAAGCAGTCCCCAGCCAACATCATAGGATTTTGCAAACTTTTTAGCACGGATTATTCGAAATACGTCTATAATGAAGTTCAAAGTCATGATCTAGTCCGGTAACTCTTGAACATTTCGTTTAATTCGAAACCTTGACCCATGTTGTGCATTTAAGTGGATAGTTTGTGCGCATACATGACAAAGGCATTGCATTTTTGTTCTCCATTTCTCGCAGACAAAATGTACATTGCCCCCAAACAGATAACTTCTCTTACTTATTTAATAGTCAACATGAAATAAAATCATAGATGATACAAATAGAGGAATCATCTTAGCCTTGCATCACTAGACCTTCTTTATTCCAGGTTCTCAGATTACTTCACCTATACTGCTTTATCGTAGATCTCTACCTCTACCCCGTAAGTTTTTCGGAAAAAAAACCTCAAGGATAAACAAAGATGCTAGAAGCGCGCAGGGACAGGAGAGATGAGGTTTCGTATTTGCCTACTCAGCAAAAAAAATTCCAAAATATATAAATTTTTACCTTAGTAATTTGAGCATGATCTTCAATGTTATTCTCGTTACCACTCTCTGAACTGGCACTATCTTCCGAACCACTTTCAAGTAAGATTTCAGTCTTCTTTTCATCACCAGGTATTGCTTGCATTTTTCTAGCAGTTGATGCCATGATAAGTTCGACTCTTTTAATCTCTTAGAAATTAAACAAAAGTAACAACGGAAAATAACAAACAATAGCTGCCTCCGTAAAGCGTAAATGTTTCCCTCAGAGCAGCAAGAGAATATTTTTTGTGCGATCCAAGTGCTTCCCATGAGCTCTGATCACGCTTTTGTAAATATCTTTGGATGGGCTTGTTTGTGCAATGATGTCAGATAAGTGTTTCTCTCTCACTCTCATTATATTGTTCTCAGTAAATGCTGAACCAAGCACTAGCACAGATCCGAAGACCTTTCCAATAGCTCTCAGGTGTTGATGCAAAAGAAAAGAATATCTCATGAGTCCTTCCACGGCACAGTAGCTTTCGTGCAGAGGTTCGGTTAGTCTCAGCATTGAATAGGGGTTTTTAGAACCCACAATTTACTACGCGAAAATTCAATCACAAAATTTTACGTATATATAGGTAAAAAGAAAGTAAAAATTGCAGAATTAAGTGCAATAGGAAAGCCCAAGGTTGCTGTTTTTAAATATATCAAGGTTTTTCAGATTTAAGAAAATTTATTGCTTCAAAAAAATAAAGATATCTAGTGATCTCCGCAGCATACCCAGTACAACTGCATATGAAGTTTTCGTCCTACGTGCCCAGGACGCAGGACGATGCTGAGGGGTTTATTACAATAGAGATCATCCATAAAATACGTCATGCTTATGTTTGCCTTGTTAGTTTTCCCTTCTCTAAAAGCCGGTGTGCTATGCTAAGCTTGACCCCTACCCCTCCCTCCTGCCTGCATGACGCAATTCATGGATTTAAATTCCCTCGCCAGCAGTCCCAAAGGGAGAATGTGTTTAGTACATATTGCAGAAAAGAATTCGTAAGTATGTATGTAGTTGTAAAATCATCACTTGTCATAAAAAATACGACCACGTTATTTTGAGAGCACATATTTTATTACAGCTGTGTAATATGGATGGAAATAAAATTACAATGCAATGTATGAAATTGCCTAGAGCTAATAAAGAATTAATTAATTAATTTTGTCCATACCGATGGCATGGAAAGTTTGAACGAAATTGGATAGAATTAAGATGTGATGGTTCGTATCTATTATCTATACAATATTTCACACAGGCATTTTCCCAATCTTCTTAGCGTGCATTTTCGTAATCTTTTGGCTGAGTTCGTGCGGTTGAAAGTCTTTTCTTCCGTAATGTCGTGTGAAAGAGTAACTTGAAAATTGGTTTGTTCACTGGATCCTATTTTTCACATGCAGTGGTGTTTGTGAATCATGAATTAAGTGGTCACTTCAGCTCTGTTCATGAATTCGCCGTGTGTATGAACTTGTAAGGTCAGTATGTTTTGTAGCAGAACAGATAAGACTATATTGTGATTTTACTTTCCAAGTAGCAGGTTGTAAGAAATTTCAATTTTTTTAAATTTTGTTTATTTCGAACCCGGATAATTCAAAGCCATATTTTTGTGGTCCCTTGAACTTCAAAATAACGAGGTTTTACTGTATTTCCTATAAAGAACGCCTTTGAAATCTCTGTGTATTCCATTTATGGAGTATACTTCTCCTTCTTGTTATTCCAATAAAACCTTCTGTTAAGACGGATTTGGGTTGGGTGTCTGTAGTTGCATCTTCACTTATATATTACTCGTACTATTTCTAAATTTTTCTGAGTTCCTTTTTCTTATATGATTACAATGGCGACTTAAGCACTACGCAGTTCTCAGAGTTACCGTTTTTGGCGCTACTGTCAGAGGGAGAAAATATTGCGCTTCCTTGAATTTTAAAAATTGCATTTCATTGTAATTTAATTTTATTATAATGAATAAATTTTGGTCATGGTCTGGTGACTGCTCTAACACCATCATTTATTTTTAGTCTACATTCCAGAATCGAAATAGGCCTATAGTTTCATCATTGTGTCTGTCTGTCCATCCCCCCTGTTAGCTTTTGAACCAATAGACCAATTTTCATGACACTTGATGGAAATCTCATGCTACTGAGGCTGCTCTCTCGAGCAGACCCAGCCCTAGTTGTGGGCGACTTCCCAGGGAGTCCCCTTGCCAGGGGCAGCCATGCATCCTTTCCGATTCGTATTTGTAACGGAACGGGAACCTTCCGATTACATAACCGCGTGCAAGGAGAGTTGTGCATTAGTTCGTGTGTTCACCTGCAAGTACGCGTCACGACGCGCGAGTCAGCTGACCAAAAAGAGAAAGTTCAAGGTTAAAACCCGAGTAAAAGAGCGAAGAGAGATAAGCCGGGTTGCGAGAACGAGGAGGTTGACGAAAGAGAGTCGAGCGAACGTGATGAGAGAGAAGGGAGCACGGAGCAAAACCTAACGAGAGTTGGCCAGGAAGAAAGGCAGAAGTCACGAGACCAAGGAAGAAATCTCTGTTGCAAAAAACCATAGATCGGGTGTGAAAAGGAAGATTTCCACCACTACCAGCGAGTGACGCCAGTAAAACAACTAATTGAGTGATAAGTACGATTATTAATGGTAGCAATATGCAGGAAGTGATGGCCCAACTTAATAACTTAGGCAAGAATGAACTGAAAGCCATTAAACCCACAGTGATTAGTGTTTTACATGATTTCAATTCTTTGGGCTTGAATAATGCCATTTGAATTTTCCATGTTTGATATAACCATTCATGACTAGTGTTTAATGTGATTTCCATTCTTTGGGCTTGAATGATGCCATTTGAATTTTCCATGTTTGATATAACCATTCATGACTAGTGTTTAATGTGATTTCCATCCTTTGTGCTTGAATGATGGCATATGAATTTTCTTTGTTATTCATGATTAGTGTTTTATGTGATTTCAATTACTTGTGCTTGGATAATGCCATGAATTTTCTTGGCTTGATATAATCATTCATGATTAGTGTTTTATGTGATTTCAGTTACTTGTGCTTGAATGATACCATTTGAATTTTCCATGTTTGATATAACCATTCATGACTAGTGTTTAATGTGATTTCCATCCTTTGTGCTTGAATGATGGCCTATGAATGTTCTTTGTTATTCATGATTAGTGATTTATGTGATTTCAATTCTTTGGGCTTGAATAATGCAATTTGAATTTTCTTTGGTTAATATAATCATTCATGATTAGTGTTTTATGCAATTTAAATTCTTTGTGTTTGAATAATTCCATTGGAATTGTTTGTTAGTTATAATAAATGCATTGTATTGTATTTGTGACGTTTCCATCCTCGATGTGCGGCCGACTCACAAACAGGAGTGAGCATTGATAGGGCCTAAACCCCACGGAACCGTAAGCCGAGGCAAACAAAAAGAGTCTGAAGTTGGAGGGGAGGAGGAACGTGACAGTCTGTCTGTCCATCCCCCCTGTTAGCTTTTGAACCAATAGACCGATTTTCATGACACTTGATGGAAATCTCATGCTACTGAGGCTGATCTCTCGAGCAGACCCGGCCCTAGTCGTGGGCGACTGCCCAGGGAGGCCCCTTGCCAGGGGCGGCCACTCATCCTTTCCGATTCGTATTTGTGAAAATGGGCGACAAGATATGACCCGTCTCTTCCCATTCAACAAACTCAACTCAATTATTAAAGCTAATATAAATAATTGTAGTACCACATTTACTGTATTTGTCCAAATCGAAGATGGCCCCCCTTTTAGCAGACTGTCAAACAGCAAAAGGATTTTATGGCCTAATTTCTCACTGAATGTATTTGGTATATACCGTATTTTTCGGTGTATAAGATGCACTTTTTTGTCCTGAAAATTGGCTTCAAAATCATCCTGCGTCCTATACAATGAAGGTTCAAATGCTGGAATAGTATTTTCCTTAAAATTGTATTTCTACAATTCTTGTAAGCCTTCCTTTTACACACAAAATGTTTTTTTTATATTCGGTGGTCTTTCTATATAATTTTAAACATATTCTTTCAATATTATTGTTATTTTCTTCCCCGATTACATGAATATATACTTTAGGAAATCAAGTTTACACAAACAAGGAAAAAATTCTAGAACATTAATTTGTGATTATATCAAATACATCTCTAAACGATTGGCACATATTTTGAAAAATATAGAAAGATGTGATAATATAAAATTACTATAGCATCAGATAATAATGATTTATAAAGTCAGCACAAGACAACACTAGCAATCAAGGCCGTGTCATGACATTTTGTTGCCTGAGGCGAGATAACATATGGCGCCCCTCATATTTATTTAACGCAAGCTATGGGAGTGTTATTTTGCTCTTTCGGCATCCCATCTAATTTCTCGCCTGAGACGAGTGCCTCACTCGCCTCGCCCTCAGCATGGCTCTGCTAGCAATGCACTCTGCCGTAAGATTATGACACCTTTCGAATGACTCAAGAACAATTTTAACCTAGGATACAAATAATACGCTATAATAAATACATTATCAACAAAAAGATCACGCGAAGTAACTCTTTTATAACATATGGGATATGCAGCAGAAAAATAAACCTGTAAAATTACTTAAATCGATCTCAGCTGATCAACCGCATGGGTGACTTGTGAGGGAATCATTCATTCTCTATCGAAACCATCTTCATGCGCCTTCGCTGTGATCCTTCCTGTTTTGCTCTACTGCACTTAACAATTGTTTCGTTGTTGCCTATTCATTATTTCCTTATCAGTTACTTTCATTGTATTGGACGCTTTCGATTTTGCATTGCATGTTGTGTAAATAAGTATTGATGGAAGTCCACTAAAACTTTCATTTTCATCTTTCAAAATTTATGTATTCCCCAGATTGTAATACTTTTCAATCACATGTCTTACGAGTAGTGATTCTGGTTCGAGAATTCTCGATAAAAATTTCGATGGAAATGAGCGAAGAGGGTACCTATTCGTTGATCTTTCCCTGGTGTGGAGAATATTTTTTTGGATGCCTCCAGTTCATAGTCAACATTTTTTATGATCGATTACCTTCATGGAAGATCAAGTGACTGGTTTTTCTGAGTCAATATTGTTGACTCCCTTCCCTTCGCTTTGACCAAGTGTGAGTCCTCATTGCTGCAGAGCCTCGCCTCCCTAACTTTTGGTCCGGCGAGCCTTAATACCTATCGTCTCTCTCTTGAGAACCTTTTGTTTCCACCCGCTGAGGTGAGGATACTCTCGAGTTCTGTAAAAGTATTCGGGAAACAAACAACACGTCAGTCCCTACTCAAGATGAGGAACACGTGGAATGCTAAGCATTAAGTCTTAAAGCAGGGGAAATACCCATATGACAGAGGTAACCAACCTTTCTGCATTAGGCTCAAATCGTCTGTAATAATACTCTACAAAAGCCGCTTGTCAAACGTTGTTACGATTTGGAATGTAAGAGAAACTTTAATAAATAGAACTCTTAACTCAGTTTACAGCAAAACCCCTATTGTTTTAATATGGAACAAAGAAAACTAATTTCATACTCTGTGTCATATAAACTAATGGTTATAGCTTTTGCGGAATAAAATGGAAATAGGGCAGCAGAGAGACATTTTGGTCATCCTCCGACGGAGAAGATGATAAGAGCATGGAGAAAGCAGAAAAACGATCAAGGCGTGGAAAGGCTGCCTTTTGGTCTGATCTAGAGACTGATGTATTTAATTGGGTTATGAAAAATCTGAAAAATGGTACTGCAGTGTCAACAAAAATGATTTGAATGTATGCCATAGATCTATCTCGTGAGAAGAAAATAAGTCAATTTAAAGGTGGAGCAGCATGGTGTTATAGATTCATGAAGCATAATGGACTTTCTGTGTGCTCTAGAACTAAACTTGCTCAGAAGATGCCCCAAGAATATGAAGAAAAGATTTTGGCCTTCTATCGGTTCATCATTAATTGCCAAAAGAAGAATACTATAGAATTAGGTCCAATTGGAAATATGGACGAGACTCGGCTCACATTTGATACCCCATCAAACAGGACAGTAAATTTAAAAGGTGAAAGAAGTATTTTAGTGAAGACAAATGGTAATGAGAAAGCTCACTACACAGTAGGTCTTGCATGTTGTGCTGATGTGACTAAGCTACCCCTGATGGTAATTTTCAAGTGAAAAAGAATGCCTAAAGAGAAAACCCCAACAGGAATAATTGTTCATGTTCATGAAAAGGGTTTGATGGACAATGATGGAATGAAAATGTGAATTGAAAATGTATGGGGAAAAAGGAAAGGAGCTCCTCTAAGGAAGAAAGCTCTTTTGGTTTGCGATCAGTTCCGCTCTCATCTTACGGAACCTGTTAAGAAGCTATTTCTTGATTTAAACACCGAATTGGCTGTAATACCAGGAGGACTCACTTCCCAACTACAGCCATTAGATGTTTCATTAAATAAGCCTTTCAAGGGAAATATGAGAGAAGAATGGAACAAATGGATCGCGGATGACAGCATGCATCAGCTGACTAACACCGGCAGAATTAAGTGGTCTACCATTAAGCAAGTTTGCGAGTGGGTAAAGGCATCTTGGGCCAGAATCAGTCCAGAGATTATTGTCAAGTCTTTTTAAAAATGCAGAATAAGCAATGCCTTGGATGGAACAGAAGATCATTTTCTGTACGAAAACGACACTAGTTCATATGAAGAATTTCTCGGGTTTGACGAGGACGAACTTTTGAATGATGGCAATTTATAAGGTAAATAGATTTTTTGTTTTCATCAAAATATGATTTTAGATATCGTAATAAATAATTTAAAGGTGTAATTGGGTAAACCTGTAATGCTTTAAATCTTTTATGTAATATTTTTATAATGAATGTCTGTTTTACGGAAAAATGTTTTTTTCCCTTAAAATTCACCCCAAATTATGGGTGCATCCTATACAAAGGAGCGTCTTGTACACCGAAAAATGCGGTAATTCAAGTGCATGTATTCAGTATAAGTATAATAGTTTGTTCATTAATAGAAATACTTTGTTACAAATTTGTTTAAGAAAAAAATTTTAATGAATGTTTATTTTTTGTTTGAGAAAAAAATAATTTTAAAAATGTATTTTTTTAAATTAATACTGTATTAATTGCAATCTGGATTGTAAGTTTGCAATGACAAATTTCAGTAGATACAGTTGTTTTTTCATGTTTCATTTGTTTAAAAAAACATTGATTAAACCCATAACCATACTTCCTATGGTTCTACGACAACTCGTCATGGTCAGTTCATCATGCGTCAGTTCATCTTTTTGACAAATTCATCGTGAGACAAATTGGAACATGAGACACCATGACTGATGTATGGCAGAGGGAGACACTTTTACACAGCAAATTTTTCTTTATATTTCGATAAAGCCAGAATGAATCGCAATTGTCATTTCCAACTATGCAAGGCGAAACACATGGGATAGTGTATGGCAGAGGGTGACTCCCAATTCAGCAAGTGTATCCCCCTGATGTACACCAGTCATGGTGTCTCGCCTACCAATTTGTTTCACGATGAATTTGTCGACTGATGAATTGATGCGTGATGAGTTTGTCGTATGATATATTGATGGATGAGTTTGCCGTGTGATGAATTGACATGCAATGAATTGACTGCGATGTATTGATGGTATACCACTTTGTACTCAAATTTAAGACAACCCTCAATTTTTGCAAGCTGAAATTTGTAAAAAAACTCATCTTGGATTCGTGTAAATACTTTATTTATTTATTCATTTACCTTTCACATACAGCACACAAAGGGTCAATTTACAGTGAAATCTATAACTCAACAAATAACAAACACAAACATCCATGTCCTAGGCGGGATTCGAACCCGTGACCTTAGTATTCGTTGGCAGATACTCAAACCACCCGTCTACCAAGGCCGACTTTATTTATGAAATTTATGTGAAAAGTAGGCATCATAAGTTCCATTTGGATCATCTTGTTTTAGTATTGTTTGATCACAGATTTTGTGGTAGTCAATCTTTAGAGTGTCAGTATCATTTTAAGTTCGACTTTGTACAGGTGTTTCTCTTTTATTTTACTTTTGCCTAAATATTACAAGCATGGACAAGTACGAAAGTTACACAGCAGCTTTCAAATCAAATGTGTGTCTGAGGGCTGCAGGGAAAAGTTTATAAATCATTATCTGTTTTAAGGTCAGTGATGAAAATGTTCTGTTGCAGCAGTATTGTTTAGCATAGTTTTAATTACTTTTTAAAGTACAAATGTTTAGCTACAATTCTCTGTAACTCCCAAAATGTGGTTATGTTGTCAAAATACATCCTTTAAAATCATGCCATTTCTTTCAAGTAGCAGAGGGGAGGAAGATAAGTGTTGGAGATAATGCTACACCAAACTGTCCAAAATGTGGGAGTGCAGTGGTGGTGCTTGCTATAAATGCAGAAGTAAGCGCGCCAATTGCAAGAACTGGTAAGATATAGTATGCAATAAGAATTATTCTTCTAGTTATAGTGTAAGTGCTCGTTGGATCAGCACAACATGAAAAACACAGCTTTCTTAAAAATACGAATGGCACATTGTCAACATTTAATAAACCTTACAAAATAAATGATAATTACTAGGGATGGGACCGTTCCACTTTTTCCCGGTTCTCGGTTCTGGTTATTATGCATTCTTTGCGCAAAGGGAATGCATATAGGAGAGGTCATTTCCGTCCGTCCATCTGCATTTTTAATCTCCTGAACCGTTAGACTTACTTCGATGAAATTTGGTGTTGGGGAGTTTTACTAAAATTTGTCGACCGATTCCAATTTTGGTTGAAGTCGGACGATAATTATGACCACTTGACATGAAGAACTACATGTAGCTTACGATATACCTGTTTCAACTCGGGAACCGCAGGACGTATTTGATAAAATTTGGTATTGGGGAATTTTACTAAAATTTGTCAATCTCAAAGAATGCATTTGTAAACTCTGTACATTCCAACATGAAGTACACCTTTCCATACTTGTATTAATCTGTTCTCGGTCTTTAGGCACATTCTGCTTCCAGCATAAGCATCTATTAGCTTCGGTTTGTCCATCCGTTCGTCTGCATGTTTGTTCTTGGCTTCTACCAAACGAATATTTAAATTTGATATTAAGGACTTACAGTCCAAGACAATAAGAAAATCACATAAATAAATCATGTCAGTCAATCAGGGATACTACTTCACTGGTGAGAAAAAATGAACTTCGTTATATCTCGTAAATCTTTGGTCATATCAAAAGAGTTTTCAAATAAACATAAAACTAGTAATGTAGAGTATTTCCATTTCTATTATTATCGTAAGAGTGGCCGTTATCATGAAAATCGAACAAGAAAGTGGTAATTTGCTTTGAACTTAGAAAAATTCATGCATAGCTACTTAATTGCTGTTGACGTAAACAATCTTAATGGTTACTGAAGTAAATAAGATCTGCTATAATTACAAAATACATATAATTCCTTAAGCATGCATGACAGATTTTGTAAACGGAAGGAAATCTACGGCAAAGAAAATAACATAAACGTAAATATTACAACTACTGAACTCAAGTGAGGTATGTTTTAAATAATTTTCGATTGTTTGGTTAATTAAAACTGTTTAGAAAATAAATCATTTCTGATATATCGTTTTGTAGAATTTACTCATTAAAATTACGTAATATGTTTATTGATGCACCAATCAAGGGGGGAGAAGAAATTTTTAATAGACAGAGATATAATCGGGTCGTGGTGTTTTGCTGTTTTATGGTGTGTGTTCAGTCAGATTATATCGTATAGTTTCAATTACTCCATCACACGAAATGCCTATTTGTGATACACTGTACACTTTCCTAACTTGTTTTAGGTTAGAAAAAAACTGACTTTTGTATATGTGAGGTTCTCGAACCTTTAAAAGGATGGCACACACAATGAAAATCAGATGTAATTAATTAAAAATGATGTATTTCTGTGTAGCGTTATTTATAAATTTAAAGTAGTTTTCTGTTTTTAAAAATATAGGCTTTTTCAGAGGATATGCCATATTTACCCATGTAATTGCCTCCATCGCATAATTGCCCCAACTGAGTTATAAGGAGGAACTAAAACTTTTTCTGATATGGCCACTTTCTTACAATAGGGGAAAACCATGTATTTGCCCCAGCCTTGTTTTTGTATAGAAATATCATGCAAAAAAGTGGGGCAATTAGGTACATGAGTAAATACAGTATTCTACTATTGAATCAAAATTTAAAAGGTATCCATAATATAAGTGTAATTGCGCAACAGAAATAGGATGAAATATTTAAAGATTTGCTGAATAAAGATTCTGAGCTTTTGGAATGATTCTCTATATTGGCTACATTGCCTTTGGTTGATGTCTTATGCAAGGAGTGCCAAAATTAAATTGTTTCCTTGTGAAATTTCAGATGAGAATATCTGAATATCAAACATTCACTTAAAATGATGAAATAAGTTTTAAAAAAGTACAATTTTCCATATTTGTTTAGCATGTTGAATGTATAGAAACAAAGTTATGCCCAATCTTTAAGTTTTGAGAATAATTTTATCTTTGAGAAAAAAATAAGTGGCTTGGCTATTGTATTAAAAATATTTTTGTGAGATAAGGGAAACTGCATCTTAAAGTTGCAGCATTAAACATGTGCCCACTGGCTTTTTCTTTTAATTTGAATGCACCCTTGAGTATATTATCTAGATCTGGTCAATAATATTTCAATAGTTCGGCTTCTGCTACATTTGAAGAATCATAGAAATAATACTCTTTGACGATATGTCATTAAAACTGTATTTCTCTTAAACCCGATTTTAAATTATGCTTTAGCTTGCTTTATAATAAATGGAAGCAAGGCTGAAATTATTAGGTCACATTTTCATACCAATATGTGCAAGCTTTTATCAAATGATGGAATGAATATATGTGAATACTTCAACATCCCATATTAATTAATCTTTTTTGAAATTTCTACCAGAAGATGCTTTGAGTGCCTAGCTTGGGATCAACATATATTATTATAATTTTTTAGAATTGCTCATTATATAAAACCTAGTAAAACATTGACCTAATGCTAAACTCTTTACACTCTTATTGTGCAGTAAACAGAAATGCCTATAGTTATTATGAAATTATATTGATGGTTGTTTTTTCTTCTTTCATGCAAAATGATTTATTTGTGCTGCTCGTCTTCCAGGTGTTTTGGATAGCTCGTTTGTAGCTGGAAATACTTCCAACACAGATTGTCCCTCTACAAATTCTGAACATCAGGTGAGTGTTATATCAAAAGAGTCCATTTATCTTACATTCTTTAACGGGAAAACTCATATCACCATTATATTTGATGCTATGATTCTATCCAGATTTCAAATTAGCTGTGGCTGACTGTGAAATTTAATGCGGTTAGCATCTGCTGAGCTGTGATGTCTTATAGTCTACTGATTTTTATCCACTTTTTTGTTGCTGACATTACATGACAGAAAGATTTATGTTAATCATAAAAATTATAAAGCATTACATTAAATTTCATCTTATATCTTACCCAGCAGTTGCGGCAGTCAAGTCTGAAAGTGAGCGATGTTCATTTTATAAAAAGGATTTGCTTGTGCCAATGTCTGGAAAAAATAATGAAGGAATACAAGGTTGGCTCACCAACAATTTTTTAAATAAAGGCACCTTTAAAAACGTTCACCCAAGTCAAGTAAAAATATTAAATATTAAGAAATAAAAACACTACAGATTAATTGTATTCACAATGTTTCAGTTATCATCATCAGGTAATACAGAGTGGTTTGACAGTACATATAGGAGAGAAGGACGTGGCAGAAGTATTAGGTGGAGGGGGAGAAATATTGTGATAAGGAGATGACTGCTAGGCGATTGGTTGGTAACATAGTGTAGAGGGGAAATGAGGGTTATGGTGTTGAGGATGAAATGGAAAGAAGGGTTTAATGGGCAGGGAAGACATGCTCATTAAGAAGTAATATATTGTTGTCAATATGTTGTACTTTCTCTAATTGTTCCAAGGCATCCAACCAGGACCCTTTGCTTTCGAAATGGAGGATCTCGGGTTTGAAATGACAGACGTGTGAAGACTTGAAGAGGTTTTTGGCCAGTAGTGAAAAAGCATTCTTCGTCTGTAACCACTTCTAATGTTCGTTGATTCTCATCTTGAAATTCGTACCGGTTTTGCTTTTCTATACTGCTTCACAACTGTCACATTTCACTTTATATACTCCCACTTTTCTGGGAAGGGTCAATTTTGTCTGTACTTTTACACTAGAGTGTGGCTTGTGTTTAGGAGGTATAAAAGGTTTGGTATTTCTCTATAAATTGGCTAGTTTATAAGAGATTTTGCCTATGAAGTGTAATTTGCACCATCGGGGGACCATTGAATTAACAGGAGAGAGAGAAACAATGTAGGATTTGACTGTTTTACGAAGTTTCTTGTCCAGTAGTGTATCAACTAAACTGTTATTATAGCTGAATAAGAAGATGTTCACTTAATGATGGAGCATGCAACGAAAAGCTGTGAGTTGGTTGTATATTGGGTGGAAAGAATCGGCATGGATAACTTGATCAGTATTGAGACAAAACTTTCTCATTTTACATTATTCTCTCGTAATACTAAAAGTACTTTAAAATAGTTAAACGATACGATACTCTCGGTGACACTGCTGCTGCCGACCACAAATCAAATAGCATACACTGGATAAATGTCACGAAATGTACTAACAATTATATTGCAGTGACATAATACAAAGCACAAATATAGTACAATACTTGGTAGAAATGTCCACTTGAGGAATCACAAATGATATGGAAAAGGGTTTGACTCGCAGATAACCTTTCCACAGGTGCGTTCGCTCCGCTGTCTTCGCTCTCTCTCCCGTCCTATCTCGCTCTCCCCCTCCTTCACTGCCTCTGCTCATGGCGACGTTGTCGGCTCACAACTAATGCCGTTTGCAGTGAGGTGCCGGTAGATTGCGCTGCACTTGCGAACGCTAATTGGTTCTACCCTCGATCTACTAGTGTCCTCTTCCGGGCTAATGTCTGTTGCTATAAAAGAAGGCTTCCCACGAAAAAGGGTGCGTCGCAGGCAGGGGTCATCATTTGCTGGAGTTCGTCATTGGAAAGAGTTCGAACACAAAAACTTCTGGCGAACACGAAAAACTGATGGGGAACTCGATAAACTGTCAAAAGTAGGAAAATGCTGCAGTATGAGTTGCTTTTCTGTAAATTTCAAATTGGTGCTTATTATTATTAATGGTGATGATGATTAGGTCTAAAAAGTTAAATTTTTGTTTGTCTTGTTCCAGTATAAATTTAATATTTTTGTGAATTGAGTTTTAAAGTGTTAAAAAAGAGTCTTAATTATCAATTGCTTCTGGTCTAACAGCATAGACCCAACCTTTATACATGATGGGCCACATCAGTGATTGCAAATCCTTCAGTCACATTGGACTTGCCAGTTCTATGGCGGGTCGGATTAGAGTTTAAATTGCATTCTGTAAATGTATTCTGAGGGGCCATATCAGTGAAAATCAATTCCAAATGAGGTTTTTATGGTTAACATTTCAATATTAAAAGTTTTATTATAAAAATTTTCATAGAAATATGAATTTGTGTGTTAGATTTTTTGGATTGCTTTTTTATGATAGCTTTGCATGCCACACAAAAACCCGTCGTGGGTTGGGCACCACTTGCATAGAACATCGTCGACGTATCTGAACCAATAAAAAATATCTTTAATGGAATGGTTATTGGAATTAAGTGTTCTAGATTCTAGGTCACCCATAAAAATGTCAGCCAGTAAGGGAGATAAAGGAGAGCCCATTGCTAAACCTTTTTGCTGCTAAAATTTTCCATCAAATAAACAATAACTTTGGGAAATGCAGAGTTCCCATAATATTCCGATTCATCTCACCTAATATCCCACAAACTCGTAGCTTTTCATGCCATGCTCTACCGTTTCTTCCTGCTTGTCTGCATGGCCAAGGTGATTAAAGCACCCAAATGCTAATTTGCTCTGTTTGGAAGGTTGGGGTTCAAATCTTGCACTGTGATGTTACTTTATTCTAATTGGAGACAATATCACTGCTCTTGCTTCAGGTTAAGAGGTTTCAAGGATATATTCCATTATATGTCATACTAATTGACTCATAAGGCAGTGGCTTAAATGAATATTAAATTAATGTTTTATTTAAGTAATTCTTGACACCTAGATCACCAGTAGGGTTTGTCGGTTTTAAAAAACCGGGGTTAAAAACTTTTTTTGGGATAAATTTGTAAAATTCGAAAACCGGTTTTTAAATTTAAAAAACCTGTTTTAGATACTAGAATTAATATGTAAAAATTAATTAATTGTTTAATTAAAAACGTTTACAATTTGACTTGAAATCGCCTCGGGCACAAGCATATTGTATTAAAACTAATCTTCATGAGTCAGACGAATGTTTGACATGCAAATCCACAAACGCATTCTATCTATGTGGCAGCACACAGACTGACTGATGACATCAGCTGTGTTGCTCACGTGCACCCCGCCAGACCAGACCAGTTTAGTCCTGCATACTACCCGTTCTCCGCAGTACACAACCTGCCACGACAGCTCCGTTCACTTGAGTTTGATCACAAGCAGGAATAGGAAGTTTATGTTATTGCTTGTTATTATTCTTGTTTTAGTTAGTAAAAACAAAAACAACGTAAGTAAATTTATTAATGTCTATTCTAATAATATAACATTCTTTCATTATTAAATATTGATGTCATTGATAAAAATATTTAAAATATTTCATTTGATTTTTAGACCAAAATGAATGTTGCAAATAAGTCGGAGGTTTGGGATAATTTCAAAAAGGTTGGAAAAGACAAGGCATGCTGCAATCATTGTAACAAAATGTTGAGCTGCAAAGGATCATCTACGATCAATCTCCATAATCATCTGAAAGCAGTTCATAAAATAATAATCGACGAGAAAACAGAAACGATCGACGAGCAAGAAACACCTGGACCCCCCTCCTGCCCACAAAAACAAGCCAGTATTTTTAATTTCGTGAAAAGGATCAGTTAAGAAGAAATTATAGCAAAACTTGCTGCAATGGATGGATTGTCCATTAATAGCATTACAAATAGCTCGTTCATATGTCTTTGCAACAACGGGGATATTCATTACCAAAAAACAACTCTCGAGTAATGGATCTCATTCATATGTTTTATGACAATGCCAAACGTGAAACTATAAAAGAATTGGATTGTATTAAGAAGAATGGGAAAAAAGTTTCTATAACTTTAGATGAGTGGACTAGCAAAAGAAATCGCAGATATTTGAATATCAACGTACACCATTTTGCGGAAGATTTTTTGGGCTTAGTTCCAATAGCTAGTTCCTGTGATGGTAAGAAAACATTAGAATTAGTTTCTGAGAGGCTACAAATTTTTAACTTGGATCTAGCAACCGACATAGTTTCAGCGACAAATGATGGTGCCACTGTTATGAAAAAATTTGGCCAATTATCACCTATAATTAATGAACTATGCTATTCACACACCATACACTTAGCAGTTACTGATGTGTTATATAAAAATAAAGAAATTGCTGAAACCGATATATATGTTACAAGTGAGGAATCGGAAGATGACGTAGAGTGTGAAGATGACTATGGCGAGGACTTTTTTTAAATTCTCCTGATCTAGATAATGACTGTGGATTCCCTATGTTGTCTGACAATTACAAACAGTCAATTTCCCAAATTAGAAAAATTTGCAAATTTTTTAGAAAATCTCCCGTAAGAGATAGCATCCTTCATAATTATGTAAATCAAGAAAAAGGAAAGGAATTAAGTCTGATTCTTGACTGCCAAACGAGATGGAATAGTTTAGAGGCCACGATTGAAAGATTTATAACATTAAAAAATGTGTTGTTTTAGCTTTGAATGTTATTGGTGCTTCTCATATGTGGAATGAAACTCAATATCCTAAAATCATGGAGCTTCTTAAGGTGTTGGGACCAGTACGTCTAGCAGCTGAGGCCTTAGGGCGGCGAGATGCCAATTTATTAACAAGTGAAGGCATATTTGAATTTCTGTTAAATGAACTAAAAAATTTAAAGACTGAAATTAGTTCCAAATTAATAAATGCTTTAGAAGTACGAATTCAAGAAAGAAGACAAGTTGGATTGGTAACCCTTTTGCTATATTTGCAAAATCCACAAAACATTTCAACAAAGAAATCTAGTGTATTTCCACTAGCTTAAGTTATCTGGAAAAATATTGTCTAGAATATATCCAAATTCTTGTATGGAAACAGATTCCGATGATGAATATATCGGAGACGGAGAAATTATTAATCAGGGCAATGCTCTAAAAGAAGCCATGGGAAAATCAATTCATAGGTTTCTTGAGGAACCTGAAGAAATAATATCAAATCCGAAGACACTGAAGGCCGAATTTTCAGTATTTGAGGCAACCAATAAAAGAGCAAAGAATTTAGATTTATTATTTGATGCCATGAAAACGATAAAACCAAGTTCAGTAGCCAGTGAGAGAGTATTCTCTATTTCAGGCAATTTTGTATCTAGAATAAGAACAAGATTAAGTAATTGTTCAGTGGACATTTGTAGTTCCATAAATATTAAATAAACTGAAAAATTGTACGGATTTTAGTTATTTTAGTTTTTTTTTATTATTTCGTTTTGTATAGAGTATATTTTATTTTGTTATATTTTTGTAGTTCCATAAATATTAAATAAATTAAATTTTTAAAAATAAGTATAAATATTTTTTTACTGTTTTAATTATATTTTGTTATTTTTTGGTAAAAATTTGAAACCCGGTTTTTTTAAATACTGGAATTCGAAAACCGGTTTTTTCAAGTCGGTTTTTGTATAAACCCTAATCACCAGCATATTTTTAATGTAAGCATTTTATTTAATCACAATTACCTAAAATTTTGTGTTATTTTTTAACTTTTGAGATTGTGTCCATTCAAGAGCATCTTTTTGAGATTGTGTCCTCTCAAGATTATGTCCACTCAAGATTGTGTCCTCTCAAGATTGTGTCCTCTCAAGATTGTGTCCTCTCAAGATTATGTCCACTCAAGATAACACTTTTAGATATTACTTTACACGTAGTTAAGCATTATTGTACCCTTTGAAATACAGGCATACCCCGATTTACATCAACATTGCATTCCTGAAAAGTGCAACATAAGCCAAATCAATGTAAATGGAAGCAGTTTTCTCAAAAGAATCAATATGATATGAAATATTATATGGAATTGGATCCAATGGGAACAGTGTTAGGTAGCCAAACAGACAAGAATTTCCTGTCCTTGTAAACAGAAGTGCTGCATCTTAGGGACACACAATAGGATCGCAACTGCTGTTTCTAATCCAAATTTTAGACATAGTCACTTTGCTGCACAAGGTACTTTTCCTCACACAGGCATTGTTTGGTTGTATTTGCAGCGAATTATTAGTCATTGACGTAGAAAAAGCGCCTATTCTTTAGGATAAGATTATTTAAGATTATAAACAATAAAGTGAATTAGAATTATTAATATTGTTACCAAAGCTTCAGTATAGAAATGAAATATATTCTTTTTAAACTTAAAAAATTACTTGTCAATACCTATCATGAGAACTAAAAATGTTATTGGGGTGGAATCTTCTAAAATTAAATTAATACATTTCTACCGATTTTGTTCGCTTGATGCACTCCTCTAAACCAATTTGGAGGAAAGTTTTTCATAGACTGACTCTGTCATATCTCCAGAAAAAAAATAAGGGAAAGAATAATGTTATTAGATTTTTTAAATGCCTTTGATTAATATTATATCATTATAAATAGCTGTTTCTTACATACATAGGATATATATAAGATATATCATATAAAACCTAAGGTACTGTACCTAAGATACTTCTGAAATTTGGTATGAAGATAGGTCATTGGGTAAAACCTCTAGAAAAATCTGAAATTTCAGAAAAAGTTATATTTAAGGTGTATTTTTAACTCCAATGTCCAATTTTAAACACCTATAAGAAAAGTATGAGATTTAGTGCAAGGCATTCTAAAAATGCATTTTAAAATTATTTACAATTAAGATATAAAGTTGGGACATGCACCATACTGTGGAAGAAAGAATGAAGTTTATTTTTCTCAAAGACAAAATTCAAATCCATGCCGAATTTGCATAAAAATTTGATTTTAGTCATAAAATTTGAATTTTTTTTGGGTTTTAACAATAAAAAATATTAACTACCATAGCAACAACTACAATGCCTTTCAATGGGAATTGATTTTCCATATTTCAAGAGCATTGATTTAATGCTTACAAGGGAGACTCTGTACCTTGGGTCGTCGATTTCGACGAAACTTTTTTGGATAGTAGAATACTTAAAGACCCATTTATCATCTTTTGAATGAATGGGCCTTAGTTTCGGCAGAATCTTTTTCTTTTCACAAGATTAACTGTCTGGATAAAATACAATAATAGGCCAACAATATTGAGCAGGTGGGTTGGATCGGTGGTTACCATACTGGTTTCCAAATATTTTGTCCCGGGTTCAAATCCCACATTATACCTAGTTTTCTTTTCATTTTAATCCACTTTATTATTTTTAATTTATTGTATTATTATTTATTTATTAACTTTATTATATTATTATTTATTATATTATTATTTATTATATTATTATTTATTTACTTCATTAAAATCGATGCACAGGAGCGTGTTGGTAGCTATTTCAATGTGAATTGAAATCCGAAAGAACATAACTGTTAGATTTGTGTTATTCGTCCCTTGAAGGGGAAGTGTGTGTACACGTTTTTGGATGATAACTGTCATAAAAACAAGAAAAGCATTCATAAGGCTTCACAACTGTGTTACAATAATTGAATCAATTCTGTCGTCATTTTACCATATTTGGAGCACGTAACTAGTACAACGTTTAGGAACTCCTCCAACTGCCTCACAGTTCTGCTCACTCGAAGCCCAAATTTACCTCCAGGTTCTTGCATACAAAGAAACACTTTGGGTAGCAAATTTCCTGAGGCGGTAATAGCATACTGTGCTGTGTATGAATGCGTGATTTTGTTCCTGTCTCTGATATATCTTTGGACAGCCTTTTCACCTTGATGAGTCAAGGTTCGCTTCACATCAACTCTGTATTCACATCCAGTTTGGTCGGTATTAATGACGAAGTCTATGTCATAGTTGGGTATTATGCGCAATGTTTGTTTTCGGAAAACCTCAGCAGCTTTTAAAGTTTCTTCTAAAGACGTTTCATCTTTTTGAAAAACATAGTTTGTAACTTATCGCTGTCAAATTCGGAATTCTTTCTTGAATTTTATTAGCCACGCTCGAGATGCAGTGAAGGTGAACCCCAGCGATGTATGTTGATAGGCTGCAGCTAATGCCCGCTGGATGTCACTTGGTCCTTCCTTTTCCTTGCTTTGCAAAATCTGCCGTATGTACAGTTTTTAATCATGTTATGTTTGTCCAAGCACGTTCCTCCTTTCGCATTATCTTTACTCCAGTGTGATACTTGTTCTTTGCATTTCAACAGGTGCGATCCTCATTCCTGTAGCATTAGATTTACAATTCACATTGAAATATCTACCAATACCCTCTTGTGCATCAATTTTAATGAAGTAAATAAATAATAATATAATAAATATATAATAATACAATAGATTAAAAATAATAATGTGGATTAAAAGGAAAAAAAAACTAGTTATGATGTGGAATTTGAACCCGGGACAAAATATTCGGAAGCCAGTACGGTAACCACCGATCCAACCCACCTGCTCAATATTGTTGGCCTATTATTACATTTTATCCAGACACAGTTAATCTTGGGAAAAGAAAAAAAGATTCTGCCGAAACTAAGGTCTAGTCAATCAAAAGCCAATACATGGGTCTTCTTATTTTAAGTATTCTACCACCCAAAAAAGTTTCGTCGAAATGGATGACCCAAGGTATGTAGTCTCCCCTTGTTAGACTGCTTTACAATCCATTTGATTTCAGCCAACGACATATACATATGGTGACATGATAATTTTAAATTAATTTTTTTATCCAGATATGTACTAAAAGACACAGATGATGATGCCATAATCCTAACACACAAAACATCCTAATTTTTACATAAATTTTTGTGTAGTATATAGGCTACTGTCTTAATGTTGGTTATAGTTATTGCTGAAACGATGATCTGAGCCATGAAACTTGAAATTTGAAAACTTGTGCATGAGCCGATTGCCAGAGAATTTAGAAATTCCGGATAAATGCCTTAATTTAGCATAAAAATGAAATCTATTGTCTTATTTTATGGGCTCTGCATAGTTCAAATTCTGTCGCGTTGGTTTATTTTTAAAGTTTAGATGTTGGTGTATGGAGTTTTTAAGTGCTTGCAGTATGCAATCACCAAAAACTCATATTTATCATTTATTTATAATCTTTCAAGAGACAACAAAAAATTTATCACTATTGGATCAGTAGAAGCTGAGATATGACGTTATGTTTAGAAAGAAATAATAAAATTATGCTAGTATTATAATAGCATTTATTTAATGCTTTTAATGTGATTTAATAAACTATATTTTGATGCCATTGATTTCACCCAAAGATGTAAATATACAGTAACCTCATAATCCCAACATATGAAGTATCCTATTATTTCAAAAAACACATTACATACTCCTTTTATTTATATATCGGTAAAAATCAAATACAGGCATCCCTTGCTTAGCGCTCTTAATTTGTTCCTGAGAATTAGAGCACTAAGTGAAGCTGCACTGAGTGAGGGAGTTTTTCCCATAAGAATGAATGTAAATAGATACAGTTTGTGTTACCAACCAGCCCTGAATGCAAATGAATTCCCAAAATAAAATATTTTGGTGTTCAAATCATAGAAACCAAAAGTTATTTAAAAATCATATCTTTCAATCGAATAAAAAGGTACGGCACTGTCTGATAGCAAAATCTAGGAAATAAGAAATTTATTTTGTAAGAATTTGAGATCTCCTTTTGAGGGATAGTCTTAGCCCTGCTGAAGAAAGCATCCAGAGACATCTGCACTTTATTTTTCTCATTACAAAGGAGTCTGTAGCAGTTAGCAACATTCTCAACACCTCTTTTAACCTGTGAACTTCTTTCCACATCTGAATCATTGCCATGGAAGTAAGAAAGGAAACTTTCTAGATGCTGAAAAGTCATTGCCATGCCTTTCGTTGTCAAGAACCTGGCAGATTCTGCATCCTCATCTTCCACCTCTGCAACATCTCTCTCCTGTTCCATCTCCATAAGTTCCTCATTAATCAGTTCCTCCCTTTGGCTGTCCATAAGTTCCTGAATGTCTTGAACCTCATGTTCATCAAAGCCAGTTTGTTTGCTAAGCTTAACAGTGTTTCCCTGAATGGTCTCAACCGGTTCATCAAAACCTTTAAAATCTAGGGCACAGTCTTCCCAAAGCTTTCTCCATATCCCATTCATGGTCTTAGGTTTCACAAATTCCCAAGCACTAGATATGTTATCAATTGCCTCTCTAATGTTGTAAGACCTCCAAAATTCTTTGAGTGTTGGTAGATATTCAGTAGTATTTATGATCTTGACAGCTTGGGCAAATGTTTTCTTAATGTAATAAGCCTTAAAAGCAGTTATCACACCCTGATCCATTGGTTGCATGATTGAAGTTATATTTGGAGGCAAGAAAACAACTTGAACATTGCCACTAAGTTCATCTATGATGGTTGGGTGTCCTGGTGCATTGTCTAAAATGAGAAATGCCTTGTTGGACAGATGATTGGCTGCACAATACCTCTCCACTACTGGACAAAATATTCTGAAATATTGTCATTGTAATCCAGGCATTCTTGTTTACCTTCCAAATTACAGGAAGCATCAACTTTAAAGCCCTAGGATTTTCTGAATGGTATACTATGAGTGGCTTTAATTCGAAGTCTCCTGCAACATTACCACCTTGTACCCAGGCATCGACTTCTCTTCCTTTGAAATGAATCTCCTCTTAGGCATCTTCTTCCAATATAAGCCCATCTGCTGCTGGAGTGTGTAACCTCACTCTTCAATAATCTCCACAATCTTACTTTTAAAATTTAAAGTTCAGCACTAGTAGATTCTTCCTGAGGAGCTATGTTATGCAGGTTGGCATGATTTTTAAATCTCTCAAACCACCCCTTACTAGCTGTGAAATTCACTGCATCTTATACCGTGGGCATAATTTTGTTTAATGCTTCATACAGGCTAAGAGCTCTTTCTTGGATAATAGCCAAACTCAAAGGTATGTGGTGTTGATTATTATATTCAATAAATAAAATAAGGAGTCTTTCCATCTCAATCATAATAGAAAGTCTAGCCATATTTAATTTCATAATGTTCAAAGGAGTTACTATCTTTCCACACTCTTTAATTTTGGCTTTATTTTTCAAAATTGATCTTACTGTCCCGCTAAGTCAAAGGCTTTGCAAACATGAAGTTCTCAATTTCCATCCATATAAAATTGTGGTAGTTCAGCATTTAAGTGATTGTGACATGGCAAATTGTAGGATTTTTTCCGAGCAATTTCTCGAGGTTTTGAATGATGAAGATGTGATCGACAATCTCCTTATGATAGACGAAGCATACTTTCACTTATCAGGTTATGTAGACAAACAAAATTATCGCTACTGGACAGCTGAAAATCCACATCAGCTCCACCAATGTCCTCTTCACAGTGAAAAAGTAACTGTTTGGTGTGGGATGGCGTGCTTTGGGGTCATAGACCCTTACTTCTTTGAAGGGAATGCAGGTGCTGTGGTAACAATAACATTTGATTTCTATGTGGAAATGTTATGCAACTTCCTCCAGCCAGAGTTACTTCGTTGTGGAATTGATCTCCATACCATATGGTTCCAACAAGATGGGGCGACTGCCTGTATGGCCAGGGCATCAATGAATGTTGTGCGAGAAATGTTTCCACAGCATGTTATTTCATGGAACGGTGATGTTCAGTGGCCTGCATGTTTACCTGTTTTGCCCACATGTGATTACTTTCTTTGGGGTATCTTAAGAGTAAGTTGTATATCACTAGGCCTAGAACCATCGAAGACCTCAAGCAAAGAATACAGGACCAAATCTTGGTGATCCCAGAAGAAATGACACAGCATGTACTGAGAAGCCTTCGAGCAAGATTGGAATGGTGAATGAGGAATGGCGAAGACATCTCAGTGATGTGCTTTTTAATAAATAATATGGTATTTAATGTAGTTTCTAGTGATAATAACCATTAAATAGAAAAGTAAAATTTCAATGCATTATGTCATTTTAAAAATCGTTAGGTTCCTCTGCCACACCATACCGATACACTAACCATGCAACCAAAAGCAGACAAAAACAGGTAAAACTGACAATCAAATCTCATTGGAGACAATGATAAGCACCACTAGTGGTGTATATGGGAAGGAAAACAAATGAAGGTGACTTGCCGCAGCAAAATCGGATAATTGTAAGACTGAATATCTCAATAACGAAAACTTCCTCGATTTTGGATTAGTTGTAATTGAAATAGCATATAAAAAGTTATAGGAGAGAGATTTTTTGTAGAATGGATTGTTTAGAGATATTTACTCATAACTTATCTATGAATACTAATTAGGCCTACAATTCTTAGAGAAAGGATGTGATAGCAGCATCAGATTTTCTCGGAAAACCTTCAGTATCAATTGAAAATACCTTAAGGTGCTTGTGATTTTTGTATAACTGGAGTGTATAACCACAAGAATTGGCAAGAGCATTATAATGAAACAGCACTAAGTAAAGACTGTTATAGCCTGTACAGTAAAACCCTTATTTAATGTTTCTACGAGGAAATAACATTTTATAGACTAAATCAGGGTAATCACTAATTAGGGGTTACATTCTATTACAGCAAGTAACTGTTAAATTTATTATACCAAAATTGATTTTTATAAATTTCTTTGTATATGAATTCATTACAAATTTTAACCCCTTTGAGTGCCGATTTTGGTGGGTATGCCCAAAAGTGCCACAGCTATTTAAGCAATTTTGCATCAATCTCTAAGAAAAATCTCAAACACGCTATTTATTAATATTATTTCCTGATTCTTTCAGTAATTGAACAAATTATTACAAATATTAATTGTGTTAAGGGAATATTAGAGTTCACCTTTTGATATTTTGTTAAAAAATTTTGTTTTTAATTTTTTATTTAAAAAAATGAAGTCAACTTTACATTGAATAAAGTATGTAGTATTTTATTATTTTCGCTCTTTTTAACTTATTTTCATAAAGGCAATACATCCAGATAAAACATTGCAAAAAAATATTTAAAAATGAAAATACAGGAAAATATTATTTGCATAAATGTAATTTGAGCACTTTTTCATCAGTCTATGAAAAATCACATACCTGCTATTTATTCATATTTTTACTAGATTCTTTCAGTAATTGCAGAAATTATACATAAAACATTACATTCTATAACACTATATATTCATAACATTTATTTAATTAATTAAAAAATATTTTGCCATGATTTTACATTTAAAAAAAAAATAAAAAATTCACAAATATCTTCTAAAACCTCGAAATCTTCCTTTTCTAAATAATCTTCATCATCACTTAATGAGTTTATATAACAAACTAATTCATCGTCCTCAATTCTATCAGTAAAATTATCTTTGCTTTTAGATGCCATCTTGAAAGAATAAAGGTAATATTTCGCAAAATTGAAAAAAATCATACCTCATAACTCATAACACACGAGAACAAAAAAGAACAGAATTTACGTGAACTACATAGTCTCCTCTTTCGATTGATAACATCATCTCCTGCCATCTGTCATTAGCATGTGGAACTATTACAAGTTTATGCTTCCTCTGCATGGTCGACGATTTATCATTGTTGGCATTTCTCACTTAGGAAACAAACAATGATATATCATTGCATGGCACTTAAATGTTTAAACATACATTAGGGTGAAGGCACCATGTATGGCCACTTTAAGCTTTTCTTAAACATATCAAAATATTTCACCAATAAAAAATTTATCAGAAATTCCCAAAAATTATAGTAGTTGATTTGGAATATGATTCTCAAACTGTGGGTTATGACTTTAATGAGTGTGGTGAAGATGGAAGTGTATATGGAAAAGTTTCAATATTTTATTTTTTGTTAATATTAATTGCATAATTTTTTTCACTACAGTAGTAGCCCTCTTAACTGATTTGCCAGATTAACCAACCTCCCTTAGATGCCCTTTTAGAATCCTCTTCCCTTAATACTGTCTGGTGCGCACCAGTTGAGTTGCATGCTTGCTCAAGAGTCAGTTGTGTGTTTGCTCCAAACCATGCAGCATCTGAATTGTGTTTGAGCCAGTAAAATTACCATATTTTTCTGCATATACGACACTTTTTTCCAGAAAAATTACTCTCAAGATCAGCCTGTGTCTTATAGACCGAAGCAACTTGCCAGGTGACTATCTCCATGCAAACCAACCAATGTGTGGACAACGGGTGACTCACTAAGAACAAGTTACCAGGTCACTCACCTAGCGCCAGGCTTGTCATTTTCAATTCAGACATATAAAGTTCAGGCTGATTTAAAGTGTACCCTTTTTAAGTGATTTAAACATTACCCTTGCAATGAATATTGGGAAGAATTTGTGCCTGTTTACTGTTTGTGAAAAATTGCAAATTATAAGAGAGGCAGAAGAAATATGAAACCGTGCAGCAGAGTGAAAATACGATGTATCAGAATCATGCATAAGGGACTAGAGAAAGATAAAAGACCACATGGAAATTGATTCCACAAGACGTACTAGTGAAAAAGTTTTAAGAAATGCTGCATTTCTAATGACATTGATGGCAGTGAAGATTGTGTTGTTTGGGACAGTAAACAAGACTATGCATGTTTGTTTGGAAAATAAAATAGCAGCAATGAAGGTTAAAGATGAAACAAGTTTTAAAAATTTCTTATATGTCTATTTACATGCTTTCATTTTGATTATCTTTAAATGTTCAGTTTATTCTGGCATTGGTACTTCTTCAAGATCACAATGGACCTTTTGACGATTGAGATGACGATATATTTTCATATTAAAATTTTGCCTTTCAAATGAGTTTTAAGTTGTTTATTGTCACTCAAAGTAAGCAGTTCTGTCATTAAAAGTTTACTATCAATCTATTCTTTGCCAAAGTCATCGTGAGTCCTTGACGCTCCTTTAACATAAGAGGGGTGACTGACTACCAAGGAGATTTCTGCTAGCATCAGCATAAAGAGATAATCCAATAGATTGCATCATGCAGGTAAGAGGGAGATGATGCTTAACTTGTTTCAGGAAGGGGAAATCCGTGGAGTGGCTGACTTTTATTTAAATCCCAGATGTCAACTTATTTTGGCATGAATTTATTTTTTTCCCTCCGAACTGGCCCAAAAACAGGATGTGTATGGTACACGAAAGCATGGGTTACACAAGTACATATGGTATATATGGGTTCCTTGTGACTCAAATGCTGTTACCTTGGTGATCCTATTGGTTTATATAGTTTAGATATTGGTGTATGGTGATTGTTTTAAATGCTTCTGCTATGCATGCACCGACAACCCATATAGTAAAAGTCTGCTATAATGAGAGTTTTTAAAAGTATAAAAGTGCTCGCTATAACATATGCTTATTACTATGCCTGAAATGAGAAAGCATTTGGTGTTTTATTAATCTTTCACTTGTCTCCTCTGTAAAACTTATGGCAATTTGGTGTTAGCCTTTTTATCTTTCATTTTGTGATGGAAAATTACACATTAACTGTATTGAAAAAAACCTTTTGATCTATAATTGAGATAATGTTGAAATTTAAAATGAACAACCGTAAACCAAAGATTACGGCAGAAAATTAGGGGTTCAAGTGAGAGAAATGGGTTGGTTTGGTTACCAATGTTACCCTTTTGATTTGGTGGTGTTTGATAAGTGCTTGTTGAGCCCGTTAAGGTGCTACATTTTCAATGTTAAGAGTTGCCAAAACATGCATTGGAAAATTTGGCAACATATTAATCTATGGAATGTTTTGTGTGGACAAAGTATGCAGCAAACACAAAAAATCCCTGTACAGAAGTTTTTTTTACTTTTTTGGTCCATTCGTACTGTGTATTGCCTCTCTCACTGGTCGCACTTTCATGCTTGTCACATTAAAAGATAACTTCACATCTGTATTTTGAATTTTCTGTTGACTTAAGACTGCTTTTTATGTGCTGCCATTCTTTGGAAAATTTTGTTCAATGTATAGAAGCATTCTTAGCCCACTTTTATAATATTCTGCAATGACCCTTCTTAATTTACTCGTATTGTGGCCCCTGAAGAAATCATGTTGTAAATATTTGGAAATATGTGAAAAAGTATTTTCAATAGAATTGAAGGGAATCTCTTGTGATAGTAATATAGAGATGATGACTTTTGGTAACATTTCTGATGCAAAAATGACGTTTTTGTGAAGTGAGAGTATTATTTCACACTGTGCATGGAACCCTATTTTCAAGTATTCCATGAAAAAATTATCATTTCACTTGCTCTGTGACAATGTTTCAACATAGAAAAACTCATATCAAAGGGTTAAGTAGTTTGCCAGGACAGTGGAGGATTTAAATCACTAGCATTTCATATAGTCTATATTGTGCATCAATTATTTCTCTGATTTTTTTTTCAGTCTCTCTTTGCCTCTTGGGCTGGAAGTAAGTTATCTACGTCAATGAAAGCCAATTCTGAGGCTTGTGACCATGGATTGCAGCTCCATGTCATACTCAATGTTTTGCCAGATGGTGAGGGAATGGAGAACAAATTTAACATTCATGAGGTATGATGTCCATGCACATGCCTGTGGTTTCTGCTATTGAATAAAATCATGTATCCCCAAAAGATCATCTATTAGTTCTGCTGAATGAATCTCCTGGAAACGCCAGTGATAAAGTTTATGTAATATCTCGTTATACTGATGAAGACGTGTCATATTGTTTTGAGGTTTATTACTTCTAAGTCAGTGCCATATAACTGGTAGTATATATCAATACAGTCGAGATAGATTTGGGAATTGATCACTTTGTGTATTGGATAATGTTAGCCAGCCAGAGAGTTCAAATGTAGAGGTCAATTTGATTTTGGTTTAGTTTCTTCTTGACTAAAAACAGCTGTTTTTGAATGTTGCATCAGGATTTGAGATTCTTAGATTTGTTTCTGTCATCAATGAGTTACAATACCCTCACAGTTTCCATTGTATTAATTTAATTGTTTTATTTTTATACATAGTTAGTGAAGAAACGTAGGGGAGAATTCTCTTCATCTTAAAGAGGGAAGAAAAGTGCTGAATCATCAAAACACCGAACCCATATTAATTTAAATTCTTTTTTATCATTTCTACTTTTATGTTGGTATCCTTAGTAGGATCACAAGAATATCTCTAGCTGTTACAGTATCAAGTGCTTAGAACAAGGGTCCGCAACCTTTTCTTGATGGCAGGCCATATTTGTAGTAGTGAATACAGTAAAACCTTAATAGTATGAACCTCGAATTTACCGACTTCAGATTTTACAGACAGTGTCCACCGAACCGGCTTTTTGTCTGGTGAGCAGCATGAGTCATGTGCAAGCCACACTGCTTCCTCAGTTTGCTCTCAACCGCTGTCTCGGATATGTGGCATGTGTCTTCATGCAGGAAAGTTGCCTTTTTGTGCCCCAAAGCAGTGTTTTGTGTGTTAATAATAGTTTTTTTTGTGTTCGTAATGGCTTCATTTTTGTCTTGATCTTACTGACTATCACCCCATCTGAGCAGCCCTTCCCCTCATATAGCCCATAGAATCAAAGGTCCACTGTGCTAAAGTCATGAGAGCTTTGTTGGACCAGATGAGCATTTACATCAGAAATTACCAAAAGATTCAGTGGTCCAGTGAAAATTGAGTCTAAATAATTTACTAGCATTAAGACTTCACCAATAAAGATTTTCAGGCTGTCATTTTACTGAATTTATGAAATTGCCAATGTTAATGTTTGCCAATCACTTTTTATCATAGCTTCATGGGCCGCTTAAAGTACTCCTGGGACCACATGTCCATGGGCTGTAGGTTGCTGACCCCTGGCTTCGGCCATAAATCTTCATTTGTGATGTTTTGGTTGTTAGAACCATTAAAATATTTATCTATAACTCATATAACTTAGAAACATGAAGATACATATTTATTGCTTAAGTATATATTCTGCCCAATTCCAATTTGATCATATAGTTTTTATTTTTTAACAAAAAGAAAAATATTTTCAATGTGAACTTATTTGAAATTTTGGAATTATGGTTCAAAGTAGGAGTTTTATTTTTTAAATAAATCATTAAGTCCGTCATCTCATAATACATGTTAATCTGAATTTGCAGGCTCTCATTTTCCAAGAGAGCTCAGAAGAGTCATTCCATGGTCATATTGTCTTCTCAAAGGACAGTGTTTACGTATTGAGAGAGACTTTGCAGTATGAAAGAGATTGTGCTGAAACAAGGTGAGCTGATGAATCTTTTGGATAAGTCTTCATAATTATGTCTCTGATACCCATTTTTAATGTTGGTTCATTTTTATCTCATTGAGAAAGATTGTGTATGATGCTCATTTGAATAGTTCAAGTAGTAACCAAAGTTATTCGAATTTACTGAACAAACCTTGGAATTTTGTAAAATATTTTGAGTTCTTACAATTTTTAGATCTTTCCTAAAATATACCTTATTAAAAACATGGAATTATTTGTAGGGGATCCTCCATTTAATGTCTCTTGGTGTATGCATATAAAAATTCCATGTATCTTTATACAATCACCAAAAAATTTGTTATTCCAACTAGATACCTTCACCTATTGTCCACTAGGTTTTAATAAGTAGTGGCACATTTTGTATAACGTATTTTTTGGGCTATGAGATGCACTTTTTCCAGATAAATGACTCCCAAAATCAGCCTGTCTTATAGGCTAAAGATAAGATTGTTGCTGTCTTCAGTATTACACCCACGAATCCACTGATTCCCAAATTGGAGCAGATGACAGTCATTCAGCGCAAAAACGTTAAAATATACATCTATACTAATAAAGCAGAAAGTTTGTATGTCTGTCCGCTAAAGTCTAAGGCTCTTCTGCTTTACCTAGAAGGTTGAAATTTTGAATGTGTGTACCTTTCCAAAATTCATTGAAGGAAAAAATCCGAAAACTCCATACTTACTACTTTAGTAGGACAAAAAAATTTTAATCTTTTTAATGGCTTTAGTTCAGTTTCTCAACGTTTGATGGCGCTAATAAAATTTTTGTAGAAATTTTGAAATATGAAATGTATTGTTGTTTATTCTTTATGTATGAATAATCATTTTGTATTGAGAAAAATGGCTTAATGTATAAATTATTAAAATCATACAGTTGTGAATTTCTTGATGCTGCATTTACACATTTTCTGCCATTAACGTCGATTGAAAGCTAATGTTAAGCATTATGGGATTATTTTTAAAAGTGACATTTTTTCCTATTGACATCTGGGAGTTCTAATGTACTTAAATGTTCAACAAAATATCCTAAAGTCATTAATGAAGAAATGAAAACTGGGGAAGATGGATATCCTACATATACAAGAAGAAGTCCACACAATGGGGAATTCACTTTTGAAATCGATGGACTTATGTGAGCAATGCTTTTCCCATGGTCATTTTACATAGCATTCTCAAGAATAAGTAGTGGAGATAATTTGTATAGTCTTTCGCAACAAAGTGGAAAGACCCTCAACATAGTCTATAAAGAATTATTGTAAAAGGTTTTATGTACCACCGCGGACAATAAATTTGAGACACCTTGAAGTCGCTCTGGTGGCGACTCCGGGAACTTTTTACGTTGAGGTAACGAATTGCAACCCTGAAGGTGAGCTGTGGTTGGAGAGGGGCGGCGGACGGGGATAAAGGGAGGAAGGAAGCGAGAGGAAGAACGGAAGAGGAGTGAGGGGTTTTCAACGCTGTCCCCTCCCGTTCTGAGTTAAATGCGGGGCGTTCATACGGGAAGTAATGTGATCTGCAGTTTACTTGTTTCCACTTTTATTGTAGATCTTTGCTAAAGACGTAGGAGAGTTACGCGAATCCTTAAACCGGGCAGTAAGCAATGGGTTCAGAAATAATCTCCGTAGCCACCCAATGGGCCGCAGATGTTACATATGTAGACGGTCAGTAGAAATGCTTTGACCGCAAAAATATGGCATAAAAGAACACCACCAAAAAACAATTCCGCCTCTCAGAAATCGCGGAGCATGCCTGGGAAGAACCCGGGCACAACATGAATTTCGAAGAAGCGAAAATAATAGCCCCGCTATCTCCCGAGCCTCACCCGAGAGGCAATAGAAATTTTAAAAACACCGAAAAACTTTAACAGGGAATACGGTTATTCGCCATCTGACAATTGGAAATTCGTATTTCAAATGGGACGACCAACAGCCAATCAGGGAGCGAAGAATTGTCTAACAGCCATTAACTAGAAAAGTTATCGTTAGGGTGCCTATATGATAGACGGGCAAGTCCTGCATCGAACCTTCGGAACCGAAGAAGCTGGCGAAACTGTAGTCCACAAAAAATAAAAATAAAACGCGGAGGACATCTCGAGAACAAAAAATTCAATACTAAACACCCCGCGGAAGCCTTCAGCGCAAAACTTCTGATATTATCTGCAACATATATTTTGAATTTTATTATTATTCAAGGGACCTCAAAACGTGTTTTTCCGTTGGAATCACTAAATTGAATTTTTGCACGAAAACAATAGTTTCTTTATAGGTATTCTTCGTTTACATGGAGAAAGTAAAAATCATACATTTTGCATTGGAAGTTTCCAGTATTCTTGCTCTCTCATGGATTTTTTAGAAATTATATTAAAATGGAAACAAGTAAAATGAGCAATTAATCATTATAATTTATTTCCTACTTGTAATCATGCATATCTATATCAATAGGCGTAAATTCCAAAATTGTTAGTCGGATCCGCGAATTTTTAAATCATAGGAGGCAGAAGGTTGTCATAGATTGGAAATCCTCAAACTTAGTGGAAGATGTCTCTGGCGTTCCACAAGGTAGTGTAATTGGTTCGTTATTATTTCTAATTTATATAAACGATATCAGCTCAGTAGTCAGAAGTAAATTTAGGCTTTTCGCGGACGACACGGTCGTCTATAGAGAAATATGCAATCCGGAAGACCGTCAGTATCTCCAAAATGATCTAGAAGCTATTTCTGTGTGGTGTAAGGAATGGCAGTTAGAGATAAACCAAAAGAAAAGCTGCGTCATCAATTTCTGGAGAACCAAAAATATCTCGTTGGATGTTAATTATTCGTTGGACGGAGTAGAGATTCCAGTTTCAGACTCGATTAAATATCTAGGAGTTACGATCAATAATGATCTATCGTGGAACACTCACATTCGCCGATTGATAGGTGCCGCTAACAAAAAGCTTTATAGGAAGAATAGTTCGAAGTAGCTCCGAAAAAGGGAAAGAATTATGTTATTTATCCTTGGTCAGACCGCAGGTTGATTATGCTTCAGCTGTGTGGGATCCCTACGAAAAGGGACTCACTAACGAGATAGAAAAGGTTCAGCGCAGGGCAGCTAGATTTGTAAAGAGGAATTGCGATAGTAAACAAAGCGTAACATCATTAATAGAAAGTCTGAAATGGAGATCGTCAGAGGAACGTAGGCTGCAGGCTAGATTTAAACTGCTGGAAAAATTTATGTCGGAGGGACTTGCGAATGAGGTAGAAGGTCTTATCAGAAGCCCGACGTGTATCGGAAGGCTATACAGCGAGGATAAGATTCGCGAGATCGATTGTAGAACGGAGCAGTATAGAGGATCGTTTTTCCCTAGGACGCTAAGAGAACATAATAGGAAAAGATAACGTCGGAAAACTAGGGACCTTTGCTACATTGCACCCCCTCCCATCCACCAAAATGGTGACTTCCAGGGTATCATGTAGATGTAGAATAACAGTGATCTTATAATTTCTTTCTTTTTTTGCCAAAGAAATGATTTAAATATAGCCGTTGTGATGTTTTCGCCCCGGGAGTACCCACAGGTCGTGGGTCAACGAGGTAATGATGGATCGGTAGGCGCCAGTATGGGTAAAAAAGGGGGAAAATTCCGCCTGCACTCGGAAGCGAGAAGGGAGGAGAGGAAAAGAAAGGAAAAATATTCTTTAGAATATTAGTTCTCTCAGTTCGGTAGGTGGCGATCATTCACTTAATGACTCGAACACCGTTTATCATCGAGAACAAAGGGAGAAGTGGGAATGAAAATAAATATATGTAGGAGAAAGGAAAGGAAAAGGCATGCAAGAAAAATAACCCGGGAGAAATTAAGAGCCTATCGCTCCCTAAAGGCGAGCACTACCTTATGTCCCGCCAACACAAAAAAAAAACAAACGTGAACGAAAACACTCCTGCTGAGCGAGACCAACTAAAGCCAATCTTGCGAGGGGATTCCAGCTACCCAGCGGGAGCCACACACTGGGGTCTGATAATGTGCTTTTGCGACGAGCGAACGCGAACAGCTGCTCATCGGCCGTTCGCCCTTTTTCCAGAAATGTGAGCCTTATTTAGCGGACTTGACCCATTCCTCTCACAATCAGTAGGGAATATCCTGACGTAGCATACTTTGATGAAAAGATAAACGAAATATTTACGTCAAATGCATTCCTAAAACTCGCCGCGGTTAGAACATCTGCATAATGCATTAAGAACGGTTTTTGAATGCTGTCGTCGCTCTAACTTTCAGGAATTACGTGTTAGTATGATCCATGGCGATAACCACTTTGGGATGAAAGAACATAAAAATTAACTGGACACGTATTTTTTCTTATACTCCTAATGGCCTCTCCTTCAAAAGTTATTAACATTTAAAGGTTACGAAAAACCTGCCGACTATTAAATTTCCCGAAAATTGCCGATCTTTACAAGAAGTTGGCGTCCCAGAGTGGTTAAAAGCAAGGTTCATTTCTTGTTCAACCTGAGTTCGCGGGTTTAATCCCCATGCGCGTCATATTTTTTGTTATCGCCTACGGCCATTTTTTAACTTAATTTTTTCATTTATATTATGTTATTACGTATCTCCTTCGGTAGATTTTATCACTACTTTTGTCCTATTTATGCGTGCTTACTATCTTGCGACGCACATTGAAGAGCAATTTATAATATAATTAGCGCATGCAAAAACCATTGCGTGATAATTGAATTTCTTCCATTTCGATTGTAACTTAAAAGACGAATTCCATTTCCTCAATCATTGAGAAAATTCTTCTGAAATGAAAATGTGTCAAACAAAGGTTGTAGAAAATTGCATTTCCTACAATTTTTATTCTAATACATTTTTACATTTATCAAATATTAAAGCAAATATTTCAAAATAACGAATAAGTGAGAAGAGTAAACACCAACTTCCGGTTGACCGATTTTTACCAAAAACTAATCAGCTCTTCTTCCTCTAAAAAGAATGTTAAATATAAAATTTCGTGTTGATCTGATTAATAGTTTTTGAGTTAGAGCACCCACAATAACCCAGTCACACTCAGACATCATCCCGAAAATAGTCAAAACGTGTTCAGGGGACCTTAAAACGTGTATTTCCGTTGAAATATCGAATTCCATTTTTTTCATGAAAACAATACTTTCTCTATAAGTACTACATATATGGAGAAAGTAAAAATGGCCATAGGCGACAACAACAAATATGCCGCGCATGGGGATTGAACCCGCGAACTCAGGTTGAATAAAAAATGCCTCTTAACTTAAACTGATCGGCCGCTCCGATTTCTTACGAATGTCGGCAATTCAAAAGGTTTTTATTTCCGATAAGCCATATACATTTCATTCATTTACATCAAGTTTTACATTTCATTTCCTTTTCTTTATACATGGCCTGATCAGAAAGACCCTGGTATAGGCAGAAGGCCTCTTCAGGGTTGATGCAGGTGCAAAGAGATTGATTTTTAGTGTAACCATTGGTAGTTCCTTTAGGCCTCGCGCTGACATGCAATTTTTAGTCGGCCGACTGTTTGGTTGCATGAGTGAGAACCATTGGCTCTAAGGAGACCGCGCTCACATGCAACTGTTTAGTCGGCCGACTAAATAGTTTGTGATTTGCTACAAACTCCATGCAACCAAACAGTTGCGCAACTCGGATGTTACAGATCTGAACTAGTCCGCGCTCACTTGCCAACCAAACAATCGGCCGATCGCTCTTCTGCTCACCCCTCAGTTCTGTGTCTGCTTGTGATGTGCATGAGGGATGAAATAATACCGACAATTTTTAATAATGAGTATTTCAACAACTGCATAAATCTGGACTTTTCAAAAACAAAATACATATTTGTATAAAAAGTTCGCATATCATGATTTAGTCACATTAACCATAACATCAAACCTCACTCTAAAATACTTAAAACACTGTATGGATGGTTATACAAAATATGGACACATAAAGACTATTAAATTCTGCCCTGACAGCGTTATTTATTCTTCGATAAACTCGGTTCGATGAATTCACTTGTGGCAATAAAACTGAATGTAATCCCATCAACACATGCAAGTTTCGAAATTTCTTCTTCAATAGATTTCTTATGAATGTATCCTTCCGAAGTTGTTTTTGGTTGATTTTCAGCTATCTTCATTTCAGAAATATTTATATTATGAATTGTTTTTAAATGAACAGATAATCCACTAGTCGACCCTCCACAGCATTTTATAACTTTTGCAAGGGTAGAACATTCAGCTGTGTCATTGTATTTCTTAGTAAAATAATTCCACACAAGTGATTTTTTTTACATTCTTTAACAAGGTAGTTGCGTTGGTTTCCAGTAGACCGTACTGTTAACCAGACTTTAGCTATTTATTCTTCGATTGGTTACTACGCAGTTGTTTATGTAATTGTTAGTTGTTACAGCGAAAATACAGAGTGATTAGGAACACAGGATAAATCCATCAAATATGTGTGACGCTGCTTATGGTATAACTGCATCCTTGATCATTCACTATTTCATTTAAAACGCATTTCAGGACGACGAGACCATTTCCAACCATTTTTTCTCATCGAACTAGGTAATATTATAAAACTCTCATACCAATCTGTCAGAGTCACTTTTTGGAAGAATCCTCCACTTTATTTCTATTCACACAAGTAACAAATGCATTTTTGGTAACTTGGAACTGCTCCCACAATGTAAATTAATTTCAATACCGAAAACACGGGATTATAAATTACGATGTCGGTATTATGTATCTAATTCAATACCAGTATTAATTCCGGTTTTCCAGTACTGGGATTCATCCCTAGTGTGCACGCTAGGTCTACTAGGTGAGTCAAACAAAACAGCATTCTCATATTTATTCTTATATTTATATAAAAAAATACATTCGTTTCAATACATATAAATATATTCGTTTAGGTAATATGGATACCGATGATGATTGGACCGAAAGGTTCATTCAAACAATTGAATCGAGACCAGCTCTTTACAACAAATCCATGAAAGAAAATTCTGATAGGAAAAGAAAGTCGGCCGACTGTTTAATTGCATATGCGCGCACATCTCTTTCGGCAGACTGTTTGGTTGCCTAGTGAGCGCGGAATGACCGATCAAATAGTCGGCCGACTAAAAATTGCATGTGAGCGCTAGGCCTACTATCCTTGTCAGAACGGGAGGGGACAGCGTTGAAGACCCCTCCCTCTTCTTCTGTTCTTCCTCTCGCTTCCTTCCTCCCTTTATCTCCTTCTTCCGTCCCCCACCCCTCCCCGCCCAGCTAACCTTCAGGGTTGCAATTCGGTACCTCAGCGTAAAAAGTTCACGGAGTCGCCACCAGAGCGACTTCAAGGTGTCTCAAATTTATTGTCCGCGTTGGTACATTATCCAAGATAATTGAGTTCAAAGAATAGAAATTATTAATTCAAAACCATGAAAGATTATAGATACCTGCTAAGGGGACTTGACAAGATATTAATTATAATTACTCTGGGTGAAGTACAGGATATTCTGCTAGTTATTAATAAGTAATAGTGAAAAAATTGTTAATGTATATAGTAAAACTTGATGCAACATGAATACCGATGATGTGTTCTCATTATTGTGCTTTATTACATGTCTGCTGACAGTGATTACAATTTCGATGCGTTAGTAGTGTTATTCATACATTTTAGTTCCTAATGACCCTTGGTATTCATGTTGCATCTAGTTTTACTATATACATTAACAATTTTTTGAATAGCGCAATTAGAATTTGTGTAGATGTCATAAATATTTTATACATATCTAGGGTAAATTACATTACGTGTGTTGAGATCACAATGGCTACAAGAATGAAAAGATATGCCTACACTATTAGCTAAAACTTTCAGTTGATTCAATACGCAAAAACACATGAAAACTGAGCAGCAGCATGTCATTTCAGTTCACCTCCCACAGAAATGGAGAAAACAAGAGGAAAAACTGAAGCTGATGGGATAAGAGAAACATAGTCTTTGTAAGGTTGATTTTAAATGGACACAACTAGAGAAGGAAGTGATGGATAGTAGAACAGAGGAAGTTTGGTATTATTGCTGTATCAATCAAAATCATTATGTACAAGGCAGAAAGAGTTGCAAAAGAAAAATGGACTATTTGAGCATACGTATCGTTATTACATATGCATTCCATTTATTATTTATCCCATTAAATTAATCTCATCTTGCTCTTAAGTTTAAATAAATACTATCGATTAAGGGTATGCGCAATGTGTGCGGCACACTCCAACAGCTTAATTAATACAACTACTGAGCTTGAGACATTTAACTATACAACTCCAAGCAATTATTAATGTTTTAGATCAGCGGTGCCCAAACTTTTCTAATGGCGGGCCACATCAATGGTTGCGAATCCCTTGGTGGGCCGCATTGGAAGTTGTCAATTCTTCGGCGGGCCGGATTAGAGTTTAAATCGGAAATTTTCTATATATTCTGAGATGCTATTAAGTGAAAATCATGTCTAAATAAGGTTTTCATGGCTAACATTTCAATATTTAAAGTTTTATTATAATATTTCAAAAAATGTATGAATTTGTGTGTTAAATTTTTCGAATTGATTTTTCGCCTTAGCTTCGCTGGCCGAACAAAAACCCTTCGCGAGCCGCATTTGGCCCGTGGGCCGTAGTTTGGGCACCGCTGTTTTAGATCATCCCTGTTTACTTTTTTTAATTAAGTTTATCTAATTGTAAAACATGGCTCTTCCTAAATGCCTTGGTGAGCCTAAATACTTTTTCTTGAAAAAAGTTGGGGTGCTTCTTATAGCCTGAAAAATACGGTACTATTTAATAAATTAAAAAATAACTTGTCTTGACAAAGGCTACAATTTCTCTTCAGCACGCATAAAATTTATCTAAAATGTTATACAGTAAAACCCTGTATTTATGTTATCGGAATGTATGTTTTCCCGCAATTTACAACATTTTTTTAGGTTCATTCAATTTTCCTATGATTCCAATGTAAGTAAAACCCTGTATTTATACTATTTCATTTTAAGTTTTCCTGCTATTCGTGCCATTTTATGTTAAAATTTATGATTTTTAAAAGAATTTAGCATGTGACAGTTTTTAACATTTTTTGGCTTACAATTAGCTTTTAAAAAAAATCTGAACTCTTTTGGACCAATATTTCGAAAACAGTGGCAGAGTAGGAACAGCACCCCTAGAGGCAGAAATATGAACTATTTCTTTTCAAAACAGCACTCACTTTAGCAGATGCTACAATGCTACTCAGGAACAGCGTACTTAGAGATGGAAATATGTATGAACTCTTTTGGGTGAAAACTTCAACACCTCATATGTAAATCACACTAGCAGAGCATAAATAGTGCACCCATATACGGAAATACTATTTACTCTTTGAACCAAGTATGAATGCTATTGAAAAGATGCTCAAGTTTGGTGCTATCATGTTTTTACCCTTTTCACTCAAATTCTGCCCCTTGGCTCCCACAGTTTCTAATAAAATTTAAGTTAATTTGTAATTTGTTGTAATTTAAATTGCCATATTGTCCCAAATATAACGTGGTGTTTTTTCCAAAAAATTAAATTTTAAAAGTAGCCCCCGCGTTATATTTGTGTAATAGTAATTTTAAAAGATCGTAAAATCGTGTTTCGAAAAATCACCTTACATTCCGCACATCTGTTAAGTGATACAAGATACTTATTACATTGTAAACACATCAGGCATACATATTACAATGTACTTGAAAAGCATCTGAGGTGAAAATAGATTGAGTTCAGTTAGCAGCTGAACTCCTCATTAGTCATTAAATTGAAGCTATCAGTGCGTCGGCATATTCTCTGTATCTACCTTATCGAGTTTTTACCCATCTGTTATTTTAAAAATGGGTGACAAAAAGGATGTTGATCATGTTGAGAAAAAAGGATCTTACAAATCCCAGGTTAACAGAGGAATCTGATGAAGTTATAAAATGAATTTTAAAATAGTCGTAGATCAAGAGGTGGAAAAAACGAACATTCTTCAAGCTTCAAAAAAGTATGATGTTCCTGAAGTAAATATACCTATGTGTGTCCATGTACAATTTTTCAGACAAATGTAATATGGAGAATGTAATGGAAACCCAAGCATACTATACTAGCATTTTAATTTGGCATATATTAAAATATTACTATTATTAAAAAGTGTGCTGGTTAAGTAAATGAATAAATAGATATAGTCTTTATAAACTTAGCTCTTTTAATGCTGATTTTATTGATAGTCATACTGTAACAAGTGAACGAGTTTAAAAGTAAAATCAGTTTAGCTATTTTTCCTTTTCCCGCAATTTACACTTTTTTCACAGGTCCCTAGAAAAGTGTAAATAAGGGGTTTTACTGTATTCAACTGTTATCACGCCATAATATTTTCTTTAAATGTTGCCAGATACGGACTTAATCATGGCTAGAAATGACATGGTCCTTCCTAAATGCCTTGGTGAAACAAAATACCTTTTTCCTGAAAAATCTTCTAAAAAACCTGGGTGTATCTTATTGCCCAAAAAATACAGTATTTTTTAAGGATAGTTTTAATTTAATCATCATGTGTTGGAGTTGGATTATTTATATATTGCTATAAGTTTGATGATTCTCCTATTTACTCTTATATTGTCTCTTCCCACCAGGGCACCATCAGACGAGACGAGCGAACCGGTTCTGGCAGAGTGGCACCCCTTAAGCAATTGTCAGAGTGTCACTCTTGCTCATTCAGGTTATATTTTCCAATTTGGACCACAGCCTTCATCTCGTCTCTGGATATTCCCTCGCTTCCTGAAGGAGATGCAAAAAATGTTAGATACCCTCTGCGGATCTCAGACAGGTCTGCCAATTATTCAAAGTGGAGAGCAGTCAGGGCAGGAGGCCGCTGCTGGTAGACTAGGGGAGATTCTAATGACAGCCCCCTTAGCTTCATTTTCTTATCTTCCTTCACGTAATTCTCAAGTGGACATTGATCCACTTTCTTCTTCACAAATTCAACATGGCATACTTGTTTTGACCTCTACAGCTATAGCCATCATGGAATACAAAGAACTTAAGTTGTCTATGACAGATTTTAATTATATGCCATCTTATATCAAGAAAATTTCAGATCTTGTAGGATTGGTAAGTTTCTTAGTTTTAACATGGTTCTATACGAGGCTATTATGTGCTATTGGTAGTTTAACACATGTACAGTCTGGCACCCAAAATCTGGCAACTCCCTAAATCCGTAATTTTATAGACTTTCTCTGGAGATTATGCTACATGCTTTACTTGGCTGTAAGAATTTCAATCCTTAGGTGCCTAATCCGTGACTGCACGAGAGATTCAGATAGATAGAGAGAGAGAGGAGTGTCCCTTAAGACCTTTCACTCCATCCCTCTCCGAGTCTCTCCTGCTTATAGCCCTTGCACCAATCATGTCAGTCATTTGTTGAAATTGGTCGTGTAATATAAATTTCTGAAAATAGTATTATATTTATAAAACTGTGTGCAGTTTGTTTAATTTCAAATTATACCCATTCCCCTAGTATCAATTTCAATCAGATATCAGTCTCCTCAATGAATTATAGAAATGTAATGAACTCTGAGGAAAATGTAAAATTTAACTCCAGGGTATTTCTAATACAAAGCTCTTGTTCAGATTGATATTATAATATTTACTATGAATTGTAATTGGGCTAAGTATAGGTTTAAGATGAAGATTAACTTGAAAATTTATTTTTCTTGAACATTTTGGCAGTTTTTTTAAATGTTTCATTTTCTTTTATCTCATTAGGATGCTGCTCCAAACTTATTTCTCCATCTACCTGGTCTCATCTTTAACTTCTCGGGAGAAGCAGATGATGACAGATGCATGGTATGGACTTGGGGAGATGGTACACTTCTTGAGTTAGTTGAGGCATTGCGCAAGCCTTGGGAAAATCTCTTTTCAATACCGTTGGAAGCAATTGTTGCCCAGACATCTGCATGAGTGGGCATTGGTACCTGTAAAAATATTGCTTGTATAATAAAATGGAAGTGTTGCAGAAAAATACAGATATAATGGCATGTGGTGTAAAATAATAACTTATTTTCTCAGTTTAAGTTATTTTAATTGTATGCATATAAAACTTATGCTGTGCTATATTCCAGGATTATTACAATTTATTTTCTATAATTTAACGAGGAGTTGCTAGTAATCTTGCTCTTGTACAATCTTTAAATATGATTCACTTCATCAGGTATATCCTCATAATATCGTTCAGTTTTGCCAAAGAAAGTAATTTAGTTGCATTCGAGCATCTGCGGACTGAGGGAGACAATCGACAATAATAATAATAATAATTTTATTTCATCCCCAAGATTTGCACAAGAGCAAATATAGGACAAGTCAAGTACAATAAAATTTCAGTCAGCCAATCAAGATACTCATTAATAGAATAATAGCACTTCTCAATTAAAAAAGACTTCAGCTTCCTTTTAAATTTAGGTAGTAAAGACTCTTCTTTCACATAAGCCGAAAGTTTGTTGTACAAAATACTACCCATATAACAAGGACTTTTACGGTACATTGCTAAATTATGTTGCGTTACAATTAGATCATTCTTAGTCCTAGTGTTGTAACTATGAACATTCATATTAAACTTAATATCTAGTAATTGCTGATTATCTTTGACAAATAAAATACAATGATAAATATATACACTAGGAAGAGTGAGCAGTTTTAGATTAACAAACAAAAAAATCTCTACAACTGTCACGCTTTTTTGCATTAGATAGAATTCATACAGCAAATTTTTGTAGTCTAAATAGTCGCAGGGAATAATGACAGTTGCCCCATGCGGCAATACCATATTTTATCCTACTGTATATTGTCATGTTCCTCCTCCCCAGCCATCTTTCGACTCTTTTTGTTTGCCTTGACTAACTCGCGGTTCCACTTATTATATCAAACAAAAAATTCAAATGGAATTATTCAAACACAAATTCAAGCACAAAGAATTGAAATCACATAAAACACTAATCATGAATGATTATATCAAGCCTAGAAAATTCATATGGCATTATTCTAGCACAAAGAATTGAAATCACATAAAACACTAATCATGAATAATTATATTAAACAAAGAAAATTCATGTGGCATTATTCAAGCACATAGGATGGAAATCACATAAAACACTAATCATGAATAATTATATTAAACAAAGAAAATTCATATGGCATTATTCAAGCACATAGAATGGAAATCACATAAAACACTAATCATGAATGGTTATATCAAGCCTAGAAAATTCATATGGCATCATTCAAGCACAAAGAATTGAAATCACATAAAACACTAATCATGAATAATTATATTAAACAAAGAAAATTCATATGGCATTATTCAAGCACATAGAATGGTAATCACATGAAACACTAATCATGAATGGTTATATCAAACATGGAAAATTCAAATGGCATCATTCAAGCACAAAGAATTGAAATCACGTAAAACATTAATCATGAATAATTATATTAAACAAAGAAAATTCATATGGCATTATTCAAGCCCAAAGAATTGAAATCACGTAAAACACTAATCACTGTGTGTTTAATGGCTTTCAGTTCATTCTTACCTAAGTCATTAAGTTGGGCCATCACTTCCCGCATATTGCTAACATTAATAATTGTACTTATCGCTTAATCTGTTGTTATACTGGTGTCACTCACTGGTAGTGGTGGAAATCTTCCTTTTTGCACCCGATCTATAGTTTTTTTTCTCTCCTTGGGTCTCGTGACTTCTCCCTTTCTTCGAACAAGGTTCCTTCAATCTCCTTGCGCTTTTTTGGCTCCGAGCTCCCTTCTCTCTAGGTCACGCTAGCCAGACTACCCTTCGTCAACCTCCTCGCTCTCTCTCTAGCTCGGCTTATCCTCTCCAGCTCTTTTCCTCAGTTTAACCTTGAACTTTTTCCTTGATCAGCTGATGCGCGATGCATCCTTGCTGGTGAACACACAAATTAACCCACAATTCTCCTTGCGCTATTATGTAATCGGGAGGTTCCCGTTCCGTTACAATATATACGCATAGTAGATTGACAAAGCTGTTTCTTTGTTTGTTAACTTAATGATTCTTCTCAACATGAAACATCCTACAGCGACCTTGGTGCAGATGGAGTCAATATGAGGTTCCCAATTTAGCGTGTCACTGATATGGACCCCAAGGAACTTACAAAGAGTAGCATTGTCCATGGGGCCATTAGAAAAATTGAGAGTGGAATAGATTATTTTCTTTTGAGGAGGGTGAAAAAACAAAAAGGCTGATTTTCTTTTATTTAAAAAAAACAGAATTTAGGTCACCAACTCTCCATGCCCTGGATTGCTGTCTGGGCAATTACTCTGATATTGGATTTGTCTCTCAGTAGATTTGTTGTATCATCTGCATACATGTACAGATCACCAATAGTGGATAATTGAAGATCATTAATATACAGAATGAACAGTAGAGGCCCCAGTACAGATCCCTGTGGTACACCTCTGGTAATATTTTTGTAGCTGGATGAAGAATTTTTGTTATTCCTAGAGGAATAAATTGACACAGCTTTTTCTCCTATTTGTTAAGAAGGATCTAATTAGGTTACTAGCCACACCAGATATGCCAAAAGATTTCAATTTTGCCAGTAAGATTTCATGGTCTACTGAATCAAAAGCTTTGGTAAGATCATAAAATATTCCTAGTGTATTATCATGACTATCAAGGCCTGCTAACACTGAATCAATGAATTTGTAAATGGCAACTTCTGCTGAGCGTCCTTCCATGAATCCAAATTGACAATTTGATATAATATTGAACTACCAGGAAGTATATTATTCTTCTAGCGGTTACAGTTTCAAGCACTTTAGCAAACAGATAAAACTGATATAGGCCGGTAGTTGACCATATTGTCACCTTCACCTTTTTTTAAAATGGGTACTACTTTGGCAATTTTTAGTTTGTCAGGAAAAATTGCTGAGTATAAGGCAGCATTTACGATATCAGTCAGAGGTGACAGAATAAGTACTCCTACCTGGTCCTTTAAGAGAGAGCATGGGATATCATCCCATCCAGCTGAATGTTTATTACTAACTTTGCATAGAATTAGTTTAACTTCGTTTTCACAGGAAGGAAAAAGAAAAATTGTTTTTTCCATTGGAGCCAATAGGAATGATAAATTTTTAGCTTTGTTACTAAATTGAGACATATTCTCAATAGCGTCTAAAAAGTGATGATTGAATTTAATAGCAATTTCACTAGGATCAGTGACAACATTGTTTTCAAATATTATCCTGTCAATTTAATGTTTGTGAACAGATTTACCAAGAGAGTCATTGATTACTTTCCAAGCTGCTTTGCTTTTGTTTTTTGCGATGTTAATTGAATCAATATTAAACTTTCTTTTTGTTTCAGTTATCAATTTCGAATAGGCCTTTTTGCAATTATTATAGCCGGTTTAATCGTTCGGGTCCTTAGTTGCTTTATATTTTGCAAAAAGATTTTTAAGCATTGTAGAATATATTTTAATTTTAGAGGTGACCCAGCTCTTGTTCTTGGGTGTATAAAACTTTTTAGCAGTGTATGGGAAGCAAATATTAAAATAATAGTGAAAATTTTCAAAAACCTTTCATACTTTTCCTGAGGTGAATCAATACTAAAGACAGTATCCCAGGTTTGACTCTGAAGGAAATTAACAAATTTGAGGGTTGCTGAGGCTGAAAAGTGTCTTTTTAGACTAGGGCTTGTGATATGGGCTTGAATATTAAGGTTGTTTGGGAGATTAAGTGAGGGTACCAGTGCATTGTGATCAGAGAAGTGAAAGTCCAGGACACTACTTTCAATTACTTCCAGATTGGTAAAAATATTATCAATTATTGTGGAGGAGGAGGATGTTATCCTTGTAGGCTGAAAGATTGTTTGACTGGCATTATACATAAAAAATAAATCAAGGAGCTGAGATTTAAAGGGGTTATTAGTGTTGAAATCCACATTAAGATCACCACAGACAATAATGTATTTGGATTTCTTACAGATTATGTCAAGAGCATCTTCTAATTTATCTTTAAAAATTAAGAAAATGCCATTTGGTGATCTGTACACGCATAGGACTGAGATACAGAGACCTTCCTGGGGTATTAGATCAATGGTGCAACACTCAAATTCTAATTCAACACTGAGGTTACTTACGTTTTTTGAGTCCCGAGCCGGAAGCTCATTTTTAACAAAAATTAATACACCACCATTTTTGGAGACATTACGGCTGAAATAGGATGCCACTCGATAACCAGAAAGGTTTAAAAAAATTTACTTCACTATCACTTAGCCAATGTTCTGTTACACATACAACATCGGGATTAATTTCAGTTAGAAACAATTCGAGCTGCTCAATTTTGTACCAAAGGCATTGCACATTTAAATGAAAATTTTAAGTTTTATCAAATTTGGGATAACTTCACTACCAGAGAAAGCAACGAATTTGCCATTTCAGTCTAGTCACATTGATCTAGGCTTAGTAATCTCATTAGATGTAGATCAAAAGAATGTTGTTTTTTAAGGTTTCTTATGTATTATATGTAATAGAGTAATTTGCAGATTCGTACCTGTCACCTCAGTCGAACGTGACAGGACTTTTTAGCTCATTATTATTATTTGAACTAGAATAATTGCCTGTCAGATATGATGGGTATGGGCAGATTATGTATTAAAATTAAGGTACTTCCCATTCTTCCTTCCCTTCTCTCTTCCTCCTTTCCAGTCTCTCTTCCACCCTTTCTCTCTTCTTCCCTCCCATTCTCTCTTCCTCCCTCCCATTCTTTCTTCCTCCCTCCCATTCTCTCTTCCTCCCTCCCATTCTCTCTTCCTCCCTCCCATTCTCTCTTCCTCCCTCCCATTCTCTCTTCCTCCCTCCCATTCTCTCTTCCTCCCTCCCATTCTCTCTTCCTCCCTCCCATTCTCTCTTCCTCCCTCCCATTCTCTCTTCCTCCCTCCCATTCTTTCTTCCTCCCTCCCATTCTTTCTTCCTCCCTCCCATTCTCTCTTCCTCCCTCCCATTCTCTCTTCCTCCCTCCCATTCTCTCTCCTATTATCCCTCTCTTCCTTCTTTCCATTCCCCATCCGTTAATTTATTAGATTTATTTGGAGGAAGTGCAATATATCCCCTCTCAAAATACCGCCGCAAGCAGATATTTATTTCTTAAATTACCATGTCAACCCTAAATAAACATTCTGATTAGCTAATTATAAAAATTTCTGCCAAATTTCAATTTTCTATCTACATCCTTGATCGAGTTATTCATGTTTTAATAACTTGACACACCAATGGACGGACAACATAGCCTTTTATTATTATTGTAGTGATTCTTTTATAACTATCTTTCAATCCCTATTTCCCAAACCGTCCTCCATTCTTCTAACTAACTTCCACAAACTATCACCCAATCTTTCACTTGATATATTTGACTTTATCATAAACGTAGTTTATTGAGAAAGTATTGTAATCGTGAAAAAATTCGACTTCGAGATTTTAATGGAAAGTCTATAATTTTCTCGCAGTTTCTTAAAATATTTATTATTATGTAACCCAGAGTTCGGCGACCGTGGGCGCCATGGCGCCCGCAGGACATTTGTGTGTTGCCCGCCAGCCAAAAAGAGAACAAGTTAAACAATTACGGAAAACTCTCAGAAGACCAATAAGTTGCAGAACAAGATGAAGAATAGAACTTTTTAACCAACATCTTAATCTTACATCACACCGAGCCGAATCGTATGTCTGTTACAAAATAACATCGTCAAGGTGAGGACTTATAAGCGAACAGAATGGGGACATACATCGTTGGATAAAGACATTGTTGTCATTAACAGAGTTCTTTTCATAATGACTCCTCCGTTACCCCTCTTTTGTTTATCCACGTCCCTTTCCCCTCTTCTCCATACCCTGCTCTATTATAAATACATCCTTCACAGCATTTTTTGGAGATTACTCGCCGAGAGTAGGAGAAGCCGCTATCAAGTTTGTGTGATCGCCGTGCCTGTGCTGACAATTCATACAAACGTTCTCGTACAAACTACGAAAAGATAGGGAATTCTGCGCCTCTAGTTTATGCTAGGTGAAGGTGTCCTGTCGCCTTCAATCGCTATTACGGGTGCAAGGCTAACTGAGATCCTTGTTCTCAACCCGTCGTGTACTATAGCTCCGTTAGCTGGTTCAGGCTATTTGGAGGTAGGCGCTCGATACGGGAAAACTATTTCCCTATGTCGCGTGAAACTCCGAAGTTCTTGTCAAAAGTCGTTGGTTTCGGAGTTCTGTCCTCTGTCTTGTAGCATAACCTGACTCGAGTTATTTTTGTGAGTCGTTGGTTTCGGAGTTCCATTCTTCGCTTTGTATACAAAGTACAGGGTTAGGGAGATTTTTCTTAGTCTCTTACAATATCAGCCAGTGATAGCTCATTTCCCTCTTCACAAAAATCAATTTAAATTTACCATCAGTTCACAATATTTCAGATATTTTCCCGATATTCAGTGTGTTGTGTTTATTAATTCATTTGTAGAAAATTTCATCCCCATTATGAGTAATAAGAGGCAAAGGACATATTACTTCAATGTTGATTGGGAAGAAAAATTCTGTTTTATTGATTTGAAAGGAAAGTGGGTTCCGTTAAATATCCGCATGAACGGTTACCAGAATAGCGTCTCTCTCAGACGCCCCCTCCCAGACGCCCCCTCCCAGACGCCCCCTCCCAGTTGCATTACACGCCAATGCCCACAATGTCCCCTTCAATAGTTGCTACATTGTAAGGGTTATTCGCGCCTTACCCAATGACACTCCTGCCCCCCTTCTCCGACACTGGGAACTTGCACACATACATCTTCTCGACTCTTTCTCTCCGCCTGGCCTCAACCTCCGCTAACCCTATTAGCCCCCTTACATTGTCTCCTTGTTACTTTGTAACTATTCGCACTCTACCTCATCACACTCCCTCCTTATTGGCTATCCACCCTTCCTACTCCCCGCCTCCTCCGATCATCAACCTCCCCACATCACCCTGTCATTCCCCGCTCAGTGTGTCACTCTCATTTACTCTATCGCTGAAGAAGGGCATAGACCCGATAAGCTTGCGTGTTTTTTGTTTTTGTGTTCGTGTGTTCAACGTGTCTCTTCGACGCCCCCAGTAGCCTGCCAACTTGGTCTCCGACTTGGTAAGTGTCCGCTGGGCTTCCCTCAACACCTTGTTGCCACCCTCATCACTACCTTTTCATTTCCTTAAGTCTCTCTCTCTCTATATATATATATATATATATATATATATATATATATATATATATATATATATATATATATTGAGTCCAGGAGTTTACTAAGGGCAGAGAGTCCATCATCGTGGGGGATGTTTGTGTAGAGGGAACAGACATCGATAGTGGCCAAAATGGTATTGGGTGGGAGAGGAAAGGGGAGGCGTTTGAGAAAGGAGTTAGTGTCTTGGATGAAGGAAGGGAATTGACGAATAAGAGGTTGAAGGTGGGAGTCAACGAAGGCGGAGATGCGTTCTGTGGGGGAATTAAAGCTGGCAACAATGGGGCGGCCGGGGATGTTGGGTTTATGGATTTAAGGGAGAAGGTAGAATGTGGGTGTGCGGGGTTTGTTGGGGATCATTAGAGCAATGGCGGAATCGGAAAGGCCTTCCTGTTTTCCTGAGGAATGAAGATAGGACGAAATTTGGTAGGAGTGGTGGTCTGTGGGGTTGGAAGTAAGGTGATGGTAAAAGGTTTCGTCAGAAAGTTGGCGCTCGGCTTCCTCGTTATATTTGGCGCGATCCATCACAACCGTAAAGATGTTTGAGTGTAGAAATGGCATGCCTTTCACGTCTGGTAAGATTATCTGTATGGTCGATAAGATCGGAAAAGTTAGGTTGGGAGATTCTGGAAAGGATATAATTGAGGTATTGTTCGACCGGGTGTAGGGAAGGAAGGGTGGTTGGAATGTATTGGGAAGGAGGTTTGAAGATGGAAAAGGTAGGTGGGAGTCCGGGAGGGAGTTTTGGGTTGGCAGAGGTGAGAGAGTCTTCTTTGGGAGGGTTAGTTTTTAGAATTAGTGTGCGGGCAAAGGACTGGACGTCGGCAAGGAGGCGAAAATGATCAAATTTGTTGGTGGGACAAAAGGAAAGGCCGCGTGAAAGGAGTTCATTCTCGGCAGGGGTAAGTACGTGGGAGGAAAGGTTCAAGACTTCATCTGGTTTGCAAGATGAAGAGGTTGTGGCAGGAGTGTGCGAAAAATATGAGCGCTTCAAAGGTTTGCGGGTTAGGAAAGTGTGGGTCTTTTTCAGGATATAGAGTGATGGTGGCGTTGGGAATCCCAGGAGGTCCGCAAGACAGGGAGTTTGACCGATGAGTGGCGGGGAAGGAGGTGGTTTTTTGACCTCGCCAGCTGATATGAACGGAAGGGGAAGACCAAGTTTGAGGTGCCGGACGCAAAGCAGAGAGAGTTTACGGAGAAGTCTGTTGCGATGTGCGGTGATATCATTAGCCGCTTGAAGGAAAGCGGCACGAAGGTCGGATATGGATTGCGAAGAATGACGAAGATAAAGAACGAGAGATTTAAAATTAGCGAAGTGGGTGTTAGAGAGGGTGGTATAATGGTGTATGGTGGAACGGATAATGTGGATAGAGGCGAGGTCCGCCCTCCTTGACTCGGGCGCTTTCCATTCCTGCGTGGCCAACGCCTTTTTGCAGAAAATGGACCTATCTCGGTGCAAAATTACGAAGGTTGACGTTACCTGCTGCGGAATCGGTTCCTCTCCCTGTAAAATTGAGAATAAGGTGGAACTTACAGTCCACATAGACGGCTTGTCGTGGAAACAAGAATTTTTAATTCTAGCGGATTCTCCGCTCGAGATCGTTTTAGGCGCTGATTTTATGAATCGTACGGGTATGATTATTAACTTTGTCAATCGAACCTTCCGGTTCGCCTTTCGGCCCAGAGTGAATGCGGCCCTAATTGAGGAGAGGCCGGATCAGGTGTCGTCAGAAAGCAATCGAGAGTCCGGGATTTCTACTCATCTGACACCTGAGCAGCACGCGCGCATAAGTACCGTGCTTGGGCGATATAACGACGTGATTACAGAGGCCTTGGGGTGCACTGATTTATTAGAATACTACCTGGGGTTAACCGATAACGAACCGGTCAGATCACCGCCCTTCCAATGTAATCCCGCGAAAATGCGGGAATTGAAGGAACAAGTCGACAAGCTCTTGCGAGGAAAAATTATCGTCGAGTCCGAGTCGCCGTACGCGAGTCCGGCGTTCCTAATACCAAAAAAAGGAAAAACCTCGCGATTGGTGGTAGATTACCGACGCCTTAACCGTAAGGTGAGTTTGGATGCCTTCCCATTGCCTACGGTGGAGAACGCGTTAATGTACTTTGGGAAAGCAAAATATTTTACTATTTTAGACTTGAATTCCGCCTACCATCAAATCCCTCTGTCTCCGGACAGTAGAAGAGCGACGGCGTTTATTACTCCATTTGGACTATATGAATACAACAGGCTGCCGTTCGGAATTTGTACGGGGGGCCAAACCTTATCTAGGTTGATAGACAAAATATTTAGTGGCATCAAATACGAATTCGTCTTGAACTATTTCGACGATGTCGTCGTGTTTAGTGAGACCTTTGAAGAGCATTTGGCGCATTTAGGGGAGGTTTTAACAAGATTAAAAAGGGCGAAGGTTACGGTAAATCCGAGAAAGATATCCGTTGCTCTAAGGGAAATTAGGTACTTGGGTCATATAGTTTCGTGTAAGGGCATTAAGATAGATCCCGAGAGAGCGTCGACGATTAATAGTTTTCCTACGCCTTGCAGCCTTCAAGCTGCTAAACGTTTTTTAGGCATGTGCTCTTATTATGCGCGTTTTATTCCCGCCTTCTCGGAAATAGCGGCGCCTCTCAATCAGTTGAAAAAGAAAAACAGTCGTTTTGTTTGGGGCCGCGCGCAACAACAAGCCTTCGAAAATTTAAAGGATAAAATTACGACACCGCCGGTCTTGCGCATTCCCGATTTTACTAAGAGCTTCGTGCTGCATACGGACGCGTAGTCTAACGCAGTGGCCGAGGGGCATCTTGCTCCCGTCGCGTTTGCTAGCCGCACGCTTACCGAGTCCGAAAGGAAATACACCACCTACGAGGCGGAATGCCTCGCGGTCATTTTCGCCGTGGAAAAATTTGAATAATATTTACGGGGTCGGGAGTTTAAATTGTATACAGATAATCAAGCCTTGTCATGGATGCGGAGTCATCCTAAGCAGCTGGGGAAGGTAGGACGTTGGATATTGCGCCTGTCACCATATAAATTTCAAACCAAACATATAAAGGGGGCAGATAATGTAGTCGCGGATTGCTTGTCCCGAATGTTCGAGGAGGAGACGCGACCGTGTGAGGATAATGTAGAGTCCCGGGTATGCGTGTTGCAGGACACGCCGATATCCTTTACCTCCATTAAGGATTATCAGAACAGAGACCCGGTATGCCGCGAGCAAAAGGAAAGGTTAAAACGAGGAGAAAAAGTAAGGTATTTACGGTTGAGACGCGAACTTTTAGTGTTCCGCACACCTAGGGGAAGGCGAAATCGGGTCTACATCCCGGAGGAGATTCGGTGCATGGTGATTGCGTATTTCCATGACTCTCCCGTCGGAGGGCACTTGGGCTATAAAAAAACTAAGGAAAAGATAAGTCGAGATTTTTTTTGGCCAAATATGCACCGAGAAATTTTAAATTACGTAAGGTCTTGTGCCGAGTGTCAACGCGCCAAGCCTGCGCGTGACACTCAAGTGGGATACCATTCCGTGGATGTGGCGACGGAGCCTTGGCAAAAAATATTCGTAGATTATATGGGGCCGTTAACGCGCACGCGCTCGGGAAATAGCGTGATCCTGGTCATCATAGATGCCTTTACCAAGTTCGTGTTAATGATCCCTATGCGGAAGATGACAGCAGCGGCCCCGGTCCAATGTTTAAAACACAGAGTGTTTAGCATAACGGGGGTTCCGCAAATATTAGTTTCAGATAATGCATCGGTATTCACGGCGAAAGAGTTTAACGATATGTGCTTCTCCTGGGGGATTAAACACGTTACTACCTCGCCCTATTATCCGCAACCATCGCATGTATAGCGGTTTAATAGAAATTTAAAAGCAGCTCTTACGGTGTTCCATCACGACTCGCAACTCAACTGGGACGAGAGCCTGCATACTCTAGCGATTGCTTTCAATTCGGCGTTTCACGAGAGCACTAAATGTACTCCCGCAAGCCTATTTTTTGGACGAGAATTGAATCACCCCTTAAAGATCCAATGGGGCATCGACGAAAATATATCGCAATCGGGGGACAATAAAAGACTTGAGGAAAGGTGGACGGACGCGCTTCAATGTCTGAGACGAGCCAATAAATTAGTAGCTGCTCGGTATAACCTTAAGAGGAGGGATCAACCTTTTTCGACGGGTCAAGTCGTCTCTTATAAGCTGCATCCGGTGAGTTCGGCCCCGAATAAAATTTCCGGCAAATTGCTACCGAAGTGGTCTGGCCCACTTCGCATTATTAGATTTAGTAGTCCGGTGACGGTCGAGTTGGGCGATCTGGGAACGGATGAACCTAAGCGTAAATGCCATGTCTCGCAGATTAAACCATTTTACCAGAGGTAATTCAGTGTCCTTCCTAATCCCTAACCCCTATTTTTACCCTTTTCGTTTCTAACTCTCTTGGAGGGGCGAGCGATTGAAAGAAGCAGCGGGGCCGAGTATCGCGTGGGTTCTTTCTCGTTTGTTGTCTCTGTCTGGCTGGGGCCATGTTTTGGGGGTTGTTATGTTTGTTCCTTTCTGGCCTAAGGAATCTGCAATTGTTATAGTGAAAAGTATGTCTAGTCCAGAAAGTTACTGGAGGTGTTTGTTTTCTGCATTTGTAAAACTTACTTAAAATGGTATGTGAATAAGGGATCTGGCTTGGGAAAACAAATAATTTTGTTCTGATATGCTTAAGAAAGAAGGAATACTGTGGACTAGCAGTGAAATGATTTCAGTGTAGAGTGAAATGATAATAAAATGCATTGGCATTGTTTATGCAGGACGATTAGAGTGCTTTGTAAAGTTGTAAACTAGGTGTAAAACATGCTAATTTAACTTTGTGTACAAAAGATTTTTCATCTGAAGAAACAAGTGCTTTCAGTTTATAAACCAAATGTGATCAAAGACATATATTGTCTCAAGATGGGCTACCTATTTTTTTAAGTTCTCTTGTGATGTTGGAATTATTCATCTATTTTAATATTGAGTGTGTGGAAGACACCTGTTTGTGGGAGGGGGCCGAAAAGGTGTGCTGGCGCCTTGGACTCCTATGAGAATTTTTGAGTGGTTAAGTGTTGTGAAGGGCTGGTGGAGGTGTTGAGGTCCTGCTGATAAGCCTGAGTGTTAAACGTTGAGTGGAGTGTGGAAAACCGAAAGGTATCGACGCTGGAATCGGACCGAGGTCTACGCCTGTCGGCTGGAGCCGGAAGCGACGCCCCTTCCTTCACTCGACGGGGGAGAAAGGCTGAGGGAGTAGAGACGGAGGATGAACCGTTCGCGCGGGCCGGTTCGACCCCTCTAGGACCTGAGTCCGGAGAAGGAAAGGGACTTATCCCCGCGGCGGTGCGGTCATGAGTATCCTGGCCTGTGACGGACTCGCTTAATGGGCCCGCCACCGGCTCGGGGCCTATAAAAGTCATCGAGGGGACGACCTCGAGGCCTGTTTTTGTCTGAGCGCCGTGGCGACTGCACGCGCCCGTGACCAGGTGACCGCTCGGCGCTGCTGCTCCTGTTTCTCGCTCGCCGGCTCAGGAGGTTGGAGAGAAGACCGCCTGCCACCCTGCCTATTTCACTGTAACCTCTGGGTTCCTTGTTAGTTAGGTTAACATACTGCATTTGTAATTAAGTTAGGGTTATTAAAATGTTTTGGGGCTATCATTTACGCCGTTTTTTTTTAGACTTCTCACGATTCATTAAAAATAGTTCAATATTAACTAAAGGAAAAGAAAAGGTAGTGATGAGGGTGGCAAAAAGGTGTTGAGGGAAGCCCAGCGGACACTTACCAAGTTGAGGACCAAGCTGGCAGGCTGCTGGGGGCGTCGAAGAGACACGTGAAACACACGAACACAAAAAGACGGATGATGGATTAAATCCCCCTTTATCCTTATAGCCAAGAATACCACTATTTTTTAGTATGAATGTATTTGCGGTAATTTTAGCCAATAACTAGAATTAGCTCAATTGCTAAATTGATTTGCTAGTTTTGTAAATGATTGCTATAGCATATTTTTAGGTGCTAGATCGAACCTAAAGTCACTAAATCTAGCTAAAAATTTGCTAGTTTGACAACACTGGATACAAACGACAATAAAATTGGAAGATGTTAAGCTCAAGTTATCCCAATAGTGCAGAATAATTTCAAGTTTATAAATAGGGCACAACAGATCTTCCTTTCTGTATAACTCTAAAATTTGTAAGGTTTCTATTAAAGGGAATTAAGAGAATTTTTATGGCTACTGATGGGACTTCGAGAAGGAGGTCATTAGTACCACTCTTTGGACCCATTGCTACAATATATCACCATTCAAATAATGCGAATTTAATAAAAATACGTCTATCCAAAACACTGTCCTCACTCAAATAAGGCGATCTGCCATAACTGGAGAAGTGCAGCGCATCAGATGCGCGAGTGTCAGTATTTTTTTTTGCATAGTTTCAGCACCCAGTCAGGACGATGTTAACGTGAGTCATCGACGATGCTGTCTAATATTGTTAGTAGTTTGTTTTAAACAATCTCACCATTAGTGTTTGTCATCCCGGGATTCCGCTTTCATAAAGAGAATTTTACCCTCTAGCCTTGATCGTCCGTGCGGTTCCTAAAGGGACCACTAAGACTCTGTTTCCAAGTGGCCCAGTTTCACTTCCAATGCAATAATAAGGAAGAAATTTATATAGAGCGCTCACAAATGCTTGCATTCTCAGGGGAATATATACAGTGAAGCTTCGATTTTACGTCCTCCTATTTTACGTTTTCCTCGAATTTATGCATTTTTCTTTCGGTCCCGGTGTTTGGTCCATAAGAACAATGATAAATTTTAACGCATTTTACGTTTCCGAGATTTTCCATATTTTCAAATTTACGACAGGAATTTCACGTCCGGATAATATGATTTTACGTTTATAGTATTCCCAATTACAATTCAACTGAATCGTTTTCCATATTCTCTAATTAAAAAACTATATTGGTGTATTCCATATTCAAAAATAATTTAGATGAAAACAAAAACGGCTGAACAGAGGCACGTTATACCTTCATGGGGCCCAAGGCAAAATGGAATTTGGGGGCCCCATCTAAAGAAAAAACTAATAAAGAACATTTTCAATTTCATTTTATTGTGACAACAAGGCCAGTGGCGCGTTATCATATAGGTAAAAAGACATCCAGCGCCAGCGGCGCCGGTTACATACAAGGCCGTCTTTATTTTTTCAATCAGCTAACTTAACTATTTAAGGAAGAACTAAATATAAAATTTCATAAAAATCGATAAAACTATTTTTGAAAAAAAAGTTATTTTCAAATTAATCTTCAAGTTCATTGACCTTGGCAGGTAGAAAGTCCATTTTCCGATAAAAATCACTTTAAAATATTAGTAAAAACAGCAATGAGTTTTCGAAATAGTGATTTTGGGGCCCCATCTGAACGGGGGCCCTAGACATGTCTTTTTTGCCTATATGATAACGCGCCTCTGCGGCTGAAGACCACTTCGACCCATGGGTGCCCGAGGGTCCCCATTGTTGGTCCAAATGCCAGTTTTTTTTAAAGATATCTCAGAAACCAATAGACCAATTTTGATGAATTCTCCAATAATATCAATGTTTTGATGATATACATTTTCGAACGTAAAATGGATGAAATCGGTCTACGGGGTCAAGGATCGCAATGTAGGGTGGATCCAAATTTCACGATTTCGAAGGGTCCCCATGGAACGGTCAGTCCAAATTTCCTCAGTGTTCGTCTGCCTGTACGTATATATCAGGAAAGATCTGGCTGAACCGATTTCAACCAAATTAGGTAGGTACATAGAATCTTTACATAAATACATGACCAAAATGACATTTGGACCGGATAGACCAAGCAGGAGTGCCACAATTGCAAAATAAATTTTTTTTGGTTATGCTTTTGGACGGAAATATACCACACAAATGTTTAACTCTTAATTACCGCTTTTAGTGCTAGAATAGTTCCCATGAACTTCAACTCTATTCAAATAACGAAGTCGAGTTATCTGTAAATATTCAGCTTGCCGCTTCATTCTCCTTACAACGCAGTAGCTGAGAGTCTCTTCCCATTTTATCTCTTTTAAACACAGACATTGTAGCACTCGAGAACTGTTTACTAATTACATCGCATGGATACAATTTATGAAAATGAGAGTGAAACATCTCTATCTGTCCCCTACTCCCCTTCTTCTCACGGTGCCTTAGTGACCTTGACCACTACTAATTCCTATTGATTGAGAACACTCGTCTTTTGTTTTGTATCTTTGATTGTATTGTATGGGATTTTTTGATGAAATTATTGACTTTTTAAAAAATTATTTCCTTCCATAAAGAATGAGCTATTTTCTGAAAGTGATTTAGAGACATAAATAACTTTTTAGTAACTGATAGAGATTAAAGGTGAAGAAATACAGCAAATCATTTTTACTCACGTCAACCAGCAGAGCAGACGTAATTTAGTTTTGCATAACTAAAACGGTTAGAAAAATATTCTACTCAACGTCTTCTTAAGGTAAAAACCTTTCTATATAATAATGTGAAAACGAATCGAAAAAAATTAAAAACTTTTCTATATATAGCAAATTAAAAGCAGCGCAGCATGAGTCCATACCGTGCACAGAGGCCAGCTATACAGTAAAGAAACTAATGTTCCATAGCATGCACAGATCGGCACTGAGGAGTTAATCATAGGGCTCATCTGATCAAGCAAAGCACTACCAAACTATTGAATATATGTGTAACAATACATAAGGATTAATATGTTCATTATCTTAATAGTGCACTCTATGAAAACAATAATAGTCAATATTAATGTCTCGCTAGTAATAAAAGTGCAAGATGAGATAATGATTTTTATCTTAATATGTATTCGATTCATTTATGCACTCCGTCTGATAGCAGGGCCGAGTATTTGTGAACGAGAGTAAATAAAATATCTCACGTTATTAATTCACTATAAAATGCATCGTACATACTACAATTTCTCGTGAAATATAGACCAAAATTTATAGTGCGTATTGCATTCTCGGGAATACAGTTATTCTGTTTAGCTTTAAATAATTGCTGATTTCAGAAGTATTCTCACTGACAGAACATGAATGTTGTTAGTGTAAAATTAATCTGGGAACACCCGATTAGCACAAAATAGCAAAAACGATTATTATATTCCTATTGTTCATTCTGTGTGGGTACAGAAAACGAGAGAGTATGGAAAAATTAAATATTTCGAGTCAAAACATGTATGTCATACAGGACTGGCTGGAAAAATGTTACCAGTTAATCATCGACCAGCCTCACTAGAAAAAAAAATGTTACGTAGATGCGGTAAATGTTGGCTCACCGAGCTACCTGGAAAATCCCCGCAAAGCAATAGGAGAAAATATGACTTTTCTGACCAATGATAAACCAAGATTCTTCCAACACGAAAGTTGATGCTATCTGAAGGCCCTCCACTCTCTTCATGTAACCCTGCCAGCGAGACGTTCATACTGAGAGGTTTTGGTCATTCATACATCACAACAGAAATGGCATTTACGTTAGTTTAGCGCACTTATCTGGCTTAGGGAAACAGGAAATTTTGAACGTGTTCAGTAAATATTCTTGGAACACAAATACTAGCTGATTTTTCATTCAGACCATTTTGTTTCATATTTTTAATTTGTGCTCATTGAAAAAGAACGGTTGCTTTACTTTTAAAAATATAACCAAAATGAGAACATATAATATAAACATATATTTTTTAAATCAGCAGTATTCAACCTAAAGTATGCATATTCCTGTGAGACCTTTCAAAGAAATATGATATTAAGGATATCTAATGTAAAAAACTAGCAAAGCAACATCTAATAATTTCTCATGCATAAAATATACATAAATCATATAATTAGAAAGTACATATATAATTTGTAGACTCTAGCCAATAATAATTGAGTTTGTTAACTTTAAAATATACCAGAGGACATGAAATTCATCAAAAATATTTTAAGGGGTATGCTGACTAAAAAGGTTGACTACCACCTCTGGAAATTTCTTAGCATCTAAATATTTTCACGGACCTTATGGACACGTCCAATTTTTGCTCTTTTTTACAGGCTGTACGTAAATATACGGACATTTGGCAACCCTGTTACTTACTGTAGCACAAGGTAACACTGTCAGACTCCACCCTCCCCTTTGTATCACGAAATTTGTGAACAGTCGATAAGTCAGCAGTTTCGTAAATAGTGAGTGCAGCAGCTCAGAATGAGTCGATATTGAGATACCGCTACACAGAAGCGATGTTCTGAGGTATTGATTTTGTTCATTCCCCATATTTTTTCTTACGATATTACATCCATACACCTCTTTCTAATTCTCCCAGTTAAGACAATTGTTATTCATTTGAGTGAAAAAAGCCGGGAAGAACTAGACAAGAGTAATCGGCGAACATGATCCATTCTCTCATTCGGCCATTTCCAACTAGGGATGGTGATTCAGTGGGAGAGACAGGCATGTAGCATTAGGGCAATGCTGTTTTTGCGCCGAGACGATCCAGCGACAGCCAATGTTTACAATTTTGTTTTCGTCGAAATTTCGTTGTACAGAGGTGGATTAAATTTTGGGGACCAGATTCAGCCTTCACTCTATGGGAGTTTCATAGTTACGGAGGTTCATTATAGGGAGGCTTCTTCTAAGCATTTTACATGCTCTGGGGGTGGGACCGAGATCCGAATTTGTTATATGGAGGTTTTCGTTATATGGAGGTTCTCGTTATACAGAGGTTCACATTATACGGAGGTTCTCGTTATATGGAGGTTCTCGTTATACGGAGGTTCTCATTATACGGAGGTTCTCGTTATATGGAGGTTCTCGTTATACGGAGGTTCTCATTATACGGAGGTTCTTGTTATAGGGAGGTTTGTAAGATAGAGGTTTTACATTTTGTAACTTTTTTCCCAAGATTCAATCTCAAAAAAATAAGGGTATGGCTTATATGCAGTGGTGGCTTACATCAGGTAAGTACAGTATATTACAGACTGCACATAAATATTGGTAAATATTATTATTATTATTTAAAGAGGCAAAGATGGAAAAATGCAGGATGCGCTGTATTTTAGCCAAATGGACAGCATGCAGAAATATACAGCTAAAGGTTTAATGTCTTTCTTTTATGACTATATACAGTAAAACCTCTCATTAACGAAAATCAAGGGACCCAATTTTTTATCTATTCGTTATTTAGAAATTCGTTGATCGGAAGTTATTGGGCGTTGCATAACTTCAGGGGCACATTGCCTGTTAGATTATATGGGAGCAACGGGGTTATCCAAATGAAGGCATATGCACAGATACAGCATACCTCTACTAAAATACGCCCATTTTCAGGAAAAAGTATCACATAAGTGGACGATATTCAAAATGCGCTCTCAATGTTTAATAACCAGCCATATTGGTTTGAAGCTCCGACGACACAATGCTTTCTTATTGGAAAAAAGTGACACTTTCATTCATCTTGTTTTGCAATGTTTGACTGAAATGCAATGTTATTTTTTCTAGGATTGGCAGGTTTTGCATGAAAACATCCTCGGCAATTTTTTATTATACGACTTTTTTCGAGGTTGCAATGCGTGAAACTCACTGAGCTTATCCTAAAGCATCTGTTGAGCCGCTAAGTTTATAAAAAAATATTGACAGCAACGCCACTTCTTAACACCAATTAATAAACTACTATTTGACCACTATGGCGTGGGTTGCAAATATTTTAAAACGAAATGAATGAAAGCAGCATTTTCCTCATAAGAAAGCACTAACTGTCATTGGCACTCCAAATCAAAACTCTAATCAATATTTTTCACTAACATTCTTAACAACACTCCAGCTCCGTCTCGGACGAATAAATTACCTATCACAAAAAAGTGTATAGGAACCACCTCACCACGATACATACTTCATTGCTGCAATCTTTCGTTGAAATTCCCTTTAAATGGATTAGGGGATGAATTTAATCGGGAATGATTTCAAATACACTTTTTTAAAAGATTTATTTAAAATACATCAACATTTAAAAAAAAAAACGAATCTATTATTTTGTTTCAAATTCTTTGTGAATTCTCGGGAAATGGCAGTCTCCATTTCCCTAAAATCATGCATAGCGGCATCACTACAACTCTTGGACGAGATTGTCAATGGCGCGAGAATGCCGGAAACACACAAAATACTTCATCATGCTAGAAAACGTGCTATGATTGGCTTGTTGTAAGCTTAATGCTAATTGGTGCATTGGCGACTGTTTCCAAACGTTTTCCGTACGTATGTAACTGAAAAAAATGTTTAGCGAGCAAAATTTCGTTCTAAAGAGGTAAATATAAACGGAAGTGACCACTTTTTCTTTCGTTGTTCGGAAGTTTTTGTAGTACGGAAGTTCATAGTAAAGAGGTTATAACTAGGGATTTTGTATATAAGTTTGGCGGGACCGCTGTCAATAGTTCGCTATCCGAAGGTCTTCGCTATAAAGGGGTTCGTAAGGTAGAGGTTTTACTGTACGTGGCATGCAGCAAAAGTACTGATATGCACAGTTTGAATGCCTTTTGAAACTTTACATGCGCTTTTTTAACGACCAGACAAACTGCAGAGAGAAATCAAAACAACTTCCAAACAAACACCACAAAAATGGCTCTCCCACTGAAGCTATCGGAATATGATACCAAACTGTGACGCTGCCTCAACATACGACAGACTGCTGTATCTTTCTTGTGGTCTTCTCAGGACTGACACTTTGATGGCAGGCAAAAACTGAAATGTTTCTTCTCCATCATCGACAATAATTTCTCACCTTTTTATTTCTTGCAATGGCCATACAATATTCTTATATATTAAAACCTGCATATTAAATCATGAGAACCATCTAACAGTGCCCAAGTTAAATTTAACAAATATCTCTCATTTTAGATTTTTCCAATTTTTCCCTCCATTATAAGCAGTATCTACATATTGTAAACAAAATTTGCAAAAAACTGGAGTTTATATGTAAATAAATATGGTATTATGGATATGACAGCTAATGTAGATTTTATAAAACAAACAACATACCAAGACTGAAGGTTCTCAATATATTCAATGCAAATATACTTGTCCAATCTTAAGCACTGAACATGTGATTTTAAAACCCAAAATACTCACAGTTAAGAATTAGAATAAAAAGGCAAAATTTTTAACAAAATATAGCATCTGAAATAAAAAGAAAAAGAATAAAATTCGTCCCTAATTTTTATAAAACAATTGCCACAAATCACATTATTTATAAGTTGTACGATAAAAAAATACAAAATAACATCATACAAAGGGGCATTTTGAAAAAAGAGAGAATGAATGACAAATGATGGTAATATTGCAAATACCTTAAATTGCTCACAAACTCAGTATAAGCAGAATAAGAACAATTCTTCAAGACAATAATAGAAAATCTGGTATTGTAACTAAACTAATAAATTAAAAGTCAAGCATTAATTCAATTAAAGAAAAGGAAATTATTTAAATTACCTTTGTGCATTTATTAAGGGCTGGTCCACAAATACATCAAATTTCCAAAATTAGTTTTTACCCTAATAATACTGCTTCAAACAGGTTTTAGTGACTGCAGTGCTGGCATCAGTTCACGTAAAATACCAACAATAACACTGGGTATCGATGTTAAAGTATCAGCATCACTAGGCACCAGTTCCAAGTGGAGTAACTGAGGTAACTTTGGCAGAGCGCCTTGCAGGGATGATGTGTAGCCAAGTTTTTGGAAGTCAGCACCCAGGCGCAAGTGGCGCAGACGAGGAAGGTGAGCCAAACAGATCAGAGCCCCTGACCTCAAACTAGGCAGCATCAGCAAAGGATTTTTTGAGAGGTCAATTTTAACGGCCATGAGAAGGGGAAGAGGCAAAGGCACTGTTGGAGAAGGGAGGGTGGTAAGACCAAGGGAAGAGAGGTCCACAACCGACGATTTGACTGAATTTGAACTGAGAGCCGCATCCAGGATACATTCACTGCCTGCAGGATTTCGTCAGTTTATGCAATAAAGAAAAAAAAAACATTAAACAGTGAATGATACATTTTCTCATACAATGAAATCACCAATAGAAATAAATATGAAATACACTAAAATCGCAAGAAATACCGTATTTATCCAAATCCAAGACGGCCTCAAATCTTTTCTTGACTGTCAAAACAGAAAAAAGATTTTATGATCTAATTACATATGATTCCTGCAAAAATTAAAAATTCCACAAAACTAGCCAAGGTTTTTATTGGGTCCCATAATTTTCTTGAATATTATAGGTCTTTATATTACATCAGTCATCATTGTCCTCACTCTCACTATCTTTATCACTCTGAACTTTGTTCATAGACTCCCACAAAACATCATCTTCACTTCCATCCATGGCATTGGATAAGCAGCACCTCTTAAATATACTCACAATTACTTCTGTATGTATCGGTTGCCATGATGCCTCGATCCATTGGCAGAGCATTGAAATAGTAGGGTTTTTTAATCTTTCCTTTAGGTGTTATAGGGTGATCTCTACTCAATAACCACTCAGAATATAAACCCTTTCCATTATCTTTAATGCAGATTATTGACAGAAACATCAAGAACTTGAAGCTGTGATGTCATTCCTCCAGGTATTATTACAAGGTCAGTATTCATTGCATTAATTGAACCTTTAACTTCAGGAGTTGTGTGCCCTTTGAATGCATCTCTTTTTCTTAATAGTGCTCCTGCTCTTCTATTCCAGATGATGTGTAGTCAATCTCTCATAAATTCTTTTGACATCCATCCATTTTCATGACATCTAACTATTATTCCAGTAGTATTTGTTACAATGAAATGGGTGCAGGGCATTACAAAATTTGCATTTTAAAATTACTTAAAATTAATAAAGGAACTCAGGGCATGAACATTTCTATAACAGAAAGATTTAGTTATATATTTTTTTAAACAGAATTCAAATGCGTCGAATGAGAGTGAAAAATTGTCTTGAATCCAAAAAAAGGGAAAATTTTCCAGTTTTCAACAATGGGAAATATCAACTGCCATTGTAGCGAGTCCACTGCTTTTAAACTGGAAACATATTATTGCATAGCATTGATACAAAATGCTTTTAAAGGGAACTTATAGACAATTATATTAAAAGGCCGTTGATGTCAACAAAGATGTAATCAAATGATGATGTTGTAATGCTAAAACAAAAGAAAAAATGCCAAATGTTATTTGCTCTGCAATTCTTCCCTCTCAGTTGTTAACTCAATCTCATCAATTTCATTCCGTGCATAAGATTTTATGAATAAATAAGAATAATTCAAGAAGGGTCAGTTTGATTTTGATAACCTTTTGCCAGATACTTGGCACATCCACTCACAGGTTTTAAACAGGTCATTTTCTGTGATAAGTGCAGGGATTCAATTCCAGGACAGTTTATTTTCTCTGTTTGATTAACATGTGAATTAGTGCAAAATATTTTTGTTTATATTTTAAAAATAGAACTGAGACATTAGCTTGAGACTTAAATATGTTGGCACTAAAATAAATGAAATTCATGTTTTCAGTCAAGAAAACTGAAATAATTTCCAAGTCAGCTTAAAAATCGATTTCAAATCTGAAAAAATGAAAAATTTTCATTGCTTTAGCAATGAAAAATATTTCTTGGCATTACTACCTAACGGCATTTTTATACCATTGAGTAATGAACATTGAACCAATTGAAATAAGCAATTCTGATTGGAATTTTCAATGGAATATTTTGGAACATTAGAATTTCTCATGCAAATTATTTCTCATTAGCACATTTTAATTGTTATTTTCACTTTCACTACTGAAGGAATCTTCAATAGTTGCATCATCTTCCTCCGCCCACAGAATGTCATCTTCTGATCTAACTAAACTATTAGAAACACAACACTTCATAAATCCATGGACTATTGATGCTGGTGAGATACTGTCCCATGCAATCTTCATCCATTTTTCCAGTAGAGCCTCTGTTGGTTTTTAGTGCTTTTCGTCAATGCTAAAAAGTACTATTATCTTCGTGATGTCCATCTGTCCGTCCATCCATATGCATATATCAGGGAAGAATTGGCTGAACCGATTTGAACAAAATTTGGTACATAGAATACTCACATAAACTAATGACCATGATGGCATATTTCGACCGGATCCATTTAGCAGGGGTGCCACAATTGTAAAGTTAAACTTTTTGGTAATTATGAATTTGGAAGGAATTGGGTGACCCGATTTCAACGAAATTTTATACAAAGGAGGTGTGCAACATAAAAAAGCAAAAATCAAGATTTATAGTATAGATATACAAATCAGGGCTGCAACAATACAAGAATTAAAATAATTCTTTTAACATGTATTTGTGTTGAACTTTCTGCATCAATTTTAACCAAATTTTAATACTTATAATACACACATATATGAAAAGCTATATTATTATATTTAGACCAAATCAGCTAAACAGGGGTGCCACAATTACAAATGAAAAGCTTTCAGTAATTAAGGATTTGGAAGGAATTGGCTGAACGAATTTCAATTCAATTTTATTTATAAGATTTGTACAACGTACCACAATGAAATCAAGATGCTTAATGCGGAGCTAAAGAGCAGGGCTACCACAATGAAGAGTAAAATAATATTTCCTTTACACGAATTTCTAGAGAACTAACACCATGGATTTTAGCCCAATATGGTATATATAATCTTCATATAAATAGATAATTAAAATAGCATATTTCAACTGGTTCAACTAAACCACAATTTCAAGGTTAGAATTTTTCTGTAACTATGAATTTGGAAGGTGTTTGCTGAACTGATTTTAAAGAAATTTCGTTTGAAGTGCGGGTCTAGAATGGGAAAACAAAATAAATGTGTTTAAAACATCAAAAAGCAGGGTTACCATAATATGAGAAAAATAATTTCCTGATTTTAAAGCAAATACACTAGTATATGATAATACTACGGTGAATTTGACGAAAAGCACTTCCGTACTATGGGAAACCCGTGCACACCCATACTTGTTTCATTTTTAGCTGCTGGAGTCAGAGGGCAATTCCATGACAGCAACCATTCCCCATAAAGGCACTGCAGGTGATCTTTAAAGGGCCTATTGATGACCATATCGAGCACTTGTAGTTGGGAGGTCAAGCCTCCTGGTATGACCACCAGATCAGTGTTGAGGTGTGATATTTTGGATTTTACATCATCCATAAGATGTCCTCGAAAACCATCAAGAACTAGCATTGATCTCATCTTTAAAAGAGCACCAGAGGTTTCTTCCATCATTATCATACAGAAACTGGGCGAGAAGTCTCGGAATCAAGAGAGGAAGTGTAAACATTGGACTATGTCTGTGGAGAGTGTTTACTGATCTCAGCCCTCCGGAACTTGGCCTTAAGCTAGTCCCGTGTCCTGTTCTGAGGCATAGTGTAAACACGCCTTATCTCTTCAGTCACACTATTACACACCACGTGGTTATAAGATGACTCGAGATTTTTCAGCCATAAAAATTGGAACAAAACCCCTCGTCTTATATTCAGGTATATATGGTATTTATATATATGCAACCAAAATTCTACTTTTAAAGAAAGGAGTTAAAGTTCCTTAATTGTAATCATGAGTACTGGAAATAGGTCTGCAGCAGACAGTCTGATCTCAATCAATTTTAGCTTATACTATTCTAATGATTTAGCATAATTTGATCACTAACGCAAGACATTGTTCAAACCTACTAACCATTTTTGGCAGACAATTACACTAGTATGTAAATATTTTGTCTTTAATGTACTTCAATGTAGGTTTATATTCAAGTTATCTGAGGATAAAATTTTGTTAAAAAATTAAAATACATCTATATTCCTGGAACTTATTTTTGTCATTTGATTATACTGTCTGAAATGATTTTCATTTAATTTTACTCATATCTGTGGATTGATTATTTACCATTTAGACCAGTGGTTCCCAACTGGGGTGCTGCATCTGATTTTTAGGGTTTCCGTAATAAAATTAGTATTGTAAATAAATCATCAATTTGGATGTGTTTACAGGTAACTAGGGCATTAACCTTTAAATGCCTAATGGCATGCTGGCGTGCCGGCAAATTTCTGGGAAAGCCTGCCGAACGGCACACCCGTGGCCCGCTAATTTCCGAGGCCACTCACATATGTCGTTTTTGTCATGGAATCGAAATAGTAAGAGGAGACGAAAGACCAGACATCTTTCTTTTCCTTCTCCTCTCTCAAGGCCGAAATTCTTACGGATTGGGGGAGGAGAGGGTTAACAAACACTAAAGAGAGCAGCTGTCTCAAAATATAGGCCTCCACCACGAGACCCTCTTTCGCAACCCAAACAGATACGATAAACTGAACCCCAGGGCTAAGACCTACCCAAAGGTCTCTTTGTTATTTTTTTCTTCCTTTTCCATATCTGCGTTTTTCTGCGTTTACGTTCATTCATTTGCAGACCACGAAGTAGAGCGAGAGTAGACTAGTGCGTGCAAAATGTCAGTAGCTGTTCATGTTTATTTTTTAGTGATTATGGGAGGAGATAGGGCCAAGAGGATAGGCAAGCTCCCACTGCCGGATTTGGCAGGCTTAATATTTTAGTAGTTTGTTTCAAGCATATTTCAGGGGCCTTTTGCCTGACATCAGAAAAATTACCGTGTTAGGGTTCAGGTGCTCTTCCCTCCCATACTGCCCTGTGAGGAAGACGTTTTTCTCCTAGCGCCAGTTTGGGCCATTTAGAAGCCAAAGACAATATACACTGGCTGGCAAAGGGAAAAACATTGCATTGCTGCGTGTGTTCGTCCAAAGACATGCGCATTTAGTTCCAGAGTGGAAAAATGTGACATGGGACTGTGCAATATCCCTTGCTTTGAGGAGAATCATACGAAAGCTTCCCTTTGATATTCATTTAAAAAACAATGAGGAAACGTTCAAAACCAATGAAAGAGATGACATTCATGAATTTGAAATATATTAAGCCCATAGCACTTTATGTGAAAAAATAATTCTTATTTTAATTCAATGTCAATGCATTTTCTTGTTCTTTTTTAACCTTTAAATGCCGAAAGTTACCATATGGTAACAGGAAAAATGACCGCTATCTGCCGAATGTTACCATATGGTAACGCAAAATTTCGATCAGTTCCGAGACTGCTCACAGAGGTCGTATTTGTCATAGAAATGTAAGAATAGGAAGAGAGCATGCCAGATGTTTCCTGTTACCGAAGAAAACAAATCCAAGGTCAGAGACCAGGAACGGGAGGCCTCTTGTGAAGAGTAAACAGGTCCCTATTTCGAGGATCCACCTTTTTGACCCAATACCACATGTAGGAGATCTTACCTAAGGTTTTCCCATTACTTTTTTCCCTTTTGCGAATCGTTTCCTTTTGTAAGTCCTCTTATTCAGTCCCTTACGAGCTGTGAATTTGAGTAGTCCGTTATTCTGGAGTAATTGAAGTTTGTTGTCGTGTCTTTCTTTGTGAACTTCATCAAATTTTTGTTCCCTGTGAGCAATTTTATTATTTTTTTATATTATTATTTACTTTGTCATTATAAAAATTACTTCTATTACATTTACTCATTCATTATTTGTAATAATGGCATCAAAAGGAAAACTAAATGAAGTAGAGGAGGAAGAAGAATTCTTTCATGATTCGGATTCAGATGAAGCCCTTGAAGAAGACGATAGTGAGGCAAATTTTGAGATTGGGGACAAGGAGTCTGAGGAGGAGGCCTCAGAAAAGGGAGTTGGATGGGAATTAGGCCCAAGGCGTGTCCTTCCACCCCATGTTCATTCACAGGGAGCGATTATAGTTTGAACACAAGTGAGGCTCCAAACATTACGAGTGATTCAACACCCATGAGTGTTTTCATGCTGTTTTTTCTGACATTTTCTAATTCCTAGTGGATGAGACTAATAAATATTACCACCAGTATTTAGACTGATTAGACGAAGGACCATCTTCGCAATGATGTGACTATGCATGAAATGCTTCTCTTTTTAGCAATTGTAATGGAAATGGGACATGACATAAGAGACTCATTGAGAGACTATTGGACGAAATTGGAACAATTGCATACTCCTTTTTTTAGCAACATTATGGGATGTGACAGATTTCTACACATTCTACGATTTATTCACTTCATGGACAACACAAACGAACCTGATAGGATTAACGAAAATGAAGATAGATTATGGAAAATTAGATTCGTTTATTTTTTAAATATTTTAAATAGAAAATAAAAATGTTATAAACGAATATGTTTACTGTAGACTGCTTTTTATTTGAACATTTTATAGCTTATAGTTCAAGAAATATGCGAATTTTTATGAATGCCTACAAATATTATTTAAATACCCAAAATTAAATCCGGCAGGTGGACCCTACTCATGGACATTTAAATCCGGCGGTTCAAGGTTAAACACATTTCTCATGGAATTAAATTTATGCTATACTGCAATTCTTTTACTACAAACTGCATTTTACTAGAATGAATTCTGACGAATTGTTCATAATATATGAAAATTTGTTTGTATTCTAACATATTCGATTTAAATATCACAAATTACATCCGGCCACATGCTCCCACAGCAGGGATTTAAATCCGTATGATAAAGCTTAATGCACCAACTTAGTTGAGGGAAGAAATTTTTAGTAAACAAAAAGACATAATCGGGTTATGGTGTTTTGCCATTCTATGGTATGCAATCGTTCAAATTATATCCTTGAGTTTCAAATATTCCATCACATCACAAACATGCCTATTTGTGATACACTGTAGACTTTCCTAACTTCTTAAACACATTGTAGTATTTAATAACAACCTGATATCAGTACATCCAAGTTCGTGTGTGTGAAATGCTTGGAACATCTGGGCATACAAGTGATTTTTTTACATCCTAGCTGACGCGGAATCACACGATAACAGAACAGCTAAAGAAACTACAATGAAATCCATGACTTTGGATTAAATTGTACAGCTACTCAGTTACATTCGAAATTTAGATTAAAAATGCAGCAGTGTTTCGATCTACCGCAGATGACCCCGAGAAGCGGAACTTGTTTATTTAGACAGAAAATGTGCATGGCCACCCAGAACTGTTTGCATTGGATCCATTGCCTCTGTTTTTTTCCCATCCAAACTCAGATGTTAAAAAATGCTCATGTGGTCATAGTGTGAGGGTTACTGTAGTAACCATCAAGTTGCATTAAATCAAGGTAGATTTTTAAGGAAGTGGTCAAACATTTATTACATTAAGGAACATTAATTCGAAGAAAATAATACATTGCTTAAATGGGGTGTTTGATGTGACTGCAAAACATAAACACTAAATGTAGGTAAACATTAAATCCGGGACTCTTAAATTGGTGTATCACTGTAAATGCAAAGCAAATTTGAAGAAAAATGTGTTTCCTTACCGTACCATACAGGTTGCATCCAGGCAAGCATCAGTACTGAATATCGAACAATTTTTCTGATTATCAAACTGCTCGGTGTTCAGACAAACATCGGTACAAAAACCGAACCTTTTTCAATTAACAAATGGTTCAGGTAAAAACTGAATGGATGGCGACCCTTTTATACTTGGAAATCTTTCTAGACCAATTCCTTACAAAATGGCATCAGATTCTACAAAAAATATGGATTCATGTAATTAGTTACTTACGCATATCAGAATAGAACCCAGATCTCAATGGGTCAACTGTTCTCAGTCTATCTAAGTATTCCATGATCTTTTGGTGATACAGTGACACCTTTGGTTCTGAATGTCTCTTTCTCAGTGCCCGCATCAACTGCACAGATGTTAAGAGAGTCCCTGATGGAGAAAGTCAATAAATTATTTCAAACAGAATTGCTAAGCAATGTAGAGAATTAATGATTCAGATATTTAAAAAGATATGAACATAATTACTTTTATGTATTCTAAAGCTCATATAGAGAATTTTAATATCAAATGATTAATCTAACCACAAATGGCTGAAAGAAAAGTGCTACAAACACATACATAAAAAACAATGAATTTAGAAATAACATACCAGCAATGCATCACTCAAGGAGAGGATTTTGGAGATGAGGCCTCCAAGAATCTGATGAACTTCATTTTGTAAAATATTTTAAGAAAAGTTGCATTGAATTCTGAATTAATCTACTTGCAAATATACAGAGAGGCATAACCGATGTTTTGATGATGATGTTTGTGTATTTCATGAAAATATAATACTACTTCTGTGACAAATAAGCCTCCCCAAAAAAATCATCATGAAAATAAATTTAACTTATGCAACTAATAAGCCTCCCCGAAAAATTCATCAATTCCAATGCATAAAATATTACTTCACTGATAGACTGGTTGTGAGATGAAATAACTTTTGATCCCTGAAGATGGCGACAGAGCTAGTCGCCGAAACGTCGGAAGAAATCTCCGAGACAACCCGGTTGGAAACCCGAGAAAAATTCACCATGAAATAACTTTTATTCGATCCTATGATCTTAATTGCCGTATTTACTTGAATCCAAGATGATGTTTCTTTCCAAGTTTCAGCCTTTGAAAATTGTTAAATTCGAGTATGAAGTAAAATTATGTGTTTAGTTGATGCTTTTGCGATGACCTGAACATTAGAGAGAATACTTTTATGAACTATAGTTTTTGTTACATACTTAAGATCCAGATTTTGATGCTTTGCATTGTAATCAGCATTTTGTCACATTACATTTTGTATGGAATGCTAAAACAATCCACCATTCACAACAATTAATAGGATTACGGGTAGGTCCACAACAATATCAAAACAAGCAATACACAGTGTAACTCATAGAGATTCCCCCATTCAATAGTAACAACAATCACTTCACTAGTTGTGATTTTATATTAATTTCAAATAAGATACCCTTGGCTTTAAAATGGCCGATCATGTAGAGATAAGACAGAAAACTGTAAGGGAGAAAGAAGACAACAGGAGGAATGAGGCAAAGTTATGATGCAAATTTCAACCTGATAAATTATGCATAAAAAATTAATAATTTTGAGGTCATTAGGAAATTTGATGTCACAGAAGTACACATGCATTGATGGAGACCCATGAAACAAACTTGATAATGCTAAATCTAAGCAAAAATCACTCTGTGGCTCAAATGCTTTCATGGTGCGGAAAAATAAGCTGTTGAATTTGTGTGAACTTGGAGACAGAACGTAATGCCACTTTCAAGTGAGACTATCAAAAACTTGACCAAGGAAGCTGTAACTTTGCAGAATATCATTTTATGAAATTTAATTCTCAAAAATGCAATGTAATTTACTACCAAACCTGCTGATGATGACTCCTAAGATTCCAAACTACAGTTGTATAATTTTCTGTTCTTTTGTGGAATTTTTAACACTAAGTTACATAACATTTTTGAGAATTAAGTTTTTTATGAAACTATTAAAATAAAAACATTAGAAACTGCAAGATGGGCAAACATTCCTTGACAGGAATCCAAGACCAGGAATGGTTGCTGTGTACATATGATGCAACAAGATGGTTTGTAACTATGCTGAAGAACTTAACTGTGCAAAAAGTTGACTTCAATGAAAAACATCTTGCCTATCAGAAGCACGTAAATGGACTTAGAAAAGCCAGCAATTTATTTCTGAGCAAAATAGGCAATGCTGACCAAACTCCAGGTTTGGCAAATGGGCTTGGGCACCATAAAGGGCCTGGGGCAGAAACCCTAGTATGAAAGACAAATATGGAGCTCAATATGCTCAAGGAAAAGGAATTCCTATAAATATTGTGGATCTTCTGAATAACACAATAACTTAGGTCATAAAAATATTTTTCTTAAATCTGGGGGGTTGTCTTAAACTCCAGGCTATCATTGATTTTGGTAAATCCAGTATTAGATTCTGATACATCTTGGATTTGGGTAAATACAGTAAACTGTATTTACTCGAATCCAAGATGTATCAGAATCTAAGATGACCGACCCTTTTAGAAGAATATCAAAACAGTAAAAAGATTTTATGATCTAATTTCTCACTGAATGTATTTGGTGTATATTTCAAACACAGAATTCCATTTAGGTATACTAGTTCATTCATTAATTGAAATGGTTTGTTTCGAACATTTTGAGGAAAAAACAATTTTTAACGTATTATTAAAAATGAATACTGTATTAATTGAAATCCAGATCAAAAGTTTGCAATGAAAAATTTCAGTAGATACAAATATTTTCTCTTATATTTCATTTAATTAAAAACCATCAATTAAATGTATAATCATACTTCCCTCGGTTCTACGACAACTCGTCGTGGTCAGTTCATCACGTGTCAATTTGTCGCATGTCAATATATCACACGACAAACTCATTGCACATCAATTCATCTCTTGACAAACTCACCGCGAGACAAATTGGAAGGCAAGACGCCATGACTAGCATACACCAGGAAGAGACTTTTCCACAGCAAAATTTCATTTTATATTTTGATAATACCAGACTGAATCGCAATTCTCTTTGCGAATTACTCAAGACACACTGGTTGGTGTAAGGCAGGGGGTGACTCCAAAGCCAACAAGTGTATCCCCCTGCCCTGTACTCTAGTCATGGTGTCTCGTCTTCCAATTTGTCTCGAAATGTAATTGTCTCTCGATGAATTTGTTGAGTGATGAATTGACCCGTGATGATTTTGTTGTGCAGTGCGATGAATTGATGCACGATGAATTTACCGTGATGTATTGAGGGTATACCACTTTGTACTCTAATTTAAGACAACCCCCGATTTTCGCAATTTGAAATTTAGAAAAAAACCTTGTCTTGGATTTGGGTAATATGGTATTTTAAAAAAGTAAAACCCTAAATAGATAGATTTACTTTTTCACTCAAATAACACATGATAGAAAAAGACCAATATAACAGACAAAATTTGAAATAACTTACATCTGCTCTCAGGCTCCAGTTCCAGGAGTTGAGAACATAGTTCAAGCTGCTCCTCCAGAAGAGACGTAACTAGGCCCCTCCCAAGATTCCCTCCAGCGCCACCCCAATCCAAATCCACCTCTTTAATCCCCACCCACTCATCCAAGCCGTTCTGCTCCCTTCCACATGCCCGCTCTAGAAACAGCACATCAACATCTTCTCCCCCTTTCACCAGGGAAATCAATGGCCTCCCAAACTCCTTCCCTTCAACCTCTGCTATTTTCTCAAGGGAAAAAACCTCTTCCTCATCTCCTGTATCGGGTATGAATTTCTGACTTCCAGTTAAAGATAATATATTGTTCCAAAGATATTGTCTTGAAAAAATCACTACCAAGCAGAAATATATGAATAGTATATTATTGTTAACATGCTAACAGTTTTCATAATAAACTCATCTTTATTGAGGCATAAATACAGGGTGATGTTTTTAATCCCAAACCATGAAAAATAGCAATATCTCAAGATATAAAACAGATAGAAACTTGAAAAATTTTCTAATAAAATTTTGATGATACTCAAAAATGTTTATTTAAAATATCTACAATAAAGTGCTGAGCGTGACCACTACCATATTGGATACATGCTCTCCACGGCATGTTTTCCGACCAGGACTCCACTTGAGGTGTCTCAATGACATCTCTGATTCTTGCCTTTAGTTCATCAAGAGCATGGAGATTCGCCGCCACAACAGTCCCCCTCTGCCTTCCTTTCCCCTCACACCCCCTCTTCCTCACCCTCATCTATCCATTGCTTCCTTCTTCCCCTCTGCCTTAACCCATCAACACCATCCAACGTGTCATGATGTCGAGAGAAAACTTCACATGCAGTCTGACGTGTTAGTACGTCGGGCGTCATTGCTAGTTTTATTTAATTTTTGCCACGCTGGAAATTATTCGATCTTAAAAACCTTGGCATATTTTAAAAGAGGAAGTTTTGGCTATCATAATTATATTTTATTCATCAATTTTTATTGTACAGGCAATGCTCGATTAACATCATAGATACGTTCTGAGGATTATGGCGTAAATCAACATTGGTGTAAATCGACAGTTATTTTCCGGCAGTATTTGATCATGTACTATGGCAGCTTCTACCATAAGGGATAGTGAGATTCATTCCTACCAAAACATTTTAAACCTCAGTAACATCTTTCTTTATGGTGATGTAAATTCAGCAATTAATTTATTCCTTTATTTAATAATATTCCTTGAATATTATCAATGCAAATAACACGTTATAAATTCATCATGCAAGCGATATTGTAAAACTTTTCTATACGTTGATTGTCCTGTGAAAAAATTCGAAATAGTAATCTAGGGGGTCCAAAATTACGCTCACGTGCATACACAAAATTATGACAAAATGTCCCCACCAGTTAAAAGGCATACAGGCTGGTGCTAATCATATAAATTAAGGGAGTGCCGTTCCCAAACTTACAGTCACAAATTGTTCTTATTGTAGAATCACTAAGTCCCAATTCTTTCTGAATGTCAATGTTTCTCTCACCACGTTCAAACCTTTTAAGAACCTCTATTTTAATTTCTAAGGAAAGACTTTCTAACTTTTTTCACACCCTTCCTTTCCATGTTAGAATCACTGCTAACTCTTTTGAAGCTCATTTTAACACAAGGGGATATATTAAAGAATATTAAGAATTAAAATCACAGAGGTAAACGACAGATGAATGGAAAACATTAGCACTACGAAAGACGACAGCTAAACTGCCAACTGTATACGTATGCCTACGAACGTATACTTTTGTGGTGAAAGAAAATGAATGTGAGACTTCACAATGTAACAGTATGTATAGTATACATTGTATACTTCCTGGGTGAGCGATAGGATGTGCGTTAGACTTCACAATGTAACATTCAAAGGTAGAGGAGGGGTAGAAACGAGCAAGATGGCGCAAATAGGATTGGAATAAATCGAGCGTTGCCTGTATTTCTTATTTTTTATAAAGAGTTGAAATTTTGTGAATACATTTTTTGTAGCCATTTCAAGGAGAAGTTATGGAGTATAATCCACGTAAAGTCTTGACCAGGAGAGTTAATTTCCAAATTATATTCAAATGACATATCAGATGTGCCTAGTGACAATGAAGAAGATACAGAAAGCTTCAGAAGTTGGAAAAATAGTGTATGTGAAGAGAGGAGCAATAGTGGAGAAGATATAATATCAACTAAACGTAAGGTTGCAAGGTTAGTTTGTAGTAGTTCAGAGCATGAATCTGATAATGACCTTGAAGTTAGTGATGAAAATGATGAGTTTCGTGGCTCTATGTGGGTGGAAAAGGACAAAGAGCCTTATTTAGAACCTTTTGAAGGTAGTCATGGCATGAAAACATTTCCAAGCAACACTGAGAGCATGGTAGAAGTTGTTGGACTTTTTATGATGAATGATTTTTTTCTGAGTTGGCTGAACAATCTAATTTGTATCATAACCATAAAAAGACAAATACAGAACATCACCAAAATCCTTAAAATTTTCCAATATAACTTGTGACACAATGAAAAAATTTCTGGGCATTATCATTGTAATGGGCAGAACAAAAACGGATTACCTGAAAGATTACTGTTCGACAGATCCTCTGGAAGAAGCGTCTATCTTTGAGAAAGTCATGAGTAGAAATAGATTTTTGCAGGTATGGTGTGCATGGCATTTCAATAACAAAATGATTCCCCAGGTAGGCTCTATAAAATAGAATCTGTTCTGCGTTACCTATTGGATAAGTTCTACAGTGTATATAAATCAAAACAAGAGCTTTCTCTAGATGAAGCAGTGATACCATGGAGAGAACAGTTTCACTTTCGAACCTATAATCCTGGAAAGCTGACTAAGTAGGGTTTGTTGGTGAGGATGGTATGTGAAAGCAAATCGGGTTACATCAGTAATTTGGAAATATATATATACCAGTGAAGGGAAGAAACTCGATCAAACGATTCTTTCCGTTTTGACCCCTAATCTTGATAAGTGGCATCATGTGTATGAAGACAACTATTACAACAATGTAACTATTTCAGATGGACTTCTCCTAAGAAAGGTGTGACTGTGTGGAACAATACAGTCTAATAGAGGTCTCCCACAATGCCTGAAAGCAAAGTTGAAATCCCTGAAAAAGGATACAACATATTGCCGGAAAGATGACGTGGGAGGTGCAAATGATCTCAACCATTCATGATTCTTCCATGGTTCGTTCAGGGAAAAAAACTAAGCAAGATGATGATATTCTAAAACTGAATTGCATTGTTCGATATAATAAATTCATGAAAGGAGTGGATCGAGCTGATCAGTACCTATCATATTGTGGTATTATGTGGAAGACTAATAAATGGACTAAAATGGTGGTGCTTTTTCTCTTAAACTGTGGTTTATTTAATGCTTTTAGAGTGTACAAAATCCTGAATCCTCATAAAAAATTGAAGTACAAGCTCTTTCTAAAAGAAGTCGCTAGGGAGTGGATCAGTGTTCGAGTTCACAACAAGGGACCAACATATGAAAATGACTCGGAACATATCTTGACCATGAGTGCCCAAAGTAAGGATCCACCAGGAAAATTATCTGGGAACACGTAGGTACATATGTTACAGGCAATTGTAGGAACTGGGAAAAGGAAATACCCTGCAAGGCCATGTTGAGTGCGTGCAAGACAAAACAAGAAGTGAAACCAGATGTCTGCAAGTTCTGCCAAATACCCCTTCACAAGAGTACCTGCTTCCAGAGGTATCACACGTTGAAAACATACTAGACCATGATGAGAGCATCATCTGAAAACTTCAGCAGAATCGGACAAATGTAAGTAAAATTATCATATTTTAACTATATACCTACAATTTCAGTAGCTGACTGAAAATGTCTGTAAACTGGGTTAGGTTGAGAAAAATATATCCGGTTCACAATGTGTTAAATGGGGATAGTCTAAAATTGAAAGATTAAATGGCAGTTTATTAATATCAAATTATTATTAATTGAAACAAATTAATAGATTAGATTAACAGATTAATTGAAAGGTAAGCTTCCTGTCAAGTTACAGGTTTTTTATATGGAATAAACAAGTATGGAAAGGTGTACTCCATGTCAGAGTACACAGTTTCCAGATGTGTTCTTTGAGATCAACAAATTTTAGTAAAATTCCAAAATACCAAATTTCATTGAAGTATCTTCAGCAGTTCCCGAGTTTAAACATGCAGATGGATGAACAGAAATGACCTCCCTTATATGCGTTCACTTCGTGCAAAGAATGCATAAAAAATGGAAATTTCAGATAAACATTGTAGATTCCAGTTGGCAAATCTGAAAAAGAAAAATGAGCCATGAACACTTTAAAACCGAAGCGTATAGAAATCCATGTTCACGTAATGACGCCACCGCAACTTTCACAATGTACGTAACAGATGACTTAAGAACTAAAGGTGGATTGAAAAAACATGGCATGACAAAATATTAATTATTTGAGTTCATTTAATGTAATAATGCTGGTATGTGTTGTGTCGTTGATGGATAGTGTGAATTATTACATTACAACTCCACAAAATAATATATTGTTGCGTCAAATAATGTAAACGCACCTTAAATCGAGGCGATGTCTGTCTAGGGATGAGAATTTTGTCCCTTAAATGCAGGCAATTCACAAAATCGAGAAACACTAAATCGGGTAATTTAATACCTTATTTATATGGAGCTTTGGTCGGGGCCACAAAAAAAACAACCTTAAATGTGGGAAAACCTCAAATTGGGATTCCACTGTATTTGGGACCATATTGTTTCCAAGACATTATAGACACCTCGATCTCCAGATTGGACATATACCGATTATTACGTTTGGTGATACATTAAAAAAGTAAACAATACAAATTCCCATATTCTTGATGAACTAATGGCAAGGATCAGGATGTCACTGAGAATATCTTTCAAGAAATGCCGCAACCTGTGTCAGAAAACATGCTGTAGAGAACGCGTTTATGTATCCAGCATAGTGATGGTCACTTTCAGCATTTTATTCTAGATTGTTTTAATTAAACATTTTTTATTATTATCAAACTTTAATGAGAACAATTTTCATGTTTCTATCTGATTTACATCTTAAGTTATACTAATTTTCCATAGTTCATGAATAAAAAAATCACCCTGTACTAAAAAGATAACAAATATAATCAAGCAAAGAGAAAATAGCCAAGCATATATGTAATCAGAAAAGTATCTAATAAGGACAAATCACCAGCTACTATTAAAATAGAAGGTGGAAAACTGATATATGCCACGAGCTACATGTTAACCCTCGCAGTGGCATGTGATGCTATATCATTGTTTGCTGCCCAAGTGAGAAGCTCCAACAACAATATATCACTGCCAAGACAAAGTATGCATAAATTCATAATAGTTGCACTTAAAAATGAGTGATAGCATCACACGAAAGAGAAGATTACATAGTTTACATATCTGCCATTTTTTTGTTTCATGCAGATTTTTAGTAATGATTTTTGTTAAAATTAGGGACATTTGAAGCACTAGCATTTCAAGATGGCTTCCTCTTCTAAAGATGCATTTGTGACTGGAGTCATTGATGATTAATTCATTGATTATATAAACACTTTTGGCGACAATGACGACTATTTGGAAAATGAAGATGACGTCGATCCTTCTGATGGTGTCAGTAGCAGAGAAATGTTTTCATCAGATTCTGACTCTAGTGAAATATTTGTTTGTAAAAAGAAATCAGTTGTTATGGATTTCAACAATGGTAGCAGCAGCGATGAATTTTTTTCTAATAATGACCAAGTAAATTTTCTACCAGAATATGCTGAAATTGCTGGAAATTGTGATACATCCCATACTCCAAATTTCAATTACAGGCAAGGTCCGCTGATTGAACATCCGGAATATCAAACATTCAAACATGTGGTCAAATATGCTTGCTTGGGTTGGACTCGGAATTGCGCAGCATTGCCCAGTCAGTTCCAGCTAGCTGCCATTGTGTTTGCATTTAGATATTTGATGTTTTTTGGACATTTTTGGCCCCAAATTGCGATTGAAATCGCTGATAAGAAGGAAAATAATTCTAAGGATGCACGAGAATCAAGTGATAAAAGTGCAAAAAGATGCAGGCTTTCATTTCATGAGAAATTTAATGTTTTAAAGCAGTATGAGAAAGGTGAGTTGTTGGCCAAAACTGGAGGTTCGTTGGACCTTAATCGGTCAATCATTGGTACCATAATAAAAGACAAGAAGAGAATTATGGAGCATGTAAATAGTGGGGGTGATTTAAATAAAATGTTGTCTTGCACTAGAGCTAAGCTGAATATTATGGAGGAAATAGAACACAACTTAAACTGTGGATTGATGATCAAGTGGAAAAGTGTGTTCCTCTAAGTTTATCTGTATATTCAGGCAAAAGCTAGAGCCTTGTATAGTGAATTAAAAAATCAAATGGATGAAAATTCAAGCAAAGTGGAACCTTTTGAAGCTAGTTGGATGTGATTCAGAAGGTTCAAAATGCGTTCAAAGCTCCATAATATTAAAGTGATTGGTGAAGCTGCCAGTGCAGATGTTGAGGTAGCAGATGATTTTCCAAAAGACGATGAAACGGCTGTTTTTGAAAAAAATGTCTTCTCAAACCTACACTGCAGTGGAAGAAAAGAGCATGCCCGGACTTAAAGCTGCAAAGGACAGCCTAAGTTTACTTTTAGGGGGCAACGCAGCTGGAGATTTTAAATTGGAACCCTTGCTTAATATGCATTGTTCTTTTATAAAACCTATCAGTATTACCTGAGTAGTCGAACAACTAGTTTGCAACTTTTTAGCTATTTTTCTTGAAGAGTAAAACAGACGCAAAGCTGTGTGCATCACTTCTACTGTGTTATATATGCATCACAATTTGTCTGTAAAAGTTTAAATACTTCAATAACGTTAATTTTTGAGCATTATTTCATCCATTGTTGTTTATCTTAAATGGCGCTTATTTTAATATTTCACAGTAATAAATTTTTATTATTATTAATGTCCTATTTTCCTAAATATATCATGAAAATTTAGCTTGTATATAATGTAGAAAATACAAACAATAATTTTAACAATGAGAATTATAAATCATTAAATACATTAAAATACTGAATAAACAAATAATAGAATGAATTTATTGTTGTTATTACTATTTACAGCAGTGTTTTCCACATGATGCAATGGCACATTCAGCACCCAGTTACTTGAAATTTTCAGGCATGCCCAGTTAAGGGTTCAAGACATTCCTAAGTAGAACACATTCGCTCAGGAACGTAAACAATGCCCAATACATTATTTTCAATGGGAAGAACATTTTTGATTTATGTGTTTTGCTTTACGCAATAATTTCCAGGAATGCATCTCTTGCGTAAATCAAGGGATACATGTAATGCGTATAACTGGGTTACATATAACCCAGATCCTACTGTACATTCACGATCGTCCTGAAATGTTTTGGCACCGGGTGGTGCGCTATCACTGGACTGATACTGCCTTTGGTGAGATTTTCTGGCGAATGCCAAATTACTCGCCACTTTCACCAAATCGGCCAGGACCACCGGACAATGTTGGAAGCCAGATAATCAATCCCCTGAACACGTTTTGACCATTTTCTCGATGATGTCTGTGTATGTCATAGCTTTTTTTGGGTACCCTAACTCAAAAATTATTAATCAGGTCCACGCGAAATTTTATATTTATTATTTTCATGAAAGTCACAAGAACTGATTAGTTTTTGGTAAACATCGGTCAACCGAAAGTGGTTGTTTACTCTTGTCACTTAAATGTTATTTTGAGATATTTGCTTTAATATTTGATAAATGTAAAAATGTATCAGAATAGAAGTTGTAGGAAATTTAATTTCACGAAACTGATCCAAAATACACAAAGTGACCTTCAACACTCGATTGTCACGTGTTGAGCCCTCCAATACCTTCTACTCCCCTCTTCTCTGTTTTACAAATCCCCTTGGCAGACAGCTGCAGAGTGACAAAGTTCCTGATGAGTCAGACGATCGCGCATTCTAAGAAATTAATATTTGCTGACAGCGTAATTTTTCAAACTTTTGGATGCGGTTTGCAGCATTTTGTAGAAAAATGATTCAGCTATCAAAAACTAAAATAAAAAAAAATCGTGAATTTTGAAGGTTTAACTCATATATACCCCATTGAGTGAGTTGGTTGATTTTTCACATAGCTTTATAAAGAACCATGTCTATCACTAATCCCGCCGATTGTGAAATGCTTTCGGTGATTAGATTTTTGAACGCGAAAAAAATTCGCCCTGCCGAAATCCATCGCCAACTTGTGGAAGTGTATGGGGAAGGTTTAATGAACGAAGGGAATGTGCGAAAGTGGTGTCGTCTGTTTAATGGTGGAAGGACAAATGTGCACGATGACGCACGATTTGGATGCCTGTCTGTCATGAGTGAGGACTTGAAAAACAAGGTCGATGTGCACGTTCGTGAAAGCAGGCGCTTCACTATTGATGAGCTTCATGAGGCTTTTCCAAATGTTTCGCGATCTGTCCTCTATAAGATTGACACAGTTCACCTCCAATATGGAAAGATTTGTGCCAGGTGGGTTCCAAGAATGCTCACAGACGCACACAAGCAGAAACGGAGCTCTGTTGTTTTTGGAACGCTACCACAGAGATGGTGATGAATTCTTGGACCATATCGTGACGGGAGATGAGACTTGGGTCACACACTACATGCCAGAGAGTAAGTGGCAGTCTCTTGAATGGCATCACCCCCACACTCCGACAAAACCACGAAAATTCAAGCAGACACCTTCAACTCGGAAAATCATGGCCACCGTTTTTTGGGACAGGAAAGGCATTCTTTTGGTTGACTTCTCGCAGAGAAATCATCAATGCAAACGCATATTGTGAAACATTGACAAGGCTACGGCATGCTATCCAAAACTGCTGGCACAGCTTACTCACTAGGGGAGTGTGTCTGCTTCATGACAACGCGCGGCCACAAAAAACGCAAGCGCTCTTGGAGAAATTTGATTGGGAAATCCTCGACCATCCTCCCTACAGTCCTGACCTGGCACCTTCGGACTTCCATCTTTTCACAAAACTGAAGGAGTTTTTGGGCGGACGGATGGAAACTGATGAAGAAGTGAAAGAAACAGTTGTGAGTTGGATGGATGGACTGGCGGCCGACTTCTATGATGAGGGGATCATCAAGCTCATGCCACATCTGAACAAATGCCTGAATCTCTATGGGGACTATGTAGAAAAATAAAGAAATGTTGTACGTAGTAGTAGCAATAAAATTATTCGGATATATAAAGTTTTTATTTTTTATGACAAAACGGTTCTTACTTTAAAAATGACCCTCGTATTTCTGTTCTTTGTAAAGTCTAAAATTTTCTTGCAGTTTCTTAAAATATTTATTTTTATGTAACCTATTTGGAATTTTTAGAAATAGTATTTCAGATATGGAGCAAGTCATGTGGTGGCCACATCAGATTTTTTACTGAAATGATGAATTTTAATTTGTGTAATTTTAAAATGAAAAACAAAATTTTTTTAATTAAAAAGCTCTACAATTAACTGAACACAATTAATATTTGTAATATTCTGCAATTACTGAAAAATCACAAAAAATATGAATGAATGAATTATATGTGGTTTTTCTTAGAACGGGATGCAAAATTGCAAAAATAGCAGCGGCACTTCTGGATAAACCCATCAAAATAGCCATGAAACTAAAAAGGTTAAACTACAAAAGCCGACAGAAAGGAGAATCTAGCCCAGTTCTTCCACTTTCCAAGTAGATGTTCTATCATTCGTATGCTACCAAGTACAAGTTCCCCTCTCTCAGAATTGGAATTTTCTTAACGATAGATGAGTGTTATTGCAGTATTTACATGTATGAGAAAATAAGATCTGCAATTTTGCATGTTTATTCATATATGCAAAAAGAACTTTAAGTGAATAAATACAGACATCCCTCGCAAAATGATGTTTTGCAGTTAGGACGCCATAACATTGTGACCCTTTCTCGCACTTAGGACATGTCTACTTCATGGTTACGATGTTGGAGAAAAACTTGGAACTTATCATTCCCGATAAAAACCCAACCCTCCCCCAGAGGGCAATTCTAAACATAGCAGTAAAAAACCCAGGGGGATTTCTCCCATTCTTCCTCTTTCAAAGGATGCTTACATACTGACACTTGAAAAACATAAATGTTAGGGAAAAAATGCAAACACTTCAAGTGCTCAGTGATGCATGGAGACCACAGCTTGAAATTGGAGCGCAAGGCCTAGGAAGGTAAAGCAACCACCACTCGTCATAAGAGGTGATTGGTTTAAAAAAAGATTTGGGATGATTTTGTTCGTATTTCGACTTATCTTTCATAGGATGTGTGCCTTAGTTTATCGCTTTCCACCATTTGTAGCGCAAATTCTGAATGTCTGTTATATATTTTTGCCCTGGAATGATTTCATCATGTCTCAGAAAAGATTGAGTGATTGTACAAGTGCTTCATCTAAAAAAAACATGAACAAGTGACATTGAAGAAGAAGCTGGATATTTGAAGAGATATAATGAGGGTGAACGTGCTATTGATTTTTCTAATAAGTTGGATCTGTCATGTTTGACAGTAAGGTCCATAATTCAGCACAGTGATAAAATAAGAGAGTTTGGTAAAGTAGCAACTCCTTTGGATGCCAAGTGCTTGTTTAAGAATAACAGGAGCTCCATTACGGTAGACATGGAACAAATGTTATCTGTATGGATTTAGCACCAAACTCAAAATCGGATGCCTCTTAGCACCCAGCTTATTCAAGAAAAAGCCAGGACAATTTATGAAGATCTTAAGAAAGACTATGATGCAAGTACCCATACTGAATCATTTAAAGCTAGTTCTGGGTAGTTTGAAAGGTTCAAGCGGCATGCCAATTTGCATAATGTAGCAGTTAGTGGTGAAGTTGTGAGTGCTGATGAAAAGGCAGCCCGTGAATATTAAGTTCAATAGAGCACAGTTATTAAGGAGGGTGGTTACACTCCTCAACAAGTATTTAACATTGATGAGAAGGCCTTGTTTTGGAAGCAGATGCCTTCCAGAACATTAATTTCCAGAGAAGAAAAAGACCTGCCAGGATACAAAGCAACTAAGGATAGACTGACCTTGCTGTTGGGAGGAAATGCGGCAGGTGACTTTAAAATGACCCCTATGCTTGTTTACCATTCTAAATCCCCCAGAGCTTTAAAAGGAACTTCAATTAGAAATTTCCCAATCACCTGGATGGCCAACAAGAAAGTCACCCAAACAGGTTTGACGAGTGGTTCAACAATCATTTTTGCCCAGCAGTAACTAATTATTGTGCTTCTAACAATCTGGTCAATAGAGTATTGCTAATTTTGAATAATGCTTCAGGTCACCCTCTCACTCATGCTGATCAGAAAGACAACATGAGTTTTATTTCTGCCACCAAATACAATGTTTGCTACAGCCCATGGACCAAGGGGTGATTGCTTCCTTCAAAGCCTACTACCATAGAAGGACTTTTGCCAAGGCAATCAGGGCAAGAGAAGGTGTGGGTGCTCCATCACTTAGGGAGTTCTGGAGGGAATACAACATAAAAAAGGCAATTGATACCATTGCAGCAGCTTGGAGTGAGGTCAAATCTAGCAACATGAATGGTATGTGGAGGAAGTTATGACCCAAGTGTATGAATGATATCAAGGACTTAGAAGAACCAGTTGAACAAATCTCAAAGGAAATTGTAAAAATGGGTTAAAAAATTGGCCTTAATGATTTAGAGGTTGATGATGTTCAAGAGCTCTTTGCATCCCACACTGAAGACCTCTCCAGTCAAGACCTGAAGGATATGGAAGATCAAAGAACTCTCTCTGAGGAGGGTGATGGTCAAGAAAATGAGGAATCTACTCACGTTCTTACTACCAAACACATTAGTGATGCCCTGCAACAGATTGAGAAAGGACTAGCTGTATTGGATGAAAATGATCCTAACAGAGAACACAGCTCATCAGTAAATACAATTGTTAATGATGCTATCAATTGCTACAGAGAGCTCTACAAGGAGAAGAAAAAAAGCAACAATGCAGTTGTCCTTAGACCAATTCTTTAAATGTTCACCGGGGAATTCCGTCAGCGAGTCTCAACCAGGCCCTTCAAGCAGAGAATAAAATTGTGTCCAGCTCAACTCTTCAACAGGATTTACAAGTCCAAATTCTCAAGCTGATTAGGTCAGTTCAATGTTTATTTTCTTATTTTAATTCCTTTACTAATTTTAATATTTTTACAATAAATGAAAACCTGAATTGGGCGTTACATATTAGAACCATTTTCATAACAGAAGTTTTCATTTACTGAGACCAGTCGCGGGAGTTAAGGTACGTTATAGTAATGTGTATTTGATGATTTTCATTTATTAACACCATAAAACACGTTTTAAAATTTATATGCACAGTAATTTTTTTGCCATTAATTCATCTATTCTTATGGAAAATTCATTTTCATTTGTCGTGTGTTTAAATAACGGGGTATTTTTCAGTAACGCATCAACAGCATTAAACGTAGGATTCCTGTACTGTACATCTACTGCATGTACTACTACTACAGTAAAACCTCTATATAGTGAAATTGAAGGGAGCAGATTTTCGCTATTTTGATATATAGAGGTTCACTATAAAGAGGTTAACGACAAATTTAGGAATAAAAAATGAGAAAACAAGTTAGTTCACAAACAATGAAAAAGAAATCATATATATTGTTATTACATCCAATTTAATTATAAATAAATAAAAAATATTATATACAAAATTCAACATAATAAATTGAAAAAACAAAATAATAGCAACTTAAGAAATCTAAGATCTTGTCAAAATTATTTACTTATAATACATTTATGTTGTCAATAGATATTCCAAATACAAAGATTTTCATTATTTTTTATTAAAATAGTTAACAATTAATTTTTGCCTTTTTTGTTACTGAAATTCTTGTGTAACAACATTTTCTATTTGGCTTAAAAGAAGAAGATGCCTGGATTCATAGTCATCCATATTGCTTAGTAATCTCTCTAACACATTTAAAGCATTTTGGATCTTAGATTTTTTTATGGTTGTCTCTCAACCTCTTCCTCGTCATCTGCTACCTCATCTTCAATTTCTTTATCAGTGTTTTCTCCATTAACAATTTCCTTTACCTCATAAGTTCCTGTAGTAGCACAAGTAATCAGGGCTACATCAGCTGTAACAAACTCTTCAAATGATGCTTGTACTTCCAAGGTTTCTTTTATTTGAGCCCATTCTGGAGGCTCATCACACATACTGTTATCCTCATCTGCATCATTATGCACTTCCTTAACAAAGCCTACCTTTTAAAAACATTTTGAAATAGTTGTTTCATTAATTTTGTTCCAACATAAACAGAGTCTATGCATAGCCTGCTAAAGGTTCCATTTTATCTTTGGCAAATCAAAATTCCCTTCAATAAATACTGCACCAGATTTATAGCTTCTTTTAATTACAGAAATTATTCCTTGGTCCAAAGGTTGCAGTTTATTTGTGCAATTAGGGGGAAACAACACAATTTTTATATTTCTAAGTGTTATTCCTGCATAGTTATGTGCAGTACACCTATTAGGGAACAAAATAATATTCCTATTCCTTATACCATCTTTGAATCAAGCATGACCAGCCATTCTCTAAAAATGGATGTTGTCATCCATGAATTTTTTGAATGCCTGTACATGCAAGGGAGTTTCTTAATATTTTTAAAGCACCTTGGCTTCTTATATTTACCAATAATTAGTGGCTCTAGTTTTTCACTGCCATCTGCGTTGCAAAAAAAGAGAATTGTGAACCTTTCTTTGCTTTTTCTTCCACCATGGCAAGAATCTCTTTTCACTGCAAGAGTCTTATCTGGTAGTGAATTAAAAAAAATCCGGACTGTTCAGCATTGAATATGTCATTTGTGTCATACCCACTTAAAAATGCTTATAGTGTTCCTTGCCACTCATCTAGAACACAAGGACTTACTGATGCTTCTTTCCCTGATATCTTTAATGTTGCCAAGTTCCAACATGTCTTGAACTTTTGCAACCAGCCATTAGAAGCATGAAAGTCTTGCATTCCCATTTTAGTTGATATCTCTGTAGCATTTTGCTGTAAAATCGGCCCTGAAACTGTAAGATTTTTGGCTCTGGCCTCCATCAATCAATATACATACCTATCTAGTTCTTCATTTTTGTCAGTGCGAAATTGTTTCCCATTTGGACAAAGCTGTGCAGCAGCTTCTATGTCTCTGCATTTATTCAAAATGGATGTTAGCGTTGAAGGTGATATTCCAAATGTCCTGGCAACATCTTTCTTTTTCCATCATCAATAGCCTTAAAAATATTTAGTTTGGTATCTGTTGATAACATCTGTCTTTTCTTCGGCACATTCATGTCTTTTAAGAGTGTGTAAATTAAAAATGTTACATTTATTATAATTTACTGACTTTACATATTAACATAAAAATAAATGGTGCAAAAGATCTTGCGTGCACTTTCTCATATGAATAAGTCACAAATTGCTGTATTTTCGCATCGATAACACACACAATTTAATATGTTTAACGCTGATTAAAACAGTTGAAATCTTGAAACTGGAATCAAAGACTGCCAAAATAATAAACTTTCTTTGCCCAACTTCCGATTTCTGAAAATACATCAAATCTGTACATAAATCACTGATAAACTTAAAAATTATATGTTGTTAGCACCCTGTGGAAAAATGCAATTGAAACGAGCTGAAACTTGGATCACCTCGTACAATCCGTACTTCAAATGGAAATAATGAGTGCCCAATGTTTTCAATTGCGTTTTCCTTTGCATATGGACTTCACACATACTGAACTATTTTACGTGTAACTAGCAACAATTTGTAACAACCCGTCCCAACTCTTGGAGCCTTTGTCCAAAATTCGCTGCCCCAGAGACTGAAAATTGATGCTTCGTATGCCAGGAGAAAACTGCCTACGTCATACATGAATAATTTTTTAAACGCATGCCTAAATGTATCAATATCGGAAAATATTTTTCACTATACAAAGGAAATGTTACTGTCAGTTCGTATCAATGAACAATAAGACACCTTGATAACAAAATAATTGTAATTATTTAATTTAACTTAAATAACATTTATCAGATATTCTAATCTTGAAAAGATGATGATATTTATCAGGTTTGCTTTTTCTGCTGAACAGAAAAGTATGAATGATGGAAATAAGATGAGATAAAAAGCGAAGTAAAACATATCATTCTTAATACATTTATCATTGGCATATTATTTAACCATTATTCGAATGCAAAACAACCAACTGAGTAGCGATGAATATTTTGGAAGATTTTTCGAAGTTCAGCTTTCATCATTGGCAATGTATTTACCGTAAATACCCGCATATACTGCGCACCCTCGTATAACGCGCAGGGGGGTTTTCAGCCTTGTAATCTATGATTTTTCTATATACCTGCATATAGTGCGCACAGATTTTTTTTGGCGTTACCGTTCCAGAATAAAGTAGATGGTGTAACGTGTTCTAAAGCAATGATCGAATTATTGGTATTATGAATTGGTAACATAAGTGCGAAATGAAATTTTCGAATAACGTTCCAAAAGATCGTCAGCTAACTCAATCATTACATACTCTGTTTACTTACAAGGTGATATTAGGATATACACAATAAATCGAATTATATTAATTTTATAGTATGGCATATGACATTCTTTGAGCTAATAAAATGAAGGAATGACGATAATCCTATTTTTTACACACGTTTTTGTCACGCCTAAGGTGGACGGGTTCGCCCAACCTTCAGTTTTACCCTTATTAGAACACTCTGGACGATAGCAAACATGATAGCAAATAACCATAATTAACAACAGACTAAGAATCAAGAATAAATCACGTATCAACAGGCCGGGCGCCGGTGTAGGGTGACGTCATGCGTAAGATGCCGATTCCGATAACAACATCGAAGAAGAATGGTCCGGTGACGAAGTATTTCTTGGCTTTTAAAATGAATAAATACTGAATTCATTCTTTTCATATCTAATTAATGAATGTTTGTAAAATTAATTAATAAATTTTAACTATTATCTATCTTACTTTTCGTAAAAATCACCAATAAAATTATGAGGATACCCGGGCAGTAATTACTGTGCCGAAATTGTGGAAATATGGGGTCAAATGAAAATAGGAAGATTATGTACCCTCGTATAACATGCATCCTAATTTTTAACTCAAACTATTCGAAAAAAAAAGTGCGCATTATACATGGGTATTTACGGCATTATACTTTACGTTAATATACTATTTTAAGCATTTGTGAGCTTTTCAACATTCACTAAATGCTTTTTTACATGCTACGTGGGAAATACGTCAGGGTCAAAGACGAAACGAATTATGTAATACGACTTGAAAATAGTTAATGCCTATTTAAAACCAGTTAAGTTAAGTTAAGGTTAGTTTAAAGGATTAACGATTTGAAGCGGGTTCATTGGAGGCAAGATGAGACAAATTGATTCGACTTTAAATGAATTCAAACAATGGTCTATGATGAAAACATCATAATAATTAAACTTATGAGGTAAAACCAGTTAAATGTACAAGTTAGAGCAAGTTGAAAACATTTAATGGAAATTTTCCACAGGGTGTTGAAAATCTTGCGTCAGCCATTTTCATGGAATTACATTACTTCCAATTGGTTAAACGGAATAAGAGAAAGATTTCGTAAAAATAACATGAACAAAAATAATTATAATAAACTTAAGTAACAGTTTTACCAAAAATAAAAGTTATTAAGCAATACCAGTGTTGCCGAATTCTAAGAGTCATCAGTCTAAATTTTTCAAGGACATGTTCACTGAGATTATTCACCACATTTAATTTAAAATTAGTGAGCAACAGAATAGTAGCTTTACAGCCAATAAACTATGAAGTGAGCTTTACCTTTACTTCGAAGTTGTTTTCCGGAGATTCTTCACAATCGCGCACGGTCAAAACAAGCGCTTCAAACTAGTTATGCCAAAATGACGAAAATTAAATTAACACTAGAAAATTATAAAAAAGGGGAAAAAATAAGCCTGTTTGCTTCAAGAATAAACAAATCATAATATGCACAAATAAAAATGTTGCTATGAGAGGGAATTTTTAAAAAAATTTTGCAATAGGTTATTTCAAACTCGATTCAATATTTAAAAAATAAAAGTGGATGTTCTATAAATCAGCTTTTCTTGATAAATGCTGTTTCCAAAGCCTTCTACACTATTTCACCACTGAAATCGAATCACGTGTACCGTGTACGCGTACATTCAGACTGACGCGCTGACGCCAAGTGATGATGATTCATTGCAAACCATCAGTCATAGAAACACACTGATTGGTTAATTACCAAAGTTACTTTCACCTTGTCGATTGGCTAAATGATTATCGCCAAAAACATTTTTAAAACGTTATTTTTGCGGAATGAATAAAGGAAAAAAGATCGTGATTTCGAAATATGGAGGTTATTTTTCATTTCGGAGTAATATTTTTGTTACGATATATAGAGGAATACGAAATAAGGAGGTTACGAATTAGAGAGGTACATTTCCTATGATATTACATAGGATCTGTTCGGGACCAAAATATTACTACAATATATGGAGGTTTACGATATAAAGAGGTTCGATATGTAGAAGTTTCACTGTATTTCCTGAACTTTACCACATAGATTTTTCTTCTTGTTTGTGAATATACAGTCCAATAAAATTCAGCCAAATACCAGTTAATCCAATATAACATTGTTCATATGGGTTTGTAATATTCGCATGATGCTTTTTCATGGAACGAATTAACATCATTATGTGAAGGGTTGCTGTATCTTATTGAAGGCATTGCAGCCTACAAAAGATTGGGTATTTCCAGAATTTTTTCTGCAAACTGGGTATAAACTTTATGATCACATCTTTCCTAGAACTCAATACAGTAAAACCTCTCATTAACGAACATAAAGGGACCCAATTTTTCGTCTATTCGTTATTCGGAAATTCGTTGATCGGAGGTTATTGGGTGTTGCATAACTTCAGGGGCGCATTGTCTGTTAGATTATACGGGAGCAACGGGGTTATCCAAATGAAGGCATATGCGCAGATACAGCGTAACTCTACTAAAATATGCCCATTTTCAGGAAACGGTATCACATAAGTTGACGATATTCAAAATGCGCCCGCAATGTTTAATAACCAGCCATATTGATTTGAAGCTCCGACGACACAATGGGCCACTTTTATTCATCTCCTTTTGCAATCTTTGACAGTGGCAAGCACCATATAACTGAAATGCAGTCTTATTTTTTCTAGCATTGATTGGCAGGTTTTGCACCAAAACATCCTCCGCAATTTTTTATTATACGACTTTTTTCGAGGTTGCAATGCGTGAAACTCGCTGAGCCTATCCTAAAGCATCTGTCGAGCCGCTAAGTTTATAAAAAAATATTGACAGGAATGCCACTTCTTAACACCAATTAATAAACTACTATTTGACCACTATGGCGCAGGTTGCAAATATTTCAAAACGAAATTAATGAAAGCAGCATTTTCCTCATAAGAAAGCACTAACTGTCGTTGGCACTCCAAATCAAGACTCCAATCAATATTTTTCACTAACCTTCTTAACAACACTCCAGCTCCGTCTCTGACGAATATATTACCTATCACAAAAAAGTGTATAGGAACCACCTCACCACGATACATTGCTGCAATCTTTCGTTGAAATTCCCATTAAATCTATTAGGGGAAGAATTTAATCAGGAATGATTTCAAATACAACACTTTTTAAAAAGATTTAGTTAAAATACATCAACATTTTTAAAAAAATGATTCTATTTTTTTTGTTTCAAATTCTTTGTGAATTCTCGGGAAACGGCAGTCTCCACTTCCCTAAAAGCATGCATAGCGGCATCACTACAACTCTCGTATGAGATTGTCAATGGCGCGAGAATGCCGGAAACACAGGAAGTACGTCATCGTGCTAGAAAATGTGCTATGATTGGCTTGATGTAAGCTTAACACTAATTGGCGACTGTTTTTAATCGTTTTCCGTACGTAAAAAAATGTTTAGCGAGCAAAATTTCGTTCTAAAGAGGTAAATATAATCGGAAGTGACCACTTTCTCTTTCATTGTTCAGAAGTTTTCGTAGTACGGAAGTTCGTAGTAAAGAGGTTATAATTAGGGATTTTGTATACAAGTTTGGCGGGACTGCCGTCAATTGTTCGCTATCCAGAGGTCTTCGCTATAAAGGGGTTCGTAAGGTAGAGGTTTTACTGTATATAGAAGAAATGAAGAAAAGGGTAAATAATTTGCAATCTGTACAATTTCTGAAAAGAAGAATAAGCAGTATTAAAATCAATATGATGCAATGAAATGAACCATAAATCTAGCCATCAACTAAGAAAAGAAACTGTTTTAAGATCAAAGTAAAACAAAGATCAATTGTAATCATAACCAATAAAGGATACCCATATATGCGAGTGTTTCAATGATCCACTGCATTCCCAGTGACCTTGAACCACACGCTTGCCAATTCTTAGCTCAGCACACAGTCCACACTGCTCTTTGGACTCTCCTATCTTCTCGGCCACAGTGAGTGTTAGGGAGGCTGAAACAATGCAACCTGTGTTGCACTGTAATACACCCTGCCTCAGTTGAGGCTTGCATGCATTGCTCTTTCCGAGAAGCCATCTTAAATAGAACCACGCACTCTGGTCTCCAGGATCAGTAAACACAGCATTCTGGACCAACTCCAGCTCTGAAGATTAAGATTCAAAATTAGAAATAACCAAGCATTACACTATAACCACTAACTCCATCATTTAATCAAACTTCTGACTAAGAAACTCATTAGATAGCCAAAATTTCAAAATTTATTTGTTGTCAAAGAATATATAGATAAAAAATCTCATCTTAGATTTGGGTCAATGCAATGCATTTTTAGAGAAATAAAAGTAGAATCCAATTTTGCTCTGCCATGGAAATATAAATTCCCATTATTGATCAGAATATACAGGGGTTATTACAAAGTGCCTTTACAACTTCATTAAATTTTAACTTAACATGGTTAACTTAAACTATTACAAAAGTACTCTTGATGGGTAGATATGATAGTTAAATTTGTGTTTCATTTATCTGGAGTTGACTTGCCATTGCAAGTGCTGCTGTAGTTTAGACAAAGATGGTGGATTTCACTGGTGCATAGAAATCTCAATGCATTTTGGTTTCAAGAAAAAGATCAGAAAGTTGAGTGAAATTTTTGTATGCATTTGGTAAGAATCTTTCAAGTGAACCTTTATATGAAGGTCATTCAATAAGTAAAGGCACAATTGCTAATAACTCGGGAAATATTTATTTTCAAAAATGCAATTTAGGTTACTTTTCAACATACTTTCCCTTGACAGAAAGACCAGTGTTGCCACTTTTTTTATTTGAGAGTTAGATTTCATCTTCTTGGTAGCTAGAAAGTAGCTAGAATATATAAAAACCAATGATATTCATGGTTGTGTACTGAAAGCTTACCCTAAGATGTCTTTAAACTATTAGAGTATCGTAACTGTGTGCAGAGCAAATGTGTCAACTATTTTGAAGTTATCGATGTCTTTCATAAATACCCAAAAAGATGGAATCTTCACCTGAACAAATTTCTTTGGACATTTGAAGGGCCTTTTTAAAGCCCTTTTCCAAACATTGCGTTTTTTCGTAATAGGAATTGTATGATAAGTATCTAGCAAGGCAGAGTCCAATTGTTAACTTGTTAAACTATGTTGTTATTATTCTGCCATTGCAGACTTTTTAGTAGTTTCATCTGTCCTGATAGGTTAAAAATGTATTTGATAAAAAATATGTATGTTACATTAAAATCCATATAATGGATAAAACTAACAGAAGATTTCCTATTGTTGTTTACAAATAATTATACATCATGAATATCTGATATATTCTTGCCAGTTAAGTACATATGTAACTTCATTTCTATGTAGAAAATTAAACCCTGAATTAAAATGCTACAAAAAGTATTTATTATTCATTTCTGTTTCTGACATTTTAAATTTCAATTCTAAAATTTTCAAGCTGAAAATTAAGAAAATATACTTTCATTTTATAAAAAGACTTTTTTAATTAAAATAGTTTAATAAGTAAACTATTTTAACATAAAATCTTTCTTGAAAAATATGACAAATACATTTAAGGATACAATAATATAATCACAAATGAATACACATAAATCATTAAATTTTACATAAACTCTTTTACATTTGAGAATACTCTTTGGGTTAAACATGAATTACTTAAGGTTGATGTAATATTTTACACTCATTGTAAAAGGTAATTGGTTTGACAAATTAATGATAAAATTAAAACAAAAGATAAACATTAACCAAAATGGAAGCTTATAATAAAATTTAAAACTCAATACTCCACAAGTCTCATTCAGAGTCACTTGTTTCCTCTAAATTTAAAATGTCATCATCCTCATCAGATTGATAGGAAATGTCATCGTTTGCTGTAGAAGAGATAGGTGATGGTGGGAGGTGCTTTTTGTATGATTTCTGAATCCCTATCTTTTTCAATATTTCAGATGAAAAATTATAATCTGTACAGCATTTTTGATGTCTTTTTAAACCATACTTAATGCATAAAAGAGAATTAACTGTTGTTACCTTAATTCTGTTTCTTTGTTTTGATTTAATTATATTTAAATGGCTGAATATTCTTTCAATATCAGCATTTCAATGAGGTATTATCAGGGATATGAAACTCTTATGGGAGAATAGATTCCCAGCTTTTACACGTAGTTCACTATGCTAAGGGGTCCGTGATAGGCGCTGCAGTCGCAGTCAGCTCTCTCTCTTTTTCTCCCTCTATTTCTCTCTCTCTACCGCATCACCACAGCGCCACACGTTCCTTGTGTATCGTAACGGAACAGCGACCATTTTGCTTGATAAAAGTTCAACATTGCTTATTGAGTGGTTGTCAGTTACTCTGATTTTGTCAAGTAGATATATAGTAGATATGCATTCATCACTGTTTAAGAAAACGTGACGGAATGAATTTGTTCTGATCTCCAATCAACAGAGCCAGGTAAGTCTTAAAAATATCATATATTTTTGAAAAAATTCTAACGAACTAGTTCTACGAAGTGTTATGTGAATGCGTTTTGTGAGAGTGCTTTTATATTTTCTTAACAGATACCTGCAATGGATAGATCTTCTAGGAAGGAAGGAAAGAAATTTCGTTTGTTTGTGTGTGAGAAGCATTTTGAGAGGAAATGTTTCTCATTTTTAGGTGTTAAGCCTCGCTTACTTCACCTAGCTGTGCCATCCATTGCCCTGACCATCAATATGGTACATGTCAATTCACAAAATAAGCCGTAATTTTAGATTGAGTAACTGAAATTTCTGTTTAAAACTTCTCGCGGTTATCAGTAGATTATAGTGAGTTTGGAAGTTAAACTGCAACATAGATGCCAGAGGATAGAATTGTGCTTGTAATAGAATGAAATAAGTGTACCATAGCGATGTCTCATAGTTTTAATTTGAAATATTTTGAATTTACAGAAATTGTTAACTTGATTATTTCTTGTTTCTCATTATGCATTTGTTTATAATCCTAGGCTTTAAGATAATTCTTTGTTTCAAAACATATTTAGAAATATTTTTCGATCGAGAAATTGAAATTTCTATATCAAAAGTTTTCCTTGTTATATGATGAATACATATAGATCTTAAATGGGCTAACTCTAACTGCTGTGATCACGTAAACGTCAGCAAATACAACTGTGCTTACAATAAATTATAGATAAAGCGGACACTTTCTAGTGCAATGTGATGTGTTTAATTTTACAAATGGTAATGTGATCTTCATAGAAACATTGCTTATGGGCTGCAATGGGCCGTAAGCGCATTTGCCTTATTTTACATTTATTGCGACATTTGAAGCATGCCCATTGCCTCCTGCATCAATTTCATTAGGTTTAGCAGGTTTAATGATTGACATTCTAGGAAATTCATTTTCGTTCTTTTTACAGGTGCAACAGAAAGAGAATGTGCTCCAGGGCCGAAGAAATCACTTTACAAATAGATTTTTGCTTGATCCACAAATTCATTCTTGACGTGAAAGTTTGACGTTTTTCGTTGTCCACGTGAATTTCCTTTAAATACGTTTCATGCATAAAAGGTATTAACGTTATAAAATTCTGTTACAATAATTCATTTTTATATCTTTATTTTATAATATTTATGTAAAAATACCTCACCGTTATGTAATTTGATAATGACTTTGTACTCTCGCAATGTGTGATATACGATAATAAATTTGATTTCTTATATGCAATTCTTTCATTTAAGTCCATTTAATCTGTCCGTACAATTTATATGTGCTTTGATTATCGTATTAAAACGGGAGGGGAAGGGGGCGAGGGACATCCTGTGATGACGTCACGCTAGCATTCGTTAACACGTAGTTCCAAATTTTCCTGTTGACCCATCGATTGTTGCCCCTCCATGGAAAACCAGGGAATCATTTTATAGCATTAAGTTTCCGGTCTTTCCGTAGGGGTACTAGTCTTTGGGTATTATTAAAACTGACATGGCAAATTGTGATAATTCTCTAAATGGGTTATAGCCACATGCATCTCTGTACCTATAAACTTCATTCCAAAAATTTTCTGTATTTGTCTTATATGACCAATCCAAAAGATGAATTTCTCTAAACTGATTTTCTGCTGCAGATATTGTTTCTTCATTTTGGCCCATATACTCCATCAGTTTTGTTATTGGATTTTTATTGTGCTTCAAAACGTTTCCCACTGATAACACAGATATGTCCTTTAAAATGCTTAGATTTTCTGGAAGTCTTTGCTACAATTGCTTGAATAATTGAACAAGGAAATTTATGCATGTGGATCTTATCATATTTTCCTTATCAGCTGTAACTTCTTTTTTCATTTTCAATTTCTCTATAATTTCTTCAAATTTATACCCCAGATAGGGGTTAGGATCGAGGTACTTCTCTATATTGGAAAGTAAAGGATCTATTTCAGAGCTTGGGACCACTACTTTTCCAGCAATAGATTGGATAAGCAGAGTCAAATCATTTAAAAATTTTGTCTGGTCAGTTGTACTTGATTCAAACAATTTGTTTACTTGTTGAACCTCAACTAAAACAGGATGAACAAATGATAAATATGCGAGGTTCATTTCATCGTTGTATAGTTCATTCAAAATTTCAGAAGTAGAATAATTTTCATTTGTCTTCACTATTTCAAAGTGAGTTTTTAACATGTCCCATTGGTCTAACAATCTACCAATTGCTGGTTCTATGGATATCCATCTAGTTCGACAGTTTTTAACTATCTTCAAAAGTTCTCTTCCATCATTTAATTTCTGATATAGACATTTATAAGAAATTTGACGTATTGAAGAATTTGAAAACCATTTATGAGTTTCAGAAACAAGGAATTCTACAATTTTTGGCAAAGTAAGTGATGAGGCTTGAGAAATTGCTAACTGTAATGAATGGCAAACACACCTTATCAAAATCAAGGAAGGTACATCAACTTTTAATTTCTTAAAAACACCCCTACCATAACACTGGCATTATCCGTCCCTATTGCCATAAGATTCTTAATATTTAGTCTTCTCTATCAGGGTATACTTAATAGCCTTAACTATTGCATCAGAATCACATCTGTTAATAACTATCAGAGTTAGAAATGTGGAAACAATTTTACCTGTGGCTTGACTGTAATATTATAGCTATCCCTAATATTTTGTTTATGGTAATATCATTTGTCTCATCTAACAACAAACTAAACTTACTATTACCTATATCTCTAATTAGATCTGGAAAATCTGTAAATTTTGTTCTTCGCATCTTCAACTTGGATGCTACATCACTATTTGAAAAATGAGTCTTACACAGATCAACAAAATGATCACAATTACGGATCGCACAATGTGAACTTAAGAACAACGTGATGCTTGCTTCACATGCCGAAGTTTTATCACACATTGTAGGTTTTAACAGTGTTCTTAAATCAACATTGGAAGTTGCGATAGGCACAGCAGTCTTATGCTTCTTTGAATTTATGTGTTTTAGTAAATCAGAATAATTGTCATTTATATCACACTTACAGTAATTTCAACGTGCCTTACTTAAATCAGTATGAATTTCTATTAGCCATTTCTTAAATAACTCATCCTGCAACCACTCTTTCCTAAACTTTTGTTTGTATCGCTTATTCTTGCCCATGATACTGTGAGGGTATCTGTAAAAAGTTTTTAGAAATTCTCAGTGAAAATATGCTAATAATGAAAATTAACCCCATTCTAAAGTAAAAAATAAGGAAACAGTAGACTACCAACAAATTATATAACTTACAAAAAATGCTTTAATTGACCATTCTTGAGGACAATTTAAATCATTTGGTTTTCTCCAAAGCTTGGTTTTCATTTAACATATTTCAAATGTTACATATGAGTGAAGTTTTTTCAGCTCTAAAAAGAATTGAATAAATTGATAATATTCCCAAAAACATTTAAAGAAAACGTGCACACATTACAATCTATTTCATTAAACAGAGTAATTAAGAGTACCCGTGTATTGTGGCGATAATCCCTCAATAATACTCAATCACTTTGAGTATTTTAAATGTGGTTACTTAAAGATGGGTTTTCAGTTAGTGCTTGGCTATCAGTATTTCCTTTGCAGCGGTCTCCGATCGTCCCCAGAAGGTCTTGTGAGATACGTTGTATTCTTAAAAGTTGTAGCTAACCATAAAATAAGAAAAGCGGATACAATGTATAAACGATAGCAAGGTCGTATAACAGGAATTGTAACTCATATTCACAGGAATCATTTGCTTAAAAGCGGGCTCTCCATATGTCTGGATGCCGTGCCAGTTATTATTTGGACCGGATGCTCAATAATTCCAGATATGAATGAATATATCAACTCAATAACTTGAAATAATTATGATTTTTCGAATTGATGCAATGATATAATTTTAGAGGAAATTAAACAAATCGTGATAACTATTCTATGGTGAAAAACATATGTTTTTATTCATTAATCTATCTTCCAACTTGAATGTGTACATAATATTACAAAAGGAAGCTTTCTTAGGGTTGTCTATAATGACACAAAGGGAAAGATGCAGGCAATTTAAACCCTTAGAACTAACAAAATTTATTGGGGGTACCATATCTTCAACTTATCTAGGATTTTTTAGATAGTCGCTAGAAATAGCTATATTTTTTAATCAATACGATAGATTTGTAGTAAGTAGCTAGGGTCATTTTTTCATACGCATACATAAAATTGAATGATATTTCGTATTTGTGCAATATATCATCTTTTGCAGACCCTTTTAATTCCCTTCATGTGTAGCATAGGGGAAAGTATTGTTTTCATGAAAAAATCGACTTCGAGATTTCAACGGAAATACATGTTTTGAGGTCCCCTGAACACGTTTTGACCATTTTCTCGACATGTCTGTGTGTTTTATAGCTTTTTTGTGGGTGTTCTAACTCAAAAACTATTAATCAGGTCAATGCAAAATTTTATAAATAACATTTTTATAAAAGTCACAATTGATTAGTTTTTGGTAAAAATCGGTCAACCGGAAGTGGGTGTTTACTCATGTCACATATTCGTTATTTTGAAATATTTGATAAATTAAAAATGTATTGGAATAAAAGTTGTAGGAAATTTAATATTCTACAACATTTCTTTGAAATTTTTTTCCATATAATGCATTGTTTAAGAGATATCTTATATTTCTAGCTGCCAACAACATGCCATCTACCAACAACTATTGTTAACAATTGACATTTACTTACGTCTTAGTAACGCTCCGATTTCTTTTCTTAATTGTTGGAGCTTTGTGGCTATATCCAATATCAGAAGGCTATGGTTTGAGTTTATTTCTGTTCTTTGTAAAGTCTAAAATTTTCTCACAGTTTCTTAAAATATTTATTATTATGTAACCTTTTTGAAATTCTAGAAATATTACAGATATGGAGGAAGTCATGTGGTGGCCACATCAGATTTTTTAAATATTTACTGAATGTAAAAAAGTATGGAATAAAAGTTTTAGGAAATTTAATTTTCTACATCGATGAATCTCCGATGATTTTAAAAATGTATATTACAGATATGTTTTTAGGAATAAAAACTATTTATTTCATCTCTTTATCATTATTCCAAGGAAAGTTATTACAAAATAACAATAGTAATTCATTTCAGAACCAAAAAAATCTGGCCAGCTGACACAGATAAGAATTTAAATTCTGCCATTTCAAGGTTAATGTAAAGAAGTATTGGAATATACAGGTAGCCCTCGATTTACACCGGGGATGCGTTCCTGGACGAACCGGCGTAATCAGAATCAGCGTAAACTGAAATGATTTTATAATGTAAATCAATGGGGAGTCAATGACATGCGTTCCCGGCACCCAAACATTGACGAGTAATATAATGGCATTGCATGTAAGTTCTGAAATAACGCAAATATAATAAAGGGAATTTAAAAAATATATTTTGTACACTTACAACCGGCAATGGCATAATGAAGCAGTGTTAGTTCTCTGACGAAGTCCCTGGTTGAGGATCGTCACGTTTTTTATAGAAAGCATGCAGTGTGGACTGTTGTGATTTCTTTTTTCTTTCTATCAAAATTTCATGATAAGGCCTCATGGATGCCATAACACTCCTCTTCGCTGTAGCACTCCGCTCCCAGTCGTGGTCAATCTCGCAGAGCTCATCAGTGAGTTTATCTATGTCTGAGAGGATGCGCTGGAGATCGCTTGTCTTCATTTCACATAGAGGAAGTGTTCAGTGTCGTCTCTGCTATTACGCGGTAGTTGCATTCGTGTAAGATGCCGACCTATAGAAAATAGCCTAATAAAAATAATCCCGGGACCTCCGCAGAGATTAAATTTGCCCTTTGATAGGTTAAAGCGCCGGGAATGAAATCGCATAAGAGCAAACTCGCATATGTAAAAGTTTACATTTTACAAGCAGCTTTTACCGATTAATCGATCGCATTAGAGCAAATTCGCAGAGATGACTGTATTTATAATTTTTATTCAAAATCAGCAATGTAAGAATTACGATTTAGTATAAGAAGCAATACGAGAAATTTGTAAAACGTTTTAAATAATAGTAAATATATTTTTTCACTTTTTGACCTCCTGGCTTCAAAGTCGAGGGCTACCTGTATGCTGTATGAAATTTAATTTTCTACAACTTTTGTTTGAAACATTTTCCCATATAATGCATTGTTTAAGAGATATTTTAAAAAATGTATTTTTTAGCTGCCACCACCACTCAACCTACCAGCAACTATTGTAAATATTTTATGCTTAGTTACGTGTTAATAACGTTCCTTTTTATTTTGTTAATTGTTGGAGCTTAGTGGCTATATCCAATATCAGAAGGCTACAGTTTGAGTTTATTTCTATTCTTTGTAAAGTCTAAATTTTCCTCGCAGTTCCTTAAAATATTTATTATCATTTAACCTATTTGGAATTTTTAGAAATATTACAGCTATGGAGAAAGTCATGTGGTGGCCACATCAGATTTTTTCATAAAAATGATAGTGCGCAAAAATTAAGGGTAGTTTATTCTTGGCGATTTTTAGAAAACTTTTATTTACTCAAAAATGGCTCCAGAGAATTTGATTAAAATCAATCCAATTGTAGAGCCTGATGTCACAAATAATACTAACTATGCCATCTGTCCCAAAAAATTACTAAATATTGACCAGTGACAATAAAATATACACTAAACTATGGTTAAGTTTGATTGATAAGTGTTTTTCTTTTATAAACGTACACAGTCGACCAAACATATATGAGAAAGTTTGTGCAATGTATATTGCGCCGTTTATTTTAAATTCAGGTAAAACCTGAATAAACCCAAAAATGCTAAACTAGTAATGAAATAATTTATATTAAACTAGGGGCTTGGAACTTGCAGACATGATTTTAATATGCAAACACTTTACAATTTCATCTCACGTCTACACTTGATATAATTAACCTTAATTGATTTTGCTGTAATTTATTTAAAATCTTGAGTTTTTCACTTAATTATAACTACATATTTCAAAAATGCAGAGTTATAGACAGAAATGCATACGTAATTAATTCATGTGGACATTACATCTCATGGAGAAGAACAAAGACGAAAAGTTACTACAAGACATAAAACTTCATCGTTTGACCATATCACAGATATGGAATTTCATTTACATGCCACAACATCGCATTCTTCGCTGTTTGTTAGGCCGACTGATTAGTGGCAACAATCAGCAACACTTCCAGACATTGTTATATGTTACCAGTTTACATATGTAATCAATTCAGGCCAAAAAATATATCTCAGTAGTTGGTCTACTCTTCATAATTATTCTGAATACAACTTGGGGCATTTTTTTCACAATAATGCAATACTTTGTATTCAAATGTTGAGTCAATTGTGGCATGCATACATATTACTATGTATCATTGTCTAGAGGCCCTGTATTTCACATAAGTTGTTACATTATTCTCTTTCTATTTAGTATTTACTGTGTTCATGTAGAGTTGTCTGACAAGGTGATTAATTTTTTTAGAGCATTTTTAACAACATTTTTAGGGTGTTTTTTATTATGGCTAGGAAAAGAAAAAGTGCTTTGGATTGGGTTTCTGAATATCTGGACTTCAATGTTTTTAAATGTGATGAAAACAACAGCAATGAAAACGCTGTAGTGTCTAAATACTGCCGTGTAAAATTTTCAGTGGAAAAAGCCCTATGACAGAAAAAAAGAAAATCTTGCTTCTTCAAGGCATGGACAGTTGTCCATGCCTTGAAGAAGCAAGATTTTGACTGAGATGCAAGTAAGACAAAAAGAGAAGGAAAAGGATCAAGATGATTTTCTTCACGCTGGTTTGAGCTTGAGTCCGGTAGGTGACTTTGTAAAACAGTACTCTCCAGCAACAAAAACTATGCCGAAGTATGTCATGCAATTAAGAAAATATTTGCCTGAAGTATTCAACAAGGACTTGGATGCAATAAGAGTGTCAATGAAACATGTCAAAATTAGTTTCATTATTGATGAAACTAGCGATGTAGTTAGGCCATGAATACTTTGATGGCATATTATAATGGTAGCCGTAAAAAAGTTTTTTGTAGACGTTTCTTTAGTAATGATCACTAACAGCATTATTACTGCCACAGTTCAAAGGCGAGTTATAGAAAAATTTGGCAAACAATGGGAAGACGTTCTCTGCATAGCAACAGATAGTGCTGTATATGAAAGCATTGGTTAAAACATTCAGATTTATGACAGCGGACCACTCCCTCTACATGCCAATGATATATCCCACTTAATTCATGCTGCTATAGATAAGGCCATTAACTGTCAAGCTATTACTCCAGCTAAGAAATTTGTCACTAAACTAGGAGCTGTTTTTAAACATTCGCCTAAACAGTAAAGTAAATTTTTGAAGCATTTAGCAGTTTAGACATTACTGGAGTCAAACCTTCAGCAGTTGTACTTATTCATTTGGCTAGTTTTTATGCAAGTTTAAAAATAACTATCAAAATGTGGGATGGCATAAACAAATTTTTGTCAGATTCAGAGGCACTTGATGGTAAAAAAGTATCCGACCTCCAAGAAATTGTTGAGTCATTTGATCAAAATGAACTTTACACTTTGCTCTCATACTTAGAAGAGCGAATGACGCCAATCATCAGTTTTCAGAAGCAGCTTGAAACTAGTGCACCAATCATAGATTGAATCAACAATATTGTCAATGTACACTTGAAGGAAGAAATGAAACGTTTCTGGAAAATGCTAGAAATATGCATTTGTGTTGCTGTTATGAAAACACTTCCGGACTACAGTAGTTATTGAAGCATTTAAAGAGTTTTCTGTAGTTCTTTCTTCAAAATGGATTGGTACAATGAACAGAAACATTAACACATCAATCAAAGAGATATGGAAGAAGGCTTAGATCCATTTCACAAATCTATGCTTGCCAAAAATGTTTACGTCTATGATCAGCTATTTAGCCTTTTTGAAGCAGATGACCAACTCAAGTCCAAACTTGCAGCCTATTTACAAGAAAGAGCACCATTAGAAAGCCTCGACTTGAATATTTTGAGCTTTTGGATGGGTAATGGAGCTTGATACCATCATTGTGCAAGACTGCCTTAATATCACTTGCCAACAGGTAGCAGCTGTGATGTGGAACGATCACTTAGCCATTTGGGTTATTTACAAACTCCAGAGAGGAAAAGAGCAACAGAGGATACTCTTCGCATGCAGATGCTCTATGTATAAACAATAAATTGAAGTAGAACCTGTTTTTCACTGTATGGTAGATAGGAGAATATAATGTGTACTGATTAAAATTTTTATTTCTATTCAACCTGTTTAAACCCAAATTCTTCAAAAATCTAAATTTTTTGTTTTCATTAAAACCCTATTTCAACCGATTTGTTTAAAAATTTTAAAAATCCAGTAACTACCTCCTGGCTGCGATTTTATTTTTAACCCAAAAAATAAATTCCCTAGCCTGGCTACGATTTTATTTTTGACCCAAAAAATAAATTCCCTAGCCTGGCTGCGATTTTATTTTTAACCCAAAAAATAAATTCCCTAGCCATCAATTATGTTCAATAGAACACACAAACAGCCTCAGAAATAAATACAGTATGTCCTCATTATACGTGAACTCAATTTATGTGGATTCGCTTATATGCGATCGACAAAATAGGGGACATAAATCGATTTGCACGAGCGGGATTGGCTTTATCGTGATTTTGTACATGGAATTTTGTATGGGAAAATAGGATTTGATTTACGTGATTTTGATATAAATGATGGTATTCCGGAACATCTATCACCTGTACAATGTAATACATTGTGTGAATGGAAAAGAAAATCAAGCATGGCTGCAAGATTATGTAAATGCATTACACCAACAATTAGTCAAAGAGGAATTAAGACAACCTAAGTTTATCCATGAATGCAATCCTGTTTCAAGGCGCCAGCAAATATTCTTCAAAAAAACTGAACAGTTCTAATCCAAACCATATTCAGTTGTCTATAATTCTGCAAAAACAGCACCAGCTTGACTCTTTTTATAACCTTGTCCAGAAAATCTCCAAAAACAAATAATAAAAAAATATTGGTAAATCAGAAATGTTTTCAAGAATTAATTTCAACATATGTATAACTGTCATTAATGAAAATAGATTCAGTGCTGGCCTTAACGTTATGGTATTCCGTAATAAAACAAAAGAGAAAAGAATAACCGTTACATAGTGCATTTTATTGGCATAGGCATTACCAGGGTTTTGACACCTAGTGTCATCATATTTTATTTTACGCCATTAATGATCTTGTAAGTGTATGTGTCGTCATATTCTCAAGACTCACCTTTTTGGTGTTGCTTGGCAGTGATGGAGCAAGGAGCATTCTTATCCATATGCACACGAGGAAGGAAATGGGTGCGGTAGTGCCAAGCAGAATAGTTGGAGAAGTTCTCAGCAAGTTTCTCAAAAGAAAACTCCAGCTCCACCTCATCCTTGTTTGCAGCACTCAAGGTGAGTGAAAGCCATCTACGATAATCCCAGCAGTGGACTGAAAAACATGAATATAAATTATACCTAAACTGCCAATTTAAAGGGATTAAGATGATTCTGAGTTTGGTAAAACATTAAGAAAAATCATAAAAGAACATTCACAAAAAATGAGCTCCTACAACATTCACCCTGTGTTGCTGCAACCAATAACTTCCACATTCTAAAATTCCTTGTCATTTTAGCAATACCTCACAAGCTTTCTCCATATAATATTACTGCTCTCTCTCTCTCACATCTCTGCCACAAAGCCCTTATATTTAAATATTTTTTCTTTTGGAACCCAAACCAAATGGCAATAAAATAAACTTTATACTCATCGTATTTTTTATTTACATAGTTTAGGTATTTTACAGCATGCAGTTATATTAAATTCATGAAATAATTCAGTTTGGAAAACAATAAAAAGTTATAGTTAGCTATTTTAAACCCATATTTATAGGAGAATTTTAATATTTACCAAAAACATTTTCAGTGACTTGGGTGTGATTTTCTTGGGTATTAGTTCGATATCTGGGGCAATTATTGTCAACCACACACCTGGACTAAGTGAATAAGTCATGTCGCATAATAATCTAGGTCAGGTATGTCAAACAGGTGGCCCTTTCTGTGCCTTACTGCGGGCCGATAGCTAATTTTTGTCTTAAGTGAATCATGTGGAATTTCATACAAATTCTTTACTTTAGCAAAAAGGATATGGTATTTTTTCACTGTTCCTGAATAACAATAGAATGCATTTTCTAAATTATTGTTTTTAATTGCAATGCAGGCGTCCAATCTTCTAGAAAAAGTCTATCATACTAGTTCTGGCCCTTGTTAACCAGGCAGTACTCATGCACATTTTTTAACCCCTCAAGCATGATTTAAAAATTAAAAAATCAAGGTATTTAAATGCTCCATTATGACACTTCTTATTTTAATTTATATCTCGTAAAATAATGCAATTAAAAATCTGGAAAAAATCAGGAATATTAATTATAAATGCCTTGCTGTTCTGTAATGTTTTTAGAAGTCTATCTTGTAATTTTAAATTTCTACAGTACTTACAATCTTATTCTGATATTTTGGATAGGGTGTGGTACATCTCAAAACATGACACAACATACAAGGAAGGATTTCCAGGGAAGTTTTTGCATTGGTAGTCTGTCTCCTTCCTTATTCCCTTTTTTTGCAAACAATGCACTTCCTCTGAGCAACTCTTCTCTTGCCTGAAGGGGGATTCTCTTCTGGGAAGTGATGCCCTGCCAGCTGTGTTGCCGATGATTCAATAGGCCTTGCTGGCTTTCCCCTTTTCTTTCCTACTCTGCCCTTTGAATACTTTGTGAATATGCCCTCGATTAGTCTTGTTCGGGAAAAAAGGTGGTTTTTCGGATTGCCTTTTTTATAGTAAAGAATGTATGCATTCAATACAGCCATCATTCCACTGAAAAACACGGCTAATCGGTTCATTTCGAGAAAAATTGACCCACAATCTTCACACTGGGACTGAAGGAAAATGAACCAAGTTTCTTATTCATATTGTTGATCGTATTCATCAGTTCCCAAACACTTGAATTTAATATTTCAAGGACTTATTTAGGCAAAATTTAGCAATTTCATGAGGATTTGCCTTAACAACCACGTGATTGTTGAAATCGAGACCCTATAATTGTCTCAATTCTCATATGAGTAATATGTATGTATTGAGTGCCTTAATATGAGCCATCAAGCATTTAGTGTGTTACCCAGAGAAATGGGAAGAGATGCATGGAAATAAGGAGGGAGGGAGAGGGGGTAAAAGGACGTTGATTTCCCATCATTCCAGCTTTTTGTGTGACAACAAATAAGGCTCAAGGGCAGGGGCGTACTGATGGGCCGCAATGCAGGGGAGCCCAGAGGTTTAGGGGGGTCCCAATCATTCAAACCGTACTAAGGCATCGGACACCAGCTTTAGAATCCCAAAAAATGTAATTGCAAATTCTACAATATAATACTGAGAAGAGGCATTTCTCAGCATGAAAACCAGTGCATGATATAGGCTATGATTATATATGCCTTCTGACATCTCTCGCTCTTAGGCCAATGTATTTTCTCATGTGTCAACATTTCTTAGTATTATATATATCTAGAGAAGATTATTGTGCTTATTTGTGTATATTGCGTGTATTTACTTGTTAAGTGAAGCATGAGGTCTGCGTCCACTGTTCAGGCTCTAAAGGATGAGGACTTAACTTCAATTACCCTACTTTAGGCCTCCAATATCTTCATGAAGTAAGTTTATGTTTTCATATATAGGTACATAGATAGATTTTGGTTGATGTGAAGCCCCCTTCTTTTCGACACCACGAGTAGCACCTGATGGCACATAGGATTTTACAAATCGTATTTATTCACTAGGAGACCATTCATGTATTACGACAGCAAGTGCTTAACTATTTTTGACCCCCCTTGTCCCTCCATGCCAGCAACCATTATCATTTGGGTGATCCTCTCCCCCTTCGTTGTGCCTTCCTTTTTAATAAAAATTAGAAAATGCATAGTTATGCATGGCAATACTTTCTAATGTATTCTTATAGCGTTACAATGCATTTTAATGCTCATTAAAGCACAATGAGGAAAAATCTATCAGAATAAACAAGGGAAAGTTATAATTGATAGAAGCTCAATAACTTTGGCTAAGATTAATAAAGGTAAAATACTCCTTTAGCCAAACAATTAGAGGGTTACAACACCCAATGCATTTCGCCCACAAGGTGGGCATCGTCAGGGGTAAAACCTGTTTCAACAGTGACTGGAAGTCAACTGCCAGGTTTGAAACGGAAAGTGTTAAGAAGACGACCGAGAAACAAGTGAAACGCGGAAAGGTTTTTCAGCATGTGTGTCGTTTAAATCTGTCAATTTGTATAGGGTCTTGTTGAAATCTGTGTCCGTGTTCATAAGTGTATCGCAGTTTTTGTAAATGTGAAGGTTTTCTAATGAGTTTAGTGAGTTATTGGCTGAAGTTATCAATGTTAAATCGTTTTACGTGTATACTATGACCTGTTTCAAAAATGTGGTTGGCAACGCTTGATTTTTCAAAACGATTATATTTATAGTGAGCCATGTGTTCCTTGAAGCGTGTTATTAGTTTCCTTCTTGTTTGTCCTATGTACTTTTTGTCGCAGTGTGAGCATTGTATTTTATAAATACCGGACTTGTTCAAAGATTCTGTTCTTTTGTACTGCCCAGTAAATTTTTCAAATTATAAGGATTTGTATATGTTATGGTATAATTCTTATGTTTAAAAATTTTGTTCAATGGTGGAAAATAAGGCAATTTTACATATTTGTCCTCTTTTTTGTTGTCTAATTTAAGGGAAGTGGCATTGGACAAGGTTTTATTCAAGTTATGTTTTCTCACTAATTTATTAATTAAATTATTATCATATCCAAGTTTAGTGGCAATTTGTTTTATGTGTTTAAGTTCCTTTGCATATCTGATTTTATTGAGGGGGATGTTACATAATCTGTGTGTTAAAAATTGAAACACAGCTATTTTTTGGTTCATAGGGTGAAAGGAGTTGTTAGGAATAAAGTTATCAGTATGTGTAGGTTTTCTAAAAATGTCAAACTCAATGTGTTGTCTATTATTTATGATAAGCAAGTCCAAAAATGGCAAGGTGTTGTTTTCTTGAAGTTCATAAGAGAACTTAATTGAAGGATATATGTTGTTTAACTGATTAACAAATTCATCTACATTTTGTTTCTTTAAATCAAAGATTGTAAATACGTCATCCACATACCTCAACCATATATCTGGAAAGTAATGAAATTTTTCTTTGCAATCGTTTTCAAAAGAGGACATAAAAATGTTCGCTAAAAAAGGAGATAGAGGGTTTCCCATAGAAGTGCCTTGTGTTTGTTTGTAAATTTCATTTTTGAATAAAAAAACGTTCTGTGACATGCATAAATTAGTAAGTTGTAAATATTCAAGGACAATTTCATCAGAAAAATTTTGTTTTAGTAACAATGATTTTAAAATTTGGGATGTTTCTTCCAGAGGTACACTTGGGAAGAGGCTTTTAACGTCAAAGGAGACCAAAATCTCACTCTTTTAATGTTATGTTTTTCAGTTTACTTATCACGTCATAGGTATTTTCAACAGAGTGTTTGTCGGGAAAGGACATCTGTTTAAATTCACTATTAAGCCATTTGGCCAAGTTATAGGTTGGGCTATTTATTCCTGATGCAATCGGTCTCATGGCTTTATCATCTTTATGTATTTTGGGGAGACAGTACAATTTTGGTATGTTTGGGTTTGAAATTTTTAACTTGTAGCTTAATTTATTATCAATAATGGTTTTACATCCTTTAATGATGTCTTTAGTTTTTTGAATCATGAAATTTAATGGGTTCTTCTTGAGTTTAATGTAAGGTCCATTGTTCAACATAATTTGGACGTTGTCAAAGTATTGTGTCTTATCCATGATCACTATTTTATGGCCCTTGTCAGCCTTAATGTAAAAACAATCTTTATCTCCGAGTTGTTTCATGGTTTTGGAATAGTTTTTAGGATGAAACTTATTTAATTTGTTCAAGTTGTGTTGGATTTGTATTGAACAAGCTTGTCGAATATAATTTTTGGAGTTTTCATCGAAAAATTCAATGGATTTTTCAATGTCTGTGATTAAATTATCTATTGGTGGTTTCCTTGGTGGGAAAGCAAATTTCAAACCCCTATCTAAAAGAGACAATTCATCCTGAGAAAAAGGTAAATTGGACAAGTTTTCAGTAAAATCAGATGTATGTGAAGTAATACTGGGTTGATTTGTTTTTTGTGTATGTTGTCAATAGTTTTATCCCCTTGTTTCTTAAGAAACTTTAATTTTTTATCTAAAGTTATGGATTTAATATGAAACTTATGAGTGTTGGTCTCGTGCATTTTATGTTCAAAATTGTTCCATAATTCAAATTCAACAGGATGTAAATTGTGTTGTAACCCTCTAATTGTTTGGCTAAAGGAGTATTTTACCTTTATTAAGGGAAAGTTATGTTTACCAAAAAATCAGTTCAATACGGCGAAAAGAATTCTAATGTCAGGCGAAACTCAGGTAACGAGCAGGCTGAAGCTTGCTGTGGACAAGCTGTCGCGTCACGTAAATCACACGTAAAAAGCAAAAAATTTCTTAGATACAAAATCTTAGGTAAGCATTGGTCATACTCCCCTTCCCCCTAAGGGGGGTTATTTGCAGGTGCCAGGGGCCTAATGTCCCGTATGAAAAGGGGTTCTTAGAAGTGCACCGACATCGTACAATACAAGGATCGACGCCTTCACTTCCTCGCCAAAGGAATGCTTGTCATATTTTTAACCGTAAAATATCATCGACCTCGGTCAGAAATCAAACCAACAATATCTGAAACCAATGTGGAGTATTTCAACCACTGCTCCACCGGCGTAAGTTAATAAGCATACTCAGGGACGGCACTAGCAGGTAGCAAAGTAGGCAATTGCTTAGGGGCACCGTGGTAGAATGGGTGCTAAAGAGAACAGAAATCCATTCGTAAAATAAACAAATACCATTTCCTAATCATATAACGTCTCAATGGTGGAAAAATCAAAAAGTAAATAACAGTTGAGAAATGGATGGAGAATAATGTAAGCAGTTAGAGTCAGCTATTCTAAAATGTTTAGATGGGGAGAGTAAAGAAATGAATCGAATTCTGAATGCTACGGAAGACATGGCGAGTCCTCGAGAGGACTACCTGAAACTCTCAAAACCAAGGTGATTGCAGCCCGAGCTACATAACTCGCGCACAACATTGAGATAAAGAAAAGATTCACTCCGGCGGCTAAAATTTTGATTAGCTAGGTTCACACAGGTAACTTAATAGCCATACAAATTGGGGTTACTAAAAATCCTTATAAAATTATAGCAGCTTTGTAAATAATTCTACGTAACAAAAAACGAAAACTTCATCTTTTATAATGCTTACTCTATATACATGTATTTTTCATTGGACATGTGTAATTACCGAAGAAAGTATTTTATTTTTACTGAGATTATTAGAAAAAATTAGCAATAGGATAGGGGTGCCAAAAGAGAAGTTTGCCTAGGGTGCTGAAATGTCTAGCACCGCCCCTGAGCTTACTCAATGTCATATAGTAGTGAATACGTCTTATTTTTCTTGTCTCTATGGCATTATAAGGATTGTTAGGCATAATATAATATTTTGAACCCATTTCTCCAAATGGATTAAAGTTAATAAAAGAGACAAACTTAATACTATAATTTTTTATAATTTCAGGCTTTTCAAAATATTAGTAGCATTTGTGTGAGGGAGGGGGGGATTCTTCATTAATATACAGGCAACGATAAGTAATTCAGCTTGGAAAATATTTAAGATTTACATATTATTTGCTGCGGGGAAGCCCCCAGATTTTCCGGTATGCCACTGCTCAAGGGCAAATTTGTAGACCTTTTTCTGGATGAGTCAGTTTTTACTCATGGCCATGATATTGCACTATCGCAAACCAAGAAATGGAAATAATTTGAGTTTATGTTAAAAAATCACAATGACAAGGAACCTTGAAAAATGAGCCGTGTTTTCACCATGAATGTTGCGTGTAAAGAAATTTTAAATCTATAATTTTTGTTATTAAATTTGATAATATTTAATTTTGTTATCTTTTTTCTTATCCCGTTGTTGAATTTTCAATGCATACTTCTGTATTAAAATTAAAAAAAATACAAGAAAAGTGAATGCAGAAATATCTTAAATAAAGTTCAACGATTCTCTATGACAAAGCATTAAAGTTTATGTTATACATCCATTGTGTTGGAATTTTGAATAAAATGTTGATAATTGAAAGATAAGAATAAATTATTTCTAAGAATGTTCGAGATTTTAAGTTAAATAACAAATAATATATTCCTTCCAATCATCAAATTGAAGGGATTTCATACTAGTACATGTAACATAATATATAATAATAATATATAAACATATTAGACATACAATTACGTGGGTCTGCTTTTAGAAGTTTGGTGCATAATATGAAATCACAGGTGAGGGGGGGAATTTTCATGGCCTGAAGTGCCCACATTCGGTGGTACCATGCCCCATAAGACTTTGGATTGGACCTTAATGCTGCCTCCGTAACTTTAAGTTCCCCTTCAAGGACTTTTTCATACTCGGCAGGTGACCTGGCATAAAAATTATAATAAATTTTTAAACTTTGATATAAATTGGTGTAAGAGCATTCAACGTAATGAAAAACAGTAGAGATATATAGGTTAGTTTGAAATTAGATATGAAGAATAAACAAAAATTATAAATATATTTTTATAAGCTTTATAATAACGGAGTTTGATGATATACTTATATTTTTACTGGATAAAAATTATACTACAAATACAAGTACATGATAAAATATTAATTTTTTTACTTAGTTTCACATTGGAGTTTCAAGGACTCTCTTCTCACATTCCAGAAGGTATAAATATCTGGATTGCCGCAAAGTAACTGTTCAGTAATGTGATTAACTTCTTCATCATATTCTCCATTTTTTCGCTGAAGAGGAAATACATTTCAAATTATACAACCTAAATTTAAATTACAAGTACCGTACTAATCCAAAAGAAATATGAGGCTTTTTTTCAAAAATTTCTGCAATAAATTAGGTTTCGTTTTAAAATTGAGTACAAAGTTTTAAATGCCGTACAGAACACCCCAACACCTATTCTATGTCCACAAAAATGCATTTATTTACACATACAGAATACATTAGATTTAATTTATTAATACAATACAATTATTCATATTCTTGAAGTTCATAATGTGTGAATGGGTGGCTTTCCACCTCGTAGATACTAGTGGAAGGGGAGTGTTGATAAATCTATGTCAGAACTTGTAATCAACTGGGTAGAACAGCGGCAGACAAGTACACCTGCAGCTTGAAGAGGAAAACCTCTATGAGAGCATGCTATTAGTACAAACTTTGAACATAAAGTGTGTTATTCTTAGCAGTTTTAAATAAGTTACCCCAAATCTTAGGACTGAAATGACAGATCCTGCAGAGAAAAAAGGCACCTCTGTAAAGGGAAATGTATCACAAGGTAGAAGATGAAGTTTTGATAGAAATTTTAAGCTATGATGGTCATTATGCTGAAGAAACTAATAACTGTGAGGCCAGGAGGAAATATAATGTGACGGAGGCAAATGTGCGAAGATGGAAGCAAGCAAAACAGAAACTTAATGAAAAAGGCGAAAAAACCCTTATTTAAAAAACTTGGGAGAATGAAAGAATGTGCATTACTGTAATGCTGGCAGTGTTAGTGGATGGCACAAAGTTACCACTTTATGTTATTTTAAAAATTGGTATTACAAAGTTTTTTTCCTGAATAGACCGTGTTTTTTATTGCGGTCATCTTAAATTCAAAGTTGCCTTCCTTTTGTCTTAATACGGTACTTAACAAAAATGTGACCAAATAAATAATTTGTGAAATAAAAATATGTAAAACAATTTTACCCAGCAGTTCTCAACCTCAGAATTGCAAAAGGTTTGCAGGTGCGGTGCAAAAATGGAAGAATGTATATGGAATAGTTGCAGTAATATTTTTTCAGTTTTTAAGATATGTTGTAGTATTTTACTGAAATTATTAGTCTTAAAAAATGAACTATACGAATTATTCAGAATTACAGTACAACCAATGTGAAAATATACTTATCTTTCCAATTTATGAGTAGGACTTTACATTTTACATAATTAGATATGAAAAAATTCTTCTCTCATATACACAATCATTTTTCATATGATACACAGAACGTTATATATTTGGACTTTCCTGATTTCCCAAAACACCTTCCTTCCAGCGTCTAGACCAGTGGTGCACAACATGTGGCCTGTAGCTCTATTTCAGGCTGCCAGCAGGGCCCCCAAACAATTTTCACTTTTGAATTTTATTAACCCATCAGCTTACCTAGGGCTTCCAATTAATCGGAATTTTCGCTAACTGGTAAAAATAGAAACCTTCAATTGATTTTTAGACATATTTATTTGAATAAATGTCAAAGAAATGCAACAAAAACTGCTTAGTTTTTGCTGCAAATAAAATTTTTTAAGAAATTGGAGCTCATTCAATGTTTGGTATATCAAAATTTTGAACGGAATTCTTATAAGAAAAACAAGTAATTCTATATGATTTAAAAATAAAGCTTTATAAATAAATGACATTCAATGTTTCGTATGTTCAAAACAATTATTGTTTGTACAAAGCATAAATGAATACAAGAAAAAATATTTATTCATGTTTAAAAAAATAATAAATCCGGTATACCAGAGCATAAAGTGTTTCATATTTCATAGAACTATGAATTTTGGTTGAAGAGTTATTGGTCACAGAAAAAACTCATTCACTGGCTGTAGAAGTTGGCTGAATATTTGCAATTGTGTTGACAAGGTTCTCCAATTGACAACCGAAAGTCAACTGAAAGCTTTGATGGGCAGCAGCCACTGGAGAGGGCGATACAAATCGATGCACGAAGAATGCCGTGCACATAGGGGAAGTTTCCGCCTTAATCTTGACTATTCCTGCCCCACTACTAACCAACAAGTCCCGTGATGTACCAAAAAACAAATAAATGATCTTAAAAATAGTTTTTTGTTGTTTCCTTAAAAACCCATTCTAACAGTTCACAAATCCTGGGTTTTTTATTATTTTTTGTATTTTTTTATGAAATAACATAAGCCTGGAGGGGTTTTTTGAGTAGCAATAAAAAATGCCCATTTCATGGGCATATATCAGAAAAAGTAAAAACCTTGACCCAACCATGAGGCTGTATTTCAAAACAGAAGCCTAAACACTTCTAGTGTATTAAATGTGGTTCCTCTTGCTTACTTAGTACTTCAGTTATGAGACCATGAAAATGTTTGAAAAATTTGCTGCTGGAAAATCATGACATGCACACCTTCATTCTGGATACCATTTCTCAGAATTGCTTAGAATTAGGACACTAATACTTGACAGGCTTTCATGTCATGAATATTGCTACATTTGTGCCAAATATGATTAAAATCTGAGATGGCCACGTGTGAGGCATTTGTTCATTTGGTATGGAATGACCCATAAGTACTTAAATTGTCTACATATTGATAGGTTCTTAATAGATTCCGTAGCACTTCACAAATTTATCCATGTCTGTATGACCCATGATTAAAAAAGGTTGTGCACCACTGGTCTAGACTATGTAATTTTTAGGCCTGAAACAAATTTTCATAATTTTGCCCATCTCCCACTACTAACCATATGAGCTTTCAAATTTTTTACAAACTGTATATCTCCTCAAATGAATGAGACAAGCATAGCGACTACAAAAGTGACAATGAGGTGGCGGTAGCTCCGAAGTTGCAGTTGACAATGAACAACCTGGATAAGGATTTTTGGTTGGCCAATGAACTCCAAGACCTGATTTTGCTGAGGATTCATTAATTCAATTATGGAGTGTAAAGCAAAGGAATATAAAAAAATAGCATTTAGCACAAATCACAAAGATAAATATATACTGTTAGTTTCATTTTTCTTGCTCTTAAATATTTAAGCTATTCTCCAAGAGCATGAATCTGTGGGTTTTGCTTGCTTGCCTCAAATATTCCACACTATCTAATTGTGGGCACCATTTCTGTATCAACCATCTTGTGAAAAATGATAGTTTGTATCCATTAAACTTGACAAAATGAAAGTTGAAACCTTATTTTGTCTTTTATATTACAAGTTACATATTACATTTCAAGTAAAATACTTTTTTTTACTTAAATGTTTTATAATTGATCTTAAGATTGTGTTATTAAATGGATATATTACTACTTGTACCTAGTGTAATTATTATAGCATATGTGTTCAATTTTAGGTGAAACCATTGAAAACAATTGTCAAAAGTAAATTCATCGAAAACAAATTCATCGAAAGCAAATTCGCCGAAAACAAATTCGTCAAAAGTAAATTCATCAAAAGCAAATTCATCGAAAGCAAATTTGTCGAAAGCAAATTTTTCGAAAACAAATTCATCGAATGATCAATATTAGCAATAGAGAAATGCATAAAAACTATAATGATGCATTATAAAACACAAATGAAATACAATAATTGAAAATTGATATTATCGAAAAAGCATGAAACAGGGGTATACTATTAGAACAAGAAGAGGAAAATTTATAAAATAATTTGTGAAATAATAAATGTAGTACTATTCTGAAAGAAATTTTGAGAGAAAACATACTAGCAATCCTTTAAGAGAAAGGTGCACAAATTTGCTTGGCCAGGTACAAATCCTTGCAAGGGAAGGTATGGTCTCCAGCAGTGTTTACCTGCTCTCTATCTGCAAGCTGCCGTCTTATACCATCCTTGTAAAAATTTCTGGAAATCCCTGTGAACATCAAGTTAGGTTCCTTTAACAACTTCCACCCCAGTTGAAAATTTTCTTGCGAGAGGAAGGGTCATGACACTGAATTTTGTGAAGAGCAAAAAAGGAAGCCTTAAACTTCTCATTGAAGGGCAGTTATTCTACAAAGAGAAACAAATTGAAGAAAGAATTTACTGGAAATGTGAGGGATATCAGAGTTTTAAGTGCAGTAGTTGATTAATTATTGAAGTGAAAAAGGTAGTAAGTGATAAAAATGAACATAATCACGTAGAAGATGCTGTGAAAGTAGAAGCTCAAGATAAAGTTGCGGCTATTCGTGATTGTGTGGTGAATCCTCAGGATACTCCTGACTATATTGCGTCCTCAGTTTCCATAGGAATAAGTCAAGGTGCTGCAGCTAAATTCCCTTCTGTAGCTAATTTAAAGTGAAAACTACACACTTCAAGATCAATTAAGTATAACCAGTTAAAAGGGAAGTCTTTGCAACATTGTTTATAAAGTAACAAATGATATCAAAAACAGTTATGAATGTTTTAGAAAGGTTTATATTGTGGTCAAAATCAGGTGACCTTTTAGAGTGGTGTCAAAGGTAGTTACCAGCATAATCCTGTGTAAAGAATACATTTCAACATTAAGTGTCACTTTATTTGAATCAAAGGTAATGATTCTCGCCAAATCTCAACTTAATACAATGTAAAAAGAGGACCAAATCTGAAAATTACTCGATTACAAAGATTTTGGCTTCCTGGACAAATCCTGCTGGATTCTGTGAGAGGTGACAACCTTAGTCAACTGTATAATAAAATCAACAGACTCATTAAAAGTGGAAGTGTGGCCAAGAAAACTAAGTGAAAATAATATGGAAATGTTTTCTTATACGAACAAGTTTTCAAAAATAAAAAAAACTGGAACCCACCGCTGATGTAAAACATTAATCAGGATCATTTGTGAAACTTATTTGAAAAATATTTTTCTGATTTGAATACAGATACACAAGAGTGGATAAGAAATCCATTTGTTTGAATAGATGGTGTTTTCATTATTACTGAAGAGCAACAATTCATTGAACTCTGTTCAAATTCAAATTTAAATTAAATTTGTAAATGAATCTCTCCCACAGTTCTGGATTGTCTTTAATACCGAGTACCCACAATTGTTTTTGAAATTGGCAAAAATATTACTGTATTTACTTGCATAATTATGACACTTTCTAGCACAATTTTTTTACACTAAAACAAAGATGGGGCAAATATGCGGTTTTCCCCGGATATTATCAAAGTGATCATATCCAAAAAAATAAACTTATTTTCTCATCATAGTTCATGTGGGGCAATTACATGATGGAGGCAATTGCACGAGTAAATATGGTAATTCCATTTACAATCGCCGATCTATGCAAGACTGGTTTTTCAGTTGATGCTGTAATAAAAACTAAATGCAGATTAAAACTGAACATGGAGCCTGACTTGTAAGTAGCAATATCTAACATGCTGCCCATATGTCATAAACTGTGCAATGATAGACTCAACTGTACCACTGATATTTACTGGTGCCCACAAATTCTTATTTACATCTGTTTTCTAGTTTGCCTTATTTTTAGAACAAACATTAATCTTGGTGTAAATATAAATATTTTGAAATTAAAAGCACATTTTATCTATATTGATGAATGGATGGGAATAAGGGAGTTGTGACAAGGTCGGCTGCCTTAAAAGGGGATGTGGATGCACAAAGATTGGGAACTGCTGTTTAAATTGACTCCTTAATGTAACAGGGAACAAAACTTCATTTTTATTTTGTCAGGCTTCATTTTAAAAAATGAGGTATCAACATTTTACTCATTTTATGACGACAACATATAGGTGGAAGGATTACAAGTTGAGAATTTCCAACATTGGAAGGATTACTAACATGAAAATATTAAGATAATGGACAAATAATTTGCGAATATTCTTTATTACTTGATAAATTGACTTACTATGGTAACTTGGCTCTTTTTCGGTATTATGACATTCTCGACTTCGTTGCTATAATTTTAAACACTGTTTTCGAAAATTTGGTGATTATTCTGAATAACTAGGCTCTATAATCATTGGGCCAATAAGTACCTACTTCACAGACTGCTCTGTATTCAATTGCTGCATAACTGAAACTATTTGAATAAAAAAATTAAAATGAATGGTGGGTGGAATCTCTAATATTTAAATTTAGATAGTCACAGACCTTTTTAATAACGGTTTCAAATCCAGCTCTATAAATTTTAAGTTTCCTTTCTCTTTCTTTCCTTTTCTCTTCCTGCTCCTGAGCGGAAGTTTTCACTTTTACTCTTCCATGCTGAAAATACATATTAAAAAACTGAGTAAAATTTTACTTAAATAATATTTCTTGACCTAAAATTACATATGTACAATCAAATTCATTTACAAACCATGTCTTTCAAACTTTAGCGAAGTGCAAATCTAAGCTAAAATATTATAAACGTATTAAAACTTATTCACAATTTACATATCTTTGCACTCGAGATACAATGTTAACTGATAAACATCTTACTATAGCTCCCAACAAAACGTTAAAAACACCACAAAGTTAGCTCAATAGTCGGCAGTCATCGGCAGTCATCAGCAGTCATACCAACGGAGAAAGAAAAATGGGTACAACTTCTCGATCCACAATTTCCGAGTGGCGTAACAACGGCGCCAAAAGTGACGAGAAATGGTACTACTACTCTATTGGAACCATTGGAGCCAAAGACTCGGTTCATAGCGTTGATGGCGGCGTGAACGTTTCGTACGCGAAGTGAGAGTTACTTGTTCACGGATCTCGAATCGTTCATAATAGTGATGGGAAGGATCCGTAGGGGTACTAGTCTTTGCGAAGGATCGTTCATTTCCGAGACCTGACTCACGAGTAGGGATACGAAATCGAAACAGATGAATCGATACCTTACTCATATGATGTCTTCTTCTTCTTCATCTAAAGGCTAAGCCTTGTCGCTGCAACCATGAACTCCTGTCCTCGGCCATTCTCTTCAACATCTCGTATTTCTCAACTCCCATCACTGACTCCACGTCATCTAGGTATTTCTTTCTTGGTCTGCCTCTTCCTTTCTTCCCTAAAAGTTTCCCCTCCAAGATGTTCACAATTAATCCATTATGTCTAATCACATGGCCTAAAAATTTTGCCTTCCTTTCTTCCATTCCTCTGATCAGTTTCCTTTCTTCTTTTACTTCTTCCAAAACTTCAAGGTTTGTCTTTCTCTCTGTCCAACTTGTCTTTATCAATCTTCTCCATATCCACATTTCTGTCGCTTCCAGACGGGACCTCTCCCTCTTTCCTAACGTCCAACTTTCACTACCATAAAGTAAGGTACTCCAGACAAAAGCTTTTGCAAAGGATTTCCTTACTTCCAAATTCATATGACTGCTTGTCAATAGGTTCCTTTTGCATTGAAAAGCTTGCTTTGCAAGTGCTATTCTTCTTTTCACTTCCTGTACGCATCTATTATCTTCAGTAATTGTACTACCTAGGTAGCAAAACTGCTTCACCTGCTCAATTTCCTGATTGTCTATTTTGATCTTTGATATTGTCCCTGCATTACTTTTGCCTATAACCATCAATTTGGTTTTCTTGATATTTATCTTTAATTCCCACTGTTTTAACGTGTCCGATAATACTTTCAGCATTTTATTCATTTCTCTTTTTGAATCGCTGAATATTACAATGTCATCTGCAAATCTAATGCAGTGTATTCTAACTCCATTTATTTTTATGCCTTTTGTCTTTTCCTTCATAACTTCTATACTTTCTTCAATGAACATATTAAACAAATATGGAGATAGCGGACATCCTTGTCTTACATATGATGTATCGAATGAAAAAGATCGATACCACAAAAGTATCGACCGCCAATTCGTTTTAGGTGGATTGAGTAAAGATTTCATCGTCTCTCCCATCTAATAGAACAGATGTCCCCCCGCTCGACTAAATTTCTAACAATGAAGATGGACCACAAAGACGTGAATTCCACGATTCACGGCATAACAAAAAAGGCTCTTGCAAAATTCCAATAGGACCGTCCACCGAAAATATAAAACGAGAAATAAGTTTAGTTTTCTCTCGTTAGGAGATAGAAATATGAGAAAGTAAAAATTTATCAGACTAGATCACGACCGAAAATATAACCATAGCGACCTCCAAGTTTGGAACTTCTACCTAATCTAGTTCTTTACTGTCTTTTGGGTCTTTTGTCTTACTAACCGCGGTACTGCCAACCGATGAGACAGAAACCTTACTCCCGAGGTTGGCGAAACAAATCTGTATAATGTTGTGTTATATTTGACAATAGAATTTCAACTGAGGTATAAATTAAATTATGTATAATATAGTTGATTGAAAGCAATAATAAAGAATAGGATTATACGTATTTATTTATAATTACACCATTAGTAATAACAAAAACTTTATAGATTTATTTACAAACTCTTATGGGACAACACAGGCACAAGTTTTGCATTCTGAAAAACAAAAAATATTTCATTTGCTTTGAAACAGTGTAAAATTAATACTATAAAAACAACTTCACAAATAAATTTATTTGATCATCAAGACATCAGCTTTAAAGAAAATGAGCGAATTTTTGTTATGCATTTCAAAATAACAATACATGTAAATTGGAAAATTTGACAGTCTTTACATAAAGACTCACTGGACGCCATACAGTGATTTTAAGAGATATATGGCTTGCGTAGTATTATTGTGACATCAGGCTCTACAATTGGATTGGTGTTAATCAAATTCCTTAAGGCCATTTTTGAGTAAATCAAATTAAAAAAAATCGCCGAGAATAAACTACCCTTTATTTTTGTGCAATATCATTTTTATGAAAAAAGGTTCGGCAAAAGATGATATGTTGCATAAATACGAAATATCATTCGATTTTATGTAAGAGTTTGGGCCCTAGAACCGCGGACAGACAGACAGACGGCATGGCGAAAACAATTTTTATGGACTCAGGGACACCGAAAACGTGTATTTCCATCGAAATCTCTAAGTCGAATTTTTTCGCGATTTCAATTCCTTTTTCTATAAAGTAAAATTTAATTTGAAATCTCTTTGTGGATCTCTAATTGGTTCATCAACATGCTCATAATTAAATTGCTTAGCCTTTCTCCTGAAACGTACAGCATTTGTTTCCGGGAAGTCTGGATCCACCTCAATAGTTGCAGCTAAATCCTTGCTTTGTCTTTCGTACTCTTTAAACCATTTGTCTGAACGCTTTTCTTAAAAAAAAACCGATTCAATTTTTTAAAAGATCAATTCAGGTTTTGATGTTTAGTTTCGGTTTCTGCAGCAATTCGCTAAGAATACTGACGTTAGATAGATTGTCGTACCATATAACGACTGAACATACGAATTTAAAGCTCTGAAGTTTTGCAGCCAAACATTGGGCCTGGTTGCGAGTAGTCGTGTCTGCATTTGTTCCATCTATCAACTCGCTAAGACTGTCGTATATTTCTGGGATTTCAAATCTCAATGGTTTTATTGCATCTATCCTACTCTCTCACCTGGTTCTGAAACTGGTTAATTTTTAAACATTTTTCTTTAGCATATTCCACCTTCGAGTAGAGGAAGAAAAAACATATAATTCCTGTACAACATTGTAGAACTCTACAGTTTCAAGGGTGACCTTTGCCGCATCATTATTCACAATATTTAGTCTGTGAGAAGCGCATGGCATGGCATGTAAATATGTTGGAGATGTCTCATGAAATTTCAAAGGAAGAATTAAAACATAAAAATCATGTCGCCGTGTTTTTCAAACAGGGTTCCGAAAATTTTTGTTTAAAATTTCGATATTTGTATAATTTTGAAACCCCCTTTTTACCAGAACCCAAGACGAGTTTTTTTTTCAAATTTCTGCTTGCGAAAATCGAGGGTCGTCTTAAATTCGAATATGAAGTGGTATACCGTCGATACATCGCAGTCAATTCATTGCGCGTCAATTCTTCGCGCATCAATCCGTCACAGGGCAAACTCATTGCGCGTCAATTCATAGCTCCAGCAATGCGTCGCGTAGGAAGTATGGTTACGCGTTTAAACGATGTTTTCAAACAAATGAAACATGATAAAATGATTGTATCTACTGAAACTTTTCACTTCAAACTTACGATCCGGTTTTCAATTAACACATTATTATTTTTAAAGTATTCGTTTCATTATGAGTAAATTCCACAAAGTTGAGCCTGACCTCATTAATTATATGTTACGCTTTGTTTACTATCGTAATTCCTCTTTACAAATCTAGCTGCCCTGCGCTGAACCATTTTTATCTCGTTAGTGAGTCCCTTTTCGTAGGGATCCCACACAGCTGAAGCATATTTGACCTGCGGTCGAGCCAAAGGTAATTAACATAATTATTTCACTTTTTCGGAGCTATTTCGAACTATTCTCCCTATAAAGGCCAGCTTTTTATTAGCGGCACCTATCAATCGGCGAATGTGGGTGTCCCACGAGAGATCACGATGGATCATGACTCCAAGATATTTAATCGAGTCTGAAACTGGAATCTCTACTACAACATGACATATTCGGACCAGATCGCCTCAGCAGGGGTGCCACAATTGAAAAATAAAACTTTTCGATAAGTATGAATTTGTAAAGGAATTGGTCTAACCGATTTAAACGAAATTTTATAATAAGAAGGTGTGCAACATAAAACAAGTAGGGATATACACGGATTCCCCGTGGTACAGAAGTACTTAACGTCAAATTCGCCTAGTACTACCGTATACTAATGTATCTGCTTTGAAATCAGAAAATCCATTTTCCTTATATCGTGGTAGCTCCGCTTTTTAGATCCACTCATTTCGTTTTGCCGTTCTATACTCGCCCTACAAACTAAATTTCTTTTTGAAATCGGTTCAGCCAATACCTTCGAAATCCATAGTTACAGAAAAATTCTAACCTTGATATTGTGGTTGCCCTGTTTAGTCGACCCGGTTTAAATATGCTATATTATTTATTTATTTATATGAAGATTATATATAACATATTGGGTTAAAACCCATGAGGTCATTTCTCTAGTAATAGGTGTAATAAAAATATTATTTTACTTTTTACTGTGGCAACCCTGCTCTTTAGCTCCGCTTTAAACATCTTTATTTCATCATGGTATGTTGTACAAAACCTATGTGAAAAATTTAGTTGAAATCCGTTCAGCAAATTCCTTCCAAATCCATAATTACTGAAAGAGTTAATTTGTAATTATGGCACCCCTGTTTGGTTGATTTGGTCCAAATATGCTATTGTGGTTTTGTATATGTGTTTACATCGTAGATATTAAATTTGGTTAAAATTGATGTGGTAAGTCCAGCACAAATATGCATTTGTAAAAAGAAATGTTTTATTACTTGTATTGAGGGGGAAACACGCTAATTACCGATAACTCGGCTTATACATGCTAGATTAATTAAAGGTATCAAACACCTCATAACTTCCTTACCATTGTATTTCCATCCTCCAAATATTCCACATTTCACTAATCAATCAGCTGACTGCAGTTGTCTCTCGCAAAATCGCCAGGTAGACTTCCCGCGAAACACGTATCGAAATCAAAAAGCATAGTTGGTAGGTATATACGCAAATTGAAATAATATTTTAGTTAATGAATATATCACACATGTATACGTGTGCAAATTATAGATATTAAATTAAAAATCGGCGTTCGCGGGATGATTTACGAAAATGGAGGATTTTAGTCGGCCTTGTCATCGGCGTGGCAATTGGTGAGTCCTCACACCATCGCCAATTGTTTTATTAAAACTGAGCTATCTTCGCAGCCGGCAGAAGTGTTCGAAGGTACAGAAGTGGAGGAAGTAATCTACAGCAATATACTATTGGGGCCTGTCAGTTTCGGAGACTTTGTTTCCTTCGACAATGGCTTGGCTACGTCGGTTGTGTATGACCCCACGCTCGACGAATCGAATCCCGTTGCGGGTGATGGCGACGAATAGGACGATGAGGACAACGCCGATGATAGGTTGGATGCGCCATTTCCATCTGAGGAGGATGTTTTTAAAGCTTTGGATGCCCTTCAAAGATACGTGTCAGGGACGCCAGGCCAGGATATATGTGAAAAGTTGACGCCATTACGCATCACATTGGGCTAGGGAGTGCCCCGAAATTGAAACGGGAAAATAAGTGGCTTTTAAATTTAAATTAATCTTTTGGTTATTTACTTTTAAGTTAAAATAAGTGACTGACAAACTCTTAACATTTTAGCGAATTTAATTATATGCTAATATATGTTTCAATATCTAAATGTGTAATCGGAATTTTGGATTTTATTCATCTACATCGTATTTTGAGGTATGTATGCGTACTATATCCTTTTGTTTTCTGTATTTTAATATGATGTCATATTCTTTTGTTTTTCTGTAATTTATATCTGCATTTTTAAAAATTTATAAATCACGCTTTTTTATAAATTTCGAGTTATAGAGGTTCTACGTAATTCGAAATGTTTACATCTAGTGCATTCCATCAGCCAAACCGACCTCTTAGGTCGGTGTTTAACGTGGAATATACGGAGAATGTTATCGAGTAGCAAGTAATGGAAGAAGAAACTGCAAAGGTTTTTTTCTTTTTTAAACGCATATATCTCGACTGTTTTTGAGACATGGGCCTTGTCACTTTCGCTATTTCCGTTATGTAACGAATACCATTGAACCGGGGAGCTTGATAAAACCGATGAAATCGTCGATTCGAAATTCGTAAATCCACTCGTATTTCTATTATTACAACTAATTACGCAGCGAGTTTGCTTCTGCCCTCCCCAACAACACTTAAGCAAAAAAAAAAACAATTCCATGGGCCTGCTTACGCTATCATCACGATTCAAGAATGACTGTTAAATAACAATGGCGAATTATAATAGTACGTTCAAACGATCGCCCAATACGCGGAATAATCTTTGTTTCTCCGGTCGATACGCAAGAACACGCCGTATTTTATGCAACAAGTAGCTGAAAGTACCCGGCGATACCCGGGTTACGCCAGACCTCTTCGGCGAATAATATTATGTCATATGGTAACAATCGTCTCAACTTTTGTGCATTTTTTCATGTTCATAAAAACAATACTTTCCCCTATACTACATATAGAGAAAGTAAAAATCCTATCACATACAGACAGACCGACAGACACACAGACATCATCGCGAAAATAGTCAAAACGTGTTCAGGGAACCTCAAAACGTGTAATTCCGTTGAAATCTCGAATTCGAATTTTTTCATGCTATCTCTATACTACGTGAATGGAGAGTGTAAAAACTAATTCTGAGATATCTCTGATACCTATGAATTTGGCCAGGAGGGCCCATGGAGGTCCGGAGGGTACGGGCACATATGTTAGTGTAAACAATGCAATCGGTTGGCAAGGAGATTTCTCCTTAAAAACGCTAAATTTTGTCAAAATATGATATTAAAATGTTAAATTCGAGAGATTTCGATTCGATGGCGATAAAAGACGATAATAATAAGAATTTATTGTCATTTTTCTTTAATGCAGTCCTAATCCGGAGATCAAAGGTCAAATATGTGAATTTTAATAAGCAAAAGAAAATAAGCATGCAGGTCGAAATATCGATTTTTCCATGTTATGTTATGGGGAATGAAAATCATTCTCAGGAATCGAACCAGGGTCGATTTTGGAAAATGTTTTTGGTAAATGGCTTTTACTTTAAGAATCGAACATTCCCACCAAATGTCAATCTTCTAGCTACTCGGAAAGTTTGTTTAAAAAAGCATTCCAGTTCCGTTTTCTCACCCACCGACGACGAAGTCATTTTTACCTTCTCCATACGTAGTATAGGGGCAAATATTGTTTTCTTGAAAAAATCGACTTCGAGATTTCAACGTTTTGGGGTTCCCTGAACACGTTTTGACCATTTTCTCGATGATGTCTGTGCATGTCATAGCTTTTTTTGGGTACTCGAACTCAAAAATTATTAATCAGGTCCACTCATGAAAAAAATCGACTTCGAGATTTCAACGGAAATACACGTTTTGAGGTCCACTGAACACGTTTTGACCATTTTCTCGATGTCTGTGTGTTATGTGATAGCTTTTTGTGGGTGCTCTAACTCAAAAACTATTAATCAGGTGAACGCGAAATTTTATATTTATTATTTTCATGAAAGTCACAAGAACTGATTAGGTTTTGGTAAAAAATGGTCAACCGTAAGTGGGTGTTTAATCTTGTCACTTAAATGTTATTTTGAGATATTTGCTTTAATATTTGATAAATGTAAAAATGTATCAGAATAGAAGTTGTAGGAAATTTAATTTTCTATAAGCTTTGTTTGAAACATTTTCCCATATAATGCATTGTTTAAGAGATATCTTATATTATACCACGCCACCTACCGACGACAATTGTTAACAATTGACGCTTAGTTATGTCTTAGTAACGTTCCTTTTTCTTTTCTTAATTGTTGGAGCTCTGTGGCTATATCCAATATCAGAAGGCTATGGTTTGAGTTTCTGTTCTTTGTAAAGTCTAAAATTTCCTCGCAGTTTCATAAAATATTTACTATTATGTAACCTATTTGGAATTTTTAGAAATATTACAGATATGGAGAATGTCATGTGGTGGACACATCAGATTTTTATGTACTAGACTAGCAAATATACCCGGCGTTGCTCGGATCATTGTTTAATTTTTTAAAAATTATTTTCTTAAAATAAATCTATAAAAGTAACGTAGAGTATTAAAAATGGAAATTTTAAACCAATATTTTGAATTTTTATCAGGATATAGAATTTTGGAAACGAAAGAAGTCTGCCTGAAATCAAAATTTAAAATCTTGCAAACTTTTGTAGGCGATCGGCAATCGGACATTTTTATGCACAAACAAACAAATTTTAAAAATATTTATGAAGAGAAGCAGAGAAGATTATTGTTTCGTTATTACTGTGTACCTTTTTAGATCCCGGAACAGTAAATAATACGTTGCTATTTACCGCTATTGTTGTTCAACATTTGTTAAATAAACATTTGGCTGTGGGCCAGATGAGATCCCTCCAAGCTTATTAAAGAAATGTTGCCATTCTTTATCATAACTTTTTTTTATTTTATTTAATGAATCCTTGAGATCTGGATATTTTCCTGAGGTATTAAATCTAGGCTATATTGTCCCAATTTATAAAGCGGAAGATAGGAATGATGTAAAGAATTATCGACCAATCGTAATTCAATCTTGTATTGTAAAACTTTTAGAGAGCTTAGTAGAGACGAAATCTGTGGTTGTTCCTGAACAGCATGGCTTCAGGCGGGGATTGGCCACTGGGACTAACCTCCTCGTTTTTAATAATTTCATAATGAATGCCATGGAACAAGGCTTACAAGTTGATGCTGTGTATATTGACTTTGCCAAAGCCTTCGATAAGATTAACCATACTCTTTTAATCAATAAATTAATGGCAGTTGGTATACACGGCGTTATGCCTGATTGGTTTAAAAGTTATATTTCTGGTCGGATGCAAATGGTTAAATTGCAGTCTGGTAAATCCTACAAATTTCATGTTCCCTCTGGAGTTCCCCAAGGCTCCCACCTTGGGCCACTCTTATTCCTTATTTTCATTAATGATATTGGTACATCAATACACCCCACCTCATACCTAATGTATGCAGATGATATTAAAATCTACCAAAGTGTAAAATCAGTAAGAGATTGTATGCCATTAAATGACTGTCTTGATAGAATTTCTGACTGTTGTCAGGAATTGGCAAACAGCCTTATCTATGAAGGGGGATTCACGCAGGTAGTAAGACGGCCAACCAGGGGGGGGGGGGTAACATTCTCGATGTCTTTCTTTTAAGGCCGTATGAGTCACTTATTTGCTCGGAGTCAATGGCAGGTATTAGTGACCATGATGCTGTTTATTTAGAAATGGACTGGGTTGTGACGAATCCAATGAAGAAGAAACAAAAAAATAAGGTATGACAATATAGCAGAGGCGATAGAATTGGATTTCGACAATACTTAACGGAAAGTTTTCCAAAGTGGGCAAATGAAGGGGGAAGCGAAGAAGAAATGTGGGTAGCATTTAAGAAATTATTGTTGTTAGGACTACGGAAGTAGGTGCCCGTAAAGATTCTGAAGGACAATCCTGATCCTGAGTATTATAACAAAACTATTAGAGTGCTGAAAAGAAAAGTAGGAAAATCGCATAAAATGAAACATTTAGGATATTTATATTCTAGTAAATATGTTAAATTAACGAAAGAACAAAGAAAAAAGAAGGGGGAAAGAAACATATGTTATAAATATTTTAGATAAAAGTAACGGTAGTGAATTCTATAAATATCTTAAAAGACGTAGGGAAAACATAGAGAAATCAGCTACGATAAAAAATGCAGACGGTGACATAATCGTAGGAGACGAAGAGAAAGCAAATGAGTTCAATAGGTGGTATGCTAGCGTGTTCAGGAAAACCGAAAATGTTGATACTTTAGAGCAGAGTGTTACAAAGGATAGAGCGTTGGAAACGGAGTTAAATGAATACACTGGATTGACGCAAGAGCCAAAACACATTAACATTCGGGATGCGGAAATTTTTTAAAAAGTGGCGAGGTTAAAAGATTGCAAATCTAGGGGACCAGATGATATTGCGGGAGAGGCATTAAAGTTGGGTTCTAGGGAAATAGTACTGTATCTGCGATTATTATTTAGTCACTTTAAATAACGATAGTATACCGGCGGAGTGGAAGAAGGTGATAGTAATACCTATTTATAAGGGAGGGAACAAAACCAATGTTGAAAGATACAGGCCTGTTAGTCTAACATCAGTAGTTTGCAAGCCGATGGAAAAATAATAGCTGATTACTTGCGCAACTTTTGGGAAGTAAATAATTAGCTACCTATGTAAAAATCAGCATGAATTTAGAAAATGCTACTCTTGTAATACTCAGTTTCTAGGACTCGTTCAGGATATTTCAGACACAATTGATAAAGGGAAAGAGGTGGATGGGATTTTGCAAAAGCATTTGATACTGTCTCTCATGACATTCTTCTAGCTAAATTATGTAAGTTAAGCATAGATAAGAGAGTGATCTCATGGATTAAAAATTTCCTTATTGGTAGGTCTCAGAGGGTACAAGTTTGTCAGATTTTGTGAATATCACATCAGGGGTGCCTCCAAGGAAGCGTTTTAGGTCCGTTACTATTTCTTACTTATGTTAACGACCTTCCGAATAACATTAATTCAAGGATTTGTCTATTTGCGGATGATTGTATTATATATAGGCAAATAAAAAGCGAGGAAGACCGGGAAATTTTACAAGAGGATATCGAAAAGATAGAAGCTTGGATTAGGATAAACAAAATGAGTGTAAATATTAACAAAAGCAAACACGTTACGTTCTCAAACAAAATACTAATAAGTGAGAGCAGATACAACCTACACGGCGAAATGGTACCAAAATATAATTGCTGCAAGTATTTAGGCGTCCACGTAGCAAAAGGAGGAGGAGGATATAACATACATGTAGTTGGTGCTTGTATTCTGCAGGCATTTTATCTGACCCTGATAAACATTAATATTTCAGAGAGAGAGAGAAATATTTTTTTAATTCAAAATATTTCACCTCTGCACCCAATTTCTAACTTTCCTTATTGAACAATATTTAATTAAAACAATGCCTTAAATGTGCAATTTTAAGAATATTATACTTTATCCAATGTAAGGTGCTAATTCCACACATTTTTGTCAAATTTGAAGTTGTAGCACATCTAGAAGTGAAATAATATTTATTTAATTGATTATATTTCAAAAGTTTAATGCGGCCTCAATAACACTTCGTTGGAGCTTTTCAAATGTTTGTTAGTTTAAATGCACTGAGCTCTACTCAATTTTAAAATTTCAGCTTCCTAGCTTGCCCCAAAGTAATTAAACATTTTTCTATTAGTTTAAACTTTAAGAATTTTTAACAGCCAAAGAAATTAAAATATCAAAATTTTTATAATTTTTTATTTCGTTTTTTCACCAAATCTGCCGGTAAAAAGAATTCAACTTCGTAGCACATTCGATAATACATAAACCTCAAAAATATGTTTAAACAATTGCGAATTTTTGAACTTTTTCACATTTCTTTTTTCTATGTAAAATTTTCTACAAAATCATTTCAAAAACTCGACCCTACAGCATATAGTTTTCAAGATAAAAATTATTAAACTTTAATGTTCAGATGGGGTTAAAACATCCCCTAAAAATTAACAATTTTAAAATTTTTGATTTCTATAGTTGGTTATGAGAAAAATTCTATAATCTTGCAAAATTTCAGTATCCTAAACTTATTAGATTATTATTAGTCTACAAACTGGATTACGTTTTCCCATGCTAACTTATGGGAGATATTCCGGGGTCTCTGGAGTCGAACCCAAGACACTGTAAGCAAAAGTGACAGTAAGTCCTAGTAGATTTTATGGCCATCTAGAAACACTGAAAATTTCATTTTTCTAGCTTACGGGCAAGTGCCCAAAATTAATTTACAAAAATGGCGCAATGCTTTTCTTATGGGAAAAAAATTTCGAATGCCCAGCTCATCTGGAAGTGCCTAAACATTAGTATCCTCCTATATGTTAAATGTTATATCCTCCTCCTCCTCTGTAAGAAACGTCGATATATAATGATGATATAACATATGATAGGAGGATACTAATGTTTTGGCACTTCCAGGTGAGATGGAGATTCGAAATTTTTTTCTTAGGTAGGATTTTGTACAAAACCGACTAGAAAATCGTTTTTCTAGATAAGCTGGAGATTTTTTTCTTAGGTTGGATTATGTGCAAAACCGAATAGAAAAAACGAAAATCTTGAAAAATGCAATAATGCGGCTGCTAAAAATTCGCAATTGTTTAAACAAATTTTCAAGGTTTATGTATTTCCGAATGTGCTACGGAGCTGAAATTTTTTTAGAGGTAGGATTTGTAAGAAAACGAAATAGAGACTATACAAATTTTGATATTTTACTTTGTTTGGCGGTTAAAAATTCTTAAAGTTTATACAAATAGGTAAATGTTTAGACACTACGCGGGGAGTTAGGGAGCTGAAATTTTAAAATTATTTAGAGTTTATTTTATATAAACGAATAAACATTTCACTGTATCCATGAAATCGTTATTGCGGCCGTTAAAAATTATTTAAATTTAAACAATTAGACAAATGTTATTTCACTTCTAATTGTGCTATAAATTTAAAATATTGCAGAAATGTGTGGCATTATTTACTCAATGTGGGAAATGTATAATATTCCTAAAATTGCAAAAATTAGTGATTGTTTTACTCCATTATCCATAATGAAAAGACGAAAACCGGTCCAGAGGAGAAATTTTTAGAATTAAAGAAATATTTCTCATGATATCTCTCTGAAAAATGAATGTTTTTTCAAGGTGAGATGAAATTCTTGCAGTATCCAAGCACCTTCCACTAGTATATATATATATATATATATATATATATATATATATATATATATATATATATATATATATATATATATAACAGCTTACGGAAAAGGAAAGGTAAAATGGATATATGGATGTCAACAAGGTGTTGGGATGAGGAAACCCAGTGAACACTCATCAATCAGACGACTCCAGGTTGGCGAGACCCCGGGGATGTCGAAGCGACACACCTTGTTGACATCCATATATTTATATATATATATATATATATATATATATATATATATATATATATATATATATATATATATAACACCTTCTTGCCACCCTCATCACTACCTTTTCTTTTCCTTTAGTTAATATATATATATATATACAGGGTGTCCCAGTAGGAAAGGTCAATATTTTGGAAAAAGAGAACATGGCGTGTTGCTCATCTGAGTTCATCTTGACGTTCCTTTACGCGGGAAATAGCACCCATTATGCGATCGAGCAGTTCGTCTCGTGCATCCACGTTTCTTGTGTACACTTCACTCTTCATCCAACCCCATAAACCAAAATCTAACGGGGTCGGGTCTGGAGATCTTGGTGGTCAGTGAATGGTACTGCCACGACCAATCCACCGATTAGGGAAAGTGTCATTTAGATGTTGCATCACAATTCGGGTATAATGAGGAGGGGCTCCGTCATGCTGAAAGTACATGTCAATCCGTGTAGCTAAAGGAACATCTTCTAGTTGTTCTGGTAATTCATTTTGCAGAAATTCTAGGTAATTTTGCCCTGTCATATGATCTTCTAAAATAACGGGACCAATCAACATGTCATCGATCATACCGCACCACACACTGATAGAGAAACGAAGTTGAAAATTTGTTACCAAAGTACCACGTGGATTTTCGTGAGACCATCGATGAGAGTTACGTGTGTTGTTGATTCCCTTACGGGTGAAAGTAGCTTCATCAGTGAATAGTATTAATGGAAGCAATCCACGATTAGTATGTAACCAATGACAAAATTCTAGACGCGTGCCACTGTCCCCTGGGTGAAGATTTTGCACACGCTGTGGGTGAAATGGATACAAGCAGTCTTCATGCATTGTTCGCCATACACGTGTTCGTGAAACAGCGAGACGTGTATAAAGTCTTCGCGTGCTAGTATTAGGGCTACGCTCTACCATTTCAAGAATGTTTTCTTGTTCCTCCACATTTTGTTGACGTACTCGTTCAGATGAAACTTGGACACTGGGAAGCGTACCACATTCACGCAATGTATTGAAAACCTTGGAAAACAATCTTCGATCCGGAATTCTGCGCATAGGAAACCGTCGATGGTATTCTTCAACAGCAGCAGAAACCGTACACATACAGCCAGCGCCGTAACTAGCTATTTTAGCACCCAGGGCAAACTATCAAATATGCGCCCCCTCCAAAAAGTCTCTAATACCTATATTTTTTTTACAATATGGATTTTAGGTGAACAATTAATAAATAAAAATAAACTATAAATGATGTAATTTCTCATTATAAATGTACATATTTAAAATGCATTATTAAAAATATAATTATATGCATACATAATTTAAACACAGAAAGTAAATATTTTAATATAAAAGAGTTATTCTACGTGATTTAATGCGGCAAACTCATCAATAACATCATCGAAATTTTTAGTTTCTGCTATTGGTAGTGTCTGGAACAAGCATAGTTGTGAAATCGCCCGTCGTTGTGCCATGCAACCTCGCACAACTTGCCATCAATAATTTTTGCGACCCTTCTTTAGTTGCGCCCGGGGCAGATGCCCCCCTTGCCCCGCCCTAGTTACAGCACTGCATACAGCATATCTGCATTTTCGACATTTGTGAAGATGTGCGGCATTTTTAACAACACTTTTACAATGTCACCATCAACAGTCACAACAGCCAACAGACGCTTAACACCGTAGTACACTTCGACAATGTCTTTATGAGCAATCACAACAGCCAACTGACGCTTAACACCGATTCACATGCTTCAGACAGTGGCGCATTACGGCGGGAGGGAAGGAAAATACTGCGCACCAAATACGGAAACTGTTTGCAAGAGGGCGGATTTCTATTACGCAAGTGGTGTTCCAACCACCCAGCCCTACTTGAATGTATCCCTGAGAAGCTCAGAGAAACGCAACTTCCATTGCAACTGGACAATGATCATATTAAAAGACTGGGTCTGTTGTGGCACCCTGCTGCAGATCAATTTCAGATTGCAAATGGACTCAAGACTACATTGTGGAACTCGAAAAAGAACACCTTTACCAAGAGAAGGGTTCTCTCCACCATAGCATCTATTTTTGACCCTTTAGGGTTAATCAGCCCTATTGTCATTCGATGTAAAATGTTTCTCCAGCAGTTATGGCAAGAAAACTTCAACTGGGACGATGATTTAACACCAGAATTACTGGAGTGCTGGCAACCTTTGTATGACCAGATTCCAGTAGTTGACAACATTCGGATTGACAGGTTAGTTCTGGTGAAAGGCACACCAGCTGACATCCAAATCCACGGGTTTTCGGATGGATCTGAACGTGCATATGGAGCTTGCATTTACGTACGATCAACCAATCAGAATGGAGAGACCATTGTCAAGCTCCTATGCTCAAAATCAAGAAAGAAAATTTCTCTTCCTCGCCTAGAATTATGCGGCGCACTTTTACTTGCGCGATTGTTTAGTAAGATCATTAAGGGTTTCACCATGAAGATCAGTCACAGCTCACTGTGGACGGACTCGATGATAGTTTTGGCATGGCTTTCCGCAGCACCAACAAGATGGAAGACGTTCATAGCGAAAAGAATCTCCGAAATTCAAGATATCACTTCAACAGCTGAGTGGAAACACGTCGCATCTCAGGACAACCCAGCTGATCTAATATCAAGAGGAATCAATCCAAATGATTTAATTCACAACTCATTATGGTGGAACGGACCAGCATGGCTCCTGGATCCATCAATTTCATGGCCTACCGCAGGCATTCTTCCGGCATCACACGACATGCCAGAACAACGTAAGACTGTGACCAGCTTGGCCACGACAATTTGTCAGGATGAAATAATCTCGAGGTTCTATAAACTAACAAAGCTACAAAAAGTTGTATCATATTGTCTTCGTTATGTATCCAACTGCAAGTTACCCCCTGAGGATCGGAAAATTGGTCCGCTTTCTAGAGAGGAATTGCAAACGGCATTACATACCTGTGTTAAGATTGCTCAAAGTACAACATATTCATCAGAGATCCAGTTGCTCAAGAATTCTCGGCCTCTTGACAACAAGAGCAAGTTAAAGAATTTAAACCCTTTCTTATGCAATAATCAATTACTCCGAGTCGGAGGGCGCCTGCAGCATGCTGAACTTGCTTATGATAAAAAAAACATCAGATAATATTTCCTCCATCCCATCATCTAACAAAACTGATCGTTGAAAGCGAACACCTACGTATGCTCCATGCCAGCGGTCAGTTACTATTATCAACCTTAAGACAAATTTTTTGGATTATGAATGGTAAGGCAACTATTAGACGAATTTTGTACCATTGCTTAATATGTCACAAGTTGAAAGCTGAATCAACTCGTCAACTCATGGGTCAATTGCCCAGCCCAAGGGTGAAACCCGCTAGACCATTTCTTAATTGTGGAATTTACTACGCTGGACCCTTGTATGTGAAATTTGGAACTCGCAGAAGTAAAGTGAAGAGTAAATGCTATATCGCCATATTTGTATGTTTGTCCACTAGAGCCATTCATCTCGAAGTCGTCAGTGACATGTCCACACAAGCATTTTTGGCAGCCTTGAAAAGGTTTGTGTCACGTCGAGGTCGATGCAATAATGTTTACAGCGACAATGGAGCGAATTTTGTTGGAGCCGAAAGAGAACTTCGAGAATTAAAGGCACTTTTCCAAGCAGAAGACCACCAATTAAGGGTGAACACATATGCTCAACAAGAGGGCATTACATGGCATTTCATTCCACCCCGAGCACCACATTTCGGTGGCATATGGGAAGCTGGAGTGAAATCCTTTAAATACCATCTACGGCGAGTCATGGGAAAGGCATGTTTAACCTTCGAGGAGTTGACCACGTTAACAACTCAGATTGAAGCTTGTCTCAATTCAAGGCCCTTGATTCCTCTCTCAAATGATCCCAATGACCCCGCTGTTCTTACTCCTGGTCATTTTCTGATTGGCTCGGCTATCACTAGTTTTCCTGAACCAGACTTAATCGATGTCAACCTTAGCTTACTTTCCAGATGGCAGTTCCTACAGCGGCAGCTCCAGCAATTTTGGTGCAAATGGTCGACTGACTATCTCAGTCACTTACAGCAGAGGGCCAAGTGGACATCAACCTGTGCAAATGTGCAACCTGGAACCCTTTGCATCCTGAAGGAAGACAACTTACCTCCACTCTGTTGGAAGCTGGCAGTGATTCAAGAAATCCATCCAGGCGCCGACGGATTAGTGCGAGTAGCAACTATCCGTACCCCCTCTGAAACCTTTAAGCGACCCATTACAAGGCTTTGCTCTTTCCCAACTGCACCTGAATTATAATTTATTGACATTTAAATTGTTATGTAAGAAAAGGAGATTGTAATTCCTTTTCAGCGGCCGGCATGTTGGGACATTGTATGTTTGCCTTTGTTTTGTTGACGAGTGGCGGCGTCTTGGCGGGCGCCGTGTGTTTGAATGGTGAAGTGTGACAATGTTGCCTTTGGACGGTGTGCGGCAGTGGAGACCTGAACACGGTGAGGAGAGGACGCGTCTGCCCACTCGGGAGTAGAGATTAAACGGTGACGCTGGACGTGCCTGCCCGGCTCGGGTGTTTGTAATAGAACGCAGATTCGGTGATTGTACCGCCCTCGGTAGAATAAAATACGATTTATACAGTCCACTAGTTTATTAATTGAGCGATCGGAACACTGTCCATACGAACTTTTTTTCTTAGAATGATCGATACTTTCACCTCCCAGAATATTGACCTTTCCTCCTGGGACACCCTGTATATACACCAGGGCATCGAACCGGAACCGTACGAAAACCGAAACCGAAAAAACCGTTATTTTAGCTTAAGAGAAACCGAATCCGAACCGAAAAAAAGGATTTTTCTGAACCCGAACCGAAATCGAAAACCGTTATTTATTTCATTCCAATTTTTCGGTTCGCATAAACAGTGTGAGCGAAAGAAAGGTTTTTCCTTTTACTTTAATATGTCTTTTTTGAAAGCCTCATTTTTCAACACCGAATAAGGCAAAGGCTAATGGTTTACTTGAGAATACATGATCCTAAGCCTTTGGAGAGATGCATCTTTGTGATAATATCTGTCGGTTCAATGGTGGGATTTTCCATGGGCAGCTCATTACATAGAGATAGGGTCAAGGATACGCCCTGCTGAGGTTTCCGAGTACCCTGTTAAACAAGGCTAGTGGAAATGAATTTTGTGGTACTATGAAGACAGCCGCTAATTGTCTTTGTACCCTCCCTCTGGGCCTACCCCATGGAGTGTACCAGGTAAAAATGTTTCACGATTCCTAACTTGGATTTTGCTTAAAGTTGGAGGTTATTGCTCCTATAAACATTCATCCTTTCTCCAAATGCATTGAACCCTTATATTCTGGTAGTCTTTCTCTAAAACTTATCCAAGAAAGATCGATCCGCAGTCGTGCTTTTGAGGTAAATTTATATTTATATAGTGCATCTTAAACAAAATGTGCACACATATTAGCATTAGTTGCTTAAAACTGAAGAGGAATTAAGGATTAATGCGAATTTATTTTTAGTGAAGTATTTTTCCGATTGCAAAAAACACATTAGAGACTACGCTTGAAGAAAGGCAGTTGATGACGCGCTGAATATGAAAGTCTAATTTTTTTCTGTTTGTGTGTGTTGTGTGTTTGATTTCAAGAGCATATTTTGTACACCGACGTTTCGTCTTCATTTCCTCTGGAAAACCGCAAATTCTGTCCTGACATGCAGACTTTTTTGGTTATTATTTTAAAATATCTAAGATATTGGCGCGATATTTCCATGACCATAAAGTTAAAAGAATTTTGATTAATTTTCTTATCATCGAAATTTATTTCTCAATCGCGTTTCTTCAAAGGTTTACGTTTTTACTTTCTCCATATACGAAGTATAAATTATTGTTTTCATGAAAAAAATCGAATTCGAGATTTCAACGAAAATACGTTTTAAGGTTCCTTGAACACGTTTTGAATATTTTCCCGATTATGTCTGTGGGTGTGTCTGTGACCGGAATTTTGTGGGCACTCGAACTCAAACACAATTAATCAGATGAACGCGAAATTATATATTTGACATTTTTGTTAATGTGAAACAAATCGATTAGTTTTTGGTAAATATCGGTCAACCGGAAGTGGGTGTTTACTCTTTTCACTTATCCGTTATTCTGAAATATTTTCTTTAATATTTGATGAACGTAAAAAGGTACTAGAATAAATAGTGTAGTAAAAGTTATTTTCTATAACCTTTGTTTGAAACATTTCCCCATATATTGCATTTTTGAAGAGATATTTTAAAAACTACATTTTCTTAGATGCCACACCACCTACCGACGATTATTGTAAACACTCGACGCTTCTTTTTATTTTCTTAATTGTTGGAACTTCGGGGCTATATTCAATATCAGAAGGCTACAGTTTGAGTTAATTCTACATGTTACCCTGCAATTCACCTAATTGGTAGGAGGCAAGGGGTGCAATGCACCAAAACCTACCTAAAGATTATCTATCGCAAGTTGAAATTTTGTTGTGATCTCGTTGTCCTCGGAAAGAACGAACCTAGATAACGCTCCGTCCTACAATCGATCTCACGTATCTTATCGCCACGGTCGTTTCTACCTATCTACGTCGGTGCTTCAATTATTCCTACAACCTCGTCGTTTAGACATTCCGATCTATATTTCTCCAGAAGCCGCAACCTTGAGTTCAATCTATGATCCTCCAGTGGTACCCAGTTCAAATCCCTCAATAATGAAGTGACGCTTTCCTTATGTTCGTACTTTTGTTTTACGAATCTGGCTGCTCTGCGCTGAACTCTTTCTAATTGAATTTTATGTCCCTTCTCGTACGGATCCCATATGCGTGAGGCGTATTCCACATGTGGTCGAACCATTGATAAGTAACATGTTTCGCGTACTTTTTCTGTAGTGTTGCGTACTATCCTACCAATGAAAGCCAGTTTCTTGTTGGCCGCGCCTATAACTCGACGAATGTGCATGTCCCACGAAAGATCTTGACAAATGGTTACTCCGAAATATTTCACATACTTGGCTGCTTGAATATTTATTCCATCTACTTTATACTCGAAACCCGCTTCTATGTTCTATGTAAGGTCTTAAAATTTTCTCGTAGTTGCTTAAAATATTTATTATCATTTAACCTGCTTGGAATTTTTAGAAATATTTCTGATATGGAGAAAGTCATGTGGTGGCCACACCAAATTTCTCTATTATGTACATAATATCGCAAGTACTCGTCGAAAATGACAACGGGAATCAATTTTAATTTATTTATCTATATAGATGCAATTAATTCCCTATATAAATATGCATATACCGCTTCAACTCATCCCTATTCACTCAATGCTTTCACAATCCCTCGTCTCCTCCTTATCTCTATCTCTTCACCCCCCTTTCCTCTTAAGCCTCTCCGTACTGCTCTTCTTTACTATGTCTTTCTCGTCGTTATTCCTACGTCACTTATATCCATTACTTCTTATAAATCAATACCCAATTGGAGGACATTTTATTAATTAGATATAATTATGGTTGCTTGGGACAAATCTTACTGTGTGTACACATTTGTCATCTTAAGAAAATTCATGTAATTATATATTGTATGATATTTTTAATATTAACATATAAGTTATTCTATTTAAAAATAGTTAAGTAGATCTTCTTTGAACAACCCTATGAATTACATTCTGCATTCTAATGTGAATTAATATTATTGTACCTGTTCAAGTACGTGCACGAGTACTGTTGGTGTAAATTAGTTATGATAATGAGAGTATCTGCTTATATTGGAATTGTAACATCAAATAAATTTTGACTTTTGAAAGAATAACAACGGTTTTACATAAAATTAAAGACTAAAATATAAATGACATTTTAATAGATTTTATACGCGCTAAATTGGAAAACTATAAAATTTAAATTCCCATAGGACAGTATTAGACGGAGTAGTATGAAAGGAGCTGTTTACAAATTGAATAACGAAAAATGTAAGAAGGGAATTCATACAATGTTTTACCGTTCCTTGGTGGAAGGGGACGCTTGCGCGTTGCTACGTGTGGATATCTATTTTGGTCTCCTTAACTGCAATAGAGAAGACTTCTCGGTTAAAAAAATAAACAACTTCAATTAATAAATATTATTTTGAAATTCTCTTAAAAATTTCCCCAAAAAATTCAAAGTCGGAGGGAAAAAACCGGTTCGAACCGGTTCAATGGTGGTTGCTAGAGCGAAACCGGAACCGAACCGAAATTTTTTGTTTTGTGTGAACCGGAACGAAAACCAGAGCGAAAAAAATTGACCAAGATCTTAAGTCGTAACCAACGCGATAGCATTTGAACTACCCATTTAAATAAGATAATAGTTTTCATTTTCTGCGAAATTAAGGCATCTATCTGGAATTTCTAAATTCTCTGGCGATCGGCTCGCGTCCATGTTTTCGAATTTCAAGTTCCATGGCTCAGATCGCCCTTTTTAAACAATAACAATAGCCTATATGTTACACTACAATTTATGTGAAAATTATGATATTTTGTGTGTTAGGCGTCATTATCCGTGCCTTTTAGTACGTATGCGGATAAAAAAATAATTTAAAATTGTCACGTCATCATATACATACGTCGTTGGCTGAAATCAAATGGATTATAATGCAGTCAAAGCATTAAATCAGTGCTCTTGAAGTATGGAAAATCAATTCCCATTGAAAGGCATTGAAGTCGTTGCTACTGTAGTTCAGATTTTTCATTGTTGAAAACAGAAAAGTTTTATGATTTAAATCAAATTTTTACGCAAATTCAGCATGGATTTGAATTCTGTTTTCAAGAAAAATAAACTTCATTTTTTCGTCCACAGTATGATGCATGTCTCGATTTTGTAATTTAATTGTAAATAATTTTAAAAAGCAATTTTATATAGCCCTGCATCGTTTTCATTGTTTTTCTTATGGATTTTAAAAATTGTATATTGGGGTAAAAAAGACGCCTTAAATATAACATTTTCTGAAATTTTGGATTTTTTCCCGAGGTTGCACCCAATGACCTACATTCATGCTAAATTTTAGCTCTGTAGTACTTCTAGAAGTACCTCAGGTTTTATATGATATATACAGACATGCCTCGCTTAGCGTATAAGAGGGATTCCGTGACATCTGTGCGCTATCAGAATTTGTGCTAAAAGAACAGTTCTTAACATAGCATTTTACCCAGTTGATTTTTACTCTTCAGAAATTTTACTATTTTTATCTTGCAACTTAGATGATGATAGGACATTTTTATATATTAATTTAAAGTCAAGAAAACGAAGTACCGTATTTACTCGTGTAATACCTACACTTTTTTCCTCAAAAGTTTCCATCAACAAAGGGAGTGCGGATATTACGCATTTGCCCCTTCATCTTTTGAGGGTAGACCACCCACGAAACGCCTACTAAAACTGCGTGCCTGGCGTGAGATGAGAATGAGTTTTCTTCGGTAGGCGTAATATGCCGTGCATTTTATTTCCCCAATTTATAACCAAGGTATTTTAATGCGTATAATAATATAATAAGCACGATATTTATCAGGTATTTTTAAAAATTCCTTGCCATCTTTCACCTAAATCACGTAAATTTCTATGTAAATAGAAGAGTGTCATTCATTCTCATTGAAAAGGTGATGTAAGAGAAATAAACAACTGAATTGCATATATTTTTCATTATAAACAAACGAATTCTGTTAGATTGTCTTTTAATTCGTGACATGCTCAAATCACATTTTACCGTAAGCGAATTTTTTGGGTCCCTTTTACGTTGCGCAATCCTAAAAGAATATATATACATACTTATATTACTCTGTATAAAACCAAAGAACACAATCTTGCGATGGAAATGTCATTGAATAGCTGTTGGAATTGTTCATTTGTGCTTTCTGCAAGCTGTGATACATTTTATCCACAGAAACGTTAGAAACACTTCTATGTAACCGGTCACAGTGCGTCTAGTGACCGGTTTATTTTTGGTATTGTGTTATCTCTGAAGGATTTGACGCGAGGATTTATTTTGAGCATGAACCGTTTACGTTTATTTATGCAAAATTCGCTCTTTTTCTGGGTGAATAATGGCCGAGTTAGCGTAATTTCGCAAAATTAGCGAAAATTAAATAACTTGAGAATGTGCAGCGGCTCAAAATTGAACATTTTTGCGATATCAAGGAGCTAGAGTCCAAAACAGGTCTTCGAGTTGTCTCCGTGTAACATAATGGCAATGGATGTGAATTTTTCATGCATCCGAATGTTAAAAAAGTATTTTAGCATCATTTTTTCAAGATATTTCTTAAATATTTGCTTGTTGCCATAATTATATCATCATATTCGGCTTCAGATAGATAATTCAACCGACATTGCTGTAAAATATAAAAATTTTGGAAATGCGGATATGACACGAATTAGTTTTTGTCCCGATTTTTAGCCCTAAAATCGGGGGTGCGGGTATTAAACGAGTTGATACGGTATATGGCAATTATTTTTAAATAATTATTTATTATGAACTTATTTGGTGTACAACAGCTTAAAAAACTAATTCTTTATGATGGAAAATCACAATTTCCTAATAACATTTGACATGAAAAAACGTATTATAAAATATATGAGATATACAAAATATTTTAAGTATTTCTGGTATATACTTGGTAAAACATCAATATAGTGTCTTACCTTAAAATGTTCCGAAAATTCTTCATGATTACGAAGATCTTTGATGATGATTAGCCAGCGCAAAAGTAAAAAACGGAATACGGGTGATATTATTATTCAGCGGCGCCGCCGCAGCTTCAGACAACTATAGCATAGGTACCAACAGCAAAATAACATCAGAATGACAAATGATAGGTAAAGTTAAAGTTGTCGTGAACCTAATCTAACCCAATCTCAAACAAAAACCCATCTAAAGTGAACCCAACCCTGCACATCTCTACAGTAACGTTAAGAACTTGAAACTTCCAATGTTAGCATCACCGTAAAAGACTGGAATTGCGGCAAACCAATGTAAAAAACATAATAAAAGTGAATGAGTGAATTAGAAATAAAGTTAATAAACGTATAAATAACAACAACTTGTCTTTAATTAGAATGGAATGACTATCTCCGAATATAGGGGGAGGTACAAATGAAGGTGAGAAAAATGATGGGACCATATTGAGGACCATAGCATTTACGAGCATTATTTAAAAAATTTTCAAAATTAAAATTTTAGTGTGCTATATCAAAAATGCGCTAAACGAGGCATACCTGTATATATCCTACATATGTAAGAAGCAGCTATTTATATCAAATGTTTATTAAATTCACATTAAATAATATGCGAGCAAAGCAAAACATCATATGGGGTTGGGGCCGTAAGGGGCCAATGGCAGATCTCCTGGTATAAGTTAAAAAACCATTCCAAATTTGGAGGGAAAGACCCTCCCTCCTTTTCGTCACTCATACTGATTTGTTTAATGTCCCAACTTTTGTCCTGCTTTTTGAAAAATTATAGATTATATCCCAATGGCAAATATACATCTCAATGGAAGATAATATAAATAAAAGAAAAAAATTTCAACACTCAAAACACTTTTTATTATTTCAAGGAAAGAAGTAAATGCCCACTTTGGACCTAAATCTACTTCCATCAGTAATAATAAATAAACTTCTCAAATATTCACTAAACATTTATATATATATATATAGATTTATGTATATATATCTTTATATTATTTTTATATATGTAAATATATTAAACTAAGGACATCTGAATAAAAAAGATGCACAGTGTTGAACATCAATTGGTAGATTTTTTGCAAAGATGCAGTGATTTAAGGCTATTTGACATTGTTCCGATTCAGTGCATGGTATATACGGTGTTCTTAAATAGCATCTGCATTGCTTGTGCTCAAGCACTGATCAGCACAATGTCCATTCCTGCTTAAGAACGACCCTATCCACTCAAGTCAAATTTGACACATTTTTCCCATCACAGTTATATTATCTATCCATGGGAACTAAAGCTTTATATTAGGATGGATGTTCTCAAGTGAAAGACTCTTGCGTAGACGGCGTGTTAATTTTTCACCTGCAATGCTTTTTATAATCTTTGTGTTGGGAATGATGGAAACAACACAGCTATGAGACCAATCTTGGCCAAAGGAGTGAGTGTTTTGCTTGGAAAGTTACTTTTCATGTTATATGACATTGTAGCATCACTCACTCAAATATTGTACTTCTGAATTCATTCCCATATTTATCCAGGAAAATATCAGCATTGGATGCCTAGGAAGTTTCAGCAAGGAATTGCCAATGTCTATCAACAGCCCTTTTCTGCTATTCGTCAATAGTGCACCCATTCCTACAACATAATAACATGTAAATTACCAATTTCAAGTCTAAATACACATACTTGTGTGTTAAGATGTTGTCATTCAGTATCATCTAGCAGGTAGGATGTGGAAAAGCGTACCTCAACAAAGCATCCTTGCCTACTCTTGCATTCACGTCCACCTAAAGCAATAACATTCCTCCAAAAAGCATCGAAGGATCTTGATCTTCATCCCCAAACCATGCAATGGCCCTAACGGAGTCTCACAACTCAAGAAGACTCCAGATCAAACAGACACAACAATCTACCAACACAAAGCAGAGAAACAGTGCCAAAGAGGAATGGCCCACATTGACAAAAAACTCGAGCTAATATCACGCCATCCACTTAAAACATATCACAGTCAAGTGTTTTTTTTTTATTTTTCCTTTTGTAAGTTCCTCCTTTAGACAGTTTGGTGTTATCTATAATATGGCAAGGAGACCATTCTAAAATTCATTAAAAAATCTCTCGCGGCAAAGAGTTTTTGGTGCAGCGCGCACATTTGGCAATTTTGGCACATCCCAAAAAATCTCTTCTGTAACAGATGGCTGAACTAGGACTGAGTGCCACAAGAAAATGGATTCCATGAATTTGACCCAAAGATTCCCCTTCTGTCTTGGTAATCCAAACACCACCAAAGGCACTCGCCCCCAGAATCAAAAGTAGCGACACCACCTAATAATACCACTGCAACAGAGCAAGACTAAAGAGACAAATGCAGATAATAAAACTGTCCCAAGTACTCCTTTCTTCGTCCCAATTCATTGTTTCTTAGAATCGCCTACTACACTAAGTAGTAAAAATCCCATCTGCTGTCTCTTAAGACTTAAAACACCAAATTCACATCCGTCACTATGTTTTGCTCCCAAGCTTCATCCCCAAAAGGATCGTCCAAGGTCGGAACACAAGCATACTGATTTTCATGCAAGACTGACACGGTGTGTGTTCTGACAGCCTGGTTGATGAGAGCCTGGACTATGGTTGATGAGAAGGTAACAGCAGCTACTTAGTTGGTGAGAACTTTGGGTTGGTGGGGCCATGGGTAAAAGATCTTAGCTCATATGCCTCCTCGTGTGTTGAAGAAGCAGTGGCAGTGTCCAAATCTGACTTGCGAAATATTATCATTCTGATGTCTGTGTGGAGGTAGATGCGCCCCGACTTGGAACTTGAAAACCTAGAGCAATAAAGGAAGACAGAAGAAATGCGTCATTTACACTGTAAAAACTTAAAGATAAACATTTAATATTCCCAAATAACATGAAGTGAAAAATGTCCGAGTCATCAGGTAAAGGTCAAAACAAGAAAAACTTAATACATTAATAAAGCAAAAGCTTACGAAATAAAATTTAAAGTCTTTAAAATTTTTATTGAAGAATCTCAAGTTTCATTATTCTAAGACATTTTGATAAATATTGACAAACTGTCTAGGTCTGAGGTCAGCAACCTGTTGCTTGTGAGCCACATGCTGCTATTTAAGGACTTGTATGCAGCCCCATAAACTATATCATTTTCCTGGATAAAACACATGGAAAACGATCACTGCTTATAAACTAATTTATGAAAAGTTCACATTTACATATACGAGCATTTATAAATGTAAATCTGCATTTTTCAACCATTCTCAGTCAGGCAACCTCATGTGGTCACAGCATGGCACAGTATTTTTGTTTGAATTAGTTGGCATCAATAGTTTGGGAGATATGTATAAATTTTCAGATACAAACAAAGTTTAAAAGTCTAAAATTAAATCTGGATGTAAGAGGTGTTGTGAGGATTTTAATTCCACATTATCAAGGTTAAAATTACCATATACACATACTGCAACTCTACCTATGTTGAGTTAAATATTGATTGAAAAAAGTGGCTCTTCCTCAAAATTCAGTCACCCTCTGGTCTAGGTGATAAACTTTTTAAGTGAATTTTACACAATAATCATCAAAAACTACCCATGTATAACACTATTCATGCAAATTCATGATAATTTTAATTTGAAAATATTTGGTTGAACATGAAAATTGCTTGACCAGTCTTGTAGGTAAAGAAAGGCATTGTTTAACCCTATAATATCACAATTTCTCACTTCTAATGATAATGATTATCACTACTGAAAATACCCAAGACATAGAGATGAAACTATGGTTACATTCAGCGTTAACTCTTTATCAAATGTTTAAGCAAATATTATCAGGCACAAAACTACCTCTCACAGCTGTGCTTAAGTGGTTATATTTAATGAGATTCAAAATTTAATTGAAAATATTTTCACAAATATGCAAACCTAAGGCTGCCATATTTTGGACTATACAAGAAGTCCAAACCAGGACTAATGCAGGCTGATTTCTCAAAGTTGAAGTCCCGAATTGATTGCTTATATTGACAGGAAATGTTTCAGTATGTTAGTCATTCCAAGGAATTCTCATACCATAAATACCACTTGTAATTCATAGTTTATCAATGATAGAGAAAAATTGGACAACAAATTAACCCTTCCCATGTCGCTAAAATATACAGAGATTATAAATTCCTGTTAATTTTTCTCAGATAATTTTTTTTAAATGGGTATTTTTTAAAAAAGTCAAATCAGTCAGTCAATTACATATTCATATATAGAAAAACTGCACTTATAACATAAATATTATAGATATGAGGTAGTTATTACTCATCAAGTATGATGTTGTTTAGCAGTGATTTTTCTAGAACTGGTGGTGCATCTCTGAATACTGTCTCTATCTAACACTATTAAATATATACACTATTTACAGTTAATTGAATATTTACATCTGTTTGCACTCTGCTGCTCCTCAAAAATTTTTCTTTGTGTGATAGTCCTCAAAGCAATCAGTTGGATGCAGAAAGGGTTTGTCCGTGCACGTCTTGCAAAAATATAGTTTCCTTTCTCTCCTTACTTTTGTGGCAAACTACACATCTCACAGATCCTTTCTTTTTTTCCCAGAAAATGTTGTCTTCCATCAAGCCTCTCATCACGTGGTCCTTGCTGTGGTCTACCTTGCTTTCTTTTCTGTCTCTCCCTCCTTTTTGCCACACGTGAAACAACCAGACTTTCTCGGAAAGACTTGCGAGTCATTGGCTTCCAATTATTTGCCTTTTGGTTATTTACATATAGAATGTAGCTATTGATTATGCTCAGTTCCAAGATCCAGAAGAAAATTTTCCTTCACCATTTCTTGCTTTGTTGCATGAATTGGTAGTTAGCTATCAGATGATCGCTACAGTCTACTCCACCCATCTTACGGGTGTAGTCTACAACTACTTCTGGCTTGGTAACCGAGGGTTTTCCTGGTACCTTTGGAGTAACCTTTGTCATTTTATATCCCTTGTGCTTGCTGCTTAGCAACAAAACCACCCTCTTGTCTTTCCATCCTAATGCCAATGAATTGTCATTACAGTAAGCCCTGACATCGCCTTTCTTCAACTTTTTTGCTATGTTTGACTTGAGTTGGCTAGGCATGTTCTTCCTTGTAGCCATAACAATTCCTGTTAGTGTAAATCCCAGTTTCACCAGCTCATTCAGAAGTTCTGGGCAGGTATAATATCAGTCTTTGTAGACATTGTATCCTTGTGGAAGGTTGTTCGGATCCTTGACGAGAGACAGGCACAAATGGAGTACAACTTGTGTGGTTTTCAATAAATTGCTTCAAGGCATAATTTCTGTTTTTCCAAAAGAAGGTAAGAAAGAATAAATATAGCCAATCTCACTATCTGTCAGTACAAAAATTTTCAACCCAAACTTGACTGGTTTGTTTGGGCTGTATACCTTGAAGGAAAGTACCCCTTTAAACTTAATGGTACTCTCATCAACAGACACCTTCTGGGATGAAGTATAGAATAATTTACACCTTTCAAGAATGTACTGCAATACAGGCCTTACTTTATGGTCCCTTGATTTTGCATCTCCATGTCCACCTTCATGATTCAAATGTAAATTGGAAAATAGCAGTAGAAAGTTATTTGCAGAAAAAACATCGCCAAAAAATTGCATTTGCTTGATCCATTCTGTACTGAAATATTCTTGTATTTCAGTCTTAGGATTTAGGCCCATGTTTATAATTATGCCAAGGAAGGCCTAGATGTCATAAGATTCACAACTCTTCCAATTAACGAGACGTGATTTAGGCAAATTCTGCTTGGCCAATTTTCTGTTTTCGCCATAGAGATTGGTTTCATCGTGTATTAGACCGATCATTTCATCTCAAAAAAAGCTGGAAATATTGTATAGGTTTGCTCTGAATATTAAAATCATCTGGAAGAATTATTTTTGGTGTAACCTCATTAAAATCAGGTTGAAAACCTGGACCAGGATCATTACAAATGATGTCTGACCAACCTGTCGTAAGTCTTGGAATAGGTTCATCATCTAACGCGATTTCCTTCTCATCTTCATCTAATTCCATTTCACTATTCATCAGACTATCTGATTCATCTCTAAAACCATGGAAATCCTCTTCATCGTCACTTATTTCAGCTAATAATTGGGCCAAATCCGATACCGATGCTTCAAAGGCCACCATGACGGATGCTTACGTTCTCAAACAGGAAATTCAAGTTCAAAAAATATAATTTTATGGGTTGTTTTGACTTACTCGGTGCTTTGATGTCGCTACCAGTATTCTCTTTTAAAAGCAACCATCTCCTGCCATCTAGTATCACTTACGAAAGGTAGAATAAAAGCTATGTTAGTGAATGGCAGAATGAGGAATATATCGTTTACGACATGGAGCAGCAGATGGAATATGTTGCAAACAACATGCAAGGGAAAATGTAATCACGGAATATATCATATTCAACACGCGAAGGGTTAATAGAGCATTATCAGGCTTAAAATACTAACAGCAATGTCAAAATCTCTTTCTGATATTATATTTTGAATGTATATTTTAAATAAACGAATTTAATAAATGTTACTGTTTATATGCTTATATGTATGGATCAACTGTCCATTGCTCAAGGGTAGTCAAGAGGAAAGAAAATAATCCATTTCTTCACTCGTCTATGCTCAAGCCGAGTTTGGTAATAATCATCTCCATGGCAACAATCTGATAAAATGCAATTTAAAATGCAAAAGCGCTATATTTTAGTAGGAATTCAAGAAAATACCATCAATTATCAAAATTCTGTGAGAAGAATTAGAATCTACATTCTTATCTCATTATAACAGTACAAACCTCGCTCCGATATCACAATTTTAAGATATTTTAATGTATTAAAGAAAAAATCTCTGCACGAAATATTTGAGATTTTCTATGTAAAACATATAATGAAAAAACGTTCCTGGAGTCGAACCCGGGGCTTCAACCTTTACCAAATAAATTATAGCAAAGAGGTAAGCCATGGCAGCACAAGCCTCATACCAAGTTTCATGCAAATTGATCCATTAATGCAAAAGTTGTTAGTAGGGGACACACACACATAACCACAACCATTTCATAAGACTGTTTGTTTCCTTTGGAAACCAGCCTAAAAAATGTGGAAACCATTTCCACCAACATAATCTATATTTTTTTGGCACATCCATTGGGATGCATTAAATTACATTTATTATAGAAATATATCGGTTCTGGTAAGTTTTTTACCATTTTGGTCCATATTTTATTCAAACAATCCTATAAACAGTACTCTTAGACAATAAGGCATTTCAAGTAAAATACTTTTTCTTGATTTACTCAATTTTCAGTCCTACTTAATCTTATGCTGTAGATCAGTAGAAACAAGATTGACTATTCCTGAAGATTTTATCCACAAACACGATCCAAATGAGTAAATGAAAATAAGTTAACCTTTCAAACCTTGGATAAATTATCATATTTTTCGGGCTATAAGATGCACCCTTATTCTTTAGAAGATTTTTCTGGAAAAAGTATTTTGGATCGCCAAACATTTAGAAAGAGCTATGGCATGTATCATTTCTTGCCGTGATAATGTCTGTATCTCGCAACATTCAAAGAAAACATTACGGCATGATAACCGTTAAATATAACTGTTTTAGATAAACTTAAATCATGAAAGTAAACACACATCACACACATATAGGCGCCCCTTACCAATTACACTTCCTTAAATTTGAATGCAAGATGAGATTTTAATTCCTAATGAATGGAATGCATATGTAATAATGATACATAAGCTCAAATAGACCTTTTTCTTCTGCAACTCTTTCTGCCTCAAACATAACCATTTTGATCGATACACCAATATCTAACTTCCTCTGTTTTGCTACCATTTTTTCACTTACTCCTCTAGCGGCGGTTATCTAGGACCAAGCTTACGAAAGCTATGTTTCTCTTTTCCTGTAACATTCAGTTTTTCCTCCAGTTTTCCCCATTTATGGATCATTTTTTCGGTGGGACATGCACTGAAATGATGTTCTGCTACTCAATTTCCATGCGTCTTTGCATACTGAATCAGCTGAAGTTTACAGGTAATAGTGTAGGCATATATATTTTCATTCTTGTAGCCATTGAACTTCACGTGCTAGCGGTTTGCGAATTTGGACTTCGCAAAAAAATGTTTTATGACCATTACATACTTGTGTTTCATGCCAATTACTTGCATTTCACGTCATGCGTTTATGATGCCAACAAGCATAAACTCCCTCTACTTTTTTGTTTCCAAGTTCATTTTAAACTTGAGCACCCTAGAAAAGGACATTATTATTATATTATATTTATAATGCTCCTTATTAGCAGTTATCAAAGTAAAAAAAATGTGATAACCATCAACTCAATTCTTTTGTAGCTCAGTTTAAACTTCACTCCCAACAGAGCTATTTTCGATAACAGTCGAAGTTGCTGACATCTGGCGGGCAAATTAGAAATTATTGGCTAATGGAAAAGCATCCTGCACGTTTAGTTTTTCACAACTTTTATGAGTATGACATTGAAAATGTTTGTCCTTTGCATATGAGGTTGCTGGTTTTTGACCGAAATATTTAATGATTTAATGTTATTATCTTTGTATTTTGAATGTAATTTAAGGAACTGTTGTTTTGTTAGGTTTCCATTGTTTATTACGAATTTTTAATGTAAATCTAAGAATCTTGTAATGTAAGATTTTCTGCCACGCATTTTGAAAGAAATGTTAACTTTTTTATGCTAGGTTTTGGTTTTCTGTTATGCATTTTTAACGTAATTAGTAAAACAAATGTAACCACTCTTTAATGCTAGTGTTTTTTTTGTGGCTTGGAAATGTTTGTTGCAGAATGTACTCAACATTCCATTTAAGTAATTCAATTTAAATTAAACCATTTCCTTAGAATGAACAAAAGAAGATTGAAATTCATATGCGAAATTGTGTTGCAGATAAACTGTACAAGTGCAGAAAGAAGTGTGATCGCTTTGTTATGCTGGGTTTTCATTTGCTATTACACATTTTGAAGGTAATTAAAAGTATTTTTTTTACTCTATAATGCTAGGTTTTCATTTGCGGTTACATTTTCTTTTATTTTGTGTTAAATTGCATTATTTACAACAAAAAAGTGAATTTTTTCGGTTGTCTGGAAACCACTTTCTCATAATAACATAGCATCTTATGGGAAAATAGGATTTGCACTTTTCGAATTTGCATCAGTTTTCCAGAACCAATTATTCGTGTACACCTAAGGTATTTTATCCTAGATATTTAAAAAAATTTTATGACATCTAACAGAATTCTATTGTTTCTTGGCATTAACAGCCCTATTCAACGGGTACATTGGAAACCAAAACATATGGCTAACATTGCAAAAGCACCGAAATTATAATCACTTTGAATGGACATATAATAAAGCGCAATAATGAAAGTGCATCTTTGGAATTTAGGTTGTACAAGGTTTTACTGCATATGTTAACATTTTCACTATTAATTATTAATAATGTATATTTTAATATTTTTGCGATGATGACTGCCAATTATTCCATTTTGGAGATAAGTGGGTTCAGTACTGAGTACAATAATACTTCAAACCATAAGATGCAAGCTAATTTTGGGAGTCATTAAAGGAGTCTTAAAGCCTGAAAAAAAAACAAATTTTTCAGAAATTTCTTCTGGGCAGTATGTTAAGTGCCACAAATGAGGACATGTCTATGAAAATAACAGTGCAATGTAAACCTAAACAAATCCTATTCCCATAATCCAAACTAATAAAGGAACTGACCTGAGATGGATGAGGTAGCGGAGCCATTTGTGAGCCTCTGTGCTGCCTGGCCGCGAAAAGTCTTCAGAGGAAGAGGCTGGCACATAAAGTGTGCGCTGACGCAGGAAAGTTTGCGAGAGAGGCGGCATGTCTGCCAGATCATACAGCACCACAAACATCTTCACCACAGTGCCAAGAGGATTGAAGAGAGTGACCTGAACAGTGCCCGACCGCGGTACACAATAACCTTTCCTTCCCAGATTGATGTGACTCTGGATAAGAAGATTATGCTTATCAAATTTCCATTAAAGCTAATTTTCTTTAACAACAACGAATCAACTTTTTAAAGATCACCGACATGTTATAGAAATCTTTTTCTGTACTTCTTTACATGAGTGCAGTAAAAACTTCTTAAATAAGGTCAAACAAATTTATGATTTCTTGATGATTACAATGGTGAATCATTATATGATCTCATTAATCACACTATACCATGATTACAATTAGGAATCATTTCTTAAATATGACTCGTAAAAAAGTACATAAAGTATAACTTAACTAAGTCTAATTTTTATAATATTTAAGCAAGATGATATTACAGAAATATAATATATAGAGAAATAACACAAATTTGGCTATCTTACATGGATAACCTATACTTAACTCTGTAGCATATTCCCAACAATATACTCACTGCCATTCATAAGCAAAAGAGCTATCTCTGAAACACTGCAACAGCTGGATTCTATTACAATGAAATACCAGTTCAAGTAAGGCAGAAGAAAAATCTCCTCTACCTCTAATGATTCTTCATAAAACTGTTCGTCTCTCCATTAAAGTATGTTTTTTCAGTGAATGGGCAGTGACTCATTTGCATCTACCTTCAGATATTAAGAAAAATTAAAACTAATGATATGGGAAAAAAGGAAAAATCTTACCAGATATGGTGTGGAGACTTTATCATTGTCCCCAAGAGTGTAGAAGAACACCGTGACGGGAAGAACAAGGTGCTTCGGACAGCCAGTAGGACCACTGGCACCGATCTCAGCCGTGAAACCCTGAACAGTTGAAACTGGCTCCAGGCGACCATTGAGAACAGATTCCTCAAATGACCCAAGAAGAGAAGCAGAGGTAGGAGATGGAGCTCCCGAGGGAAGAAGAGGACGTGGTCCACGGGCTGAGCGCTGTGTTGAGTTTACAAGTGAGGCAACAGATTCTCCAGACACGAATAAGATTCCCTCAGCTTGAGGTCGCTTTTCTTGTAAGGCGCAAGGCATCAGGATGTTGGGGGTTGGAGGGGTCTCTGGAGGGGATCCAGACTCTGCATCCTCTTCATTCTCCTCCGATCTCTCTCCAGACTCGAAGAGGGCGCTGTTGAGAGAATGCAGAGTTGAGGATTGAGTCACGCTGATGTATTACATGGGTTTATACGTTTTTTCCATTCCAATTAAATTAAAAGACTGCCACTTATTCCCTTGGCCCCAAAGAATGACTTAGATAAAAATGAAAATGTCCAAAACCAATTACCATATACAGTAAAACCCTGTATTTAGGTTATTGGAATGGACGTTTTTCCACTATTTACTTTTTATTTGGGTCCCATCAATTTTCCTATGATTCCAATGTAAGTAAAGCCCTGTATTTACACTATTTCATTTTAAGTTTTCCTGCTATTCGTGCCATTTTACGTTAGAATTTCAGATTTTTTTAAGAATTTAGCATGGGATTACCAAGAGTTTTTAACATTTTTCAGCTTAGCTTTGCAAAATAATTCGAATTCTTTTGGGCGAAGATTTTGAAAACTACGGCAGAGTAGGAACCCTTGAGGCAGAAATATGAACTCTTTCTTTTCAAAACAGCACTTGCATAAACAGTGGCTACTCAGGAACAGCGTAATTAGAGGATTTGAGATGGAAATATGAACTCTTTTGGGTGAAAACTTCAACACCTCGTACGTAAATCACACTAGCAGAGCATAAACAGCGCACCTAGATGCGGAAATACTATTTACTCTTTGAATCAAGTGTGAATGCTATTAAAAAGGTGCTATAGTTTTGCGCTATCACGTTGTGACTCTTTCCACTCAAATTCTGCCCCTTGGCTCCCACAGTCTGTAATTAAATTTAAACTAATTTGTAATATGTTGTAATGTAAATTACCATATTGTCCCGAATATAACGCGGTTTTTTTCCAAAAAATGAAATTTTAAAAGATCGTAAAATCATGTTTCAAAAAATCACCGTACATTCCGCATGTCTGTTAAGTGATACAAGATACTTGTTACATTGTAAACACATCAGGCGTACATATTACAATGTACTTGCAAAGCATCCGAGGTGAAAATAGATCAAGTTCAGTCGGAGGCTGAAGTCCACATTAGTCATTTAATTGAAGCTATCAGTGCACCGGCATATTCTTCGTACCTACATTAGCGAGTTTTTACCCATCTGTTACTTTAAAAATGGGTGACAAAAAGGATGTTGATCATGTTGAGAAAAAAGGTTCTTCCAAATCTAAGGTTAACAGAGGAATCCGATGAAGTTATAACATGAATTTTAAAAGCCGTGGCTCAAGAGGTGGAAAAAATGAACACTATTCATGTTTCGAAAAAGGATGATGTTCCTGAAGTAAATATACCTATATATGTCTATGTACAATTTTCTGTACAATTTTCCAGACAAATGTAATATGCAGAATGTAATGGAAACCCAAACATACTAGCATATATTTTAATATTACTATTATTAAAAAGTTAAGTAAATGAATAAATAAATAAACTCTTTATAACTTTGCTCTTTTAACACTGATTTTATTTTTAGTCTTACTGAAACAAATGAGTGAGTTTAAAAGTAAAATCAGTTTTTCCTTTTCCTGCAATTTACACTTTTTTCCCATATCTCTAGAAAAGTGTAAATAAGGGGTTTTACTGTATAATCAAATGTAAGCTGAAACTGATTGTGAGCCGACCCCCACTTTTCACAAGGGCACACAAGGAAAATTTCTTGTAGGGTGTACAGACATTTTGGTTTTCACAGATCTTTTGTGTAAAAAATACTCAACTATAAATGCCTCAGTTTTTTCAGTTCATAATTAAATAACCTCACCATACCGAAGGACTGAAATATACATTTGCAAAGGCAGGAAGTGATGGTTGGCTCGGGAAATGCCAGTATGTGAATGCTAGACACACTGAATCAACATAGTAAACACTGTAAAGGTTTCGAAAAAGTAAAACGAAACGTTGTGTACCTACATATCTAGAGTATACAGCTTCTTATGCGTACGAGAGCTAGTAGTATAGTATAGCTAGTATAGCCACGATTTCTATGACTTTGACGTGGCAGACACTTTTTACATAATTTATTTTTTCATATTCAGTCATTTTGATTCTTTTTCATACATTTTAAGTAGATTGTTTACTTCCACTTGAATACACATATCTTGAGTTATAATGTAACTACAGATGTTTTGCCACCTTTCCGTGCATAGTAAGCAATATGTTTGCTGTGCGAAGAAGAAAAAAATTAAAGAAGATATCCCCAAGCACATTGAACATCTGAATGCAATATAATAGGGTACATATGCATCTATGTCGAAATGTTTTTCAAAATTGTCTTCGAAGTTGCTCACTGCTCATCAATATTCATGTGTTTCTCTACTGCAATGCCAACAGTCATTTGGCTATAATATCATTTCAAAGTTTTTAATTTTTTGAATTTGAAGCCATCTCGTGGAAAATATATTAACTATTTGTAAAGTCCATAGATTGATAAGAGACATCTAATTCATAAAGAATTTTCTAAAACTCTTAAAACAAAAAATCTGCCAGCCCAGAGGCAGAGTGATCACATGAGAATATTTTCTTCTTTTAAGAAAATGTGCTAAAAACAATCAAAATTAAATTTTCACTTATAAAATCAACATGAAAGACAGCTCTTGGAGCTATACATTTACATTCTATAACAAAGCATTTTAAAATGGAGTATCTGCATACACAGTTATAATTAGTTTTTATGCTGTAATCTCATTTACCTTCGTATTGCTGATACAGAGTTTAGGGAGCTGTCAAAGTCAAATCGAGTGCCACGTCGGATTGGAGCTGGGCTAGAGGTCAGAGGGAGGCCAGTGCGGCAGTGGAACACCATCGATGCAGCAGAGTCCAGGGATTTCCGAAAGCGAGCTTTCTCCCTTGCAGAAGGTACAGGCCTTCCACCAGGAACACTTGAACCACATCTAACCGGAGAGCCACCGTCATTTGCAGAATGCTGCTGCCAATTAAACATATTCGTAAAGAATGAATCGTGCTGTTCAATTATTTTAGAGTAAATTAACAATCACAAAGAAGTTCATTTTGCAATGAAATTTTTATAAACATCAAAATTCATTTTGTTTATGACCATTTTCTCGGATAGTTTAAGCCGAGTAAATGGAAGATTTTAATCATATTAAAAATGGTGAATAATAACTCAACTCACATCTTGTTCACTTTTCTCTGGTTCTAACACACACTTCTGCTGTTCATTTCTGCTTTCTGCTGCACTCCTTTTTGTGCTAGGATGTGTTGAAACAATGGCTGATGATCCATTTGCTGCCTCATTGGGACACAGGATGTTTCCTAAGACCATGTCCTTGCTTACTCTGATCTCCTTAGATGCAAGGGCAGATGCCTTGGTGATTGAGTCAAGATTTTCCTCAATAGACAGCTGGTACACATTGGCCACAGGCAAGCAAATGGGTGGACCAGAAGGTCCCTTAGGACACAGTGGACTGGTCCCCCTTTCTCCTCCTATCTCTTCTTGCTTCTCACCGTTCCTCTTGTGATGTCTATGAGGGCCATTGCGATGTCTGCAAATAATTTTGTCAGTTAACATTGGCAACAACACTAATCTAATCAAACACAAGTATAAGACTACAAATATAGGATATGAACCTGTAAAGAAACAGCAATACAATATTCTCTTTCTGGTTTTAAGCAATATGTCACCAGAGAACACTCAATTAATTATTGGGCTAAACAGAATTATACAATTCTTTTCAGTGTTTCACTGTAATAATTAATAATTAGTTTATTATAAATTTTTATAACAATATCATCATTTTTAAACCTCCCATCAATTTAATCTACATGCTTACTTTTCCATCTTTCAAGATGTAATTATTAAGCATTTGAACATCAATCTCCAACAATAAGCAAAGGAAAAAATAAGGTATTTAAGACAAACAAATTTCGTGTTCTTCCGATTTAACTGAAGGAAAAAGAGGAAAGCGTTTGTTCGCTAACCTTAGGACCTCCAGCACTTCTTCGACCTCCTTCTGGCTCAGATGCATCGAGTGCTTCTTTCTGCTCGCCTCACAGCTCCCTTCCTTCTCTCCCTCATTCTCCACCTCCCTGCATTCCTTCACCCTGCACCTCCCACCTCCCAGGCCGCCGCCACGCCTTCCCCTTCCTCCCTCATCACCCTCATCCTCGTCTTCTTCAGCATGCCGGCAGTGATGCTTGCCAGGCCTATTGCAAGGCATTTGCATGCGGTCGTCCACAACAAAAGGAACAAAGGGGTAGGGAGGAGAAGGGTGGCCCCGGGTTCTCCCCCTCAAGGTACTGTTCGAGGACGGGAGATCCCTACGGCGTGCAAGACCCTGCCTACTGAGTCGAGATGTGCCAGATGCAGCACAGAGATTCATTCGGTTATCGGAGAGGTGTGGGGAAGACTGTCTGGAGGAAGGGGAAGGGCAGCTTTTGGCCCACGCATCGGGACTACCATGGTCCATGTCTGAAATGCAAAAATATCAAGCCACTTCAATTTAAATAACAATACTTACTTGTTACATGCATTTACTTTCACATTTAGCATAGGAAATGCAATATTTGTTTTGATTGCAAATTATATCAATAAAAAATTGTCAAGTGCATTTAAATTACTGAGGCAAACTCACTGTGATGTGATGTGATGCTCTTTCCTGGAAGAGGGGGGTCCCTGAGAAAAGGAGTTGCAGTTGGTGGCAGTGGAGTGCGAATTGATGCAGGCGATGGAGGAAGGTGGCCGGGGCCATGTATTGGTCCTCGACGATCCCATGGAGGTGGATCCAAGAGGCTCTCGCCAAGAAGTGGCTCTGGCAGGAGAGAGTTGCTGGGCAAAGAGGGAAGATTGTCTGAAGCAACCCAACGAGGGTGCAGCTGCCTTCGCTTCCCTCCGGAACCACTCCTCCCATCACTGATGTGTTTAATGACAAAGATATTTATCACTGCTACCAAATGATAAGCTATTAAAATACTCATGTTTCTAGTTGAAAAATTTCAATCAAAACAGAATATCCAAACTGCAAAAGTATTCATTGCATACTTCAAAGATTAACTCAGAGAAATAATCTTTAAGCAACATTTTATGGCTTATATGCTGTCAAATATAAAAAAATTCTATTCAATCATCTTCAGTTAAAATATACTCATAGTATTTTTAACACATTGGCTTACCTCAAGAATCCAAGAGGAGGTATGTTAGAATTCTCCTCTTTCCCTGCCCTCTGACTCTCCTCCCTTGACGCATTCACTGTTGGCGCAGGTGCTACCTCTTTCTTCTCCATGCTGCTGCCACCACCATCCTTCCAAGAATCCTCCCTTAAATGGAGGGGACAGGAGAGACGTGGCACAGATTCCATTCTAGGAAGACTGCTCAGGCTCACCTGCAGAAAACATTGCTCATTAATCTCACATTATTTGTTACATTCACGGTTTAATAAGAAACATCAAGTAATTCGTCAGAAATTCCCATTTTTACATCTACATAAGCAGTTAGGTAACATACGACAAAACTATCTTATAAATTGTCTCATTCAAGCTGTGGGTGACATTCGAATACCAGTATGAAAATTCAAGTAACTTCCCAAGGCATTAATTACACAAAATATAAATAAGAAATGAAACATTCATTTAATCTTATGTTTTAAACTTTTTGGTAAATCTGGTAACAACAACTGCCACTCTGTCAACAGAAATTTGTTTTTTTAGCAATATTAATATGTTAAAAGAATGAGTGAATGCTTTTGTAACATTTTTATCTTACTGCACAATTTTCTTTAGGTGCAAACACAGCAGCGATCAATTGGTCAGACAATAGTAACAGCCAAAAACAAAATTAGGTTTGTGTTCTTTTATTCCACCCAAAGTCTGGATTGAAGGTTTTTTTAGTTATGGCATGCAACCTGTTTTTTACCTAAATAAATGAGTACAGTAATTAAAAGACATCAAATTTTGTCTTAATAAATCAGACTGTTCTATTATCCATGCATTCTCAATTAAAATGGATAATCAAAGTTTTGCTGCACTTGGAAAAAATACAAAATAATGAAAACTGGCCACCAAAACAGGACATGGACCCTTGTTTCTAGGGTTATGGAATTTTCCTTACAAATATATAATATTATGCCAGTAGACAAATATTCTACATCAATTACACTTACCTCAAGGGTTGAAGTTCCTCGGCCTAATGAAGCACTTGGGAAGTGATGAATTGAAGGGGGAAGGACAAACGAAGACGCCATTAGCATTCCTGTGGGCACCGAGAGTCGGTACACAACATGGACAGGGGAAAGACCCCCACTACTACTCCACCAAGCACCAAGCTGAGAGAAGTGAAGCTGTGAACGCACTGCCTGGAAAAGCTCTCTCAAACCAAGATGGTGGCGATTGGCACCACCTATCATACCAGCTGGGCCAAGTCCAGGTTTTGAACCTGGTACATTACCCTCCGATGTCCTATAAAATATAATGCCACTTCCATAACAACACATTCATGATGACATCCTGCACAGTCTAAACTAAACAAATTTACTTCTTTAATTTGACAAGTAAAGCATTAAATTATTAAGCAAATAACTTTTCAAGAGCGACTAATTTTCCAATATGCACTATGCTAGTGTGTATTAGGGTAGCATTATATGTGATTTAACTTTTTGAGATGAAACGTAGAGGAGGAAAACCCCGTTTTTCTTTATTTGATACGAACTGCATTGTAGCAGTTGCTATGCTAATTCCTCCCTTCATTCTCCACTATACATACAGGCCTCAGAAAATGGAGTCACCCATAACCTAATGATGTTCTAACAGAGCAAAACCAGTTGCATACACTTATACCTTGTGGTTTGTGGTTTTGCCATTCATCATAGTTTCGCTTATCGACTCTCATCCAAGAGAGAAAGCTTTGCTTTTTCATGGCAATTTTACACTTTTGCATTAAAAAATCATGGGGCATTCATATACCATTATTACTAAAGAATAGAATGGAGTAAGAAATTGTGTTGGAGGTTGCTGAAAAATATTGTCTCCATTTATACGTATGGTCTGCATATTTTTAGAGAGCAAAGCAGAGTTTGGATGGCAATATACTATAAGAACTTTCTGCTAAAAACTAAATGAAAGTACATTGAGCCTAAGATATCACAATTAATAGCAATGATAATCGCAGAGATCAACAAGATAGCAAACAGACTAAAAGGGAGAATAATTGAGGTTGAACCATTCAGATAAAAGAGCAACTTCAAGCTCTATGAAGAGATTTATAATAAATTACACACCAAAAGAAAGCAGCTTTATCAGTTTTCCTGAATCCAGCCTCCTCTTCCTCTATATTCAAAACTTCTCAAATATCTTGATCTCGAAAATTTTAAGTGTCTACTATATCATTCCCGAAGAGTTTTATTATCTCTTTCTCTATTTTAGGCTGTTTTTCATAACATTACTTTTGTCTCTTTTTTGTTGTTCTACAACCCTGAGTAAGGGAAAAATAATTTTGCTATGTTCCATTTGTGCAGATTTGGGAACAAAATATCATTTTCCCTTTATTTAATTGTCATTTGCAGTTTTGTTGAGCTACAGCTGTGTGTTGAAAAATGAGTAGCTTTTTCAAAGTTTTTTTATTAGCACAAATAATAATTATGACAAAGCATTTCCTCGACTAGTAGATTATACGAGTGTAACTGTTTTTTTGACACAGGGCTCAAATAATTGATAAAATGATTTAGGACCAAACAACAGTGAAAATTACATTGATGTTAATTCACACACTTATTAAAGTTTCACAACCAAGGCTCCATTGGAGCAAATATGGAAATCCTAAAATGGTAGACAGCCCAAAAATACATTCAATAGATCATAAACTATCTAAAAGAAAAAGATCAAAGCTATTGAGATCCTTATTAAGGTCTATTCAAACCAACGGAGGATGTGGGGATGGAAGCAAAAGCAGTGCAGGAAGGCAGCAGTAGCAGGACATCAATGTATATTCATACCAAAGCGACAGACATTATAGCAGTAGCTGGATAAACTGTCTCTGTGTTCAAAAATATTTAGTGAATTTTTATTCTATACCTACATTCTTCCTCGGCTGAAGAGGAAGCTCTTCTGTTACTCACAGTAGCAGAAGATGAGGAAAAGAACAGGTTTATAATTTACTGCACATTTAAGTTTATTATTTCATTTCATCTCATATTTCATCTTTTCTTCTATTATTTTTGTAGTCTGGGTATTCCAAATCATATAAAATAGGATGAACTTTAACAATTTCTATCAATCATTTTGTAGATGTCTTGATGTTGAACAACATGTGAGAATCGGGAAAATTGTGTATGCAGCAAAACGAAATTAAAATGCTCAAGTCCCGCTTTTATCCCCAAGCAGGATGATGTGATGTATTCATCCCATGCTGCTTTTGCTCCCATCTCTCACATTGGTTTGAGTAGACCTTTATAGAGGCCCTGCAGCAAATTGCACACACTGATAGCATATTTAAAATAACATTTAAAGTGCGTCATAGCATTGGACTCACCTGTGGTGCACAACAGAGAGAGTCCACTGCTCGAGGAGGAGGAGGTCGGGTAGGGTTGGAGGGGTCGGGAGACTGTTATTGGTAGCAGATGGTGGGATTGAGTGGTTGGGAGGAGAAGGGGCGGCAGGAGGGGGGCTGGCCACATCTGGAGAAGATGCTCTAGCGGCCCCACATGGACAGTCCGGGCAAAGCAGAACCTCAATGCACAGAGGTACACCACTGCGCCACAGAAGCAAGGCATGTTTCCTCAAGTTCTCTCCACGTTTGCACTTATCCAAAATGAAAAATATCTTGATATTAATTATTTCCCTAAAGAATCTACAAATAAAATTACTCGACTTAAAGGGTATTTGTACATACGTACAAGTTAAACTTTTGTTTTGCAACTTTTCACCAGCAGAGGCATTTTCACAATCAAGCAAAATGCAATGAAAATCTTACAATTTTATTAATTCTTATGTTGTTACAATAAAGTTTAAGATACATGGCCAGACATTACAACTATTTTGAGGTAATTGTGCATTTTAAACAATTAATTCTTCACTGAATATTTAATGAAACATAGTAGCATGTAAGGAGGAAAAGTTATCTTTGTTTTGGCGAATTGCTTGGAGCATTTAGAATTTAAAAAGTCATATTAATTTATGCTAAACTTCAATTAGTTAATAATTTAACACATTTTAAAATATTAATTAGTGTAATTACCTATATTTTCCTTTTATAAATTCAAAATAAATATTTCTTGGTAATGCATGAAAGCTTATAATCCTCCCCAAATCTTAAAATGAATCAAATGAAATCCACTTGGGAAGGCTCCACTTTGTGGAAATATTCCATAATAGAAATAAAACTTGTAATTTCCACTAAAAATAACAATAAGGGTTTAAATTCCAGTATGGATCACATTGATTAATTGCATTACTGTTTGACATTTCCATTTATCATATAATTATTTATGAAGCCTAAATAGTTTTAAATAGTATTTAGATGTATCTTTAGCAATATTGCAACTTGAATTTGTGGCTTAAAATAAATTTCAAGGCTTAAAATGATGCATGTAAATAGAATTTCATCTATATTTTTTATTTCAGCAGATATCATGTCTTATACTGTAAAATGTTAAGTCTTTATGGTCATTGTTGACTGTCAAAGCATAATCTACAAAATGTTGCGTGTCCAACACCTATGCCTTTTTTATCGGGGCATCATGGAATTCCAGCAAAAACGTTTAAAGCAGATTAACTTTGAAGTTTATTGAATGTGACAAAATTTAATTGTTAACATTTCTATTTAAAGCAATTAAATTATGAGGAAAATATAGCAAATACTTATAAGAATTTGTCCAAGAAATATGAATCATTGCAGGAAAATCAATAATACACATTCTTCGGATGAAATAAAAACCACCATCTCATTGTTTACAATTTAGATATAATGGTCAAATAAGCTTCAAGAAAATTTATGCAAATAAATCTGGAAATTTTAGCGATGCCATTAAACATGCAAGCACACATTTACAATATTGCTGCTTGTGACCTCTGAAACAAGTTGTGTAAAATTTAAGCAAAGATAATATAAATTTCATAATAATACAAAGAATCACATATTACATGTTCAAAAAACAAAGCCACAAGGACGAATCAAGTAGTTGCATTCAACTTTCAATCACAGCTTTGACAATGTGTGCATTAGGAATTCAACCAAGTAGGCGCCACAAAACAAGCATTAGCACCTTTGAGCAATTTCTAATACATTTCCTATTTCAACATCCAAGTCGACAATACCATTTATTTAGATCACCTGCTTCTTTCTCGCTCAAACTTAGCATGTAAACTTTGACAGCAAACCAAATAAGTCTTTGTCTAATGTCAAATTATTTGTCCTCAATGTCGAAAATGAGATTTTTAAAAGTTGTCATTGTTATGACACCGATTGAATTTTTAAAATGTAAGGGGGAAAATTTTCAAACTCCTTTGATGTATTCATTTCAAATGATCGTATTTACTTTGAAAGGGAAATACTTAAAAACTAGACAAGCAAATTGAACTGCTCCAATTAGCTCACAAAGACAACCCGGGCATTTTCTCTCTCTCTCTCTGCTCTTCAGATCCTCTGCAAGAGCTTCTCTGCTCATCGCGACACATTGCTTCGATCGCAAGCACGGGTCACAGCCGCGCCGTGCGAAACGCCAAAGTTGGTCTCGGTCATCTGTCAGTCACCAAACTGCGGAGCCACATTCGCTGAGAACTCCTCAGTCGATTCAGCGAACAGTTGTAGTTGATGTATAGCGTTCGTCATCGACAGCCAAGAGATGCAAATTCCAACGACGGTCCCTAACAGCGGAAGCGAAACCAATAAAGCCCAAAAAATAGAAAAACCGACATTTCTATCCGAGTTATTCCATGAAATGAATGCCACAGCTAGTTCAAGAGCATTAAAAGTTTCAGCTCTGGCATAAAGTGCACGGCACGGAACCGAAAGAGCAAACGCTTAAATATACGTTGTATTGTGTCGGCCATTATTTATTTTTCTTGCACATATGGCCGAGGTGGACACCGTAAACTAAATTAGAAAAATTCTTAATGTAAAAAAATGTTTGAATGTTTCAAGGCGTTAACTGAAGTTATGCGATCCCCAGTCGTGCACATGTACACCATTTCAACTTGAACAATTGAACTGTATTTTTTTAAATAAATGTATTAAAGTGAATGTAGTTGAGCATGTAAATCAACTAAATATTTTTTTAACAATAATGTTACCACGGATATATTCGGTGCTACTGTTATGTATGAATGCGAGTGCCAAGTTCTCACGGGGAGAGGAGAATCCGGACAGAATTAGAAACCACAAGTACACCAACTGCTGAAAATAACGTCGCCAAAATGCTGATTCAATCAACTGGATCGAAGAGGTACGATAAAGATGCGAAGAATATCCAATTACCAATATCACACCGGAGGCAAGAGTTCCTACGCTTGGAAATTCATCAATTCAGCAACATCCCAATAAAAAATAACGCTCCGAAGAAACTAATTCGACGCTCTCTATGCCTACCTTCGACGTAGGCCCGAAACATCAGCCGAGAAAGGGAGAATTTTCATTTTGTTAATCAAGAATATTTTACCGCAAAGAATTTGGAATCATTACCTCCTGTCACATTAAAAACACAGCAGCACAACAATTTCCCAGGAAGCTGAAATTTAATTCAAATTAAAGACTTTTCGAAGCGACGGAACCTCGGATTTTTCATTTAGTTTCGAGGTATATACATGGTTTCAAGAACAGAGACAAACAATATTCCACATCCGTCCGTGGGCTCTCCTGGGCCCCTTCCCTCTCCTTCCCCGCCGATGCCGGGGCTGCCAGCACAGCTGACTCGGCCGAGGGGCGCCCTCGCACGGCGAGCCTCCCAAACACACACACGAAAGACGGCGGTGGGAAAAACATCACCTCCGTCATATCACTCACCAGGAACGCCCGCGGGTCGCACTCGTGCCTGCACGCGGAGGCAGCCGGGGGAGGACAATGCGGCCCCTCGCCGTAACCTCGACCCCCTCCGGGTACTCTTCCCTCGACGATCAGGGTGGCCAGCCCCACGAACATCTCGGCAGGATCCGCCTCCTCGACCACCGTAGGGGTCAGCATCTCTGCGGAGGAGAGGGACCGCGGAGTCGCGTGAATTACACAGAACAACAGACCGAAGGAGAATAAAAAATGATGCGGGGGTCGAACCTCGGACCTCCATCAACGGCGAGGCGGTGGCGAACTGGAGAGTGGGGTTAAACTGGCAGGAGGGGGTTTGAGCGGTGGGTTGTGGGGAGAAGGCGTGCGTGCGGGTGGGTGGGAAGATTTCGTCACGTACCCTCTCCATTTCGCACCGAACACCGTTCCGAAGGTTTCCCCATCCGTCGAAAAGAGACGAAGGATGGATCGCCCGCCGCGGAGCCGTTTCGCAAGCCCTTCCCCCTCCCACAGATACGCGACTCCCCGAGGAGGGGCAAGTCCCTTTAGAACGGCCACGGAGAGCAAACACGGAATGGAAAGCTGAGGCGAAAGTGGCCTTGCTCTGCGGGAAGAAGCACTTTCTACGGCGAGATCGAATAACTTCGTTTTCGCCTTCCGAAAAGAGACCACGCGCGAACAGGGGCGACCGCCGAGACGGCGGACGGACTCGATTAAAAAAAACACTGCGAGAACAAATGGGACGAGCGATGCGATAGCCGCGGGTTCCGTTATTCACAGGTCCGCTCCGAGAGAGGGGGACTTGATCACGCACGGCTCCTGTTTCTAAATAGCACCTTTAAAACGCACACTATAGTCGGTCAGAACGCGCTTCTTTTCAGCTGATCGAGATGACGTGTCACGGGGTTGACCGCAAATCGAGGGGCCGCCCGGAGGCAGATAATCAGCTGGGTGGCGGAAAAAGTAGTTTAGCGACAGAACGAAAACTCTCCGCTCGCAATGGGAGAGCGGTCGCGACACACCGAGGGACAGAGTGCGGTTATTTACCTCCTCCGCAGGTCTTCATCTTCCGCTGTATCGGTGGACTCTTCTTCCTCTCCCTTCCCTTTTCTCGGCTCGCTCGAACAGACGACGACGACCAGACGAGACGAAAAGCACCAGACGTTACACACAACAGAGGTCGACCGCACAGCCCCGTTTATGTGTCACGGCACTCTCCTCCATTAGATTTCAACGTTAATCAGGATGTTCCGTCCGCTGCCGACAACCGTTCGTGATTCTGAACTATAACCATCATCACTATGTGCTCTCTCAGCGACATTTGCAGGTCCTGCAATCGAGCGTTATAGAGCGACTAACAGTTACGTCCCACACCAACCGCTGCTCAGCTGCAACTGAGAAGCAGACGACGGCTGACGGAGCGCCGTTCCACCTCTCGCCGCTAGATGTCTCCGCCTACTCCCCTCCTCGATTTCGTCCGCCCCTACTCGCTGGTCGATCATATGTTTCCCCGAGCCGCTCGCCCGCTCGATGATGAATCAATCGCTGGCAAACGTCACCGTGTTTCGCCGAGCAAAATTTAAATGGCGAGTTGCGCGGGAGAGGAATAGCGGCGTGACGGGAAGCTATCGCGACCCAGTCTATATCGAAAATATGACGGCGAGAAGCGAACGGGGCTTGAAAAAGTAACCACCCGTGAGAATGCGGGGGCAGAGAGAGGGGCAGGGGGCGAGTCTCATTGTCCTAAGAGGGGCGAACGGTCGAGCCCAAGGTCCCCCGAAGGAGAAGCGGCGTAGAGAAAATATGCACAAATCAGCTGAGTAAAGCAACGAGAGGTCAGAAGTACATGAGGTGCCTAAAGCAGGAGAGGGAGAATGGAAAGAGGATGAGCGAGAGAATGTTGGTAGAGGCAGGCGAAGTGGGAAAAGGGAGGAAATGATGGCGTTGCCAGGCGGGATACTGGGAGGGAGAGCGAGAGATGTTGGATTGGGGGGAGGGAGAGGAGAGGGTTAGGAAAGGGGGTGGGGAAGCGCAAGGGGAGAAAGGCTCGAGGGGAGTGCTCTGGAGGTGGGAGTGGAGGCAGACAGATTAAAGAAACTGAGCGCATCCAAAGAATCAACTGCCCCCTGCCTCTACCAACTTCCAGCACTATGCCAGTGGGGTGGTCGAGAGAAAAGGGGGTTTAAAGGGGGAAAAGATGGTTTAGTGGGGAGAGAGGGGGTTTAGAGGGAGGAGAAGGGGATTTAGAAGAGATAGAAGGGGTTTTAGATGGGGTGAAGGAAGTTTAAAATAAGAATGGAGTTTAAAAGAGGAATAATAATAAAAACCCGTCTTTATTGAGGGCGATAATTAGACAATCATGTCCTTTCTTACATACACCCTGATATGAAAAACACACATGTCCGATTCGAACCCGCGACCTTAGCATGCGTTGGCAGAAGCGCTAACCACCCGTCTACCAAGGCCGGGAGTTTAAAAGAGGAATAAGGGGGTTTAGAGGGTGGGAACGCCCCAAGTGCCAACGCATTTCGCAGGCGACGCTATCATTATTTTGACGCGAGAAACAGAACCAGACTGGCGGCGGCGCAATGACCTATGCTCCTGCTTTTGCCTTAAAAACCGTGCCTACGTGCGGTGAGAATTTAGGAGGCGACAGCCTCTGGCGATACTCAATTGGTGGCGATAGTGCCTCAATGTCTGCGCGGATATACGACTCGGCGATTTCGAATGGTAATTATCCAGCTCATCTTAAGAACGAAATTAAGAAAAACTCCATCATTAATGACGGCTGCCTTGTAAATAAAATATGGATCTGGTTTTCACAAACATTTTTATGGGCATTGGAAGGACATAGTTCGTAAATCTCTGCAGTTTGTCCAGACTTCACAAGTGACCGATTTCGACATCACTGACTAGGACCGGTGAAAGCGCTAATTGTAAGTGAAGATGATTGTCGCTTGGCGCGCGATAAGTTGGCGAAAGACAAAATGAAATATTAGCGAAAATTCACAAGTAAACAAAATCATTTGCGAAAGTGATGAATTCGTTCACTATTCTAAAGTGCGATTGAAAAACGGAAAATTTTGAAAATCTGCAGTCCATTAATTTCAATTCATGAAATTTGTTGTAATTATTCATATTTTTATGCTTCCGATTGGAATAACCTCACATTATAACAATTAAATTTTGTATATGATATTAAGCCATGCAATGCCATCGTGATTCTCACAGTTCATCATCAGTAACACTCGCGTCTTCTTTTGCCTATAAAATGAAATTCTGAAAAAGTTTTAACCGAATAATATAATTACAAACAAAATGTCAGATGCATAAAATTAAGAATTAAAAATATGTAGTTCCGCCACGATATATCAAGCATAATTACATTAATTTAAATCGAATTGGATTAATTAAAATTACACAGCAATAAAATTTTGCGAGAGGGATTGTGATCGTGTTAAAGATCTTTCAAATTGAGGTATTACGCCCGCCACTTTGTAGTTATAGTCATTCATTATCGCTAATAGCCTCAACAATGTCTTACTCAAGATATAACGCTGCTGAAAGTATTGAAACGTTTTCAAGAGAAAATTAGAGAGGAAATGGACTGGTTACTGGATTTCCAGAAAAATAAGAGTCTCTTAGCACCCTGTATTGTAGAATTTATAACATCTAGAAACAACTGCCATCCACCAAAAAGGTGACTTGCATGGTATCATGTAGATGTTGTAGTTATAGCCGGCAGCCATTTTGCAACATAGGAGTCACGTAATCTACAAAGCCAAGTAGAAGTATATTGAGAAATAGAACCAAAATTTCAAATCCAAGCTGCCATTTCCTCAGCGGAAATAAAGTATGAAAAAGATTATTCCCATCTATAAAAACCCTGCATATTTGGGGTGCAGAACAGTGTTCTTTTATACGTGTACGAAGGACTTAACTCTCGACTGGAGGATCGTAGATTGAACTCAAGGTTGCTGCTTCTGGTTAAATATAGATCGGAATGTCTGGAAGACGAGGTTGTAGCAATAATTGAAGCACCAACGTATGTATATAGGTAGGAACTACCGTGACGATGGGATACGTGAGATCGATTGTAGGACGGAGTGTTATCTAAGCTCCTTCTTTCCGAGAACAATACGAGATCACAATAGAAAATTTCAACCTGCGATATACAATCTTTAGGTAGGTTTTGGTGCATTGCACCCCCTGCCACCCACCGATTAGGTGTAGATGTATGCAATATTTTTATACCGAATGGGTTTATAGGATCGGTGCAAATTCCCCCCTTGTGGAAGGGAATGTCCAAAGAATATGAAAAAAGTGAGGACTGAGAAATTATGCAATGCGGCCCGCATAGGTATTCAATTCAATTCAATTCAATTCAATTAAGCCAAATAAATCTCCTGGACCGGAGGAAATTCCCGCGCGTGTAATGAAAGAATTAGCTGCTGAAATCGCGCCGTATTTGAAAATTATATTCGAGAAATCCATTAGAGAAGGAGTAGTTCCTAAAGATTGGAAGGTGGCACATGTTACGCCCATCCATAAGAGTGGCGACAGAGAGAACCCCGAAAATTATAGGCCGATATCCTTAACTTCATTATCGTGCAAGATACTTGAGCACATAGTCTTTAGCTCTGTAATGCGCTATTTAGATAGTCATTCATTGCTTAGCGGATGCCAACACGGATTCCGGAGAGGTAGATCATGCGAAACGCAGCTCGGCCTGTTCGTGGACGATTTGTTGCGATGCGGAGAGAAAAATACTCAGGTCAATGCCATATTCATTGATTTCAGGAAGGCGTTCGATAAAGTATCTCATAGGAAATTAATTGCGAAGTTAGGACAATGTGGTATCAATTCGAAAGTTGTCGGTTGGGTGAGAGACTTCCTCTCGAATAGGGAACAGATAGTTGTCATCGATGGGAAATACTCGTCCCCCGTTAAAGTTGCTTCGGGTGTTCCTCAGGGAAGTGTATTGGGCCCTCTGCTCTTCTTAATCTATGTAAATGATATGTGCTCGGTTGTTCGTAGTAAAATTAGGCTTTTCGCCGATGACACCGTTCTATATAAAGAAATAAAAAATCAGGAGGACCATCAGTCTCTGTGTGAAGACTTAAGAGCCATTTCAGCGTGGTGCAGAGAATGGCAAATCGAAATTAATTATACTAAATGTGCCGCAGTCACGTTCTGGAAAAGTAAGAACAAAGATTTAGGTTTCGAATATAAAATAGATGAAATGAGTATTCGACAAGCTGAGTATGTAAAATATTTAGGAGTAACCATTTGTCGAGATCTTTCGTGGGACATGCACATTCGTCGAGTTATAGGCGCGGCCAACAAGAAACTGGCATTCATAGGTAGAATAGTACGGAACACTACAGAGAAAGTACGCGAAACATGCTACTTATCACTGGTAAGACCACAAGTGGAATACGCAGCGAGCATATGGGATCCGTACGAGAAGGGACACATAATTCAACTAGAAAGAGTACAGCGCAGAGCAGCCAGATTTGTAAAACAAAAGTACGGACATAAGGAAAGCGTCACCTCTTTATTGAGCGATTTGAACTGGGTATCACTGGAGGACCGTAGATTGGACTCAAGGTTGAAACTTCTAGAGAAATATAGGTCAGAATGTCTAAAAGAGGAGGTAGTGGGAATAATTGTGGCACCGACGTATATAGGTAGAAATGATCGAGACGATAAAATACGTGAGATCGATTGTAGGACGGAGCGTTATCTAGGCTCGTTCTTTCCGAGGACAATAAGAGATCACAATAGGAAATTTCGAATTGCGTTAGACAATCTTTAGGTAGGATTTGGTGCATTGCACCCCCTGCCACCCACCAACTTGGTGAATTGCAGGGTAACTTGTAGATGTAGATGTAGATGTAGGTACGGTCCTTAATACTGTCCGCAGATTCGATGGGGAGTCTTCATGCGGCCCGCGTATCGATGTGTGTTTAGACCTCTGTCCTAGACCTTAGTGGTGATTATTTCGATGTCCTCACGGCTAAAGTGCAATCTAATGCAGGGGTCAGCGACGTTTTTCTGTTGGGTGCCACTCTTTACCAATATCCACGAGCTGTGACCTTCCGCGCGTGCCACTATGAAATTTATTTTGTCCGTAAAGTGGATTGGGTGAGCCAAAATCTGTCATAAATTAAAAAAAAGACCACGATAAACGCTTACCAAAACTTATTATATAAGGCATCCTGAATATAATGTTTTATCACTACAGTACGAAATACATATAAAATAACAGTAAAATTCTTTCAAAAATACGTTTGCAATCGTACCACGTAAAATCACTTCGCGTGCCATAGGTTGCCGACCTCCGATCTAATGTTTATCGGAGAGCCACGGGTAGAAAATGCATGCCAATATATCGCTTGAGAAGGGGTTATTTCTATACTAGGGTGACCAGATGCTTTTGACGACAACCGGGACAAAACGAGTTTAGAAAGGGAAAAACCGGGACATTAAAAAAAAAACCTGGACAATGGGTATTTTATTTTTTAATATTCTAAAATTCAAATAAATATGTTTACAAAAGAATATATAAACATTACTTTATTTTAAAAACAAACAAATGAGATATCTCTTCCATAAATAAGTGGTATTACAATGTAACATATTAGGAACAAATAGAGTTTTCAATCATATTTTAAGTTACTTTTGGCAGCTTTGATCAACTTTTCATCATTTTTAATCATGTCATAAAAACTTTTACATGGCAAATTTAAGTTGAATTTACACGTCATTATGGAATTGATGGTTTTTATATCCAACTGATTTCGTTCATCGGAGCATTGAATTTCTATTTTCGAAAATATTCTTTCTACATTTCCATTGTGTGCTGGAATGGCAAACAAAAAGCTACACAATTTCTCAAACTCTGAGACCTGTTCTTTAAATTCAAATTTTGAAAAACATATGACCACCGGCCGTAGCAAGATTTGTTAAGCCACTCATCTTTCCTTTCTTTCAGTTCTTCGGTAATCAAAATTTTAAGCAATTAAAACTGATTAAATAACAAATTTTCGTCAACTGGAAAGCCCTTGTCAATAATAGATTTACACTCATTTTGCACATCTTCCCAAATTGGAGGACTTTTTAAGAGCATCCACTCCATATACCTCAATTTCAGTAAGGGTTCCTTCTATTTTTTTTTAGATATTCACAGGTTTTAATGTACATCTCAAAAATGTCCTCTTTAAACGTTTCTATTTCATCCTTTTGAATATTATTATCCGATAAAACTCGAAGGACACCCAAAGGAATAAATTTTTCGTCAATGCGTAATGCAAGAATGTCAATCGTTTCTTAGACGTATTTTTTTTACTTCAATTACGCTATTTTGCGCAACTTCAATTTTTAGAATTTTTTTATTAAATAAACCTAGAATGTTATGCATTGCATGGAAGCATGCTTCATTTACTGGTGATTCAAAAAATTTCACAATAATTTTTGGGGATTTTTCCTCCAAAGAAAAATATTCTTTTAGTTCTTCAAACATTTTTAATATTCTCTCTACCGCATTGTACAAACTCAACCAGCGAAATTTTGAATGGGTCAGTAACTTTTTATACTGCATATCCAATAGAGAACAAAGATTTTTCAGTCGCTCGGTAGGTACTGTATAAGTTGTAAAGTACGACAGTATTTTTACCACTACCATTTCTACGTCACAGGATAATCTATCTGCTCCCAACTGCACTGCGTTATGCAAAATATGTGCAGAACATCCAATGTCTATTAAACCGGGATTAAATTTCTCGCGTAATTTATAAAAGACATTGTTTATACCATTTCTTAACAGTCCCCCAAAATTTGTGTTAGCAATGCACTTTTTTATATCAACACTATACTCACAAAGCGAGTTAATTATGAAATCAACAATGGAATCGGAAGTTTCGTTTAGTAGTGATTCAATTTTTAATAATTTTATCTGAATTCCTTTTGTTTTGATAAAATAATGAACAGCTAAAGGGAAAATCTTTACAGTTTTGTGATTGCTTGCGTTCGTAGATATTTAAATCTGCCAATAATTCTTTTCTACAAAATACCCCAATAACGTTTTTAATGAGAGATGCAGTGTTAGTTCGTGCACATGAATATTTAACAGCTATTTCTGAGTCACAAAATATTTCTTTAAATAGTTCATTGTCGCAATCAGCTGATCTAAAGGAATGATGGTGTTTAACGATATGATAGGCCATTTTCAACTCACTTGCTACAGTAAGACGGTCCTCGATTGGATTTTTCACTCGAAAGTACTGCGTAATATTTTGCGAAAAACCAGCAGTTCCAGGCAAAGTTAATTTGATTTTATGCTTTTTTGTATTAACATAGTCGGTTACGTCAGATTTCCCACCGTGACCAATGTTTATGTAGCATTTGCACAGTTCACACTCCACCTCATTATCAGTCCTTCCTCTCTTGAGGAAGCTCCACTTCATCTACATCTACATTATACCCTGCAAGTCACCTTTTTGGTGGATGGCAGGGGGTGCAGTGCACCAAGGGTCCATAGTTTTCCTACGTTATCTTTTTCTATTATGGTCTCTTATCGTCCTAGGGAAAAACGATCCTCTATATCGCTCCGTTCTACAGTCGATCTCGCGAATCTTATCTTCACTGTCCTGCCTTCCGAGATATTTATCATTAAAGGTACATTTTCTCTTCGGCATTTCAGCTTAGCGGTTCTTCAAAAACTGTTTCCAATTAAAATAAATAATTACTTTAAATTCAGCAGATACGTAAAAATACACAATTTTTCATCCCTTAGATAAAAAAATTAACAATTTAAATTTGGACTTCAGGATTATTTAAAAGTTTTAAATAATGTTTATTTTTTCAATGAAAAAATAATTTTATGGTATGCAAAACTAAATAACTTTTATATGCACGGTACTTTTTATTAACAGTTTTAAAAATGAAAGCCAAACAAACTTTGCTCTACAAAAAAATTAACATGGAAACAAATGGCGTTCTAAAGATTCATAGTAACACGATTAAACACGCACCATCACTGATAAAATAAAGAAAAACTATTCTTGGGGTGCTCAACATTTACCTCGGAAACCTTTTTGCAGGAAAAAACATTTTCTCCATATATTCGTATATTTTGAAAAGCACAAATTAAGGAATAATTATTTTTTCACTGCAAATTATACTACAATTATACTTTTTCTCAAGTTTAAGCACACAGTAAGTCACCCATAGACCTTATTTACACTTTGTAATTATATTTCACTAACCTACACAAACATATAACTAGAAGAGTAAATGAAAATGTTCTTACCTGTAAATTATAAATAATGTCCTCTGTAGATGCGTTGTGGATTCGGACGTCCACTCCAGTTATCCGCCGAAAAGAATAATTGCTATTCTTTCTTCTCCTCTTGAAATATCACAGAGAACAGGTCACGACGTTGCTTTCACCAGGTACCACAGCGCAATGTGTATACAGAGTAGCGACTGACTGAACTTAGCAATATTTCAAGAAGGCGGTTGGAAATTATATTTTGAATATTTCGAAGAATTAGAAAGGCTAGAAAGAATGGTAGCAATGAATTCTCTGTACTCCTCATTACAGCGTTCGGAGAATTACTAGGGTTCGGACAGCGTGGAAGGTAATTGCCTTAATGCGCATCGTTAAGGGGGTGGCCTCAAGCAGTGGGAAGCCCCTCTTTCTTATCTAGCTAGGCCTCAGCCTCAGCAGGGAGGGTATTCTGCTCAAGGAGGCGTTTTTGGGAGAACGGGAGAGAGGGGGAAACAGAGTGCGACACTCACACTGTACCACTCTTCACCTTGAACGGCCAGTCCCTGTATCCTGTATTCTAGGAATCCTATTAAATCATCACTTCCAGAAAGCTTTTACTCGTGATGACGATGAATGTGAAACCCCTATTCCTATGCGTCAGGGCGATTCGATGGAAGATTTGGTATTTTCGGAAAATGGCATCGCGCTCCAACTTCATTCAATTAAGCCAAATAAATCTCCTGGACCGGAGGAAATTCCCGCGCGTGTAATGAAAGAATTAGCTGCTGAAATCGCGCCGTATTTGAAAATTATATTCGAGAAATCCATTAGAGAAGGAGTAGTTCCTAAAGATTGGAAGGTGGCACATGTTACGCCCATCCATAAGAGTGGCGACAGAGAGAACCCCGAAAATTATAGGCCGATATCCTTAACTTCATTATCGTGCAAGATACTTGAGCATATAGTCTTTAGCTCTGTAATGCGCTATTTAGATAGTCATTCATTGCTAAGCGGATGCCAACACGGATTCCGGAGAGGTAGATCATGCGAAACGCAGCTCGGCCTGTTCGTGGACGATTTGTTGCGATGCGGAGAGAAAAATACTCAGGTCAATGCCATATTCATTGATTTCAGGAAGGCGTTCGATAAAGTATCTCATAGGAAATTAATTGCGAAGTTAGGACAATGTGGTATCAATTCGAAAGTTGTCGGTTGGGTGAGAGACTTCCTCTCGAATAGGGAACAGATAGTTGTCATCGATGGGAAATACTCGTCCCCCGTTAAAGTTGCTTCGGGTGTTCCTCAGGGAAGTGTATTGGGCCCTCTGCTCTTCTTAATCTATGTAAATGATATGTGCTCGGTTGTTCGTAGTAAAATTAGGCTTTTCGCCGATGACACCGTTCTATATAAAGAAATAAAAAATCAGGAGGACCATCAGTCTCTGTGTGAAGACTTAAGAGCCATTTCAGCGTGGTGCAGAGAATGGCAAATCGAAATTAATTATACTAAATGTGCCGCAGTCACGTTCTGGAAAAGTAAGAGCAAAGATTTAGGTTTCGAATATAAAATAGATGAAATGAGTATTCGACAAGGTGAGTATGTAAAATATATAGGAGTAACCATTTGTCGAGATCTTTCGTGGGACATGCACATTCGTCGAGTTATAGGCGCGGCCAACAAGAAACTGGCATTCATAGGTAGAATAGTACGGAACACTACAGAGAAAGTACGTGAAACATGCTACTTATCACTGGTAAGACCGCAAGTGGAATACGCAGCGAGCATATGGGATCCGTACGAGAAGGGACACATAATTCAACTAGAAAGAGTACAGCGCAGAGCAGCCAGATTTGTAAAACAAAAGTACGAACATAAGGAAAGCGTCACCTCTTTATTGAGCGATTTGAACTGGGTATCACTGGAGGACCGTAGATTGCACTCAAGGTTGAAACTTCTAGAGAAATATAGGTCAGAATGTCTAAAAGAGGAGGTAGTGGGAATAATTGTGGCACCGACGTATATAGGTAAAAATGATCGAGACGATAAAATACGTGAGATCGATTGTAGGACGGAGCGTTATCTAGGCTCGTTCTTTCCGAGGACAATAAGAGATCACAATAGGAAATTTCGAATTGCGTTAGACAATCTTTAGGTAGGATTTGGTGGATTGCACCCCCTGCCACCCACCAACTTGGTGAATTGCAGGGTAACTTGTAGATGTAGATGTAGAATCCACACATTTTAGATTTTCCAGAAATTTAACTATTCACACAGTAGCTGGAAAAAATAGGAAAGTGAAAGTTTTGCACGATATTTTATTTAAGATAAATGGAGTAAGTAGTTTGGTTTCCAAAATAATTACGTATTAACGGGGAAAAACAACTGCATAAACCACCACTATTACTAGAAAAAACTGTGACATTAATGCGTCCCGAAAAAAAAAATTCGGGACACCGGGACAAAACTCGAAAAAAATCCGGGAAAATCTGGTCACCCTACTCTATACAGAACAATATCCAACTGTTGCAGACATAATTATGGGGAAGGTAAAAGAATGCTGGCTGATTAAGCTTATGATAGTGAGGCATGTACATCTATCTCCTGGCAATTGGACGGCAGTCATGGACACAATGGGAGAGAGTTGCGAGGAAGGGGCGGAAGAAGGGAAGGAAGAGATGGTCAGAGAGTGCGTGGGAAGACCCAATCACCCTTTTAAAAGAGAACGGTGGTCACAATCCTAAAGACGTGACAGCGGGGCTATCAACTCCCCTTAAACATTTTTAACGTCCCTCATCCCAACCGTTTTCCTGTTGCTAATACCTTTCCCAGATCCTTTAATTAATGTCGTTAAAATTTTACAAAAACGAAACAATAAACTTTATATGAATTAACATTCATATTAAAATTAAAAATGACTTCATAAAAGAAATTTGAACTCAGAAGTAATGATAGAGTAAACCTGTGGCGAGACTAGGATTAGAGGGACCCGCAGCAAAATATTATTCGTGTCCCGACTCAGCCTACCTACCCTCAACCAACAAATACATCTACAAGTTACCCTGCAATTCACCTAGTTGGTGGGTGGCAGGGTGTGCAATGCACCAAATCCTACCTAAAGATTGTCTAACGCAATTCGAAAATTCCTATTGTGATCTCGTATTGTCCTCGGAAAGAACGAGCCTAGATAACGCTCCGTCCTACATCTACATCTACATCTACAATCGATCTACAATCGATCTCACGTATTTTATCGTCTCGATCATTTCTACCTATATACGTTGGTGCCACAATCATTCCCACTACCTCCTCTTTTAGACATTCCGACCTATATTTCTCCCTCCCCCTTCTCGTACGGATCCCATATGCTCGCTGCGTATTCCATTTGCGGTCTTACCAGTGATAAGTAGCATGTTTCACGTACTTTCTCTGTAGTGTTCCGTACTATTCTACCTATGAATGCCAGTTTCTTGTTGGCCGCGCCTATAACTCGACGAATGTGCATGTCCCACGAAAGATCTCGACAAATGGTTACTCCTAAATATTTTACATACTCAGCTTGTCGAATGCTCATTTCATCTATTTTATATTCGAAATCTAATTCTTAGTTCTTATTTTTCCAGAACGTGACTGCGGCACATTTAGTATAATTAATTTCAATTTGCCATTTTTTGCACCACGCTGAAATGGCTCTTAAGTCTTCAAGCAGTGACTGATGATCCTCCTGGTTTTTTAATTTTTTATATAGAACGGTGTCATCGGCGAAAAGCCTAATTTTACTACGAACAACCGAGCACATATCATTTACATAGATTAAGAAGAGCAGAGGGCCCAATACACTTCCCTGAGGAACACCCGAAGCAACTTTAACGGGGGACGAGTATTTCCCATCGATAACAACTATCTGTTCCCTATTCGAGAGGAAGTCTCTCACCCAACCGACAACTTTCGGATTGATACCACATTGTCCTAACTTCGCAATTAATTTCCTATGAGATACTTTATCGAACGCCTTCCTGAGTATTTTTCTCTCCGCATCGCTAGGGCGAAAAAGCAATTAGAAAAATTTAACACTCAAATTCGTACATTTTTTTATAATTTTGATAATAAAACTTAAAATATTGAAATTTTAGCCAAGAAAACCTGATTTAGACTTGATTTTCACTTATATGGCTAATCAGAATACAGATGACTTCCGATTTAAACTCTAATCCGGCCAGCTGAAGAATTAGCAACTTCCTATGTGGCCCGCCATTAGAAAGGTTTGGGCACCACTGGTGTAAGGAATGGCAGTTAGAGATCAACCAAAAGAAAAGCTGCGTCATCAACTTCTGAAAAACCAAGAGTATCTCGTTGGATACTAATTATTCGTTGGATGGAGTAGACATTCCAGTTTCAGATTCGGTTAAATATCTCGGAGTCACGATCCATCGTGATCTCTCGTCGGACACCCACATTCGCCGATTGATAGGTGCCGCTAACAAAAAGCTGGCCTTTATAGGGAGAATAGTTCGAAATAGCCCCGAAAAAGTGAAAGAACTATGTTATTTATCCTTGGTTCGACCGCAGGTCGAATATGCTTCAGCTGTGTGGGATCCTTACGAAAAGGGACACACTAACGAGATAGAAAAGGTTCAGCGCAGGGCAGCTAGATTTGTAAAGAGGAATTACGATAGTAAACAAAGCGTACCATCATTAATAGAAAATCTGAAATGGACATCGTTAGAGGAACGTAGGCTGCAGGCTAGAATTAAACTACTTGAAAAATTTATGTCGGAGGGACTAGCGAATGAGGTAGTAGGACTTATCAGAAGCCCGACGTATCTCGGAAGGCAGGACAGTGAGGATAAGATTCGCGAGATCGACTGTAGAACGGAGTGATATAGAGGATCGTTTTTCCCTAGGACGATAAGAGAACATAATAGGAAAAGATAACGTAGGAAAACTACGGACCCTTGGTGCACTGCATCCCCTGTCATCCACCAAAAAGGTGACTTGCAGGGTATCATGTAGATGTAGATGTGTCAGGGATATGCTGAAAATGTTAAACTTTTTAAAATACTCGGTCCAAAAATGATGATTAACTAGAAAGCCATTCAGAAATTCGGATAAAAAAGAGAATTCGTTATAAAATCTCAATCACTCCTATATCTGGATATATTCGAGGAACCCCAGGAGATCACTGGATTCTTGGACGCCACCCAATTGTTACGTCATTGGAATAAACACTATAGATATTAACATCAATACTACCTGGCTTCCGTGATATGACCGAACGATCAGGTGCGGAGTCGTCATGGACACTATTCAAGGATATAATGCTAGAGGGCATCGATAAGTACATTTCAATTAAATTGAAGGTCGACAATAAAGAGCCACTTTGGTACAATAAACAAGTTAGGAGTGCGCATAGGCGTCAGAGAATAAGCCACTCGAAAATAAAAAATATGCCGTCTACATCATCCGATGAATATAGAGCAACTAAAGTTCAGACGTATAAGGAATCCCGCGATAAAGGGAGAAATACTATGCGCGAGGCTTTTACTAAATTCCGGAATAAGTTATTTAATAATTATTTGAAGGAGGACCCTAAAGCGTTTTGGTCCTATGTGAGAGAGGTCCAAGGTAGAGGCCCTACCATACCTTCCCTCCGTAATGACTCGGATGCCGTTATTCATGATAGCGTAGAGAAAGCCAACCTGTTAAACGGTCATTTTGTAAAAGCATTCACAGCCGTCAGCGACCATTGCGTACATTATGCACCCCCAATAAGGGGGGGCCTGATGGACGATATAGTATTTTCTGAGGTGGGAATAGCAAAGCAATTAAGTTCCATCAGACATAACAAAGCCACTGGCCCCGAAGAAATTCCTGCTCGCGTTTTAAAAGAATTAGCTGAAGAAATAGCACCTTTTCTTCGGATAATCTTCGAGAAATCCATTTCTCGCGCAAAGGTCCCTAGCGACTGGAGGTTAGCGCACGTTACCCCCGATTCATAAGGGCGGCGACAAGGAGAATTATTATTATTTAACAAAATAGACTTTTGTTTATATCCTTGCAAAATGCATATTTGGATTGGTATTAATTCTTATTTATGTTCATATGACGTTTTATGTAAATTTTTTATCTTGAGAAAATTACACCAATTTCAAAAAACAACAGAAAATATGCGATTTTTTTATATTTTTACGAAACAATATTTCCGTAAGGCATAAATAAGCAATGTCATTAATAAAAGTCAGTTTTTAAATTAATTAAATATGTAGATTTGCTCCCAACCAGCTGAAAGTCGATGAAAATTTTCTCTCCGCTTAAGGGGTTAAGTGTCTGGTCTCAGAGGCTGGCCACGTCCTCGAGGATGCTCGTACCGATGGCCGTCTTACCGTTGTTTGTAGCATTGTCTCTGGTACGAACTGTGGCCCTGTGTTTTCGAGCAGAATAGAGGGTATGAAGCGCATGTTGTGGAACTTCTGTAGACGTAATGAGTTGGACTTTGTGGATCTGCGGCACGTCCTTGATGCAGTTTACGATAGTTCAGAGAAAGCAAACTTATTAAATAAAAATTTCCAGAAAGCCTTTACTGCGGATAGTGGTGAATGTGAGAAAACGAATCCTACGCATCAGGGTGGATCAATGGAGGATTTTATGCTTTCGATAAAAGGTATCACGGACTAATTTGATTCTAATACGCAAAATAAATCTTCTAGGCTTGAGAAAATACCCGTGCGAGTATTAAAATTATATCTGAGCCTATAATCTTTATCTATATTACGAGCTGTTTAGTCGTTCATCGCTTATCGAATGACAGCAAGAATTCCGGAAATGTAGCTCGGCCCTTCTGTAAACAATTTCTTGCGATGTGGGGAGAAAAATTAATCAGGTCGATGTTGTTTTCATTGGATTCAGGAAGGCGTTTGGTGAAGTATATTATAAGAAGTTAATAACGAAGCTAGGAAAATACCGTATCAATCCGAATATTGCGAGAGACTTTCTCTTAAATAGATAAAATTGTAGTAAAGAAACATGGTAGGAAGTTTTATAAAAGGAGGTTTTTGGAATAAGTGAAACACCAAAGTACATGATCACGATGATAAAATACGTCAGATCAAATCTGCCAGAGAAAATTGTTAGGTACACTTTGACGAAATGCTACTCACAGATTAGTTGAAATGTAGGGTAATATGCAGATGATCCCTAAATGACATAAGAATTTAACTAATCTCGATCGTGCACATGTAGATGTACCAATTATTGCATGTTAACGCTCAAAAAGGGAATGAAACCCTAATTGCACCATTAAAAATTGCAAAGCAATAAACACATCTCGCCCCCAAAAACGAAACGATAATAATCTTTTTAAGATAGAGACATTCTTCGCACAAAAAAAGTTTTAATTTTAAAGTTTAAAATTAAATTTTATTTCTGAACGCTTTTTAAGCTAATATGGACGCTTATATTTGATGAAACACGAAGCATCAGGCTAAACTTCTGTTCGCAGAAGCATAAGGCCTTCAGAAACAAATGGTTCGGCAGAAGTGGAGAGTGACAAAGCGCTTCTGTTTTTACGGTCTAACATCTTATCCTATCCTATCATATCATACACTATCCTATCTTTAATCCACGCACCTTCAAAACGGGATCGATTCCTTCCACGCAACCATTTTATGGCGCGAAGTGCCATCGTAAAGCGTCGCTCGCTGCAGTTTGTCGCTCGGAAAAGGCTCAAGAGATAATATTGCTCGAGCACCGTCAGCTTTTTCGTTAAGCCCATGCTTTATCTTCGCTTGAGATATATCATTAAATGTGTTTCTAATCTACATTGAATTGTATTCTACTGTCCTTGGTGAAATAATTCCCGAAGTAGCGATTTAATAGACTTGCATTAAGAAAAGATTCGCGCACATTTTTGCCGTTGACGGCGATTAGTTCCGAAATTGTGCCGCAGGTAGGAAAAATAATGCTATTATATTAGATATTTTGTTAATTTAAATAATTGTCAAAATACCGAAGTGTAATTAATGGAGCGACGTTTTCTTATTGCGTCTAAAGTCAATACTCTCGCCAAAAACGTTGCACTGTGCTTTCAAGCTTTCGTAAAACCGGGGCGTGATTTCGGGTATTCCCCGATACATTCCCAGCTGGTCAGCTGTGGATGTTATATTTTACGCTTTTTGGGTACCAAAGCTTCTGCGTCGTAGCGACGACCTTGTCAGCAAAATAAATGAAGTAATAAATTGTATTTATCTTTCACATACTCGGTGTGAGTATTCAGCGGGATGCCACTCCGACATTGAGCAGCAATGTAAATGCATACGACATCACTATGCATATTTTATTTACAATTCTTACCTAATACCTTTTTTGTTAAAATTCATAATAATTACTTATAGAGGGTGAATTTTCTAATAAAGCGACTTTAGGATAGAAGTACTCAAACCACGGGTCCGGGTCCCATGAGGGTCCTCGGGCCCCAAGACAGCGACCCTCACTGCCCCCCCTCTCGTCAGGCCTGCCTCTACTCCCTCCTTTTCCTTCCTCCCTATTTTTCTTCTCTCTCTCTTTCCCTTCGCTCCCTCTTTCCCTTCCCTCCCGCTTTCCCTTCCCTCCGTCTTTCCCTTCGCTCCCTCTTTCCCTTCCCTCCCTCTTTCCCTTCCCTCCCGCTTTCCCTTCCCTCCGTCTTTCCCTTCCCTCCCTCTTTCCCTTCCCTCCCTCTTTTCCTTCCTCCCTATTTCTCTTCCCTCCCTCTTTCCCTTCCCTCCCTCTTTCCCTTCCCTCCCTCTTTCCCTTCCCTCCCTCTTTCCCTTCCCTACCTCTTTCCATTTTTTACCTTCCTCCCTCCTTTTTATTCCCTACTCCTACTTCCTCCTTCACTTTCCTCCCTCATTCTCTCCCTTGGAGCCGCTCTCAATGGGATTCCCTCCATCTTCTCTTCTTTACAGGGGGATTTCCTCGCAATCACCACTTATGCATAGGAATTGCTTGCCTTCTCTAACACGAACTACTCATTCTGTCGACTAGGTATGTTTTTACCAAAAAATTACACGTCGTCCGAACGTATTTTTTTGACAGCGCTTTTCAACTATTCCGGCGCGGCGAATCAAATGCCATCGATTTTTTTTAATTTTCATTATAACGCATTGCGAATATAACATGCCCGTTAGATTTAGGTTTGCAATCAATTCATCTAGAATATTCTATATGAAAAAATATTCATTCCTTGTCATGTAATTTACATTTTAAAATTATGAATTTTTAGTACCAGCATAATATTTTTCGTTTCAAAATTTTTATTGGCCAAATATGGCATTAACATGTTAATAATAGACCATTTACGCCCGCTGAGAATATACGGAAAGAGCACAAATTTAAACCCTATTCCGGCTTTTATGGCATTTATTCCTTCCGTCTCGTGTTCCAAGAATCCCATAATTTCGCCTTATCCGATTTTCGAGAAGGAAATTTCGTTTTTTCCCAAATCGTCAGTACGGTACTGTACAACTGTATACCCACTGCATTCACAAATTTTACAATCGATATCAGGTTTTTTGTCTTCGTGGTCGTGCCTTTTGATATACGATGAGGGTTCAATTATTGCTAAAACCTGAACACAGAAATCCTCCTATTTGTACCTCTCCAGCAGCTTAAATATGATCTTATGTCTGTATTCATTTAGAGACTGTCAATTCCAATTTTCCTGTTTGAAGTAAGGCTTTGCTTTGAGTAATAAATTTGTTTCACAAATTTTGCTGTAAGGCGTTGAACTTTTTAAACTAAAAAATGTGAAATTTATGATTTGGAGGCCACATTCTTTATGCATATTTGATATGAGGTGTTGCGAAAGACATTACATGTTTGCCAGTTTAGTAAAAAACACAATTTTTTAAACTTGATATTGCTTTAGAGAGCAAGAAATGGTTCTCATAATGCCTTTTTTGGTTTCTTCTGATGCGTGTCCATAATGTATTAGCTAAAACCATTGACTAGGGCAGTATGTAGATTTCAATTTGTCTGCAACTCTCGATTCGCCACACCACCGGTGGCGACTTCCCAGATATCATTTAGGCTCATAAGACTGCGTCTCCGTAACCGGAAGTCTGCGCAGTTCGTTACTCCGGCACGTGCATCATACTCTCCTTGAGAATATGTGCCAACTAAAATTTTGGCACTCGCTGCACCACTCTGTCTACTTCTACCAAAGTAAACTGAAAGATCGGTTGAGCGTTGATGTTCCGAACGATAACGTCATTCTGTCTGATATCACAACTGTAGGAAGAACGACGAGCAACTTTTGCGCATCGTAAATCAATTGCTATTTCGAATAAAATGTTATAAACATCTTCATTATTAATTTCTGATTTAAACTTCTATATTTGTATCTACATGGCCCAAAATTAAATTCTATAACGTGCCTGCATCAAGTTCATCCAATATCGCCCGATTACCCGAACAAATCGACAATCCTAATAACAAGTTTCGTCGCCAAAAACAATCGACGCTACATTTCCCTATTCTCCCGTTTCATCTTAATACATCTTTGATGGTAAATAAGCAAGAACCGTTTTGCACCACAAAACAAATCCTATACGTCTAACTTCCTCTTATATCGAGCTGAACGTGATTTCCTCTGCCGTCCACCGAAAAGGTGACTTGCAGGGTATCATGCAGATGTAGCTAGGCAGTCGTCCAAAGGTTGGCCGCACCACGGAGTGTGAGGAATGAGAGTGCTGGAGACGGAACGAGTAGTTGGAAAGCATCAGCGGCGATGTTGCGGCGAACTGAAGAATATTCAGAGAGAGATAGGGAAAGCGTAGGCTGCTGCATCAAGAGACTCTGGTATGCACTCGTTAAGAGCAAAGACAGATATAGGCGAATACTATATATATATATATATATATATATATATATATATATATATATATATATATATATAAACTTAAGGAATAGAAAAGGTAGTGATGAGGGTGGCAACAAGGTGTTGAAGGAAGCCCAGCGGACACGGACCAAGTTGGCAGGCTGCTGGGGGCGTCGAAGAGGCAGAAAACACGCACACAAAAATAGCACGTAAGCTTTTCGGCCATATGCCCTTCTTCAGCGATGGAGATAGAGTAACAGAAAGTGACACACTGGGCGGGGAATGACAGGGTGATGTGAGAAGGTTGATGATTGGAGGAGGCGGGGAGTGGGAAGGGTGGATAGCCAATAAGGAGGGAGTGTGGTAAGGTAAAATGCGAATAACTACAATGTAACTATGCGGGGGTTGCGTTCCAGGAAAGTGACGCATAAAGCGAATTCGCATAAAGCGAATTTGCATAAAGCGAACCCATATTTACATGTAAAAGATAGGGATACGTTCCACAAGCAATCCTAACTCCCCTCCAAGACGCTCTTCTTTTGCTCCTTAACGACTTATTATGCGCTAAATACAAATTTAAAACTATTAACACTAAATTATACTCGCCAATAAAAGGAAGCAGACGAGCACAAGTGGTGACTGTTGTGTGTGACATAATAGTGAAGGTTTAAAGTGCTGGAGAGTTGTCTTGGCCCAACGCAAGTTTCGCGGGCAAGGAGACAAAACTTCTCAATTGTGCTCAAACAGTATCACACGAAATCTCCGTCTCATCTCCTCTCTACTATATCCACTCCACTTTCATCTCTTTTACTCTAGTACTAATACGGACAGCATAAGAGACAATGAGAGACGGTTGTGTAGTGGAGAACTTTTCTTTCATTTGTATTGCCCTGGCCGCGTAACCGCATAGGAGCGAATCAAAGACGCATAAAAAGAACTTCCTGTAGCAATAAGTTTGTCGCATAATAGCGAATTCGTATAAAGCGAACCCGCATATAGAGAAGGAAACCTGCATATCTATAATAAATAGCTGCTTCTTACGGAGGATATATTATATATGATATAAAACCTAAGGTACTTCTAAATATTCTACAGAGCTGAAATTTGGAGGGAATCTTGGTGTTGGTCCAAAACCATCGGGAAAAATCGAAAATTCCAAAATTTCCCCTTACAACGGGGTCTTTTACACCCCAAAACGTTCATTTTCAAGTCCCATTTGAAAACCATTTAAATCCGTACAAGCCTTTTTATAATTGCATTTTAAAATTACTTTTAATTAAGGAACAAACTCCGGACCTAAATTTTAAGATGGAAAAAAGAACGAAGATTATTTTTACTGAAAGTAGACCACGAATCCGTGCAGAATTAGTCCAATTATTCGATTTTTACTGCATAAAAACGGGATTTTATACAATTTATAACAATGGCCCAATATTTCTGTCATGGCTACGAGACAATGCTTTTCTTCAGGAATTTATTTTACGTGTTAATAAAACTGATCGATAGTGCCAAGAACTGAAAAGTAGCTTAGTGTCATGACGTCACTCTCAGACCGTGACATTTAAAAGCAAAGGGAAAACATATTTTGGTGCGCAGAGCACACTAAGAGGAATATTGCGCTGAAATTTACAGGGTTTGTAGATGTTATGAATAGACTATCAAATAATATGAGACCACTCCTGTAGAATTCCTCGATTCGACTGCAGGCACTCTAGCATTTGAGTTTTTCCTGTGTAAATAGCATTGCGGAATATTTGGCAATTAATTTACGGTAATTCTCATCAAGTAGGAGGAATGGAATTTGGTGTGGTGGTTATAGGGCACCAATTCTTGCAGTATGCAAGCACCGATTACTCGTATATACGCACACACAGACCCTCCCTGGGTTACACAAACCGGACAACGTAAAAATCTTTGAAAATAAATTTTTTTAATCCGAAAATTCCGAGTTGCGGAATTTTGCTTACAAGGCAATTTATTTTTAATTTATCAAATTATACATAGCACTTATTTTTCAGGATATTAAATGGCTAGAGAAATTTAATGGCAGCATCTAATAGGAAATCTTAACTTTCGTTGCATATCGTGTATCGTTGCGTATCGCGGTCGCCTTCTTCGTATAGCGTTAGTGTGTTGTTCTCTTTTTTTATGAAACGCAGATGGGCATGAAGGTAGATTAAACGTATTTACTCACCAGAATTCAGCAGTTATAACATAATTTTTTTTTCTTCTTGAAAGAATGTAGGATTTATTTTGGCTATTTGTTGCAACAACAAAAATAAACTCTACAAACCTCTTCACATGATTGATCAGCTACCTGGTAGCAACAAGGGATGCTCTCCTTTACAGTTAGCGAGAGAGAGAGAGATACTTATATTTCGAAGGGGAAGGTCCTCATCCGGAATTATAAAACTTCCTTTTTTCGTAACGGGAACACGAACGAAATGGCGGTCAGTTCGGTGAACCCGTGAGAACCTGGCCAAACTCTGTGCGTGCGTGCGTGATATCAACTTCCCGCGCGGTTTAATCGTCCCTACAGCGGCTCTAATGTTTAGGACATTTCTTTCTGAAGAAGAGATCTGGTAATAGAAGTTGGTGGTTTTGCTAAACCTGGAAAATTCTTCTAATTAAAGTTCCAATTAATTCTAGCGTGATCGGAAAAAAATAATAGCTGAGACAGAGAGAGAGACAGCTAAATTCAATAAAATGTTTAGAAATTCTGAACACAAAGAAGAATCGCTACGAATGCGATTCCGTCTAATTTACACTTTAAAATGTTGAACTGAACCTAATCACCATAATGTACACGCGTTCGGCAAAACTAAAGTCAACTAATGCAGACGAAAGGGATGAATAATTATATTATAAGGTTATAATGTTATTCGAGAAAAATAGCTATATTATATAGCAAAACTAGAGACAATTGAGAAAAATTTTATTCTTAAAGTTTAGTGTCACGCAGGAATTTTTCTTTTAAATTGATCTCGAATTAAATGCTTAAGGTGGTTACCAGCATGCTGGAGGAATAGTGAGAGAGGATAGGAGAGGGCGAAGGGGTTAAGAGAGGGAGAGAGAGAGAGAGAGAGAGAGAAATGAAGAGAAATAGATGGGAGAAGGTGGAGAGATGTGGTAAATCCCAATGCCCTTGACTAATTATGGGCAAGAGCCAGAGACATAACAAAAATCTAAAAATTATAATATTGCTCTCTGATTAAGGTATTGAAATTCAGTTATTTTCCATGGTAATCGAGAAAACCACCATATATATTCTTCTAAAACAAACAACCGAAGAATTCATGAAATAATGACGAGCAGCTGATCCGGATAATAAAACTAAGGGATCACGCTTAGAAAGGAGAGGAATAGCCAATGGTCAGCCAAAAAACGCCGAAAATCAATGTCGGTGGCGTAAAAGGATACGGGGATGGAGTAAACGGAGAGAGAGAAAGAGAGGAGAGAGAGAGAGAGAAATGGTAGGCAACGCCCGAAAGAGGAAGAGAGAAAGGAAGGAAAAGGATGAGTAGGCAGAAGGGAGGGAGAGAGAGAGGCAGGGAGTGAGAAGAAGGTAGTAGAGAGGAGAGATAAGGTAGAGACAGAGGAGAGAGGGAGGGAGTGAGAATGAAATAGGAAGAGATAGGAGAGGAAGAGGAGAGAGGGAGAGAGAGGAGAAAGGTAGTGAGTGAGGAGGTAGGGAGAGAGAGGAGAAGGAGAGAGAAGGTAGAGAGAGAGGAGAGGGAGGGAATTAGAATGAGGTAGAAGAGAGGAAGGGAGGGAGAGGAGAGGAAGAGGAGAGAGGGAGAGAGAAGAGAGTAAGGGAGTGAGAAGGAGATAGGAAGAGAGAGGAAGGGAGAGAGAGAGAAGACGTCTTGCTCGCTGGAGAAGGTTAAGGACCTTCATCTCTCCGTCTCCCTCCACCCACTCTCCTTCTGGGTCTCACCGTCTCATCTTCCCCCCTCAGCTCCTCCGGGGAGAGATAGAGAGAGGGAGCCATTATCCCTCCTCTTCTTCTCTTCCTCCTAATTGGGAATGGAACATTTCGAAAGCCGTTGGAATTCTGTGAATCTCTCACTCCATTTCTCTCTTTCTTTCTTCCCCTTCCGCACTCTGCTTCCCTTTCAGCGTTTCCGCAGCTACGACGTCTGCGTTTATTTGTGGAATAGGCTGATGCTACCGCTGCCTGCGCGTTTGGGCGTGCATGTGTGCGTGTGCCACCGCTGGGGTCGGAACGGGTCCACTGCGCCAGCGCGAATTTGGATGCCTTTTGGAAGGAACTTGTTATATCTCTCTTTTCGAGGGCGTGGACCAACGCCACGGGGGAGGAGGTTGCGCCTTTAGACGCATGGGCCAAAGAAAAACGGTGTACCGTCAATTCGTAGCAAGACAAATTCATCTAATGGCAAATTCGTCGCATGGAAAATTCATCGCAAGACAAATTCATCGCAAATTCAGAAATCGTTGGGGAAACAGGAAATATTTTTGTCATTTTCAGAAGTCGTTGAGGGAATTGTATTACTCTTTGTGTATTAAAATTTTGCGATGAATTTGTCTTGCGACGAATTTGCCATGCGTCGAATTTTCGCGCGGCCGAATCGACGCACGACGAATTGACCGCGAAGAATTGCCGTAGATCCAAGAAAAACAGCTGAACGCAGAAAGGGAAGGGGGAAGAATAATTTCATTTCCGCATTGAACGCGTCTTTCCAGATTAAATTGAGATGTGATGCGAACCGATTGGAGTCCAAAGGGACGAAGCTCTTGTCGCGAGAAGGATTGCGGTAGAGTGCGTGGAGGAGAGGAGATACGGAAGGAATATGCGCTGGCTGCTGCGTCGACTAAACGGCGAATCAATCTCGACGGGACGACATCTTCATCCGAATCATGCTATAAATCCGCGCATCGCAGAAGTAAATCGATATCATTAATGAACATATCCGTTTCATATTCTCCGCCTCTATTCAATTCTCGTCGCTTAGAGGCGCAGATTTACGCCACGCCTCCGGAAATAAAGTGACTCGGTTTGGTAAGAACTGGAAAGGAACAAAGGTAATGAAGATCTTGGTCTTTGTTCTAGATTGATGAAAATTTAGGAAATGCCAAACCTTTCGTTAGCGTACTATGGATTAAAGGGTCCTTATATACGACATTGAAATTATGGAGCCTTTAAAGTGTATCGCATGTCAAAGACGGCTTAGTTTTACAGTCGGCTCTTACTTAGCTGGCGTAAACGGGTCCGAGGGGTTGGCCGACTAATCCGGACTTATATTTTCAACTTGAAGAAAAATGCATTTATAAATGCATATAACGCAAAACTGTGTACAGTATTGTATATTGTAGAATGGTATCGCCCAGAAAACCGACACCGTTTATCATTTGCAATTAGCGATGAATATGTTCTTCGGCGGGCCGGATTAGAGTTTAAATCTGAAGTTTTCGATATATTCTGAGGTGCCATATATATATATATATATATATATATATATATATATATATATATATATATATATATATATATATATATATATATGGATGTCAACAAGAGTTCTCTCTCTGTAGCTGAAGAAGGAGTAGTTCCGAAAGCTTTACGTTTGTGATGTTTCTGTGTTTTTGTGTTATTTTACGTGTGTCGCTTCGACATCCCCGGGGCCTCGCCAACCTGAAGTCGTCTGATTGGTGAGTGCTCACTGGGTTTCCTCATCCCAACACCTTGTTGACATCCATATATTTATTTTACCTTTCCTTTTCCGTAAGTTGTTATATATATATATATATATATATATATATATATATATAAATGAAAATCAACTCTAAATAACGTTTTTATGGCTAAAATTTCAATATTTAAAGTTTTATTACAAAAAATTTCAAAAATATATAAATTTGTGTTAATTTTTTCGAATGGCCTTTCGTCATAGCTTCGCGGGCCGCACAAAAACTCTTCGAGGGCAGCATTTGGCCCGCAGGCCGTAGTTTGGGCACCACCGGTATAGCACTCCAACTTCGCTAGATTAAACAAAATAAATCTTCCAGACCGGGAAAAATATCCGCACATGTGCTAAAAGAAATGGCCTCTGAAACTGCACCATATTTGGCAACAATATTTGAGAAATCGATTGGGCAAGGCGTCGTTCATAAAGACTGGAAGTTAGTGCACGTTACACCCATCCATAACTGCGGCGACAAAGAGAATCCTGATAATTACAGACCTGTTTCGTTAACATCATTATCGTGTAAAATAATCGAACAAATTATGCGTTATTAGGTGGTCTTTCATCTCTTAGCGGATACCATCACGCAGTGGCGGAGCCAGGGCGGGGAGTTCCCCCCCCCCTCCATAATTTTGGCCCTGCACTAAAAAGTTTTTTTGTTCAGTCCTTTTCAGTTTTATTTATCTAATAAGTATTTTTTTTTGATTCACATTATCAGCTAAATTGAGCACCGCAATGGTAAGGTGACGTGATGCTTCAGTCGACGTGAACTTGAGGTGAACCTCCCCCCATAAAAAACCCTGGCTCCGTGAACCCCCCAAATAAAATAAACCCTTGGACCGCCACAGCCAGCACGGATTCCGGAAAGGCAGAACATGTGAAACGCATCTCGGTCTTTTCGTGAATGATTTTTTGCGATACGGAGAGAAAAATATTCAGGTCGATGCTATTTTTATTGACTTCAGGAAGGCGTTTGATAATGCCCCTCATCGGAAATTAATAACGAAGCTGGTAAAATACGGTATCAACTCGGAAATTGTGAATTGGGGGAGAGGCTTCCTCAGGAATAGAGAACAGATAGTGGTCATTGATGGGATGCACTCGTCCCCCGTTCAAGTCGCGTCAAGTGTTCCTCAGGGATGTGTACCTATTGGGCCCTCTACTATTCCTAATTTACGTAAATGATATTTGTTCGGTAGTAAATGGTAAAATTTGACTTTTGCAGATGACACCGTCATATATAAGGAGATACTCAACCGAGATGTATGGAGCCATCATGGTTATTATTTAAGGATACACTAGGAAAAGGTATCAATAGATTTATCCCCAGTAAGTTAAAATCTGATAAGAAAGAACCTCGTTGGTTTAATAAGGAAGTCTGGATTGCCTTAAGACGACAGAGGCGTAGCCACGCAAAATTGAAAAGCATACCTACCACCGCTTCCGATGAGTATCGCACAGCTATAGTCCATGAGTATAACAGTGCCCGCGTATTAGCGAGAAAAACCATGCGTAACGCATTTAACACCTTCCGGGAGGTGATAAAGAAAACCCCGAAAATTATAGGCCGATTTCTCTAACATCATTATCATGTAAGATTTTGGAGCACATTATTGTTAGCAACACAATGCGTTATCTCGAGAGTAGATCGCTGTTAGTCAGCTGTCAACATGGCTTCAGAAAAGGTAGATCCTGTGACACACAACTCGGTCTGTTTGTGAATGATGTTTTATCATGCGTCGAAAATAATAAACAGGTCGATGCAGTGTTCTTTGATTTTAGAAAAGCTTTTGACAAGGTTCCCCACCGTAAGTTGTTATTAAAATTGGGAAATCTTGGCGTTAATGTTAAAGTCATTAACTGGGTTCGCGCTTTCCTTAGGAATAGAAAACAAAAAGTAGTCATCGATGGTAAGTCCTCGAGTGTGACAGATGTAGTCTCTGGAGTGCCGCAGGGTAGTGTGATCGGACCTATGCTTTTCTTGCTTTATATAAACGACATCAGCTCAGTTGTAAAAAGTAATATCAGGCTTTTTGCGGATGACACCGTAGTCTATAGAGAAATTAGTGGTCCTAGCGACCATCGTCAGCTTCAGGATGATCTGGATGCGTTATCTGTTTGGTGCAAGGAATGGCAGCTAGAAATCAATCAGAAAAAGAGTAACGTTCTAAACTTTTGGAAATCTAGAAGCCCATCGTCCTTGTTTACCTACTCGATAGATGGTGAGATCATTCCTGTTTCGGAATCCGTGAAATACCTCGGGGTAACCTTGAATCGTGACCTGTCTTGGGACACCCACATAAAGACGAGTGATAGGTGCGGCAAATAAGAAGTTGGCTTTTGTGCGTAGGATAGTCAGGAAAACCACGGAAATCTTGTTATTTATCCTTGGTTAGACCTCAAATGGAATACGCAGCAGCGGTTTGGGATCCATATCAGAGGGGACTCATAAAGGATTTAGAAAAAATACAGCGGCGAGCAGCTAGATTCGTGAAAAAGAATTACGATAAAAACAGAGCGTTACGTTACTCATTGAATAGTTGAGTTGGCCATCGTTGAAAGATCGTAGATTACAGGCGAAACTTAAACTTCTAGATAAATATAGGTCGGAAATGAAATGAAGGATATTATTCGACAACCAAAGTATATCGGACGGAGTGATAATGAGGACAAGATACGCGAAATAGATAGTAGGACGGAGAGGTATAAGGAGTCCTTTTTCCCTAGGACAATACGTGACCACAATAGATAAGTGAATAATAATTAGTTAGGAACTTGGTGCGCGGCACCCCCTGCCATCCACCGTCAAGGTGACTTGCAGGGTAATATGTAGATGTAGATGCAGATGACCATCAGGACTGCAGGAAGATTTCAAAGCCATTACCGAGTGGTGTAAGATATGTAACATTGAAATTAATTACAGTAAATGTGCCACAGTACCGTTCTGGAGAAATTAAGAAGAGAAATAGGTTTTGAGTACGAAATCGATACTAGGAATATTCAAGCAGCTGAGGACGTAAAATATTTAGGAGTTACCATTGGTCGCGACCTCTCGTGGGACATGCACATTCGTCGTGTTATAGGCACAGATAACAATAAACTGGCGTTTATAGGCAGAATAGTGTGGAAGAGAACAGAGAGAGTACGCGAAGCGTGTTATGTCTCACTAGTTAGACCGCAGGTGGAATATGCCTCCAGTATATGGGATCCGTATGAGAAGGCCATTTAATTCAGTTAGAAAGAGTACAGCGGAGAGCAGCCAGATTCGTTAAACAATAAATGGCGCATTATATTATTAGGGAAACCTGAGTTAGTGGGGGAAATGATCACAAGTATAAAATAAAACTAAGAAGGCAGAAAAGTAATGTATCTAAATATTCATTTATAAAATGAAGGATGTGGGAATGGAATATGTTACCTGAGGAACTCTTCCAACCCTTTCCCAGTAATGCTAAAACTTTTAAATCTACAGTTAAAAATATCAATGTAAACGATATTCATTACTTTTAGTATTACTGTGTAACCATATTGCAAGACAAATTATTAACGAGTGAGCTGGAGGAAGTAGATGGATTGCTTGGTATGATGAGGTACGGTGGGGACTTCGTGTGCCCCGGGATCGCTACGGTAGCCGTGAAGGTCTGCCAAGAACCTCGAAAACTCCTGTTATGAACGATTCATGGATAGAATATTGTATATGGTATGTGAAATTGTAAATATAATTTTTAATATGTTTATATGTTAAATTTTGTAACTCTGCCACCGGACCAAGTGCCCACTTGCATCGTAAATAGAAATAATAATAATATATTGCACAAACTTTCTCATATACGTACATATATACGTTTGGCCGCTATGCACGTTTATAAAAGACGTAAGTTAGCGTACATTTTAATATCACTGAACGATATAAAGTAATTTTTGAGGACATGTGGCTTAGTGAGTATTATTTGTGACATCATGCTGCGTGATTGGATGGATTTTAATCAAAATCCTTATAGTAATTTTTGAGTAAAACGAATTTTGTTTCGATATATCCAAGAATAAAATAGGTACCCTTAATTGTTGAGCAATATCGTTCATCTTTCAGAGTGTCTATTATGAATGATATTATCTACAAATATGATATATCATTAGATTTAGTTTAACCGTCTAGGCTATAGTAAGATTTTGAGTGGATAGAGGCGAAGGCGTGACGTTATAGGCTTAGTTAAGGTTGCTTAGCGTACATTGCAACGTCACTGGACGCCATAAAGTGACATTTAGAGATATATGACTTACGTAATATTATTTGTAACATCAGGCTCTACAATTGGATTGCTTTTAATCAAATTCTCTGGAGACATTTTTGTGTAAATAAAAAAATCGCCAAGAATAAATTACCCTTTATTTTTGTGCAATATCATTTTTATCAAAATATGGTCCGCAAAAGATGATATATTGCATTAATACGAGATATCATTCGATTTTATGTAAGCGTTTGGGTCCTAGAACCGCGAACAGACCGATGGCGAAAACCACTTTTATGGACTCAGGGACACCTAAAACGTGTATTTCCATCAAAATCTCGAAGTCGAATTTTTTTACGATAACAATGCTTTCTCTTTATACGACGTATATGAGAAAGTAAAAATACGAACATATGGAAAGCGTCACCACATTATTGAAGGTCTTAAAATGGAGTTCTCTAGAAAGTCGTAGAAGTGCTCAAGGTTAAGGGTCCTAGAGAAATACAGATCAGAATGTCTAGTAGGGGATGTAGTGGGAATAATTACAACCTCATTACAACGTACATAGGTAGAAACGATCATGTCGATAAGATACGTGAGATCGATTATAGGACAGAGCGTTACAGACGCTCATTCTTTTCGAGAACAATACGAGACCATAACAGGAAAGACAAATCTGCGAGTAATAACTAATAGGTAGACCTCGGTGCATTGCATCACCTGCCACCGATCAATTTGGTGAATAGCACGGTATCATGTAGATGTATTAAAAGGACTCAATTTTTTCATAAAAGAGGGAGGGGAGAAGAGAGGAATGGGAGGAGATAGGAGAGTAAGATAGTTTAGGAGTGAATCATCTGTCTCCCATTCCACTCTATATTCTCTCTCTCCCTTTCTCCTTCCTCCTAGACGATGAAAAGGAAATCCTATTTCGGCCCTCGACACCCACATGGAGTCCAAATAACTACTATTTCATTCGTGTCTTCCTCTCTCCCTCTCACTTCCTCTCCCTCCCTTTCTTTTCTCTCTCCCTTCCTCTCCCTCTCTCTCTTCCTCCCTCTCTTCCTCCCTATCTCCAATCCTCTCTCCATTCCTCCCTCCCTTCCTCGCTCTCTCTCCCTTCCTGCAATCCTCCTCCCGTTACCTCCTTCAGGTCGTAGTGTCACTGGATCGCATTGATGTCATGCGTTCGATCTAACTCTTAGGAACGTGTCCAACGGTGTGCAAGCGCGAAAAACTCTATAAGTGATGCGTGCGAGTGTTCCTGTTTGCCGTGTTAGATGCGCGTGTCGGCTCACGTGCGCGGGAAAATCGAGCGACGCCTCAAATCCTGAGGGAACGTTGCTCAAATACGGTCAATGAATAAATCTTCGCGTTTTCCAGACGAAAGATGATTTATGTTCGATGATTGTATTGCGGAGGCATTTAAAGAGAAGCTCCAATTTATAATCTGAGGCTACCAGGTTTTAAGAGACTGCGTAAGTCTATAACTACTCGAACTTGGATCAAAATGCGAAGCATAATTTCTGCGCTTTTTTCTCAGGAGCTCCAGGAATTGTGGTTTTGGTTTTTGTTTCCAATGAGGCGGCAGCCCTGATCCACCGAAATATATTAAAATATATTCGCATCTCACCATAATTTAATTTTACCGAACGCCATGTGTATTGAAGTTCAATTGTAGGGTATAGGCAGTAATGCTTAAACCATCAGATCAGACATGTGTCATTCGTGGCGCATAGGTACAATAAAAGCGGCGTATGATGGTTGAAACATTTAGTATGAACATTTCATTTCATTTTCACAGATATACATTGGGACTTAAATATTTTTTTATTATTTACATCGCTAAGTCGAGATATGGAATTGGAGATTCCAGATTTTTTTCCGCCAGTATGGCCATCCTTCCCTGAGTGATGCGATGTCATTTTTTTCATCCCGTTGTTTCATATAAGTGAAAATTGACAGTATTTATTGGGTGAATTGACCCAGACATGATACTTTTGTCTCGCATTTCAAATCTCCAAATAAGCAAGCTATCATGGAAGCGTCTCTTTGATAATAAAAATTTTGATGGCGATTTTTCCAAAGAAAAGGATTGTATCATAAAGATAGATAAGGCAATATCTGTTCTTTGTTCAGCTCTCTCAGTTCAAAAAGAAAATGTGGCCCAGCGTAAATGTATTACGACTTAAAACAAAATAATCATTTTTTTGTAATGAATTGGAAGCGATGAACGGACTATTGATGTGGGTTTACCATCTTCGCCATCTTCTATAACGCGAATCCAAAAAAACGGAATACAGCACGTACCTTTTCCTTCCAAAGAGAAATTCCCGTAGAAAAAAAAGACGGTCACCCCATCCTCTCGCGAAACAACAAGATGCAATCGAAAAATACGGAGAAATTTAGAATTGTCGCGAAGTGGGAAAAAAGAAAAATGCCAATAGAGGCGTCGCTTCGGCCCCTCTTACCCCTCCGCGACCCTTTCAACCGCCCCTCTCCTCCCCCACTGCACCCTCGCTCCAACCATCATATTTCTCCCCTTCCTTCTCGGGAGCTTTTTTCGAAGCGAGCAAACCACCGCGGATTCGATTGAGGCAGGGCCTGCGCGGCAGAGGAAGCGCGGAGGCAGAGGGGATCCCCTCCTCTCCATCCCCCCTCCCCAAGTCACCCTCTCTCGGGGGTCGACGCCCTCCCTAACTGCCAGTGGTCGCTCCCAAACCGAAATATAAGCGTCGCTCCCTCCCTCATTCTCCCTCCTCCCTTCCCCACTCCCCCTCCCTCTCTCTCTCCCATCCCTCTTCCTCCCTCTCTCCCTCCTCCGTTCCCCCACTCCTCCTCCCTCTCTCTCCCCTCCCCTCACGGTGACGACGAACTGTCCTCACAGTTGTTTCTCTTCTGAGAAATCTCTTCGATGCTTATAAGGATCGAGTGGTCCGAACCCTTTTTACCGCGCGAGCTAGCCCTTTCTCTTTACCCTCATTACAATATATTTATGTCCTTTATGGTGGATCTACACTTGAGCGACATGGTCATACGACACTGTCGCGCGACCATGTCGTAGGACCAGGCAGTCAAATGCAAACGTCATGTCATATGACATAAGATGTTACGCGACACGTTTCAAGTTTCCAAATGTTGTCGGTCTTTATCAAAGGGATGTCATACGACAATGCCATGTGACTGAAGTGTAGACGGTCGGGTGACTCATTTTATGTTTTCACTGTTCAGTTTCAGTATTCAAGGAGTGGTCAATGTGAGCGCATGCGTTTTTAGTTACGAGTAAAAAATGGAATGGATCGTAGAAAAGACAAGTGAACTGATTGAACTGTACCGGTCAAAACCGATATTATGGGACACAAAAAACGAGTGCAACAGAAATAGAAACAAAAGGCACGATGCTCTTTGTAAAAATTTGGGAGTTTCAAAAAAGGAAGTTGAGAGGAAGTTAAAAAATGTAGTGGGGCAATTGACAAGAGAAATGGAGAAGTTGAAAGAGAAGAAATCGGGCAGCGATCCAGATGAGGCAGATGAAAGTAAATGGTTGGCTTTCAAACTGCTACTATTTTTGAAGGACAAAAACAAACCTCGAGCAACTCTCACGACACAGGTACGTTATATTATATTATATACTATTCATATTAATACAATGTAGACAGATGCAAAGTTTTAATTTTTCAGATTTTATTAGAGAGTATTTACAATGTAGGCAGATGCAACGTTTTATTTTTCACGTTTTAAAAGATAAATGAATAGACGAATATACCATTTAAGGTTCAAATTTCACCTGGAAATTGTTTTTACGTTTTAAAGTGACAAAAACAGGAGGGGAAGACGGGTTTTCAATTTCGTTAAATTGGATTTGGGCAGTGTTATAGGCAACCTCTGCTGCTGTCTGTAACAACAAAATTTTTATTCTAAAGAATCAATCTTAAATATACTCAACTACTTTATGCCAAAAGAATACAAATGCAAAGTTAAACATAGAAAATTAGGCAAAATTTACTTAATTTCACATCTTACATGATAGTTTACTATTTCTGTTGATGAATGCATTTTCTACAGATACTATATGACATTAAAAAACATCACATACACAATTAACATTTCCTCAAACTACACATACCTGAGGATTCCGAAATGGAGTCAGTAAATATGGTTGGCAGGCATAACCAGTCCCCCAAAATAACTCCTCTGTAAATTCCTTGTTCAAACTTCGCTTTTAAATCGGATTCATTAAAAATTTTGGAGTCATGTGTACTACCTCTCTATTTGGCCACGATATTTTTTATTTTCAAATTAGCTCCTGAGATAATCTACAGAAATATATTAAAATTATTATTTCATAGGATACATTAACATCATATGACACTTCTACACAGCAGAGCCACATTGTCCAAATTAGATACATTGCATATTCAAGTGAGCTTTATTAGCACATTAAAGTGGTACTTACTTGCACATTTATGCTGAAGAAGTTCTTCCTATAATAAACCCTTTAGAATATTACCCACAAGGGTTGCTAATTATGATGTGGGTACAATCTATGCATCCAATGACTTTTGGGAATCTTCTGATGACATTTCATATATCTTCTATCAGCTCTGGCAAGGAATTTGGGAAGTTGATAATTTCGGGTCTCAGCCGAGCCAGTGCCACAGAAACTTTTTTTTTCAAAATACTGCTCATTGAAACCTGGTTGACTCCATGCAGCTCACCTACACTCTCCTGATATGATCCTTTTGCAAATACATGCAGGCAAGTCAGAAACTGGGGCATTGGCGAAACACTGTTACCTGCTGATTCCCTATTTTTTGATAAATTTTCTCTGCTCCAGCTTTTGAAAACCTGTACCTACTCCTAAATAGCCTATCCGAATATTTTGTAAATGGGTCTGGGCACAGAAAATACATCTTTCCCCCACGAATTTTCTTGACTTCGTCCTGCATCATCTCCAACTACTTGTAATCTGACCCCGTCATTTAAGTTTTAACAAATCAAATAACAGCAATAACAATCAGTATTAAATCAATAACGACGCGGTAACGGAAAAAACAAAGATAAAAATCAACAAGTGACGAAAAGCTAAACGACTAAGTACAAACAAACCAAACGATAACAATAACGGTCAACTAAACGAATTAATGCTAAATTATAGCTAAAAAACTAAAAAAGAAAGAGTTAAATAATCATATAATAACTTACTCGCAAAATTAAGAAACTAAAATAGGAAACTAGTTATAAAAAGGAATGAAACTACAATAAACTAACGTAAATACCCTATAAAAACTAAACTATATTAACATATATACAACTAAATTACTACCTCTAACATCACTAAAGATATAAAACAAATTAACTAAACTCACTAACTAATAATATACACTGAAAACTAACTGAACCTACGAAATCACCCACTATCACTTCAAAAGCTGGAGAAACAATGGCGTCCCAACTCAGCTTAAGCTGCTGTTAAACCTGCTCATCATTGGTTTAGCTAGTCCAGGACTAAGTAACCTGGGACTACCGCTAGTCGGCGCTAAAGCGACACTATGAATACCGTTTTAGCGGCAATGCCGGACTAACTTCATTAGACCGTCCTTAGACCTGGACTAGCCGAACTATGAATACGGCCGTTTGGGGATCGGAACTTTTAACACAATCGATCTTGCCGAGACAGTGCGCCTAGTACTGTTGAAAAATACTCAGTAAATTCTTCTCTTATTTTGATAGCATCCATTGAGCTCTTTCTAGAAATTCTGGGCAATCGCACGAATGATGTTTGTTCCGACTGATCTCTTCTCAAAACTCCGGGAAGAATCACTCCCGTGTCAACACACTCCATGTCAAAAGAACCTGACGGAGTATAGGCATTTGAAGATTTGTGATTCTTTCTTAGGTAATTGTGTAGATACACCACAGAAAGAGCAAGTAACTCTGCTTTCATAGGCTCTAAAAGTATAGGTTTACGTAAAAATCTGAACACTGCTGAGAGAATCCCAAATGCATTCTCATCAACCCTCCTTGCTCTAATTAATCTGTAACTGAAAATGCGTTTTTTTTATCCTTTATCCTGTGGTCCTGCATAAGGTTTCATTATGCCATCTGCTACGAAAATTGATGGAATAGGAGCACTTCTTCCTGGTGGAGTAGTGGAAGGGGGTAAATTCAATGTAGTTTTCATAAGTGCATTTTTAAAGCAAGTGTTTGCAAAGACGCCTCCGTCGGATATTCTTTCTTGACAGCTAACATCAACGAAAATGAAATTTTTAATTTGCATCGACAACAGCGAATAACACTATACTAAAAAATCCTTTATAGTTATAAAATTCCGTGCCCGAGAACTGCGGTGCTTGTAAACACACATGTTTACTACCCATGGAACCGTAACAATTAGGGAAGTTCCACTTCATATTGTAATCTTTCTCGATGCGATTCTCATCTTCAGTATTTGGCATCTGAAGCAATGATACCAAATCATATGAGAGACTCTTTATATAGGCTATATAATATACAAGATTACACTAATCTTGTTCAAAGTGGTTTCCCTTTAAACCTAATGATATAAATTGTTAGCTTTCAGAATGACAGTACAGAGCCGTCTAACAGAGAATCAGAATCTGATGCTGAAATTGAAACTCAGGAGAATGAAACTGCAACTGGAATGCAATCGGAAATAACAGGTGAAAAACCCGAAAAAAATTTTATGAGTCCCAAAAATGCTATGGCGTCTGAGGCGTATAAAATCATGAAAACTGTTTACGAAGGGAAACGTGAAAGAGATGAGTATGACTTATTTGGAGAACAGATTGCTTGCAAACTGCGTAAACTTCGCACTGATCTCATCAGAAGTAATGTGCAGTAAGTGATAAATACGGTGTTGCGGGAAGCAGAGTTGGGGAAGTATGATAACTATTATGCGATTTCTTCATATCATATGCCAAATTACAATTATCCGCAGGACAATGTATGATTCCCTCACCATCTCCGACTTCTACTTCTACTCCTATGCCATCCCCTACTACATCGCTGTTCCCAGGATGTAGCCCATCAATAGACAACGAAACGTTAGTTCTGTGATGGACTTCTTAGATAGCCAGGACTTGCTCAGTAAATATCAGCACGGTTTTAGGATGGCAAGATCTTGTGAAACTCAGCTCGCTCTGTTTGCACATGATATACTACGATCCGGTGATCGAAAGACCCAGCTAGACGCGGTTTTTCTTGACTTCAAGAAGGCATTCGATAAAGTCCCTCATATTAAGTTATTGAAAAAATCACAAGCCTGTGGAATAAATCGAAAGATAATCGAGTGGATCAGGGACTTTCTCAATGATCGGGAACAAATGGTAGTCATAGATGGATTTAAATCAGATTCGGTCAGCGTGTCCTCCGGCGTTCCACAGGGAAGTGTCATCGGTCCCCTATTATTCCTTATATACATAAATGACTTAGATAATGTTATTACAAGTAAAATCAAGTTATTCGCGGATGATACGGTAGTTTACAGAGAGATTAACAGTCCTGCTGATCAAGCATTACTTTCTAACGACCTACACGCAATTCTCGAGTGGTGTAAAGAGTGGCAAATAGAGCTGAACTTAAGTAAGTGTTCCTTCATGAGATTCTGGAGAAACAAAGAAATTGAGATGATGAATTACAGTATAGAAGGCGTACATCTAAAATTAGCCAAATCCGTCAAATACTTAGGTGTCATTTTAACAAGTAACCTCTCGTGGGACACACACATACGAAATATATCCGGGAAAGCTAAGCAGAAACTAGGATTCATCAAACGGATAGTAGGTAAAAGCGAGGAAATAGTCAAAGAGACATGTTACTTTTCTTTTGTTAGACCGCTGCTAGAGTATGCGTCGAGCATATGGGATCCGTACGAGAAAGGATTAATCGCCGAGTTAGAGAAAGTGCAGCGAAAAGCTGCTTGATTCGTCAAAAATTGTTATGCTAGAAATAAAAGCGTTACAGGCTTCATACAGGACTTAGGATGGGATCTACTAGCTGAGCGCTGATTACGTGCTAGGTTAAAACTTCTTGAAAGATTTAGAACGTGTACTTTCTCCAGCGACGTCAAAGAAATAATAAGAACTCCCACCTATATCGGTAGAATGGACCATCCTCGTAAAATAAGAGAGATAGCCTGTAGGACAGAGAGATACAAAGGCTCATTTTTCCCTAGAACGATAGCTGAGCAGAATAAAACTTGCGATCAAAAGTAACCTCGCGTAGGGGCGTAAACCAAGGCCTAATTTTGGAGTTTTCCCCTTGGTGTTAATACACCCCCTGCCACGCACCCTTGCGGTGGCTTGCAGGGTAAACTGTAGATGTAGATGAAACGGATAATGCACAATCGAATGATCCACCATTACATGACGTTTTCCTAGATTTTCTATAAGTTAGATTTTCGCACCCACAACTCTTTCCTGAGGTGAACGTGAAGGGATATAACAGTATTTGGCGTTTCAACCTAAATTCATGTCAGATTTTCTTTTTCTTTTCTCTGCGTCATTTTTCATCTAGCTCTACTTGTTTTCTATTTGAACTTTGGCTTGTTTGCATTTTTTCTCTAAATATTAAACCATATCCAATCATATTGCCTTACTCTTGTCGAATGGCGTTAGATGTAATGGGGGGCCATCCGGCCTTGACCCTGGCCGAAATGTCTCGATCAAGAGATATTCTATGTGCATTTTCGTCCATTTTCTCGTCCGGGGACTTTCCTCTCGCGATTAACGAACGTTCGACAAATTTAATGTTCGATTTCCTCCAAATCTTGAATCGCTTTGACTTCGTGATGGCCGCAAGAGGATTAATTTTACTTTATGTTCAAATTTCGGATATCATCGTTACGTTTTCAGCGTAACCGCCTATTATCTTCGTTCCGTCCGTCCGCATGTTCGTCCTCGGCCTTCTGCAGTAGATAGATAGATAGATAGATAGATAGATAATCGTCTTTATTCGGGCGAAATTTAGACCAGAAGGTCCATTCTTACATTTAACCCTTCGTCAATATAATAAATACAAGAAAATGAATAAAATAAGGTAATAACAAAATACATTATATAAACATTATGTACCTAAATCATACTAATTAAAAAGATAAAATTGAATACAGATTTGTGTTTGTGGGGAAAATCTAGGTAAAAACAGACATGTCCTGCCTAGCAAAACCCACCCAGGAAAACACCCACTAAGAAGGGGGGTGTGAAAAACCTGCGAAAACCCTAGATAGTGTACATATGGTAATACAAAACTACAACATTAAATAGGAAGGAGTATGTACAGTGGGAGAGTTCGTATATACAGCGTAATTATATACCGTCATAAAAAAGTACACGTATAGGTAATAGCGTAATGTAAACAAGAAATATACAAGTATGCAGAATGAGATGAAATATACATGAAATATATACAATGAATGAATATAAAGAATGTTGTTGGGGCATGCATATTATAAGAAAGCAGGAAAAGATATAAAATACATAAATAATATAATACAATACAAAATAATATAAAACAATAGAAAATAAGATAAAAAATAAAAGCAACACAAAAATATACATAAACAATAGAAAAATATATATATATATAAAAACAATACAAAATTAAATTAAGAAATACAAAGTAATATAAGACAATACAAAAAAAAACTTGAGTAAGGATAATTTATGGGGTGTGTAAAGAGATGATTAAGGATTACTTTGTTGTTTTAGAAAGTGAGTGACACAGGTGCGTTTGAATGAGTTTAAAGAGGGAGATGTTTTAAAATTCTCATCTAAGTTATTCCAGAGTCGGCAACCGGAGACTTGAAAGGATTTATTGTAGATATTCGTCCTGTGATGAGGAATAAGGAGGTTATTCTTGCCTCTAGTATCCCGCTTGTGTACTGTATTGATTTCATTGAAGAGGGAAGAGAGGTAGTCAGGTTTGTTATAAGTAAGGATTTTGTACATTTGCATCAGGGTATGTAAGTTCCTTCGAGCGTCAAGTTTGAGCCATGAAAGATTATTGTAATGTTCGCTAATGTGGTCACTCTTTTTAAGGTCACCGATGAATCTCATGCAGGAGTTTTGTGTGCGTTGAAGTTTTAATGCCAATTCACAGGAGAGATCATTATAAACAACATCACAATAGTCAAAGTGAGGAAATAGGAGTGTGGTCACTAAGAGTTTACGTAAGGAATTAGGTAATAAGTTTTTGAGTTTTTTGAGAGAGTGCAAGGAGGAGTTGATGGTACTACAGATTTTATTGGAGCCCAAGATAGAGTTTCATCTACTATGACACCGAGGTTGACTACTGATTTTTTAAAATGCAATGTGGACCCCTCAAGCGATAGAAGAGGAGATTCGCTATGATCTATGGAAGCCAATAATTTGGGGTAACCGATAATAATAGATTGACTTTTTGCGGGGTTGATCTTCAGAAAGTTATTTGAGCTCCAAAGAGAGAGAGAAGCTAGATCAGAGTTGATTTTAGCGACAGCATCGGGAAATTCAGGTACGGATATTTATGAAATTTGGTATTTAAGGGTTATGGCCAAATACAATAAGAATAAATGGCTCGCATAACCCAATCAGTGGTGCCACTTTGCTGGAAACAAAAAAGAACTTTTCCTCGGTTCTTGTAAAATATTAATCAAACCGAGTAAGTCTTCAATCAAAATTTACTGGAAAAATAAAATATCTTTTATTCAATGCATTTTTACTGTAGCAGTGCCCCTTATCAAGAAAATCAAAGAAAATCGTAATTCGCTTGGAACTTAGAAAAATTCATACATAATTGTTGTCAACGTGAACAATATTCACAGTAACTAAAGTAAATAAGATCTGTTATAATTATGAAAATACAATAAATTTCCTTACGCTTGCATGCACCATTTTGTAAGCGGAAGAAACTGGATTATCAAAGGCGAAGAAAGGAACGTGCACGTAAATACAGTTAACCATCGGTCAACACGACAGTTTGGTTCCACGAAAGTACCGTTTAATCCAAAATCGTGTTAATGGAGTCTAAGAATTAATACAAAATAGGAGGCTAGGTTCCAAAAAAAACTTTGATTATAAATTTTGCACAGTGACACATTTTTAACTGGTATATGAAACAGTTTATTTAAAATTAAAATATATGTTAAATCTTTGGAGGAAGAAATGAAAAAAGTGAAAACAAAACCGTGTAAAACCAAAGCTCAAACCACGTTTGCATTATTTAGTCATTAAAATTACTTAAATTCGTTTATTAATGCACCAACTTAGACAAGGAAGAAATTTTTAGTAGAGAGAAAGACATAACCGGTGTTTAGCTGTGCGTTCGTTCAAAATATATCGTTCAGTTTCAAATATTCGATTGCACGAAATGCGCCTATTTGTGATTCAGTGTAAACTTGCATAACTTGTTTAAATAACACCCAAATAAAAAAAATCAGACAAAAAATTATTCTTGTTTGTATTTATACCTTGAGGTTCTACGCGAACATTCTTTCTGCTATAAACCGCCTGCCCCTCCCACCGTTTCCTACTCAACAAGTGAAAGTTTTTTGTTTCGTGAAAATAAATTTTTGCCCTCCATTTATCGCTATGTTACAGGAACAAGTATTTAATTGGAGCTACCATCAACATCATCATCTCAGCGGAAATATTCATAATTCTAAGTAAAAACCGAGTCCTCCAAGCCATCCTTTTCTCCGAAAACTTAATTTCTTAATGACTCTCTTTTCCTTTCTAATCGTTTCTCAACTGAAACATTTTCCTTCCTCTTAAACATTTTCTTCCGACGCTTCCTTCGCCATGGAGGAAATTCCCGTTCCGATTCGACATCCTCTTCATTATCGTATTAGTTATCAATCTCTTTTCTCATATTGCTCTTTATATCTCATCAAATTTTACTTGGTCAGTCTATAGAAACAATAGGAACAAATATTACGAGCATATAAATTAGCAAACAGACTCTTTATCTGTTTTTATTTAGTCAACAAATCGCTTAGTATTTTGTTTTGTGTTTTGCTGCCTCTTTTAGTCCAAAACAGTTTTGGATTTAATCGATCCTCGGGAAAGCCAAATCAACTTATACGGTATTGTAAAAAAATTCCATTCCTCATTAGTCAAAACAGAGAAAATAATCACTAATGAATGAATGAATTAATAATAGCCAAGCATGCCTCTTACGTAATATTTACCGTTTGTATGGCATTTCGACTGTTTTTTCAGAGCAATATAACGCAATGGAATATGAAAAATATTCTTTCTGTATTATTGAGAATAGTAAAACGCAGCGGTACTCTACTCCTCCCAATGATTTGAAATTTTTGTATCTGGAATTAGAAAATTAAAATTAAGAAATGTTCATCAAAGAAAGAATTAATGAGAAACAGTGCATTGATTCAGTTTAAAATGAACTAAAGAAATAAGCTTTATGCCAAAAATGATACCTCAGGTAAAAAAGTAAACCTTTCAAATTGCAAATATACATACAATTTTGTTGAACATAATTTAAAAATCATATTAACTGCGAGAATAATTCAACACAGTAACATAAGTATTAAATTGAAAAATAGCTTAGTAGAACCACTAGTCTTATTAAATTCATTTAAATATACTGTAACGTAGATTAAAGAGTTGAGAGCTTATTAAAATTAGTGTTTCTACTGAGTAAGGCAAAAATATAATTGGATAATTAAAATTTATCACAACGTCAAGTTAGACTACCAAGATATACTTTATATAGAATGCTCCAAAGGTGCGGGAAAAAATACATTCTTAATTTAACCATGTTTTTCTTTTACCTAGTTAAATCGTGTTTTACCTGAAGCGTTTTCGTTTGTAAAACAAGTAAAATTACATTCAGGGCTAAGAAAAGATGAAACTGTATAACAAGACTTTTGAAAGAGTAGTTTCAATTAATTTGCATCGCATTATCGTTGATTGCATTGCTCCGAAAATTTCATTCTTACTTGTATTTGTTCGAATAATGTGACATTCAAATTTTGACAAAACGAAATCGAAATACACTTTTTTGAAAAATTCTGTAATTTGAAAAGTTTCAGCGCAAACATTTGTTATTCATAAAACTAGATCTTCATAACAATACGATTACATATGATATAAAATACATCGGGAAAATCTTATCCAAGGGCAAAATATTATTTACCGCATGAAAAACGTGATAGATCTGTATTTCTCCGACTCTAGAGTTGAATGCGTAGCCAAACAAAATTTTAGCAAAACAAGGAAAATATTTTATTGTCTAGCTTCGTAGTTTATAGAGAAAGTTTGAATTCTTTTCAATTATTGAACGATATAATTGAAATAATGTTTGAGGAAATTGTGGAAACAGTAATGACGCAAGCTTCAGAGTCAAAGTCAAAAATCCTTTATTTTCTTACAATGCATTTGGATCTAAATTCTAGGTTACATGCTTTGTTTTGCGAAATTACACAGTAATTTATTAGCCCGTGGGCTATTTTATCACTTTTCTTATCAGTTTGTTTTACATTCTATCTTTACAATATTATAATCTTTCGTGATGCCGAGGGAAAAGTTTTAAGGCAAAAAACCCTCAAGTTCTTAGTTATTTATTTACATTGTATACAGTTATGGTTTATATCATTATAAATAGCTGCTTCTTACATATATAGGATATATATATATATATATATATATATATATATATATACATATCATATAAAACCTAAGGTACTTTCAGAAATGCTACAGAGCTGAAATTCGGTATGAAGATAGGACATTGGGTAAAACCTCTGGAAAAATTTCAACATTTTGGAAAAGTTATATTAAAGTTATGTTTAAGGGGTGTTTTTGACCCTAAAGTCCAATTTTAAACACTCATAAGAAAACCATTAAAAACTGTGCAGGGCTATATAAAATTGCTTTTTTAAATTATTTAAAATTAAGATATAAAATCGGGACATGCACCCTACTGTGAATGAAAGAGAGAGGTTTATTTTTCTTGAAGACATAATTAAAATCCATGCTGAATTTGCGTAAAAATTTGATTTTAATCATAAAACTTTTCGGTTTTCAACAATGAAAAATATGAACTACAGTAGCAACGACTTCAATGCCTTTCAATGAGAATTGATTTTCCATATTTCAAGAGCATTGATTTAATGCTTACAATTAGACAGCATTACAATCCATTTGATTTCAGCCAACGACGTATATATATGATGACGTGACAATTTTAAATTAATTTTTTTATCGGGATACGTACTAAAAGGCACGGATAATGACACCATAAACACAGCACACAAAATATCCCAATTTTACACACATTTTAATGTAGCATATAGGCTATTGTCTTAATGATGACTATAGTTATTGCTGAAATAGGGCGATCTGAGCCATGAAACTTGAAATTGGAAAACTTGGACGCGAAGCCGATTGCCAGAGAATTTAGAAATTGCGGATAGATGCTTTAATTTCGCAGAAAATGAAAACTATTATCTTATTTAAATGGGTAGTTCAAATGCTGTCGCGTTGGTTTATTTACGAGTTTAAAAGTTGGTGTATGGTGATTTTTTAAGCGCTTGCATATAGACATAGAGACTATTGCCTTAATGATGCTTGTTGTCACTGATTATAATACAAAGCGAGCTGTGAGCCACGAAACTTGAAATACGAAAACTTGAACGCGAGCCGATTGCCGGAGAATTTGTAAATTACAAATAGGTGCCTAAATTTCGCGAAAAATTAGAAATATTCTGCTTAACTCTTGCAATTTATTTTATTATCACATATATGCACACACATGCAGTCCTCGCATTACGTCGTTCCGCTCACACATCACTGTTTCATTCTTTCGTCCTCATGATCCGCTTATTCGGCACATTGAGGCTTTCCGTCGTTATTGTGGTTCGGTACCAGTCAATGGGTTACAACTTGGCCAAATTTGACGAATTAATGCTACAATACTTGTTAACCTGTGTTATAAAAATTAATGATATTTTAATGAACAGTATGAGCGTTCAATCCGGTCTGAATTGGAAAGAGATCTTTTGTTTTACATGAAAGGAATGTTTCAGATCTGCATAATGGCAGTGGTTGTTGGTGTAATAATTTCTACAACTGTTAAATAATATATCCTATCGAATCAATCATTATGTATGTATGTATTTGAGAAAGTATGTATAGTTAATTAATTGTACCAATAAATTCATCTATATGGTTTGTATCGAAGTAACGTTTTGCGAGTAACTACTAAGGTGCATCTTTGTATAGTTACAATCTTTTTACTGGTTTTGCATCTGAATGTTTTGAGAGACGCTGAGCAGTATGTAATGCCATCTGGTGGTACTTTCTTGATAGTTTGGATGGGGCCTAGTTATCTTCATGGTGTTATTGTTTATCAAATACCGTTTGATTTTTCCTAATTATTAATTTTTGTCTGGGTTGATTTAATAATTCATCGCCAGTAAAGGCTGTCAAGATTGCAACTTTGTCGTCGACTGAGGGTATTTTTATTAAAATTTGTTCCATTTATTATTTACGTTTTAATAAAATGCATTATGACGACAATCTAAACTTATGATTTCGTTTAACAACAATGCTTTTCGAATGTGTGTTACTGAAATATGAAATAATGATTGCCACTGTAGTAATCGTGTTTCATCTATTCCTTTGTACACTTATGTTATAATCTTTTAAATAGGCATTTCCGACAACTTTTGAGTCTATATATAGTGTCCTTGGACGAAACTCCTCATTTTAACATTGTGTCCATGGAAAATAGTTATTCTCTATTCGTGATGTTCCGCATGGCTCAAATGTTGCCTTGAAGATCGCGCTGGTTTATTTACAAGTTTAGATCTAGGTGCATGGTGATTTTTTAAATCGCTTTCAGAATGCAAGCACCGGCAAGTCGTATATATATATAATATATGTATTTGTATGCGCACACATACCTACACGTTAAAAGGGAGTCTGAGAAAGGCTCGCTCGCTAAGGGGCAGTCATGTACTAATTCACGCGGATGGTAATGGAGAAGCTTGCGCAAGAGTTAATAACGACATATCCATAAACTGAAACAATCTCGTTTAAACACGCTCAAGAGACTCGTAATATGGTCGCGTGACTAAATTAGTTTGACCTTCGGATGATTCAGTTTTTCAATCACTAACGAAGGAGACCTTTTCTTTGCACAAAGAATAATAACACCTGCTACTTTCCTTGCTTTCTTTTTTATTTGTGATATTTGACGAACTATGCAACTTTCTAGATTTTCAATGCGCGTTATTCATACTTTCAACGCACTAAATGTAAGAACTGCGGAGAAGATAAATCATTGCTATTGGTAACTCAAGGAACTATCCCAAGGCCTTTTGGTGTTTAGTGAAAGCTTCGGAATTTCCATTACTTCAGAAATAAATAGCGGTGATGTTGATGCGTGATTATCTATTGCACTTGAAATTAAACATTTTAACTGTCAACTAAAATATTATTATGATATATATAAACAGATACCACCGCCTGATCAGGCTCGGAAGTTGAAATGCCGTCCTTGAACAGTACGTAACAGCAACAAGTTTACGTCAAAGTGACGAGCGCATATCTCATTATGTCCGACCGGCAATTGTTTCCGTCGCTTCGGAAAGGGCGCCAATGACGCAAACGGGTCGTCGAAGCAAAAGTAATCAGGCGGGACTCTCTGATTCGACCGCTGATAAATGAAGAGAAAGGCGATGGCGCAACAAATATCTCTCATGTTATGTGGCGACTGAAACGGGACTCATTTTTTACATCGATTATCTATTTATTTGGTCCGTGAGAGAATTATTTCGTTTTCATTTTGTTTGCGATGTTTAAGGTTGGCGGTGTGGCTTCTTTTTTTAATCCTCTGACGCGAATTCTCCGCGATTCACCCAACAGACAGTGAAATTTTATCGGTGATTGTTATCTTCCGTCAATTTTCTCCTTAGGAGTCCACGGATCGCAAAGTAGCGTACGTCGCCAAGGAACGCCCGTACAATTGATCTATTCTCACTGTTTAACCTCCACCAATATCATCCTTTCGACCGCACGAGTCACTCCTTCCTTCCTCGTACTAATTCGATATGGCCCGCGAGTGGTCACGTGACCGGGACTTTTTAGGCTTCTTTTTTTGCTTTAATTTACCTTCACTTCGAAAACCTGCGCCGACTTGGAATTCCCCTTCCTCCCAGCCTCCTTTAGTCCTTTAGAAAAGAAACGTTTGCTTTTATTTATGCCAAAAGGGAATTCCAAACAAATTAAACAGTGAAAACGAATAAATAATATACAGGGTGTAACAAATGTCCGTTCCCGCAGGGAAACAAGATGGAAAAGTATAATCAATAAATGGAATACACAGAGATTTCAAAGGCGTTCTTTATAAAAAATACGTATGAAACGGCATCGAAAGATTGGGCGATTCTCGAATTTTTATACCCGAAATTAAAGTCATAATTATGTGGTCTTGCAGACTGTTTTGTGGCAAATGTTTTTCTCTTTCCAAATATTTTTTAAAATCTGTAATCTCACAAATCATACAAGACCTTACAGATCATATAAGGGCGTGGAATAAAAAAAAATGGTATATCATTGTTGCTTGACGGATGCCATTTAACGAGATGCGAGTATAAGTTTATTGAAGTAATTATGCAAAGTGGAAGTTCTAATTGACGGATTCAATTCAAAATCACAATTGCGCGATAAATTTCAATAACGATCACTCGTATTTTATTAAAATCCGTCCAGCGGTTTAAGAGATGAAAGTTACGACGGACGGACGGACGAGACGTGTCCATAAGGCGTCGCTGGCAAATAACGCCTAAAAAGAAAAAATATTATTTTTCTATTTTCTTGTTATGATGAGTTTTATGTTGTACTTGAATTCCATTTTTTAAAAACGATCCAGCAGTTTAAAGAAAAAAATGCACATCAGCGTCAAAACAATACCGTGGAAACACTACAAACCATAATTGACGTAGAAATTTTGTGCGCGCTCTAATTAAAAAACTGCTTATCAATTCAGTGCAAACTTTATATATAATACTAGCTGAAACGCCTGGCTTCGCTCAGGAAAGTTTTCTTTTAAGTAGCAAACGATTTTTATTGTTCGGGACCCCGCGCTGTCGGTGCCACCAAATTTCTCAAATGTGTTATTCAGAGAAGAGGTTCACACGGAATTTTAACTACCACCTAAAGAAACCATTGAAAAATTTTAGTCAGGCTTGTGCTCGTGGGTGCATCTCAATGGCGAATCCATCATATAATCAATGCAGACTGCTTTTCCAAGAATATTTGGCATAATTGAGCAGTTTTATTAAAATAGGAATTGCTCCGAGTGCACCATACGCCCTGAATTTTCGTTCCCCATTCCTTAATTACGCAAGCGAGGATTACATTAACATTTACTATTTATGTATTGTATTGCAAAGTTTTACCATTAATATAATTACGCATTAACGTCTTACTTAATATTCACATGGATAGATGCTCCGAAGCCTTTAAAGCAGCAATAAAATAATGTGGATTATGTCAATACTATTAGCCAAAACGTAAACAAAAACAACATCTTGGTTACCGAACAAATGTAATTAGATGTATCGATTTATGTTGCGATAAATCTTTCAATTTTAATGGTAAAAGATAAAAATGTTCTAGTATTCCTTAAAAATCATTTGACTCATTTTAAAAGTATTCATAGACTATATTTAGGCATGAATCCATTTGTACCCTTTATCTTGGCGTTGGCTATTCTTCCACTACGGCGCGCCACGGAGTGAATTTTCCTTGCATTAACCTTTCCGTGGCTATTTCCCTTTGAAGAGGACAAAAATTAAGAAATTTAGCTTTGTTGCCGCCTGGAAAATGGTCATCTAAACTGGTAAATTTTTCGCTTAAAGAAACTTTTGGAGCGATTTGGAGTGTAATACGACAATACATGAACAGAATTAAAATATTCAGTCTTTCGTGCGTAAAATAAGCAATTTCCCGTGAACGTAAGTTAATATTTAGGTAGGTTTATATCCATATAATTGAAGGGCTGCATGGCATTTTGGGGTTTCTCCACACCATTTCCCATGCATTCTCATGGAAATAGTATTATGTTGACCCCATGGGGTATAAGAGACCTCACGGTCTGCAAGCCTAGACCAAGTTCTTCCTTTGGTCCATAGGATGGCCTATGAAACTTTTGAATTCGGTAGCTTCAACGGTGTAAAAACGTATAAAGAACATACACACACACTGTAAAATATTTATAAGATTATTATTAAAATATCATGAGTTGATTAGATTTAAGTTGAAAGAGGCCAAGCTGAAGTAGAGATTCACTCTAATCATTCTTTCGTTTTTGCCAAATACCTCCTACAGGGCTTCGCTAATGGAAGTATTTTTCATTACCAAGGTTGTAGACAATAACATTTTTTATAACTTTTGCTTGAACAAGTTTTCCGTAGAACGGATTTTTTCAGAGACATTTGGATTACTCGTCTGAATTTTATCAGTACGTTGAATGCTGCTAGGAGGCAGCTTTATTTCCGTTGCTGACAACATTTTCCATTGTTGATAAAGACGACAGCGCTGCTAAAGGTAATTTTAATCGCGATCAAAATTATCTGAATACTATCTAGCGTCATATTTTTAATAGCAACAAATAACAAGCTTGTTCACTTTTTGTATTTACAATGTTAAAAGTGAATCAAAGTAGTTTTAATTGCGAAAATTATTCAGTGTTGAAAAAATTATCATGAGTATAATTGCCGATGAAAAGATAGATACATAGAAGGAAAGTGCAATAATACCTTTCTCCTTAAATTTTTTTAAACTGACCAGCTATTCATTGCCCTACCTCTTACTTAGTCACCCATTGCGTGCAGGAAAAAGAGGGAATCAGCAGGTTTTAAAAAATTGCTGATAGTTATTCTTGAGGAAGCTGTCGTCGAGAGAAACTTTTAAGTATCAATACAATCATATTAATTACTGTCAATGGGGAAAGTGATGTGTTGATCACATCAGATTTATTTAGCCATTGAATTACACACACACTCACATTTTGTAATTCGTGGTTTTGCCATTCGCGGTGCTCTTCGGAAACGTAACCCCTGTGCACAGCAAGGATCTATTGTACTAGTAGGTTACTCGCAGGCTAGTTCTTTTTGCCATGGAAAGGATGAGCATCGCGCTAGGGAATCGGTTTGTGTTAGTCGTATACATAAGCGTGTTGCAGAGTGCTCATTCTTCTAAACTTAGAGAGAGAGAGAGAGAGAATAGAATGTCTATACTGCTCCATTCCTGTATCTCTCATGGTTGGGGAGTTTGGCTGGCTTAAAACGTCAAAAGTTTTCCGAATGGCTTTTCACTACGCCGACCAGATTCTAAGGAAGCAAATCATTCCGTATCATGTGGAGGAGAAACCGGGCGATAACTGGCATAATATATTAAATATAAATTTTTTAAAATAAATTTTATTTTTCCTGGGGATGTGCCATTCTTTCTAATCAAAGTAACGTAAAGTTTGCTTTGTTTGGCAAATAGAAAGAGACATGGTGGGCACAAATTCGAAATTCTATTAAACTCAAAGGATCTACGTCGAAAGTCACGGAGGTTAGTGTGAGATAGATAGATAGATATACGTCTTTATTAGGGCGAGATTGAGACTAAACAGTCTCCTCGTCCATCTAACCCATTGTCAGTTACATACAATTAGATAGTAACAAGTAATAAAATTAAACTAAAAGGTTGCATGAAATGAAGAGCAACATAAAATACAATGAAATGTATAGGGTAGTATGGGATTTAAAAACAGATGGGTAATTGTTGCTGTGGCGGGGAAAAACTAGGGAAGATAATGCACTATTCCCTAGGAAAAACCCCACTGCAGGAAAACACCCACACAAGAAGGGGAGATTGAAAAACCTGCGAAACCTACTTATAGCAATATCTAAAGATTTAGAGGGTCTTGAAAGGTGAATATATATACAGTCAAACTCGTTTATAACGAGCACGGTTGTAACGAGTTCACGGGTATAGTGAGCAAATGCTACCTCCAAGATAAGTTTACGAGCATTTACATACAAATATTTCACGTATATAACGAGCACGCTTCACGGATATATCGAGCAAACTTTGACCACTTCTCACTGTCTCAAACGCGGCGGCGATCAGCCCCTTCAATCCTCATAGTGACCCAAAATATGTAACCTTGTGTTCTTGAGTCCAGCCTCTACACCCTATACCTCGGGGAGGTTAAAGACCGCGGCGTTGTTGTTAAAAAATAATCCCTTCGTCCAAACCAAGAATTCCCAACTTGCAGGTACAATGGCACTCGCGGAGGTCCTTTGTCCTCTCCTCCCAACCCCCAGCTCTTTTACAGCCAGGAGGTTGTGTTTGGAAGGGGGTAAGGGGCTGAGGGCATATACAATGGCGCCCACCCCCGTCGCTCAGCCGAATGCACCCAACATCCTTTCCCACGTAAAGATGGGAAATCCCACGTTTAATCCGTCTCTTCATTAACTCTTCCTGGAATTGGTATGCTCACAGTTTGCAAAGAAAGTTCGTAGCGTTGATCACGAAAATCAGTTGAGATTTTGCCCTTGAACGAGTAACATGTCCGTACATAAAAGGAAGTGTTTGTCTATTCGCGAAAAGGTTGATATTGTTCGAGAGTTAGAACGTGGTAAAAAAATGTTGAAGTGTATAAAAAATTTAATTTATAGTCGTCTACGGTTTCAATTATGATTTCAATTAATCGACGGAAGATTGAATATAATAATAATGGCTCAATTTATTAATCGCACTTAGCGCGCTGACTCGTTTATCAAAGAGATAAAGAATTCCTATTAGCAGGCCTGTAAAAGTCGCATATATTTACAATTTTAGAGCTGCCTCCCGTCACACTACACCAAATACTTTCAATGTCGTCATCGCTAATCAGTATTGGGTAACTTTTGTATTTATTGTTAACTGCCATAAAGACTCTTCTTCCTGACCGGATACATCGATCTTTTCTAAAAATGCTATAGTCGATAGGAAATATCTCCTATGTCCTCTGTTAGCCAACTTTATGTACCTATCACTACGTCAGCTTGTAGACCACGAATAAAGTGATGGTGCTAATAAAGTAGAAACCGCTTATTTCTATCAATGTTTATTGTTATCAGCCACCTATTATACTCAAATGCGGAATTCTTAAGCGAAATGCAATTTAAGACATTCTGTTGCTTCCAAATTATATCTAAAAATTACTCTGCAATTCATAAAACAGGCGAGCGGCAGGTGGTGCAGTGCACCAGCTTCCCTAAAAACTCACTTGCAGGTTTACATATCCAGTTATGGTATACAATTGTTCTAGAAAAAATCCTCGATATCGCTCTGTCATACGTAGTGTTTCTGATATATATTTTGGATATTTGTTTGTTAGTCTGTTCGCTATGCATTTGGACACTTAGAATTTCCGAGCAACGCTGGGTACTTTCTGCTAGTCCTTTATAAAAAGACCCGATTTGGTTTCGCAAATTTGCCTTTCCTGAAACCTATCTGACACTTATTAAGTAACTATTATCTAAAAATCGCATTGTGGATCTGACGGTAATATGCTCAAGCACCTTTCATGGTATTATAGAAATATAGTTATTATAGTTTTCGGGGTTCTTTTTGTTACAATCTTGGGTGTTACATGCGCTAGCTTACAAACTTTGGAGAGAACGCTAGATTTCTTGAAAATAATCATAAGGTAGGGTGCGATTCCTAGGCTAATTTTCTTAGAACTCTTGCAGGAATCGGGGTTTTGTTCGACTTAAAGGAATCGAGTTGCTGCACGATACCTTTCCATAAAGTCGTTACTATATGAAGGTGTAATTGCTTTAACTCGTTAAGATCTGCAATAAAAGCTTTCTGGAATCGTTTGTTTAATAAATTTGCCTTCTCAAAATTCTCGTGAACAATCGCTCCTGTCTCATTTTGCAATTACTTGAAGGTAAGGCCTCCGCTTGCAATTTTTCTGACGTAGGTTCAGGACCATTTTGGTTCCTCCTTCACACAATCGTTAAGAACTTTTTCTTTGAAATATCGAAGTGCCTTACACATGGATAGTGTTTCTTTGGAGCTCGCTTCCTTGTATTGTTCTTTGACAGTAATTTTTCGCTCAATCTTAACGTTTGGTGATATGTTAAATATCCGAGAGTGACTTTTCCCCTGGCGTCTGAGGGCGATTCTTACCTTCTGATTGTACCGCCTTCGTTCCTTAGTATCACACTTAATTGTCTTTGGTATGAAAACATCAATTCTCTAACGAATAATAACGCGGATATAGATCTCTGAAGTAAAAGTGTAAATTGGGGAACTTGACTCTGGTGAAGAGATATAAAACATTGTACATGGTTTCACTTGTTTCGAGAGTTGAAGTTTAACTTCAGCGTATACAGCCTTGTGGTTGCTTATATCTTCCTCGAAGGAAACTTTGCCTACGCGCTCGGGGTTATTTCTATCGTATCGAATTGCTAACTAATTGCAACAATGAGTGCTTCATTAAAGTAACAAGTAAAGTTTCGCACGGCTAACGTTCTCTGCCTAATGGTTCTAAATAGTAATTATTCCAATCAATGGCAAGTAAATTGAAGTCTCCTAACAATTATTACGAATTTCGCCTCATATATATATATATATATATATATATATATATATATATATATATATATATATATATATATATATATACACACACATATATATATATATATATATATATGAGACTCTCACTTTATCGCTGAAGAGGCATAGGCCCGATAAGCTTGCGTGTTTTTTGTGTTTGAGTGTTTAACGTGTCTCTTCGACGCTCCCAGCAGCCTGCCAACTTGGTTCCCGACTTGGTAAGTGTCCGCTGGGCTTCCTTTAACACCTTGTTGCCACCCTCATCACTACCTTTTCATTTCCTTAAGTTAATATATATATATATATATATATATATATATATATATACACACACACACACATATATATATATATATATTTATATATACATATACATATATTTATACATATACATATATATTTACTTTGTCACACACACACACACATATGTGTGTGTGTGACAAAGTAAATTAAGATGGTTGCCTACTAAGACTGTAGATTATCTGAGCGCTCGTGTTGGACTGTCTGTAAAACACGCATATATGGACATTTTTGAACCGATTCCTCCAATTCTACAGCAAACACTTTCTATTTCGTTATCTCTAATAGGAATCGGATAGGTATCACGCTTGGTTGGCATCGATCGCTATGAAAACTCCTACACACAGGCGAGAGATGCGATCAATTCTAAACGATCTGTTATCACGGGGGAAATTTTTTCCAAAAATACGATCACATCCGACGGCTAATATGATCGAGTGTTATCTAACCACAGGACGGCTATAAGCAAATAACTGTTTAATAAGAGAACCTTTGTATGTTCTTTTCGATAACTTTTCGATAATATTGTATTATATACATACACTACTTGAGAACTTGTAATTTAAGAGGCGCACGCATTTAGATTTATTACCAGTCGTAACAAACACGCATATCAGCCCCCAATGGAAATGTCACAGAAACAAAAAGAAAAACAACCTATTTAGTGATTATGTTGTCTTTCCCAAATGTAGTCAAAGAGAAGCGGCGCCAAGGCTCTTAGTTTCAAAATAACCACGATGTTGTAATAAAAAGTTTATTCTTTTAAATGAGTACCAATGTAAATGAAAATATTAACAGAAAAGGATTTGGTATGAGTGCAGCTGTGGAAGAAGCACAACTGAATTGGTTTGAAAATAGGAGACAGTCGTTCACTATTATCAGTTACTTGATCTTATCAATTGAATATAATAGTTAGTTAGCATTAATCGTAAATGAGAAGAGGAGAATACATATGTAAAAATTCCACTTTATTCAGGAAAACCCAAAAACGAGCGGATTCAACTATGATCTAGTAATCATCAGGCTAGATCATAGTTGTATCCGGTCGTTTTTTGTTTCTATTGAATAAAATGAAATTTTTACATATTTTTCTCTACTTCTCACTTATTATGGAGTTCCACAAAGTCAAAGCTTCATCCGTCGATTTGAACAGTAATCGTTATCTACTGCGTTGCATCTATTCGCTCGCAATAAAATGAAGAGCGAGAACATAAACAGAATTCCAAGCGAAGACACGGAAGCGTTCGCGAGATTCTCGTCCTTCGAAGGAGTTCAGTATGAGTCACAGAAGCATCTCATTTTTCATCCTTAATCGAGGCAATCAAAATTACGTATTCGCCGAATCCTGCTATCACTAATCCAACTGAAATAGCTTATCATTGTGGGGGATTGTAGGAAGATTTATTCTTTATACAAGATTTCCAAAATATTATTTCATTTGGTCCCCAATAATAATCCGGAATCGTTACGTAACATACCGTAACTAAATTCGTCGCCTTCTTAACGTAATTAACTTCCCATGATTTTTTTTCTCGTCCCATTACTCCTGATTTTCTAAATCAGGCACAAAATGAAGTCGACCTCTGTAGAAGATGCCTGAATGCGAGCGAAGGGCCCTCCGATGGCCAGGTCGTCCTTAAGGAAAGGAGTGCCATAGAATACGAGGATGATGACGTCCCGTTCCTCACGCTCGATCGCCCTCCTGGGCTCCGCCAGACGGGGTCTCCCCCAGACAGAGGCCCTCGTGGAAACAACACTCTTCGCCATCGGGGTCGGCCTAGGGTTCAGACATCGCCCCCAAAGAGAGAGAGAGAGAGAGGGTGGCCGCCCCGTAGACGGGAAAGCAGGATCCCTTTTACATCTGGTAGCGACGTCATGCTTTATCACGAGTGGTGACTCCTGTGACCGCTGCGCGGTAGTTCGGTGCGGAGAATTGTTTCAAAGTATGTACTCATAGCAAACCAGCGCTGAGTCGCGGATCATAACATGTAAGATTATAACGATCAATAAAGAAATACGAACGCTTGAGAAAGGGATAAAAAAGAGGGGAAGAGCTCCGATTATTAGGCATTTGGTTATTTTTCTGCCATAAGATAATTTTTGTTTAGAGTTTAAAGAGACTCTGATGAGAAGATTTTATTTTTGGATGGGTCGCAGAGAACAATGTCGTTTTGCAATCGGTCACCATGCAAACACAGTTGAAATTTGACATTTAAATACAGGGCGAACATTGTTTCGAATCTTAACACCGACAGAGACATTCAAATCATCTTTCCCGCATTTTTCGCCACCGATTCCACAATAAGTGTGCCCTGGTATTCCTTCCTCCTATCTTTATCCAATAAGAGAGAGAGAGAGAGAGAGAGAGAGAGGAAGAGAGGGAGAGAAATATAGAAAGGTAATATAGAGTGGGAGTAGCTGAGAGGAGAGAGCGATGGAGAGGTCGAAGCGAGTTTTTTCGTTCGCTCCTCTTTCGATGCGTTCTTGGAAGATAGAGGCCATGGCAGTGGAATTGGACGGGTGGAGGAGACAGGATGTCCACTACAAAAGACCCACCCACCGCCCACCCCCCGCTGGCATTCCTTTTCTCCCCCTCTCCCTCCCTTTCCCTTCCCCTTCGCCTCTCCAACCCTCCTCTTTCTACCCTCCTCCTTTCTCTCTCTCTTTTTCTCTCTCACCTCCCACTCCGTCTGACGGAAAAAAGCCTAGGGAGCGAGGACTTGGAGGAAGTGGAAAAGAAAAAGAGGAAGGATCGGTTGATGGAAAATGGCGACCGTCATTGTTGATAAACTTGTAGTGATACTGCAAAGTGAACCCAGCCGCTTATTATGCACAAACAACTGAATTACTGTAAAAGATAATTTTTTTAGAAATACAATTCACTGGTGGAATGGGAGCGTGGTTATTTCCGCCGTTTGATTTTTTGTAGGATACAATATTTCTTAACAATAATTTTATTGGGATTTCAATCTGTCAAATTTGCGAGAATTCTTGTCTTGGTCTCCATAAAAAATTTACTCTTCATTCGTAAGGCAACCTATATACGGTCTTAATGGTCTAATTGCGCAGAATATTTTAGCGCTAACAAAGCAGAACTCTTTGGAACGATTCCAACTCATACTCTTCTATCTCGGAGACCGAAACTTATTCCAACCAACTCTTGATGATCGGCGTATACGCTAAACAAAACCTTATCCGATCGCCATGACGACGACGCGGCCAAGGCGGAAGTAAATGGGATTTGCTCGAGGACAAAGGACATCGCGGAACGATCGTCTTTCGCCGGAGAGTAATAAAGAACTTTCCGGAGTCAACGTCCACCGCAGTAGGGGACGACAAGTTGCGTCTCTTCTTCTCTATGATAGACGCAGACAATTGCTTCTCTCTCGGCGATTCTACGAAAAATCTCTACCGAAGCACGACTGAGATGAAAAATTAAAAAAGAGAAACTTCCTTATAGCCATATAAATTAAAATTTAAAAAGAAGTGGACAAATACACACCGGTTTAGGGGAAATTACTCCACGTCAGGGAACGAGCACACGACCTCACACACTCCGGGTTTAGGGAAACTACTCCACGCAAGGGGGCCTTGTTTACACGCAAGCAAATGAACCAGAAGTGTATTTATTTTTTAAAAGAATGCCTAAGTATGCATTTCGGAATCAATAATACCATCGATCGGCCGCCTCTATTTGAGAGGACGTCTCTCTCACAATTCACAACTTTCGAACAGATATCGCATTATCCTCGCTTCGCTATTAATTTCTGTTGAGGTACTTTATCAAACGCCTTCCTGAAGTCAATGAAAACGGCATCGAACTGTGTATTTTTTCTCTGAATTGCAATTAATCGTCCACGAAAAATCCGAACTGCGTTTCACATGATCTACCTTTCCGGAATACTTGCTGGCATGAGATTAGCGAAAAACGATTAAGTAGCGCATAATAGAGATAAAGATTATAGACTCAAGTGCCTTCCACAACAATGAGGTTGAGGAAATCAATCGTCATAAAATTTCAGAGTTCTCTTTGTCGCCGCCTTTACGGATGGGTGTTACGTATGCTAACGTCTAGTCTTTAGGAAAGACACCTTTCGTCAAGGATTTATCAAATATTGTTTCCAAGGGCTAACTCTTTTAATATTTGCGCGGAGATTTCCTCAAGCCCATTGTTTAATGGGCTCAAGTTAGTCGCGATATCTTTCACCGAAAACATCAAATCGTCCTGATGCATAGGAATTGTTTTCTCACGTTCATCGCTATTCGCAGTAAAGGCTTTCTGGAAATGCTTATTTAACAAGTTTGCTTTCTTGTAAACTACACCTCCTGTTTCTGTTATCAGTGACCCAATAGTTGGGCATCCACCTTGGACTTCCGTGACCTAAGATCAAAATGCTTTTGGGTTCTCTTTCAAATTATCTTATAAAACCTACTTCTTGTAATTATTAAATTCATTACGCATTGCTACACTTGCTCTTGAGCGCTCCTCTTTTAATTGCTGTCTTATCGTTGTCCTCTGTTCTACCGTGGCCGTTGAAGGCCTGTAAATTATGCGAGAGTAGATATTTCTTTGCTGCCTTATGTATGACCTAGTTTCTTTATTATCACTCTTCAATTCGTTTGGAATACATTTATCCGTCCACTCTCGCGTCAAATCTGAGAGCATTCACTAGGATCCTTCCGCCCCTTCACTATCCGTCGTCTCGCAGAAATTAGTATTCATATATTCATTACGTAGAAAAGACCTAAAACTTGGAAAATCGGCTTTGACGAACAAGTAGAGCTTCCCTTTTGGTTTTAGCTGTTTCCCAATTGTTATCTTGAACTCCACGTACACTGCCTTATGATCGTTTATTCCCTCTACTATAGATACCTTATTCAGTGATCTTGGTATTGTGTATCCAATAAATTTAGATCTCGCGGGATATCTCACTAATTGACATAAGGAATGTTTACCGAAAGTTTCAATTAAAGTTTCGCATGATTCACGATCTCTGCCACCGACATAAAAACAATTATGATTCCAGAAAATCTAAGAAAGATTGAAATTGCTCCCGATTATATTGGCTCTATCTTTATTTATCGAACTTAGCGTCGCCTGTATTTCTAGATAATGAAGAGTTTCTACACTTTCATTAGGAGGTCTGCAAAAGGCGCATAAATTTACAATTTTACAGCCGCTTCCTTTCGCAGTGGATTGTGTACTTTCAACTTTGTCTTCGCTAATCTGAATTGGATACATTTTGTATTTATTTCTAACCTCCAGACACATTGATCTTTTCTAAAAATGATATAGACGTCACAATTGATATCCTGACCACTGTTGTCCATCTTTCTGTATTTATCACCAATTCAGCTTGTAGACTACGGATACGATGTTCAAATTCGGCCTCCTTTCTTCGAATGCTACGACATTCTCAATTTATTGCTAATACAAACCAACGGTGCCTCGCGCGCTGCTGAATTATTATTATTATTAACTACTTCCCGGTCTTTCTTATTTGATTGACTTTTCCTAGCATTTTATACATTCTAAAATTAATTGACATCGCGTTTACATTGGTATGACGGTCATACGTATTTTTTTCGGAACGGTTGCACGACGAATCGGTTATCCTCATACCTACGTACAACTGACCTACACTCTCGCCTAAAATTGTTATTACGCTCAAGAATCCTATGCGCTACCTTCTGCGCTGATTCGCCCGAATAATGGACACCAGAGACATCCAGTGGTGCCATGCACGATTCCGCCGCAGATAGAAAAGTCCGCTCTCAAGTTCCGACAGAAATTTCACAGCTTCCGTCTCGGACCCTGATCCCTATTCCAAACTTCAGGACCGCGGTCAATCCTAAACGACTATACTACATATGGTAAAGCGCAAATGGACTCCAGACTCCTCTCGGACGTGGCAGATCTCGGCGTAAAGGCTCTGACTCGTGGGTTGAATAACCAAGTGGAACAAGTAATACAAACTAGACATATCAACGTTACCATACCTTTCGTGGAAAGATCCGTAAAACCATATTGACTCAAAGCAAAGCGTTAGTTAATTATTGCAGATGTTAAATTAAGAATCGACAGAGTAGCGCAGATTGAACTCCAGATTAAAGTTTCTAGAGAGACACAAGTCGAAGGATTAATCTTAGGAGGCATTAGGAAAGATCGAAACTCCTTCAAAGAAAAAAAGATCACGAAGATAAAATAGGTGAGATAGACTATATAACAGCGTTATCAAGGTTGGATTTTCTCTCATACTATCTCGGATAATAATAGGATAATCAATCCTACAAGCGAGGACTGTTAGAAACATTTTGGCGCAATACATCAATGTAATTGGTGATTTTCAGGGCAAAATGTAGTAGTAGATCAGTGATTCTTGTATTTTCAGCGAGAGTGCTCGATCCCCTGTCGGAGTAGCCATCCTCCCCTATCATCTCCTCCGATATGATCCTCCTCCTCTCATTTAACCTCTTCCCCTATCAGCTCCCCCATTTCTCCTTCCCCTATCCTCTCCTTCCCCATCCCATCCTCCGATCGCTCGCTTTACCGGACACCGGTCCCGGAAATGACGTCCTGACAACGGGAATCAACCTGCCAAGTGCCGTCTCGAGAACGTGACGTACCAAGGGGCCCGCACGGAGACGCCCACACACGCAACGTGGTCGCACGCGCGCCCACTGGACATGAAAAAAGAGCGTTCGCCGCGTAGTACCCGGCCGGCAAGCGACGTCCCTCCACCATTTCAAGCATCCGCCACCTCCGCCGCCGCTGCCTGCCCCACACCACTACGCGCCATCGCCACCCTTCCCTCACGTCGTCCTCCTGCTACCCTCTGCGCAGCACAGCAACCCTGCTGTCCTTCTCCTTCCTACCCTCTCACCTCCTCAAATCCAATGCGACTCCCGAATGCATCCACTCATCTGTGAGACACCATTGGAGGAAGGATAGGAGAGAGAGAGAGAAAGAGAGAAAAAGAGAGAGAGAAAAGAGAGAGAAAAAGAGAGAGAAAGAGAGAGGAAAAGAAAGATTGAAATGAGGGAGATGGAGAAAAGGAAGAGAGGGACTGGAGAGAGTGAGGTAAGAGAAGAGGAAGGGAGGAAGAGAGGAGAGGTAGGAACACAAGGAAATCGCCATCTATTAACTCGGCGGTTTCCAGACTTTACGAAGCCGCTCCCTCCCTTACCTAAGAAAACTGTTTTTGCTCCCCGCCTCTATATCATGTTCAATAAATATTCATGGACAATACCTACAGGCAGGGTCGGCGAAAGGCAGTTTGGCGCCCTAGGCAAACTATTTTTTAGCGCCCTACTCCAATCTAGATGATACTAAAAATCTAATAGATGAAAATTATTTTTAATAGTAATTACACAATGATGTCTATAGGCACCGGTATTACTTAAACATAATATTAATAAAAGATCGTTTTTTATTATTAAATAATTTTTCTCATAATTACTAAAAAAATGTTTTTCCACAGTAAAAAAGCTTCATTGTTAGTAATAGCGGTATAAATGGGCGTTAAGAAGAATATTTTTAGCAAGAGATTTGGCAAATCATAACTTTAGGCTCGTAAGTTAGTTGCTACGTCAACATCTTCCAGAATTACACATTCTCCCAATCATCCTCAGACCGCTATTTTAAACTTCTTAACTATAGTTTTAGGATTGGGGTAGTGCCAGCGGCGAATCCTCCATAGAAGCAAGGGAAGCATTTCTTCCAAATTAGAAATTAAAATAATAATGACAGTAATAACAATAAAATGACTCATTCACAAGTGTAATTTTAGAAGCACACCTTCAGATCAACCATGCGACTGCGCGACATTTTAAAAATGCACATTGACAGCTGGCGCAACACAATGGCCAAAAATAACACTAATAGCTTACTTGGAAGCAAAAATATTATTGCGTACACGTCGATGAGACATTTGCTATAGTAAACGAGCGGAGACTAGGCGTTTCGTCCAGTTATATTACAATTTCAATAAGTCGCAATTCTGACATTTCACGTGAACCTTCGTGCTTATAGAAGTGTTTGTGTTGTAGTAGTGCATTAAAAGATATTATTTCCAAAGATTTTGGCTCAGATAGGAAGAATTTTGCAGTTTTTCTCCACGTAATAAAGTACGGAGTGGAAGCAATTTGAAATGAGTGAACCGAATGCCTCAAATGCTTCTGGAGTGCTTCAAAGCAGCTCTTGTGAGGTTTCATGTTGTGCAGTGTGTAATTTGTTAAGGAAATTTTTTCGTCTAACAATTTTCAGGCAAAGAGTGAAATTATCCAAACAGGTAGGACAAAACCTCACCTAAATTTAAATATAAAAATTAAATCATACACAAGACATTTTAACGCAGATATTTATAACATTGTCGAATGTTTGACTGCATGTGAGAGCAAAACAAAATTATTTTGTTGGCCGTGCTTACTTTTCACGAAATGTTTGGACTAAAAAAGGATTTTCTGATTTAAATAATTTTCATAAGGTAATAAGGAGATATTCGATAAGTAAAGAACATTTACAGTCAATTCTTCAAAAAAAACATATGAATGAACTTGAATAGAACATGTTTTAAAAAAGCAGTTGGAAATGACTCATCACCAGCATAACGAAGCAGTAAAGAAAAATCCTGAAGTGTTAGAAAGACTTATTGATTTATTGGTTTTTGGGGAGAGCATGAACTTGACTCTCGTGGTCATGACGAATCCAGCGACTCTGTAAATAAAGGTAATTACGTGGACTTGGTCGAATTGGTTGCTAAATACGACGAAACTTTGGAAAACCATTTGGGACATTCCACAATGTTTCGCGACACGTTCAGTGCAATACAGAAAGATTTAATTTCTTGTGTTGCCCAAGTCGCACTGCAAAAAATTAAACAAGATGCCATATTCATTGACTTCAGGAAGGCATTTGATAAAGTATCTCATAAGAAATTAATTGCAAAGTTAGGACAATATGGTATCCGAAAGTTATCAGTTGGGTAGGAGATTTCCTCTCGAATAGAGAACAGATAGTTGTCATCGAAGGGAATTACTCGTTCCCCATTAAAGTTGCGTCGGGTGTTCCTCAGGGAAGTGTATTGGGCCCTCTACTTTTCTTAATCTATGTGAATGATATCTGCTCTGTAGTTCGTAATAAAATTAGACTTTTTGCCGATGATACCATTCTATATAAAGAGATAAAAAACCAGGAGGACCATCAGTCGCTGCATGAAGACTTAGAGCCATTTCAGCGTGGTGCAAAGAATGGCAAATTGAAATTAATTACACTAAATGTGCCGCAGTTACGTTCTGCAAAAGTAAAAACATAGAAGTAGGTTTCGAGTATAAAATAGATGGAATAAATATTCAAGCAGCCGAGTATGTTAAATATTTAGGAGTAACCATTTGTCGAGATCTTTCATGGGGCATGCACATTCGTCGAGTTATAGGCGTGGTCAACAAGAAACTGGCTTTCATAGATAGAATAGTATGGAACACTACAGAAAAAGTACGCGGAATATGTTACTTATCACTGGTTAGACTACAAGTGGAATACGCCTCATGCATATGGGATCCGTACGAGAAGGGACATATAATTCAATTAGAAAGAGTTCAGCGCAGAGCAGCCAGATTCGTAAAACAAAAGTACGAACATAAGGAAAGCGTCACTTCATTATTGAGGGATTTGAACTGGGTACCACTGGAGGATCGTAGATTGAACTCAAGGTTGCGGCTTCTGGAGAAATATAGATCGGAATGTCTAAAAGACGAGTTTGTAGGAATAATTGAAGCACAAACGTATATAAGTAGAAACAACCGTGATGATAAGATACGTGAGATCGATTGTAAGACGGAGCGTTATCTAGGCTCGTTCTTTCCGGGGACAATACGAGATCACAATAGAAAATTTCAACCTGCGATAGACAACCTTTTGGCAGATTTTGGTGCATTGCACCCCCTGCCACCCATCAATTAGGTGATTTGTAGGGTTACATGTAAATGTAGATGTTCGACTCTCTCAAGAATAGTTACGGAAATTATTTCGACATAGCTGCTTTGCGTTCTGAATTTTCGGTTATATATCAATAGAAGATATTGATAAAAACAGCCTTAGCGATTTATAACATTTCATTAAGGAAAACGGTTTAGACAAAGCTTACTCTCGAGTGGCAAAATTATATGAATTAGTATTGACAATACCTGCGACCAGTGCCTCAACTGAACGGAGTTTTTCAGCTCTCAAATATATCAAAATATTCGTGAGGAATTCTACAAATCAAGAAAGACTCTAAATTATCAGTTCTATCAATCGAAAAAGCCCTCATTAAAGAACTTTCACAAAAACCCGTGTTCTATGATGACGTCATTGCAGAATTAGCAAAGAAGGAAAGAGGAATTCTTCTAGATTTAAAATAACAAGGTAAAATCTGATTTTCATAATTAATTGCTTCCGTATCAAAAAATCTCAGGATTCGCCACAGCACAGCATTGAAGAGGAATTGAAATCATTTTGAATATAAATGTATATACAACTCAAATGCACGTGAAAAATATAACAAAATGAATCAATAAAAGATGAAAGGTAAGTATAAATTACTTTTTAAAAAAGAATACAGACACATACATACATACATATATACATACATATTCACAGTGCCGTGAAATTAAAACATTGGCTCTTCATGGCGCCCCTCAATATCTGGCACCCTAGGCAGTTGCCTGCTTTGTTACCCCGTTCCGCCGGCCCTCCCTACAGGTCTTATAATTAACAATTATAACCACTTTAAGAAAAACATGGATGCAAACGATAATCTCTAGCCACTTGAGGACTAGAATTTGACGCCTGCATATTGGATGGTTAAGCAGTAAGTAAATATATGTCAAATCTTTTGCGCCTCCTTTCCCCTAGGAGGACGGACCCAGCAGTTTGGAAACCACTGTATTGACTTTTTACTCTTATTATAGAAAGTGACCGCCGCAGATATAGGCATTCAGAAAGTTTTCCCATTTTTATTCGTATATTTTTTTCGTACCTTCTATTTTTTCACTGCAGTAATACGATAAGTGAGCTCCAAAGTTGGAAGACACGCGAGAGGCGGCAAAAAAGAACATTTATTCTCTGCGAGACAGACGAAACCTTATTTACGTCCGTTCCTAAATGACTCGCGCGAACGATGGTTACCTCATCGAGATATGAAACCGTGATCTTAGTAACGGAAGATAAAATCTATGCCTAGTCATCTACTATCATTGGATAAGACGTATAAACATCCAATCACGCAACTTTTATGCCATTTCCATGTTAAACCCGCGATGCTCCTTAATACATACTAAGAGAAAGGTAATATGTTCTGAAAGTAACTTACGGTTGGGATCATTAATCGAGCAGAAGCGGGAATTAAAGTCGTAAACGATGATGCGTTCTTCGTGTCCATTATATTAGCGAGTCCATCGCAGAAACCCACGCAGAAGCATCGGTTCGTTTGCATTCGTAGCTGCGTCCTTGTTCTGCCGGATGGAATGAGCGAGAGCTTTGATTCGTTGTACGTATGTTTGGAACTGGAAGCGAACATTCAACCGCAGTGGTAAATGATAAGGGAAAGAGAGTAGAAAGGAGATAAAAAGCAGATTTGTGGATTTCAGGTTGATATGCTAATATTTTGACTCACAGAGACACAATAAACCGCAAGATGCAATAATCGCAGCAAGATTATTTTAAAAACGAGTGATGTTAAAAAATTCTGCCTTTGTGTCATTCACGATAGACAGTAGACGACGATTCCGTCGCGTTTTAACGTGAATGTATTATGTCTATGAAAGGTCAAAATGAAGTGATCCATAAGCGTGACTAGTATCTCACTCGCATGCGCCAATTGTAAATGAACATCTTATCTCTCCGCGAATCAAACTTATTAGAATAGAATTTACGATCTGCTATTCCCTGTTGTCTACGCGCAATGAATATCTAAGAGGTAGTGCAACGAATAACTGGTCTCCCTTCATCTCTCAAACTTGAAACTCAGGTAATCTCGTTTCTGAATCCATGCCAACCCTCCCGGATTCGCCGGAGAAATCCGATTCCCGGATTGAGGCCTTTTTCTCCCGTTTTCACCTATAACAAGGTGATCGCCACGCGGGTTTCATATTTGAACATAACCATCCTTGTTGAAGAGTTTGCAACATTACCAAGGGGTCGAGTGGGTCTCATGCACCTTTATATTTCCATTGATTGAATATGGAGGGTTCGCTAGCGTCTATACAGTACTATAAAAATCTGACTTTACCCATGGGTAAACCGTATTAATTATTATATTATTTAATTATAACAGTATTATAATTAATATTAATTAGTCTATAAAGGATATTCTCGTAGGGGAAACAGATATAAGAGAATTACGTAAAAGAGAAAAGAAATCCGCAACAATGCATTTCATCATGACGAACATAATTTGTCACCAAAAAATAACTTCGAATTTCCGCGTTCAAAACGAATTTGTAACAAGAACTGAAACGGATTCAAAAATCGATGATGGGAAAGTGAAATACCATTGCTTCATGCGTCCTATGTTTCAAGTGCCAAATTCGTACGGTTATTGTAAATAATTTTAAAATGCTAAATGCTGAACCCTTTCCTTTCCCGTTAAATTCTGTTAAAACTTATTTCCCCGACGTGTTACCCTGTTTATTCGGAAATTACGAAAAAATAATCTTCTAAATAATACGTTCTATGAAAATTTGTTAAATACAAAAATTTTAGAGAATAATATTTTATATAACGTTTATAATAAGTAACATCTATATTAATGAAGATTTTCAATAGTTATTTGCCGAAAACGTAACAATGCCAAGAGTAAACATCCAATGCCCGTTAACCGATTTCAGCCAAAACTTATAATAAAAATTACAAATATAAATTTTTGTGTTGCTCTGACCATTATTTTATGAGTTTGAGCGCTCAGAAAAAAAACTATCACACATATACACACCGACATCATTGAGAAAATAGTCGAAACGTGTTCAGGGGACCGTGTATTTCCGTTCAAATCTCGAACTCGATTTTTTTACGAAAACAATATTTTCTCTGCACTATTTATATGGAGAAAGTAAAAGATAAAATTAAGAATAACTATTCGTTATGTTTTATCAGCAATATAAGTATACAAGTTTCATGGTTCGCCTAAGAGTTTTTTATCTTTGAGTAACTTCTCCCGGGTTCTCCCGAAATTTCCTACTCATGGAGCGGAAATCTCCCGGAATCAACTCCTCACGAGTTGGCAACCCTGGGTGCAGCCCATCTCGAAACGACTTTTATCTGGAGGCGCTGGTGAAAATGGCTTCGGTGTACGCGCCATCGGAAGGATCGATCGCTCGTATCATCGAGATATCGAATCGCGTGAGCTACCCTTGAAGTACATTTATTTGATCGTAACAAATATGAAATAAATTTCTTTAATCTTTCACGAATATTTTTGCACATTTTTTAAAGTTTCAGTAATTTGCTCTAACAAGAATTTCAAGTTTGCGGATTCAATTTTTTTAATCAATCGCCACGAGGAGCACCGTTTTCATGAAATTCACTCCTGATAGACTACGCCCGTCCATACATATATTAACCTCGTCAAAAATAATCCTTAAAACGTTGACTGCCGTGCCGAAGCTGCTCTACCTTCTCCTGTGGGTAACAGCGTACTTATAGGATATTCATTCCACTCATAATCTCTAGCTGTGTAATTTTTTGCGTTGAACTTGAAGAAAAAAATGATTTCCAGTTAACAATAAATCGGCCTACGAATATTAATCTTTATTAATAATTAATTGGCTAATTAATTAATTTTTTCATATATAAGCCCGTAAAAGGACATAAAAAAGTAAACCGTGGGTGTTACTTTGTCACTTGTTTGATGGGAAGGAAGAACAGATTTAGTAAAAAAAAGAACGAATTACCCTAAATTCCCATGTATAACGCGCACTCATGCATAACGCTCAGATCGATCTAAACCCGTTTTCAACAGGTCTCTTAAGTCTCTAGTATAACACGCAGCACTGGTTGAGTTCAAAATTTTGCTTATTCATACCACAATATTTCGCAAGTTTCCGTCGAAAAAGATATTCAATGTGCTTCAACGTCTATAGAATCTGTTCTGCTAGTTGAGGACGAAATTAATTATACTGATTTGTTTTACTTTTTATTTCTTTCGTAACCAAAACGAGTTGTTCTTTGTATAGATCGTTAAGAACATGTCTTCTTTATACTGCCGAAATTCATTCTGAGAGTGTTGATAGGGGAACAGAGATTTTTCATCAGATGAAAGTGGAGATTTGTCAATTGAAAATTTAACCGATTCATTTTTAAATCAATGATTTTGATTCGAATTGCGAGACCAAATTTGAAGCTTTTGATGCATAACGAATTAATGAAAATAAAAATTTTCAAAAAATTTACTTATTTTTTTAAGGAAAGTATACATATTTGATATGGAGATTTTTTCATATTCAGAGAGGAATTGGATGTGTTTATTTAACCAACCATTTTAGTGTTGCTTGATTATTACGTATTAAAGTTGTAAGGCGACATAAAAGGCGTGTTTAAACCGGAAAAGTGCTTTCGAACTTAAAGTGTGCTTCCGTACATTGAAAACATTGAAATTTTCCGTGAAAATTGCAAAGTTAACGCTTGTTCGGAGAAACTCTACCTAGGTTTCGATAAATGGCAGCAATTAAGAGAATACAAGACGGAATAGTCTGTTCGCTTTAAGGTTATATCGTACCTTATTTTTTCTTAGAAACTGGCATTCATTATAAATAACGCGCACTAAGAAATTCCAAAAAAATTACATAAAAACCTTGCATAACACGCGCTTTATACATGGGAATTTAGGGTACCTACATTATTAATTAAAAACCAAATTGTCAACTCTGACATTTCGCTGTAGATTGCAAAAAATCACCAAATGAAAGGCCAGAGACCCACATCTTATACCATAATCGAGTCTTAGGATACACTTGCGTAGTAGTAGTTGGTCGGATTCGTGTTTCGCGAAATCATAAAATATTCTGCAGATTCATTAATTACATAATATATAGACTGCGTAAAATTTATTTTTATTATGTATAAAAATTTTAAGAACTCTTATTGTCCCTCTTCTTCTTCTTCAGAACATATTTCTCAGAATTCGGTCATTCGATTTCCAACCTGAAGATTTATTAAAAGCAACTCAGAGGCCGAATTTTGAACTGCGAATCTGTAGACATCGGTTCGAAATAATGCAATGCTGTTGGGAGATTGAAATACGAGAATAGGTGATGACAATAAGAGAAGAAACGGGTGTGTGGAACGGCTTTCAGGACTAAAGGACGAGGAATGAAAATGGAAGGAGAATTGTAAACTTCTGTACCGAAAATGACTTGCATATTGGAAACACTTTTTAAAACCATAAGAAAATTCACCGGATAACCTTCAAAGCAGAGGATAGAGAAGCCGTATACACTCGAAATATGAGATACGCAGCGATTGATGTAAAAATTATCAGAGAGCAGAGGTCGGTCCCAACCACAGGGTGTTGATTACAGGTTATAAATCTAGAATACCGATTGAAGGTTTGGATAAGAAGGGAAGCGGCGGCGCAGGAAAAAGCACCGAAGGACAGAATAGAAGAGAAACAGCAGAAGTGGTTTGTCCAAAGAATGGGTTCGGAAGGACTGACAATGAGCGTGCGGGAGGTGCATAAGGGCTGAAAGGAAAAGGGGAATAGAGAGAGAGGGCAAATATAAAGTGGCAGACCGTGTAGAAGGGATTGGGCGCCAAGGGAGGAAATCCGACGGTAAAAATGAAGAGAATGGCGGAATGTGGGAGATGAGCCGAGGCTGGAAACGGCGTGTTAGGAAAAGCAAAAGGAAACACAGAGGCTCCAGGTTCCGAACCCTGGAAGAGTCAGTCCCATCTGCTGAGTGGGCGACTGAATTGCGAGATGTCGCGGACGAAATAATCGCACGCGACGGAAGGCTGTTGCCGTTGGTGACGCGGTGAGAGGCGCAGAAGAAAGGTGAAGTCGAGTGGGAGTGAAGCAAGGGCACGCCCGTCCACGGGTCTACGCATGTCTCTCGTGCAGACGTAAATCCGATTAGGAGTGAGGTAAAACAATAGGAACGGAAGTTAACCTTTCGGAATTTCAATTTACACGCGTCATCGGATTACGACATAGCATTGCAGCGAAACCAAGTCGCGTTGAAAGAAGCTTTATTTTTGTGGAACACCGGATGTATTTCTTTTGCCGACGGCGTACTTCGTTATCCCATACGATTACTATTTTTACTAGTAATGCGGATTCGAAATAGCCGTGAACAAAAAATAAACCAGTTTGATGTGATAGATCCTTATTCCAAATTATTTATACGTTATCATGCAAAATAATCGTAAACATTTTTGTGGCTTCGACCTAATGATTATTTCAGCAAAACCTCGTCGCATTTCGTGATTCTCCTTTTAAAACATTAATAGTAGTTTCTACTCTTCGCTTTTAAGAAAAGAAATTTGATTTTATCTCTTCGAAATTTGAGGATGTTTCGTAAACATATTAATTCGTAACATCCTTTGGATGGTGTAATTTATTGGGTTGTCGGCCTCAATAAATCTTATCATAATGATTTCCGCCTGGCATGCTTCATGAAACCATCGCAAAACGAAGCAGAGGGAAAAGTGAAGGCATTCAAACGTTTCTCTATTTTAAAGAGAAATGTTTCCTTATCTCTCAAATGCGAACAAATGAATGGCCATTAAAATGGCTCAGCGTCGAAATGTTAATCAAACTGTGCACTCCATTACTTTCGCTCAACGAATAAACGCCTCTCGTCGCAAAACTTGAACGTATTAATACCTATTTGCCTGTCGCTGACGGTTAAGTTGTGGTAGATAGATGAGTGAAAATGGAGAGAGAGAACGGGGGAAATGGAGGGAGGGGATGAAGGAAAATTGAGGGAGAGAATGGGGGAAAATGGAGGGAGAGAACGGGGGAAAATGGAGGGAGAGAATGGGGGAAAATGGAGGGAGAGAACGGGGTAAAATGGAGGGAGGGGATGAAGGAAAATTGAGGGAGAGAACGGGGGAAAATGGAGGGAGAGAACGGGGGAAAATGGAGGAAGGGGATGAAGGAAAATTGAGGGAGAGAACGGGGGAAAATGGAGGGAGAGAACGGGGGAAAATGGAGGGAGAGAACGGGGGAAAATGGAGGGAGGGGATGAAGGAAAATTGAGGGAGAGAACGGGGGAAAATGGAGGGAGAGAACGGGGGAAAATGGAGGAAGGGGATGAAGAAAAATTGAGGGAGAGAACGGGGGAAAATGGAGGGAGAGAACGGGGGAAAATGGAGGGAGGGGATGAAGGATAATTGAGGGAGAGAACGGGGGAAAATGGAGGGAGGGGATGAAGGATAATTGAGGGAGAGAACGGGGGAAAATGGAGGGAGAGAACGGGGGAAAATGGAGGGAGGGGATGAAGGATAATTGAGGGAGAGAACGGGGGAAAATGGAGGGAGAGAACGGGGGAAAATGGAGGGAGGGGATGAAGGATAATTGAGGGAGAGAACGGGGGAAAATGGAGGGAGGGGATGAAGGATAATTGAGGGAGAGAACGGGGGAAAATGGAGGGAGAGAACGGGGGAAAATGGAGGGAGGGGATGAAGGAAAATTGAGGGAGAGAACGGGGGAAAATGGAGAGAGAGAACGGGGGAAATGGAGGGAGGGGATGAAGGAAAATTGAGGGAGAGAACGGGGGAAAATGGAGGGAGAGAACGGGGGAAAATGGAGGAAGGGGATGAAGAAAAATTGAGGGAGAGAACGGGGGAAAATGGAGGGAGAGAACGGGGGAAAATGGAGGGAGGGGATGAAGGATAATTGAGGGAGAGAACGGGGGAAAATGGAGGGAGGGGATGAAGGATAATTGAGGGAGAGAACGGGGGAAAATGGAGGGAGAGAACGGGGGAAAATGGAGGGAGGGGATGAAGGATAATTGAGGGAGAGAACGGGGGAAAATGGAGGGAGAGAACGGGGGAAAATGGAGGGAGGGGATGAAGGATAATTGAGGGAGAGAACGGGGGAAAATGGAGGGAGGGGATGAAGGATAATTGAGGGAGAGAACGGGGGAAAATGGAGGGAGAGAACGGGGGAAAATGGAGGGAGGGGATGAAGGAAAATTGAGGGAGAGAACGGGGGAAAATGGAGAGAGAGAACGGGGGAAATGGAGGGAGGGGATGAAGGAAAATTGAGGGAGAGAATGGGGGAAAATGGAGGGAGAGAACGGGGGAAAATGGAGGGAGAGAATGGGGGAAAATGGAGGGAGAGAACGGGGGAAAATGGAGGGAGGGGATGAAGGAAAATGGAGGGAGAGAATGGGGGAAAATGGAGGGAGAGAACGGGGTAAAATGGAGGGAGGGGATGAAGGAAAATTGAGGGAGAGAACGGGGGAAAATGGAGGGAGAGAACGGGGGAAAATGGAGGAAGGGGATGAAGGAAAATTGAGGGAGAGAACGGGGGAAAATGGAGGGAGAGAACGGGGGAAAATGGAGGGAGAGAACGGGGGAAAATGGAGGGAGGGGATGAAGGAAAATTGAGGGAGAGAACGGGGGAAAATGGAGGGAGAGAACGGGGGAAAATGGAGGAAGGGGATGAAGAAAAATTGAGGGAGAGAACGGGGGAAAATGGAGGGAGAGAACGGGGGAAAATGGAGGGAGGGGATGAAGGATAATTGAGGGAGAGAACGGGGGAAAATGGAGGGAGGGGATGAAGGATAATTGAGGGAGAGAACGGGGGGAAAATGGAGGGAGAGAACGGGGGAAAATGGAGGGAGGGGATGAAGGATAATTGAGGGAGAGAACGGGGGAAAATGGAGGGAGAGAACGGGGGAAAATGGAGGAAGAGGATGAAGGAAAATTGAGGGAGAGAACGGGGGAAAATGGAGGGAGAGAACGGGGGAAAATGGAGGGAGGGGATGAAGGATAATTGAGGGAGAGAACGGGGGAAAATGGAGGGAGGGGATGAAGGATAATTGAGGGAGAGAACGGGGGAAAATGGAGGGAGAGAACGGGGGAAAATGGAGGGAGGGGATGAAGGATAATTGAGGGAGAGAACGGGGGAAAATGGAGGGAGAGAACGGGGGAAAATGGAGGGAGGGGATGAAGGATAATTGAGGGAGAGAACGGGGGAAAATGGAGGGAGGGGATGAAGGATAATTGAGGGAGAGAACGGGGGAAAATGGAGGGAGAGAACGGGGGAAAATGGAGGGAGGGGATGAAGGAAAATTGAGGGAGAGAACGGGGGAAAATGGAGAGAGAGAACGGGGGAAATGGAGGGAGGGGATGAAGGAAAATTGAGGGAGAGAACGGGGGAAAATGGAGGGAGAGAACGGGGGAAAATGGAGGAAGGGGATGAAGAAAAATTGAGGGAGAGAACGGGGGAAAATGGAGGGAGAGAACGGGGGAAAATGGAGGGAGGGGATGAAGGATAATTGAGGGAGAGAACGGGGGAAAATGGAGGGAGGGGATGAAGGATAATTGAGGGAGAGAACGGGGGAAAATGGAGGGAGAGAACGGGGGAAAATGGAGGGAGGGGATGAAGGATAATTGAGGGAGAGAACGGGGGAAAATGGAGGGAGAGAACGGGGGAAAATGGAGGGAGGGGATGAAGGATAATTGAGGGAGAGAACGGGGGAAAATGGAGGGAGGGGATGAAGGATAATTGAGGGAGAGAACGGGGGAAAATGGAGGGAGAGAACGGGGGAAAATGGAGGGAGGGGATGAAGGAAAATTGAGGGAGAGAACGGGGGAAAATGGAGAGAGAGAACGGGGGAAATGGAGGGAGGGGATGAAGGAAAATTGAGGGAGAGAATGGGGGAAAATGGAGGGAGAGAACGGGGGAAAATGGAGGGAGAGAATGGGGGAAAATGGAGGGAGAGAACGGGGGAAAATGGAGGGAGGGGATGAAGGAAAATGGAGGGAGAGAATGGGGGAAAATGGAGGGAGAGAACGGGGTAAAATGGAGGGAGGGGATGAAGGAAAATTGAGGGAGAGAACGGGGGAAAATGGAGGGAGAGAACGGGGGAAAATGGAGGAAGGGGATGAAGGAAAATTGAGGGAGAGAACGGGGGAAAATGGAGGGAGAGAACGGGGGAAAATGGAGGGAGAGAACGGGGGAAAATGGAGGGAGGGGATGAAGGAAAATTGAGGGAGAGAACGGGGGAAAATGGAGGGAGAGAACGGGGGAAAATGGAGGAAGGGGATGAAGAAAAATTGAGGGAGAGAACGGGGGAAAATGGAGGGAGAGAACGGGGGAAAATGGAGGGAGGGGATGAAGGATAATTGAGGGAGAGAACGGGGGAAAATGGAGGGAGGGGATGAAGGATAATTGAGGGAGAGAACGGGGGAAAATGGAGGGAGAGAACGGGGGAAAATGGAGGGAGGGGATGAAGGATAATTGAGGGAGAGAACGGGGGAAAATGGAGGGAGAGAACGGGGGAAAATGGAGGAAGAGGATGAAGGAAAATTGAGGGAGAGAACGGGGGAAAATGGAGGGAGGGGATTAAGGAAAATTGAGGGAGAGAACGGGGGAAAATGGAGGGAGAGAACGGGGGAAAATGGAGGGAGAGAACGGGGGAAAATGGAGGGAGAGAACGGGGGAAAATGGAGGGAGGGGATGAAGGATAATTGAGGGAGAGAACGGGGGAAAATGGAGGGAGGGGATTAAGGAAAATTGAAGGAGAGAACGGGGGAAAATGGAGGGAGAGAACGGGGGAAAATGGAGGAAGAGGACGAAGGAAAATTGAGGGAGAGAACGGGGGAAAATGGAGGGAGGGGATTAAGGAAAATTGAGGGAGAGAACGGGGGAAAATGGAGGGATGGTTGGTCGGATATAGGGCGGCGACGGTGGCGTGAGACGACGGCAGAAGAATGGGGAGAGAGAGCGAGAAAAAGGGAGTGCGCCATGTGTATGGTCTCGCACCAAACATTCTCCGCCCCACGCCATTCGAAGGCAAAGCAAAAATTATTATGTATCATTTCTTTAAACATACTTTTCAAGGATATCGAATATTGAAGCCGTGCGAGTGACCTTTTGCGCGTCGTATTCGGTGTTCGAAGGGCCGCATTGGAAGTGAAGATTGTTTCGACGGATCGTATTATAAGCCATACCGGAAGTTTGGTTTCACACAAGTCGAGGAGCATTTTAGCGCTAAATTTGACCTGAAAGGGGTTTGTGCATCTTATTATTGGCATGCGGTTTTCCGATCTCCTGGAGTTCCAAAGTAAAGGAAATGTCGATCTCATCTTTCGACTGGAATGCAATAAACAACTCCATTGTACAACAAACAATTGCGAAAGCCAGACGCGTATTTCGGTCAATATTAATTATCCCTGAATTATCACCGAAGGCGGCTGATTTGTCACTGAATTTCTTATCTATTTTTCGCGAACGTTTTATGGTTATCGGAGCTAATACTTAAATATCAATAGTAAATAAAGGGGAGCAAATGGCGAAAGAGAGAAAATCAAAAGATGGCGAAGAGGGAATAAGAATGGCCTCTGGTGAGTCGCACTCGCAACCCACGCGCCTTTCCCTCTTCGAAGGTCGCTTCCGCCTCTGCGGCCCACCAATGTTTCCATGGAGAGGTTTGTTGCACCCACGGAGCCAAGGCTGGGCGTCGAGGGAGGAGGCAGATGGCAGAGGGAGGAAAATGGATTCTCTAAAAATACTTCTATTCCAAATCGTATCTTTCTCCATCGTAGTAATTGGTCGTGGTATATTCTCACTCTGCCACCTTTATTATAAATCAGAATACTAGCTGCGTCACTCGGATTTTCTTGACTGGCAAATCTGTCCACGCTGATAACGTATTCGATCTTTCGCAAAAACGATGAGAAAATAACGAATGTTTTCTGATTGTCACCCTCTGCTAACCAAAATTCTTTGTGGTTTTGCATCTGAAGTTAACATCATATTTCAAGATGGAAAATTTCAATCTGAAAAACCATGCGAATTAAAATAATTAATACGGAATGTTATTTTCATTTTCGCGTAACACATTAGGATCCCATACTAGGCAATTAGTATTTGATAGAAAGCTGGGGAAATGACGTGTTATTCATGTTCGCATAAAGCTGAAACTAAATTTTGACATTTAAGATGGAGAAAAAAATTCTGTACTCGATCGGGAATCGAATCTGGGTCACCCAAATTCGAGAATGGAGAGTCATGATTGCTTGATAGCTTAGTTGGCTAAAGCGTCTACCCGGCAAGTGGGGAGACCCGGATTCCGATTCCGATTCCGATTCCTGATCAAATACAGGATTTTTTCCTTCTCAAATGTCAAAATATAATTAGTATTTGTTTTGATTAATAACAGAAAATTAGTTCATATACATTAAATATATATCTAAAATAAATAATTACTATTATGAGTGAATCACATCGTTCGCATGTATTTTCTCATGAATAAAGTATTTTTCGAAAAGCTTCGGTCGCATTTAATAACAATCCAAAGAGCGAGCGCTTAACAAACGCCGCCTGTCAGCCATTAACTACCGGAAAACCAATTAAAATAATTCAAACCCAGAGAGACAATTTCCCGTTTCCGTCTTTTCCTCATGCCCGATGGCATTTGGAAATTCCCAATCTTCAGGACGACGCAGAGACGACCCGGGGTCGAACCGACGATCACATGGTCCCAGAGCATCAAACCGTAATCGAAAACCGAAACCGGAAAAAACGTTATTTCAGCTGGGGTGAAACCGAACCCGAACAGAAAAAAATAATATTTTTCTGAACCTGAACCGAAACCGAAAACCGTTATTTATTTTGTTCCATTTTTTCGGTTCGCATAAACAGTGGGAGCGAAAGAATATTTTCCTTTTGCTTTAATACGAGTCTTTTTGAAAGCCTCACTTATCAACGCCGAATAAGGCAAAGGCCAATGGTTTTCTTGAGAATACATGCTCCTAAGCCTTTGGAGAGATGCATGCATCTTTGTGATAATACCTGTCGATTCAATGGTGGGATTTTCCATGGGCATCTCAATACATAGAGAGGGGTCAAGGATACGCCCTGCTGAGGTTTCCCAGAACCTTTTTAAACGAGGCTCATTTTTGCCTTCAGGTCGGCTTGAACAGTCCAGGACTGATCCGGTTTATCGTACGTGTGTGGGGAAGCCGGATGGACTGTCCAATTCGCAATATTGGCCTGGCGGACTGTGGGACCGGCAAACGATCGACTGACAGACCGACCTGAACTGAGCTGTTATCGCACGTGTGTGGCTTGGACTGAAGGCCGCCCGACACACACTGGGGCTTTTTTTTTAAAGGCATAGCATTTTTTTTCGAGACCAATTGATATATTTTGCTTCCTCATTAAGCAAAAAAGAAAATAACATCATTAAAACATTGATTTTTTTATTCAAATCAAAATTATATATGCTCTACGATAATTGGAAATAAACATGAATACATTTATATTACAAATATTTTATTTGCATAATATGCGTATGTGCACATATCCATTTTAGCGTTTGAATTATATTTGACATATATATAATAAAGAATAGAAAACAAAAAAGATTATTTATAATTAATAACTAAAGTTTGTGCGAGTTACGAAAGATAAAAATCGAAATAAATACAGCAGCAGAAAAATAAATTGTGTGAAAATGTGAAAATAGAATCCGTTTTAAAAGCCATTCCTTCGTCCACTCTTTCCGTTTTGATTTCCTTTTTCCTACAACACATGCGATGGAAGCATAACATAATAATTCATCAAGGGCTGCCATTAGGCCGACCTGAAGGCAAAACTGAACCGCGTGTGGGGAAATTGGTCTTCAGGCCGAACTGCTCAGTCCTGGACTGTCAGTCGGCCTGAACGCAAAACAGACCGAGACAATTGAACCCTTATATTCTGGTAGTCTTTCTCTAAAACTTATCTAGAAAGGATCGGTCCGCAGTTATGCTTTTGAGGTATTCTAACTTCTGTTAAATATTACTGTGTACATATTTGTCAATCTAAGAAAAATTATGTAATTATATATTGTATGGTATTTGTAATATTAAAATCTAAATTATTGTATTTAAAAATAGTTAAGTAGCTCTTCTTTGAACAATTCACTATGAATTACGTTCTACATTCAAATTTGAATTAATATCATTGTGCCTGTTCAAGTACGTGCATGAGTACTGCTGGAGTAAATTTATTATGATAATGAGAGTATTTGCTTCTATTGGAATCTGGAATATTGGAGTTGTAAAATCAAATAAATGTTGACTTTTGATAGAATAACAACGGTTTTACATCAAATTAAGACAAAAAAATAAGTAACATTTTTAATAGCTTTTGTACGCGCTAAAAAGGAAAAGGGTAAATTTTAAATTTCTATAGAATAGTATTAGACGGAGTCATATAAAAGGAGCCGTTTACAAATTGAATAACGAAAAATGTAAGAAGGGAATTCATACAATGTTTTACTGTTCGTTACATAGTGGGAGGGGGCGCTTGCGTGATGTTAAGTGCGGATATCTATTGTTGTCTTCTTGTATATGGTATATATATATAGTATGTATATATGTATATGGTTTAAATATAAATAACATTAATTAATAGAGGTTATTTTGGAATTCTCTTGAAATTTTCTCAAAAAAATTCAGGCGGATCGAAAAAAAACCGGTTCGAACCGGTTCAATGGTGGTTCTTGGAGCAAAACCGGAACAGAACCGAAATTTTTTGTTTTGTGTGAACCGGAACAAAAACAGGAGCGAAAAAAAAATCGGTGCGATGCCCTGCCTGGTCCGTACTCTGCCGTAGTCTGGTTCCAGCGCGTCCCTTCGGAAGGCAAACACTCCCTCCCGCCCCTCTGAGCGTGCAGCGAGTGGGCGGAAGGGGGAGGAGGGAGTCCCCCACAGGCCCACTTCCCTTCGCACGCACGTCTCCCCCTTCGACCCTTCTGTTTCCTCTTTCCCAGCTATAGGGCTGCTCAGTTCCCCCGATATCGCCCCGGGGCCAACGACCCCTCAAGCCACACATGATTCGCATCGACCCTAAGGATCTCCAATTCGACTCTTTATAGGTGAAATTGATGGATCATGTGGTCCCTATATATTACAGGCATAAGCTGTAATGTTGAAAAATTTGGAAACAGGAGAAAAAATCTGCTATGACCGGGAATCGAACCCGGTTTGTTTGTGTGTATTTTTGGCTAATCAACCTCTTGTATTGTTATAGCCATTACTCCTTCCACACCTAACACAATCACAAGGGAGGGGAGAAACCCGGTGACGGCATCAGCCTTCTCTTTACGAAGAGCACAAAGGGGGCCAACTGCTTAACGTCCCTTTCGAAGGACGGAACGCTGACTTGCGCGGTCTCCTCTAATCACACAAGTAGGGGACGGGACGATCTCAGGTTGATAAATCCTGACCTTCGCCGGATTCGAACCTGGGATTGCTGCGTGGAAGGCCAAAGATCTAACCACTCCGCCACCGCCACCCCGAATCGAACCCGAGTTTTCTTTGATCTATCTCTTTGAGGACATCCGTTGGGGCTGGTTGATATTGGCTTGGCTAGCCCGATCTTAACCTAAGGAAATATTCCCGTTCTGAAACGGGAAAATTACTCCGCTATGATGGTTCAATGGTTCATCACATTGAATCTTATGCAGAGGTGACGTAAGGGACGATTAAAATAAAAGCGAGCGAGTGTGCGCACTCACTCCGACGGGGAACGAGCGAAATGCGGGACGCGCGATCGGTAGAGAAGCAATCGCGATCGCTCGGTTGAGGTCATATCGATTGGGTATTGCCTTCCAAAAAGGAAAGCCGATCGGGAGAGCTAAAGTTAAAATAGATTCAAAGAAATTGAAAATGAATTACGCCAGATGCTTGAGCGAACTTCGTGCAGCCCTGATTTAGTTTAAAAAAAATAACCGTCGTCAGTGTGATTCGTATCCTCGGTGTTATGCACCCCCGTGGCCATTTTAATAACTTGCGCCCCGACAAATGAGGGATCAGGGCCAAGGTGAAAGTGGCGCCGAAGTAGTGAGAGGGAGGGGATGGGGTAGAGGAGGTGGGAGGAGTGGGTGGGGAGGGGATTGGGAGGTATGTTGCCGAGCAAGGTGGCTGGCGCGTTCCAGCGAGCAGTTTTCTAAAACATTGTCTGAGCCGTCGGTTGGTGGTGCCTCGGCGGGAGGAAATCTTTGCAAGTTCAACAACATGGCTTTCGTGTTGAGATACGCGACCGCCGGGTCCTTGACGACATGGAGTGCGGATAGAGAGAGAGGAGGGGAGAGAATAGCGAAACGAAGAGGAGAATTGGATGGCGGCCTTCGAATCTCTATAAGGAGAGAGTAGCGGGGGCGGAGGATATAGAGGGAGAGGAGATAAGGGGGGAGAGAGAGAGAGAGAATGATGAACGGGTTGCCGTCTTTTCGAGGAAGACTCGGCGGCCGACGACAGTGCCCCGACAGATCCATAATTCCTCGGCGGGAGGAAGGGGGAATTAATTATTTTCTCCGCAAGAGCAAGGGCACTGGTACATACAAAAATGCCTCGCTCAAAATTAAAGAACTTGTTCCGAATGTGCACTTTTCAAGAAAAACGAGAAGCGATAAAAAATGTTCGAGGAGAGAGGAAAACTATGCATATTCCGAACTCGTCTGAAATCGAACTCACGCATTATGGAGGGATCCTCTTAGACACCGCCCCAAATAGCACGGGATGTTAAAAACCACAGGTGCGAAAACAGTATTTCTAGCAAGATTAACATTTGAGATAAAGTAACCGGTAAAAAGAGTGAAATGATTTCAGACATCGAATATTTCACCAGTAACAACATATGTATATGTACACGAAATTCTGGATCATGTTGTTTCCGAGAATCGAAATCGGTTTCGGGAAAAAAGAGAAAGGAAAAACAGGATGAAAATGGCACAAAACAATAATATTCGAAATTAAGACCCATTCGTTTTTACGGGAAAAATAATTGGTGCGAATTGTATGGTTTGTAACGGAGATTGATTCTATTGAGGCGAATCATACTTTTAGACTCGCTTGGAAGCTAGAGACAGAGCCTGTGCAGTTGGCCTGCGGACCAACGGTACGTATTTTTAAGCAATATATTTGGTTTATATTCCTACGTCTTTTTTAGCTTCACTCCCATAAAATTAATCTCCATGTTAAACTATTACTTTTAACAAACATTACTTTGCACGTCCGTGCAACACGTAAAAATGAGTGGGACTATTTTTTTTAAATATTACCAAAAACTTTAATAAATAAGTTTATAACATGAAATACTTTTGAGAAATAATTTTCAATCTCTCGGATTTTTGATCGCTTTTTTCACTCTCCCTCGACCGGACCCAGCCGCAAGGAAGGGCATGGGGATGGTGGGAGGAGGGTGGGGGAGAATGGGGGAGGGTGGGGGAGCATAAGGGAAGGGTGGGGGAGGGGGGCATGAGGGGAGGGGGGAGCATGAGGGGGAGGGTGGGGGAGCATGGGGGAAGGGTGGGGGGAATGGTGAGGGAGCATGGGGGGAGGGTGGGGGAGCATGGGAGGAGGGTGGGGGAGCATGGGAGGAGGGTGGGGGAGCATGGGAGGAGGGTGGGGGAGCATGGGGAGGGTGGGGGAGCATGGGGAAGGGTGGGGTAGGGGGAGGGGGGCATGAGGGGAGGGTGGGTGAGAATGAGGGGAGGTTGGGGGGCATGGGGGAGGGTGGGGGAGCATGGGGGGAGGGGGTTATATTCGTCGGTCTAACCAGAAGTTCCCGAGGGTGGAGTTAAGTCAAGCATTCGCAACAGACGAACTGTGAAATGAAATGCCGCTTGTAATGGTTTGGTTCATGCAATGCTTCCGGTTAAGTTTTGTCCCTAACTATCCAATCCCTGAACGCTCAATTTTCCCATCGAGCCCAACCCAAGCCAATCCTTAACGCGCAAGTAACTCCATCCGCCTTCAGTTCCTGTTAATCTCCCTCCATCTCGCCTTAACTCTATACGTATCTCCATACTCTCTTTCTTTCATCAGATGCAAGTTTCTGTTTATATTACAATGAGTTTATGATCTAATGCATTTGTGAGTGTGTGCGTTTCGAGGGCCACGCGAATCTCAAAATTTTCTCCAATCAATCCTCTCTGAAATAATCGAATCCAATCAGGCAGAGCATAAAATATAGGACAGGGCTCGCCAACCCATTTTGGGAGAATGGCCAATGGAGGTTTGTTATGCTTGGCGGGCGCTATATTTAAATGTACGTATGTCAGGGATTGAATGATTTTTGTGTCGAGTACCAAGAAAGTAATGTGAATCATCGGAATTTTTTTCGCATGCCAGCAGTTTACCCCTTCTCTAATGAACTTAATATTTTATACAGAAAATGCAAGCTTACGCGTGCCAAGTACAATCGAATCACCAACGTATTTGTTATCCCTGACATATCATACTATATAATAAAGCGTTAACCTCTATATATCGATAGGTATGTAAACATTTTCTTTAAAACGTTGTAAATAAAAACCTAAGGTACTTCTTAAAGTGCTACAGAACTGAAATTGGGCATGAATATAGGTCATTGGGTACAACCTCTGGAAAAATCCAAAATTCCAGAAAAAGTTATATTTAAGGGGTGTTTTTGACCCCAAAGACCAATTTTAAACACACACAAGAAAAGCATTGAAAACTGTGCAGGTCCATATAAAATTGATTTTTTAAAATTATTTAAAATTAAGATACAAAGTTAAAAGATGCACCATACTATCAAAAAAAGAATTAAGTTTATTTTTATTGACGACATAAATCAAATCCATGGTGAATTTGCGTAAAAATTTTATTTTAATCATAAAATTTTTCGGTTTTCAACAATGAAAAATATTAACTACTTTAGCAACGACTTCAATGCCTTTCAATGAGAATTGATTTTCCATACTTCAAGAGCATTGATTTAATGCTTTTAATTAGATTGCATTATAATTCATTTGATTTCAGCCAACGACGTATATATATGATGACGTGACAATTTTAAATTAATTTTTTATCGGGATACGTACTAAAAGTCACGGATAATGACGCCTAACACACAAAATATCCTAATTTTTACTTACATATCTTTTAGTGTAACATATAGGCTATTGTCTTAATGATGATTATAGTAGTCATTGCTTAAAAAGGGCAATCGGAACTTGAAATTCGAAAACATGGCCGCGAGCCGATTACCAAAGAATTTAGAAATTCCGGATAGATAATAAAGCGTTGACCTCTATATGTCGATAGGTATGTAGACATTTTCTTTAAAACGTTGTAAATAAAAATTTGAGTACTTTTTACTTTCGAGTTGCAGAATACAGATGGCAGCACAAAGTAATTAATATTTTATAGCTCATTATGAAATATGGTTTTGAAAATTCGAGAAAAAAATCTTTAACTATTTAATCTCAATTGGTTGATAATCAATAATAAATTTACTAATCAATAATAATGTTACTAATATATAATAAAGCGTTAATCTCTATGTCGATAGGTATGTAAACGTTTTCTTTAGTTTGGGAGAAAGTCGAATAAAAATTCTACTAAAAATATTAGCACCCAAGAATGTCGACTCGCTTGCGATCAACAACGAAATACTCGACAAAATGACTTTGGCTCTAGGACAACATGAAGCGGTATATGTCAGAATCGATGAGGTCATCAACTGTACAGAAGATCAAAGAGCTAACTTTCCAACGGAATTTTTAAATTCGCTTACTCCGCAAGGAATGCCACCCCATAAATTACGTCTCAGGATTGGCGCTGTCGTAATGTGAAATATCTTGGTCAGCACACCATTGAATGCACGATTCCGAACGGAAGTAATAAAGGCCGAGCTGTTATACTTCCTAAATTCGATATGAGACTGACAGACGATAGCGAGCTTCCGATCGAGATGAAGCGTTGCCAGTTTCCAATAACGTTAGCCTTTGCTATGACGATTAATAAAAGTCAAGGCCAAACATTTGATACTGTGGGATTACTCTTACGAAATCAGGTTTGTGCACATGGACAGCTGTATGTCGCCATGTCACGAGTACGACAGCAAGAAAATTTAAAAATGTTATCCAGTTGCGATAACAAAGTTAAATGTAGTATATCCTGAAGTTTTTAACTTAACATTTTAATTCATTTAACTTTATTATATTACTTTTATTTTTGCATTTCTCATTAAAATTAACGAAAATGAAAAGTAAATTTGACGTACTAGTTGTTTTAAAATTTAAATTACGTATTTAGATAAAATGAGGCGTTTTATTTGTTTAAAAAGACGGCTGTCTTCGATTTGTGTCACGTGTATGACGCGCGCCAGCTAGTATGAATATAATACAGCAGCGAAGAAAAACAGGGATATAATCCTCAAACAACTACATTATGGCCTTTATAAGCACACATGATAAATATTATATACAGATTTTTCAAAATAATAACCAGAGAAAACCTTAAATCTGAATTTTTAAAAATTTATTACTGTTTTAATATTCTCGCTGGCTCCTTAGAAATTTGCCATGTAAAAGTTTTTCTGACATGATTAAAAATGATGAAAAGTTGATCAAAGCTGCCAAAAGTAACTTAAAATATGATTGAAAACACTATTTGTTCCTAATATGTTACATTGTAATACCACTTATTTATGGAAGAGATATCTCATTTGTTTGTTTTTCAATAAAGTAATGTTTATATATTCTTTTGTAAACATATTTATTTGAATTTTAGAATATTAAAAAATAAAATACCCATTGTCCAGGTTTTTTTTAAATGTCCCGGTTTTTCCCTCTCTAAACTCGTTTTGTCCCGGTTGTCGACAAAAGCATCTGGTCACCCTAAGTTACGATAATCTTCTCAAAAATTATCCCCTTGAAATATCAGGATATTGAAACAGGTTATCCAAAACTACTGGCTTCTATAAACCTTGCGGAATTAGCTCCTCTTTCATTGAATGGTTCAGTCATACTCTATTGGAAAATTGTACAAAATCTCCGTATTCTAATTAATGAAACGCTTACCTGGAATAATCATGTAATAAAAGTCTGCAAGACGATAAACTCTTCCTTACACACTCTAAGGCCTCTTACCAACATCCTTCCCTCTTCACTAAAAACACAGCTAGTTACCTCTCTAATTCTTCCTCACTTTGACTAGTGAGATATTGTATACCATTAAGCTACAGCGATCTTATAATGCCTGTATCAGATTCATCTTTAATCTTAAAAAGCCTGACCATGCCTCAGAATACTTCCGTCGACTCTTCTAGCTAAAACTTGATTCCAGAAGAATCCTTCACCTTCTCTCCCTATTGTATCAAGTAATTAAAAATAACATCCCTTGTTATCTTTCTTCTAAGTTCGTCGCCATTAATACAGTTCACCAATGCAATAACAGAGGAAGCAATAAACTGCTAACTGCATAGAACAGAAATTTACAACAAATCCTTCACCATCACTGCATGCAAAGTATGGAATACCATTCCATCTCTTTGCACTTTTAAACGCTTGTATTACAAGTATCTCCTCTCACACTCCATGCCTTGAACCACTCCCTATCTTCTCTATCAGGTTGTCAAAAGGATACGCTTATAGCTCATAAAACTCATAATTTATTCTACTATATTTTCCTGTATTATAATTACTCTGTAGTCACTCAGGTAATTCCTACAATATCTATTTCCCTCTCACCCCCTAACTTATATGGATATTAATGTATGTATGTACTACATATGTGTTTATAAATGATTTTTTTCTCTTTCATTCAAATAATTTATTTTTCTCTTAACTGTTTAGGAAATTTTCGCGGTTTTTTAAAACTCTCTTCTATTCGTAGGTGTTTTTCCGCAGTGGGACATTATTTTCTGTGGTATAACTTAGCTGATTCACAGATTTTTTCGACCCACAAAACTAACAATATTCTATAGTAATGCTCTACGATCTGTTAACCAATATATAATTAATTTGTAATTAATATGTCATTTATATGTACTTCATTGTAATTCCTATATAATTAATTTATTTTTAATATGTAAATATTGTAATTATATGACAAAAGTGTTAAATGTAAGAAGGAACTATATAGTCTCAATTTCGTCTTAAATAAAGTCGTTTGTCTGTCTGTCTGTTCCTTTCTTCCTCCCTTCCACTCTCTATCTCTCTCTCCCTTCCATTCTCCATCTATCTCTCCCTCTCTCTCTCCCTCTTTCTCTCTCTTCCTCTCTCTCTCCCTCCCTTCCCCTTTTGTTCTCCATTTACATTAATGACATCTCCAAGGAAATTACATCGTTATCCTATCACCTCTTCGCCGGCGACCTCCAGATCTATATACATTCAAAAACCTCAGAACTTCCAGACGCCATTATTAAGCTGAATGCGGACCTTAAATCACTAATGGATTGGAGCGGTTATCATGTCATAAAAATAAATCCATCTAAATCACAAGCTATTTTGACAGGTTACCCAAAGCTCCTTTCCCACATCAACTTCGATATCGACTGCCTGCAAGTTGATAATGCACCCATCCATTTCTTTAAAACCGTAAAAAATCTTGGTCTTATTATAAATGGCACACTCACGTGGACAGATCATATGACGAGTGTTTGTAAAAAAGTAAACTTCTCCCTCTATTCATTGAAGAGACTAAAAATCTTCCTGCCCCAGAATTTAAAGCAAAAACTCGTATTCTCTCTTCTTCTGCCTCATATAGATTACTGCGACGTGGTCTACAGTGATCTATCTATCAGTAGAACTGTCCAATAAAATTTAAAAAACTTTAAATTCCTGCGTAAGATTTATTTTTAACCCTAAAAAATCGGATCATATATATGACTATTACAAAAGGATGTGATGGCTTAATCTCGATTCCCGCAGGAATTTTCGGCTACTTTCTTCAAACTCTCCATCTTATCTTTCGTCGAACTATTCCTTTCTCTCTACACGAAAAAAACACCCGTAGCTCAAGAACGCAAAATATTCTAACTCATAGAACAAAACTTTTCATTTCATGTAACGTCCTGCAGACTTTGGAATGAGTTACCCGTAAAGACAACAAAGCTATAGTCACTGGAAGGCTTCCGCAACTTCTCCTTTCTACATTTGATGAACAAGTGCTAAACTGATTGATGTAATCCTAAACATACTTCACTTTATGCCAGATTTATCCACTCCAACATGGAATCATTGTATTGTAAGCAGCCTCTGGTATTTTACATTGTGCGACGCTAAAGTCTATCTAGTATGGTTTTAAAAATAGATTTTTATTTTTTTTTCTTAATTTTTATTATATTTTCTCCTCACCCTTTTTTTCCTTTTATTTGTAAAGCAAGCATTTTATATTCGAAAGTATAAAATTAAATTTCTCCATATTTATAATTATTCAAAACTGTCTCTGTTGTACTTATATACATATGTATAAGAGAATGTACATGTATATGTATACATAAGATTACACTAAAATATATTTTAACCATTTTTTGTGAATTAAGATTGTAATTACAAAAAAATTAAATATGTAAATCCAGATGTAAACAAATTGTAATGGTTAGCCCCAACCTCGCCAATAAAGACATTTTTCTTTATTTCTTTCTTTCCCTTCTCCATCTCTCCATCCCTTCCCTTCTCCATCCCTCTCTCCCTTTCTCTCTCCCTCCCTTCCCTTCTTCAGTCAGTCATTGTGCCTCCTAGGAGACGGACCTCATTAGCTAAGCGCTTCCTCCCTCCTCCTCACACAGGCGAGTAGGGGGGAGTAAGAATCTACATCCGTAAAGACCTTGCTTGCAAAGTAATCGCCACCAGCGACGCAAAATACTCCCGCAGACCTGAATATCTCTTCCTTGAAGTAGTCGTCAATTCAAAAAGATTTCTGTTAGGAATCGTTTATCGTCCTCCAAAAATTGGTTTTCTATCTGAAATAGACGAGACCATCGCCAACTTAAGACACGATTATGAACTCATAATCATATCTGGTGACTTTAATGCCAATTTTGCCCCAAGGTCCTCCGATGCAGTCTTTTTTAAAAATCTCTTTTACATCGCACAACCTCAACATACTGCCATTAAAACCAACAAATAACACCAAAAACTCATCAACTTGGATTGATATATTAGTTACCGCTAACCCAGATAAAGTTTGCCCCATGGTCAACTACCCGCCCCGGGAATTTCATCTCATGACTTAATTTTTTTAGCCTATTCCCTAAACTCTCCGAAATTTCAGCAGAAATTCATCTCTCACACGAAATTTTAAAAACCTTGATTATGTTAGTCTTACTGCCGAAGCACACCATTGAATATGCTGACGACATAGACGCAAAAGTTGATTCACTTAACACTTTTCTTTTACATTTACTCGACAAATACGCGCCTATCAAAACCACATGTGTCTCTAAACCTCGCGCCCCGTGGATAACGGCAGACTTAAAACTATTGATGGCACGACGCGATTCAATTTTCCGTCTCTTCAAATCAAATAAATGCCCAAATACGTTCAATGCCTACAAAAGTATTAGAAACAAAACCAAGCAGCAGATTAGAAATGCCAAAATAAAATTTTCTTATTCTATATCAGGCTCCAATGTAACAACATCTGCCCTATGGAACAACCTGCGAAACCTCGGTATTGGTAAGCACAAGGATCCTTCCTTACCACCAAACATATCGCTAGATTCCCTTAATAAGAGCTTCTCGAGTAACTCAACAACAATCGACACAGAACGAAAACGCAAAGTCATTAGTAGTCTTACGGTAAAAGCGAACGAGTCTTCCGGCTCTCCACAATTTCACTTTAAAGGTGTTTCGAAATTTAACGTACTTTCAGCAATACGCAGAATCAAAACTAAAGCCCAGGGTGCTGATGGTATTCCTATCATGATCATAAACAAATTAATATATCTAATACTCCCAGTGCTCACCAACATTTTCAACCACTCCTTATTACAGCGTAGTAAGAGCGATGTTTTACTTTCACCACGAAGAAAAATCGAATCCCAAGAAGAAAGTAAATGGCTGGAAATCCGCACTTAAAGCTGTTCCGCTGTTTCAACGTTGTTCCTGTAATCCTTAGGAGTTTTCGGGATTTTCACATTATAGATGCAATAACGGTATTTTTTTAACGTCAACATTGCTGCACAGCTTGCTGACCATTTATTGATTTTGTTACAAATATAAAATTAAATTTCTCTTATATTAGTTGTGGCCAATTTAAGACCATTTTTGTTATCTTTCATAAATGATTGTCCGAATTCATAAGCACCACATTAACTTTTCATTTTAAAGGCACATCGAAACGGAGATTATTATGTAATAAGTTTCAACTTGAATTTAAAGAACTGGTAACTTTTACAAGGCCGAAAAGTCAGAACCTGAATCTCTGCCATCGTAAGAATAGCAAAAATCTCGATAATTTTTCATGTATAATGACAGTTTTCAGTTTTGCACTTTTCACCTTGAATAAATTACTTATTAGTTTAACTTAATATTATGTTGTTATTTCTGCATTACTTCTATTATTTACTATAAAGGTATGTACATATTTAAATGTGATTTTAGATATGGAAATTAGGAAGGCTAGAGCCTATCTTGCTAATTTAAAGGATTTATTATCGCAAACAGCATTTCAATTTGCGTCGTTTCGCTTTGCGTTGCGTTTTCCAAGAGCGTAACCCGACGCAAATTGAGGCGTTGGTGTACAATACTTATATAATCTAAACAGTTATGAAATAAATTTAAAATCTTAAAGCAGGTCAATTGGACAGCACAATAGATGGGAGCACGAACGAAGGCGGGTGGCAACTGCATGCGCAGAAGGAAAGGAATATCACGCGGTTACTCTTGCTCCTTCACTTGGCCAATCAGCGTCAGTCGGTTACAGCGGCTCTTGGCGTGCGATACTTACATTTTAGGCGTAATTTTCTTGTTTATTTGCGTGTTTTACGAATGAGATTTAAATAGTACCGTCTTGTGGTGTTCTAAAATGGAGGGTGAAGGAAATAAACACAAGGTCTTGCACAAACAAGCAAGAGAAATCGTATATAAAGTGTATCAGTACTTCAAAAACGAGTCGGACAGACGATTCAACACGCACAGCTGGTTACAATGTTGCCAGCTGTCAAGAGCGAACGGCGAACGCTTGAGGCATAGCGGCATAGGGCTTTGTGTTGTTTTTCGAGCGAAAGCTTATGCAGGCTGGCGGTTTGGCAGCAATGTAACGTGCATCCCTCTCTCTCTCTCTCTGCGAAGTAATCATGATTCACCCGCCTTCGTTTGTGCTCCCAACTATAGTAAAATATGAGAGATGGAAATTAGAGGCAAAACTGCAAAAACCCCTCCCCTCCCCCCCTCCCCTCCCCCTCCCCTCCCCCTCCCCTCCCCCTCCCCTCCCCCTCCCCCCCCCCTCCTCTATAAGGGCGCGACCCACGGGTTAAGAACCACTGGTCTATGCGGAGCCACGGGAGGGAAAAATTGCTTCAGGGATATCGCACGATACGCAGAGAGAGAGAGAGAGAGAGATGGCGCACTCTCGCTGGCAGAAGAGATTGCGACGATGAATGCAACGCCCGCTGAAGCGAACAGTTGAGGGAGGAAAAGCGATGCTCGAGATAAGATGTGAGAACGATTCATACGTTATCGAAAGTAATCTTGCGATCTTCGGAAAGAGTAACGAGAATTAACTAGGTCGTGAGGATTACGTTCGAAATGAAAACGACCGCGTTGTTAAGCAACAAGGGCATGTGCGTGACGTGGTTTTCGGAAGAAACGAGAAGAGATCTCTTATATATCGATCAACACAGTGAATAGAATTCTTCGAATGCAGAGATATATCACGAGGTTTTTATTTTCTGTTTTTGTGTATTTTTCTAAAGAGAATTATGCCTCTATCTCATTTAAAACCCAGTATAAACTCTATTTAGTAAGTAATGTATGATTGTTAATCAAACCAACAGCTGAAGTAGTTTGATTCAATATAGAGTTTCTGATAATGCTATTACTAACAAACAATGCGGACTCATTAACTCTACTCAAGATATACTCAAACTACGGCTCGCGGGCTGCATGCGGCCCTCAAGAGAATTTTATACGGTCCGTGAAACTATGACGATAAAACCATTTGCAAAATTTAACACAGACTATTTCATATTTTTAAAATGAAATTATTACCAAGGAACCTTGAATGTTGAAAAGTTAATACTAAAAATGTTTAAACTTGATTTTTGTTTATATAATTTTGCAGGAATTCTAGGTATCGTCCGATCTAAGTTCTTATGCGGACCGCCGAAGCACCCCCAATATCCAATGCCTAGTTGTTTTTAACTTTCAATGAGGTCCGCCGTACGTGAAAGTTTTCCTGTACTTGCCACACACCAAGAGTTTTCAAAGTGCATTTGAAATGGATCTCGATGGAGAACACGTTCAAGATACTTTGCCTTTGCAAAATAAAATGCTGTCGATATTAAGAGTTTATATTAATTAAATAAATAATAATTAATTAATTAACTTGGGGCAGTACTTCCTGCGAACATCTAGAGAGTTTGCGACGAGTATTCGGGCGTAAGATTAGTCGAAATCGACTGCGTTTATACTGGAAGGTGACCTCACTCGAGACTTAATCTGCTTTTGTCCTTCACGAGTTTTATTGCAAGCCTAGTGTAAATTCACTTGAAGCCCGAGTCTAACAACGCAAACATCCGAGATGAACAATGCCGGCTACCCTAGCAACCTCCTTTTTGAAATGTCGAAAAATCGAATATAAACTTAAAATATGAGCAAACAGGAATTAAACAACAGAATCGACGGTAAGAATACAAATCTTCATTTTTAGCGTTAAATGGTACAAATCTCGAGTCAGAGTCTCGATCGTAAGATATTTTAAAATGTTCAAGAATAAAGGTCTAAACATCGTACTCTAGCCGATTACGTGTTAATCAAATGCAAAAACGAAAACTATCCTGGTATCGAACCCATGCCCATGCCATGGACGATTGCCCACTTAAGGCCTGTAGGAGTTCGCGCCGAATATTCAGGCGAAAGATTTGTCGAAATCGAGCCGACCGTTCCCGGTTTATTTGCGTCCATGCCGGAAGGCTTCAGACGCAGGCAGAGACGCAGAGAGACAGCGGTTATAATATACTAAGGAGATGCCCGTTGAAATTCAACGGGAAAGTTTTTTGTGAAATAAACAATGAACATAAATATACCTTGACTTTCTTTGGATGGAAATAAAACAAACTTTCGTTCTTTTAGGCGTTCGTTGTTTCAAGTTTCGAAATTCTACGATGATTCTAAGTACCTAATTTTAATATGCAAATGATTAATGTTGTGTTGCTATGAAAAGAATTTCTCTCTCCTTCTCTCTCTCGTACTAATTGTAAGAGCATTCAAAGCTCGCTTTCGCCCATAAGGATTGAAATAACAATAGGATTTCGAGGTTTAACAATGTAATGGGTTGGCATGACAACAGCCCGTTAAAATGGCAAGATTTCCCCAAAATATGTGAATTAAACGGTTAACATGAGAATTTTCGAACTATAGGCAAAAAAATGAACAGAATAAGAAACGCCATAGTTTTTTCTTTAAAATGGGCTAGATTCAAAGATCATAGGTGAGTTCTTTCTAATTTAGATCTCAAAAAGAATAAAAGCCTGCAAATCAAAAAGTCGATTTTTACGTGTTATCATATGGAAAATGGAATTGCCTACCTTGGAGTCGAACCTAATACTTTTATCGAGATTTTTTGTCATTATCTTACAATATGTGAATTCCTGCTAAATATCAAAAATGAATCTCGTTCCATTATTGAGTAATTCTCATTTTTATAGCGTGACAGAGGGAGCCACAAAGGGACAGAAGTAGCCCTTTATTATTGTTAGATTAGATTGATTTTAAAGTGACGTCACAGTTCTATCATAGAAAAATTCAACTTCAAATGCACAACAATCTTTGTTTTACTGGATTAAAATAAATATTTCACTGGAAAATCATTTCCTATTTATTTAACGGACCAGAGAGGAAAAAAGGTTCTAAATCTAAATCTCCATATCAGAAGATCTCAACCCATTGTCCGTGGACTAGCTGTAGGCTGTCTAACATAAGAGCGTCGCTAATTATGAACACGCCAGTATATCTGAGACACTTCCTCATTTTCGTTAATATTTAGAGATGCGAAAACACACATTTCTTTCAAATCTTCGTGCGCTACACAGAAATCCACACTACTCGTGCGATTCTCGAATGACTATCCTTGTTCACGACTTAAGGATGATTAAGACTAATCAGTGCCGATACAATTATTTTCACATTTGAGAGGAGCGTTCGATTCAATGCATTACGTAAAATATCCATAACCTTAAAGCAGAGACGTGCCTGCGAGATTTGGATCGTTTGACGACTTTTGCAAGTGGCGCCTATGGCAAATATCACCTTGGCCATACCCTAGTTACGGTACTGCCTTATAGTAAATAACACAAGTGATCAGCTCAAATCATCACTTACGCAGCGCCGGTCTGGTCTGGAGTGCCCAAGACCACCCTCTACAGGTTGCAATTGGTGCAGAACAGTGCACTCCGGCTGATACTCGGTCGTTGCCGATACGAGAGCGTCAGCCGGTTGCACTTAGACGGAAATGTGGAGTCCCTGGACGTCCTCCTGCCGAGGATGTCCAAGGAATTCTACTGCAAGGCAGCAGCATCGAGGCACAAAGAGGTGCAGCAGCTGGGCGATATCAAGGTTAGGTGGTGGGACCGCTACAAGCGACCCATCGCCAGCCTTGATTCGCTGGAAACCCTCCCTAGCAACAAGCGTCCCCGCTTGTAGGGAGGGGTTGGTGCCTCTTTGTAACAAGGGGATAAAGAAGAGTAAAATGAGCCGAGTGTAAACAGCCTAGTCTCGCATTTGAAGCAAAGCTGGCAATGCGATTGAGCCAACCGCCAGGAGGTTGGAGAGTTCATAGGTGATGATCAGCACAACAGAATTTTAGCGCTTAGTTTTCCTTTTTTAAGCCAATAAGAGTTACTTGTAAAGGAAGGTAGCTGGAAACGTCTTATTTTACCGTAAGCCGCGAAAACCGGAAGCTGAGTGATTAAATGATGGGTTTTTGATGAAATAAAACATAGTTGCGTGGGTTGATAATTAGTGTGAGGGAGCTCAATCGGATTCCAAGGAATTTGTGAGAGATCTCTTAGAAACGCCTTAGAAGCATCGTGGAGCAATCGCACTTCTCACACCAGTGCAGCTGTTATTAAACGGGATTATACATTATGCTATCGCAAACAGAAGTAAAATGAAGGAACACTTTTAGTTATTATCGTTTAATAAATATTTATACCAATTAATACCAGTTCATAACATGTTCGAAAATTCAACTTGATTTAAACCAGTACCAGAATATAAATGTCGTCGTCCTACTGGGGGGAACAAATATCGTGGAAGGAGGAGCCATGAAGCGCGTAAACGAAAAAATGTCGCTTTGACGTTCATCACCACCTCAAGAACGCCATGGCGGCGGTTTGAAGGACACCCACGAAAAAATTCAACTGTGAGTTGTTAATGACGTCTATTTAGAGTCTTTGAGATCCTGCATGTTCCCTAAAACACTTTCAGCGGAGCGCTACTCCGGATTCGGATCCACCTGACTCCGAGTTTATACAGCACTGAGCTGAGTAAATCGTATATTTATAGATGCACGACTTCCTCAACTGTAAAATTTTTTATTGCTGATACATATGTTTAATGCGCAACAATAATAGCGACGCTCTTAAGCTACTCACCTGTGGTAAATATGAGAATTTTATACGCCCAACAAAACTCTCTATAAGGAAGTTTTGTGTTTCCTTCCGTTTTATTGCTACTATGGGATAGAGGCAATTCATATTATTCTGTTTCTTTGACCTAAACATTCCTGATTGAAATAATGCCCGAGGCTATTTGGGAAACAAAATATCCTTACGATATTTGAATTCGGTTTGGTGGACTGTACGTGATGTTCACTGAAAATTTTAATAATAATCTCTCTTACACTAATCCTCTGTGACCAAATTTTTTTCAGAGAAATGTAAATGAGACTCAAAAATATACATATAAATTCCAATCAATAAATTTACTTTTAATAGCAATAATTTTTCTTCGTTAATAGCAGTGGACTAATATAAATCAATGCAACACAAAATTTTAAAAATGTTGCGATGATTATTACTATGAAGTTAGAGTGAGACAAAGAGGATTACTGTGATACTTAGGATTCAGCTGGAATTGTTTCTGTAAAAATGACAATGGCGTTAAAATAAAGCTAATAAATACAAATAAGTTATATCTTGCAATGCAAAAGTCACACCTCTCTAGCGTTCTTGACTAAGATGGTCAACCTACGGTATTGTAAGCTTTGTTGACAATGTCCTATATCACAAATGAAGATTTTGTTTCAGAGATAACAGACATTTTCTTTAAAATGTGTTCGATATCATATTTCCCGTAATTTACTCTAAATGAAAAGTTAAAAAATAAATAATGGATCTTATCTTATGGGTTGAATTCAGCGAATGAGATACAGTCGAATAAATTAGACTCGCACTTCAGAGGCAAAATTGTCGTTCTCAGTGGCAGTCCACTGATCGTTATAGTAATAGAAAGAAGTTGACCATTTTATGGATACAGGAATTGCCTCAGTGAATGTTTGCCGGGAACACGCTGAGCAAAAAACAAATTTTAATTTGAATGCATCAAGGTCAAATATATTAGGTACAAGGGGTTATGAAGAAAAAAGTACCGCGTCTGTCAGAACTATGCCGTCGCTATTTTATACAAAGTAAAAGCTGAAAAGGGTAAACAAAACCTATGCATTGTCTTAAGTGTCTGGATCCAGACGTCTGGCGTTAATTGCCAAAACGCAATTCTGTTTTTTCTTTCAATCCCATTTATATTTCTCATCTTAACTCCTTCGGGACTGCAAGTTTATGAATTTAGATGTTCCGTCATGGGAAGGCGTCGAAGACTCGTGTTTCACGAAGAGCAGCTGGTATCGACATGCGTTTTAAGTTTCATTTCCAAAATCGGTGGAGAAATATTCTACATTACTTCCAAGGCTCTCATTGGGGAATGAATTTCCCCTTTGAGAATCGAATAGCAATAATTGCACATTACTGCTTTCGTATAACGTTAAAGGGAATTCACAAACGTTTCAATTGGAGCCGAACGCCTGCGACGAATTCTAAATAATGCTCCTGCTTGACTCAAAGAAGAAAAGCAATAGCTTTTTCCAGAGTAGCTACAGTCAAAATAAATTAAGAAAACGCAAAACTGTACCTATTCTGTAACTTTTCGATTACAAAACTTAACGGAAAAATTAATTGTAAATAAATAAAAAAATCTGACGTGGTCACCACATGACTTTCTCCATATCTGTAATATTTCTAAAAATTCCAAATAGGTTACATAATAATAAATATTTTAAGAAACTGCGAGAATATTTTCGACTTTACAAAGAACAGAAATAAACTCAAACCCATAGCCTTCTGATATTGGATATAGCCACAAATCTCCAGCAATTAAGAAAAGAAAAAGAAGCGTCACTAAGACGTAATTAATTGTTAACAGTATTCGTCGGTAGGTGGCGTGGTGGTGGCAGCTAAAAATATAAGATATCTCTTAAACAATGCATTATATGGAAAATATTTCAAACAAAGCTTGTAGAAAATTAAATTTCCTACAAGTTTCATCCTACTACATTTTTACATTTATCAAATATTAAAGCAAATATTTCAAAATAACGGTTGTCACAACCCACCCACTTCCAGTTGACCGATTTTAACCAAAAACTTATCAGTTCTTGTGACTTTTATAAAAATGTAAAATATAAAATTTCGTATTGACCTGATTAATAGTTTTTGAGTTAGAGTACCCACAAAAAAGCTATCACATACACAGACATTATCGAGAAAATGGTCAAAACGTGTCCAGGGGACCTCAAAACGTGTATTTCCGTTGAAATCTCGAAGTCGATTTTTTTCATGAAACAATACTTCCGCTATACTACGTATGGAGAATGTAAAAATATGCAGTGCTCTCTGATTCCGCCTTGAGCTAACCGGGGAGATGCGTTGCAAGACCTTTAGCGGTATTATAACCATGTGAATCAATAAATCATGCATATACAGTTATTTTCATTTTTTATTTAAAAAGAACAAATTATAAGAATACCAACGGCAGTAAGGTGCAATTTTTGCCTAGTTTCTTATAGAAAGAGAATTTGGAGGAAGGAATACCCTTGGTATATCCGAATCCGGTGTATAAGCGTTATAACTATAGAGCACTGCGCTTAAAGACGAAAAATGTAACTGTGACTGAAATTAAGTCTGTTCTTCCTCAATTCGATCGTAATTTTATCTAGATTATATATTTAATCAAAGCTCGAAATCAAATATACACCGTAGCCATGGTAAATTTCGTCTGTATTGTTAGCCATGCTACAATGATACGAAGTAAAATGAAGATGCGAATGAAAAAATAAGGATTAGAATTAATAATGCGAAATTCATATTCGGAAGGAAGAAACTACTGCTAACAATTAAAATAAGCGAAGCGCGAAGGAAAAGGTTAGAGAAATGCAATTTGTATGCCTTATGTACTTACAGAGGTAACATTGAGGCTCAGAAACATTACATGCAATAATTAGAAAAGCTCGGACATAAGAATTGTGAAATTAAAACGGATGAATAGAGTAAATAAGAGCAGGTGTTAGGAAGAAAAATGGAAGCTTTAAACGTCTGAAACAGTGGACATTAGCGTTGAGGATGCCACATTCTATATCTCATGATATTCTCTTAGTAATACCTTGGATCAATGGAGCGAATTTTCTGCTCGAGCAATCGCTATGGATGGCGGATTCGGTGACGACATCCATTACCTGTCACGCATCATGAGAGCTCATTAATATTATGTTTAGGCGTGGAAGATCCAGGGAATAATTCTCGACTGGTTCTTCTTCCGCGGTTATTTTTTGCCTCGCTCATACCTCGGTTTAGCATTCGCTTTCATTTTTATTGACAAAAAAGGACAAAGACTTTGACATACAATTTAATTTACATTTTCATTATAAACCTACAAGTCACCAATAGCGTTAGGCAGGAGGTGGCACCACACCATGCATTACGTAAAATCTCAATAATGCTAGTAACGGCTTTCGATGTCAGCTGCGTACGGAACATGATGTTGGCAACATCGAATCTCATCGCTGCGAAAATCTTCGATTAAAATCTCAATAATCTTTTGCTTTTATTGTCATTTTTACTTTCTCCATATACGTAGTATAGGGGAAGTATTGTATTGATGAAAAAAATCGACTTCGAGATTTCAGCGGGAATACATGTTTTGAGGTCCCCTGAACACGTTTCGAGCATTTTCTCGAGGATGTCTGTGTGTATGTGATAGCTTTTTTGTGGTTGCTCTATCAGGTCAACGCGAAATTTTATTTAACATTTTATAAAAGTCACAGGAACTGATTAGTTTTTGATAAAAATCGGTCAACCGGAAGTGGGTGGGTTGTGACATCCGTTATTTTGAAATATTTGCTTTAATATTTGATAAATGTAAAAATGTAGTAGGATGAAACTTGTAGGAAATTTAATTTTCTACAAGCTTTGTTTGAAATATTTTCCATATAATGCATTGTTTAAGAGATATCTTATATTTTTAGCTGGCACTACCACGCCACCTACCGACGACTATTGTTAGCAATTGACGCTTAGTTACGTCTTAGTAACGCTCCCTTTTCTTTTCTTAGTTGTTGGAGCTTTGTGGCTATATCAAATATCAGAAGGCTATGGGTTTGAGTTTATTTCTGTTCTTTGTAAAGTCTAAAATATTCTCGCAGTTTCTTAAAATATTTATTATTATGTAACCTATTTGGAATTTTTAGAAATATTACAGATATGGAGAAGGTCATGTAGTGGCCACATTAGATTTTTGTATATTGTAGACTACTCTCACGTCCATTATCGCAGCAGGAACAGCTATGGCACTCCCCTCATCGGCAAATTCGAGACCACAAAATATTTAGAAAAGTTTCTGTTTGAACTCCATTCTTCTACACTTCATTCTCTGCAGCCCCGTTAAGTCACTCAAAAGTTGTCGGGCCAGTGTCGCGAATACCATCTTCAATGAGTCAATAAGTGCCATTACTCATCAAAACATATCTCCAAACTTCATACCCAAACTTAAATACGCCTATTCCTCCTCTCTATTCCTTTCGCCACTTCTCACCCCTTCCTATAAAGTCCCCCTTCCCCTTACCTTCGCAATCTCTCTTTTCCCCACTCCTCAGTTCTCCCCCTTCCCCTTTCCCCCAACCCCCCACACCTCCCCATTGTTCAACGCCCCCGCAACCGGACCCTTATCCATCTTTCGCTCGTTTTAATCAATTCACGGCACACTGGGTGAGTCATAACTCTCTCTAAACAGCAGGTCACGACACAATCCGACGAAAAATTAAACAATAATTACTGAATACATATATAGTGGGCGTGGCGGAGTGGCGGTCGACTCTCTCCCTTCTGTAGGGCGGCCATCACCTCGCCCGGGAGAAAGGCTTTTCGGGTGGCGCCCCCACCACACCCACTATCTCACTCCCCACCTCACCCCCTATCCCATCCCCCTATCCCTATTACACCCCCCTCTTCTCCTCCGCCCCCTCCCCATTCCCCGCATCTTCACCCCGTCCGCCCGATGGGGGCTTGCATCGGTCTCTCGTGGGCACAAAGTGTTCCCCGCCCTCCTCCTGCCCCCGCACCGCAAAGAGGAGGGGGCAGGGGCACAGTTTCCCTCTCTCCAGTCGAGCAGCGTTCATTGGATTAAGAGACGAGAGTGGAAGACGGATGCGTGATCGGAGCACTTGCGTGGAAGGAGCGAATCTTTCCGTTCGATACGGCGCCACGTGATTGATTAGTTGAGATATGCGATTGAGATACCCCTGAATTTATGCGAGACCAAATTAAGATGCGTTTTGATATCCTTGTAGGACATATTCCTGAATTGACACAAGATGACATTTTGGTAAACGACAGTGGTTCTGAATCTTATTTGACTGCGACTCAAGTCTTCAAACAGTTCACCAGTGGTAAAATAAATAGAAATTAAATAAAAAAATGATTAAATAACATTTTATAAAACCTGTTTCCTGATTTAAGATTAAGAGCGCATGTTACAAAATAACTGCACACATTTCCGTCCAAATGCGAACAGTTGACCACAAATGAAACTAACTTATTTCTTAAAAAATGGAGTCAATTGCAGCCGAGCCAAACAGAACGCAATGTTCTATTTTACGTATTTATATTTCCAGGATATACCGATCTGCTAAATTTTCACGAATCGTTACTTACAATCAAAATTCCGTTATTAAACAGCCTATTAGGAGAAGGGATATATTCGTGTGGCACTAGTGATATGGAAAATTTAGGGAAGTTCAGAAAGTCTATGAAGATCCTTGGCGAATCACTCATCATGGCTCGGCTATCCAATTTTGGTGGTTAATAACCAGTTCATTATAGGAATATGTCAAACCAGCCTAACGTCTAGAGAATTAGGGATTCATGGACGTATTGACTGTGGTATAATACCCCATAAATGAAGATTTGTTGCTATAACAATTTCCGTCTAAATGCTTAGATAATGAAACCACATGGCATTCCACAAGACACCAAGAGTGGTCAGTGTTAAGGGGTGTTAATCACCTGATCGATCCAGAATCCCACCATTGAAGTTATTTGTTTGATAATCACGATTTCATAAACGGCACTCAAGGACTATTGAAAATAGTTCATAAAAGAACGATGAGTATAATCACTCGTGTTCACAGCAGGATACGAACCCTTGGAATTAAAACTGGGAGTAAAGTATTTAAGGCTACACCTCCAATAAGCCAGTACCAGATATGTTCTACAGTGGTTCTGGGAAATAAGAAGCACGCACGCAAGCACGCGAGCGCTGGCACACACACATCTAACGTGTGTGGTGTGTGTTTGTGTTTTCTTTTGTATGAATACCTGCGCAAAAAACAAATTACGAGTAGTAGTTTTCAATTTTCAAAGATGGAATAATTTTTTGCCGTAACTAATCCCAATCGAGAAATCTTAGAGCCCGACATTAAATGGACGTTAAGATGTTGGCTCCCTTGGTGCTCTTCGTAAAGATTAGGCTAATGCCGACACCAGGTTTCCCTCCTCCCTTCTGTGTGTTGGGTGTAGAAGGAATAATGGCTATAATAATCCAATAGGTTGATTAGCCCGAAATTCCATATAAACAAACTTAAACCCTCAAAATGCAGCAACGAGGTGGCGAGAATTTAATATGCAGGTCTATTGAAGCAACAGATGCGAAAGCAAATGTTCGCGAGACGGATTTAGCAGTCGGTGACAACAGAAGAATGTTTTCCAACGAGGAGTGGGAAAGAGGAGGAAGCCGCCGGAGAAAAGTTATGAGGGAGGGGGAAGGAGGGAGGGGGAAGGAAGGAGGGAGAGGGAAAGAGGAAGGGGGAAGGAAGGAGGGGGAAGTAGGGAGGGGGGAGAAGAGAGGGGGCGGAGGGAGAGGGAGGAGGGAGGGGGAGGAGGAAGGGGGAAGGGGAGGGAGGAGGAAGGAGGGAGGGGGAAGGGGAGGGAGGGGGAATGAGGGAGGGAGAATGAGGGAGGGGGAATGAGGGAGGGGGAATGAGGGAGGGGGAAGGGGAGAGAGCAGGAAGGAGGGAGGGGAATGGAGGTAGGGGGATGGAGGTATGGGGATGGAGATAGGGGGATGGAGGGAGGGGGAGGGAGGAGGAAGGAGGGGGAGTGTGGAGGTGGCGAATTGCATAAAGACGTTTCGATTCCATATTAGTCTCTAACACGTTACTCAATTAAAATTCCTTGGACCAGCCTCACAGTAAGGTGCACGATGTCTCTACGTGCTCCCACCCGCACCACCCTCTCGCTACCTCACCTCTTCTACTGCCACACCACTAGAATTGCAGTTATCAAACGCTCCTCGTACTTAAGCCTGCCTTGTCTCCACCATATCAGTCGAGCACCTAACACGAATGTGTTCCGCCATTAACTTTCCCGTTGTAATAATCATTTGCCATAGCAACGTTTTGAGAAGTTTGTTTTAAAATTTTTAAATTGTTTTCACTCTCTTGGTTATAATTTTTATTATTTAGTTTCGATGCCCAATTTTAAAGGCCCGAGTGCTGTATTTGGATACTTTGAATAAATATGGCTGCTATCGGAATGACACCGACTGGTTTGCGGTGGTCGAAGGACGCTTGGGGCTGGAGAACAGAGACGAGCAGCCGAAGCGAGAAGCGCGGAGATCGCATGGGATGACAGAGGAAATATAGAAACTCGTAATCTCGGAGGAAAAATGCCCTTAATTAGGAGAATAGTTGGAAAGATTTTTGAAAGAGTGAAACTCTCTAAATAGTCCTTGAGAGAGTTCCAAGCGAAAGGGATTTCTCCGGGATGAGTTTCGTATTACATTTTGAATAGGTCAGACATGAGAGGGCTTGATTTATGAATATGCAAGGAAAGAAAAGCATCTCATCTTTATGGAATGTACAGCGCGTGTGGTTATTGTTATCGTCCGCCTATTGTAATCTAATTCCAAAACCGAATCTAATTTAAAATGCAAATTATCTTCGCATAATAAGATCACGTCCGCTGTCTATTGCGATATTTTTTCCGATCGTCAGTCGACTGAAGTCTAGAAATTATTATTCAATAAGAGTCTCTTTGCGTGCTCTTTTCGACGATACCATGAGCGCATACACATATTCCCATCTCAATTCCCGTTGACAGTTTTATAGTTTTATATAAATGTCCTCGTGCACAGAACTATCCAAATTTTAGCAGCAACAAGGAAACGCCGCTCTGCCAGAGGAAAACGTTTGAGTGATTTTGATGCTTTCTACAATAGTCAAAGAGAAACGGCGCTAAGACATCTTTTCACGGCCTCATTTGCGTGAACTTAAAAAGGTAATTTTGTGAAGTGAGAGTCAGTGCAAACGAAAATGTGAATTAAAATAAACTGTTAAAGTGCAAATGAGGAAGAATCGCTACAGAGAAGATATAAAATTGAAAGCTATCCTTAATCGTTATCGTTAGCTTAACATTATCAATGTATTAAAAAATAAAATGATCAGATAATGGGAGATCTACGGTATTATATCGGAAATAGGTCGAAGAGTACCGGTGAGTAGGTAGAATGGTGCGAATGAAAATGTACTGGTGAGATGGATTCAAGGCTGAGTTCAAGGAATTACTTAAAATTCCACATTTTATATAAGAAAGCTTTATCACCAATATGATAAGATGAGTGTGTTTGTATAAGTGTGCACTATGGAGTTACTCAAAACAATCACAGAGAATAGCCAAAGTTCGCTTAATACGTCATAAATTTTCGTTGACCTTGAGTATTTCATCATAATATGCTGTTCAACATTTAAGTGATTCGCATGGCTATATGAGGACGTATGTAGAATATAATACTCTACTTATTAGATTTCGCGGAATATGGTACCGTAAGAAAAAACGCAATTAACCCATAATAAAAACTGATATATCAGGAACTGAATATTAATAATTTAAACTCGAAAATATTAATTACAATTTCAAGGGAACGGGAAAATAGTACTTCACACAATTCACAATCATTGTACTTTGTTTAAATAGGCACCTTTCCGTCTGACAATAAAAAATCGGAAATACTAATGCCCTTCGTCGAGTCACTACAACATGCTACTTATTTACACTAAAAGAGGAAAGTTAGCTTTTGATTCGTTATAACAATCTAAGGTCAGATTCTATCTCATTCCATATAGAAGGTTATAATCTCATAACTTTAATTGTCTTCTCGCGGTTCGATATTAACCTACTCAACGGTTCCATGACACGATAGATCTCTATTGATCTACATGGTACCCTGCAAGTCAACTTTTTGGTGGATGGCAGGGAGTGCAGTGCAACAAAGGTCCCTAGTTATCCTACGTTATCTTTCCTATTATGTTCTCTTATCGTCCTAGGGAGAAACGATCCTCTATATCGCTCCGTTCTACAATCGATCTCGCGAATCTTATCCTCGCTGTCCTGCCTTCCGAGATTCGACGGGATTCAGATAAGTCCTACTACCTAATTCGCTAGTCCCTCCGTCATAAATTTTTCCAGTAGTTTAAATCGAGCCTGCAGCCTTCATTCCTCTAACGATGTCCATTTCAGATTTTTTATTATTGATGTTAAGCTTTGTTTACTATCGTAATTTCTGTTTAAAAATCTAGCTGAACCTTTTCTATCTCGTTTGTGAGTCCCTTTTCGTAAGGATCCCACACAGCTGAAGCATATTCGACCTGCGGTCGAACATATGATAAATAACATAATTCTTTATAAAGGCCAGCTTTTTGTTGGCGGCACCTATCAATCGGCGAATGTGGGTGTCCCACGAGAGATCACGATGGATCGTGACTCCAAGATATTTAATCGACTCTGAAACTGGAAATCTACTCCGTCCAACGAATAATTAACATCCAAAGAGATACTCTTGGTTCTCCAGAAATTGATGACGGAGCTTTTCTTTTGGTTGATCTCTAACTGCCATTCCTTACACCATTCAGAAATAGCTTCTAGGTCATTTTGGAGGTACTGATGGTCTTTCGGATTGCTTATTTCTCTATAAAAGACGGTGACATCCGCGAAAAGCTTAATTATACTTCTGACTTCTGAGTGGATATCGTTTATATAAATTAGAAATAATAACGGACAAATTATACTACCCTGCGGAACGCCAGAGACAACCTCCACTAAGTTCGAGGATTTCACATCTATAACAACCTTCTGCTTCCTATGATTTAAAAATTCGCGGATACAACTAACAATTTTTTAATTAACGCCTAAGGTTTCCAATTTCGTTATTAACTTCCTGTGAGGTACCTTATCAAAGGCTTTCCTAAAATCTAAGAAGATGGAATCGACCTGCGTATTATTTTCCTTTTTCTTCTCAGTATACAATTCACAAAAAGACCGTGCTGAGCATCACGAGACCGACCTTTCCTCAAGCCGTGTTGACAATCATCTAACAATGAATTACCATCAAGAACTGGCATTATGTTGCTAACGAGTATATGCTCGAGAATCTTGCATGATATTAAAATTAAGGAAATAGGCCTGTAATTTTCTAGGTTCTCCTTGTCGCCGCCCTTATGAATTGGTGTAACGTGCGCTAACTTCCAGTCGTTAGGGACCTCTCCGCGGGAAATGAATTTCTCGAATATTATCCGAAAAAAGGTGCTACTTCTTCAGCTAACTCATTTAAAACGCGAGTAGGAATTTCTTTGGGGCCAGCGGCTTTGTTAGGTCTGATGGAACTTAATTTCCTTGTTATTCCCACCTCAGAAAATACTATATCGTCCATCAGGTAGCGGGTGCAATATTTAAGTATTGGTCGCTAACGGCTGTAAATGATTTTACAAATGACCGTTTAACAGTTTGGCTTTCTCTACGCTATCATGAATAACGGCACCCGAGTCATTACGCAGGGAAGGTATGGTAGGGCCTCTACCTTGGACCTCTCTCACATAGGACCAAAACGCTTTAGGGTCCTCCTTCAAATAATTATTAAATAACTTATTCCGGAATTTAGTAAAAGCCTCGCGCATAGTATTTCTCCCTTTAGCGCGGGATTCTTTATGCGTCTGAACTTTAGTTGCTCTATATTCATCGGATGATGTAGACGGCATATTTTTTATTTTCGAGTGGCTTATTCTCTGACGCCTATGCGCACTCCTAACTTGTTTATTGTACCAAAGTGGCTCTTTATTGTCGTCCTTCAATTTAATTGAAATGTACTTATCGATGCCCTCTAGCATTATATCCTTGAATAGTATCCATGACGACTCCGCACCTGATCGTTCGGTCATACCACGGAAGCCAGGAAGTATTTCTCGTAGGCGCGACCTGAAGCTTGAAAAGTTTGCATTAGCAAATATATAAAACTTTTTTTGAGGCTTAGGGTGCCTATAGATTTTCAATTTACACTCTGTTTGGACGGCCAGATGATCACTTTTTCTATCTTCAATGGTGATTTTGTTTATTCTTTCTGGGACGTTAGTTGCTAATAAATCTAATATGTTTCCCGATCGCGTTGGCTTTCTGACTAATTGAAGGAGAGAGTGCTCGCAGAATGTTTCGAGTAATGCCTCACAGGATTCGCGTTCTTTACCTCTAGATTTGAAGCATAGGTTTTCCCAATCAATTGAGTGTAAATTAAAGTCACCACCGACTATAACGATTTTATCTTGATTTATCAGTCTTAGCTTTGATAGTTGTTTCTCGAGACTTAAAATATAATCTACACCAGCGTTAGGTGGCCTGTAAAACGAGCATAAGGACCCCTTTTTGGAGCCTTCTTTACCTATGCGGCACCAAACACTCTCGATATCCTCGTCACTTATCGGAATCTCACTGCTATCGTACTTATCGCTAACCGCTATGAAACCCCCCTTTCACCCGCACGATCTGTTAGCGCGATCTTTTCTATAGACACGACAGTCTCTAGAAAATATCTCCTGACTCTGAATCTCACCCGTTAACCAACTTTCTGTGCCTATCACGACGTCGGCGTGCAGACTGCGAATAATATGCTCGAACTCAGCAATTTTCCTACGGATACTGCGACAGTTCAGTACGACGACGTTTAATTTCTCACTATCACTTCGCATACTATCTCACCCTTGACTTTCTTTTCCACTCTAAAACTACATGCGCTCCCATCACAATCACTCCCACGACTGCATGGCATCGCATCAAAATTGGAATCGCGACCCGTCGCACCCTTTACGGAACATTCTATCATTGACTATCGCGAAATTGGTGCTGTTGCTATGAACTTCTTCCTTATCTATCGTATTATGTACATTTATCTCACGCTCGGAGTATATTCTATCATTAGATAATCTATCGTGATTCTTATTTTCTACGAACGCACCGATTAACCCCTTAACCAAAACTGACCTACATCCAGCCCTACTCTCTAGCCTAGTAGGGACTGTGCTCAAAAATCCTATGCGCAACTCTCTGTGCCGATTCGGGCGTGTAGTGAACACCAGTGTGATCTAGTGGAGGCCTGTGCGATTCGATATTCGGCCGTAGGTCGACGAAGTCCACTCCCAAGTCCCGACAGAAATTCCACAGCCTTCGGTTCAGACTGTCAACTCTACTCCAAACCTCAGAACCGCAGTCAATCCTAGGGACTATACTGCAGACAGTAAGCCGCACATCGGAACCCGACTCCTCTCGGACACGAGCAACTTCAGAGGCCAAGTCCTTAAAATAACTTAAGATCTCCTCGGACCCGCGCTTCGAGTCGTCGTTAGTCCCAACATGGGCCACCACCCGCAGCCGAGAGCAACCTGTCGCCACTACCGCTTCTCTCACCGTGTTGGTCATCTGCGGCACCGTGCCTCCTGATATACATCTGGAGAAGATCCGCTCTTCAACTCCCTCCCGGCGGGCACTGAATAACAGGGGTGCCATCACACGCCGAACGTTAGAGCTACCTAACACTATTCCTGAGAATTATGTTATTTCTAGGAATGGGTTTCATCTAATTACTGAAAAGTGCGATCAAGTGCTTATGAATACGAGACGTGAATAATTATTTGCCTTTACATAGAATACATTCTTTAACGCTTTATTTCCACATGAGCAGGAAGGCCCCAACTATTTTCTCGTGCGCTCGTTCACCGAGTTGCTGAAATACACTCGACTGCTTACATTACGGTAATGTACGAAATATTGGATAGGTAAGCAATGAGCATCAAAAGGTTTTCAATGATTTAGAACGCGTCAATATAACTACGAGATTACTATAGGTTTTTAAGCTGGGGTTAGCAAACTTTATTCGAGGTTGGCCGCAGTAGAAGTTGCGAGTGCTTCGGCTGGCCACATTGAAGCTTATATTGGAACTTATTTGAGAGATTGCGAGATATTCCGTTTACTAAAATCTATAATAAATAATTTTTAGCGAGATTTCTACACAAGAAAAGGTTTTCCGTCCATGATTTAAGTATCACGCATGCAATTATCCGTATTAAATTTCATGGTTCGCTTTCACAATGTCTACATGGACCGCATATAATGCCCTCCCCATAAAGTATAATCATTCCAGGAAAATAAAACCAAAAAGTTCTTTAAAATAATTTCTAATTCACGCAACACAGTTAATCATCGAATTTACATCATTGATTGTATCCTAAAGACGACCAAGGTTGATCCTAAAACATAAAAAGGTAGAGGAAAGCAAATGTACGTATTATTAGCTATAAATAAGCCATATTCAGCGGTAATTCGCCGATTTTTGTTTCTGAAAAGGTATTTTGTATCCAGCAATGGGCGAAGAACCGCTGAAGTTGACTATATTATATCTGAGGAGTAGTACATAGTTTGCTCCAACGCTCAATGGCCACAGCAAGTACCTCGACTTCCTTTCTAAGACCGAGTGATATTCAGAATGATGCAGTAAAGCACACCTACCCTAACTCCTTGGATTCTGCCATACACATTTCGACTTTTTATTAGGAGACTTACTTACTGCCATAATCCTCGCCCTGGCATAGTTCTCGCATCCAAACTTTTATGTACGAAAATAAAAAATTAATATCTACTAGCCTAATCCTCGCCCTCCGTTTTTTTCTTGTTTCATCGAAATTCCGAGGAAAAAGAAAATCTAAGGAGAAACTTGGCAGTTCGGTCCGGTTTAATATGCACTATAAACGCGGCACACTTTCAGAGATAAACAGGATTTCGCAGAACCCCATCCTTATAACAAGCTTTATATATTTTTAGATAACGATATTACAAACTTTAGACGATTTCATTTGTTGAAGCTACTACATTATCAATTTATTAGAAAAAACTATTGCCTTAGTTACCCACAAACACACCCAATTCGTTGATTTATTCACTAAATTTTTCGCATCACCACTAAAAATCAGTTGAGGCACACAGTTTGATAACAATTGAGGTAAGTACATACATAGATGGTTGCCAAGAGATGCAGCTAAAACAAAGAAGAATGGGCGTGACGATGAGGGAATATTTTCCTCTCTGTTCGTCTTTTAACTACAAATATTGGGTTTGAATAAGATGAAAATTACAATATTTTAAGTAAAATAATTATTTTTAAAAGTGGATTTTCTGTGTTCCGATACAAAGTATTTTGTTCCTTATAGTTCTTTCGATTATAATAGCGCATAGAAAATCTAGCGTATGATTTGCCTAGGTACAAACATTGACCCGTTTCCTGTAGTCGCAAAATTCCTATAATTCTACATCCTCATTTGTATTTGCTTTCCTGTTTGTTGTGCAGCGGTAGTTCCAGTGAACAAACGAAATTTCCACCGCAGATCCTTCATTTCGACTATTGCCCTTCTGCCTCTCTTTCTCTTACTCTCCTTTTCTTAGTGGATGAAGAAAAAAAGGTATATCCACGAAATAGAACTCAATCGTGAGGAAAACAGGGGTTAAAGATTCCTCCAGAACCCAACATCAGCCTCTCTCTCCCTCGGCTCTTTCCCTCCCTCTCTCACTCTCTCTCTCCCCCTCTCTCTCCCTCTCTCTCCCTCCGTTCTCTCTCTCCCTTTCTCTCTCTCTCTCCCCCTCTCTCTCCCTCCCCCTCTCTCTCTCCCTCTCAGGACCGAGATGCCCACGAGTCGGAAGTGTAATTCCAAGAGGTTTTCCGTATCCATCCACAGATAATTTGCAGGTAGATGAACATTAGTTGGCATGGATATCGTTAAAGAGTTTAGCATCTCCATAGCATTTATTTAATTTTCTTTGTTATTGTTTTAATTTCTATCGCTTTTTGAATCCAACAATAATAAACTAACGAGCACGTTAATGAACTTTTGTGGCCGCATTAATAAATCCTTATCAGGCGCTCGAATATACCTCGTACCTGGAACTATAATGATTTCAAAGATAAATTGTTCTGTTTATAACTAAGGTTATCGACAACGAAAAACTCTATTAAAAAATCATTCCTTTAATACAACGAAATGTCGAAAACATTCGTTTTATCTTTTGAAATTCTCGCGTTGTTAGCAACAAATTTATAGATTTAAGATTTACTTATGTTAAGAAATAGTTCTTATGTTCCGCTCGTTATGCTTGAAATTTTCCTTCTCACTCTATTTCCTTCTCTCTCTCTCTCTCCCTCTCTCCCTCCCTCTCTCTCTCTATCTCCCTCTCCCTCTCTCTCTCTCTCCCCCTCTCTCTCTCCCTCTCTCTCTCCCCCCCTCTCTCTCTCCCTCTCTCTCTCTCCCCCTCTCTCTCTCTCTCCCTCTCTCTTTTTAGTCTCAATCTCGCCCCAAATAAAGACCAACATCAATCAATCAATCTCTCCCTCTCTCTCTCTCCCTCCCTCTCCCCCTCCCTCTCCCTTTCTCTCACTCTCCCTCCCTCTCTCCCCCCCCTCTCTCTCCCTCTCTCTCTCTCCCTCTCTCTCTCCCCCTCTCTCTCTCCCTCTCTCTATCCCTCTCTTTCTCCCTCTCTCTCCCTCTCTCTCCCTCTCTCTCCCTCTCTCTCCCTCTCTCTCTCTCCCCCTCTCTCTCTCCCTTTTAGTCTCAATCTCGCCCCAAATAAAGACAACATCAATCAATCTCTCCCTCTCTCTCTCTCTCCCTCTCTCTCTCCCTAATGTAAGAAGGGACTATATAGTCTCAATTTCGCCCTAAATAAAGTCGTTTGTCTGTCTGTCTGCCCCTCTCTCTCTCTCCCTCTCGCTCTCTCTAACACCTTTAAAACAAGTTCTGAAAGTTTACTTTCGATTCCTGCTCTTCATCCATCCAGTAGATTCGTAATTCTTCCATTTAGTCCAGTTTATTTTTCTCTGGGGGATTTTGAGGAAGAGTTAAAAATTGATCGATTTGCGACTCGCATTCGCGGAACCGAAAAATTGTTCCTTGGATACGAACGAAGCTCTATTTCGCAGAAAAATAAAAATAGACGTTGCCATGAGCGTGGCCATATTCATGCATTCGTCGTAATATTAATATTCGTGCTCCAAATGTCAATCACCTTGACGTCTACTATTGTTTGGAATATGTTTTAATCTCTAGCTTATATTTTTATTCCTTTCCGTTTTCATGATTTACGAATAAATGGTATATGTTAATTTTATCAATTTTTTAATTATCGTCTCCACTCTGCGAAACAATATTGGAAATGTGTACTCCATGTCGGAGTACACATTTCCAAATGCGTTCTTTGAGATTTCACGATGTTCTCGATATTTTTCGCTCAGATTAGTATTTAACGAGAAACTAGCGAGGTGCGTTGTAAAATACCTCTAGGTCTTCGTGTAAAGTTGTCGAAATTATGGTCCGATTTTAACCAAAATTTGAATCGGTCGACCCATTTTAGCAAAACTTCCCAATACCAAATTTCACCAAAATACGTCCAGCGGTTCCCGAGTTGAAACAAAGGAACATTGAAAACTACATGTAGGTCTTCATGTAAATTTTAGCAAAACTCCCCAATTCCAAATTTCGCTAAAATACGATAAGCGGTTTTCGAGTTTTAACAGGCGCATGGACGGACGGACGGAAACGACCTCCCCTATATGCGTTCACTCCGTGTACTTCGTACAAATAACGCATAAAAAAGACGCGTCGTGAGAAATCATAGAAGATAAATATGATCATAGGAAAAAATTCATATACCGAACAAATCCGATGCTGACGTGTTCGGAGGCATCCTCCGGAAGCAGTTCCGATGCATCAAAAAGGGATTTCAATCCACGTTTCGAAGGCGTAAATATAAGACACGCCATTTACAGCGTTTTTGGGAAGCGATTGCTGGTCACATGCATTCCCAGCGAAAGTGTTAAACCGAAATGGAGATATTTCACCGAGATAATCACTTCCGTGACATCTTTAACCCCTCAACGCCGTCAGGCGTACTATTACGTCCTGCAAAAACTGTCTAATCGGCCGTCAGGCGTACTATTACGTCCTGCGGCAGCCCTAATTTATTTTATCTTTTGACGCTAGAGACTTCTTTAAACCTAAATAACCTATATATATTTTGAAATAGTAAGCTTTGTACTTCCTATCTATGTTTGTCCTGTATTTTTTTCTCTTTAAAAAATATATAATCAACGTTGATTTTGCGATAGAATTTTCAATTCTGCTATGATATGATGGTGTATCTACGAATAAAGTCGCTTTTCAATGCAGCAAGGAACCTTTCCTTGGTGTTTGAAATGCAATGTAGGAACTGTGCATCATTTCAAAGGAGAGCACGTTTTTTCTCCTCTTTTTTCCTGGTGGAGATATTTGGCTTATATCATGCGACAAAGGTCTTCGTCGGTATGTAAAGAAAGAAAGGAAAACATCTTATGTCTGTCTATGCACAGCTTATTACAAATGTTTACAATGCAATTGATGAAGAATGGAATTAGGTTGAGTAAAAACATTTCTGTAAACATTCCCTTCCATTACTGCGCGATCCTTCGTTCATCGCTTCATAGGAGAGCGTCAACGTAAAAAACAGCTGATTTCAAAATCCAAGGCCGACACTTCCGATAATTTAGTGCCACGCCTCAAAGAGGGGCATTTTGTGAGAAGGATAATATCGGTCATATAATTTTCAAGACCTTTAGAATTTTATTTTAATCTCGACGAAAATTGCGTGGAATTGAGTATATCTATTTGTAAGTATTTGTTTACATATAATATACGTTTAGTTTTGTGACAGAATTTTAGTTTTTACCACGGACCTACGAATTTTCGGTTTCTAAAGTTGACCCATAAATACCTGAGGAAAGGGAACCCACCAAATTGGGTTCCTTTTCTTTGACATTTGAAAGAAGACGAGGTCTGTAACCTCTTCAGATAAGTGCTTCGCTGCTGTGCTAGCAGGGCCAAACAGCGATGAAAACGAGTAGGCGAGAAGAGGACACGCCAGCAAAAAATCACGAAAAGCTCTTCTATATATTTACACAATAGGTTACTAGAAGTGTTTACTAAGCTATAAGGCATTTCTTGCTGAATCCAATTACGCACGTAAATTTTCTGAAAATATTTGGGAAGGACCTATAAGCTAAAGTTTTCCGTGTTTTATACAACGTCATATCTCCATTTCCAATGAACGAAATGCTACCATTTCTTCTATGTGACTTCTGTAATGACTCTATAACTAAAACGTTTTATATTATAGATAAATCAATAATTCTACATTTACTTAAAAATTTCCAGTCAAGACATGAAAAAGTTGAGATGCGTAAAACTTTTCACCTAATTGGTTAGATGGGTAGACTTGCAGAATAAAATAGTTACTAATTTAAGCTATTTTTTTATTAAGATTGCACATCAATATCTTCTATAGATTTTCCGGTGCTGAATGTTATATATAAAGCGCGAATGCACGCCGAAAAATTAGCGATTGGTGTACATTCTCTTCTACTCCAACAATCTTTGTATATAAAATATTATACGCAAAATAGATATTTACAAATTTCATGTTTTTCATAAATCCACAAAAAAAATTCAGAAAAATCAAGAGAAACTTCCCAAGTTATGATTATTTTAATATTTTTAAACGTTTTTGCAACGCAATCGTAAAATTTTAAAAACTCATTCTGCCGTACGGGTGGGACTTAATAAATCTCCTCCGGGCTTGAGGGGTTAAGAAACATTTTAAGGCGCGCGTTCATTTATCCATAGTAGCTTTCAACGAGCGATGAAAATCGGGAACCTATAGATGGGAAAATTATATAAATGATATTGAAATTCTCGCCTCTTCCGCGACTCCGGTTAATAACCAATATTTGACTACTTGCAAATGACTTCCAGATGAATCAGGGGTCGGCAACCTATGGCACGCGAAGATATTTTGCGTGGCACGCTAATTCACGGAAATGTACATATAAAAAACAAATTCACTTTTCATTAAATTTTGCATCCACTTCTTATATAAAAAGTAACACTCGCTAAAAGATAGGGATTAATTAATTAATGGCATTAATTTAACGGCAGCACGCGCGGGGGGTGGCAAATTTTAAATATCGATGAAGGCAGAAAAATGTTGCTGACCCTTAAGGTAGATCGTGGAGAAAGCGTCCCGAATAGTATTTCAGCGTCCCGAGAAGCCGTCCGGGTCTCATGTATCGCTCAAATTTGAACGGAGAGCAACTACACTACTCCTAAATATTTTACATGTTCAGCTACTTGAGTATTCCCTTGTATCGATTTCGTACTCGAAACCTTTTTCTTCGTTCGTTCTTCTTTAGAACGATACTGCGGCACATTTACTGTAATTAATTACATCTACGGGCCTATTTTAATTGTGTTATTATTTAAATTGCAATAGTTATTTATATACAATTTAGTATTCGAATTCTTGAATAACCTACATATTTCCATGTGTAAACCAAGGTTGTTGTAAAAATACCAATTTTGCTTAAGGTTTGGCCATGCGATGTATTTATTGTCATGGCATAAGAGTTTGATCGCGAATTGTCTGCAGTGCATGTTAAAAGGAATTGCTGGATCATTTGGGCGTGCACAATTTTTACACGTGGGATAAAGTGAATGATTCTATCCATAAAACCAGTAATGACTTACAATAATTAATTTAATCACTAAACACATTTAATTAATCAATCACTCATCATTCTCTCTCACATTTTCCAACCATAACCCACGCTACGTGCCTCTTATTTACGTTAAATAATGGTACATTCAGTTCTCGAGTTAAATCATAATGTTCTCTTTCAGATTCAATGAACTTGATTGTATTGTAACTTTAATTGGAATAAAATCGAAATTAATTATAATTACCGAAATCAAATTAAACTTATATCTACCTATCTATCTATATTAATTTCATTTAACATCATAACGTAATACTTTCATTTAAAAACTAATCTATATTAAGTTCATTTAACATTATAACGTAAGACTTTCATTTAAATATAAACTAAAATTAATATAGCGTGTTGTATACATGGAAGCTTTCTGTACTTTTCGATGTATTAAAGAAATTCTGATTGTTATTCTTACCGATACGTAAGTGAAGATTCAATGTGTAAACTGTTAAGCGAAGCAAATATGAAAGTTTATTTAAAACATTACTAACTCTATACTGTTGTTGGCAACCATATTAACTCCGTAAACAAAACGACATTTCACTTCGTGTAATATAATATCATTCTATATAGACGTTCCTTACAGAGGAGGGGGATATAACATACTAGTAGAAGGTGCTTGCATACTGCAAGAATTTCATCTCACCTTGAAAAAACATTACTTTTTCAAAGAGATATTTCATCATGAGAAATATTTCTTTAATTCTAAAGATTTCTCTTCAGGATCGGTTTTCGTTTTTTCATTATGGAACAATAATGGTGTTAAACAATCATTAATTTTTACAATTTTAGGAATATTATACTTTTCCCACATTGGGTTAATAATGCCACACATTTCTGACAAATTTTAAATTTATAGCACAATTATAAATGAAATTACATTTTTCTAAATGTTTAAATTTAAATAATTTTTAACGGCCGCAATAACAAATTCATGGATACATTGAAATGTTTATTCGTTTACATAGACAAAATTCTAAATAATTTAAAAATTTCAGCTACCTAACTTGCCGCGTAGTGTTCAAACATTTACCTATTTGTTTAAATTTTAAGAATTTTTAACATTATCATCTGCGACGTGAATTTTTGCCACTACATTGATTGCTTCGGCTAAGCTGATAAACAGACCGTGTGTATGAATGTAAATAAATTTGACGTTATTATTATTGTGTATTTCATTATTGTTTGGTGATAATCTGATAAACAGATACTGTGTGAATGTAAATAAATTTGACATTGTTATTAATGTGTATTTCATTACGACATCATATCATTTTAATTAGATGTAGCATTATTATTGTGAGTTCTTTGTTCTAACAGCGTCATTTTAAGGAACGTTTGGAGTGATTCTATCCAAATAATTTTTTATCAATATCTTACAGATCATATAAGAGCTAGGGAGTGAAAAATATTGTATTTGCGTGACGGATGCCATTTAACGAGATACGAGTATACGTTTATTTAAGTGTTTATATAAAATGGAAGTTCTAATTGACGAATGCACTTCAAAATCACATTTGGGCGATAAATTTTGATAAGGATACTTAATTTAAAATTCGCCCAGTAGGTAGTTTCGGAGATTAAACATGCGGACGGACGGACGGACGGATGCGACCTGCCCATAAGGCGTTCTGTTACTATCGCTTCGCTGGTAAAGACCGCCTAAAAATGTGAATGTTTCAACCAGGGAGTGACAGAGTTCACCAAGATTATTTTATGGTGCGTATTTCGTTTCTTCGCTATTTTATACCGAGAAATGTTTATTTTATTCAATTAAACCCGTCGATTGGCAGCGAAAAGGGACAGCGGTGCATCCGAAGCCGCACCATATCCCCGTTCTCGTTTTCAGTGCTTCACGGACCGCTGCCACAGCACTCAGGCCCTCCGCGCTACGTGAAGCCTTCGGTTCACTCGACGTGACGCGAATCTCAACCAGAACGACATTCACTGCGTTAGAAATTGCGCAACGGCTCCTGAGAGCTGGAGACATTGTCGCCGCCGTTGCTCGATTATTTTAGAGCTCCATAGTAGTTGGAGAGGGACAAGAGAAAGATAGAGAAAGAGAGAGAGAAGGACAAGAGGGGATGGAGAGAGGGAGAGAAAAAAGGAGGGAGAGAGAGAGAGGAGAAAAGACAGGAAGGGAGAAGAGAAAGAGAGAGAGAGAGAGAAAGAGGGATTGATTGAGTCTTTTATTAGGGGCGAGATTGAGATTGTGCAGAGTCCCCTCTTCCACATCACCCCAAATTCATAACAAATACAATACAGATGTACTTAAAATAAGTTAATATATACTTACAGTATGATAGAAGAACGCTAGCATTTACTATATGAAAGGTCATAAGGAAAGAATTTACGCTGTGGGGAAAAATCAAGAATAAAATGAAGTTTGTCCTTGAAAAAAACCCATTGCAGGAAACCATCCTCACAAGAAGGGGCTGGGAAAAACCTGCGAAACCTACTCTGCAAAGCTAAGAACATGCCTTACAACGTATATCAAAAGATATCCATGTATAAATTACATATTGTCAACAATTCCATAATATACATTAGACAACACAAATAATTAAAACCAAAACAAAATAAGAAGATTGCAAACACAATCAAAATATTCTTGAATTTAAACAAAAAATGGAAGCAGTGAATGAAAACACACGTATATACATTTCATGGTTAAAGTACCATTCTTTAAAATTCTTCCGCACCCCTCCCCTCTTCTCCCCGCACCTCTCCCCCTTCTCCCGCACCCCTCCCTTCTTCTCCCGCACCCCCTCCCTTCCTCTCCCGCACCCCTGCCCCCTTCTTCCTACCCCTCCCCCCTTCTGCCGCACCCCTCCCCCCTTCTTTCGCACCCCTCCCCTCTTTTCCCCGCACCTCTCCCTCCTTCACCCGCACCTCTCCCCCTTCTCCCGCACCCCTCCCCCCTTCTTTCGCACCCCTCCCCTCTTCTCCCGCACCTCTCCCTCCTTCACCTCTCCCCCTTCTCCCCGCACCCCTCCCTTCTTCTCCCGCACCCCTCCCTTCTTCTCCCGCACCCATCCCCCCTTCTTCCATACCCCTCTCCCCTTCTCCCGCACCTCTCCCCCCTTCTACCGCACCCCCTCTCCCCTTCTCCCGCACCCCTCCCCCTTCTTCCACGCCACTCCCCCCCTTCTGCCGCACCCCTCCCCCCTTCTTCCGCACCCCTCCCCTCTTCTCCCGCACCCCCCCTCTCTCTCTCCACCCCCCTCATTCACTGGCTTTCCGCCATACATTATTTGAAAACACCGTTCCACGAACAGGTTCATTTAAAAAAACAATGTTTCGTTTTATTTCGTTTTTTCCCTCTCCATGCTAACGCTATCGTGCCTAAATAACCATTCATGAAATTATATAAGAATAAATGCCAGCCGTAGCGATGTTCTGATTACAGTAATGCATGGGTTTTGAATGCACCATCTTATTTCTCTACGTCATCAATCGCATTTGTTAATTCCTCTATCACACAAAAAAATTAAATAAACAATTAACTCAGGACGCGATGTGTCTTTGTTTTGGAAGGAATTTTTAAAAATCTAGGAGTATGCAGTGCTTTCAACTGATGTTTTTTTCCAAGTGGTGGTTTTTCAAGGCGTTCGCCAAAATATTTCATTAATGGAAGAGTATCAGCTTCGCGTGTTTAAGTTTTTTCTCTGTTTAGTTTTGTTTGTATTAGGCAAACATTAATAATTTCCTGTTCTGTAATGAAGCTACAACTCTCAAGTCCTGCTATTAAATCGGAGGAGGTTAACTGGATGCACTTGTCAATCGAGATCCTCTCTTCCGCCATTTCTTCTTCGTCTCCTTCCTCACTAACCTTGTCTTCCTCCTGGTCATCATTCGGAAGCATTTGTATACTCTCCTGGTCACTGACCTGTTGCACAACGGGTTCTTCATCATCCACATCAATCCACTGCTAAATATTTCCAGGCTCATAAGCTAAATGTCAATTATTTGGCTTCAAGGCTACTCAGTCAACGAGCATTTATCCAGCAAGTCATTGATCACATGGGAAATTCTGGCGGAGTCTGTCTCTTCTTCAGGAAATCTCCATCTACAAATATAACGCTTGGTGCCAAGAATTCTTGGCGTTGTTAGCGGGCACACATTCCCATGCTCGAGCTAGTTCATAGATAATTTTTGATGTTAAACTGATGTCTAAATTCACTCACAGAAAACCTTGAATTAACTGCACTTAGCATTCTTCTCAGGAATTCAGATCTATATCTACACCAATAAATTTTCCTATTCATGGGTGTTTTGCCGGATTCGCCCATTTTCCAAAATATAGCCAGAAAATGGATTGCCGGATCTTGTGGTTTCGACTATATATACAGGGTGTTTCAAAATTATGTATACACAATTTAAAAATTTATATTTCGTGAACCAAATATACAATTTGCACAATTTTGCTTTTATTTTAAAGCGAAATAAATTAATTATTTTAACAATGCATGATTATTTACAAATATCCATGGAAACGATGGAGAACATGCAGATGAGTTACAATGAGAGAAAGTTAATTCTAAAATGATATTGGAAAGTTGAAAACGTCACAGACGTTCAGCGTGGATGGAAAAGAAAATGTCGAACAAAAGCACCAACTCGTCTAACGATTACCCGTCTGCGTGATAAATTTGAGGAACATGGATTGCACCTCCGGAGCGATTTTCGTTTTTCCCTTATGTAAAAATAATAGATTAAAACAATCCCAAAACTTTGCAATTTTAAGAATTTTATACTTTCTTCATTATGGGGTATTAATGCTACACATTTTTGCCAAATTTTAAAGTTGTAGTACTTCTAGAAGTGATATAATATTTTTCCAATTGTTTAAATTTTTAACATTTTTAACGGCCGCCTTAATATGTTTATGGAGATATTCAAATGTTTATTTGTGCAATTGCAATACTCTGTACATAACTTGAAAATTTCAGCTTTTATGAATATTATACGTTTTCCGCATTGCGTTAATAACACCACACATTTATGCCAAATTTTAAATTTGTAGCACATTTAGAAGTGAAATAACATTTATCTAATAGTTTAAATTTAAATAATTCATAACGGGTCTTTCAGATAAGCTGAATATTCAAAATTTTTTATTCGGTAGGTCTTTGTGCAAAATTGACTAGAAAAAACGAAAATCTTGAGAAAGTGCAACAATGCGGCCGCTAAAAATTTGCAACTGTTTAAACAAATTGTCAAGGTTTAGGTATTTCCAAATGTGCTACGGAGCTGAATTTTTTTATGGAGGTAGGATTTGTAAAATAACGAAACGAAGATTGTATAAATTTTGATATTTGTTTTTGTTTGGCAGTTACAAATTTTTAAAGTTTAAACAAATTGGTAGATGCTTAGACACTACGGCGCAAGTCAGGGAGCTGAAATTTTTAAATTGTTTAGAGGTTAAACTATGTAAACAAATAAATATTTCAATTTATCCATAAATTTTTATTTTGGCCGTTAAAAATTATTTTAATTTAAATAATTAGATAAATTTTATTTCACTTCTAATTGTACTATAAATTTAAAATTTGACAGAAATATGTGGAATTATTAATTCAATGTGGGAAAATTATAATATTCCTAAAATTGTAAAAATTAGTGAAAGTTTTACTTCATTATCATTCCATAATGAAAAAAACGAAAACCTGTCCCGAGGAGAAATCTTTAGAATTAAAGAAATATTTCTCATGATGAAATATCTGTCTGAAAAATGAATGATTTTTGAAGGTGAGATGAAATGCTTGCAGTATGCAAGCACCTTCTACTAGTATGTTATATCCTACTCCTCCTCCTCTGAAAGGAACGTCTATATAGAATGATATATGATAATTCGGTATGTATTTGAATTCTGCCTTGAAACATTAACTTCGTTCTTTCAGATAGACAGCTGTTCTTTTCCGAAATTAGTATCCTAATTTTAAGTAATTTAAAAATACATTTTTAGAAAGCCTTGCACTGAATTCCGTGCTTTTCTTGTGGGGTATTGAAATGGAACATTGGGGTTAAACAATTCCCTTAAATATTAACATTTTTGTGATTTTCGACTTTTCTCGTCGGCTGTGGCACTCGACCTGCCTACATGCCAAATTTCGGATTTCTAGCTAACAGCTGTAATTATTGAGTAAGAGCCCGTATAAAATTTGCCAAAATAGAGATTCGGGAGAATTTCCTTCTCATTCTTTTCTCCAATAATGAGCCCCTTGTCAAAAATGAAGTAATAATTAAATAATAATATTCCCTCCCTCCTTCTCGCCGTCCCTCTCGCCGTCCCTCTCTCCGTCCCTCCCTCTGTCTCCCTCCCTTCCTCTCTCTTTCCATCCCTCTCCACTTGCTTTCCTTATTATATCAATTACTTACTTCTAACAATCCACATTATCTTTCTACGGAATTCAGGAGCATAGACACTGTACATTACCGTAACACCAGAGGGAGCCATAAATTCCTTATTCCTCACCACAGAACAGTAATTTTCAACAAGTCCTTCATTGTAACCGCTTGCAGACTGTGGAACGAACAATATAAAATTTGCACTCGCTCTCAGCATTCAAACGACACTGCTATCTATCTCTCTTATCCTTTCAAAGGAACAGTTAAACACACTTAACACTTCAATTGTTTCTCAATCTTGATTTTGACAAAACAATACTCATTGTGCATGATTTATACTTTGTTATTTTATTTTATTAAGTTATTTATTTTTTCTCCTCTATTTTTTGTTCAGTCATAACAGTGTTATTATCTATTCATTTTGCCATTTTTATATGTTCATTCCATCAATGATCTATTCGTATTGTGCCAATTTTTCCCTGATGAATAGCTTTAAGTTTTTCATGTATTCATCTTTTGTTGTAAATATCCAGTTATTAATGTCTTTAGTGAATCTCAGTAGGTTTCGCAGGTTTTTCACACCTCCCTTCTTGTGTGGGTGTTTTCCTGCTGTGGTTTTTATGCATGGATTTCATTATTTCAGCAGTCCTTACTTTCCCTCACAAAGTTAAATCTTTTCTTTTCCAATTTTTGTATTTTTATTGTTACTTGTATTTACATAAAGGGGGGGGGGGGGTTAGGTGGAAGATGAGACTTCTTAGTCTCAATCTCGCCCCAAATAAAGACCATATCGATCAATCACTCTATCTCTCTCCCTCCCTATCTCTGCCTCTCATTTCTCCCACCTCCCCCCCTCTCTCATTCTCTCCTGTCCTAATCTATAGCTCTCCCTCTTTTTCTTCTCCGTCTCCCTCTTTATCTCTTTCTTTACGTCCTTTTCTAATTCTATAACTCCCTTGCTCTCTATGTACTTTCCATTCTATCTCTCTTCCTTCCCATCTCACTCCCCACGTCCCCCTCTCTCTTACTCTATATCTATATAGTCGTATAGATAAGCAAAAGAATCCAAACTAAATCCCAGTCCCATTAGGTTTATGTATTTTCGCGAAAAATCCTACGATATCTATTTATATATATATATATATATATATATATATATATATATATATATATTAAATGTATGCGGGTTGAGACAAGAATTTATTCTCGAAATTTAACAATGGCGTGGTTGGCAAGGCAACATACCGTTTTAAAAGCCGATATTTTCCCAAAATATGCGATTTAAATGTTTAATATGAGATATTTCGAACGGTAGGCAAAAAAATACGATAGAATAAGAAACTTCATTCATTTTCCTAAAACATAGTTCATATTCGAAGATCGTACGTCAATTATTTCTAATTTTAATTTCCAAAAGAATAAAAGTCTACACTTTAAAAAGTCGCTATCTACGTATTATCTTATAAGAAATGAAAATTGCCCCCCCCCTGGAGTCGAACCCGAGCATTTTTTCGTTTTTTTTTTTTCATTTAATTTTTATATCTAAATCAAATATTCCTGCGAAATTTCAACCTTCCACCTAATCGGCAAGTTTGTTAAAAAGCGGTAAAAAAGTGCCACTGATGACGTCAGCGTTAGGCACAGAGTAAGGCTTTTATTATTAGAGACTAGCGTAATTGCCCGTCAAATATGACGGGTTTATCACAAAAGTATTCCAAATATATATGATTTCGATATGAAAAATCAGAAAGATATGCTATGATCTGGTTTGGCTTTCATGCACAACCAAATCAGTGTTTTTGAAAGTTATCTTTGTTTTAATTATACTGTTTAAGTAATTATTAGTAGAGAGGCCAAATGATTATCCAAATATTTGCTAAGAATAAGAGGAAAATCGAAATAATAAGATATAATGCATAAAGAATTTGCAGAAATTTACTTGAAATATTAGAGGAAATTATAAGTTATTTAAAACGTATACAATTCAACTGAATAAATGAATTATTTTACTCTTATTAACTCGTAAAAACAGGATACAATGTGAACGAACTGTCAATTTACCATCAAAGGAAAATTGTGTAGTAACTTACTTACCATTAACCAAATACTTACATGAAATGCAATGAGTTTAACTATATTTTAAGATCGCACTTTTCTTTTAACTATATTAGTTTTAAAAAATTTTCAGAAAAATCACTTTAGTTAAAGAAATTTAAATAAAAGTTATCATATGTTATTTTTCATTCCTATTTGGAATTCGGTTCGATATATTTGCGGTATTATCAGTTAAAGAAATCCATTGAAAATTACGTGACCTATATTTAGTTTTATGAATTCCCACCATTTGGAATTGGCGCATGATTCAATAGTATAACATTTTTATAATCAATTATAATTTATTATTGTGATTTTTGTGCTGCAACTCCTTTTAATCCTATACAAATGCTATGCCCTCCTCATCTTTCTACATTTCTGCTCATTCCCATTCTCTTTTCCTTCCTCCCCCCTAATTACTTAATTGATTCAGTAAATAAGTTATACCCATGCATAAAAGTCGGACCTGTCTTAAAGCACTAAATTGGTGCATTTATTATGAGACCAACAGTAGAATTCCACAATTGTGTCAACAGTGGTCCAATATAAACAAAATGCGCGAAAACGTGAAAAATCGTGTTAAAACGTAGCTTTTGGAGATTTACGAATGAGATTGAAATTCTTGTATTCGAGTAACTAAATTAAATACCATATCCTTGAAATATTTTAAAATGTAAACAAAAAAGGTCTGCATGTCAAGGAAAGGCCTTTTGCGTGATTCATATATGTAAAAAACTATGAAAATAGCTATAAAAATAGTTAATTACCAAAACATTCAATAGGAAGCTAACTAAAAAGAAATTTAAGAAAAACACCATTTTAATTATAAATAATTCGTGCACCTTCTCTCGTACTAAAGCATTCAAGGCACACTTTCCTTAGACATATAGTATAAGGACGACAATACAATCTCGAGGTTTAACAATGACACGGTCGGCAAGACAACATATCTTTAAAAAGCTTAAAATTTTCCAATAAATGTGATTTAAAGGTATAACTTGAGCGATTTCGAACCGAAGGCAAAAGTCGACGATAAGAATAATAATCTATGTTTATTTTTCTTTAAAATGGCCCAGGTCCGAAGATCGTAGATCAATTATTTCTAATTTAATTTTGCAAAAGAAAAAAGCCTGCAAGTGAAAAAAGGTATTTTTAAGTGTTCTCTTATGGGGATTTTTATAAAGCGTTCCGGCGGACAAAAGGACGGACGGGTGGACGGACGGACGGGCGGACGGGTGGACGGACGGACGGGCGGACGGGTGGACCAACGTACAGAATCAGGATATTATGCATATAAGATCATTATAAATAGCTGCTTCTTACATATATACGATATATCATATAAAACCTAAGGTACTTCTAGAAATGTTACAGAGCTGATATTTGGATGGAAGATAAGTCATTGGGTACAACCTCTGGAAAAATCCGAAATTCCAGAAAAAGTTAACAACATTAAGTCCTTGGACTTTAACAGTGTCATTGTCATCAAGGTATTTATTGTTAAAAATGCAAATTTAGTCCTAATTAATGGGAATAAATGTGAGCGATTTCGAGTCAAAGATGAAAAAATAAGATAAGAATAAGAAACGATGATCATTTTTCATAAATACTGTGCAGGTACGAAGTTCTTGTCAATTTGTCAAATTTATATAAGCAAATGAATGAAAGTCTGCTCTTATAAAAGTCAATTTTTACCTGTTATCTTACAGGAATTAAAAAAATGCGAATAACTTTTTAATGGGAAATCTGTCGAGAATTTAAACTACCCTACGGCCTTTCTCTTGGTGCCCCCAATAATCATACCAAGTTTTGTTACGATATCTTTGAAGGTGTGGATTTGTATAGTATAACATACATCCAAACATTTGAAATTATAGTATAGATTGGATATATATACATATCATATAAAACCTAAGGTACTTCTAGAAATGTTACAGAGCTGATATTTGGATGGAAGATAGGACATTGGGTACAACCTCTGGAAAAATCCGAAATTCCAGAAAAAGTTACATTTAAGGAGTGTTTTTGACCACAAAGTCCAATTTTAAACACATAAGAAAAGCATTGAAAACTGTGCAGGACTAAATAAAATTGCTTTTTAAAACTATTTATAATTAAGATACAAATTTGGGACATGCACCATGCTGTGGACGAAAGAATTAAGTTTATTTTTCTTGAAAACAGAATTCAAATCCATGCTGAATTTGCGTAAAAATTTGATTTCAATCATAAAAATATGAAAATTTGTTCAGTCATCAACAATGAAAAATATTAACTACCATAGCAACGACTCCAATGCCTTTCAATGGGAATTTATTTTCCATACTTCAAGAGCATTGATTTAATGCTTATTGTTAGACTGCATTATGATCCATTTTATTTCAGAAAACGACGCATGCATATGATGACGTGATAATTTTAAATTAATTTTTTATCCTGATACGTACTAAAAGGCACGGATGATGAAAACATAATCGTAACACACAAAATATCCTAATTTTTATTAGCCTACTTTCAAGAATGGAAATAGGCTTATAGTTTTGTTGTTGTGTCTGTCTGTCTCCCCGTCCCCTCCAATTAACTTTTGAACCAATAGACCGATTTTCATGAAACTTGGTGGAAATCTCTTGTTAAATCGGCCTAGCTCCCAAGGATAGTTTTTGTTTTTTTGCTGCAAATATTGAAGTCCCGGGTTCGATTTCCAGAACTATCCTTCCCATTTGATTTACATGGGAAATATGAAATCCTTCGTGCAGGGTAATTTTCTCTTGATCATTAAAATATCTTGGAATTGTAATATCGAAGCGAGTTTTGTACTATTATCTGAGGAAAGGAATGAAGATTCTAATTTTTATCGTAGAATTTTGCTTTTCGATTGTATTTCTTGGAATCTTGCGTAAATACTGGCCATTTTGCAGTTTTTATCACTCATTACGAGAGTGTTGCCAGAGCAACAACTATTGTTGGACTCAGATTCGATATCATTATATATCGACGTTTCTTACAGAGGAGGATATAACATACTAGTAGAAGGTGCTTACATACTGCAAGCATTTCATCTCACCCTGAAAAAACATTAATTTTTCAGAGAGATATTTCATCATTATAAATATTTCTTTAATTCTAAAGATTTCTCCTCTGGACCGGTTTTCATTTTTTTATTATGGAAAAATAATGGAGTAAAACAATTGCTAATTATTGAAATTTTATGAATATTATACGTTTTCCACATTGTGTTAATAATGCCACACATTTATGCCAAATTTTAAATTTATATTACAATTAGAAGTGAAATAACATTTATCTAATTGTTTAAATTTAAATAATTTTTAACGGCCGCAATAGGAATTTTATAGATACAGTGAAATGTTCATTCGTTTAAATGAACTAAACTCTAATTAACTTGAAATTTTCAGCATTCTAACTCACTCCGTAGTATCTAACCATTTACCTATTTGTTTAAACTTTAAGAATTTTCAACTGCCAAACAAATTAAAATATCAAAATTTGTATAATTCCTATTTCATTTTTTACATTTCCTACCTCTAAAACAATTTCAGCTCCGTAGCACACTCGGAAATACATAAACCTTAAAAATTTGTTTAAAGAATTGCGAATTTTTAGCAGCCGCATTGTTGCACTTTTTCAAGATTTTCTAAGAAAAAAATTTCGATTCTCCAGCTCATCTGGAAGTGCCTAAACATTAGTATCCTCCTGTTATATATATCCTCCTCTGTAAGAAACGTCGATATCATTATACTAGTAGTTGGTGCTTGCATTCTACAAGCATAGCATCTCAACATAAAAAACATTCATTTTTCATATTTCATCATTACAAATATTTTTTATTCTAAATATTTCACCTCCGTAGCGATTTTCGTTTTTCCCTTATGTAAAAATAGTAGATTCAAACAATCCCAAAATTTTTCAATTTTAAGAATTTTATATTTTCTCCATTATGGGGTACTAATGCTACACATTTCCGCCAAATTTTAAAGTTGTAGTACTTCTAGAAGTGTAATAATATTTTTAAAATTGTTTAAATTTTAATCATTTTTAACGGCCACCGCAATATGTTTATGGAAGGCTTCATATGTTTATATGTGCAAATGCACTACTTTGTACATAACTTGTAAATTTCAGCTTCCTAACTCATCCCGTAATGTCTAAACAGTCATCTATTTGTTTAAACTTTAAGAATTTTTAACTGCCAAACAAATTAAAATATCAAAATTTGTATAATTCTTTTTTTCGTTTTTTTTTTAAAGAATTCTACTTATAAAAAAAATCTCAACTCCGTAGCACATGCAAAAATACATAAACCTTGAAAATTTGTTTAAACAATTGCGAATTTTTAGCGTCCGCATTGTTGCACTTTTTCATGATTTTCGTTTTTTCTAGTCGTTTTTGCACAAAATCCTACCCAACAAAATAATTTCGAACCTCCACCTCATCTGGAAGTGCCTAAACATTAGTATCCTCCTATATGTTATATCCTTCTCCTCCTCTGTAAGAAACGTCGATATATAATGATACTAGTAGTTGGTGCTTGCATACTGCGAGCATTTCATTATTCTAATACATACACGCGTTAGTTTTGCCGAACAAATACGCGTGATCAATTTAATATTCTGTTCGAATGTATTTGTAGTACATATTTTATAACGCTAAATTATGAAATTTGGGAACACAAAGAGCTACACATCTGCGTTGACTTTAAAGCTATTAAAGCCAATATAAGTATCAAATAAATGATTTAATGAAAAATAGGCATCATAAGTTTTGTTTGGATCATCTTGTTTTTACATAAATTTTAATGTAACATGTAGGCTATTGTCTTTTTCATGATTATAGTCATTCCTGAAACAGAGCGATCTGAGCCATGAAACTTGAAATTCGAAAACTTGGACGCGAAGCCGATTGCCAGAGAATTTAGAAATTCCGGATAGAGGCCTTAATTTCTGGGAAAATGAAAACTATTATCTTATTTAAATGGGCTCTATGTAGTTCAAACGATGTCGCGTTGGTTTATTTACGAGTTTAAGTAATTGACCTACGATCTTCGGACCTGGACCATTTTCCACCTCCTCTCTCCAGAGTGCGCTTGCGTGAAGTTTCGCGGCTTATATGGGATGCTGTTTCCAGTTATTCTTTCTCATTTAAATTTGATTAACGGGATGCTTTTATAAATACAACCCAGTTCTATAAGTATTCTATGACGTTACCTTAAGAAGCTTTCCTGTTATACTTATTTCATTCGGGCACGCTTGTTTTTCTCACTCCCAATTACTAATGACTCGTATTTCTCGTCTCTGGTTGCCATTCCATTTTTAAGGGTCGACGGGGAACGCCTAAGCTGTCCGGTAGCATAAACATCTGCATGTCGTTCCGAGAATCGCTGAAATGGTGAGCGGTTAAGGTCTCAACAACAACATATTGAGAAGTGGAGGTTAAAATAATTCGAGGCGTATTCTACGATCGAGCTGAGTAGACGATGATCTGAGGCAATCGCATACGCTCTTCTCGCAGGGATAAGTAACGCTTTTCTATCGCTTTCTCCGACCTTTTCCAACAACTCTTAACGCAATTTTTTTTTCATGGATAATTACCTATCTTTCGAAGCAAACACTTTTTGCATTTGATTGCTTTCTGCAGAGCATCGTCACAGAAAAACACCACTTAAAAATTGCGTCGTTATTTTTTATAGTGTAAAAATTACAATTTCGTATGCCATGCCTATTATAATCGATTATCAGGGAGAGACAGTTGGATGTCAGCATCTCTTCGATGACGTCACTCGTCCACCAGGTGGAGGATGCTCCACGGATTGCGACACCAACGACACTTGGCTCCTTCGCAGCTGCACGTGTTATATTTGCCTTTTATTACTCAGGAATGAAACGAAAGCGAAAAATTCCCCGGAAGGAGGTCGCATTTCCCAATGGCGCTGCGTCCCTTACCTCCCGACCAGCTGTTCGCTGGCAGCCCCGTTGGTGCGGCACCTCGACAGCTGTTCCGCGTTGCGCCTTATCCAAAGGAAGGAGCTTTTTATCTCGAGCCCTAAGGGAAACGCATCGACTGCAGGTGAGGATGCATTTTCAAAGCAAAACTTTCGAAAAATCCAGCCTTTCGACGGCGCATCTTCCTTTGTTTCTGGAGGCAAGATTAGAGGTGAAGCATCTTCCAAATCCTTCGCTACTCGCCACATGCTTCATGGGTGTGTTTTTCTGCTTCTAACATTATCGGACACAATACGTTTGCTTTAGATCGATGCAGGAGGCAAACTGACTCGGCATAATAAGATCTGTCGGATAGCAAACTATTGTCTATTTATTACAGCCGCGAACCACCTCAATTAGTTCATTTGGACCGAGATATCTATAAATTGTGCATGTAGTAGAGAGGCATATAAAAGACATTATATATTACGTTCCTAAGGCAGAAGGATAACGGAGCGGAAACTCCCACAAAAGCGCAGGTCTGTGTGCCCATAGTATATGAGCAACATACGGCTGTATTAGTCAAAACGCATTATGTTTATAATCATGACAAATTAGGTTCGTCAAAAATTCGGCAATCGCCAAAATCATGTTGGAAACTGTTGATGACCGAAGAGAGACCTAAAACAGGGTGAAAACGTAATCTCGGAGGTATTAATTTACTTCCTCTTACGACAAAAGCAAACGAGCTCTTTAATAACCACAGATAAAATCTAGATCCTAAGTATACTATTGGTACTATTGACAATTTTTTTTTATCTTACGTATTTAACTGAATCTACCTGTTTCACTTCTAGACCAGTCAAATTAGAAATTTAGGGGAAATAATTCATAAATTCATAAACTTAACACATTTGCTCGTTAGGGCAACCTAACTAACATATCAAAAGTTGACATGCCTGACATGTACGCGTCGGCCGTTTTGGCGCCAAAATGGCCGCCGGAGCACGACCCGCGACTGGTCTTTCGCGAATAACTCGGAAACGGTGAAATCTACGGCGAAACTGTAAGTAGACATACTTGTAGAGAATAAAATTTCATACAAGAAAGGTTCTTTGCAGTATTTTTGCTACTGCGGAGATATAGCAGAAAATGAGCGTTTTTCGTGGAACGCAGGCCGCGCGCTGTCTTAAAATCATGTGTTGTGAGCTCGTTATTACTTATGTTAAGTAATTTAAATAAACAGTGGGTTAGTGCCTAAAGGGGATACCACTATAAAAAACGCACCTGGAGCTCTACCACAGCTGGTGGAGTGGAAACAGGCTCACGACACTTGATTTTAAGAGAGCGCGCGGCTTGCGTTCCGCAAAAAACGCTCATTTTCTGCTATATCATAGCAGTAGCAAAAAAACTTCAAGAAACCTTTCTTGTAGGATATTGTATTCTCTATATGTTTGTTTACGTACAGTTTCGCCGTAGATTTGACCGTTTCCGAGTTATTTGCGAAAATCCAGTCGCGGGTCGTTGTCCGGCGGCAATTTTGGCGCCAAAACGGCAGACGCGTACATGTCAGGAATGTCAACTTTTGATGTGTTAGTTAGGTTGCTATAACGGACAAATGTGCCAAGTTTCAAAACTTTATGAATTATTCCAAATCGGAATGCAATGAAAGAAGCGGTTTCTGAGATGGTCGTTTAAGGCTTTAACTAACACCAGTGTGGAATCGAACTAACTTAGAGGTGATTCAGAAGTTACCAAATGCTTCGTGTTTTCGAAAGCACCAAAGGAATTTATTCTGGTGCAAATAAAGAGCGCTTCGCGAAAAATTGCCTTTCAATAGTCACCGTGACTGCGGAAGCTGGTAAAAACATTTCACGTGCCTAAAAAGTGAAAACATTTCAATCGTTTAAAGCGGTTAATGAACGTCGCCGTTTCATGCGAAGTAATAATTTTGAACGTCGTTTTCTTATTCACACATTCCCGAAGCGAGATAAAGCGATCGCACAAGCGCGTATTTTAATACCATTGGCGGATTTAATAAGGATTCATTCATGACCGTGGCGGAATTCGTTCATCGTGTTTTCAGCGAGCGAATTACGACCCGCAGTAGCAACTACGATTCCCAATTTTAGTCTGTTTTGCAATCCACGGAAGGTAAGATAGTCGCGACCTTTCGGATGAAAAGGTTTCGGAGGTCAGAGAATGTCATGAGAATGTAATATAATGTGATGTAATGAGAATTAATAGTAACTCTAGAATGGAGTGCCGGTGGTGTAGTGGTTTGGACGCTGGCTGCTACTCGCCTGCTGTTTGAAAAGGCAGCGTGCACGAATCCTGCGCAAGTAGGATTTTTTCAAGTTCGCCCGGCCCCCTGTTTGTGTGGTTTGAGGAGACCGCGGAAATTCAGCGTTCAATCCTTCGGAAGGGACGTTAAGCCGTCGGCCTCCTTGGTGTTCTTCGTTAAGAGTAGGCTAATGCCGGCACCGAGTTTCTCTTCTCCGTTGCTATTCGGCTATTCATTGCCCTACCTCTTAGATACCCAATGCGCGTAGGCAAGACGTGAATGAGCTGGAACATACATTAGTACGATGCAACTCTAAAACGGAGGCTGAGAGGGTCAAATAAAAGGGGAAATGCGTGCGCTCGCTGACGGCTGCGCCAGCGGAAAAAGTCGGCAGTCGATCAACATCTTGCAGCGCGTTTATGTCAGAAATCAACCTCCCGATTCCCCAATCCCGAGAGTTTCCCTGTCCTCTTGGGCCCCTATTACATTTCAGTTGTGCCCATCGCCCCCTCCTGTTGGTTCCATCGCCCCCTCCTGTTGGTTCCATCGCCCCCTCCTGTTGGGCCCATCGCCACGGATGACACCCATTCGCGCGAAGCACCCAAAGGATGCTGGTGTGGCACTCGGCAGAGTACGTACCTCTGTCACACATCTGCTTCCACTCGGCCGTCGTCTCGTGTTGATTCTGTCACTGCGGTATTTCTCTCGTTCATCCATTTGACTGACGGAGTTATTCGTGAAAGGACTCTAGGCAATGATGCATCGGTATATTTTAAAGTAATAGGTGCAAGAAGACAAACATAAATTAGCGCGTTTCTCTCAGAACAATCTGGAGTTGAAAACTTCCATTTTTTGTTTCAATAAAGGTATCAGCCCAGACCGAGTGGCATTATTCAAATTCGGTGTTATCTCACAGCGTTTTAACATTTTCCTAAGTGCCAAATTTAATGAAATTATAAAGAGTTAAAATTTCAGTTCTGATTTCCATTCATGTGGCATCCCTGGTTGAGTGGTATGAGCCAAATATGCCATTCTCTCTTATTTCGCTGATCACTTGTTTGTATGGAATATCTGGCTAATCGTGGCAACAAGGTGTTGAGGGAAGCCCAGCGGACACTTACCAAGTTGGCAGGCTGCTGGGGGTGTCGAAGAGACACGTAAAACACACGAACACAAAAACAAAAAACACGCAAGCTTATCGGGCCTATGCCCTTCTTCAGCGAAAGAGTAACGTAAAGTGACACACTGGGCGGGAAATGACAGGGTGATGTGGGAAGGTTGATGATTGGAGGAGGCGGGGAGTAGGAAAGGTGGATAGCCAATAAGGAGGGAGTGCGGTAAGGTAAAGTGCGACTAGGTACAATGTAACAGGAGACATTGTAAGGGGCCTAATAGGGTTAGCGGAGGTTGAGGCCAGGCGGGGAGAAAGAGTCAAGGAGATGTATATGTGCTAGTTCCCAGTGTCGGAGAAGGGGGGCGGGAGTGTCATGGGGTAAGACGCGAATAACCCTTTAATTGTAGCAACTATTGAAGGGGACATTGTGGGTATTGGCGTGTAATGCAACTGGGAGGGGGCGTCTAAGAGAAACGCTATTCCGGTGACCGTTCATGCGGATGTTTAGCGGATTGCTGGTGAGGCCTACGTAAAACGCGGGACAAAGGGTGCAGGTAAGGAGGTAAATGACGTTACGGGTGGTGCAGTTGCTTCTAGAGGTGATGGGGTAGGTGATGTTGGTGGAGGGACTCGAGAAAGAAGATGAGGGTAGGTGGATAGGGCAAGTGAGGCAGCGAGGTTTGCCGCAGGGGTGAGACCCTATGGCAGGAGGAGTGGTATATCTACACACACACACACACACACACACACACACATATATATATATATATATACCTACCAAGTTGAATATGTTATTTTGCTGAAAGGTCCAAATAAACAATGCTAAAAAGTGTGAGACCATATGGTACCCAAATGAAATTTATATATTTTCATCTCGATTATCTCAAAAATAGAGCCATTAAAAAGTGCGTATTGCAAGAAATATTTCTTCATCTTTTCTACTAATTCTAAAACGAGTTATTGTATGGATATTTTCAAGGTTAAAGCAAAAGACTACTTAAGTGGTAGCTCTTATTAGGTGATTTGACAAGAGTATGTATGTTACAGTAATACTAAACACCAAATTTAATAGAAATCAGTCCAGTGTCATGACTCCTGGTACATGCATGCAGACGGACGGACAGACGGTCAAACCAAACACAATAGGCGACTTTCCCCATAAGAAAAAATAGCGAATAAAGAACCTCAGGCTCCTTTGATTTAGTCACTTGGGAAATGTAATTTCTCTTCTTTCACGTACCTACCTCTTATTCCGCTACCTTCTCTTATTTTTAAAATGATAAAAACACGCTCTGTAATGAAGTTAACTTCAGAAACAGCTTTAGATATACTCAAATTAACTCTCTTTCGTTGATATATCTAACTTTTTTAGCATTAATGAGCGTCGATAGCCGTGAGATGTTTCCGCGAGCGTGGAACCCCAACATCGATGCGACGCCACGGGATTTTTGGAACGTATTCCAAGAAATTACCCGTTCGCTGCTTTGCGTTCTGCGATATCTATTTTAACGGCTTTAGAAGGAATTTTTCGAGAAACGCCACGTGGTGCAGTTTGGCCGCTCGCCATCTTCCGTGTCGCGTGCGTCTTTGGCGCGGACGTCGAAGCGTAGTTTGAGGACGACACATGCAGCGAGAGGCGTCCACACTTGGCGAACGAACATAGATCCACGCGAACGAACACTGAAAAACGATGTTTGAGTGACATTCGTAGGTTCGTCGCTTTGTTTGTTCATTTTCCAACTCTTTGCAGTCTTCAGTTTTTTCGTTGCGTTCTATATACGAAATAATGCCTAGGAAAACAAAATTACATGTTCCATAGATTAAAAATAACTTTGGACGTAAAAGAATACAGTAATGTATTTCTTTGTCATGCAATTTCTATTCGCCTATAAATATTTTTACTCTCTGGAACACTCAATTATGTGAATTTTGTACTTATTGTTTACCTTTTAGTACATATAAAAGTTGGTTTAATTAATTTTTTAAATTTAAATTTGAACTTAATACTTAATTCACGCATACCCGTCATATTTGACAGGCAATTACGCTAGTAAGTGATAAAAACGCCAGTATGTACGCGAAATTCGAAGAAATCAATGGTGAAAATAACTAAAAAGCTAACTTGGGAAAAATCGGCCTTTGAGTGAGGTTCATACGGGAAATGAAACCCTTGTCTTTGAGATGAGTCCGGGACCTTTCTTAAAAATCTTTTCCCTTCGTCAAAGTTCATTTGACGCCGAACGTTCTTAACAAACTTAAACTTTTTCCGATTCCGGTAATTCGTTAAAAAATCATTGTATCTACAAATTAACTTCCCGAGATTTTATAGCATGACTTATAAATGTATTATTTATAAAAATGAAGGGTGAAGAAATAAAGATACGGATAACAGCAGCCGATTTACGTTAATATTTATACAAATTTTAAGCTTACCCGCTACATAGCGGAATCCACGTGACGTCATGCGCGAACTGGTCGCGTTTTCGTCCACCGGAACGACCTACCTGGTATTGTAGAACCATGCACTGAATTCTTGGACCAATGCACTTCCACACTATACGATCGCAAACGAACACGAACGAACACGACGAACACGAACGACCGCGAAGGAACATTTCCCTTTGATGTACCGACAGAAGGTGGATCGTTGTTCTTTCGTGTTCGTTCGCGTTCGAAGACACGTCCACACTGTATTCGTCAATGTGCGTTTGTATGTTCGTTTGCCAAGTGTGGACGCGTCTTAATGTGTGGTGCGATTCGGAATGTTGGATCCTATTTCCTTCAAAAACTTCTCTCTCATATCGAGATTTCAGCAACTTCGCGCGCACTTCAGGACACTCCAAATCACATGTTTTGAGGCGGTGTCATCAGAACAGTTAAGAAATGAAAATTTCGACACAAAGCTGCTTTATGAGGGACATAAAAAGAGAAACGCCTCGTCGAAGAGAGAGAAGAGGGAGGAAGAAGATTAGGAGTAGAAGGAGAGAGGTATAATTGGAGAGAGAGAGAGGGAGAAGGGGGAGAGAGAGCGGGGAGAGAGAGGTATAATTTGAGAGAGGGAGACTAGGGGAGGAATGAATTTACGAGTTGGTATCGTCCGATGAGGGCATTGCAGGAAGGCCACCAATGGAGCGCGTGGCGGCGATATCAGAGATCACAACAGACGTATTCGCTGCTATAAAGGATCCAACAATGAAATGCAGATCTGGATTTACTGTGGTCCGAATTTTCCTTTCGAAATAAAAGCCGATGAATCAATTCCTCTGCCTTTATAGGTGAGGGAGATGGACGGCAATGCCTCGAAATAAAAAATACTCGCTGCTTAAATGTTTTTATAGGATTCAACGATGAATCTTTGCAAAACTTAAATGTTCATTCTCAAAGTTTCACCAAAAGTGTATTCAGTTATACGTTTGTAACGAACAGATGTTCTCCACGATTGGTAAGAAAGCAGAAAACACACAACAAATTCCTAAACTGTAATTTTACAGTGGGATCATACGACCATCTTCACTGATTGTTTCAATCTTGAATATACATATATGATTGTAAGCGTGTGTGTGTGAATATGCATATGTTGGTTGCGACGGATTCTGTCACTCGGTTCTTTCCCGACCTACTTTTTTTAAAAGCACCTCTCTTCCCTTCAACGTCTTCAATTCCCCGCGATGACTCCTGGCTGCTTCGTGACGCCTTTCTTCCCCTTCACCGCAGCCCCTCTCTCCCCCTCCTTCTTCAACTTCACCTCCTCCTCCTTCACCTCATCCTCCTTCACCGCATCCTCCTTCACCTCATCCTCCCTATCCTCCTCCCCCCTCCATCTCTCCCTCTTCCGCCTCATTAATTAAGACCGTGACACGGTGACACTCCGGCACACATCTGCGCAGCCACTCTTTCGTCTTTTATTGGCGCGAGAGCGAGAAAGAAGCTCTGCATTCGCTAGGGAAGAAGAGGAAGCGAATTGCAGAGCAACTCATCTCAATATCTCTCTCTCTCACACTCCCCCTCTTCCTATCTCACCCTCTCTCTCTCCTTTCTCCCTCACTTTCGCCTTCTCTCTCCCTCCCTCCATAAACCTCTTCAATTTCATATAATTTTAGTGCCGTTTAAAGGGACTCGTCTGAGCTCATTCCTCTGTCGTTATTATATAATCCATTGATACGCATGGTGGTAATTTAGAGTTGCGCAAAACGTTTCTCATTCTCTCTATCTCCGTCTTTTAAAAGTTATCCAAATTGAGAAAGAAACCAATTAAATGAAGTTTAAGTGAATGTCATTCGCACCTCCGCTCATTTGTTCAAACTTATTTCTTCTTGTATTACGCAATCCTGTAGAATTAGAGAAGGTGAAAGGGTAATAAGACGCGTGCCATTAGTCGGAATAACAGGAGGCGCACAGACCGTAACTGCTAAGATTACGACGCATACGTAATAATATTATGTCATCGTTCTCTCGATCTTCCCACGCTCCTCTTCCCTTCTGGTTTACAATTGAGCGCTTTCTTTTGTATCATATCCCTTTCCATTCTTTATAGTTCCATTTCTTTCTATATTCATAAATTTTATCTTTTATTGAAAATATTTTTAGGTCTTCTCTTTTTCTTTATTTTTTCTCTTATCTCTACTGGCTATTCCTTTTAGTCGTCTCAAAAACTATCTCTTCGACCTGAATCTTGTTTATTATCTTATCCGTAATAACCCAGGTTTTACAGCCACATTATAAAGAAGGTGCATCTATTATTTAATAGTAAAGTTTGAATTTGCTCAGTATATTTGTTTTATTTTTAGTGACCTTATTATATTGCCATAAGTTGCTTGATATCGAAATAATTTCTTACAGATATCATGATTGTATTCAAACGATATGCCACATCCTACATAATTAAAGTGAGGAACTTCTTCGTGTACCTTATCTTCTAAAATTATTTTTGATCGGTTTGGTTCCTTTCCACGGAAAACCATTACTTTCGGTTTTTTCCTTTTTGTTGAAATTCCATCGGATGAAATGGAAAATTTGAATTTATATGAGATTTTAGTTTTGAAAACTAAACTTCTATAATTTTGTAAACATAAACATAGTATTGTAATGACGCCATAATGATGAAAAACAGTCTAGGTTTTGGGAAATGTTAAGATCACCAAGTACCTTTATTGATTAGTGTGGAATGATTGACACAAGCATCCATGTCTACATTCCGAACCGCGCACATCCTCGAGCAAGAAAAACTCTCGAATGAAATAAAAACAAATAATTTCCCCTACACCTGATAATAATGCGCCACCATGATAAGACTAAAGCTATCTATGCCATATATTTCAGTCAAATTTTCGGTAGTCGTTTGAACCGCATATTCAGAACACAAAGAAGCGATCAAGTTAATAACCATAATCGATTCGAAGAGAAATTTATTTAATCGAACGCCTGAAATATATGGAAATGTTTCGGAGATGTAACTCGTTGAAACGTACGATATAATGGCCTTGTATCGCGAGGACAATTCAAAGCTCACTCCTTCCAAGAGAACAAACCCACAAACCCACCCGCAGAATACATAGGCACAATCTTGTTCCTGCCTCAACCTTCATAGCCTCCAAACCGGCCGCCTCAAATACTCCTTCTTACCGCTTACTTAGACCATTCCCACTCCATTCTCTCAATCGCTACCTCTCCGTTGCCACATTCGCCAATATTTGACGTGTAAAAATAACAAGACTTTCGAAACTACAATCGCCCAACGGCCACGACCACCATGATGGCACCCGTCTGCCTTCTCTTGACACCCTCCTCCCTTGCAGCAGCAGTCCTTCGTCGCAGTGTTGCCAATCTAGCGAATTTGTAGCTAGATCTAGCTACTTTACATTCAAACTAGCTCCTAAAAAGGCCCCAGCGACTTCTTACAAATATAGCGAATCGATAAAAAATCTAACTATTTCTAACGACCGCACAAAAAATATCTTGTTTAAGTTGGAAATATGTAATCCCAGATAAATTTTTGTTGGTCAAAATGCTCTTTGTCCGCATCCATTCCTTTACAGACAACCCTGAGAAAGCTTCCCTTATGTGTACAATCAACTTGGAAGATGGGTACATGAATAACAACATCTATTTTTCGTATTCGTACCATATAATTATTTGGAAACAACAATAGGAAATCTACGTTTTGCTCTTACCCATTATATCCACTGATATGTATAGATTAAAAGATATATTCGGACAAATGAGATCACCAAAAACGTCTGCGATAGTAGATAATTACGACATTGTTTTACGAATTAAAAATTGGAGTATATATGCCCTGCTAGATACCTCCCATGCAATTCTTAAGGGGGATAAATGGAGTACTCTTGGGAAAAAGACTTTAAAATAAAGTCTTTTTAATAACCCGTAAAAATAGGTTTTGACGAATGTTGCATCTTCTTCCTGGTGTATAAAATATAGTAATAGCTTAAAAAATAGTGTAGTTATATGCTGTGCACAAGAACAATACTCTTAATATATGGAGAAACCTTTTGGTTAGTTTCCTTACGCAGCCATGAATATCATTTGTAACTTCATATTCTAGCTACCAAGAAGATGAAATCTAGCTCTGAAATGCTAAAAAAATGGCAACACTGTTTCGACGTTTCCTCTCTACAGTTCTCTCTCTCTCTCTCTCTCTCTCCCACTCCGCGTTCTCTCTCTCTCTCTCTCTTAAAGCGTTAAATGTAAGTAGGGACTATATAGTCTCAATTTCGCCCTCAATAAAGTCGTTTGTCTGTCTGTCTCTTTCTCTTTCACTCCGCGTTCACTCTCACTCATTTTCCCAACTCTCCTATCTCATCTTTTCTCCATTAAGGGTATGCAGTCGAAAACCGCAACGAAACTTTAATACACCACACGATGGCTCTTGAACATTCGCGTGTCGTGATGCACTGGAGAAAAGAGACGAAGGAGATAGAGAGAGAGAGAAGAATTAATCGGGAAAGAGAAGAGGAAGGGAGGATAATGAGAGACAACGGATGAGTATGTGAGATTAGAGGAGGAGAGGAACGGGTTAAGCAACATTGGAGACGACAGTGTGCGCACATACGCACGGCAATTACGAGCAGACGTTTATGGAACCGGGAGCCTAAAAGGATGGGGTATCGAGTTATTTAGGTGGAGGTAAGCGCAGAAAGAGAGAGAGGTATAGCAAGTGGTGTCGGGTGTCCACGCTGGCTGTCAGTAGATATCACTCCCCGATTGCATTTCTCCCGTTCCGAGGTCCCGCGCTCTGTGATGCTGCGCTTCTTCTGAGGTCTCGATGACCGGAAACAAAGATCGAAAAAGTTTGAAGATTTGACTTAATATGCAGAAAGGCATATACTTTAATATAAACAAAGAGGAGTAAGAAATACGAGAAACTATATTGGCCAGAAATCGATCCAGGACTTTAAACCTGATAGAGGAAAACTTCCTACGTGATCTATTTATCGGTTGATTAATGCTGTAATTATTATAGAACACGTATAATGAATTTTTCGTAAGAATTTTGGGAAAGTATGTAGAAGCACGAAGGAATTAAATTAAATAACAACACAACAACGCAAAGAATCTCAATTTCCTTATCATAACTATAAAATCGTTCTAGCAAATCTGAAATTCTTGGTTACTAGAAGAATGAACTTCTTCTACCTTCTAATATTCCCCTACGTTGATTTGAAGCTCCGTCGCTCGAATTCTCTATTTCTGGAATTATTTTTCTCATGTCTCACGGCTCGTGTGAAGAGGACTGCACTCTTTCCATTTAAAGACAACTATAGAATTACAAGGTCTTTTGTCCACAAACAGAATGTTCAATTCAGATTGAATGCACCAAGTCAGCGTCTAATACCGTCCTTCTCTCTTTTTACCTAAAAAATGGCCTTATGAACGGATTGGAATTGTATCGAAGCTCTTTTAGACTGTCAAAAAACAAGACCGTTCTGGTAAATTAAATTTAGTAACAGGAACAAGTCCTTCTTCGTGTGTTTATTAAAGAGACAATGACACCGACTCTTCCGTCGCATACGTATTGAACTGAATTAAAATGAGAGCGATGAAAAACCTGAGCGAACGACATCAAGAGAACATAAAACATGTAAATCCAAAAATTGATCAGTTACGCCAAAATTACCTTCACACCTATCAACTCAATAGAATCGTGCGAGAAAGCTTTGAATGACTGTGTGTTCAAATACGATCGATACCAATTGAAATCGATTAATTCGGTTCGAGCAGTGAAAATGTGGATGAAGTAACTGTCATCGGTAGGCTGACCATACGTCCCGTTTTCGGGCCGTTTCCAGACCGTCCCGTCGTTTTCGGCAAAAAAGTTATTTTGTCCCGTTTCAAAGCTTTTCGAGGTTAAAATTCAGACTTTCCAATTTTCTCAAAATATGGATAATATTAGATTTTAACTGAGAATATTTCTCTGTTTAGGAAAGTGAGAATAAGGCTTGTCACTTTATAGAACAGGTACAATGATTTATTTGTCTGCCCGTTTCCGTGAGCTCCGGATCTTTCAATGTTTAAGCTGAATAGCTAGTTGCATCTTTGTTGCGAGGTTAATCGAGCTATTCAAACAAATCAAGGCCGACGCATCAACATTGTCACAGAATTAATGGTTCGTTCTAATTCGCTTAAAGAAAGAATGTCTGTGTAAGGCTTTGATTCGGCTGTAACATTCTTCTTAGCTTTTCCCCGATCGTATTATCTTCGAAGTTCAGCGTTAGATGAAGTGAAGCAAGCAGAGGCAGTTGTATACATTGTGATAGTGGGATAAAATCAAAAGAAATTCATGTGAAAGGTAAGACTACTAATTCGCTTATTTAGTGGCAATTTATACTTATGAAATTTCATTGGAATTATTAGCACATCTCACTTTTTTAAGAATGTACATACACGTAATAAATGAGAACCAGAAAATTTAATTACTATCAAAAACCACTTTTTGAATAGAATTGCTTAGTTTGATTACATTATTGTCTTAGTGATCATTTTTTATCTTGCTCCATATTAAGAAAATATTATTTACTTTCATTTCGTAAATTCCTTTTCTTATAAGTTTACCGAGATTTACAAGCTTTTAAAATAATTTTTTATATGTATATTTTTTAGTAACCCATAATAATAAGAAAATGGCGAAGAGAATTTGTTGATTTAACGATGACCTGCAAAAGAAGTTTAAATTTATTAAACAGGACAGTACTTTTGTAAATGACAATTCTAAGGTGTACTGTGGAATCTGCGGTGTTCACTTTTCTGTTGCTCATGGAGGTAAGAGTGACATAAATCAACACCTGCGAAGCCGAAGACATAAAGATGCAGAAAATGTAGCAGGGGCTTGTAGAAGTATCAGCTCATTTTTTTCACCAGAGGATTCGACATGTGAAAAAATTGCAGCCAGTGAAGCTCTTTTTGCATTTCATACAGTGCATCACGGTCAGAGTTTTCGCACAAATGACTGTTTGTCTAGTTTGATCAAAAAGATTTACCAACCTAAGTTTTCATCTGCCCGTACCAAATCGGAAGCAATTATTTGCAATGTTTTGTCACCTTATGTATTAGAGCAAGTTTCCGTTGTTTTAATTTAATGCAGTAGTGTAATTATTAGTTTAGATGCTTCAAACAAAAAAGAGAACAAACTTTTTCCTGTTGTTGTTCGGTATTTCGTACCAGATAATGGTGTTCAAGCTAAAATCTTAGTTTGCTTCTTTACCTGGAGAAACATCCTATTTACAATGCAACCTGCTAATTGACGTTGTATATAAGTATTTTTTTGCAAAACAAGATTGTAGGATTTTGTGCCGATAATGCAAACACCAATTTTGGTGTTTCTAACAGAAATAATCAAAATAATATAAGGCGTAAACTTGAAAAAGGACTTGCAAGGAATGTTATTGGAATTGGTTGCGGTGCACATGTCATGCACAACTGCCTTCGATGTGCTATTGACTGTTTGCCGTTTGATGTTGAATGTTTTGCGGTTAAAGTTTACAAGCACTTTCACATATATGAAGTTAGAGTTCAGGAGCTCAGAGACTTTTGTAAATTTGAAGGAGAAGATTATTCTAAGTTATTAGCACATGGAAAAAGAAGATTTTTATCCTTAGGACCTGCGATAGACAGAATATTAGAAATGTTTAATGGGTTACGTTCTTACTTTCTTTCACAACAAAAGTGTCCAATGATTTTGAAAAACCTATTTGAAGATTCTTGCCTAAAATTATAGTGATCATTTGCGACAGATCAAATTTTAACATTTCAGAAAGCAGTAGAATCTATAGAAAAAACAGATGTGTCGGCAACTGAAATAGCCTTGTGTGTTAAATCTCTTAAAGAAGTCCTTATTGCTAGAAATGAAGAAAGTTTTATTACAACAGATGTAAGAATTCAACTTAAGTCGCTGGTGGAATCTGAAAAGATAAATGAATCCGAGTTTTATGAAATCATTTCAAATTTTTATTCTACCAGTATTGAATATTTGGAAAAATGGGAAAAGAGCTTTGGGGTATCTGATAGGTTTGAATGGATATTATTAAAACAGTTACCTCAGTGGAAATAGATACATAACAGTTTGGAAGAAATTAAAGATCATTTCAGTCGCATAGAAGTAGATGAAACCCAATTATTTGACCAATGGGTTTGTATGAAATCCATCATAACTAGGAAGATAGGAATTTGGAACTCAGATAAACTCAAATGAATGGGTCGAAATATTTTTGGAAATGAATAGACTATCTGTAGCCTATGAAGATTAAAAAAATCGTCGAATTGGTGTTATGTCTTCCAGGAACAACAGCCTCAGTTGAAAGAACAAAATTTGGTCGAATGAAAAATCGAGAATAAGCATCGATACTATGAAAGCAATGCTAATCGTGCGTGTGAACTTTGACATGACGTGTAGTGATTTCTATGACAAAATTGTAAAAGATAAAAATTGGTTAAAGAAAATAAGCTCGGCAGAAAAATATAACTTAGCTTAACTGCTAAACATTGATAATAAGTAAAGATTTTTTAGTATTTTTTGCTTTAGTTGTCGTTTCTTGTTTAAATTGTATAAATATAATTATACTTTCTGTATTACTGAAATGCAATAAATGTAATTTTTTCTATGGTAAATAAACAAGAATGAAGAACTTAGAAAAAGGAGGTTTTATGCTGTTCTTATCCTTCGATTTTTAATTTTAATCAATAAAGCAAACATTTAATTCTATCAAAATGGTCCATAGAATTAGCATGTTATTTATCTAATTTTTAAATAAATTGGTTCTTCACTGTTTGATTCTATTATATATATTGCTACCGAAATGAGATCAAAAGATCTTAATCTAACGGTAATATTTAATTAAAAAACCCCATCTGTACCGTAAGTAAAATAATTATTTAAAAATTGTCTTTTTACTTCTAATAGACTTGTAAAGACTGAGTAGCGTTTCAGTCTTTTTAGCTGAAACTTATCGCTCAACTTTTAAAAAATAATCTCAAGTTTACGATTAATTTTTATACACAAAAATATTTCGTAATTATATTAATCTTTAAAATATATGAAATAAAAATATTCGGCAACAAATACAAGGGCGGTTCAAATGAAAACAGCAAAAGTGAAAAGAAAGTGGGAAGAAGTATGAAATTCTATTATTATTTTTGTTGCTGTTGTTGTTAGTTATTTTTGTTGTTATTGTTATTTTTCTTTTGGTGGGTTATTTTGTGGTATTTGGTACCCCTTGTCATATAAATATGGCATCTCGTATAGAACTGCACAAAGTTAGAGTTGAGATCAGTGAAACGATTTTTGAACGCAGAAGGAGTGAAACCAATTGAAATACACAGGAGTATGGTTAATGTGTATGGAGAAAACTGTTTATCACAGAGGAGAGTGTATAAATGGGTTGAAAAGTTTTAAAATGGTATACAAGATGTGGAAGACGCTGCTCAGGCAGGCCAGGCTGATCACGTAGTCACACCAGAGAACATTTCTGCTGTTGATAGGCTCATTCGCGAAAACCTGTCACATTAAAGTGAAAGAAATTATCAAGAAATTGAACATCAGCGTTGGATCTGTTCACAATATTGCACACAAAGAGCTTGGATTCAACAAAGTTTGTGCGAGTTGAGTGCTCCGGCAACACACTGAAGACCTGAAGCAACAACGTGTTGACGCCTGCTCTGTGCTACTCTCTTGGTATGAAGCTGAAGGGGAAGATTTCATGAACCGCATAGGGACTGGGGATGAGGCATGGGTGAATCACTTTCAGCCTGAGAGTAAGTGAGCAAGTAAAGAATGGCACCATCCAACCTCGCCGGAGCCAAAAAAATTCAAAGCGACACTATCCGCAGGGATAGTGATGTTAACTGCATTTGGGGACAAAAATGAAGTAATTTTGGAAAAAGAGACGATTGTTAATAGTGATTCCTACCGCGATCTTCTTAAGAACGGATTGAAGCCTGCAATCCTGTCCAAACGTCGGGGACTCATTCGAAAAGGGGTTTGTTTGCAACAAGACAATGCCCGTCCTCATAGTGCTCGTGTAACTCTTGAAACCATTCAGGATCTGCATTTTGAAGTCATATCCCATTCTCCTTATTCCCCAAAGTTGGCTCAGAGTGATTTTCAACTTTTTGGTCAACTCAAAGAGGCATTACGAGGGAAACACTTTCGTTCCGACTGCGATCTTAAAAATGCTGTGCATGATTGGCTGAGCAAGCAACCAAAAAAGTTCTTCTCCGACGGAATCCATGCGTTGGCTTCGCGATGGCAAACGCATTGCAAGAGGAGGGGACTATGTTGAAAAGTAAATGAGTATTTTGTCAATTAAACATTTTTCTTTTCACTTTTGCTGTTTTCATTTGAACCAAGAAGTAGTTTACTATTATATTAAAATTGAGTGCTAAAAAGGAAAGCAAACGATTTCATAATAAATTTAATTCCTATTAAGATTACTCTTTCCTTGAAAAAACTATGTTGACGTAGCGGAGAATAATTTTTCATTTCAAAAAAGAGCTTTTAGGAATTAAAAACGTAGTGAACTCATTTCAACTTATACTGCTGAGACCATATGAACGCATGAAGTATGGGTATTTTCTCTCTACTTAAGATAAATAAATAACTAAGGATAAATTTTCAATCTACAGAATTACTCCAATTCCTTCAAATCATGTATTTATTGGAGTGATATAAACCACCCTTTTTAAAATAGCCGTGCGAAAAAATTGTCCCGTTTTCTTCATGGGAAATGTCCCGTTTTCGCCTTGTTGGGATATGGTCAACCTAGTCATCGGTGACTGAGACCAATACCAATGCAATGAACGATGAGGTGTCGTACGAACTGCTTAGAAAGGTAGAGGAGGGGGTGCCGGTGGTGTACTGGTTAGGACGCTGGCTGCTACTCGGCTGCTGCTCGAAAGGGCAGCGGGTTCCAATCCTGCGAAAGTAGGATTTTTCCAAGTTCTCTCGGCCCCGTTTGTGTGATTTTAGGAGACCGCGCTAAGTCAGCGTTCCCACCTTCGGAAGGGACGTTAAGCCGTTGGCCCCCTTGGTGCTCTTCGTTAAGAGTAGGCTAATACCGGCACCGGGTTTTCCTCCTCCCTTGTGATTGTGTTCGGTCTGGAAGGAGCTATGGCTATAATAATTCAAGAGGCTGATAAGCTAAAAATACACACACAGACACTCGAAAGGTGGAGGAAATTCGGCAGTCGAATTTATTTCATAAATGTGAAATTAAGCGCTTTATTCAACAAACTCTTATCTCTGTCGATAATAATTTCAATAGAATATTAGGAATTTATAATATATTTATATGTTTACTTATATTCTATTTTTGTCGTGTTTTATTCCTTTCTCTAATCCATGCCATACCAAGGCAGCGCTTTGAATAAGAAGTTACAACAAATTATTTTAAGGCATCAATCTCCCTCGAATAAAATATATTTCCTCCTTCAACCGCGCCACATAAAACCCTCGCTAATTTACTGACGGCTAAATACTGTCTATTGATGCATAATCCTTTTCACTCCGGACGTAATCTTGCATTTTTATCCAGATTACGCAAATTACGATGCGTTACTACGCAGCGTTATCTCGATCAGAAGTGTCCAATGAACTTGGAAATTTCGGTTAACAACGGCATAGGTTTCATCACATGTTATCGTCGTCATATTGAGTTCCGCATAAAATGTCTCGGTGAGGTAATTCGTTAGATGTCTGTAAATGCAGCGAGCTTTCGATGAGGGCTTAATTGAGGTAATCGACTGGAGTGAATAGCAAAAACATGCAGACGCAGAAACGCTAATAGTTGATATATTTCTAAAGACCCGTTTTTTTAGATGGATGGCACGTTTCCATCAACATTTATCAAATCATACCGAAGAAAGCGCAATGGAATCTAGATCTCTGCAAAGAAATTCATTTCGGACAGCCTAACGTCTCCTTTACGCTATGTAATTTAGCGAATCATGATAAATTTTTACATTAGGATAGCTCTACATTATCGCAAGGAATATCTAATGCTCTTTTTTCACTGTTTTTTCCATGTATAAGTTTCGGGAATAGTTGCCGATCTCACTTCACATAACCGAGAAGTCAGCGCAGGCGATTATGAGACGACGCCACCACGCCACTACCGAGGAAATGACGTCATCAGGTGTTAGCCTCCGTGACCTTGCAGTAAAACAAATCCATGACCTCAGAATCGATGTGTGATTCCCGCACTGCCATCGAAGAGCAAAGATCTTTTAAGATTTAAAATATGGGCTACCTCGTTTTAATTATGTTAAATCGAGCGACAATGGTGTGAGTATGGGTTGAAAGTGACATGGTGTCGAAAAAAATAATCACCACTACATGAAAGAATAGCAAAAAAGTTTATAAAAGCTGCCTCATTCAAATACATTTGATTCTCATTCGATGAAGTTCGCCTCAATTTTAAATTAAAATTCGCGAAAACAATTCCTGTAGACGTCATTAAAGCAACTAATTCTCCTATTCCGATAGAGCTGTAATTCATTCGTCAAGAAAAAATCGTAAGATCTAGGTCAGTGATTTTAAAAGCTTTTTCTCGCTGGTGCTTGCAACACCTCGGAAAAAAACAATTTTCTAGTGTGAATTTTTATTGTCTCGGTAAGAATTTAATAAATTCCGGAATATAAACATTTATTTACTAGACGAGGTTCATCCCATGAAATTTGAAATTAGTAACCGTATTGTTTCCAAGATCCTATCGTACCAGCTTAATGTGACGAAACAATCGCTCGCCACATGTAATTTGAATTACGCCTATCTAGGTAATTCCTATAACCATAGAATGGTTAGGGAACCATATGAGCTTTTAAATTACAAAGCAGATGTCATCAGTGGTAGTTCACCTGTGTCTGATTATAATGAGAACAAAGAATAGTGGAATTGGAGAATTAAACCCAATTAAATGTTCTTTCAATGAAAATTTAAATATATTTTTTATTTTAAATGTATATTTTCTTTCTTAGACAAAGTTAAGGCTGACGATTTTTTCTGGCGAGTAACTAATTAAAAACTTTTCACGATCGACCAAGATTGCCATCTTACCGGAAATGAAATTTGAAATTTCGACTGCGTGACAAACATCATAAAATAAAATAAAGAAATTTAGAAATACGTATTTCAAATAAAATAAGTTAATGATTTTTCTATTTTTTCCAGTAGCAGCAATTTTACCGTGAGTCTCCCGCATAACTTACATTACGCTTCTTGCGCGCATCACCCCAGCTGGTTATTTATGAAAAGATGGCTCTAAAACGCAGCGATCCGAAAGAACCCACCATGCGATATCGTGTCACTAGCCATACATAGGCTGACGGTTGATATAAATGTTCGTTTTGCACCTCCTCGCTTCCTTTGCGCGGCAAGACTGCGAGTTAGAGAGAGAGAGAATAGTAGAGGAAGGAGGAGGATTATGGACGCTCCGAATCGACTCTGCGTCGGCCTCCATTCGCTATAGTTCCGCGCGAAGAGAATTCCGTCGCAAGAACGGAGCGCAATCGCCCAACGATAGAATCGGCAAACGAAAGCGCTTTCTTAAATGGAACTTCCCACCGCTTAACTGTGAGAAAAGGAGTTTTTTTTTCGTGAAAGAGAAACCGACAATGAGGGCAAGGAGCTTATTGAACCAGTTCCCTTGACCCGCAGAGCGTGTGAGGAGAATGGGGGAGGGAGATAGATGGAGGGAGGGAGATGGAAGGAGAGAGGGAGATAGATGGAGGGAGGGAGATGGAATGAGAGAGGGAGAGAGAATGAGGGAGGGAGGGAGCATAACCCACGTAACGCGTTCCTCTGCTCGAGAGACCGCAATTGCCCAAGATCGGAGTTGGCAGTCCTTCTAAACGAGGGAACGCATTCGATAGGAAACGTTTTTTTCCGATTACCTCTGAAATGATTTATATTCGATAAGTTTAAGCGCGATTTTTCAAATGGCGAAATGACCCATAAGAAACCCAATTCACCGGTGCAAACTCAGATTTCGCAGCGTCCTACTTCTTAGGGATTTTGAAACTGGTGCGCGTAACCGCAGTAGATTCAATAGTCGAAGGTAGAACCCAAGAAGGACTAGGACATCGCCGTTTGAATCTTCGAAGGTCGATGGAGAATTCAACGCGATTTAAACCGATGGATGCGTGCGTCCCGCGCCAATCCGTCAGGATCGGCATTAAATGTCATAATGAGATGTGAATTTATACTATTCTCGAGAGAAAAATATTAAAAAATCCATTGCAAACGCCGAAAATCCGGCAAACTTTGGAACCGATCTCGGATTTTCCCGAAATTCGGGCGGTAAAAATCGCGATGCCTATTTTTTATGAATAAGATGCGCAAAAAAATAAATTAAAATGTACACATGAAGTTTGACAAAATTAAAAACGTTTTATTTTTTACAATGAACAACTTATCAAGTGGATCTAATGAACTCTGGCATACACGGGGAGGAATTTGTCCAAGAAATTGCTTTTAACAACGCCGACGGGAAAATTGAGTAAAAGTGAAAAAGGCACACATTGAAGGATTTAAGGATGAGGAAAATAGTAGGTAACTGACGGAATATCATTCAGAAAATTTTATAAAATCTGAATGAACCACAAAAATATATTTCAAATTCTTGATAATAATATCAATGACGTTCTCTTAGAACTTCTTTCGAGAAACGATAGGGTCAGAACAAAAGATGACAGACAGACTAGTTGAGGTTGGCCAACAATATGGAATGAAGACCAATACAGAAAAAACGAAAGTCATGGTGGTTTCAAAGGAACATAAAGAATTAAATATAATGGTAAATGGCCAAAAATTGGAACAAGTAAGTAGTTTCAAATATCTCGGCAGTATTTTAGCACAGGATGGAAGTAGTACACAGGACATCAGAAGTAGGATTGTAATGCCAAAAGCAGCATTTAACGAGAAGAAGGAGCTTCTCACAAGCAAGAAAATAAATTTAGAAACAAGGAAGAAATTAGCAAAATGCTACATATGGAGCATAGCTCTTTATGGTGCAGAGACGTGGACGATAAGGAGAAAGGAGGAAAAATATTTAGAAAGTTTTGAGATGTGGGTATGGAGAAGAATGATGAAAGTGAAATGGACAGAGAGGAAGAGAAACGAAGAAGTATTAGAAATGGTGGGAGAAGATAGGATGCTAATAAAAACAATCAGGAAAAGAAAAGCAAATTGGATAGGGCACATATTGAGAAGACAGTGTTTACAAAGGACGATCTTAGAAGGAAAAATTAGTGGAAAAAGAGGAAGAGGGAGAAAAAGAATAGGAATATTAGATAATATAAAGCAGGGATGTACTACTTATAGAGGTATAAAAGAGGCTTCTAGGGAGAGAGAGAAATGGAGGCAGCGATTCAGTTAAAACCTGTCTTCGGACAGAAGCATGATGATGATGATGAGAATATAAAACTGAATATTGCACCGTACCTTCGAAACTTCTCGGTTTTCGGAGGTCTCCGAATTCCTGAAAGTCCCATTGAGACGATCGGACAAAATAGTAAAAATTATCCAATGTATCTCACGATATAGCCAGGTTATAAATATCAGATGCCAAGCACGATTCTTCCGCTGTAGTTCACCTCATCTGGATTCTGAAAAGTAAATGGAATCATTATTAGAAAAGGCTGCTTATGATACGAAGTGCGCATGTCAGTCATACTCCTCTTATAGTGTTTCCAGTTAATAACGTTTAGAATTGACCATAGAAAATTTAAATTCATTAATCTAATAGCACATAATAAATTCTTATAAAAATTAAAATATTCAAACCAAATTCGACCTAGGGAGCGGGTTCGGCAGACTAGCGTACCATTTCTGTCCTTGGGATGGTCGTAAGTTCATGCCTTTGTTTTTTCATAATAGCCATTGCAAAAAGCCTTGAAGATCTGTGTGCCAAAAGTAAATAAATAAATCAAAACTCTAATTTTAATTCTTCTCCGCATTTGATTGAGAGTCATTAGTTACCGAATTACGCAATGAAAATCCTACTTTTTCTAATTTACTTCGGAGTTTAACTCTTGTTCTGCTAAATTTATTTTTTGTTTGTTATTTTATTTATTATTGTTTTATGCTCCATTGTTACTTGGCTTTTGAGTTTTTCCTAGAACTCAATATAAAGTAAATAAAACCTGGCTATATTGTCTTAAGCGATTACAAATCCTGAGCATTAACCCTTTCGGTTATGATTTTTTCAGACTTTTAAGTGAACTTCACCGTTCGCGGGGACTACGCTTCTGGAGAATTCCGTGAACGGCAAGTAAATAAAATAAGATTGGAAAGATGTAGTTCATGTCGGAATATACAGTTTCCAAAGGCGTTCTTTACGATTTATGTTATCATGTCAAAAAAAAGATAAATATTAATGGCTTAGTCTAATATTAAACACTGCAAAACGATATAATGTCAGATGCAATGTCAAGAAAATATGGAATTTGTGATTTACCGATATATTTTATAATTAGTGGTAATTAATATAACGATAAAAAATTATTCAAAAACATACCTCACTTGTAATAAGCAGTAGTAATCTTTATGTTTACGTCCATTCCTTCGTCGTAAATTAACCATTTCTTTTCACTCTGTTTACGTAAGGAAATTTAAGTTTTTAAATTTTTAGGCCATTTTACAGGTTTGTGGTAATTTTATTTATGTTATAATTGTCCTGAGACCCTTATACATTCACATCGACATTTTATGTCAAAGATTGTGGGTGGCCCTTTTACAGCCTCTCTTTATCTGTTTTTAACTAATTTATTATTTATGTATTTTACCAGGTGAGACACGGGACTAGATTTATTTTATGTTGTCTCGTCTAAATCATGTGTGATGTATGGCACATAGATCTTTCTTGATAATGAGTTGTGAGAGTAAGGGTATGGCGATAATAGCCCACGAGGCTGATTCGCCATCCAACACACACACAATTTTATATATGAGGAGCTATCGAAGAGTAAATGCATCTTTTCAAGTTGTTGCTCCTTTCCACGAATAGGCTATTCTCCATTATTTCGTTTTTTAGTCAGTTTGCCGTCATACTGGTCTTCGGTATTGCCTTCGCTGTTAACCGTGGCTTCATAGGCTCCATTTATTCACCTTCGCGCAGACGTCGCGTCGGCAAAATATTCCTTCGGCAGACATCCGTCCAAAACAAACTCTAATGGAGTGTTTGTTGCTCTAATGGAGTGCAAGGAAAGGACATTTTTCGTCAACCTCTATCTTGCTCTGATGTCCTCTGGAGTGGCTGCAAGCTTAAAATGGCCTCCTCAGTGATATTTTAATAGGAAATGCTGAAAAGGTAAAAGTTCACTGCGAGCGGCGAAGCTGAACGGCGAGCTGAGATTTCGAAAACAGTTGCTATCATTAAACAAACAAGCAGATGGAGATATAAACGATATTACACGGCAATACTTGGCGGAACTCAATCGAGGTCATTATACGCGCATAAATATAAGTTGACGAAGGTTCAAATTCAGCGCAAATAAATGTATAAATAAGTAAAGGTGGAGACAATTACAAAAATAAATTTGTTGTGCACAGTTTTGGCCACCAGAACCGAAAGGTATAATAGAAAAGAAGGAATGTAAACGAAACGGCAGAACAAAATTGATTTTCATCGATTTGTTCGGAGAATGCATGACGTCTATGGTACAGAATATGTTTTCTGAAGCTCTCTCTCCTTCCTCCTTCCCACAAACCTCCAACGCCTTCGCACGTGGTCGAGTCAAAGGTCTTGCGTCTCAAAGAGCGCATTTTAGCATTCGTATCCTTTTTCCTCCCTCCTTCCAATAGCATCCATCCTCCCCCTTACGGCAGCAGTGGCCCCCGCTTCGCCCCCACCGCGGGGGCAAGCCGCCGACGGAAAGCACGGCGGCGTACGAGCGAGGACAGAAAGTGGAACGGGCATGATAGGGAGAGAGAGAGTGGGAAACAGTGCCGGATTTACGCAAAGGCAACATAGGCAACTGCCTAGGGCGCCAAATTATGAAAGGCGCCTAACACTAAGTGTGAAAGCACCAAATTATGATATGTATCAAATTATGAAATGTGTTTAATCATAAAAGGCGCAAAATATCTAAGGAACACCAGAATTTGACTACAATGGAAAAGTTTTTCACAACTGAGGAGCTTAGTTTCAAAATGCAACTTGTCCAAGAAAGTTGTTTTTGAGAAATATGACAATTTCTGTTTTCAGAGTAACCACAACAAAAGTCATATAACTTGTTTGTTCTAAAGTTTTGTTTTCAATTTTTGAATAAAATGGCCAATATTACAAATCTAAGTTTTTGTTATTTGTAGCCGCAGGAATCTTTTTTGAAAAGTTGTATTTTGAACCAAATATGAGGACATGTTGCATTTTGAAACAAACTGCTATTTAAGTAATGCATAAGATAACTTTTTATTAAATGACGCCTGATTGTACAAAAACATTGTCATTTATCAATGGTTACATTACTGTCAGCTTGCATATATGTACAGGTATGAGTTAAAGAATTTGAAATTAGTTTGATTCATTAGGACACAAACAATAATAGTTCTAGATTATAGGCATAAAGAAAAAATGAATGAGCATTCAGATTCGGTTGTGTTCTAGCTCTTCATCAAGGCAATTGCAAGTGTCACCATTATCATGGAGATCACTACAATCAATTGATGCATTAGGCTGATCATCGGCTTCTTGGGCACTAAAAATATTTTTGTACCAAACCAGATTTTCGGAGTCTTTCCAGTTCACACCAAAAGAGTTGCGAAGCAATGGCTTGACATCCCGTAATTTAGCAGGCTGAACCTGTCGTACCAGAGATTTATCTTCTACAACGACACCATTCATTTTGTTTTTTTAAATAGTGTAACAAACTTTTTGGATGGATCATCCAATCGAAAGTTTTGCTCCATTTGAATGCAGATATCTTTCTTACCAGATAATTCTTTTCGAAATAAAGATTCTCTTCATTTCTTGTATACCATCGGCCTTTTTGAAAACGTTTGTGAGGTATTTATAGTTTTTTTAAGATGCCAGTCAAGCCCCAACATTATAGGTTTTTTAGATGCCAGTCAAGCCCCAACATTCTTACAAAACCCGTTTCTTGGTAAATATTTTCATACTGTGCTGGTAATAAAACAGTGAAATATTTTCTTAGTGTACACTCAACGCGGCCGAACACTCGATCAGCGGGCAAATATAAGTGCCCCCTAACAGGAAATACAACGGTAATGATATTGATATTTATTGGAGCATTATTAAGAAGCCAAAATGAAAGTGCATAAATAACGTGTGTATTTTTGTTTTGGCCACCACAGCCGGCTGCAAAAAGGCGTACAACTGTAGTGGAATTCTTAAAATTATGTTTCGACAAAAAGTTGCATAACGCTGACTCTACATCTACAGCACCTCTGTATGCTTTGCGTCTCAACCCAATTGTAAAAAACTGGTTGTTTAGTGCTCTTATCGGTGTTACAAAATGCATAAAATGGCAATTTTCTGGAATAAAATGCTTCTCCAAATTGGTGCTTTAGGCAAATATTGGACTTGCTGGAGATCAAAACAAAATGTTTCTTCTGTTTCGTTATCTTCTTGCATTAGTTTATGAAATTGCTCTGCTCTCTTTGTATGCACAGATAGTCAAGTTTGTTGCTTTATCTTCTCTTGTTGATTTTTTGCAGAGCAGATTAAATGTTTCAATCGGCAGCAATAACTACAAACATCAACAGCTGGTGAGCCGAATCCAATGTTGAATTCTGATTGAAATATTTTATTAAAAAAACCAGAACTTTACGTTAAACTCGAAAGAAACTGTTATTGAGCTGTGTCCACAAACGATTTTTTGTTTTAATTCAGAGGAAAGGTATATCGTCTTGCTTTTGTTTCGCCCATAATGACTCTCTTGCCCCCGAAGTGAGCTTAAGAATTTTCTAACTTTCAAACGATGAGCAGACATTTTATCAGATCGTCGGTTGCCCCATCTTTTTTCTGTTATAGAACCACCAGCTTTTATCGTTTTTAGTCACTGTTAGTACACTTCGATGGGATAGATCAAAGAAAGCCAAAAGGAAATCTCTGCATACATTTACAGCTCTTGTATTGGTGTAAATCTAAAAAATAAATAAATTACCTTGCGACCGTAATTGATTCTAATTGAAATTAAATTTCGATGAAGCGTGTTTAGTCCAATTAATAAGCACAAAATATTGATGGCAAAGTGAAGTTACAACAATTAATTTGACCACACCTTGCAAGAAACATGTGGGTTATGTGGCTTTGTTTGTGTTGACTCTGGACGTTTACGACTCCTATGAGGCGTTGTTACTTTAATAAACTGGCAATCTTTTGATCTTGTTCAACTTTGTTTGGTGGCCTCATAAAATTTTCTTTTCATTTTAACAAGCTCTTCTTTACTAGCAGATTTATATCCAAATCTTGTCTCGTTTATGAACACATGTAGAAGGAAAGTTTTCAAGGTTTGGATCTTTATCCATATACCTTTTTAAAAAATCATTTTAAATATTCCTAAGAATTATTCTTTGTCCAGAGTAATAAGAAATGTTATTACCGATATCAAATCGTCTAGAAAGACTAGCAATAAAATTCAAAACAAACTAAATATGCCAACGCTTTGCCATTATTTAAGACATAGGCCTAGATTTACAATACAACTCAGCTAACTCCCTCAACTAACATCTTTTAGGCATAACAAAATTAATAGGGCTAAGCGATTTATATTTTGAAGTTTGCTTACCTCCTTTTCTTAATCATTACGCTATTCGTTTCGTGTCTAGATCTTTTCCTTGAGCCCTTATAATTATGAGTTCCAACAAGAACAACTGAAGTGAACTATCGTTAGTGTCACACATGATTGCGTCAGAAAGAGAGCTGTGCAGGGAAATTGAAATGTGGTTGACAGAAGAAGCAATAAAGAGCTATGGTTAATATACTATAAGAAACAATATCAGCTGTGCGGATGCTGCGTAAGAGACGAGCTCTCATTGGTTAAAAAGGACAAGTTGTGCTTTGAAGCTAAGTTCAGCTATGGGCAAGTTGCACTTTGAAACAAACGCTTATATTTTCTATTTTGTTTCCATGGGATATGTTTCATTTTGATTCAAGTAGCTAATGGGTATAGAAAGAACGACGCATAATGATAGTGCTGCCATCTCTAACTAAAAAAAATTAATTTTTGGACATGTTGCGTTTTGAACCTAAGCTCCTCAACTGTTTTGAGTATCGTGTATTATTTTTATATTTTATTATATTTTTAAAGAGAAAATGGCGCACCGGAAAAACAGTGCTTATGGGCGCCAACAACTTAAATCCGGCGCTGGTGGGCAATAGTAAGAAAGGGGAAGTGGGAGAGAGGGGAGGGGGGAGAGTGGGGAGGGGGGGATAGAGGGGGAGGGTAGTGGAGAGAGGAGAGGGGGAGTGGAGAGAGGGGAACGGAGTGAGAGAGAGGGGGTACGGGGGAGTGGGAGAGGGGAGAGGGGGCGGGGAGAGGGGAGAGGGGGGAGGGGGGAGGGAGAGAGGGAAGGGGAGGAGGGGGGAGGGGGGGGAGAGTGGAAGGGGAGAGGGGGGGAAGGGGAGAGGGGGAGGGGGGAGAGATCGGAAGGGGGTGGGAGAGATCGGAAGGGGGAGTGGGAGAAAGAGGACGGGGGGGTGGAGAGAGGGGAGGGGGGAGAGGGAGAGAGGGGGAGGAGGAGAGAGATAGGGAGTGGGAGAGGCGATGGGTGGTTGAGGGAAAGCGTTAGAGGAGAGAGGGGTGTAAGCCGCGGATCGGCTCGAAATGCCACGAAATATCTTGTGAAATGACGGCGAATGCCCGCCTGGAGTGGTATTATTGCGATAGGTAATGGTCGGGGAGAAGGGAGGGAGAGAGGGAGGGGAGTGTGGGGATTGGAAGGTTAGGGAGGATTTCGGTCGATGAGGAGAAAGGATTGTAGGAGAGTGCGAACGCCTTGATAGGAATGCACGTGCTATGTAAGAGTTTCGCGAGGTGGGATAAGAAAGGAGAAGGGAGAGAGAGGGGGGGAAGAGGGAGAAAGAGAGGGGGAAGAGAGAGGGAGAAGAGGGGAGGGAGAGAGACGAGGAGAAGAGGGTAGAAGACAGGGGGAAGAAGGAGGAAGAGAGGAGAAAGGCTCAGCATCACGGTTTAAAAGTACTTATCTAGAATCTGTAATTACCTCAATCTATTAGAACCTGTTCCTATCAGGATATTCAAGCACGGTTGCAAACATTCTATCATAGATCATCTCGATTCAGAACCTGTCTGATGAAAATAATACACATTTCTTAATACTTTATTCAAGAGATTGTATATATGTAAATTAAAGGAATTACAAATTCGACTAAACATTATAACCTCTTTGTTCACTTGCGGTCTTTCGGTGAGACCAATGGGTAAGAGAATATCAGGTTAGATCCAATTTTATTGCGATTCATCCGTGTGTTACTTGCAAAACTTTGAATAGCGAAATGGCTATCTAGAGCAGTGGCGTCCAACCCCATCGCCACTTCGGCCATTGATATTACGTGGTGAATTGATGCTCGCAGTCTACTGTCTAATATTTTTTATTATTATTAAACCACATAGTGCTAAATTTGTTCACATCTGGTTGTGTGAATTTTACATTCAACGACCCCTTCGCAACATAATACAAAAAATTATTTTTTAACTGGGTCTACACAAAAACAAGGTTAGAGTGCACACAAAAGTGATTCGCGCATTCACAAATTCTCAGTGCACTACTCAAAATTACAATTTAGTGTTTGAATTTAATGATTAATTTAAATCATTATTGCGTGTCGCTGTAATCTTTTATTTAAATTTAGTCCAACTTAAAATATTTATATTTAAATTATGTGGCGAAATGGCTGATCCGTTTGCCACAAGTGTAGCGAATCTGTAAAATCTGTTGGACACCACTGATCTAGATGATATCCCGGAACTGATTTTATATTTAGCAGAAAGTACAATTTTTCTGACCTCTTTACAAAATGGCAACTGATTGTCGACTCGTAAGAGACGCACGCTCCCTTGCCACAGTCTGAACATCAACGCTGCCAACTGAGATGAGAAATGCGCAACGAAATACTTTCTGGGAAGCGCTCGCCCAAACTGGCAACTAGACAACGTTTGGGCAATTGAGATTGAATTTCGCTGGAACGCGGTATTGGAAATGAAAAAGAAGACGATCGGCTGAGTGACAGAGAGAAGGGGAAAGGAGGCCCTAGTATTGCGATTTTAAACACGCGGCCCTCTCGCTACTTCGATTCTCCTCTAAGTAGCTGAAAAGTGGCGTGGACGAGGCAACTTAGAGCAACTCATAGAGAATAAATAATATAAAACTTTTTGATGCATCGGAATTGTACGATAGCTAGTTTTTGAATGAAATATCACATTACGCGGAAAATACGTGTCCTGTTTGAAGTGCTTGAATGTGTTTTCCCGACAAGAGGGAATTATTACAAATTCTGCCTAGTTCTCAAAATCATCACCATCGTCATAGGTAGGCTGTCAGTTGATAGGTCCGTCCTTATTTTCGGTTATACCAGTTTCTCCAAATACTCGTATTTTTTACAGTCTTATTAATGCCTCGATGGCTCTCTCTTTCTTACAAGTCGTCTAACAGCTGAAACCTTTTTCTCCCCCTTACTCTTTTCCGTCCAGTTTTCCTTCTAACGCGTCTTTAATTATGCCCTCTCTGTCCTAAGGTAATGTACGATCCATTTCCCCTTTTATAAAAATAAAATAACAAGAATTAATTTAAAAAGAATAAGATTACAATCGAATCAGAACGTTTGTGCCACGAAAGGTAAGCAAATATAGTTTGGTGCAAGATTAAGTCATCCAGAAATATTTGTTGCTGTAGGCACCAAACCACATTAATGACAGCAAATGGTCATCGGACACTCCGTAACTCAATCCACTCAATTAAGGTGTCAAGAATACCCTACGGAAAAAATAGTCGCAGTCTGCCGTTTCGTAACACCGCGGAACTGCTACATAACATTATCTTGGGAAGATCTCCTTTCCCCCCTCCCTTTCTTCCCCCTCCTCCTCTCCTTTTCCCCCTCCTCCTCTCCTTTCCCCCTCCTCCTATCTTTTCCCCCTTCTCTCCTTTCCCCTTCTCTCCTTTCCCTCTCCTCTCCTTTCCCCCTCCTCCTCTCCTTTCCCCCTCCTCCTATCCTTCCCCCCTCCTCTCCTATCCCCTTCCTCCCTTCCTTTACCCCTCCGTCTCTCCTTTCCCCCTTCCACCTCTCCTTTCCCCCTTCCGCCTCTCCTTTCCCCTTCCACCTCTCATTTCCCCCTCCACCTCTCCTTTCCCCCTCCTCCCCTCCTTTCCCCCACATTTTCCCTTTTCCTTTAACATCATTTTTCATAAATTGCAAAAAATCCTCCTCACAGTATATCATCGGCCATAGAGATTTCTCATGGCAACCCTTCAAAAGGGTTGCGCCACTTTTCTCACATTTCATTTTCGCAACGAAATTACGCGATTCCTTTATCTGTTGCGCACGCAGCTGCCATTGTGCACTCCTCCGAGTCAATTATTTGCTTTCGCTGGAATCGTTTTTCTCATTCTCTGAGGTCGCTTCCCGCTGACTTAGACTCACGTTACAATGCTTCATAAACCTCTTAAAGCATCTAACATAAACTTACGCCTGTGTTTCCATAGCTACATATTTCCATTTAATATTTTTAGTTTTAGGGAATACACGTTTCATTTTTCGAACTCCAAATATAAAAGGGTAGATCGATCAAGAAAGTGCTCGAAAAATAAATAAACATAGCTAATCCAATTAATTTATAAACCATTTTACGCATTTTGAGTTTAAAACATTGAAACCTATAAATTTGGAAAAAATTCCATACGTATGAAAAAATGTCTCCATAGTTGTTCTGAAGCGCTTTCATGGCTCATCAAAAATCAAATATAATACAAGCAATTCTCAAAATAAACACGGCTAGCATTAATCTTCAAAATGCATAGTCATTTAAGTACATATTAGTGCATGATGGAGCTTCCGGTAGCGACTGCGAAGGCTGGTACATTATAATCCGACGTTTCGATCCTAATGTTGGTGATCTTAAAAATACGAGATGGAACAATTGCGTTATAAAATGTAATGTTTTAATACTCAGATTTAAAAACCTTAAAAAGTTTAATAAGTAGAATTTTTCCCAAGACGAAGCTCAAATTGCTATTATTGGACTATCGCCGTAAACATCATGTGAACTCAGAATGGAAATTGCTCTATTTTAAAAGTAATTAGTTTCTACAGTCCACACTCCCTTCATGGCCTCCTCCTCCCTTCCCCCTCCACATCTTTTCTCCTCCTCCCTTCCCCCTCCACTCCTTTCCTCCTCCTCCCTTCCCCTTCACTCCTTTCCCCCTCCTCCCTTCCCCCTCCATTCCTTTCCTCCTCCTCTCTTCCCCCTCCACTCCTTTCCTCCTCCCTTCCCCTCCACTCCTTTCCTCCTCCTCCCTTCCCCTCCACTCCTTTTCTCCTCCTCCCTTTCCCTCCACTCATTTCCTCCTCCTCCCTTTCCCTCCACTCCTTTCCTCCTCCCTTCACCTTCCACTCATTTCCTCCTCCTCCCTTCCCCCTCCACTCTTTTCCTCCTCCTCCCTTCCCCTCCACACCTTTCCTCCTCCTCCCTTCCCCCTCTACCCCTTTCATCCTCCTCCCTTCCCCTCCACTCCTTTCCTCCTCCCTTCCCCCTCCACCCCTTTCCTCCTCCTCTTTCCTCTCCCTCCTCCCCGCGATGACACATTTCCACCCTGATAGGAGTATTCTGCGTGTTGGGCGCTTATCCTGTGGGAAGAAATCAGAGGCTATGCACCTGCCGCTCCCGGATTTCGACGGGCCACTCCCCGAAAGTTCCGCAACCCCTTTCCATCCTTGGCGTCGGGAGAGGGAGGAAGTCGGAGGAGGAGGAAGCGGGAGGCGGAGGAGGCCGGCAGGGGGCCGTCCGTGCAGAGGGGAGGCAGGTGGATTTTCGTGTGTCGCTCGGGTCATCGGCATGGCCTGTGAATCACGAGGGAGGTGCGCTACAGTGGAGGGAGAGGGTGGGGAGAGAGGGAGTATGGGAGAAGAAGGAGAGAGGGTAGAGGAAGAGGGAGAGGGAGTAGGGGAGGAGGGAGAGGGAGGGGAGAGAGGGAGTATGGGAGGAGATGGAGAGGGGGTAGGGGAGAAGGGAGAGGGGTGGGGAGGAGGGCGAGAGGTGGGGGGAGAGGGAGTACTGGAGGAGAAGGAGAGGGGGTAGGGGAGAAGGGAGAGGGGTGAGGAGGAGAGAAAGGGGTGGGGAGAGAGTGAGTATGGGAGGAGAAGGAGAGTGGGTAGGGGAGGAGGGAGAGAGGGGGGAATGGAGGAGAGGGGAGAGAGTGGAGGAGTGAGAGGATGAGAGGGGGGTATTGAGGCAAGGGTTGGGTCGTCGCTCTTGCCACCACGCCCTGCCCTCCCACGGCCCAGTCGCTGCCTCCGCAGTCATCGGAGGCAGAATGATGCACTGGGGCACTCCTTCGCAGCGCGTCCGTCGCAAATGGTCGCCTGCTCTCATTCCGCATCTATAAACCGCACGCTGTTGGGGATCGATCGCTTTGATTTTCTGTGCCCTTAAAGAGGCTTTTTTTTAGCCAGCAATAATAGCTCTCTTTATCTGCCAGATCTGATTCACGTCGCGTGTGTAGAATGACCGAGGTTTGGAACCATCGAATTAATAACTGGTTTCCAGATTGATTAATTTCATGGATTTATCGCGCGAGGCACCTCACGTTCGTTTTATTCAGCTCGTATCCATTCATTTAGGATTTTGTTAACATTTTCACTTCACTCCTGACAATATGAAGGATATGCATTTTGATGCCATTATCCTTTGGGAACTACGAAGACAGAGTTTGGATAACACAAAATCCACGGTTTTTCGCTTGTAGTTAAGATTTTATGCTCGGTATTTCATTGGCAATGAGTACTGGCACATTAATAATGTGTGCTTGTCCGATTTAAGTAGCTCGATTACTCGTATTTCAGGTTGAAAAGTCTTGTGTTAATCTGCGAAGATCTTTTGAAAAGTCCGTACACTCAACAGAAATACTTGGACTTAGACGGCAGCTGTTATAGTTGAAGATAGTTTCCTTGTATTTCTAAAAGTCTGTTCCAACAGTGCTACAATGCCTTGACACCGTTTGCAACGAATCATCTGATGTATGTGTGTGTAACACATGATAGCGTAGAGAAAGCCAGCCTGTTAAACGGACATTTTGTACAAGCATTTACAGCCGTCAGCGACCATTGCGTACATTATGCACCCGCAATAAGGGGGGACCTGATGGACGATATAGTATTATCTGAGGTGGGAATAGCAAAGCAATTAAGTTCCATCAGACATTACAAATCCACTGGCCCCGAAGAAATTCCTGCTCGCGTTTTAAAAGAATTAGCTGAAGAAATAGCACCTTTTCTTCGGATAATCTTCGAGAAATCCATTTCTCGCGCAGAGGTCCCTAGCGACTGGAGGTTAGCGCACGTTACCCCGATTCATAAGGACGGCGACAAGTAGAACCCAGAAAATTACGGGACAATTTCCTTAACTTCGATATCGTGTAAGATTCTCGAGCATATACTCGTTAGCAACATAATGCGATTTCTTGATAGTAATTTATTGTTAGATGAATGTGAACTCGGCTTCAGGAAAGGTAGGTCTTTTGATACTCAGTTCGGTCTTTTTGTTAATTGTATGCTGAGAAGCGGAGAAAAGAATACGCAGGTCGTAGCCATCTTCTTAGATTTTAGGAAAGCCTTTGATAAGGTACCTCACAGGAAGTTAATAACGAAATTAGAAACCTTAGGCGTTAATTCTAAAATCGTTAGTTGGATCCGTGAATTTTTAAATCATAGGAAGCAGAAGGTTGTTATAGATGGGAAATCTTAGAACTTAGTGGAGGTTGTCTCTGGCGTTCCGCAGGGTAGTGTAATTGGTCCGTTATTATTTCTAATTTATATAAACGATATCAGCTCAGTAGTCAGAAGTAAAATTAGGCTTTTTGAGGACGACACCGTCATCTATAGAGGAATAAGCAATCCGGAAGACCACCAGTATCTCCAAAATGACCTAGAAGCTATTTCTGAATGGTGTAAGGAATGGCAGTTAGAGATCAACCAAAAGAAAAGCTGCGTCATCAACTTCTGGAGAACCAAGAGTATCTCGTTGGATAATAATTATTCGTTGGACGTAGTAGAGATTCCAGTTTCATACGATTAAATATCTCGGAGTCACGATCCATCGTGATCTCTCGTGGGACACCCACATTTACCGATTGATAGGTGCCGCTAACAAAAAGCTTGCCTTTATAGGGAGAATAGTTCGAAATAGCTCCTAAAAAGTGAAATAATTATGTTATTTATCCTTGGTTCCACCGCAGGTCGAATATGCTTGAGCTGTGTGGGATCCCTACGAAAAGGGACTCACTAACGAGATAGAAAAGATTCAGCGCAGGACAGCTAGATTTGTAAAGAGGAATTACGATAGTAAACAAAGCGTAACATCATTAATAGAAAATCTGAAATGAACATCGTTAGAGGAACGTAGGCTGCAGGCTAGATTTAAACTAATGGAAAAATTTATGTCGGAGGGACTAGCAAATGAGGTAGTAGGACTTATCAGAAGCCCAACGTATCTCGGAAGGCAGGGCAGTGAGGATAAGATTGGCGAGATCGACTGTAGAACGGAGCAATATAGAGGGTCGTTTTTCCCTAGGACGATAAGAGACCATAATAGGAAAAGATAACGTAGGAAAACTATGGACCTTTGGTGCACTGCACCCCCTGCTATCCACCAAAAAAGTGACTTGCAGGGTATAATATAGATGTAGATGTAGATGAAACAAGGTCTATAAATAAACCTACGAAAAGGATGAACTTAAATATTGCAGTCATAAACTGTTTTCAGTACAACCCCGCCCCAACAACTCTTAAGGGGTTGGTATTCCTGGGCGTCAAGATTACATGTGAACATAAATATCTTATTATTTATTGTTGAATTACGTTTAAAAGACGCTCTTAATCAGCACATTTACCCGGATTCGAAGCATGAGTTACTTTCTCACTAATTTAACAACATAAAAAAGATTAAATTTTATTGCAAATGATTTGGTCGGCTAGAGACACCCTGCTGCAAGGGGGCAGGTGCTGAAAAAGTTTTAAACCTAATTAACTGTTTCGATTTGATTATTGCTTATGTGATACCGCAGAGTCTAAGGAATTGTTCATCCAGCCGAAGCAATTCCCAATGCGATTCGCCAAAGCATTTTCGTCTTCGAATGAAGCTCGCCATGCAGAAAATGTTGCCGATTCCCTGTGTGACATGTTTCCTAACAATTAAGGCGGCAAAACTTTGAAACAACACTAATAATGCGGCAATCATGTTTAAAACTTGATTTGTGCAAGCGTTTCTCATTTATCATTTAAATGTGTGCATTGAGAACAACTTCGATTTAAGACCATTACAAAATATTCTCAATTAAAATGAAATTGACCACACTGCTCTCCTTTCACCTTCGTCAGACATCCAGGGAGCGGAGCAGCGAGGCCGTGCGCCATTCATTGCCGAGGTCGAATGTTGGAATGCCTAAGGCCACGGACGCCAAAGTTGGTCCTTAACACACTCGACTTGATCGGGTTGAGTGCTCTTCAATTGTAAAGACGTGAATGCAAAGAAAAAACAGTAAAATCTCAATCACATCGCTCTATGTATACCAAATTGCCTGGGCCCCAATCGAAATTTTGATTCCTGAATACACGGAGAGAAACGCGTTTAAATTTTTGCCACATTCATTTCCTGCCTTCATTCTACCAGAATAGATTCGCTATCTTTGACGAAATAAAGAAACTCCGCCACCCGAGGTCCCTTCGTGTGCGCTTGCGACCGCAATGGGACAAGCACCAGGGACCTCGTCGCAACGTCTTGTTTGGACGGCGGGTCATTGTGATCTCCACCGAGAGATCAACTAATCAAAACGATGCGCCGAACCTTCTAATCGCTGGATTCGTCCGCCTTGTGGTCACCCAGAGAGCCGAAGGTCACCCAGAGGACCGAAGGTCACTCGAGTGCCAATCGGTCTGCTTCCTCTCCAAATCAGCTTTCTTCGTTTTTAGGAAAACATTTTCTCAGCGTTTTTTTATTGTTGTCAACGAAAACAATCTCCATAGCAACTGAAGTAAACAACATCTACTATAAATAAGTTTAATTTCCTTTCGTGTGCCGATAGCTTATACATTAAATGAAAGAAAATGAATTATCCACGATAAAAAATCAACTTAAATGTGTTTATTTTCCTTACGTATGCACACAGCTTTTGTAAGTGAAAAGAAATGGATAATTTAAATCGAAGGAATGAACGTGAACGAAAGGATCACTACTACTCATTTCGAGTGAGGTGCGTTTTAAATTATTTTCAATTGTTTTATTAATTACTACTGGTTATAAAATACAAAGCTAAATCAGAAATTCAATATTTTTTTGGCATCGCATCGGATACATCGCTTTGCATTGCTTAGACATAAGACTAAGCCATTAATATTTATCTTTATTTGACACGATAACATAAATCTTAAAGAACGCCTTTGGAAACTGGACTCCGACATACTTCCATACTTGTTTCCTTATCTTTGAGCGAATGTATTTACTGGAAGGTGACCAACCGTCCCAAATTTGTAGGGACAGTCCCTCCTTTTCCTCGATCGTCCCGCCTTCTTAAATGTCGTAACTTGTGTCCCGCTTTTTGAATAATCTTGATTAATATCCAAATTGTCATTTAAATCGTCCGGAACGAGTCACACCATGCTATCTGATATCTATTGCATCTATCTATCTAAGGCTGACTCATCAATAAATGAACCACAAACGAGCCACTGTAATCTGTCCCTCCTTATAGTCGGCAAATATTTGAAAATGTCCCTCCTTGGCATCCTGAAAAGTTGGTCACCTTAGTGTAAGCGCGCCTACTAGTAGGTTCTCGAAGCGGTCGGATCCATGGCGTGCACTAGACATCAGTGGCTGGGTTCCCCGCTATCCTGAGTGTGGATTTTTGTTTCTTTTTTCCATTTTCCTACTGTAATTTTCATTATTTTAACTTTTGCGGGTTGGTCTTCGTATAATATTATTTTCGGCAAATGAGTATTGTCTTTAGTGAAATATCGCCACTGATTGCTTCTTTCTGTCTTTAAAGCATACCCGGAGCAAAACAACCGATTGAGTGATATGGTCTTTATTTGGAGAGAGAGATTGAGACGAAGAAGTCCCATCTTCCATCTAACATGAAACATGTATAATAATACATCGAACATAAACAATTTAAATACAAGTAACAATAAAAGGAACAGCTTTGTAATCCCGCGGCCAGCCGTATTGTTGCGATTTTCGATCTTCTTTTATCGTTTTTCGCGCGGTTTTATAATTGCCTACCAGCAACAAAGTGCTGTTTATCTGTTGTAAGAAATGTCATGTGTAAATTCCTAACTTGAGTGCGGAGTGAACTGGAGTGAACGTCCCGCAGAAGGTAATGTTAAGTCATAATAATATGAAATATGTTAATTTTCTTGGCGTATTACATGTTTAAATAATATGTTCGTTGTAATTTTTTTAACCAAAACACCTTAACCAACCTACCCAACCCGGTGGGGCAGAGTACGACGTTGCTACGTATTGGAGATTGGGTGCGTCGCGTCCATGTTGATAGCTGGTAAAACAAAAGAAGATGGAAAATCGCATCGTCAACGGTGGCCCCGGGATTCCAAAGCAATGCAAGCATTGGAAAAGAAAAGATGTAATTGTGTGGGAAAAAATAAGGATTGCTGAATAATTAAATCCATGTTAAACAAACCCATCGCAGGAAAACACTCACACAAGAAGGGGTGTGAAAAACCTGCAAAATCTACCGATATTCACTAAAAACATCAATAAATTAACTTAAAAATTAATTAAAAACTTAAAGCTATAGATCAGAAAATTTTTGGCGTAATATGAATTGATAATTGATTAAATAAACATAAAAATGAAAAATGAATAGATATTAACATTATTATGACTAAACAAAAAAGAGGAAAAATAACTTAAATAATGAGTTAATCCTGAACACGCTTGATGGTCTTTGTTTAAAGAACACGTAGTAGGATTAAAAATACAATAAAACAAAATTTATTTAAAATATATCCGCATACTTTATTATACAAGGTATATGAGCGTATAAAATGGATAAATGAACGAACTCTACGCATTTTAACATTTCAATTCAATTTGGGTATACGTTGAATTCAAGTCTAAATATAGAAAACACAAACTTTACTGGTGTACTAAGTTTAGTAAATGTACGGCAAAATCTATATCGTCCTTGCTCGTTCAGCAGAGTGGAAAAAGATAGCGGAAATGATGTTTATAAGGTTAGAGGGACGCGAGAATGAGCAGATAGAAATAAAAAACTTTCAGGAGGATTGAAATCAGAATTACACATCGTGTACAAGAAAGATTGGAGAGGGAAAATAAAAAGAGAGGTCGCGCCATTAGCGAAACCAGAAAGCAAAGCCGGGCCAAAGGAAAACGAAAATCAAGCGAAGGTTACGCAGCGATGCGTAAAGGAAGGATGTTTTTCATTAGCGCGTCGATTGCGTCCGATCCAGATTTCTAGAGCGTCATACGCAAGACATTCAGTTAAAACCGATTCATGAATTAAATTTCTTCGTCGAAGAAGTAATAATTTGTTTTGAAGGAGCGTTCATGCGAATTCAGTAAAGTCGAACACTTTCCTCACTTTCTATCTAATCGGGTTATGATTATAACGAAAGCGAAAAAGCGCGATATTTTGGTCACGTGTTACACGAAAGGCTCATATTAGTAAAACGGATGAACCTCAGTCGCCAGCCAGCCGTCAAAGCAGTCTCGTGCTATCTTAAAAGCGGACGGTATTTGTTACGATGACTAGACGATTACGGAATTCGGAACTCTCGTCCGACTCGGACTTACGATTAGATGAGTGACTTTTATCCAACGTTATGCATGAATTTTCGGGCTTCTTTAGGCTTCGAGCTCGTGATAACAGGGAATATATAAGGTATGAGTAGGACGATAGTATAAGGTAAATACTGATATTTAAAGTTGCATTTTTGGTTCGGATAAAATTGGGAATTAGACTGACCCAGGCAACTTTATGTATGACCCAGTCCGGCTCGAGCAGGTCTCTCTAAAAGAATCTAACGCGTTAAAGATATTTTAGAACGCAATGAAGAAGTGAAAGAGGCAAGCTCCACCTCCTGCCTCTTTATCTCGGCGATTAGCAGAGAACAGGTTAATAATAATGGAACGCCATTAGCAATCGCCCTTTACTTTCGAATTTACCGCTCTTTTATATTTTTTTTAGCACGTAGGACACCATGAAGTCACAGTAGTTCCAAAATAATATGGTTCATTCAGCTTTGTTTCGCAGATCGTTTCTAAAGGAAATATTTTGTGTATTTACTAAAAAAGATACGGCGGCATTTTTAGTGCTAACCAGTCTATATCTGAATAAATACCCTGCAAGCCACCATAATTGGTGTGTGACAAGGGGAGAACATCTATCATGTTATTCTCCTATTATGCTCTTTTTTATCCTAGGAAAAAAGATCCCTTGTATCTATCCGCCCTACAGTGAATTTAGCGTATCTTGTCACTGTGGTTGTGGCGCCTTACGTAATATGGGCTCTTAACTGCGTCTGATAATGTCTTTAAAATCTTATGATCTAAATCCATGCAATAGTCGATGTCTGGACTTTTCACGCCGTTTCTTCAGAGACTACAACCGAAGCTAATCTATTAGACTCGTGACACTTGCTTGCCTGCCGTATCGATGATTCACGATACCCGCTCCTTTTCGTTGTATTTTCTCTAACTCACGAATAAGTCCTATCTCATACAGCTCTCGTATTCCACAGGCATACTCAATTAGCGGTCTAACCAGAGGAAAGATAACAAATCTCACGTGCCTTTTTATCACATGACCCTAATATTTTTACGGACAAATCCTACCATTTTACGAGCTGCCCCTACTCTTCATCTAATATGCTCCTTCCAAAAGAAATCGTTCGTTAATAAAATACCAAGATATTTCTGACTTTACACCGTTTTTATGTGGCCCGTGTCGAGAAAATACTCAATATTGATTGCTGGTTTCTGTCTACCCTGCAAAAATTAACTAATAAACAATTATCACTGTTTAACTGGCACCCTAGACACCATTCTGAGGATCTGCACATCTTCGTTTCGAATTGTTCTATAAAATACTGTTTCCTCCGCCAATATTCTATATCCACTGCTTAAATTATGCTGATACCGTTTATATATATGAGAAAGAGAAGTGGGCCCAAGACACGTCCTTGGGGAACATTCACGGGATCTGAACGATGCCCATCGATGACTACTCTCTGCTCCCGATCACGGAGAAACGCACATATCCATCTTAGAGCGGTCTCATTAATCTCGTATCATTTCAACTTTCGTATAAGCTTATGATGAGAAACTCTGTCAAAAGCCATTTAAAAATCTAAAAATACAGCGTCTACCTGGGTATTTCTTCCGCCGGATTTTAAAACATCCTGTTTGGATAGCGCTATTTGGATCTCACACGATTTACCTTTTCTAAAACTATGCTGATTATTAGCTAATAAACTAATATTTACCTAAATGACGCATCACTGAATTAAATATAATACACTCTAAAACATTACACGCTATATATATCAGTGAAGTAGGACTGTAATTCTTTGGGTTATCCCTATTTCCACCCTTGAAAACCGGTGTCACGTATCCGATCTTCCAGTCTCTCGGTAAAACTCCTTCTATAGTAGAAGTTTCCGCAGAGTACCTAATATTCAATTTGCCACCAAATCTTCAATAGGTGCTTGTTAGCAATTATATTAAACTTACTTCACCTTCTTCACTCTAGAGTAGCTGTTTCCAAACGGTGTGACGCGGCACAGTGTTGTGCCGTCCAGTGGCGTAGCAAACCTCTTGGGATCCCCAATGCAAAATCCTTTTTTTACGTCATATTATTATTTTTATATAAGAAAATAACAAACTTTCAATGAGAAATAAACTTGCTATCCATCAATAAGAGCAAGACTATGCAACTTTCAATATAACATTATTTTAAATTATTTTGACGAGACTCGCCAGAAGTATTGCGATACTCAAATCAATTATATGTTGCCCTCTCCCGACAAAGGGAAAAATTACGATAGTCTCGGGGATATCCCAGACTACATGCTGGAATAGTTCAAATACTTTCTATAAATACGCGTTAAAAATTAACATGACAAAATAAAAATAATTTTTGATGAAATACTTCTTTGTTGTAAGGGTCCTCTTGACTTGGGGTCCCGGTTCATTGCACCGGTTCACTAATAGTACGCTGTGCCACTGGTGCCGTCGGACATGAACTGGTGTTCCGCGAAATTTTGGGAGAACTAGATTGGAAATGGGGGACGATGTGACGCCAATATTTCTTTTAGTTGCGTAAGTGCGCCATGAAATGAAAATGTTTGCGAAACATTCCCTAGAGCGGATGTCTCTAATTCGCATCCATCGGGCTGCGTGGGCCCTCCAATCAAACAGAAATACTGCCCTGTTTTTGCTTTGATTTTAGGACAAGTAGGTTAAAGAGGTAGAAAGGACGAGACGATTTATAATAAAAAAGTGACGCGTAACAATAAAATATTATTAATATCGGGGAATCTCTACTTTTTATTGAAATATGTTCCATTTTCAATGGTAGGCTAAAGTTTCAGAAATTTTGAAGTGTTTAATTATTCGGGACCCATGTTACTCGAGTTTGAGACCTCTGCCCTGGAGATTATTGGGAATATTGGGAGACTGAAACTTGCTCGGATAAATAAAAAGCCGCCGCCGGTTCCCCAAAATGGTTCGCGTCTCTCCCTCGCGTTGCAATCGGACGGCAGCTGTTGCGCAGATATTTTATTTTCCTTTCCCTTTCGCCGGCAGCCATTTCCTTCCACCGTAGCTGACTTTCGATGTCGTTTTCTCTCGTTGGCGCAATCGGCTCGAGTCCTTTCTCGATTGTTATTCAACCGAATTCCACTTTCGCTCAACTCGCTGCGAGGCGCCGTAACCCAGAGGGAAAGAAAGTGAGAGAGGGAGGGAGAGAGAGTTCGCTTCGCTACACTTTCAAATAAAGATTACAAAAACTCATTCTAGCGAAGTTTTACCTCTTACATTGAGATTCCCTTCCGTTGAACACTGCGCTCGCTTTCGGCGCAAACATTCGAGGATTTTTTCAAGGTGGGAACGACTATAAGTATCGGTTTATATAATTTCCGTGCAATTTTCCGAGAAGGGCGGGTGTTGCTATATCATACGCAAACTTCAATGAACATCCTTGTTAGCTCGTCTAATTGCATTTGGCCAAAAGGATTTCTAGATTTGTAAAACAAGTGAAACGCTTAAAGCAAAGTGTTATTTTGATTATTAAATAAATTACATTAGAAATTGCTAGAGTAACACCGACTGAACGCTGGAAAAAGGTTTTATAGAGATTCAAGATTTTATATCTTATGAGGAATTAGGAGAGTTAAAGCATGCACTAACATCGGAAAACAAAATCCGGTAGATAATATATATGACGTCAATTGCATGCCAGCGATATCTTCGTTTGTTTTCTAAGATTACATTTCATTATCACAATCAGTACTACATCCGAGGTATGTTGGAAAATTTTTGATGTACCTTCCGCCCACCTAGCTGGTGACTTACAGGATAATATGTAGTTGTCAACTTTGAGAATGAAAAGAATTCTGAAATTGACGGAATCGAACACGGTTCTCCCACTTTACGGGCAGGTTCTTTAACCAGTCAAGCTACTAAGACAGTCAAATTCTCCATTCCATCCTGTGGTATACAGATGTTACGGCGATAATTTCGACGTTTTATATTATGCACTGTGGCCAATGTTCCCTATAATTTTTCATGACCTGTGTGCGGAAGAAATTTTCCATTTGAAACTTTTTTGGAGATTTTAGATAATAGTGAACCCTTTCTTCTGCGGTGCAATTTTTTTCCTCCACAGTCAAAAAAAATAAATGCATTTGGGTATATTAAAATCGTTTTTTGGGCAAATGCAGTGATTTTAAGATTATTCTGCAACGCCGCACAGTAGCGTGCGCTTTTATAATTCACAATAAACTATCTATAATTATACCAATATTTCTGCGCAGAAATTTTTCCCGTGTGCCATGCCCTTGCAAACCGTGTGCGCGGGCACAGCTTAGAGGGAACATTGACTGTGGCTGACCCCTGTGCTGTTATTAGGGATTACGCGCAGTCACAAGATATCTTAATTTCAATCGATGGTAGTTGATCAACTTAGACAAATAAGCACAACTAGACTGTCGTCTATGTGTATCCGATTCTTTTCGTAAAGCAGGTACCCCAGTCTCCTCAACATGCTCCATGCTCATAGGTCTAGAGGTTTTGAATCCGAACACAATAATATCCGGCTAAAACTCCGCGTCCATGTGTAAATTAGTAACTCCATCAAAATTAAAAATAAATTTTCATTGTTACCCGCTATTATTTTGGGTGCATTGTCTACGGGTTACGATGTAGCACATCTCTCTCACGCGCCTAAATAAAATTGAATCCAACAACTATAAGTTATTATTCATTTTTATAATAGTATATCTATTATATATTAACGTTTTTTATAGGGTCGGCGATAGGCAGCAGCCCTGTCTTACTCCTCTACCGATGTTTATTCCGCAGGTGTTCGCATTCTCCAACCTAACCTTTACAACTTGATTCACATATATATTCCTGATCAGTCTCCTGTCTTTCAAGTCTAGGCCTATATCCTTTAATATCTTCATCAACTTTACCCAATTTACTCTATCAAAGGCCTTCTGCCAGTCTACGAAACATACGCAGATATCTTGATTGTACTCTATTGCCCTTTATGATATGATTCTAACTACCCCTATAGCATCTCTAGTTCCTCGTCCTTTTCTGAAACCGAAATGATCCTCCCCTAGCATTTCTTCAGCCTTTTTCTCCAGCCTTTTATTAAGAATCGCGAGGCCACTCTCCCGTGTCGTAAATCTTATCAATTAATTTTGTGATCACTTTTAGTCCTTCTGATCCCAAGAGAAGAAAATCAGAAAACCATGAATCACTAAGGAAATGCTGGAGAAAATGGATGAGAGACGAAAATGGAAAAACGCTAACAGTGAAGAAGGTAGAGCCAACTATAGACGTATAAACAATGAGTTGAGAAGGGTAACAGATAATACTGGAGAAAATTGGATAAAAGAAAAATGTGATGAGATGCAACAACTGGAGAAGTAATGACGGTACGATATGATGTAAGCTAGGGCACTGGAATTAGAAGATAAGAAGTCTAATGGAATTCGTGATAAAGGAATTATGAATACAGATGGGAAGATAGTCTCACAATCAGAAACAAAGGATGTAGCACAGGTATGGGAAGAATACATTAAGGAACTATACAGAAAGCAGTCAGGATCTGCAAAAATAGAACTGGAAGATGAGGAAAACATTGAAGAAGACAACTTAGGACCAAATATTATGGAGAGCGAAGTAGAAAAAGTGATAGTGGAACTAAATAAAGGGAAAGCCACAGGCAGCGATGGAAAACTGGCTGAGGTACTTAAAGTCATGGGATCAGAAAGACTAAAAATGATCACGAAATTAATTAATAAGATTTACCACATAGAGGAGTGGCCTCAGGATTTCCTAGAAATAACAATGATCCCTCTAAAGAAGAAGCCAAAGGCAATGCAGTGTAAAGACTACAGAACGATAAGCCTTCTGTCACACACTTCGAAGATCATCACGAGGATTCTTAATAAACGGCTGGAGAAAAAGGCAGAAGAAATAATAGGGGAAGATCAATTCGGTTTCAGAATAGGACGAGGAACTAGAGATGCTATAGGGGTAGTTAGAATCTTATCAGAAAGTGCAATAGAGTACAGTCAAGATATCTGCGTATTTTTCGTAGACTGGCAGAAGGCCTTCGATAGTGTTAAATGGGTAATGATGATGAAGATATTAAAGGGTATAGGAGTAGACTGGAAAGACAAGACTTACCAGGAATCTATATGTGAATCAAGTTGTAAAGGTCAGGTTGGAGAATGCGAACACCTGCGGAGTAAATATCGGTAGAGGAGTAAGACAGGGCTGCTGCCTATCGCCGACCCTTTTCAATATATATGGAGAAAGTCTAATGCAAGATGCGTTAGAAAGCACAGGAGATTTAAAATTTAGAGGGAGGATTATAAGAACAGTAAAATATGCGGATGATCAATAAGTTCTAGCAAGAAAGGAAGAGAAACTCCAGAAATTGATAAATAGAATAGTAATAACAGGTACAAAATACGGTATGGAAATAAATACAGAAAAATCCAAGGTCATTCGAATATCGGGAAAAGAAGAGAATCTGAACATAAGTATTGGAGGAAAGCCGTTAGAACAAGTTTCAGACTACAAATACCTTGGAAGCATCATAACAAGAGAAGCAAAATTTACGGATGCGATCAGGACTAGAATAGAAAAAGCAAAGGCGACTTTCAGAAGAAAGAAACACCTACTTACGGGGAATATAAGGGGAGATATTCGCAAGAAGTTCATAAAATGCTACGTATGGAGTATAGCTTTGTACGGGGAGAAACATGGACGCTAAGAAAAATGACATCAAATACTTGGAAAGCTTTGAAATGTGGACTCGGAGGAGAATGCTGAAGATAAAATGAACAGATAGCATGAGAAACGAAGAAGTGCTACAAAGAGTAGGAGAGAAGCTAATGGTTATACAGACTATTAGAAAGAGGAAGGCAAATTGAGTTGGACATAACCTGAGGAGAGAGAATATGATTAAAGACGTGTTAGAAGGAAAATTAGATGGAAAAAGGGAAAGAAGTAGGAAAAGATTTCAGCTGATAGACAATTTGAAAGGGAAAGGGAATTATCAAGATATGAAGAGGACAGCGGAAAACAAGAGTTTATGGAGAACCAGGTTTAACCATGAATAATCACGGACCTGTCTACGGACAGATTACCTATGATGATGATGATATTAACTTAAAGTGACGGTTCCTACTACTACTGTAAACATAAACAATTTCGCGTATTAGAATTCGTTGGTTAAATCCAGATTTGGTTGTGGAACAAAGATTAATGTCCAAATGTTAAGTAATGTAATGTAATGTATGTAATTGTGTGCTACTCCTCAAATAGTCTTAATTTGAAGCAGCCTATTATGACTGCTGAGCTTCAGGTGGTAATACTTCTGAAAAAGACTGAAGCAATGAAACCAACTGTGTACATACATGGATGCGAACAGCGTAAATGGGAAATAATTCGGCGGAAGTCGTTATTTCGACAATTTAAAGAGTCGTTTTACATTTTAATTTTAATAAACTGTTGATTTTAATTAATTTATATGAACTAAATAAGAACGCAATTTTGTACGCGCATTACGTAAATAGCATAAAGTCGGATTATCTGCGAACAATATTCGAATGCAGTTACGTAGTCTGTAGTTTTGCGAATTTTTATTAATAGAATACGTAAGCATTATCTCCATCAACATTCCAGCAAATAATTTTATTAGGTCTTCTGTGCAGTGACATATTATTATTGGCAAACAAAATTAATTTGTTGCAATATACAATTTAAGATATTTTAATTTGCTTCCGCCTCTGATCCATCTTTGAGGATAAAATACTAACTGCGTTGTTTGAATTAACACCGAGAAACGATGTTTATTCTGCACCTAATGACTGGAAACAGAATGAACATGTTTATTAAACATATATTTATGTCCATTTAAAAATATATAATCTATTATATTAAAAGTACATTAATCGAATTGCAAATTAATCGAACTTTATATACGTGTTATATTTAGCTATGACGATTCGTGTATAAAATTTGATTTCAAAAGTATAATTGCATTAAAAAAGTTGATAAGTGGAATTTTCTTTTGAGGAACTGTGTTGTTGACGAATTGCGATGCTTGAAAAACTATAATGAATTACAAACAATTCATTAAGATCATTTTGAATACCTCTTTAGATATAGAACTGCACGTCTAGTTCAAGCTTAAAAAGTATAACAAATGTTATTTTGAAATGGACTATATTATTTATGAAAATATTTTTAGGCTATTTAAGATTAAGGCGGAGTTAGAAGAAGAAGGGGGACACTTGATAAGACGAAGTTCGGTAGTGTGTGCGAAGTGCAGTATGCCCCTCGAAAACTCTGACTCTGTATGTATTGCCACAATGCCTACGCCTATTTTTGGAACCGATTTGGAAATAATGTCGGGTCTCTACTGCATAATGTGCAAGCATGTTATAACGAGACTTCACTTTATTGAGGTAATTTCAAATAAAAATATACGTGAACGTGCCGAAGTATCCGTGCACGTGGCGTATAAAGTGTATCCGTCCTTCACTTGGACTGGAGAAACGCTGTAGTCAGAGAAGGTCATGCGAGGTGGAATGGCGAGGGGAAGGGATGAGGCAAGGTGGGGGTGTCTTAATATGGTACGAGATTGGGTGAAAGAAGATGGAGAGAGGGTTGGAGAGGGATGGAAAGGGAGAGAGGGCTGTAGAGAGAGAGAGAGAGAGGGATAGAAGGCTGTAGAGAGGGAAAGAGGGCTGGAGAGAGAGAGAGAGAGAGAGGAGAGAGAAGACTGTAGAGATAGAGAGGGCTGTAGAGAGAGAGAGGACTGTAGAGATAGAGAGGGCTGTAGAGAGAGAGAGAGAGAGAAGGCTGTAGAGAGAGAAAGAGGGCTGGAGAGAGAGGACTGTAGAGATAGAGAGGGCTGTAGAGAGAGAGAGAAGGCTGTAGAGAGGGAAAGAGGGCTGGAGAGAGAGAGAGAGAGGACTGTAGAGATAGAGGGCTGTAGAGAGAGAGAGAGAAGGCTGTAGAGAGAAAGAGGGAGAGATAGAGAGGAAGAGAGAGGACTATAGAGATAGAGAGAGGGGGGGGGGCTGGAGAGAGAGAGTAGAGAATCGAAGAGCGAATGGCTCGATAAAACAGGAAAGAGTGGCACGGAGGAGGATGGCAGAAAAGAGCCGCTGCAGGAACGCAATAAACGCAGCATAAATTAGTCATGCTGAAATTTTCGTTAAGTTAAGGTGGTGAGGGGGTCTGCCCTAACAGCGCTGCATGGCTAGAATTCATTACGATCTCACTCTATGTTAAAATTATTCTAAATGCAATATTTATTGAAGATAACAAGATCAAAGTTTCTAATTTAATTTCCGGTAACTTGACAGCCCTTATTGAGTGACATGACTCGAGTAGGCCATTTTCTTCCCGTGCTTAAAAATAGTTGAAAATTGGCACCACTGATTCATTAATCTCACTCAGATATTCAATTTTTCCTGCATTTCAATAAAACCCTGAAACGAAAATAACTACATAAAAATGGATGCATCCATATGACACAGTTATCCAACTGAGATATTTTTGGTGACTTTCTCAAAAACTAGGTATCTTGTCAATAGAAACGTTTTTTTGTTCTGCACTATATCTTCTGAAAACAAATGATAATCTCGAATGAATATTTTATGAGTTAAAGTGAGACGTTCATTTTTGTTTCCAGAAAGGTTGTCATCCTGTTTGGGAAATTCGATGCTCCGGGAATATCCCTGGTTCGAAATGGTTCCCGAAATTTTGACTACTCGGGAAAAACGTCCTTGGTTCGGAAATATGGCGTGGATAGAGTTTCGATTTTCTCCTTCTTTTTGTTCCCTTAACTTAGGGAAGAATTTTGAAATGTCAAAAGAAACTGTAAAACGCAAAAAAAGTCCGTTTCATCTATAATCTCATTCGGATCGGATAAACCGAACTGTTTGTATGAGAAACTTTATATACATAGGCATCAAATTTTCATGTTATTTTACGTCCTTGTGTAAAAGACAAGATTATGGATTAGGTACTTAAGTAGAGTAAAGTAAGAGTGCAGCCATTATAAACTAACCATCCATGATTCGAAAAATTCTATAGTCCGGAACGCCTCTGGTCCCTAGCTTTTAGGATCAGAGAGATTCAACTGCATTTCATTTTCGTTTTATTCTTTAACCATCATCATCGATTGTCTGTCCGTGGACAGGCCCGTGATTATTTTTGGTTAAGCATGGTTCTTCACAAATCCCTATCTTTCGCTGTGTTCTTCATGTCCCGATAGCTCTCTTTCTCTTTCAAGTCAGCCGAAACCTTTTTCTTCCTCTTTCTCTTTTTCCGTCCAATTTCCCTTTTAAGGTAATTTCCAATTCAGTTCGCCATCCCCTTTCTTATATTCTGTATAATCAGTCACTTCTCTCTCATTCTTCTTAATATATCATTTTTCAACCTATCTGTCCCATATTTAACATCAATCCTTAAAAACAAATTTCACTGAAATCCATCCGACGGTATATCAGCTGTCGTATGCGTCGAGGGAGATGGACAAACCGCTCACAGTTAGAGGCTATTTTCTTTAGCGATGAAACGCATTTAATATAACGAGAAGAGGATAGGAAATGAGAGAGAGAGAGTGAACGGGGGGCCAATGCTGCGCACAAACTCAAACGGAGGGCGCCAAGGAAATTCAATTGAGCGCTATTGGATCGGTTGCTATGCGGGTGGCGAGAGGGTAGGGGGAGGCAAGGAGACGTGCGTGGATTTGGAGAGCTGAGTGCTTTTTAATGGCACGCCTAGAGACTGTTGCTGGGCGTGACGATGGCGAGTTTGTCGACTGTTTTACTATTTCCCATTATCGAGCCGCTCTGCCACAGAGGTATTTGCCTCGCCACGCCAACTCCCCTCGCCTTCTCCATTTGTCCCTTCCTCCAGCACCGCTACCCTTCTCCTCCCACGCTCCCTTCGCATCTCTGACCTTCCGCGTCTCCACTTCGCTTCAGGGCCACGGAAACATCCTCTTCGTTAGAGCGTCGAAAACCTACGGACCACGTGCGAGAGCGTTTAATGCGGCCCGCGAAGTTGTGAGAGGAAAAGAGATCCCTAAAATTTAACAGCGATATTTTCATGTCCATTAATTAAAACGATGCACAGATTACTTTGATTTTTTTAATTTCAGCGCTATAGAGCGCGTAGATTTGATTTGCATTCATGTGAGAGACTAAAAATCCTCTGAAACTAAAACTCAACGGACCAATAATAAGTTCCGTCTTTTACGTTTTCCGTTTCTCACAAGTTGCTTCTTCTTTAATAATTATAATTTCATTTGTTTATGTATGCGTAAAATAAAAAATCACAAATTTGTGTACTCAAATATAACATCCATATAAATCATCTAATATTTATAAAGTAACTTTATAGGCGTTCAAATAAATATTTATGGTTACAAAAAATTACAGTTTACAAGGAATCAAACTGAACTGGAAAACAAATTTTTAAAAAATAAATGCACGTTAACTGCAATTCTATAAATTTTCGTCTTAAACGGTTGATTCCACAAATAAGTCCTTGATTTTACATTGCTTAGATTTTTCTTAAAATGAAATTTTGTCATGAAATAAAATTTAGCATCTTAAACTTTCGCAAGAAACTAGTAATTTTTTTAAACTTCCAAACTTCTCAGTGAATCAGATTTTGTTGGGGCATTGTCACTTTCACCACCAGTGTCAGAGAGGGCTATTTCAAAAGACGCTTCGTCATTTGTTGTCAAGAATTTTTTCTAAAAAATCTGATGTGGCCACCACATGACTTTCTCCATATCTGTAATATTTTTACATTACATTACTTTTTCACATTGCTACATTTCAGAAATAACACCTTTAACATAAGTTTATTGGATTCGTTTTCATGAATTCTAAATTCCATTATCTGACAGTTGCTAGATGGCAATAGTATTTTGTGGAAGAAAAACAAATTTGATATTGACACTTGTAAATAAGGATGCCACATTGAATTATCAAGAAAAAGCAAAATTTATCGATTTTTCTTTTTCATTTTATGATTTAATTTTGTCACAATTTCTAAAAATATTGTAATAGTCAAGCGTTAGTAATTTAGTTAGTTAGTTAGTAATTTCCACAGAAATCTATTTTTATCGTGTTATTGAAGCAGCAAATGTCTTTGTCAATCACTACACGTTCGTCCATAAGCAAATGCTACAAGAAATTGAGGGATGCGTTCCTTAGAATCTATGCCTCCTTCATATGAAACGTTTTCTTTGGCAACACTTTAATGTATCACAGCATCTCAATTGACTATGTTATTAAATTCGTTTCCTCTGGTTATTCTATGATATTTTCTTTCCATTTTTCAACCGCAATCAAGCTAAAATTGCTTGCTTGCCCTATAAAACGTTAAATATAATGTTGAATCCATTTTTAAAGCTGAGTAACTAATCGTTGGAGGCTTTAAAATTCATATTTTGGAGAATAATCGCTGTCTTTAGACATATTTCCTCCAACATTAGCCAAGGGACAGGAAAAAGTTTGGATCGAGCATCACAGAACTATTAAAAACGATTTGATTTAATTTTCTGCTTTCATATCTACGTTGTATTTTTGAAATAATATCATTTTTATGCCAAATCACCTTACTTTTGAGAATGATTCGAGTTTTTTCGTATCTGAAATCTTTCACTATTTCCTTCACATTCTTCTTTTCTTGGTTCACCATTTGAATTTTTGTTTGAGACTGAGATAAATTGGATTCTTCTCCAAGGTGCACGAATTTAAAATTAAGCTAACAAAATGAGAAGAAAAAAATTTGTACCGAAAATTTTCACAGCATAAAAATGTCCCAAAAACACGGATGAAAATTGATGCTCAAGTGCCTGAAACTATTTCAAGCGATCGCCACTACGAACGAGTGCAGAGAAGAGTCAGAGAATGGCAATGAAAGAGCGTGATAAGACGGCAGGCGAGCGAATCAAAGGCACGGAAAGCGGAGGAGTGCGCAGCGTGGGGTTTCGGAATCACATCCATTTTATATTCCTCCTTTCGTCTCGTCCTCCTCCCTCCTACTACCTCCCTCTTCTCTCTCTCTCTCTCTCTCTCTCATCTCTCTTGGGCCCCACATGTTATAAATGTGTGTAAAACAGCAAACTCATCTCTTCACCCACTCAAGAAGTTAAGTAGTAGTACTCCGGTTTCTCTAAAAAAGCATCTGGTAAATTCACTCATTATTCCGCATTTTGACTATGTTGATATAGCGTACCAAGATTTATCTAAAAAGATAATTAGATATATTTTTAACCTGAAGAAATCAGATCACATTTCTGATTCACTCGTGAAACTAAACTGGTTAAATTTGGAGTCCCGAAGATGCCTCCACTTGCTTTCCTTACTATACCAATTACTTACTTCTAACAATCCACATTATCTTTCTACGGAATTCAGGAGTATAGACACTGTACATAACCGTAATACCAGATGGAGCCATCAATTCCTTATTCCTCACCACAGAACGGTAATTTTCAACAAGTCCTTCATTGTAACCGCTTGCAGACTATGGAACGAACAATATAAAATTTGCACTCGCTCTCAGCATTCAAACGACACTGCTATCTATCTCTTATCCTTTCAAAGGAACAGTTAAACACACTTAACGCTTCAATGTTTCTCAATCTTGATTTTGACAAAACAATACTCATTGTGCATGATTTATACTTTTTTATTTTTTATTAATTTATTTATTATTTCTCTTCTATTTTTAGTTTAGTCATAACAGTGTTATTATCTATTCATTTTGTCATTTTCATATGTTCATTCCATCAATAATGTATTCGTAATGTGCCAAATTTTTCCTGGTGCATAGCCTGTTAGCATAATGAGTCCAACCTGCTGGTTGGCGCCGTCGCATTACCAGCTTGGCTGTAAATGCGAAACGAACTTATAAAAACGAGCTCTTTATCGGCTTTGGCCTCATACTCCTCCCTACAAGCGAGGACGCTTGTTTGGAGGGAAGGCTTCCGGCGAATCAAGACTAGCGATGGGTCGCTTGTACCGGTCCCACCACCTAGCCCTGATATCGTCCAACATCCGCACCTCGTAGTGCGGCGACAGTGCTGCCTTGAGGTAGAATTCCTTGGACATCCTCGGCAAGAGGATGTCCAGGGGTTCCACATTCCCGTCTAAATGCATCCGGTCGACATGGTCGTATCTGCCACGACCAAGTATCAACCGGAGAGCAATGTTTTGCACTACTTGCAGCCTGTATAGGGTGGTCTTGGGCACCCCTGACCAGACCGGAGCTGCATAGGTGATGATGGGCCTCACGCAGCTCAGGTAGAGGCGTCTCTTGGTGTCGGCCGTCAAGACATCCGGGCGCAGAATCGGACGGATTCTTGATAACGCCCCGAGTGCCTTGCGGCGGACACTCTCCACCTGAGGCTTCCAGAGAAGCTTCCGATCCAGCACTACCCCCAGGTACTTGACCTCTGGGCTCCAAGGGATTTCCTCCCTCATCACCGACAGGTCGACTCCAGACGGCGCTCCCCTTCCGGGATGGAAGATGACAGCCGAGGTCTTGCTGGGATTTACCGCAATACGCCATCGACGATATCAGGTGACCAGATCGTCGACGGCGTGCTGCAAAGACTCTACTGCCTTGTGCTTTTGGAACGACCGCGACAGAAGCGCCGCGTCGTCTGCGTACAGGGCAAGACCGGTGTTCCAACCAAAATTCCTGGGAGGATCTTGGGTGAAGATGTTAAAGAGCATCAGCCCCAGGACGGATCCCTGCAGGACGCCTGCGCAAATGCGTCGCAGTCCCAATCCGATCTGGAGACAGAACACCCGGAACGTCCTGCCTTGCAGGTACGACTTAATGAGTCGCACAGCCTAAGACGGAAACTGGAGTCGAACCATCTTCAACAGGAGTGCAGAGTGCCACACGCGGTCGAAGGCCTTCAACCTGATGCATAGCTTTGAGTTTTAAATGTATTCATCTTTTGTTCTAAATATCCAGTTATTAATGTCTTTAGTGAATCTCATTAGGTTTCGCAGGTTATTCACACACACCTTCTTGTGTGGGTGTTTTCCTGCTGTGGGTTTTTTTAGCATGGATTTCATTATTTCAGCAGTCCTTATTTATTCCCACAAAATTACACCTTTCTTGTATTTTTATTATTACTTGTATTTACATAAAGTGCTATGTGTTATTATACATGTTTCATGACGAGGGGTTAGGTGGAAGATGGGACTTTTTAATCTCAATCTCGCCCCAAATAAAAACCACATCAATCAATCAATCAATCCTCCCACCACTCCTCCCTCCCTCCCCCTCTACCAAATTCACTCCACTTTTCTCACTCCGTTCTACTCATCGACCCTCCTCTCCAACTTTCTCCCACCCCATTCTCTTTTCTCTCGCTCTCTCTCTTTCTCGTCAAATCCGTTTCTTCCCACCTTATTTTCGGAAAACGCAACCGCACGACACCACCGCAAATCGCAGGGAGTTCGCGGTCTTGGTGACCCAGTCAGCTCACATATATGGATTTCTACTTTTTAAATGTTATAATATGATTGTGAGCCATTAGTGACTTCTTCCTTTATTTCCTGTACGATAAAAATACATTTCTTAAATCCAGTCAGCTACTGAGATTTCAACAATTCGTTTTTGCAGTTAGGAATATTAATACTTGCTAATCTTCGACGTGACTATAAATCGTCAATATTAAGGTATTCGACAGTTTTTTCCTGCTCTGTCCTTCCGGAGAGATTTTTTCAAAACGCAATAACAATCGCATTTGTCTTATTGTTAGCCTAAAGATAGGACAGAATGCTCTAATTACCTCGAACCAAGAGCAATTTCGTTGCTAGAGTGATCAGATGTTAGGCAAAATTTGAATAGAACGAAAATTATATCGTTTGTTTCACATCAATTAATTATCGATTTTTTATATCAACGTATTTTTATTTCTAGGAACTGGGCAATAAATAACAAGATGGAATAGTATACTCCAAAAATAGAATACACAGATATTTCAAAGGCGTTATTTTATGGGAAATGCGTTTAAAACGGTATTGGTTCTTGAATTTTTATCTCAAAATTATATGTCGAAATCATATTATCTCGCGGATTTTTCTGTGATAAATGTTGTCCTTTTTTCGAGTGAATTTTTTAATACGTACCTCACATATCATATAAGAGCATGTAAGAGAAAAATAAGGATTTTTAATTGTTGTTTTCCGATAGAGTCGTCGAATCGACCGATGTAAACAAAATATGCGATGTTTCGCTTCGGATTTTCTCTAAGTTTTATCTCCAAAACAATAAGTCGTAATTGTGTGGTCTCGCGGACTTCTTTGTAGCAAATATTATCCTCTATTCGAAGAATTCTTAATCGATACCTTATAAATCATATAAGAGCTAGGGAGAGAAAAATATTGTGTTTCATTGCTGCTTGACAGATGCCATTTAACGAGATACGAGTATTTATTTAAATGCTTTTATAAAGATTCTAATTGACGGACCATAATTTGGCGATATATTTTAAGAACTGTCACTAACACTTTGTTTTATTGTAATCCGCCTTGTAGTTTTAGAGATTAAACATGCGAACGCACGAAGGAGACGTGTCCGTAAGGCATTCCGATAGTAGCGCTTCGCTGGTAAAGAACGCTTCAAAAGTAATGAACCAAAAGAAAAAAAATCATCTTTGAATTGTGATAAGTTTATGTAGAACAACAAGCAATTTACATCAACCTCTTGAATCCTTTTTCCGTTTTTCGGCTTTATACACTTTAAATATGTGAGTAATGCTTTTATTATTCGCAGTTTAGTTCGAATTAAATGAAATTCACTCTCCGAGAGTAAACAAATTTTTTTGTCCATTCATTGATGGACAGTAGGAAAGAGCATTTTGTCGGCAAGATCATCTTCTTCAAAAAAATCGGAGGTAGTCATAGTAATTAAAACAACCCAGAGAACTATTCTAATTTGCCAATGGAATGAGTTATAATTACTGGATAGGAGTGGTTCTCAACATTTTTTTGGCGCGGCATCCTTTCAAAGAAAAACAGAATTTCGCTGCATTCATTTATTTATTTTTGCGGCACCCAAGGAAAACATTCAAGGAAAGACTGAGCTAGAATAAAAATAGATGCAACGTACTTTATTAATGCCTTTTCATACTACCTATGCATATTGTGCACACAGTAATCTCCCGATGTTGTCCGCGAAGCATGGATTTCAATTCGATGCTCTACGAACTTAATTTAGAATTTAAAGAGGAAAAGTATAAGCAAAATGATAGAATCAGTTCATGCTTTTATGGAGAAATGCAATCTGTGGATGCGTCAGTAGCGCAGAGAGATATTTCCCACATCCATTTTCTACAAAAGAGAACGGACGAAGCGTTAATTGAACCGAATTTGTATGTTGAATGCCACGATAGATTATCTAATGACTTTAAAAAATATATTTTCTGGCTTGGGTCGAGTAGAATTCTCTGTGACATTCATTTCAGCTCATTTCAAGTTGGTACTAGTAATACCGGATGTCAAATTTTGAGTGTTTTGCAAGCGAGGTACTACTTTGTAAAAAATAGAAATCATTGAATTGAGAGCAGACACTCCATTGAAATCGTAGCCATCGGAGTAAAAATTTTACCCTTTAGTAACTATTAAGAAATAACACTCCAAAAATACGTGTCTTACACCGAATTGCTTTCAACGTATTTAAATGAATGATTTATATTTTTAAATATCATAAATCAAGGTGCAGATCTATGCTGACGGACAAACATTTGAATGAAAGTAAGAGAATAGCTTTGATACACCATACACCAAAACTAGCTGATGAAATTAAATAATGTTAAATAAAATTTGTTTTATTTTGTAAAAATATCCTTATGTTTAGATATATTTCAGTGTTAACAATATTAAGACATTGAAACGATTAAACACAGTGTCCGCGCCTTGGAATTAAAAAAAATCTTTTTAGGACTCAAAGGCATCTAAAACCTCCATATTCGTCGAAACCTAGGAAAGAGGAACTTCTTCCTCGCCATTATACTCTCCGTACTATATTAGTGTATTCGTAAATGAGGAAGGAAAAAAGAAATCAGCAGTTTCGGCCTTGTCCTTCCGCACATCCTTCATTTGCGGAAACGTCGAACGCGAAGGCCGTCCGAAAAACCTTTTGCTGAATAAACTCGAAAAAATCTCAACTATGGATCGCACGCAGCCTTTCTACGCAACGAACCACATTCGTAGTTTCGAACGCTTGGGCGATCAGGGTGAGATGATATCTCGTAAGTGAAAACGGAGATTAAGCGAAAAAAATGAAACCTAAATTGTAATTTAAAATTTTGAAGATTTCTGCGTTATATTCAGTGGCGGATTTAGAAATTTCCCGCCCCTAGGCCAAATTATTTATCCGCCTCCCCTTTTTTACACTTTTTTCCAAAAAGACTCGCTCACGTATGTGGTTTGTGTGCCCATCCGTCCGTCATTGGTTCAAAATAGTCTAATTCATCAAAATTTGCGTAATATTTTTTTATTCACGCCCTGAAATCCCATTTTTATTGCCGCCCAGAAATCTCGCCGCCCGTAGGACATTGCCTACTTCGGCCTTATTTCAAATCCGCTACTGGTTATATTATTTTCCGGATCGCTCAGTTATACCTTCGCGGACCAAATCTGATTAACTCGGAAGCAGCATGCGAATCGAGAACCGTGGATTGTCGACCCTGATCCGAATCCATTCTATTTCCATGAACCCATAGATGGCCGTTCGCGCGTCTCCCACCTTTCAGGAAAAGCCTAAAAGCTATAAGAATGGCACTGCAGGAGGAGGAGCTCTCTAAATCCACCGAAGAGGAATACCGTCGTCGGTTGAAATGGAGTAGGACTGCGGTTCCAAAACTGAGTGTTGCGAAAGACTTTCAGATGCACCACGATGACCAAAATGCTTATATTTAAAAGTTTCCATTTTTTTCGTCAATGTTAACTGCATAATTTTATTTCATTATTAATATTTCAAGGGGTTAAGATTTTTCTCTAAATATTCCAATCACATTTTATATTTATTGGTAGATGGATGAGGTAAAGAGGATCAAGTCAGCTGCCACAATAAGGGGTCCCGACAAGATCGGCTCGAGATCGTAGGTGAAGACTCTGTTTATCCGTTTTAGTGCTTTTTTATGAAAAAATCGCTTATGTTTTCGCGTCCGTCTGTCCGTTTGCATTTTAGCAGGATTAAAAATGTGCTTATCAACTAGACAAACGGGTCCGTTACTACGGTAAAGTTTCGTTTTGGTCATGTTGCTACAACAACTGAAGCAAAGAGAAAATACATTCAATTTACTTTCGAAAAGAAATAAAGATCGTATTACAACTACTTAACTGCGATTAGATATATTTAAATAAAAAGGAAGGAGAGAAGGTCGAAGATTTCGAAAAATTATGTGAACATTCTAAAAAAGCGTATTTGGAGTCTGCTTTTGCAGTTATTTTTTAACTAGTTACTTTACCAACCGAAATGATTTGGGGGACATTTGGTATCCCGCTTTTTCCTCATCAGTTGATGTGATATTCATAAATATTGTATTCAATTATCAATAGAGAAAATTTTCAAAGTTGTACATCTCATACTGAAGTAAAGATGAAATGATTTCAACGTATGGTTAATTAGCGACGTAAATGTTATCTTTAATCTCATATCCTTGCAACAACATGTATGAAGATATGTTTGTTCTTTTAATCAACCAGTACAGTACCTCGATTAAATTTCGTGCAAATTTTTTTATAAAAACGATTTTAACTGATCGGTGTATATATAGACGCAGAGGGTCTTTGTAATAAGTGTAGTCTCAATTCTTTTGAAGATACTCAAAAGTCTTTGGCAAACGTTATAGTGAAATATTTTCACACTTTGACCTGTTCTATGGCGAGAGCATCATGGCAGAATTGCGTTCTATGTCCCACGTTCGCCCCGTGCAATATTCCAAACTAATCATTTATACTTGTATTCCAACAACACCAATTAAATATAAAATACCACTTGTTACACGAGTTACTTTCATGTTGATAATAAAAAAATTAATTATAAATATCATTTCGTATCGTTAATAAAGCAAAGCGACTCTTATCACCCAACTACAATCATTGGAGCGAGGAAGAAGTGCGCGTGAGCGTGACTTCGCACGCTTGCTCGCGTTGAGGTGCGCGTGATTCTTGCGGATTTACCAGAGTTACAGGGAAAATGATAAAATTTTCTTAAATTATGAAAAATCGTAAATATTATTCCTTTTGCTCCTTTTGTTTTCAGGGCACAAGAGATACGTATTAAGTAACGTTATGCGCTCACCTATCCGTCTATTACATGCGCGTCTGTTCCATTCTCCCTTTGACGGGAACGCGTTACTATCGAGGACACGGGCACAAGGACACTTTTCCTCTTCTTCTCAGCTGAATTGCACGCCGCCGTGTAGTACCTGCTATCTCCTCTAACCCCCCTCCCCCCTCTCTCTCTCTCTCTTTCTCTACTCTCCCCTCCCCCTTTCCACTTTGCACCACCTCCACTCCCCCCCCACCTCTCCCTTCCACTTTCTCTCCCCTTCCACTCTCCGTTTTCCGGGCAATATACCTGGTAGATCAAAAAGAACAAGTAGGAAAAGTATACTCCATAAATGGAGTGCACAGAGATTTCAAAGGCGTTCTTCATGGGAATTGCGTATAAAACGGTATGGAAGGATTGGGTGATTTTTATCTCCGAAACTATAAGTCGTAATTACATGATCCAAAGGACTTTTTTGTGGTAAATCTTGTCCTCTTTCCGAATAAAGTTTTTAATGTATACCTCACAGATCATATAAGAATATGGGAGAGAAAATTAGGAATTTTTAATTGTGGTTTTCAGATAGAATTGTCGTAGCGATCGATGTAAACAAAATAAGTCATATTATACTTGGGATTTCTCGAATTTTTATCTCCGAAACCATAAGTCGTAATTATGTGGTCTCGCGGACTTTTTTGTGTTAAATGCTGTCCTCTATCCGAATAATTCTTAATCGATACCTTACAGATCATATAAGAGCTAGAGAGAGAAAAATATGGTATTTAATTGTTGCTTGCCATTAAACGAGATACGAGTATACGTTTATTTAGGTGCTTGTATAAAGTGGAAGTTATAATTTACGGACGCAATTGAAAATCAGAATTTGTAGATAAATTTTAATAAGGATCACTAACACCTAATTTATTTAAAATCCCCACAGTAGTTTCGGAGATTAAACATGCGGACGGACGAACGGACAGATGGACAGACGGACGGACGCGATGTGTCCATAAGGCGTTCCGTTACTTCGCTCGTAAAGAACGCCTGATAAAGGTTTGACAACTTCTCAAGACCAAACGGCTTCAGAATGAAAGTCGAAAATTTCACTGAATGCACTTCGAATCTTCTGGATAAGTAGACCAAATTTTTTAATTAATCAGTTGAGCGGTTTTATATTAGTCAGAGACAAATCACACGCCTTTCAAAACAAGGGTCTCCTCTGTTTAATCACATTAATACTTATATTGCTGGAATCGAGAAGTCATACATTAATTATTTCTTTCATTTAAATTTAATTGTAACTTTCATTGCTCACTATAATCTAGAAATTGTTTAGATAAACATATTAAAAAGTTGACATCTTATATTCCAATCCAATTTGGTTTTCGTAATCTAATGAATCCAGCAGCAATATGATCGCCCTAAACGACGAAAACTTTTCACCTCAGAAAGCGTGAAATTTATATTTTCACAACAAATCTTTGGATCTATTCGATGTGTATTTAAATTTTAGCGGTAAGATAATTAAATTTCACTATTAGTCGTTCCTAGATTCAAGTCCCGAATTTGTACGTTGTTTCTAAGAAATTTTCAAATTCAAATGAAAAGTATGCTACATCTATCCTCGTGTTAATCAAATGGAGAAGAGAAACGCTCCTAGAATCAATACCGTGATGTTACTGCACACTGTGAACCCTTTTAAATTTAACATCTGAGTAAATGCTGAAAATGTGATAGAAATTAGAATTGACTTTTTAGAGTTTACATATAAATATAATCCCATTTATCTGCACGCTACGTCACCAAAAGAATGGAAAACGCTGACAATTATTATTATTAAATTGATTGCGATCCCTCTCAAACCCTACATACCCCAAACCCTCAATGTGACTCCTATCTGGAGTACAGTCTAGTCTAATTGAGTAATATTTACAAGATTTTAACAAAGTTAAAATACTTTGTTATTTTTGATGAGATCATTTCATTTTTAATTCTACCTCCAAGGTAATGCAGCATACTTTCTTTATTTTTTGCACTCAACTAACATGTTCTGCTATAACAGCATCAAATTTCTTATCATTTCTACCAGTTTTAAAAAGTTGCCGATGTTCGATTCATATAATGTGCTGGAAGTTCCCCGTTAAGTAAAGTTCTGTATAGATAAAAACTTTATGATGCATACAATCCTTTCACTTACCGCGTACCAACGCTTCCTTTCGCGATCAATAACACATTGATTTTCGTGACCAATAATGGTATTATTGTTTAAATCTCTGGAAAGATGAATCCAATCCTTGTATGCTTTCATATGTTGACCACTTTTCTCATGTCTACTTAAAATTTGAGACAAATGCTGCTAGACTCTACAACCAATTAAACTAGACAAATTTTAATTGACTCCAAAATTGCACAACAAAAGCGATATACAGCTACTTTTGATAGAATAAATCAGTCAATTTCTTGTTACTTTTCACCTTTTTCTAAGATTCTATAATAATAGGCATTTGAAAAACTTCTATCGCACTTATCTTTGGAAAAATTTGAACTGTACACTTGTACAGGACCCTTTTTAAATAATGTTGGCTGGTGTTTTCTTGTGTGAATTCCAGCAACAAACCTGGATCATCTGAAAGATTATGTAAATAATCCTCTACTTTTGAATCCGGACCAACATTACGTTGAACCTCTCCTTAGTATTAGTATTATCCACAGTTTCTTCGATAATAGGTTGCACAATGTGGTTATCCGTTGTCTTGATCATTTCCTGCTCTATATTCTCGTCCAAAGCTACATTTAAAGTCGACGTGAAAATGTCTTTTGTTTGAAAAAAGTTGGTAATTGAAGATGAATTTTTCTGTATTTCCTTATGTCTTACAATTCTTTTTTTCTATACTCAGCCCCAGAAAATCGTTTTCTTTTACCAGCAGGCATCTAAAAAAGGATTAATTTTTTAATAATGAAAATAGAATCAAAACTTAAAAATAAAATTATGAAAAATATCAGAAAAGAAAATTGAAAATCAAGAAGATAAATGATTGATTGATTAAATGAAAGTTGTGTTTACAGAGGAAAAATTAAACGCTCACACAATCGAATCGACCAGAACTGACGGCATCAAATTAGACGGCAGACACTCTTTAATGCTACAATGGCAGAACAGAGAGGATTCCTAAACTATTATGTAAAATGCAATTCTCGTTATCGATATATATAACATGTTGGGGACTTGGAATATTGTAAACATTAAACAAGCCACAAGGGTTTTGGGCCTGGCGGTAGGAACACGCTCAATTTAGAGACTTGCTCCGAGCGGGAAATAGAATAAAAAAGAGTAACTTATAAGAAGTTGCCATTTTTGGCCATTCTATTTTGAACACCCAGAATATCCCTAATACGAAGATTTCACAGAAGATTGGAACATTACTCCTATTTTCTGCCATTCATAAGACAACTCTGTCGCCCCAACGCAATTTACAGGAAGGCAGCCTTCTCCATCTTGCGTCTCAAAACACATGAAAATACGGTCATAAATACTCCCGAGCAGTGGCGCGATGGGCATGCAACCCTCGTGCGGCGGAGGACGGCCAAAAGAGACCCACGGAGAAAGGAGACCCCTTCCTACGTGTGTTTACCATGACTGGTGTCTAGAACGACACTGCTCCCAACCAACTGCCAATATGCCACAGGGATGCGCGAGAAAAAGAGAAACGAAAAAAGTAACGGTCTTCGGTTTAGGCTCGGCTTGCTCCAATCCGATAAAAAAAAGAAAACAGTAAATGTAGATGGTTGGTGCTCAAGTCTGTACCCGCCTTAAACTTTTGAAGGTTGGTGCTCACTGCCGCCCCCTAGATGCTGCCGCCCGTGTGCAGTGCACACATTGCGCCCATGGTAAGCACGGCCCTGACAACAAGTGGTTCTGGAATGAACTAATCCGCCTACTTTTCTTTCATTACAATTTTAATATATAACAAGTAGGGGTGTACACAAGTTTCCCGTGGTACAGAAGTGCTTTTCGTCAAATTCGCCGTAGTATAATCGTATACTAATGTATTTGCTTTGAAATCAGAAAAATATTTTTCCTTATATTGTGATAACCCTGCTTTTTTGATCCGTTCTAAACATTTTCATTTCGTTTTCCCATTCAATACTCGCCCTAAAAACGAAATTTCTTTGAAATCCGTTTAACCAATACCTTCCAAATTCATAGTTACAGAAAAATTCTAACCTTGATATTATGGTAGGCCTGTTTAGTCGACCCGGTTGAAATATGATATTTTGGTTATTTATCTGTATGAAGATTAAATATAGAATATTTGGTTAAAATCCATAATGTCGGTCCTCTAGAAATACGTGTAAAATAAATATTATTTAACTTTTGACTGTGGTAGCCCTGGTCTTTAGCTCCGCTTTAAACATTTTGATTACATTATAATATGTTGTATAAATCTTATATGCAAAATTTAGTTGAAATCCGTCCAGCCAATTCCCTCCAAATCCATTGTTACTGAAATAGTTTAATTTGTAATTTTGGCACCCCTGTTTGGATGATTCGGTTAAAATATGCTTTTGCATATATGTTTATATTATAAGTATTAAATTTGGTTAAAATTGATGCAGACAGTTCAACACAAATAAGTGTAAAAAGAATTTTTTATTCCTTGTATTGTGGCACCCTTGCTGAGTCGATCCGGTCCAAATATATAATTTTGGTCATTAATATAAGTGCATATTCTATGTGCTAAATTAGTTGAAATCGGGTCATTCATGAAGAAAAAGTTAGAGGGGTACACACACACACAGAGACACCGAGGTGATCTCATAAGACTACTTTCCATTTTTTGGGAAGTTGGCAAAAAAAACCTTGGAGAGTTGAAAATTCGCTGCATTTGATACAAATAAGGCTAAAATCATTATTAAATCCTCTCATTAAACGCGACATAGATTTAAATCTTTGAATCTATAGATTGGAACACAGTGACCCTCACTCATTTTAAATTGGTGAAAATGGCGAAAAGCTTTCACATTCGCGCAAAATAACGCCGACACCGTTCCGGATATGAACTCGAACTAACCAATTTCCCAGAAATTTAATCTTTCCTCCAAATACATTCGAGAAATTATTCACTCAGAGGAGAAAGGCAATGAACTTCAGCTTTCAAAAGGATTTTTTGCAACAATACTCGCACGTTAACCACCGCTTCCCAATCACTCCTCTCTCCTATTGTTGCGTCTTCCCTTCCTCTCTCCTCTGCTATTGTTACATCCACAACCTCCAATAATTAACCATTTTAACCGTTGCACATCCACGCATCCATACAAATGCATATAACTGCATATTTTATTCGGCTGTTTTCCTGTCACGGATTAAAATTTGCGTCACACTCAAGTTTTTCAATAAATAAATGGATAAAAGAACGAAATATTTTTATCTTCATTATTCTTTAGTTATTAAGATACAATTTCTTTAAAGGACATTGAATTTAAGCAAGACATTAATATTGTGATCGAGGTTCAGATACACTGTGAAACAAACGAGCTTTTGTTATTTGCTTTAAAACGGAGCCATCTTAATTTTCTTATTTTGAAAGCGAAATTTTAACCGTCAATTTAATCGGCGAAGCTTTCACTATTTTTTATTTCCCGCTTTGGGCCGTTAGTTCATGCGCTGAAGGAATGAGACGATCTCACATCTTCTCTTGAATTCACCTCTCACATACAATGGCGCATAAATTTTGGCCGCTCAATCTTTTGACCGAATTTAAAGTTCGCCAGAATCACTTGCTTGCCAATCTCAGTCAATCTCCCCCCCCCTCTCTCTCTCTCTCTCTTTCTCAATCGGTCGAACCAGTCAAGTGAATTTGAATCTAAGAGAGAGAAAGAGAGGAAAGAGATGGGAAGAGGTGAGGGAGAGGTGAGGATGTTGGAGAGGGAATGAGTGAGGATAGACAGACAGGCAGACAAACGACATTATTTATGGCGAAATTGAGACTATATAGTCTCTTCTTAGATTTAACCCTTTTGTCATGTAATTACAATATTTACATATTAATAACAAATTAATTACACACAAATTTACAATAAAGTAATTGAGGAGGTGGGATAGGAGAGAGACGGTATCAAAGTTCTTTCGGGCCGCAGCGAAATATCATTATTACGTACTTTACAGAGGCGTACTTTGTAGAAATACGTACTTTCCATTAATCCCGGTCGAATATTCTATATCAAGAAGATTAAAACGTACTTCAATGTCAAGATTTCGATATTATATAATCTATAAAGCAATATAATAATACAATTAAGTGGTACCGGCGCCATATTTTCCAAGTTAACGTGTTTATCAGTCAAAAACTCACATGCCTAGTATATATTTGATGCCCAGCACTCCATGATATACGTTGAGCGAGGGAATATTTACATCACGATCCGGAGAACGAAAAAAAATGAATTTAGGAGTCGCATCCTTAAAAACCAAACAAATAAATACCCGATTCTTTCAAGAAATATAAAATGGCACTCGTATATAAAGATCTCTCATATGTAACGCACTTTCAGCATAACTCGGATAAATGCATCTTCCGGAAGCATACGTTACGAGATTTAACGACTGTAAATGTGATAGCTGCTACACTTACCGAGACACGCAAGACACTCTTTTTTAATTTATTTATTTTTATCATAAGATATTAACTAAACGGAAAATCCATAGAATGTTACAAAGACCTTTTTTACACGGTATCAAAGACAACCACAGTCATAAAAGCAAGATTCGATTTGGGACGCAGTTGCCTCTCTACAAGGTCCGAGGCTTTCCGGCATCGCCTAGTAACTCCGAACGAGCAGTGACATATCTTAAAAACCACCGCGCGTGACACCGGGTCGTGATTTGACATTCGGAAGCGCATCTGAGGCGCACAAATGGGATCGACTCTCTCCGGACACTTTGCCTCTCGCTCTTCCTCTCCCATTTGTAGCTTCTCCTCTATATCTCCCTCCCTCTCTCTATCTCCCTCACCCTATCTATTAATAATAATATTATAAGTATAATTAACGCGTATTTAACGTGTGTTTATCTATATTTCATGTGTATTTATCTATATTTCATGTGAATCTTTATATACAATTACACGATGTCTGTCCGTCTATCCGTCCCACCTTTTATCTCTTGATCGGTTTGTCATAGAAAAATTCTGTAATAGCCATTTTGTTTTTGCCAACTAGGAGACTCCGGGAAAACTATTTTTGTTTACGGGAGTGTCCCGGATTCGACTCCGGGAAACCATTATATTTTCCCATATGTTTACACAGAAGTTTCGATTTTTCAAGGCGCAAGGTTTATTTCCTTCATTCATTAAAATACGTAAATATGGACCAAATTTCTCCGGTTTTGCTTTATTCGACGGGTAAAACCATAAAATATCTTATTCTTGCCATGTTTAGATGTTACATGGGAGAATTTAACAGGAACATGCGTTTCTTTTCGAAATGTTATGGCTTTTTCGTACTCTTTCCAGGTGTTGTCAAGGCGACCCGCAGTGTTACCTCCGATTGATTTATCGTCTATTAAGCCTTCAAATAGACAAAAGAATTGCGATATTCGCTTCGCGCTTTTTATGAAACATCGAAATTATAGTTGTAGCAATGTCAAACCTAATAGATTGCAAAGTTAATAATTGAAGATTATTATTATTCAGTAAACTGCGTGTGGGCTGTGGGCATTTTTAACGGTTAAACAAAATAAAAAATCTTCTTTCTTTATTTCAGTACTGAAATATGACCTTTTTCGTAAGGGAAAAGCAATTTAAATTGCACATATGAATTATAAAAACAAACAATGAAATTCAAAATGTCAGTTGTCTAATTTTATAAGGATAAATGGGCTATTATTACCAACTTTTATATTAACTTCGCTTTATATATATATATATATATATATATATATATATATATATATATATATATATATATATATATATATATATATATACTAGCGTAATTACCCCCAAATATGACAGGTATATGGAGATTATGTATTAAAATTAAGGTACTTCCCATTCTTCCTCCCTTTCTCTCTGCCTCCCTCCCATTCTCTTCCCTCCCTCTCCCTCTATTCACTCTCCCTCCTATTCTCTCTCTCGTATTCTCCCTTTTCCTTCTTCTCATTCTCCATCCCTCTCTCCCTCTTATTCTTCCCCCTCCTCTTTTCTTCCCATCCTCCATCTTCCTCCCACCTATTATCCTCCCTTTCTTCTAAAATTTAATTAGTTTTATTCGGAGGAAGTGCAGAATATCTCCCCTCAAAATAGCGCCGAAAACGGACAGTAATTTTTTTAATTACTATGTCAACCTTAAATGAAAAATTCTGATTAGCTCATTATATAAATTTCTGAAGATGTTCAGTTTGAGTAGCTTGTCACTCAGACCAACGGACTGAAAACTTAGCCTTTTAATATTATTTTTGTGATTCTTTGATTCTTTTAAACCTCTCTTTCTCTCCCTATTTCCAAAACCGTCCCCATAAGCATTCATCCCTTCTCCATATGCATTGAACCCTTATATTCTGGCAGTCTTTCTCTAAAACTTTTCCAGGAAGGATCGCTCCGCAGTCGTGCTTTTGAGGTATTCTCACTTATGTCAGTTGCTCTCAAACTGTGTGCTGCAGCAGATATTTAGAGGTGCCGTGAAAAACTTTGTTTAGTACATAAATCAACGATTTGCATGTGTTTGGTGGGTAATTAGGGCAATAAATTTTCTTCTAATAAATTGATTATGCAGTAGCATCAACAAATGGATGTGCGCAAAGGTTGCAATATCCGTATCTAAAAACATATAAAGCTTGTCATAAGACTGGAGTGCCGCGAAACCCTCTTTATCTTTGAAAGTGTGCTGCGGCTCAAAAAATTTGAGAACCACTTTGTCACAGGTTAGTAAATTTATATTTATATAGTGCGTCTTAAACAAAATGTGCACACACTTAAAACTGAAGAGGGATTAAGGATTAATGCGAATTTGTTATTTTTATCGAAGTATTTTGCCGACTGCAAAAAAGCACATTAGAGACTCCGCTTGAAGAGAGAGTTCATGACGCGCTCAATATGTAACTCTAATTTTCATTCTCTGTGTTTGTGTGTGTTTGATTTCAAGAGGATATTTAATATAGCGATGTAAATCCGGTTTCGTTTCAATTTCCCATGGAAAAAATCTAGGCACCCGAGTTTGAGGCGGTATGTCTCTAAAACGACCGCTACGATATAAATGCGGCGAAAAGTAGCGGCTAGAGAATTTATTTCTACGTTAACTGCTTAAATTTTTAGTTTCTGTTTAAATATTTTATATTGGGATGTATTTGAAGAAAAAACGCGGTTTTTAGCCCTGGAAATCCGATAAGACCAATTTGAATGTTTACAATTGAGAAACGCTACAATGTATCAACTTGCAGTTTTAGTAGCACTGACCTAAAACTATTAGGAATAGGTATCTGGAAGCGTTATTTTATAACAGTAACATTAATACCCGATTTTGTTACATTTCTGAAATTTTCGTCAATCCTGGGGTGTTTTCAAAGTGAGAGGTACTATTGTCGCCGGAAAAATACCTATTCTACTATAATGTAAAAAATAACATCAGAACATTACTTCCCAAAATGATACCGATTTTTATTTCATCTTCATTTTGCCTTCGCCTTATACATACATCTGGCTTAGCAAAACTGGTGGGAGAGAGGAGAAAGTAGAAATTGCAGCGTGCACTATTGCCACGTCTTCTATGTTAGTGAGTCCTTTATATGACCGGACGTGCGATGAATGTGGAGGATGTGGCAACAGCGCGCGCTGCCTCCTCCTCTCTCCCACCTTTTTACTACGCCAGAATTAGTTATAAGGTGGAGGTAGAATGAAGATGAAATAAAAAAGGTATCATTTTGGGAAGTAATGTTCTGATGTTCTTTTTACATTTTAGTAATATAGACATTTGTCCGGTGACAACAGTACCTCAAACTTTCAAAACAACCAAGGAATGACGAAGATAGCCGAATTTCGGAAATGTAACAAAATCGGTATTAATATTGCTGTTATAAAATAACGCTTCCAAATACTTGTTTCTAATAGTTTCAGGTAAGTGCTATTAAAATTGCATGTTGATACATTGTAGCGTTTCTCAATTGTAAACATTCAAATTGGTCTCATCAGATATCCAGGGCTAAAAACCGTGTTTTCTTCAAATACAGTCAAATATAAAATATTTAAACAGAAACAAAAAATTTGAGCTGTAAATCAGTTAACGTAGAAATAAATTCCCTAGCCTCTACTTTTAACCGCATTAAAATCTACGCTGTTGTTTTCCAGATACACCGCCTCAAACTCGGGTGTCTATACTTTTTGCAAGGACAGTATGTCCTGACATGCATACTTTTTGGCCATTGTTTTAAAATATCTAAGATATTGGCGCGATATTTGCATGACCATAAATATATATTATTGTAGATAAATTTTCTTATCATCGAATTTTATTTCTCAGTCGTGTTTCTACAGAGATTCACGTTTTTATTAATTTTGTCATTTTATGTCCTTGATAACCGGTATAGTTGGAATCCTTTGCTGTCATCATTCTCCTTCTTAAAATGCATACATTTAAAAAAAGGAACAATTTTTTTCTTATCGTCTTCGATGAATCTCCCGGAGATGTGAAGGAGGACGGAATAAAAAGATAGAGGGAGGGGAGTGCAGGTGAGGATGGGGATAAAGCAGACTGAGAAAGAGATTATAATACGGTATTCAATTCTAGGTTTGTACATAATAAATGCAGTTTGTTGTATTTCAACTTCATTGAATTTCTCCTTCTTATAACGTTTTACGTTTTGAATTTCAGCGGACATCTTCCCTATTATGTACATAATATCGCAAGTACTCGTCCAAAATGACGGAAACGGGAATCAATTTTAATATATTTATCAATAGATATAGGTGCATTTAATTCCCTATTTAAATTATCCCTTCTCATTCATTGCTTCTTCAATCCCTCGTCTCCTCCTTATCTCTATCTCTTCACCTCCCTTTCCTCTTAAGTCTCTCACTACTGCTCTTCTTTACTATCTATTTCCTGTCTTTATTCCTACCAGTCACATATCCATTCCTTACTATAAATCAATAGGTACCCAATTTTGGTTGCTTGGAGTAAATGTTACTACGTACATATTTGTCATCTTAAGAAAATTTATCTAATTATATATTGTATGGTATTTGTAATATTAACATCTAAATCATTGTATTTAAAAATAGGCATGTGGCTCTTCTTTGAACAACTCTCTATGAATTACATTCTACATACAAATGTGAATTAATATTTTTGTACCTGTTCAAGTACGTGCATGAATACTGTTGGAGTAATTTGATTATGATAATGAGAGTATATGCATATATTGGAATTATAAAATCAAATAAATGTTGACTTTTGAAAGAATAACAACGGTTTTACATCAAATTAAAGACTAAAAAAGAAATAACATTTTTAATAGCTTTTATACGCGCTAAAAAGGAAAATAAATAAATTTTAAATTCTTATAGAACAGTATTGGACGGAGTCGGATAAAAGGAACCGTTCACAAATTGAATAACGAAAAATGTAAGAAGGGAATTCATACAATGTTTTACTGTTCGTTTCATGATGGGACGGGATCAGGGCTGCCAACCGGCAGTAAATTTACGGACATTCCGTAAAAAAGAGCAAATATTGGACATGCCCGTGAGGTCCGTAAAAATATTTAGATGCCCGTAAAAATGCTAAGAAATTTCCAGAGGTTTAAAGCAGTAAACATTTTAAGTCGGCGTACCCCTTAAAATATTTTGACGAAATTTATCAAACTCGGTTATTATAGAATAGATTCTACAAATATACATATGTACTTTCTAATTATATGATTTGCGTATATTTTGTGTGACAATTATTAGATTTTGCTTCGCAATTTTTTACATAAGATATCCTTTACATCGTATCATTGAAAGATTTCGCGTATCCCTAGGGATATGCGTACTTTAGGATGAATACCGCTGATTAAAAAAATGTTTATCTTATATATTCTCATTTTGGTTATATTTTTCAATGGACACAAATTAAAAATATGAAACAAAATGCTCTGAATGAAAAATCAGGTAGTATTTGTGTTCAAAGAAGTGCATTAAACTAACGTAAATATAATTTTTGTTGCGATGTATGAATGACAGCATTAACTATTGTTCACTTATGTATTTTTGAGACATTTTAATATTACGCAAAAAAATGTCCGTAAAAAAGTTGGGTTGTCCGTAATTTTTTCCATATTGCCCATAAAAATCATTTTCACTGGTTGGCGTTTTTACGTGCGGATATCTATTTTTGTCTTCTTGACTTGCAATAGTGAAGACGTATTTGGCTTAAATAAAAAATAACATTAATTAATTAAGATTATTTTGGAAATCCCTTGAAATTTTCCTCATAAATTCAGTCGGAGCGAAAAAAACCGGTTCGAACCGGTTCAATGGTGGTTGCTGGAGCGAAACCGGTACAGAACCGAAATTTTTTGTTTTGTGGGAACCGGAACGAAAACCGGAGAGAAAAAATTTCTTTTCGATGCCCTGGAACGAACACAAGCGAACGAATGGATTCGCTGTAATGTGAACGGTGGTTGAAAGCGAACGAACGAGTTCGCTAGCAGGGCGGAAGGCAGCGAATCATTAAGCGAGGGAATTTGTTCGCAGTAATGCTCGCTTAGTGTAAAGGCTACTTCCACGAGCACGAGCGAACGAACGAACGTTTACTCGTGCTCGCATAGTGTACACGCACCTTAAGACAAGTGATTTAGTCCCCTCGGCCACCAGTTCCTTGCGTTGGCGCTGCGATAAATGTGTATTTGAATTCGCGTGGGAAGATAGACAAGCGTTCATCATAGCAACGAGATTAAACAAACTATTGTCATTGTTCATAGTGTATTAAAAGTCCCTTTATTTTGATGTGGATTTGTATTGATACGAGCATTCCTACGTTTTTTGAAGGGATATTTCTGCTAATAATTGTAAGTTTTTATTTATCGTAATTATTATTGATAGTAAGTTTTTATTTATTATAAAAACTTTTTATCTTTATTCATTTAAGATTATTCTGAAAACTTTTCCCTATGAAAGGGCTATTGAAAACCTTGTTGGTGATCAACAGTTTCCATCCTTATAGTATCTAAAGCTGAATTACTCTGAACTAGCAATATATTTTCGTTGATTTTAAGCAATATGAATGGATAAGTTAGTATTTTCATTAATGAAACAAAAGATACTACAAACTTCGTACTACTTATACACCAAACATTGTTAGGTTTGCCACTGAGTTCTCTACTTCTGACTGCAATCTCTCAACTGTAAAAAGATTAAAGGTTAAATATAAAGACCTTACATCACTCCACAGCTGGTAGACACTTTTGAAACTTTTTACGCCCATGCAAGCAGAAAGTTTATCATAATTATATTATAATTGTTTATTCGTATTTAAGTATTAACTATATAAAAGTTTGTTATAAAAATTCATTTTCATATCTTCACTTGTTACATTTAAACATGCAGATTTCTGAACGACTTCGCAAAAGTTCTTGCGTGTGCCACTAGTTTACTTAAATGTCTTTATATGCATATATACGATGACAGAGCGATTCACGATCTTTCCTTCTGTACTTTCTGTTTCCTATGTCTTGTTGTAGTTGTGATATATACATAAAGGTACACAATCGGGAAATGTGTACATTTACCGGTAAATGTGAACATTTACCACCAAGCTCGGTAAATGTAAGTTTAAGTTTACAGAAATAGGTATTATCCTTACATTTCCCGGTAAATGTGCACTTTTACCGATGTGCCTTGGTAAATGCGGGAATAAGTAAGAATGAGAAATGCTACACTTTAATAATTATGTTAATATAAATATATGGTATATATTAAGATGAACGCTTCCCGATCCGAGAGAGGAACACAGTGAACGTGAAGAGGAACCAAAAACACTTCGACTAACTTACCCAACCCGGTGGGGCCGAGTAAAATTTCCCTTCATGTTCAAATTTAGTTTAGTTGTGCACATTTACCAGGAAATTTACACAATCACCGGTCAACGCACATTCACCGTACTTCTAAACTGCAACAGATGTTCGCGATGCCGCCATGTGGTGGCATGTGTTGCGACATTTACCCACATTTACCAGTGTCTCTAGGTAAATGTGTATATTTCCCCAATCCAATCGGTAAAAGTATGTTATACTTACATTCACCGGGAAATGTACACATTTACTGGACTACCACATTTACCGTGACATATACACTATGTATAGTTTTTGCAGGTTTTTCACAGCCCCCTTTTCAGTGGGTGTTTTCCTGCGTGGGTTTTGTTAGGGAGAAGCCTTTTCTTACATAGGTTTTCTACACAAACTTAATTGTATTCACTTATATGTATTTATATTTTGTTTATTTTATATACTATTTATTGTAATCATTTGATTTTTAATATTCATGATACTGACGAAGGGTTAAATGTGAGATTGTACCTTATACTCCAAATTTCCCCCGAATAAAGATGATTACCTATCTATCTCTCTCTTCCTCTCTCTATCTTCCCCTCTCTATCTCCCTCTATCTCCCTCTCTCTCTATCTTCCTCTCTCTCTCTATCTCCTCTCTATCTATCTCCCTCTCTCTATATCTCCCTCTCTCTCTATCTCCCTCTCTATCTCCCTCTCTCTATCTCCCTCTCTCTAGCTCCCTCTCTATCTCCCTCTCTCCTTATCTTCCTTTCTCTATCACCCTCTCTCTCTATCTTCCTCGATCTTCCTCTCTCAATCTCCCCCTCTCTCTCTCTCTCTATCTCCCTCTCTCTCACTCTTTCTATCTCTCTCTCTCTGACCCGGAGCAGAAAACCACGGAGTTGGATGAGAGGCAGGATGCACTTGAGCAATATTCAAGACGCACATACCTTCTAATACACGGATTACAAGAGCAGGAACGTGAGGATTGCCTGACCCTGGCTGCAAGTTTCTTCAAGGAAAAGCTGAAAGAAGACATTGATATCCAGCGTCTGGGTAGAGCGCATGAAATCGGGCCGATTAAAACATCAAGTTCACACCCTAGGGCCATGATTGTAAGAATTATATCTTACTAGGACAGAGATAAGGTGTGGAGAAGCAAAATACTCCTAAAAAGGTCCAAGTTCCTCGTCACCGCGTGCCTAACTTCAACGAGGAAACATATTTTAAGTGAAGTAAAGGCGGTGGCAGGTCCTAAAGGTGTGTGGATGCAAGAAGGAAAAATCGCTGTTATGCACAACGGCTCCAGGTGATTAATTGCGACCAGAAGAGATTTAAAAGAATTCAAACGGGTTTGGTCGACGCAAGAGTCCTCTTCGAGGGACGGACGCCGTTAAACATCTCGACAAGCAGGAGCGTAGCTGACGAAGACTACTACAGTGTGAAGATTGAAGTTGAAGCAGAAATTATTCCCACTTCTGCTCTCCTTTTAATTTTCATTTCGCTATAAGTTCATTCTCTCATCACCATTGTTAGTGTGGGTTAAAGTGATCTAAGTGTGGTATATCCCTTAATCGAGTTTAAATTGATTTGTTTTTTCTTCTCTCTTTCTTTTCTTTACCTTTTAAGTTTCAGTCTCGATTTAATATCTCGAAGTCACGATCCATCGTGATCTCTCGTGGGACACCCACATTCGCCGATTGATAGGTGCCGCTAACAAAAAGCCGGCCTTTATAGGGAGAATAGTTCGAAATAGCTCCGAAAAAGTGAAAGAATTATGTTATTTATTCTTGGTTTGACCGCAGGTCGAATATGCTTCAGCTGTGTGGGATCCCTACGAAAAGGGACTCACTAACGAGATAGAAAAGGTTCAGCGCAGGACAGCTAGATTTGTAAAGAGGAATTACGATAGTAAAAAAAGCGTAACATCATTAATAGAAAATCTGAATTGGACATCGTTAGAGGAACGTAGGCTGCAGGATAGATTTAAACTACTGGTAACATTTATGTCGGAGGGACTGGCGAATGAGGTAGTAGGACTTATCAGAAGCCCGACGTATCTCGGAAGGCAGGGCAGGGAGGATAAGATTCGCGAGATAGATTGTAGGACGGAGCGATATAGAGGATCGTTTTTCCCTAGGACGATAAGAGAACATAATAGGAAAAGATAACGTAGGAAAAATATGGACCCACTACACCCCCTGCCATCCACCAAAAAAGTGACTTGCAGGTTATCATGTAGATGTAGATGAAGTGTACCCCTTCTTATCCCCATTCCTCAGTGTTAGTAAATGTGGAGTGTTCCTTAATTGAGTTTAAATAGTATAAATCGTTTTTTCCCTCTTGTCGTTAAGTGCATTCCTTCTAATCCCCAGTGTTATTGTTAGTGAAAGTGAATCCCTTAATAGAATTGAAATTGATACATATCCCCCATTCTGTAGTCCCAAAATTTGTGTGAACTATAGTGATTCTATTTTGCCTTTATTTTTTGAAATATACATTGTGTATTCAAAACTTTTCAACACTGATTGAAAACGTCTCATTGACTCGTTTATTTACCGTGGCATTTGTTCAATTCAGTAATCTGTAGTCCATTTCCAGTTTTATTTATCCCTATTTGAAATAATCTTTTGTCTGAAAGGTATTTACGCGTCGTGTTTACGGCTACATATACATGTTACCCTGCAATTCAACTAATTGGTGGGTTGCAGGGGGTGCAATGAACCAAAACCTACCTAAAGATTGTCTATCGCAGGTAGAAATTTTCTTTTGCGATCTTGTATTATCCTCGGAATGAACGAGCCTATATAACGGTTCGTCCTACAATCGATCTAACGTATCTTATCTACCTATATACGTTGGTGCTGCAATTATTCCTACAACCGCGTCTTTTAGACATTTTGATCTATATTTCTCCAGAAGCCACAACCTTGAGTTCAATCTACGATCCTCCAGTGGTTCCCATTTCTAATCCCTCAATAATGAAGTGACGCTTTCCTTATGTTCGTACTTTCGTATTACAAATCTGACTGCTCTGCGCTGAACTCTTTCTAATTGAATTATATGTCCCATATGCATGAGGCTTATTCCTGTGGTCTAATCAGTGATAAGTAATATGTTTCACGTACTTTTTCTGTAGTGTTCCGCATTATTCTACCTATGAAAGCCAGTTTCTTGTTGGCCGCGCCTATAACTCGACGAATGTGCATGTCCCATGAAAGAACTCGACAAATAGTTACTCCTAGATGTTTTACATACATCTACATATTACCCTGAAAGTCACCTTGACGGTGGATGTCAGGGGGTGCCGCGCACCAAGTTTCTATCTAATTATTATTCACAGTTATCTATTGGGTGTCCAAAGTGTGTCAGTAAACTGCACGTACCTCCTAGTTGGTAGGACACGGGCAACGGAATGTTGACTCACGAGGTAGTCTCTAGCGTAGAGATCCTAGCTTGTGTAGAATAGCGTAAGCATACCTGGGGTAATACTGGGTGTTGGTTACGCTTGTAGCATGACAGCTAAATTGTGCCAAAACTGACCGGTATTGTGCCCTTACCGTTAGTAGGGAATGCTGCATGTGGCACGGGTACAGTATAGGCTGGTAACCTTGCTTACCCTATTTTAAACGTTACTACAATGTGCTATAAGAATGCCTCGGACGACCGAAACCATGATGGGCGGCGTAGGTCGAAGCAGGTTGGCCCATCTGATGATGACCCGGTATGGAAGATTGCAACATGGAATGTAAGAGGTGTGTATGGGAAAGAGAGTGAATTGATGAATGAAATGGATAAAAGGAGGATAGATGTTTTGTGTGTGAATGAAACTAAGCGTAAAGGGAGGGATGTGATAGAAATGAATAACGGTAGTTTGGCCTTTTGGTCTGGAGTAGATGAATGCGTGCACGGTAGTCAAGGTGTGGGATTGATACTGAATGAAAGGGCTAAGATGCATGTGAGAAAGCATGAATTAGTGTCACCAAGGCTGTTGTGGGTGCGGATGAAAGTGGGTGTGCGCAGGATTATGCTTGTTGCATGTTATGCTCCGGTTGACGGTGAGAATGAATATGATAAGAATAAATTTTGGGAAGAATTGAGAGATATTTTGAGGGAGTGTGAACCAGGAGAAAGAGTAATTATGCTCGCAGATATGAATGGATGGGTGGGAATAAAACGAGAAGGCACGGAAAGGGTCCTTGGACCATTTGGTGACCCAAGAGTGAATGATAATGGTGAAAGTTTGGTGAATGTATGTATGGAAATGGGATTGTTTGTCTCGAACACATGGTTCAAGCACAAGTCAATCCACTTGTATACATGGACAAGAGGGGAAGCGAAGAGTGTGATAGATTTTGTTGAGTATGATGAACGGTTGAGGGAGTTTGTGAATAATACGAGAGTTGTGAGAGGTGCGGAATGTGGATCAGACAACTATTTAGTGATCTCTAGAGTAGATCTTGGGAGAAAATGGATTGTGGGAAAGAGGAAAGGGGAGAAGGTAACTAGAGTAAAAGTGGAAAGATTGCAAGAGCAAATGAATAGGTGGGAATATTAAAATGTGCTAAAAGAAAGGCTGATGGCCGAAGAGAGTGAATTGAAGGAGGACATGAGAGAAGAGAATGTGGAGAAGGCTTGGAACAGATTGAAAGGTATTATCTTGCAGTGTGCTACTAAGGTGTGTGGGACTGCAGTTGTAGGAAGAATGAGATGTGATGCATGGTGGAATGAGAGAGTTAAAGTGGCTGTGAATGAGAAAAAGGAGGCATATGTGAGAATGATTGCTGCTAAGAATGAAAATGAGCGAAAGGCACTGTATGAAATGTATAAAGAGAAAAGGAGAGCTGCAAAAAATATTGTGAGAGAGAGTAAAAAACAATTGCGGATGGATGAAGCTGAGAAAATGCAGAATGATTTTGAGGGGAATAAGAAGTTGTTCTGGAAATGGGCGAAGAGAGCAAGGCAAGGAGTGAGTAAGGGTGTGAGCGGAATTCAAGGAAAGAATGGTGATATGGTGTGGAATGGGAGTCATGTAAGGGAGTGTTGGAAAAAGTATTTTGAAGAGTTGTATGGAAATGTTGTGAATGGGTCTAAAAATTTGAGTGAATCTGTTGGAGTGAATATTAATGAATATGAGGGGATTAGTAAGAACGAGGTAGTCAAAGCAGTGGATATGTTGAAAAATGGAAAAGCTGCAGGTGTGGATGGCATAACGGGAGAGATGTTGAAGTATGGAGGTGATTTGCTTATGTGTTAGATGTGGGATCTGTGCAATTTGTGTGCGAGTAGTTCGAGAGTGCCTGCTGAATGGAGGGATGGTGTAATTGTACCGTTCTACAAGGGTAAGGGAGATAGGACTGAATGTAAGAATTATAGAGCGATTAGTTTGCTGAGTATACCTGGAAAGATGTATGGGAAAGTTTTGATTGAAAGAGTACAAAAGGTAACTATGGATAAAATGTGGGGAGTGCAATGTGGCTTCATGCCTGGAAGGGGTTGCACCGGCCAAATATTTGCCCTACAGCAAGTGGTTGAGAAGTGCATGGATGTAAGAAAGAAAGTGTACTGTGCATTTGTTGATCTAAAGAAAGCATATGACAGAGTGAATCGTAATGAATTGTGGAATGTTTTGAGCGAGTGTGGAGTGAATGGTTGGTTGCTGAATGCTATAAAGGTAGTGTATACTGGAATTAGGGCATGTGTAAGGGTGAATGGCATGATGAGTGATTGGTTTAGAATTGAGCAAGGTGTACGACAAGGATGTGTCATGTCCCCTTGGTTATTTAATGTGTTCATGGATAAATGTGTGAGACAGGCATGTATGGATATGGTGGGTGTTAAGGTTGGTGGAGAGAATGTTCGTGAACTTCTGTATGCTGATGATGCTGTGTTAATGGCTGAGAACCCAGGAGAATTGCAGAGAATGTTAGATAGCCTGCATGATACGACAGTGAGAATGGACTTAAGGATAAATGTGGCCAAAACCAAGGTAGTTGCGTTCGATCGGGAGAATGAGGTGAACGACTGTCAATTTAGCATAAATGGTGGAACGATTGAGGTAGTGGATGAATTTGTATACCTTGGTAGAATGTTTAGTAAAAATGGTAGAGTAGATGGGGAAATCAAAAGGAGGGTGAATGCTGGTAGAAAGGTGGCAGGGAGTGTGTGGTCGATTGCAAAGAATGAATGGTTGTCAAAAGAAGCGAAAATGTCAGCATACAAGAGTGTTTTAATGCCTACCTTTCTGTATGGCAGTGAAACCTGGGTGTGTCAGGAGAAACATAAAAGTAGTTTGAATGCGGTTGGGATGGGATACATAAGAAGAGTTTGTGGAAAATCTAGGAGGGACAAAGTAAGGAATAATTGGGTGATGAACGAATGTGGTATGAAAGCTAGTGTGACAAATTTGTATGAGAGAGGTCTGCTGAGGTGGTTAGGACATATAGATAGAATGGAGGAGAGTAGAATCACCAAACAAATATAAGAAGAGTGAATGGCGAGAGAGGGAGAGGCAGACCGCGCAAGACTTGGTTGGCCATGGTTAGTGAGACTCTGAGAAAAAGGGACGTGAAAAGTATGAGGAATAAGAGGGAATGTGTGACTCAGTGTATGAGTATAAGTGAAGCAAAAGAAGTGTGCAAGGATAGAAGTGTGTGGAGGAAGCATGTGGTGATGGTTTGGTAATTGGCAGACCAATGGCATGGCTTACCCCGCAAGGGAAAGCGTCAAGGTGTGTTGTTGTTGTTGTTATCTATTGTGGTAACGTATTGTCCTAGGGAAAAGGGACTCCTTATACCTCTCTGTCCTACTATCTATTTCGCGAATCTTGTCCTCAATATCTCTCCGTCCGATATACGTTGGTTGTCGAATAATATCCTTCATTTCATTTACGAATATCTCCGACCTATATTTATCTAAAAGTCTAAGTCTCGCTTCTAATCTACGATCTTTCAACGATGGCCAACTCAACTCTTCAATGAGTAACGTAACGCTCTGTTTTTAATCGTAATTCTTTTTCACGAATCTAGCTGCACGCCGCTGTATTTTCTCTAAATCTTTTATGAGTCCCCTCTGATATGGATCCCAAACCGCTGCTGCGTATTCCATTTGAGGTCTCAGCTGCTTGAATATTTATTCCATCTATTTTGTACTCGAAACTTACTTCTATGTTCTTACTCTTCCAGAACATAACTGCGGCACATTTAGTGAATTAATTTCAATTTTCCATTCTTTGCGCCACGTTGAAATGGCTCTTAAGTCTTCACGCAGCGGCTGATGGTCCTCCTGGATTTTTATTTCTTTATATAGCACGGTATCATCCGCAAAACGTCGATGTTTAACTACGAACCACCGAGCAGATATCAGTCACATAAATTAAGAAAAGTAGAGGGCCCAATACACTTCCCTGAGGAACACCCGAGGCATTTTTAACGGGGGACGAATATTTCCCATCGGTGACAACTATCTGTTCTCTATACGAGAGGAAGTCTCTCACCCAACTGCCCTTTCATGGGGAATTCTCCCCAGTTCAACCTCTCTGATGACCTTTCCACTTGTAAATATCTCACTTCTTACTTCAAACCATTTTCACGAGCCTTTCAGCTGATTTATTGATTTATCTTAACGTACAAAGCCTCACCGTGCATCTAGATGAGTTACGAACCATACTTTCTTCTAATGACGTTCATGTAATATCCTTGGCCAAAAATTGACTTAAACCTTCCATCTCCTCTTCTACTATAGACATGCCTGGTTACTGTTTTTATCTCAACGATCGCTTATGGAAAGGTGGTGGTGGTGTGGGTTTTTACGTACGAAATGATTTGAAGTGTACAGTGATTGCAGCAAGCAAATCCCAGTATGCAAGAAGGTCTAAATTCCTCTTCTTATAAACTTTAGTCAATGTCAAAAAACTTTTACTAGGAATAATTTATCGACCTCCCAAAATAGCCCATCTATCAGGCTTGGACGACATATTTTCGAATTTTGCTACCAATTATGAACACATTATAATCACCGGTGATTTTAATGCCAATTTCACAGCTAGTTGTCATGATACTGATTATTTAAAACATTCCTTTAATTCGCATGGTCTTAATATCGTTCCGCTGAATCCGACTAATAACACCGAAACAGCTTCAACCTCAATTGACTTAGCCGTTACGACAAACCTTGAAAAAAATAATAACTCATGGTCAATTGCCAGTCCTAGGAATTTCTTCTCATGACCTCATCTACTTAGCGTACTCACTCAATTCGCCGAAATTCAAACACATTTATGCGTCACCGAGATATAAAAGGGATAGATGACTTTGAATTAATGAACGGAGCCTCTACTCTTCCGTGGTATACCATTGAATTTATCGATGGTATTGATAAAAAAGTTGAAGTCTTAAACATTTTATTAATTCAGTTACTTGACCAGTTCGCCCCTGAAAAAACCATTCGCATTTCCAAACCTCACGCGTTTAATGACGAAATTAAAAGAATGATGGCGCATCGCGATTCGGTTTTTCGTTTGTTCAAAAGAACTAAAAACGATAATATTTTCGACAAATATAAAAGCGTTAGAAACAAAACGAAACAGCTAATCAGAAATGCGAAAATTAGATTTATTCATTCAATAGCTAGTCCGAACGAATCACCTTTGACTATTTGGAAAAAACTTGGTCGATTGGTATTCGCAAACAAAATGACTTTAAACTGCCTCCATACATATCATTAGACTCGTTAAATGCTAAATTCTCTACACCCCCGAATGACATTAATGATAGAATAAAACGGGAAGTTATTATTTCGATTTCTGCCGCAGCCGAAAAATCAAACAAGGATTTTAACCCGTTCAGAATCATCCCAGTCACCCAATTCCAAGTGCTTCATGCATTTAGAAAAATTAAATCTAAAGCACAAGGGTCAGATGGCATTCCTACTAGCTTCAACAAGAAATTGATACATATTATTCTACCAATAATAACTAATATATTTAACTGCACCCCATCTCAAGAAAAATTTCCAGTGCAATGGAAACGCGCTTTCATAAGACCATTACCAAAGAAATCAAAATCGACTGAAATCAAAGATTTTCGCCCAATTAGCTTTTTGCCTACCTTATCGAAAGCCTTAGAAAAATTAGCGCATGAACAAATCACGCTCTTTCTTAACGAAAATCAATTGTTAGATCCCATTCAATCTGGCTTTCGTAAATCTCACAGCACCACCACTACTCTTGTAAAAGTAACCGATGACATTCGCCGCGCAATGGACAAAAGGGAAGTAACAATCCTAGTACTACTGGATTTCAGTAAAACTTTCGACTCGATAGACAGAGATGTTCTGCTGTCAAAACTGCTCGCAATGAATTTTCGCCGTCAGCCATAAATTGTATATGTTCTTATTTAAGCGATCGTTCACAACCAGTGATTTCCATTAATGAATTAATGAATTTTCGCCGTCAGCCATAAATTGGATATATTCTTATTTAAGCGATCGTTCACAACCAGTGATTTCCATTAATTCTTCCTCTCATTAGCTTATTAATGGGAGAAGCGTCTCACAGGGTTCAATTTTGGGTCCTCTACTGTTTTTTTGTACATAAATGACTGCTCCTTGTCCCTTAAATACTGAAATTATCACCTTTATGCAGATGACTTGCAAATATATTCAAGTTCTATCGCAAACGATCTCGCGAGAACCCTAAAGAATATCAATAAGGGCTTAGAAATGCTAGAGAATTGGAGCAACAAACATTTTATTAGTATCAATCCAGAAAAATCACAAGCTATCTTAATTGGTTTCCCTAAGATATTAGCCGCTATTAATCAATCCGAAAGAATACCGATCAACATAGCAAATTCAACTATACCTTATTGTAAAGTGGTAAAAAATCTAGGATTGCTTAGAGATGAAACCCTCTCTTGGTCCACATGTTATAAGTGTGTGCAAAACAGTAAACTCATCTCTTCACTCACTCAAGAAGTTAAGTAGCAGTACTCCGGTTTCTCTATAGAAGCTTCTGGTAACTTCACTCATTATTCCGCATTTTGACTATGCTGATATAGCGTACCAAGATTTATCTCAAGAGTTGTCGTTAAAGATTCAAAGAACTCATAACGCGTGCATTAGATATACGTATTTTTAACCTGAAGAAATCAGACCATATTTCAGATTCACTCGCCAAACTAAACTGGCTAAATTTGGAGTCCCGAAGATGCCTCCACTTGCTTTCCTTACTATACCAATGACTTACTTCTAACAATCCACATTATCTTTCTAAGGAATTCAGAAGTATAGACACTGTACATAACCGTAATACCAGAGGGAGCCATAAATTCCTTATTCCTCATCACAGAACAGTAATTTTCACCAAGTCCTTTATTGTAACCGCTTGCAGACTATGGAACGAACTTCCCCAAACAATATAAAATTTGCTCTCGCTCTCAGCATTCAAACGACACTGCGATCAATCTCTCTTATCCTTTCAAAGGAACAGTTAAACACACTTAATGCTTCAATGTTTATTAATCTTGATTTTGACAAAACAATACTTATTGTGCTTGGTTTATACATTGTTATTTTATTTTATTCATTTATTTGTTATTTTATTTTATTCATTTGTTTTTCTCCTCTATCATGTTTAGTCATAACAATGTTAATATATATTCATTTTGTCATTTTTATATGTTCATTCCATCAATGATCTATTCGTATTGTGCCAAATATTCCCTTATGTATAGCTTTAAGTTTTTTATGTATTCATCTTTTGTTTAAAATATCCAGTTATTGATGTCTTTTGTGAATCTCAGTAGGTTTCGCAGGTTTTTCACACACCTTCTTGTGTGGGTGTTTTCCTGCAGTGGGTTTTTTATATGGATTTCATTATTCAGCAGTTCTATTTTTTCCCACAAAATAAAATCTTTTCTCTTCCAATACTTTTATTTGTATTGTTACTTGTATGTGCATAATGTTGTATGTATTATTGTATGTTTCATGACGAGGGATTAGGTGGATTAGTCTCAACCTCGCCTCAAATAAAGACTAAATCAATCAATCAATCAATCTCACTATCTCCCTCTCTCTCTATCTCCCTTTCTCTATCTCTATCTTCCTCTATCTCCCTCTATATTCCTCTATCTCCCTGTCTCTATCTCTCTCTCCCCCTCTCCACCTCCCTCTACCTCTCCCTCTCTCCCTATTCCCCTCTCACCCCTCCCTCCCTTATATGGATATAAATGTGTGTACATTTGTTTGTATTTATGAATGTTTTTTTCTCTGTTTCTCATATTATTGTATTTTTTCCTTCCCCTGAACTATTTTAGAAATTTTCGCGGTTTTTACACCTCTCTTCTCTTTGTAGGTGTTTTCCGCAGTGGGAATTTTTTTTGTGTTAAAACATAACTGATACACAGTTTTTTATGACCCACAAAACTAACATTCTTTGGTAATGTTCTGTTATCTACTAACAAGTATATTAACTTGTAATTAATATGTATTTTGTTGAAATCTGTATGTAATTAATTTCTCTTATTTTGTAAATATTGTAATGACTTATATGACGAAAGGGTTAAATGTAAGAAGGGACTACATAGTCTCAATTTCGCCCCAATAAAATCGTTTGTCTGTCTGTCTGTCTTTCTCTCCCTCTATCTCCCTCTCTCTCTCCCTATTTCCCTCTCCCTCTCGAAGGCATTCGATTACCAAACGAACGAAATTCGACGTGGCCTTTTATATTCCGCTCCAAGCGCCATCTTGGAAAAGGAGATTGCCTCCTCAGATCGTATAGGTTGAAAAACAATTTGTTTGGGCAAATCGTCGCCAATTCCGACTAGCGTACTTTCTTGCGGTTTCTTTTCACACTTGTTTCGTAGATACGAACAAATTGTTTATAAGATTGAAGAGCGACGTTAGTCAACTCGCACTTCTTGTAATCTGGTCATTATTATTACCATTTCCTTTTTTACGCCATGCCAAACTTGAACTGATTTTTTCCAATAAAAAGGTCGCAATATTTTCTAAATGGTGAGCTGCATTGTATGGCATGAATGCTTTGGCGGTCCGGGTAAGGATTTACATCGAAATCGACTCTTGGATATAACATAAGCGAAAATCAAATCATAAGATTTTTTTTCGTGCAAAGTTTAGCATTATAAATTATTTTAAAATAATATGGAAATTTCTCATGGTTTAAATAATGAATATATCTTTCATATTCAAAGGCGAATTTTTCGGAAAGGCACTAGAATTTTCGACATAAACGAATATACCAGCCAATCCGAGATGTTTGATAACAAACGGCCACCATTGGGCGATTTTTAGTACTTTTCTTCATTGCTGAAAAGCACTATTATCTTCGTGATGTCTGTCGTCCGTCCGTACGCATATAACAGGAAAAAATTCGCTTAACCGATTTCAACCAAATTTGGTACATAGAATACTCACATAAATAGAAAACAAAAATGACATATTTCAATTGGATCAACTAAGCAGAGGTGCCACAATTGCAAAATAAATCATTTCGACAATTATAAATTTGGAAGGAATTGGCCTTACCGATTTCAAGGAAATTTTATTTGAAGGAGGCGTGCAACATAAAAAACGAAATCAATGATTTTAGAACACATATAGAAAGCAGGGCTGCCACAATACAAGTAATAAAAAATACTTTTACATGCATTTGTGTTGAACTATCCGCATCAATTTTAACCAAATTGAATATTTATAATGTACGCATACACAAATCCATATTAGCTTAGTTGGACCGGGTCGAACATACCGGGATGCCAAATTTACAAATTAAACTCTTTCTGTAATTATGGATTTGGAAGGAATTGGCTGAAAGAATTTAAACTAAATTTTGTATATAAGATTTGTGCAACATAGCATAATGAAAACGCGATGTTTAAACCGAAGGTAAATAGCAGGGCTACCACAGTAATAATTAAATAATATTTCTTTTATTCGTATTTCTGGAGATTTTAACCAAATATGATATATTCGTATCGTGAGTGACTTTGTGACACAATTTCCTTAATATCAACTCCCCCACTTTAGTGGCCTGTAGTTTTGTCAAAATAGTGTGGTATCCTGAAGCACTCTATTGTGCTACAACATACTGGTGCTGTAAGGAATGACTGGTTCTATTTCCCTTTCTGCTAGTCATCTTTAGTTTGGAGCCTACTTTGCACGTGGTGACATATTACCTGCAAACTTTCATCTGCCCACACCAAACTGCTGAATTGTTCCCAAAAAAGCTAAGGTTTACAAATACTATGTTTAAACAGGAGCCTTTAGCCGAAAAATAATATTTTGATTGACTTAATATTTCTAGTGATAACAGAATGTTATGCAATTTTTGCAACTTCCAGGGGTGACTTTGTAACACAAAGTCACTCCACAAGCGGTACAGAAGAAATTCCGTACCAAGACTCTTAGGATAGCTTGGGTTCAGTGACTTCGAAGAAAACCCAGTAACTGAACCTCAAAAGGTTTTAAATAAAGATAATATCAGGAATTTTAGACTCGGAGATTACGTCTTGGTGAGTTATGACAATGAAATTTATCCAGGAAAGTTAACAAAAACTACACAGACTGTTGTTAGTGTAAGTGCCATGCAGAGAAGTGAAACCGTTAACTGGAAATGGCCTCAAACATAGGATGAACTTGAATATGGGTATCATGATATTGTTGAAATTATAGAAAAACCTACACAACTTCGTCGTAGAGGTATTTTTGATGTGCTGGAAAAAGACATAATATGATTTAGAATGAAACTAAGGAAATTTTGTGCTTTTAATTTGTTTGGTTGTTTGTTTGCGTTCTGATGGTTTTTGAGGTTATGCTAACATTTCTGGTTAATTTTTTGTGTAATTGTTTATTATTGATGTATGTGAAAAATATTTTTTTGTATTGTAAATGATCCAGTAAAATATTTTCATAAGGTGAAATTGTGTCATTAATAGTGAGATTTCTCACGAGATTTAATAATAAATTAGACTTATTGGCTACTAACCTTTCTGAGCGTATGAATAGGGTATCTGCTGCTGAGGGAATAAGCGATCACAAGGCAGTGTACGTGGAGTCTCAGCTCCAAATTAAGAAACAGGTTAAGGCTAAAAAAAAGCTTAATGTATTCGCCAAAGCCAATTTCACTAGATTTAGGTCTTTTCTGTGAAAAAAATATGCTAATTTCTGCGAGGTAACAGATATTGCAGACACGGAGGAATCCTGGTGTATGTTCAGAGATATGATGCGAGAGTGTACAGATAAATTTATTCCAAGCAAACTGAAGTGTGATAGTGCAGAAACTAGATGGTACAACCAGGAAGTTAGGAGCGCTATCCGACGGCAAAGAAAATTCCACTCTCGCCTAAATAACACATCCTCAACAGCTACGGTCGAACAGATTGCAACTTTAAGGCAGCAATACAACCAGAGTGTCAATGCGTAATGCGTTTAACAATTAAAAAAAGAAGGTTTTACAGGATAACTTGAAAGAGAACCCGAAAGCATTTTGGTCATATGTCAGAGAAGTCCAAGGTAGAGGCTCCACTATTGCGTCACTGAGATCGGAAACGGGAAATGTAGTTCACGATAGTGCGGAGAAAGCAAACCTTTTAAATCAAAACTTTCAGAAAACTTTTAATCCAAATGGCGATGAATGTGAAATCACTATTCTTATGCATCAGGGCGACTCGATGGAAGGTATGATATTTTCCGAAAACGGTATTGCGCTCCAACTTCATTCGGTTAAACCAAATAAATCTCCTGGGTCGGAGAAAATACACGCGCGAGTATTGAAAGAGTTAGCTTATGAAATCGCGCCGTATTTAAAAATTTTATCCGAGAAATCCATTGCGGAAGGTGTAGTTCCTAAAGATTGGAAAATGGCAGACGTTACGCCCATCCACAAGGGCGGCGACAAAGAGAACCCCGAAAATTATAGTCCATTTTCCCTAACTTCATTATCGTGCAGGATACTTGAGTACATAATCTTTAGTTCTGTAATGCGCTATTTAGATAGTCACTCATTGTTTAGCGGATACCAGCACGGATTCCGGAGAGGTAGATCATGCGAAACGCAGCTCGGCCTGTTCGTGGATGATTTGTTGCGATGCGGAGAGAAAAATACTCAGGTCGATGCCATATTCATTGACTTCAGAAAGGCGTTTGATAAAGTATCTCATAAGAAATTAATTGCAAAGTTAGGACAATATTGGATAAATCCGAAAGTTGTCAGTTGGGTGAGAGATTTCCTCTCGAATAGAGAACAGATAGTTGTCATCGAAGGAAAATACTCGTCTCCCGTTAAAGATGCGTCGGGTGTTCCTCAGGGAAGTGTATTGGGCCCTCTACTTTTCCAAATCTATGTGAATGATAGCTGATCGATAGTTCGTAGTAAAATTAAACTTATTGCCGATGATACCGTTCTATATTATTATCTATAGATTAGAGAGTAGGGTAGGGTGTAGGCGTAATAGGAGATTTCATAGGGGCATCGAGTGTAATACAGTTTCTGGTCGCGAAGTGAGAGAGTCCACCTGCAAAAGCCGTAATAGAGCAGTTAATGCTTCGGGCGATAACGAAAAATTAAATATTATAGTTTTAAACTGCCGCAGCATTCGTAGGAAGTCTGCCGAACTCGAACACGTAATTCGCACGTTGCATGCGGATGTAGTTATAGGTACGGAAAGTTGGCTCACTGAAGATATCGCTAGCCAAGAAATTTTTCCTAAAAGCTATAGAGTATACAGAAAAGACCGTGCCAATAGAATAGGTGGCGGAGTATTTTTTGCAATAAGTGAAAAGTACGACAGTTGTCAGATCCCTATTATCGATGAAACGACCGAGAGCGTGTGGTGCCGCCTAGGTAAGGATAATTCGAAAAAGATATATTTATGCTCATTTTACAGACCACCTAATGCCAAAGTTGATTATATTTTAAGTTTAGAGAGGCAATTAGCCGAGCTTAAATCTATTATGAACGACGGTTATGTGATAATTGGAGGCGATTTTAACTTACCGTCAATCGATTGGGAAAACCTATGTTTCGTTAAGGGAGGTGAAGAACGCGAATCGTGTGAAGCCTTAATTGACACGTTTCATGAATATTCCTTAATCCAGATGGTAGGAAAAGCCACGCGTTCGGGCAATGTTCTCGATTTGCTTGCTTCTAACACCCCGCATAGGATAACTAAGGTATCCACAGAGGAGGGACTTAGCGACCATCGAGCTGTGTATGCGGAGTGCGAATTAAAGCTCAAAAGACGTCCTAAGCCTCTTCGGAATGTATACGCTTTCGCCAAGGCCGACTTTAAAAGTTTCAGCTTACATCTCAAAAGTACCTTTGTCAGTTATCGTGGAAATACAAGGATATACTAGGATATACTAGAAAAGGTATCAATAGATTTATCCCCAGTAAGTTAAAATCTGATAAGAAAGAACCTCGTTGGTATAATAAGGAAGTCAGGATTGCCTTAAGACGGCAGAGGCGTAGCCTCACAAAATTGAAAAACATACCTACCACCGCTTCCGATGAGTATCGCACAGCTATAGTCCATGAGTATAACAGTGCCCGCGTACTAGCGAGAAAAACCATGCGTAACGCATTTAACACCTTACGGAATGAGGTATTAAATACAAAATTGAAGGAGGATCCAAAAGCGTTCTGGACCTATGTAAGAGAAGTCAAAGGAGGGGGTCCTTCAATACCCTCCCTGCGATGTGATTCCGGAGAGATCCTTCACGATGGGGAGGATAAAGCTAATCTACTAAACGTTTACTTCGCGAAGGCGTTCACGGCAGGTGGAGATAGACTCGAAGATAATCTTATTCCCGATGGATGTACTCGGATGGATAATATTAAAATCTCTGAGGCAAAAATAGCGAAGCAACTGGGTGCGATAAAGCCCAACAAAAACCGAGGACCAGAAGGAATTCCCGCGCGTGTATTAAAAGAACTGGCAGAAGAAATAGCTCCCTTCCTTCGGATAGTTTTCGAGAAATCTCTTACCCTCTGTGAGGTTCCTGATGATTGGAGACTAGCACACGTCACACCCATTCATAAGGGAGGTGATAAAGAAAAACCCCGAAAATTATAGGCCGATTTCTCTAACATCATTATCATGTAAGATTTTGGAGCACATTATTGTTAGCTCTTAGTCAGCTGTCAACATGGCTTCAGAAAAGGTAATTCCTGTGACACCCAACTCAGTCTGTTTGTGAATGATGTTTTATCATGCGGCGAAAATAATAAGCAGGTCGATGCAGTGTTCCTTGATTTTAGAAAAGCTTTTGACAAGGTTCCCCACAGTAAGTTGTTATTAAAATTGGGAAATCTTGGCGTTAATGTTAAAGTCATTAACTGGGCTCGCGCTTTCCTTTGGAATAGAAAACAAAAAGTAGTCATCGATGGTAAGTCCTCGAGTGTGGCAGATGTAGTCTCTGGAGTGCCGCAGGGTAGTGTGATCGGACCTATGCTTTTCTTGCTTTATATAAACGACATCAGCTCAGTTGTGAAAAGTAATATCAGGCTTTTTGCGGATGACACCGTAGTCTATAGAGAAATTAGTCGTCCTAGCGACCATCGTCAGCTTCAGGATGATCTGGATGCGTTATCTGTTTGGTGCAAGGAATGGCAGCTAGAAATCAATCAGAAAAAGAGTAACGTTCTAAACTTTTGGAAATCTAGAAGCCCATCGTCCGTGTTTACCTACTCGATAGATGGTGAGAGCATTCCTGTTTCGGAATCCGTGAAATACCTCGGGGTAACCTTGAATCGTGACCTGTCTTGGGACACCCACATAAGACGAGTGATAGGTGGGGCAAATAAGAAGTTGGCTTTTGTGCGTAGGATAGTCAGGAAAAGCACGGAAAAGGTGAGAGAATCCTGTTATTTATCCTTGGTTAGACCTCAAATGGAATACGCAGCAGCGGTTTGGGATCCATATCAGAGGGGACTCATAAAGGATTTAGAAAAAATACAGCGGCGAGCAGCTAGATTCGTGAAAAAGAATTAAGATAAAAAACAGAGTGTTACGTTACTCATTGATGAGTTGAGTTGGCCATCGTTGAAAGATCGTAGATTACAGGCGAGACTTAAACTTCTAGATAAATATAGGTCGGAGATATTCGTAAATGAAATGAAGGATATTATTCGACAACCAACGTATATCGGACGGAGGGATAATGAGGACAAGATTCGCGAAATAGATAGTAGGACGGAGAGGTATAAGGAGTGGTTTTTCCCTAGGATAATACGTGACCACAATAGATAACTGTGAATAATAATTAGTTAGGAACTTGGTGCGCGGCACCCCCTGCCATCCACCGTCAAGGTGACTTTCAGGGTAATATGTAGATGTAGATGTATATAAAGAAATAAAAATCCAGGAGGACCATCAGTCGCTGCGTGAAGACCTAAGAGCCATTTTAGCGTGGTGCAAAGAATGGCAAATTGAAATTAATTTCACTAAATGTGCCGCAGTAACGTTCTGGAAAAGTAAACCCATAGAAGTAGGTTTCGAGTATAAAATATATGGAATAAATATTCAAGCAGCCGAGTATGTTAAATATTTAGGAGTAACCATTTGTCGAGATCTTTCATGCACATTCGTCGAGTTATAGGCGCGGCCAACAAGAAACTGGCTTTCATAGGTAGAATAGTACGGAACACTACAGAACAAGGACGCGAAACATGTTACTTATCAATGGTTATACCACAAGTGGAATACGCCTCATGCATATGGGATCCGTACGAGAAGGGACATATAATTCAATTAGATAGAGTTCAGCGCAGAGCAGCCAGATTCGTAAAACCAAAGTACGAACATAAGGAAAGCGTCACTTCATCATTGTGTGATTTGAACTGGGTACCACTGGAGGATCGTAGATTGAACTCAAAGTTGCGCCTACTGGAGATATATAGATCGGAATGTCTAAAATACGAGGTTGTAGGAATAATTGAAACACCAACGTATATAGGTGGGAATGAACGTGACGATAAGGTACGAGAGATCGATTGTAGGACGGAGCGTTATCTATGCTCGTTCTTTCCGAGGACAATACCAGAGCACAATAGAAAATTTCAATCTGCGATAGACAATCTTTAGGTAGGTTATGGTGCATTGCACCCCCTGCCACCCACCAATTAGGTGAATTGCAGGGTAACATGTAGATGTAGACTACGGCGAATTCGACGAAAAGCACTTCTGTACCACGGAAAACCCGTCTACATCCCGAGTTGAGTTACGTTAGATTCCATTGTCTCAATATGCGGCAATCCTTCGTGTTTTCAATGGTTTACTTCGTAATTTCACGATTTTTAATTTATTTTTTGCCATTTATTACTTTTGATGAGATTCTGAGAGATATTACTCTCCCAGCTTCTGCTGACATGAATAAAACTCGAGTTTCCTTATCGAATACTTCGAAAGAACTTGTTCCCAATCAACTTAACCTCGTTCCATTACTTACTGTAAGTAATTCTCTAGGTATATAATAATTTTGCCAATCCACTTGAGTGTATCACGGCCTTCGATAACATTTCTCTTTTCTTAAATAATGAAAGAAATAGCAAATCCAGTGACGCTTTAGCCCTTTAAATAGGTTACGAAACTCTTTCCACCTTCCAGTTAGAAATAAAACCGGTTCTCGCATTTTTTGTAATCTGATAAACTTGAGTGTAATAGTTTTGAAAAAAGAATTTCTCTTCCCGCTTCAAAGTTAATTTTCTAAGGACCGGACATGTTTTAAATTCGAAGGCATAGCAGCATCTGGCGGTCGAGACATTCTGTTGCAATATGAATTTTCTAAATAACATATTATGGAAACAACTATTTGTATCAGCCTACGTTAAACTCGTTCCGCCTCGAGACACCGTTTTTATTTTTATATCGATAGCAAATCCAATGCGATTTTATTCAGCGTCTGATCCTAAAAGTATACACTATTGGAAATATTACTGTATCTATTCCAGGCGATCAATTTCGAAAGCTTGAAATTTTTTCCATCGAAAACCTTCTCGTAAAGGGCGGATAGAGGCGTTTTCGATATTTTTGTCCTCAGAAACAGAGCAGAAAAGGTCGCCGTCGCGTGAAATGTGAATTTAGGATGAGTACATTATGATCCGTTTGACATTTATCGAAATCTTGGATAAAGCTCGCCATTTCTCGGGCTTGATGAACGCCGTATATTTAGTTTTACTTTGATAAAATGAAAAGTAAAGGAGACAATGCCCAAGTAAATAAAATTTGCATATTATTTCGTCTTTATTGATTGCAAAATGGCAAGGTTATTATCCTCGTATTTTTTCAAATTTTTGTTTTAGATTTAAACACAGCCCTATGTGATTAGGCAATAAATAATTTTTTCCATTAACTTAGGGTTTCATTTCGTACCATCTAGGAATGAAGACCTTGGAGAAATTTCTGACAACAGCCCAGTTAAGGCACAACTCTTCATTGTCACAACATAAAGATTATGGAGTCAATTATTTTGTGATCTCAAAGGAATTCCATTACGCTCTCGCGTTCCAATGTCTCATTTAGGCACAAGCCTTGATTCTAAATGCCTTAAATATTCGTTATTTTATTAGATCAATAGAAGATAAATGATAATAAAAATGCTACTATTTGTACGTAATGCTACTTCATACGAAATTGCGTACAATATAGACCATTCGGCTCTTTTATGCTCTTAAGCTCTTAAGATTTTTTTATATTTACCGACATGACGACGACACGTGACGACAAAGACACGACAACTTTATATTCACAACACTGAAATATATGTGACTGTTCACACTTTAAACGACGACAACACGACATCCTTCCGTCACGACAACGGAAGTATTTGAAAGAATCTAAGACGTGTGCGTGCCTCTTTGGTGTCCAGTGGGTGCCAAAGGTCCGGCAACAGACAGACAGTTTGAACTTGAACGTCGGCGTTTTTTCTTCTAAAAACGATTGCAGAGCAGCTTGCGCCAAAACATGAGGAAATGAATGCCATGAATCATCCCAAGCACAGAGATACCAAAATCAAGGGCAGCACGTGGAATGGTGTCTCTCTCAGAATCAGTCCACCGTACATACACTACCCCCGCGGTATCCGATACTGGGCCCTATATATACGTTATAATTGTAGGCATAGGTTCCAGACAGTGGCGTAGCCAGAAATTTGGTTTGGGGGTACACCACATCCACCAATTACGTGAATGGGGGAGTCAAAGTATTTAATTATGTTTTTTTTTAATTCTTTGTAATTGACTTAATTACTCCCTGTGAACATTTTTTTTATTAAATCGTCTTTATTACGCAAAAAATATTTAAAGTAACTTTTTTAAATACCCCGCGAAAACGGCATCCTGGTTGGAGAGAGAATAGTAAGGGGTACGTGACGTCATCGCATGCCACTCGTTTAAACGTACGACCTTACGACCGTACTGAAATCACGCGGTTTTGGTATTTCGTCCTATTGCTTTTCCCGATATCGTAGCTAAAATGGAGAATATGGAACTTAATAAGTATTGTCTGGTGCCTCAGTCTGGAGAACGATGAAAGAGTAAATTATATTTTTATGTTTCAAAGATTAGCATATATATTTTAACAAAACCTCCATAATGTAATATACCTATTCTAAATACGTAAGATCAAACTTACGGAAATCGTTGGGCTATGGGTTTATTAAGCAAATAATTACTGTTACAGTGCATATAATTAAGTACCAAGTTTTTAAGCAAATACTTTTACAAATGTTACATATTAAGTTAGTTCTGTAATTTAAATATTTTAATAAATTTGTTCCCATAATATCCACGACAGCATGGTATTTTGAAGGACCATGTTCTGCTAAAAAAAGGGCAGTCATGACACTCCACAGACGTGACTAAATCTTCCTCTTCATCTACAACTACACTCACTTCATAACCTCTTTATCTTATCGTGTTCAGGGCAAATCTTGCCTTTAACAATACATATTTTCCCTTCTCGCTTCAGTTTAACAAATCCAACAGCATTACTAACATAGTCTTTCCTCATTGACCTCAAAGGGAGAAAAAAGCCATAAAAGCAACGATGAAATTCGCGACATATACAAAAGAGACATGCGGTTATGACAAACACATCTACAGTTTTTCTTTTCACAAATATAGGTAATAACTAAGGCAGATAAACACTTAAAACAACAAACTTCACCACATTTCCTATAGACACACGGAAACTAAGTTTATTCACATTAATTTTGTATATTTGTCAATATTTGATCTGATGATTCTGTAAAGGTAGATGATGGTGATTATTCACCGAAATAGGTCGTGTTTTACTTCATATATTTTGTGGAAATCAGCAAAAGTTAAATATAAATCACTATCTAGCATTGTTCGTGTAATTTTGTTGTGGAATTACACGAAGTCTCGGACTCGTCCATTACCTTTTGTATACTTATCTAACTATATTTAACTTACTAGATACTAGGACAGCATGGGAAAAATACATACATAAATATTCTATAATATTAGTTAAAACTACTTGTTTTATTCATTTTATATGGGAAAATTGTTTTAAGACGTCAATCTATCTTTTACATATCTTCTGCGTTTCAGTCGAAATAATAGTAGTATTACAATAACTGAAAATAAAAGCGCTACATCGAACTTGTTTTATCAATTAAATGTAATACAAACTTGTCAGCCTTCGCTCCACGCATTTCAACATCTGAATATTGCTCCCTACGACTTCCAATGTACCGCAAAAACATGTACGAATCAACTTTGTGAAAATTATCAGATCTGGCTACACATAACCCTTCAGTGCCATTGACATTTTGCAAAACACAAAGCGAAATAAATGCAGGAAGGTGACGTACTTCTACCAATATTTCTTCTAAGACGGCGTATAAAGGATAAACAACAGAATTATGTCTTTTAAGCTTCTACTTCTATATTGGCACAATGACTTCTAGCACGGCTAGCATCGGCTATAACATGCTTGTGGCATGCACTGACGTCACTATACACTCGGCAAACTTCAGCTACCAATCGTATGTGATCGGGTTCGGCATTAACTAGTCCGTTTTAAATTGCTTTTTTAATAAATGTCTGTTAAAAATTTAACGGAAAAACTATATATTTGCCTATAACAATAACCAAAAATACAACTTCATCAAATTATCGGTGATTCCCGATATTTGACAATCCCCCATTGCAGGGTAACAAGTAGATGTAGATACTATTTTTTAATAATAAAAATATATAAATAAATACGCAAATAATTTATTGAATTTTAAAGAACTATTGATTAACATTAATACTACGGCAGCGTTTTAATTAACATGATTACTGCGATGGTTAACGCACTGAAAATTTCATACTATCTGCAGCTGTTTGGGGGGTGCACGTACTCCCTTGCACCATCCCTGGCTACGCCACTGGTTCCAGACCTCTATGAACCGCACTAAAGAAATAGTTTTGTAGAATTTAATTCAATATTTAATCTCATTTGTAGTAGTAGCAATGGATTATATCAACTAAAAGATATTGAAGAGTATTTCATTACGTAAAGTAGTTCCGGCTTGGCTCGGCGGAGGTGAGGGGAATTCTCACGCAGAAAAAATAAGGACAATTATAAATCAACTAGCATAATTGCCCGTTGAAATTCAACGGGAAAATTGGAACTTAATATACTCAACTATATTGGAAGGAAGTGAGCTAAATCTAACACTTATGCAATCATTAGAAAAGATAGATGAACAGGTTTTCACTTTAATATATTTTTTATATTTAATGGTAAGACAATAAGAGTATACAATTAATTTCCCAGAAGAAAAGCATTTTTGTATTTATAATCTTGTATAAATGTCCTTAAATTATTAATTTTTAATGCTGACATCCTGGAATGCTGGTTTAGAACGAATTGGAGATTTTTAAATGTTTGGGTAAGATATTTTGTAACAAACCAACAGACTTAGGATTTTATATAATTTAATAATAATAATTTAAACATGCAATCATATTTTGTAACACCTTACTTTCGTAGAGCATACATATATTTGTAAAGCTCTGCTAATAATGCATTACTATATTTGTTAATATTAAAATTTAATCAGATTTCAACTAAATTAACGACATCTTTAACGTTTTATGCAGAAAAAAATTAGCTAATAATTTTATCAAGTTAAAGCAACATGTTGAAATGAAACAAATACTAACCATGAAAATAATAAAAAACGCATAATGTGAATTAAAATATTTTTTGATTCAATAATTTTTTAAGTATTAAATTATGTAACAAATAACAAAACAATTTAAAATCTAATTCAAAAATTTCATTATATACAACGTTTAACGTCTTTTACATCAACTTTAATGGTATCCTTGTTTCTCGCTCTCGACAAAGCAGTATAAATCTGTCCGTGAGAAAAAACAGGTTCGTCTAAGTACAAAACCCACACATAGTATACATATATTTGTAAATCTATCTTAATAATGCATTATTATATTTGTTAATAATAAAATTTAGTCAGATTTTAACTAAGTTAACAACATCTTTAACGTTTTATTCCGAAAAAATGAGCTATTATGTACTTACCAGATATGTTGATTTTCAACAACAATGCTGTTGATCCCCAAGGGAATGTTTCAATAAAAATGCAAAATGTTGACTAATTTTCGAATATTTTAGCTTAATGTGGGCGAATTAGATTCGAAAACAAAAATCGACGATAATAATAAGAATTTTTATTTAATTTCCTTTAAAATGGTTCTTATCCGAAGATCGTGCGTCAATTATTCTAATTTAATTTGAAAAAGAAAATAAGTCTGCAAGTGTGAAAGAGGTATATTTAAGATTCCTCTTATTGGAAAACTCATATAGCGTTCCAACCAACAGATTTAGGCTTTTATATATATTAATTCAATTTTAATAACAACATAAGGCATTACATAGTAGCCTCGCGTGTCTGCGTACTTTTTCTGTAATCTACGTGTTCGAGAACTTCGCGGATATGCGAGACCTTGCTCGCGAATACTGGATAATGGGATATACAGTACAATACGTGTATACGTGAAACCATGGATATGGAACTCGCAGATACCGGAAGAGTAGCGTACATCTCTCTGGGAATCCGGCAGAACTTGTCCGAGATGCCAAAATATTTGTAATTAAGTAATTTTCGGATTTACTGCACTTTTTACCTTGTATTAAAGTTGAGATTGTGGTAAAACCATTATCTTTGATTCTAACAGAGCGATACTTAATGCGGATATGAATACGTTACACAGGATTATGCTGTTAACTACCTTTGGCATCTTTCTAAAGTAAAGGTGAAATACTCCTTTAGCCAAACAATTAGAGGGTACAACACCCAATGCATTTCGCCCACAACTCCCAGTCACTGTTGAAACAGGTTTTACCCCTGACGATGCCCACCTTGTGGGCGAAATGCATTGGGTGTTGTACCCTCTAATTGTTTGGCTAAAGGAGTATTTCACCTTTATTAATCTTAGCCAAAGTTATTGAGCTACTATCAATTATCTTTCTAAAGGATTACCTGATTTTGACAACAATTTAAGCCCATCTAGAAACATTCGTAATTGTTTTCGAAATTATTTGTTGTTGTATAAACAATTTAGCAAACACCTGCCTTTTAAATGGTTATATTAAATTGACCATGGGTTGTGTAGTTGCATTTTTGTAGCGTAATTCCTACATAAAAAAGGAAGGGAAAGAATAAAAGTTGTTGCAGCCAATAATAAAAGGTGGATTTCAGATGGGTCCATGCCTTTTTACTATCAAAAACATCTTTTGGAGGCTACTGGAAATAGGTAATTCAAAATGGAAATTCAAATTTAATAAATAAAAAATGAGAAGGAGAGAATAAAATTTCACTTTATTTACATAGTTATTCTCATTTATTATGGAGTTCCACTAAGTAAAGGCTTCATCCGTCGACTTCAATAAATAAAGTATTGCTTTTTAAGTAAATTCTATTTGTAAGAAAGAGCTCGATGTCATTATTTATTCAGTACCGTAACAACACAATTTAGATTATTCGTATGGATTCTAAATAATAAATAAAACATTTTATTGCTCTCATCGGCTGTTTTAGAAAAAATCTCTCGGAATTAACTACTCATACGGTGGATATCTCCCGGAATCGGCAACTCATAAGGTGGCAGCCCTAACATGGAATGATATAGGCCAGTGTTTCCAAAACATTTTGACATTACACCTCCCCTTTGGTTTTCACGAAATCCTCACGCCCCCCTCAGTTGTATGATTGAAATAAATGCAACCGTTTGCTCGCATACTTGTATTATTGTACGAGTATATATACATTTTATGTACATACATATTTGTAATATTTTATTGCATATTTAGTAACAGATTTATATCTATTGTTGTTAATGATCAATTAACTCATAGTTATTTACCCATATATCAGATGCATAAATATCATGCATTGAAAAATATGCTTTAAAGCAATATTATTTTATTGAATATTTTCAAGTGAACAAAAAATGTCGGTATTTTTTAAATTAACACTTGTAATAGTTGTAATAATATATATCACAAAAATACTTCACATTCAAACCAATTCAAACCCAACAAGAATTCTGGATAGCCTGTTTTTCAAAAAAGCATTTCTAGCTTACTTCTGAGTTCTTTGGTGAGTTAAAAATCAGATAGTCGATATAAAACTATTTTTACGTGGTACACATTCATAGTTCCCTATAATTTTTCATGGCTTAAAAAGAAAACGATTAATTGATTGGTAAATAAAACAATTATGTAATTAGTCATAAGCATATTTAAATATTGTCTACAAAACGGTTATCAATAATTCATAATGAATTACTAATAATTATCTTGTAGAAAATATATCTATGCGCTTATGACCAATTAAATATTTTCTTTTTCGTACATCTTCTCACTTTTCATTACGATTTAAATTACGATGAATATGTTCCACAGAAAGGATTTCTATCTTTGGCGATGAATAATTCTGACAAATACTGAAATCTACTCCAATATTTTTAAAATTTGGATTAACAATCTGGCAGGTGCTAACGAAAGAAATGATTAAATCCTGCAATAAAGGCGTTTTCAACTGAATTTCACATTAAAAATTGCTTTTTTTCTCGTGGCCTCAGCATTAAAATTTTACCGTTATATTTTATTGAAAATTGCGCTATCTTGCTTTTAACGTTGGGTTGCAATTTTACGCGTAACTCCACCATTTTATGCCACCAATGATTTTTTTAAATTTATCAGTTACGAAATTATTAAATAGGAAGCTTCGCAGGCTTGCTATAGCCGTTTCACTGCAAGATGGCAGGCACTTGCGGCATTTTGTGGAGTCCCACTTTTTTATTTCATCTGCTACGACAGTGTGGTTTGTATCGCTGCTCATTTCGCTTCCATGTTGACGCGTTGCTCTAAATTTTCATCGGATTTTCAGGAAACTAATAACTCCCATAAGTCTCTATTGCATCTTGATTATCTCTGCCACTTACAAGTATCAAAACTTTTATAAACATCTACCTCCATTACCTCCATTACTCATTATTATATGTGTACGTAGGACGGTAGGGTGGAGCGCAATTTTTAATTGCGAGCTGTAGGGTGTTAAGTTTTTTAATTTGTTCGAGTGGTAAAGATTAAACAGTTATAAATACGTCACACATAATTTTCGTCAAATTAAAAAAATCGGACGTATGAAAATGGAAATCAAAGTTTCAAGAAAGAATGGAAGTATTTGCATTCATCTGTTCATGGCAGAAAACTTGCTTCTCTGACACGCTCGCACAAAATCGAAGTCTGAAGTTAATAAAAACTACTAAAGATAGAAAATTATAGTTAACATAAATAATTAATCACAAATATTTAAGAAAGTCTTTGTATTTTTCGATGACCTAGAATTTAAAACAGAATATTTTAATTTACTATTTCAGATACACTTCCTGCTGCGCTCGAAAGACGCCGAAGCACTTATTGTTAGTCATCGATTGTGATAAAACTAAACAGAGTAGATGATAGACATACTTTTCAACAATTACGCATAACATTCCAAAGTTATTGACATATATCACCTGCCCCACTAGAAGTTTCTATTATGTAGAGTTTACTGGCACAATCGATTAGAAGCTCCGGGGTCGCTATAAAAGTTCAAGTATTTTATTTTAGAGCATTGTTGTTAGCAGAAATAACAAAAAATACTTGTACTCTGTTGATATATATATATATAAATATTCCAATGAGTCATCGTTCTTAAAAATAAAATTTAATAGGAGATTCCGAATACGCCGCTGACTGCAACCATAGATCGCCTCAGCACGTAGCGGTAATCCGAAAAATAAATGCAAAGGAAATAAATATTTATTTACTTTTTCCGCACTTCATCTTCCTCCCTCTCACTTAAAGACACGGAGTGTTGAGCAGGTTGGCTAGACAAAAGACGCAAGTGGTTATTAAGCTTGACAGTAACTGAACTATATATCAGAGGTGGCCAAACCGCGGCTCCCAAGCCGCATGCGGCTATTTTAAATTTACACTCAGAGCCGCGTCAACGATTTTCGCTGCAGAACACAATGTCTTTGAAACGCGTTGGGGATGGCTAAGGGACATGCATTATATCTTAATTGCATCCGATACATACATACTGTTTTACGGTTCGTAAAATTATGAGCACAGAATGCGTCATGCGGGTCTCGAACTTGTGAAGATTATCGAACGCGGCTCCGAGGGTAAGTGGCTTTGGTCACCATTGCTTTATATGTATATGTCGTCATTTGGGGAACTTGGCTATGATTGGTTTCGTTAAGACGTCACGATAGCATTCGATGAAAGAATTTGCGAACATTAAAAATTATACCTGAATTTCTTTCCACTTAGAATAGTCGGCTTATGAAAATAGCGATCGATTTAGTATCTACGTAAGTTTTCACTCGTTACTCATGAGAAAATAAATCCATACGCCCCCGTTTACACGTTCCCGTTTTCGTGCCTGAAAACAGGCGCCTGACTGACTGGCCAGGAACGAAAAAAACCCTGTCCGTTTAGACGTTCCCGTTTTCATGCCTGAAAACAGGCGCCTGGCCGCGTGCAGGAACCGCTGAGAAGCTCCCTCCCAACATGCCTTTCTCCCTCGCTCACTTTCAACAAATATCAAAATCACTATAAAATATTACGTTCATTTCAGACTTATGAAATTAATTTATTCCTAATACAGAGCCCAAGACGAAGCCAACAGTGTGCGTTGTATGTGCCACAGCCTTATAGTTGAGGAGATAACACGGTTTCATATGTCGAATAAAATATTGTAAACGAATAAACCTAGAGATTCGACATCTTGCACCCGTAATAATAAGGCTATGACTCATATCCTATCAACATTTAAATACAATCGGATTAGCCGTTTCGTAATTATGAACCGGCAAAGTGACGCCTTCCGTCTCAAATCTCTAAAAAATTGATCTTTTTTCATTCTCACCCCGAAAACGTCTTCTTCAAAATATCCCAAAAATTCAAACCTACCTTCATTCGACGTGGGATTAAACATGCTACACGCTGATATGCCTCCTATAAAATTCACGGAGCCGTTTTCGAGATATTTAGCCTCAAACTCTGGTCTACATACTTTTGGCGCCGCTAGTAATCTGCCTGCGGTGGAATTCTGCGATAGGGGAAGAGAGAGATAGAGAGGATGCACGCGTGCCGATGACACGGGAAATGGACAAGGCGTGCCGAACACGTGCTAACGGTGATATCCACAGCGACATCGGACGCTCGCCAGTGTCAAATGCCTCTCAAGGATGACAGTGGATCTGGATGGAACGTCTGCAAGGAGGAAGAGGTAAAGAGGGTTCAATGATGGAAAAGAGTAACTGGAGGAGGAAGAGGACATCGGAGGAGAGCAAAGGAGCAGGAGCGGAGGAGGGGGAGCGGAGGAGGAGTAGCGGAGGAGGGGGAGCGGAGGAGGGGGAGCGGAGGAGGGGGAGCGGAGGAGGGGGAGCGGAGGAGGGGGAGCGGAGGAGGGGGAGCGGAGGAGGGGGAGCGGAGGAGGAGTAGCGGAGGAGGGGGAGCGGAGGAGGGGGAGCGGAGGAGGGGGAGCGGAGGAGGGGGGGCGGAGGAGGGGGAGCGGAGGAGAGGGAGCGGAGGAGGAGAAGCGGAGGAGGGTAAGCGGAAGAGTGGGAGCGGAGTGAAATAACGAATCGACGCGACCTCCCACGAGATTTAATACTTTATTAGATTTATTGGCTTCTAATCTTCTTGAGCGTATGAATAAGTTTCAGCTAAACATTGAGAAACAGATTAAGGCTAAAAGAAAGATTTATGTATTCGCCCAAGCCGATTTCATTATATTTAGGTCTTTTCTGCCTAATAAATATACTAATTTCTGCGAGGTAACACATATTGCAGAAGCGGAAGAATCCTGCTGCATGTTTAGAAATATGATGCGAGAATGTACAGATAAATTTATTCCAAGCAAACTGAAGCGTGAAAATGCAGAACCTAGATGGTACAACCAGGAAGTTAGGAGCGCTCTCCGACGGCAAAGAAAATTCCACTCTCGCCTAAATAACACATCCTCGACAGCTACGGTCGAACAGATTGCAACGTTAAGGCAGCATTACAAGGAGGCGCGCTCCATAGCCGAAGTGTCAATGCGTAATGCGTTTAAAAATTACAAAAGCAGGTTTTACAGGATAACTTGAAAGAGAACCCTAAAGGATTTTGATCTTACGTCAGAGAAGTGCAAGGTAGAGGCCCCACTATTGCGTCACTGAGATCGGAAACGGGAAATGTAGTTCACGATAGTGCGGAGAAAGCAAACCTTTTAAATGAAAACTTTCAGAAAACTTTTAATCCAAATGGCGATGAATTTGAAACCACTATTCCTATGCATCAGGGCGACTCGATGGAAGATATGATATTTTCTGAAAACGGTATTGCGCTCCAACTTCATTCGGTTAAACCAAATAAATCTCCTGGGCCGGAGGAAATACACGCGCGAGTATTGAAAGAGTTAGCTTATGAAATCGCGCCGTATTTAAAAATTTTATCCGAGAAATCCATTGCGGAAGGTGTAGTTCCTAAAGATTGGAAAATGGCAGACGTTACGCCCATCCACAAGGGCGGCGACAAAGAGAACCCCGAAAATTATAGTCCATTTTCCCTAACTTCATTATCGTGCAGGATACTTGAGTACATAATCTTTAGTTCTGCAATGCGCTATTTAGATAGTCACTCATTGTTTAGCGGATGCCCGCACGGATTCCGGAGAGGTGGTGGATGGTTTGTTGCGATGCGGAGAGAAAAATACTCAGGTCGATGCCTTATTCATTGACTTCAGGAAGGCGTTTGATAAAGTATCTCATAAGAAATTAATTGTGAAGTTAGGACAATATGGTATCAATCCAAAAATTGTCAGTTGGGTGAGAGACTTCCTCTCGAATAGAGAATAATTAGTTATCATCGATGGGAAATACTCGTCCCCCGTTAAAGATGCGTCGGGTGTTGCTCAGGGAAGTGTATTGTGCCCTCTACTTTTCCCAATCTATGTGAATGATATCTGCTCGGTAGTTCGTAGTTAAATTAGACTTTTTGCCGATGATACCTTTCTATATAAAGATATAAAAAACCAGGAGGACCATCAGTCGCTGCGTGAAGACTTAAGAGCCATTTCAACGTGGTGCAAAGAATGGCAAATCGAAATTTATTGCACTAAATGTTCCGCAGTTACGTTCTGGAAAAGTAAGAACATAGAAATAGGTTTCGAGTATAAAATAGATTGAATAAATATTCAAGCAGCCTAGTAGGTAAAATATTTAGGATTGACCATTTGTCGAGATCTTTCATGAACATTCGTCGTGTTATAGGCGCGGCCAACAAGAAACTGGCTTTCATAGGTAGAATAGTACGGAACACTACAGAACAAGTACGCGAAACATGTTACTTATCAATGGTTATACCACAAGTGGAATACGCCTCATGCATATGGGATCCGTACGAGAAGGGACATATAATTCAATTAGATAGAGTTCAGCGCAGAGCAGCCAGATTCGTAAAACAAAAGTACGAATATAAGGAAAGCGTCACCTCATCATTGAGGGATTTGAGCTGGGTACCACTGGATGATCATAGATTGAAATCAAGGTTGCGGCTTCTGAAGAAATATAGATCGGAATGTCTAAAAGACGAGGTTGTAGGAATAATTGAAACACCAACGTATATAGGTAGGAATGAACGTGACGATAAGGTACGAGAGATCGATTGTAGGACGGAGCGTTATCTAGGCTCGTTCTTTCCGAGGACAATACGAGATCACAATAGAAAATTTCAACCTGCGATAGACAATCTTTAGGTAGGTTATGTTGCATTGCACACCCTGCCACCCACCAATTAGGTGAATTGCAGGGTGGCATGTAGATGTATAATTCAGAAAGAAAGGCCAAAAAGAGAGAAAATCCGCATTTTACGGTCGATTAGAAATTGGAATCGTTTATTCGGTTGCACATGTGGTGGCGCGAAGTAGGTCATGAAAATGGAGAAAAACACAGAATCGGAGGGCAGCGAGGTAAGAGGTAGGAGAACAGGAGGGAACGGGTAGGAGAGGGTGGGGGATGGTGAGAGAGAGTGAGGGAGGGTGGGGAGGGTGGGAGAGGGTGGGAGAGAGTGAGGGAGGGTGGGGAGGGTGGGAGAGGGTGGGAGAGGGTGGGAGAGGGTGGGAGAGGGTGAGGAGTGTGGGGGAGGGTTGGGGAGGTTGGGGGAGGGTTGTGGGAGGATGGGAGAGGCGACACTTCCGCGATTCATACGCTGCCCTTGTTTCGCTGTGACACACCCAACAGGACCATCTTTCTCTCTCTCCCTCCCTACCTCCCCCTCTCTCTCACTCTCTCTCTCACTTTCTCTCTCCCCCTCTCCCTCCCTCTCTCTCTCTTCCTCTCTCTCTCCCTCCCTCTCTCTCTTTCCTTTCTCTCTCCCTCTCTCTCCATCCCTCTCTATCCTATCTCTCTACCTCTCTCTCTCTCTCCCCCTCCACCTCCATCTCCTTAACTCCCTCTCTCTCCTTCCACACACTCTCTCTCTCCCTTCTTTTCCCTCCCCCTTCCCTTTCCCTCTCTTCCTCTGTCTGCAACTATTCCCTTTCCCTTCCTCTCTCCTTCTTTCTCTCCCTCTCCCTACATCTCTACATCTCCATCTCTTTCACCAACTCTCTCCTCACGCGACGACGTCCATTTCTCCCTCGAATGCCATTTCTTCCGCACTATGATTTACCTCGCGGATTGACGGATGAGATTGTTTTTTAGATAGTCACATCCCAAAGTGAAATAGTCGAATTTACAGTACCAATAAAGATAAGTATAACTTAATGCAGGTGTCTCGACTAAAATTGGATGTCGCCAAATTATAATAAATAAAAATGTGTTATATCAATAAATTAAGAAAATCTATCGTAATAATATTAATGCATAATAAATGAATAATAATTTATTTAAGAAAAGAACCGTAGGGCCGATAGCTGCTTTGAAAAGGCTTCTCATTTGCTTCTTAAAGAGTCAATATTTTCATAGGCGCTAAAGGTAATCACACTCTCCATATCATTGCAGTGACTAAGTTTTAGGAATCCTTTACCTTTAACGGAGCCTCGTAAACTTTATCATCATATTAGCACAATATTAATGTTGTTTAGTTCTGAGATATTTATATGGAATACATTCTATTAGCACTTTTTCATAAATTCGCATATATAGTTAACAAAAACAGGTAAAAATAAACGAAAAACTTGAACATTTTGTTCCGAGGAAGAAATTAATTTTCACAATTTGATTCTGATAAACGGATCTCCACTGCGAGAGAAAACAAACCGCTCCGTTCAGAGTTATCTGAATTGCAAGCAAAGGCGGTGCCGCCGAAAGGATATTTATTTTAACCGATAAGGAATCCTGAAATAGAATAAAATATCTCGGTCGGATGGTCACGGGGGGCGCTCTCGCAAGTTGCGTACGTGACCGAGCATGCTCATCCTCGAAGGTCACGACCCCTTCACGAGCCGTGCCAGAGGGTAAAATGGAAGCGATCGAGACGCCGCTCTCAGCAACAAGAGCGTCGACAATTGCTCTCCCTCCGTCGCTTTCGTTTCAGCAAAACGACACTTGTGCCACTGATGCGTGGGAGAGAAAATGGCAACTCGGGCTTTTTTTTAAACAGTGCGCGATGAAACTCTCTCAAGAGTCGCTTTGTTCTCAGTCAGCATTTCTCATCGATCCGATGCTCGCGTGCCACCAATGGCACCCAAAGAATTTAAAAAATACGTACATGCATATGTGTGTGTGTGTATATATATATATATATATACACACATATATATATATATACACAGGGTGTTCCAAAAATAAGTACGTTCCTTTAGATGGTGTATTCTTGGGGCTATTCTCACGGATTTTTATGAAACTTCGTAGGTGTATTCCAGGATCACTGCAAATCCCCCTTTTGGGTGTATACGGCCGATAGTTTATCCAAAAATCGCGATTAAATATTACAATTTCACTTCAACTTTTATAAATTTAATAATGCATGCCTAATTGATCGAGTAATTGTTGGCGCTGAGCGTATAGAGGTTTCGTTTCGTTTTGTTTCGTTTCGTACCGTCCGAAACGTAAGGACGCGAGTTCGATTCTGCCGTGGGTTGGTTTATTTTTCATTTCGCCTCCTTTTACAAATCCTTTTTCGCATTAAAATTTAACTGGGCAGCCACGTTGATATTTTTATTTTTTCTATGTTGTTTGGTGTTGATTCGGAATTGTTTCTCAAGTGACTCAACGCACGATTGTCTCCACAATGTATTCATTATTAAATCGCATATTCTTCATTGATCTTGGCACACGCTACATCCTACATTGATGCTTATGACATGGAAAGGATCCTTGAAATTATTTTGGCGACGACTTCATCTGAATAATTATAATATAGGCTGAGGTATATCAGGCATAGGGTGGAATCATTGCCAGATCCATTTTCGGCAAGATGCATCCCACCGATCGACGATGAAAATTCGGAGAAACCTCGTTTATTTGCTGATGCGCTTAACTTTTGCGCCAACCTTCTTCGCGAAAGTTGTTTAATTTCTGATCACATTAGTCAGGAGATTTCTGTTCGTGCTATCGCCATCGGCCGTGAGATGTACGATTGTGGAAATGATGGACAACATGTTCCTCATCGATGATGATTACCTGCTTGGCGAAGACGACCCAGAAGTGGATGAAGATTCCTTGCAACAATCTACTGAGTAAGAAGGGTGCTCTAGTCCAACTTCTAGTGACCGTCCATACGCGCCATTCCCGAAGAAAATTCCTCTGTATGACCCTAATTTGGTAATCAATACCGATCAAACTGATGGCGAGTGTCGTGCCCAGATCAAGCGTACTCTATCCCATCAGGGTGAAAAAGCGACCGAAATTTATGTCATTCAACTGAACAAAATGACGCATTCGTATACTCCCTAATACAGTATCACACTTTCGGGAAAGCTTTTTTCGTAAGTTTTCATTTGCCTGCAAGAACCTATCGCACCGGGGAAAATCTACGGGTAATTCGATAACTAAGCCGTAGTTTCAACATCTGCATCTGCATCTACATCTACATGTTACCCTGCATTTTACCTAATTTTTGGGTGGCAGGGGATGCAATGCACCAAAGCCTACCTAAAGATTGTCTATCGCAGGTTGAAATTTTCTATTGTGATCTCGTATTGTCCTCGGAAAGAACGAGCCTAGATAACGCTCCGTCCTACAATCGATCTCTCGTACCTTATCGTCACGTTCATTCCTACCTATATACGTTGGTGTTTCAATTATTCCTACAACCTCGTCTTTTAGACATTCCGATCTATATTTCTTCAGAAGCCGCAACCTTGATTTCAATCTATGATCATCCAGTGGTACCCAGCTCAAATCCCTCAATGATGAGGTGACGCTTTCCTTATATTCGTACTTTTGTTTTACGAATCTGGCTGCTCTGCGCTGAACTCTATCTAATTGAATTATATGTCCCTTCTCGTACGGATCCCATATGCATGAGGCGTATTCCACTTGTGGTATAACCATTGATAAGTAACATGTTTCGCGTACTTGTTCTGTAGTGTTCCGTACTATTCTACCTATGAAAGCCAGTTTCTTGTTGGCCGCGCCTATAACACGACGAATGTTCATGAAAGATCTCGACAAATGGTCAATCCTAAATATTTTACCTACTAGGCTGCTTGAATATTTATTCAATCTATTTTATACTCGAAACCTATTTCTATGTTCTTACTTTTCCAGAACGTAACTGCGGAACATTTAGTGCAATAAATTTCGATTTGCCATTCTTTGCACCACGTTGAAATGGCTCTTAAGTCTTCACGCAGCGACTGATGGTCCTCCTGGTTTTTTATATCTTTATATAGAAAGGTATCATCGGCAAAAAGTCTAATTTAACTACGAACTACCGAGCAGATATCATTCACATAGATTGGGAAAAGTAGAGGGCACAATACACTTCCCTGAGCAACACCCGACGCATCTTTAACGGGGGACGAGTATTTCCCATCGATGATAACTAATTATTCTCTATTCGAGAGGAAGTCTCTCACCCAACTGACAATTTTTGGATTGATACCATATTGTCCTAACTTCACAATTAATTTCTTATGAGATACTTTATCAAACGCCTTCCTGAAGTCAATGAATAAGGCATCGACCTGAGTATTTTTCTCTCCGCATCGCAACAAACCATCCACCACCTCTACGGAATCCGTGCTGGCATTCGCTTAGCAGTGAGTGACTCGAAATTCCTCATGTTAAAAGTTTAATTCGCATATTTTGGGGAAATCTGGCCATTTAACGGGATGTTGCCATGCCAACCCATTCCATCGTTAAACCTCGAAATTCTACTGTTATTTCAATCCTTATGGGTGAAAGCGTGCTTTGAATGCTATTACAATTAGTACGAGAGAGAGAAGGAGAGAGAAATTATTTTCATAGCAAGCAATGTAAACAGCATTCGTTGCGTTATTTACGAGAAGGAATATCTTTGAATGTAGAACATTAATCATTTCCATATTAAATATGGTACCTAGAATCATCGTAGGAGTTCGAAACTTAAAACAACGAATGCATAAGAGAACGAAAGTTGGTTTTCTTTCCATCCAAAGAAAGTCAAGGTATATATATGTTTATATTTTATTTCACAATATATTTACCGTTGAATTTCAACGGGCATCTCCCTAGTAATTCCCGCGCGTGTATTAAAAGAACTAGCAGAAGATATAGCTCCCTTCCTTCGGATAGTTTTCGAGAAATCTCTTACCCTCTGTGAGGTTCCTGATGATTGGAAACTAGCACACGTCACACCCATTCATAAGGGAGGTGACAAAGAAAACCCCGAAAATTATAGGCCGATTTCTCTAACATCATTATCATGTAAGATTTTGGAGCACATTATTGTTAGCAACACAATGCGTTATCTTGAGAGTAGATCGCTGTTAGTCAGCTGTCAACATGGCTTCAGAAAAGGTAGATCCTGTGACACCCAACTCGGTGTGTTTGTGAATGATGTTTTATCATGCGGCGAAAATAATAACCAGGTCGATGCAGTGTTCCTTGATTTTAGAAAAGCTTTTGACAAGGTTCCCCACCGTAAGTAGTTATTAAAATTGGGAAATCTTGGCGTTAATGTTAAAGTCATTAACTGGGTTCGCGCTTTCCTTAGGAATAGAAAACAAAAAGTAGTCATCGATGGTAAGTCCTCGAGTGTGGCAGATGTAGTCTCTGGAGTGCCGCAGGGTAGTGTGATCGGACCTATGCTTTCCTTGCTTTATATAAACGACATCAGCTCAGTTGTAAAAAGTAATATCAGGCTTTTTGCGGATGACACCGTAGTCTATAGAGAAATTAGTGGTCCTAGCGACCATCGTCAGCTTCAGGATGATCTGGATGCGTTATCTGTTTGGTGCAAGGAATGGCAGCTAGAAATCAATCAGAAAAAGAGTAACGTTCTAAACTTTTGGAAATCTAGAAGCCCATCGTCCGTGTTTACCTACTCGATAGATGGTAAGAGCATTTCTGTTTCGGAATCCGTGAAATACCTCGGGGTAACCTTGAATCGTGACCTGTCTTGGAACACCCACATAAGACGAGTGATAGGTGCGGCAAATAAGAAGTTGGCTTTTGTGCGTAGGATAGTCAGGAAAAGCACGGAAAAGGTGAGAGAATCCTGTTATTTATCGTTGGTTAGACCTCAAATGGAATACGCAGCAGCGGTTTGGGATCCATATCAGAGGGGACTCATAAAGGATTTAGAAAAAATACAGCGGCGAGCAGCTAGATTCGTGAAAAAGAATTACGATAAAAAACAGAGCGTTACGTTGCTCATTGATGAGTTGAGTTGGCCATCGTTGAAAGATCGTAGATTACAGGCGAGACTTAAACTTCTAGATAAATATAGGTCGGAGATATTCGTAAATGAAATGAAGGATATTATTCGACAACCAACGTATATCGGACGGAGGGATAATGACGACAAGATTCGCGAAATAGATAGTAGGACGGAGAGGTATAAGGAGTCCTTTTTCCCTAGGACAATACGTGACCACAATAGATAACTGTGAATAATAATTAGTTAGGAACTTGGTGCGCGGCACCCCCTGCCATCCACCGTCAAGGTGACTTGCAGGGTAATATGTAGATGTAGATGTAGTATATGTATAAATGACTTCGTCGTCGTCGGTGGGTGGGAAAGAGGAATTCCAATGCATTTTTAACAAAATTTCCGAGTAGCTAGAAACTTGATATTTGGTGTGAATGCTCGATTCTTAAAGTAAAAGCCATTTACAAAAAATGTCCAAAATCGACCGGAGTTCGATATCTGAGAATGATTTCCATTCCGCATAAAACAAAATGGAAAAATTGATATTTCGACCTGCATGCTCATTTTATTTTGATTATTAAAATTCACATATTTGGCCATCGATCTCCGGATTATGTTTGCATTGAAGAAAAATGAAAATGGTTACTTATTCTATTCGTCTTTTATCGTCTTAGAATCGAAATCTCTCGAATTTAACGTTTTAATATCATATTTTGACAAAATTGAGCGTTTTTAGAAGAAATCGCCTTGCCAACCGATTGTATTGTTGAATTCGAAATCCTATTATTCTCACATATGCTCCCCTTCTCTCCGGAACTCCATGGACCCTCCCGGCCCAATTCATAGGTATCAGAGATTTCTCAGAATTAGTTTTTACTTTCTCCATATACGTAGTATAAAGAAAGTATTGTTTTCAAGAAAAAAATCGAATTCGAGATTTCAACGAAAATACACGTTTTGAGGACTTGGCCTCTGAGCTTGCTCGTGTCAGAGAGGAATCGTGTTCCGATGTGCGGCTTACTGTCTGCAGTATAGTCCCTGGGATTGTCCGGTGTCCTGAGGTTTGGAGTAGGGTTGACGGTTTGAACCGTATGCTGTGGAATTTCTGGCGGGACTTGGGAGTGGACTTCGTCGACCTACGACCGAATATCGAATCGTACAGGGCACCACTGGATCACACTGGTGTTCACCACACGCCCGAATCGGCTCAGAGAGTAGCACGTAGGATTCCCGAGCACAGTAGGTATTTTTTAGGCTAGAGAGTAGGGCAGGGTGTAGGTCAGTTTTGGGTAAGGGGATAATCGATGCGTTGTAGGAAATAAGAATCCCGATAGGCTATCTAATGATAGAATATACTCCAAGCGTGAGGTAAATGCACGTAATACGAGAGATAAGGATGAAGTTCATAGAACATGCAGCACCAATTTCGCGATATGTCATTGATAGAATGTGACGTAAAGAGTGCGAGGGGTCATATTCCAACTTCGATACGATGTCAAACATTCGTGGGAGAGCATGTGATTGGAGCAAATGTAGTTTTAGAGTGAAAGAGAAAGTCAAGGGTGAGATTAATATGCGAAGTGATAGTGAGAAATTAAACGTCGTCGTACTGAACTGCCGCAACACCAGTAGGAAAATTGCGGAGTTCGAGCATATAATTCGCAGTCTGCACGCCGACGTCGTGATAGGTACAGAAAGTTGGTTAACGGATGAGATTCAGAATCAGGAGATATTTTCTAGAGACTATCGTGTCTATAGAAAAGATCGCGTTAACAGATCGGGCGGGGTGGGATTTCATAGCGGTAAGCGAAAAATACGATAGTTGTGACATTCCGATAAGTGACGAGGATATCGTGAGTGTTTGGTGCCGCTTAGGTAAAGACGCCTCCAAAAAGGTGTTCTTATGTTCGTTTTACAGGCCACCTAACGCTGGTGTAGACTGTATGTTAAATCTCGAGAAATAACTATCAAGGCTTAGACTGATAAATCAAGATAAAATCGTTATAGTCGGTGGTGACTTTAACTTATACTCAATTGATTGGGAAAACCGGTTTCAAATCTAGAGGTAAAGAAAGCGAATCCTGTGAAACATTAATGGAAACATTCTACCAGCAATCTCTCCTTCAATTGGTCAGAAAGCCAACGCGATCGGGAAACATATTAGATTTATTAGCAACTAACGTCCCAGAAAGAATAAACAAAGTCAACCTTGAAGATAGAATAAGTGAACATATGGCCGTATACGCAGAATGTAAGTTGAAAATCGAGAGGCACCCTAAGCCTCAAAGAAAGTTTTATATATTTGCTAAGGCTGACTTTTCAAGCTTCAGGTCGTGCCTACGTGATATACTACCAAGCTCCCGTGATATGACCGAACGATACGATGCTGAGTCGTCATGGATATTATTCAAGGATATAATGCTAGAGGGCATCGATGAATTGAAGGTCGACAATAAGGAACCACTTTGGTAAAATAAGCCAGTTAGGAGTGCGCATAGGCGTCAGAGAATAAGCAACGCGAAAATAAAAAATATGCCGCCTACATACATATAAGGAATCCCGCGCTAAAGCGAGAAATACTATGCGCGAGGCTATTACTAACTTCAGGAATAAGGTATTAAATAATAATTATTTATTAAGTAGTTTTGGTCCTATGTGAGAGAGGTCCAAGGTCCTAACATACCTTCCCTGCGTAATGACTCGGTTGCCGTTATTCATGATAGCGTAGTGAAAGCCAACCTGTTAAACGGTAATTTTGTAAAAGCAGTTACAGCTGTCAGCGACAACTGCGTACATTATGCACCTGCTATAAGGAGCGACCTGATGGAATATATAGTATTTTCTGAGGTAGGAATAGCGAAACATTTAAGTTGCATTAGACATTAAAAAGCCACTGGCCCCGAAGTAATTCCTACTCGCGTTATAAATGAATTAGCTGAAGAAATAGCACCTTTTCTTCGAGAAACCCATTTCTCGCGCAGAGGTACCTAACGACTGGAGGTTAGCGCACGTTACCCCTAATCATAATGGCGGCGACAAGGAGAACCCAAAAAATTACAGGTCAATTTTCTTAACTTCGATATCGTGTAAGATTCTCGAGCATATACTCTTTAGCAACATAATGTGATTTCTTGATAGTAATTCATTGTTAAATGAATGTTAACTCGGCTTCAGGAAAGGTAGATCTTATGATACACAGCACGGTCTTTTTGTAAATTTTATACTGAGAGGCGGAGAAAATAATACGCAGGTCGTAGCCATCTTCTTAGATTTTAGGAAATCCTTTGATAAGGTAACTCACAGGAAGTTACTAACGAAATTGGAAACCATAGGCGTTAATTCTAAAATCGTTAGTTGGATCAGTGAATTTTTAAATCAATGGAAGCAGAAGGTTATTATAGATGGGAAATCTTCGAACTTAGTGGAGGTTGTCTCTGGCGTTCCGCAGGGTAGTGTTATTGGTCCGTTATTATTTATAATTTATATAAACGATATCAGTTCAGTAGTCAGAAGTAAAATTAAGCTTTTCGCGGACGACACCGTCATTTATAGATAAATAAGCAATCCGGACCAATACCAGTTTCTCCAAAATGATCAAGAAGCTTTTTGGCAGTTGGAGATCAACGAAAAGAAAAGCTGCGTCATCAATTTTTGAAGAACGAAGATATCTTGTTGGATGGAGTAGAGATTCCAGTTTCAGACTCGATTAAATATCTCGGAGTCACGATCCATCGTGATCTCTCGTGGGACATCCACATTCGCCGATTGATAGGTGCCGCTAACAAAAAGTTGGCATTTATAGGGAGAATAGTTCGAAATAGCTCCGAAAAAGTGAAAGAATTATGTTATTTATTCTTGGTTTGACCGCAGGTCGAATATGCCTCATCTGTGTGGGATCCCTACGAAAAGGGACTCACTAACGAGATAGAAAAGGTTCAGCGCAGGACAGCTAGATTTGTAAAGAGGAATTAAGATAGTAAACAAAGCGCAACATCATTAATAGAAAATCTGAATTGGACATCGTTAGAGGAACGTAGGCTACGGGCTAGATTTAAACTACCGGAAAAATATATGTCGGAGGGACTAGCGAATGAGGTAGTAGGACTTATCAGAAGCCCGACGTATCTCGGAAGGCAGGACCCCGAGGATAAGATTTGCGAGATCGACTGTAGAACGGAGCGATATAGAGGATCGTTTTTCCCTAGGACGATAAGAGAACATAATAGGAAAAGATAACGTAGGAAAACTATGGACCCTTGGTGCACTGCACCCCCTGCCATCCACCAAAAAGGTGACTTGCAGGGTATCATGGAAATGTATGTGCGGTCCCCTGAACACGTTTTGACTATTTTCGCGATGATGTCTATGCGTCTGTCGGTCTGTCTGCGTGTATGTGTTAGGATTTTCACTTTGTCAATATGTAGTATAGGGGAAAGTACTGTTTTTATTAACATGAAAAAATGCGCAAAAGTTGAAATGATCGTGTTACCATATGAGTCAGTTTTATTCGCCGAAGACGTGTGGCGTAGCCCGGACATCGCTGGGTACTTTCAGCTACTGTGTGGGTATATATATATATACATATATTATATATATATAGAGAGAGAGAGAGAGAGAAATAGCATGACATGCAACTTTCTTAGGAAGCACGCTCTCCCGTGTCGGGGACATCTCACGGCATACGTGTCAACATAATATGGGCCTAGTACTAGAAACTTTAATTTTCATTTTAGCCATGTATCCTCAAGAATATTTTTAGGCTTAGTATTTCCAAAACTTTTCCTTTACCACACATTCATTTTAAAACAGTGAACGCGTGCAATTGATATAAGTCGATCGGAAAAAGGATAGGGCGCGAATGGATACATAAATTCGGGTTTACCGCAATATCATCCATTCCACTGGAGTTTCATTCAGATCGAGAAGTACACTCGATTCTATCGATTAATCGATTTGGCGGATTTAATTAACGATTCGGCGCTGTCTGGTCGTCCCTAGCAGGCGATAGGGTCACCAAAGGCCTCTGCTCGGAGTAATGCGAAGCAGGTGTTTGCGATCAAATCGTTGATGAAGGCTCCCTGTTGTCATGGCCTATTTCCTTTCTGCTGCCCACTTCTCTCTCTCCATCTCTCTTCGTGGCTTTCTCTCTCGCCTAATCCCCTTCCTTCGTGTCGCCCTCTTTCTCTCTCCCTCAAATTCTTCTGCCCAACCTCCTCCACATTCTCTCTTCCCTCTCAGCATATCCGTAAATCTTCTCCCCCGCCGACCGTGATTATATCTAAAGAGCAACGCAATATCACTTTTCGAGTCTTTACCTGGCTGTTGAAGTGAACTGACGTGCCTTTCACTTGCTCCTGCGAGCTCCTACGTATCCTCAAGCGACTAGAGTAGCTGTAGCATTAGAGTAGCTGTAGTGTTAAGTAGAACTAACAATTTACTTTATTCTATTGTTATCCTTCGGTAATTTTATTTAACATTCGTTTAAGTTATGTAATTAGTTTTGTTATAACATCCACGTTATAGTTTTTATTTTTCTCTACCGTAATAGTTAACTTTTAAGCCTCGTAGTTTCTTGTTAGAAATTTCATTCTCCCTTTTAGAAAATAATATTTATCTACATCTACATCTACATTATACCCTGCAAGTCACCTTTTCGGTGGATGGCAGGGGGTGCAGTGCACCAAGGGTCCATTGTTTTCCTACGTTACTTTTTCTATTATGGTCTCTTATCGTCCTAGGGAAAAACGATCCTCTATATCGCTCCGTTCTACAGTCGATCTCGCAAATCTTATCCTCACTGTCCTGCCTTCCGAGGTACGTCGGGCTTCTGATAAGTCCTACTACCTCATTCGCTAGTCCCTCCGACATATATTTTTCCGGTTGTTTAAATCTAGCCCGTAGCCTACGTTCCTCTAACGATGTCCAATTCAGATTTTCTATTAATGATGTTACGCTTTGTTTACTATCGTAATTCCTCTTTACAAATCTAGCTGTCCTGCGCTGAACCTTTTCTATCTCGTTAGTGAGTCCCTTTTCGTAAGGATCTCACACAGCTGAAGCATAATCGACCTGCGGTCGAACCAATGATAAATAACATAATTCTTTCACTTTCTCGGAGCTATTTCGAACTATTCTCCCTATAAAGGCCAGCTTTTTGTTAGCGGCACCTATCAATCGGCGAATGTGGGTGTCCCACGAGAGATCACGATGGATCGTGACTCCAAGGTATTTAATCGAGTCTGAAACTGGAATCTCTACTCCGTCCAACGAATAATTATTATTCAACGAGATACTCTTGGTTCTCCAGAAGTTGATGACGCAGCTTTTCTTTTGGTTTATCTCTAACTGCCATTCCTTACACCATGCAGAAATAGCTTCTAGGTCATTTTGGAGATACTGGTGGTCTTCCGGATTGCTTATTTCTCTATAGATGACGGTGTCGTCCGCGAAAAGCCTAATTTTACTCCTGACTACTGAGCTGATATAGTTTATATAAATTATAAATAATAACGGACCAATTACACTACCCTGTGGAACGCCAGAGACAACCTCCACTATGTTCGAAGATTTCCCATCTATAACAACCATCTGCTTCCTATGATTTAAAAATTCACGGATCCAACTAACGATTTTAGAATTAACGCCTGAGGTTTCTAATTTCGAAATTAACTTCCTGTGAGGTACCTGATCAAAGGCTTTCCTAAAATCTAAGAAGATGGCATCGACCTGCGTATTATTCTCTCCGCTTCTCAGTAAACAATTAACAACAAGACCGAGCTGAGTATCACATGACCTACCTTTCCTGAAGCCGTGTTGGCAATCCTCTAACAACGAATTACTATCAAGAAATCGCATTATGTTGCTAACGAGTATATGCTCGAGAATCTTACACGATATCGAAGTTAAAGAAATCGGCCTGTATTTTTCTGGGTTCTCCTTGTCGCCGCCCTTATGAATTGGGGTAACGTGCGCTAACCTCCATTTGCTAGGGACCTCTGCGCGAGAAATGGATTTCTCGAAGATTATCAGAAGAAAAGGTGCTATTTTTTCAGCTAATTCTTTTAAAACGCGAGCAGGAATTTCTTCGGGGCCAGTGGCTTTGTTATGTCTGATGGAACTTAATTGCTTTGCTATTCCCACCTCAGAAAATACTATATCGTCTATCAGGTCCCCCCTTATTGCGGGTGCATAAAAAGCTGGCCTTTATAGGGAGAATAGTTCGAAATAGCTCCGAGAAAGTGAAAGAATTATGTTATTTATCATTGGTTCGACCGCAGGTCGAATATGCTTCAGCTGTGTGGGATCCTTACGAAAAGGGACTCACTAACGAGATAGAAAAGGTTCAGCGCAGGGCAGCTAGATTTGTAAAGAGGAATTACGATAGTAAACAAAGCGTAACATCATTAATAGAAAATCTGAAATGGACATCGTTAGAGGAACGTAGGCTGCAGGCTAGAATTAAACTACTGGAAAAATTTATGTCGGAGGGACTAGCGAATGAGGTAGTAAGACTTATCAGAAGCCCGACGTATCTCGGAAGGCAGGACAGTGAGGATAAGATTCGCGAGATCGACTGTAGAACGGAGCGATATAGAGGATAGTTTTTCCCTGGGACGATAAGAAACCAAAATAGAAAAAGTAACGTAGGAAAACTATGGACCCTTGGTGCACTGCACCCCCTGCCATCCACCGAAAAGGTGACTTGCAGGGTATAATGTAGATGTAGATGTAGATGCAATGTCCGTAGTTATGGTTTATCCGCTTCTTTCAATATAGCAGAGAGTGCTCGCAGAATGTTTCGATAAATTCCTCACAGGATTAGTGTCCTTTACATCTAGATTCGAAACACAGGTTTTCCAAATATTAGTTTCTTCGACCCAATTTAGATTTGATATTCGGTCTGTCTTCTCGAGGAACGGGGATTCCTTGGCCACGGATCGAATCTGCTGCAGACATTGGGGCCGTGATTCTGGAAAAGGCCCTTTGAAAACGCTGGTGAAAAAGCAAATGAGGCTTATTCCAACACAACTCGAGGGAAGAGTGATGGAGTATCATAATCCGAGGAGAGAATGGCCCTTTTGACAGCATTTTCGAGGTCACGATCACGAGGGCCTCGACAGGGCGTTCGGCCTCGTGGGCTGAGTCGTAGATCACGGTCGCAAAAAGGGATTCTTATTGAGGTAATGGCCAACTCCACCAGGAGGAGAACCTAGCAAAGGGGTGCCTCCGTGCCTTCTACTATAGCAACTCTTCCCTTTCTACTCCCGCCCCCTCATAGTGCTTCTTCCTGTCGCTCATCTGCCCCTCTCCTCAGGCACGCTATCTATCCCCCCCTCCACTCCCCGGGGCTCCAGGCCCCCTTCCTGCACCCTCGCCCTATCCCAAGCACCCTCTCGCTTTCCTCGCCACCTATATTTTTCTCGGGTGATAACGCTTAGACTGGAAACCGGGTCCCCTCCCCCCTTTGACCCTTCTCAACTTCCAACCCCTTCGCCCCGCGCTCTCTTCCCGTGCAAAACCCTCTCTCGGGTCATGCGTACCTCAACCCGCAAAGAGGATCGCTCGATAAGGCCTCGTCTCGCTCTGCCCCCAAAACGGGCATTTGTGTCACCGACGACACCAAAGTCAACTCTTCCCTCGGCAGTATCGCTATCTCCCCTTTTCCCCTCTCTCCCTCTCTTCCTCCCTCCCTCTCTATCTCTTCCTCCCTCCCTCTCCTCTCTCTCACTCCCGTTTCTCCAATATATGTTGCCAAACTATACGCTGGCTCCCTCCCTATCCGTCCTATTTCCCTCATTTCTTTTCCCAAATACATTTCCCTCGGTGGAAACCACGCCCTCACCTCCGCTCATCCTTCGAACCTATCCTCTTCTAGACATTTCCCTTTCGTCAGTACTTTCTTTATTGCCAAAGCAATTCACATTCGTTAATTTTGTAACACAGTAATATTTACCAAACTCAAATATTTTCCTGTATTTGGAATTGGGTTTTATCCATTATTAACGATTATATCAAATTTCCACGACCTTTGCAAAGATCATCTATATCCACATGATACTCTGCAAGTCACCTTTTTGGTGGATGGCAGGGGGTGCAGTGCACCAAGGGTCCATAGTTTTCCTACGTTATTTTTTCCTATTATGTTCTCTTATCGTTCTAGGGAAAAACGATCCTCTAAATCGCTCCGTCCTACAATCTATCTCGCGAATCTTATCCTCTTCGCTTCCGGATTCGAACCCAGCGACACAAACGTGCTGCGCCCGTTCTGACCCGATTCCGCCTTCGCCATTGACATTCGTGCACTTCGGCGGATTGCGTCACGCGCAGATCGAGAGAAATTGAGTGGAAGTAACGGCTATATAATGTATTTAGCCGCAATCTCCCACCTTCAACCTTTCTCATTCCCTTTTGTGACGCTTATAAAATCCACTCCCTACTGCACTCCCATTCCCCCTCCCACATACACCCCAACCCTTCCCTCTTTTTCTCCCACACACGCGACCCTCTCTTTCTCCCTCCCCCCTCTCCCCTCCTGTTCCGTCATCCCCTCTCCCCCTGTTGAAATAAAGGCTTTCCTAGGTGTGGATTTGACCCACTTACCCAGAGAGAGGAACGGAAGAAGTAGCGAAGGAAAAAAGGGAGGGAGGAAAGGAGTAGGTAGGGAGAAATGGTGGAGGTAGGGGGGGATAGTCAACGGGTTTTTCACTAAGTCTACTTCGCCTGTAAGTAATAATCAATCAAAGATAGCTTCTTTTTCACAAAGCAAAAAGCTTTTTAAATAATGGAGTGAAATATTGGTGTAATTTCGAATTTCCGTCTTTTGCACGTTGCAGATCTCAGTCGTTGGGGCGATAAATTCCATCTTCATCGCGAGCTGTCGCGTTGGCGAGCGTAATGAGGCGAGAGAGGAAAAGACGGATAGAGGGTCGAGGGAAAGAGAGACGGGATAGGGGGAGAGGAAGGGAGAGAGAGAGAGAGAGGATGGGAGAAAGAGGGAGAGAGAGTCTGGGTAGGGGGAGAGAGAGAAAGGGAGGGAGGAAGAGCGAGGCTGAGTAGGGCAAGAGAGAGAAAGGGAGAGAGAAAAGGGTGGGAGGGAGATATGGTGATTGAGGGAGGAATTTTTCGAGAGGAGGGAGATCGACACTCTTTCTTCCTCCCACAATCGTTTCTTTCTCTCTCTCTCTCTCTGTGTGTTCTCAGCCTTTCTTGTTTTCTCGTTAAAAGGGAAAAGAGCGCTCAAGTGAGGCGAGAACCAGTAAACGCCCAGTACCGGATGAAACGCCCGACATTCAAAGTCATTTCTTTTGTTTTTCTTTGAGGTTGAAGATATCTTTGTAAAAGTAGCAATTTTTTAAGCGGATTTATGTTGCTGCCGTGGGCGCTTGATCTAACCTCCTCCAAAACTCTATTCTATAAAAAATATGCGGAGAATGATTAAAACGATAACTAAAGTAAGATTCTGATTGATTAAAACGGTCGAGTGACAACCAGAATGTATTTTGAAAACTATTTTTGCGAATGTAATGAGGTAATTTCGTTATAAATTTCATCGCACCGACTGGCATATATAAAATTTAATGCTTATTTTTGTAGATCATAAAGGAGCGTGGATCCATATTCTCGCGACATCACCGAAGGCGATATTCTCGAAGGGCAATAAGAGTTTCACCAACCCCTTTATTGACCTCGCGCAACCGAGAGTTCCACTTGGATTTCTACAGCTCACAGTATAGATACCGTCTATCTGTATAATAGATGATCGCCAATTTATCTCAAGTTGACACAAAAATAAAAACATCTAGCGATAGTTTTGTGAAACCAATACGAGGCATTCATTAATCCGGTCGCACCAACGCGACAGAATCTGTTTTATTTTTCCGTTCCGCGAGGCTTGGCGCCTGCGAGGAATGGTCTTATACATATAGACGATAGCACGGCACGACCTGCGATTTGCAGCGACAGCGCAAGCGACGCTTTCGACGGAGAACCGAGCCATTGCATTCGCGAATAAACACGCGCACGGCGTAAGGTCTGAAAATGGCGAGAGAAGGGAATATGGATGCGGAGGCTGGGCTCCTCGCCATCACGAGCGCAAACGTCGTCCTCTCCCTCTCTGCAATTTACTCCCTACCCTCTCCCCCTTCCCTCCCTCTCACCTCCACCCCTTCCCTCTCTCTCACCTCCTCATCGTGGCCCGGTCGACCTCTTTCTGGCCCTCCCTACCGCGGATAATGAGTGCCGACAGCAAGGAGGGACGTTTCGCAACATAGAGGGTAAATGGCGGCGTGTGAGTGCATACTACTAGAGAGTGGGCACTTGCTACCCGTGGCGTATACGAGGCAAAAAGCTGGCGAAAAGAGTGAAGAAAAATTAACCTTAATATTACGGATTCTGTATTGCACATTGGAAATTCTGTTCCGGTAATATGGTAATATCGAAACTTCGCGGAGGGGATAAATATTGGTTTATTTTCGGCATTTGTTCAAAAAATACACCTGTCTCCCTCTTCGGATGGGGATCAGAAAAATCACGTTAATGAACGAAAGAAGCACTACAAGTGAAGGAGGAGAGAAGGAGTGGAAGAGAAAAAGAGGGGAATAGGGGAGGGGAGAGAGAGGGAGGGGAGAGAGAGGAGGGGAGAGAGAGGGAGTAGGGAGAGATCGAGGATGGAAAGAGAGAGGAGGGAGAGAGGAGAGAGAGAGGAGGGAGAGAGAGGTATGAGGGAGAGAGAGAGAGGGCGTAGGTTAATCCGTTCCACAACAAGTCGATTATGTGAGTTCAACCGAATTGCAATGTCTATTCGTTCCACCCGAAGTTCCACCTTAGAAACACACACGCATGGGCACGCAATGCACGCCCCATCCCTCCCTTCCGTCTCCCCCCCCCCCCCCCCATCTCCTAACTTCCTTCCTCTCATTGATTCAGCGTCGGCCAAAAGGGTGGAGCACAGCCACCAAACGGATATCGGATTGGAGGAGCGTATAGAGGAGAGGAGAGGATAGAGTGCGTGTGGTTGGAATGAAAGTGGAAGGCAGGGAAATGGTAGAATCTACATCTACATGTTACCCTGCAATACACCAATCTGGTGGGTAGTAGGGGGTGCAATGCATCGAGAACTATCTAACGGTTATTACTCACAGATTTGTCTTTCCTGTTATGTTCTCGTATTGTTCTCGGAATGAACGATGAGCCTCTATAATGTTCCGTCCTGCAATATATCTCACGTATCTTATCACCATGATCGTTTCTACCAAGTTTGAGCCTCAATTATTCCCATTTTAGGTCCTTCAATAATTATTTTGTGCCTTCCATATGTTCGTACTTTAGTTTAACGAATCTGGCTGCTCTCCGCTGTACTCTTTCTAACTGAATAGCCCTTATCATACGAATCCCATTTGGTACTGGAAAAAACAAGATCGGAAAGGTGTACACAGAGTTTCCAATTACGTTCTTTGAGATTTCACTGTGTTCTTAACATTTTTCGCTAAGATGAGTATTTAACGAGAAGCAAACGAGGTACGTTGTAAAACACATGTAGGTCTTCATGTAAAGTGATCGTCATTTTTGTCCAATTTTAACCAGAATTGGAATCTTTCCACCAATTTTAGCAAAACTCCCAAATACCAAAATTCATCAAAATCCATACAGCGATTCCCGAGTTTTAACATACGGACCAACTGAAACGACCTCCCCTATTTGAGTTCACTTAGTGCACTTCATGCAAAGAACGCATAATAACTATTGAAAAATAACACGTCTCGCGAACTTTCTCTGAACTATTCCGCACTATTCTGCCTATGAGAGCCAGTTTCTTGCTAGCTGTGCCTATAAAACAACGAATGTGCATGTCCCACGAAAGGTCGTGACATACGGTAACTCCTAAATATTTTGCATGTTCAGCTGCTTCAATATTTCTTGTATCGGTATCGTATTCGAAACATTTTTCTTCGTTCATACTTCTTCAGAACGATACTGCGGCGCATTTATTGCATTTAATTCCAAATCCCCATTCCTCACACCACACAGAAATAGCTTTTAAATTTTCCTGCAGCGAATGATTGTCATCTCTGTTGAGTACCTCCCTATATATGATGGTGTCATCTGCGAAAAGTCTAATTTTACTCTCTACTACCGAAAAAATATCATTTACAAAATAAGGAATATTAGAGGACCCAATACACTTACCTGAGGAACACCTGACGCGACTTGAACGGGAGATGAATGCATTTCATCGATATTCAGTATCTGTTCTTTATTCCTGAGGAAGTCTCTCACCCAAATCACAATTTTCGAATTTATACCGTATTTTACGAGCTTCCCTTTTAATTCCCGATGAGGGACATTATCAGACGCCTTCCTGAAGCCAATGAAAACAGCATCAACCTGAGGGTGGCGCTGGCGGACTGATTCGAGCGTTGGCCTTCCACGCAGGAGTCCCAGGTTCGAATCAGGTCGGATTTTTCAACCGGAATCGTCCCGTCCCCCTACTTGGTTGACTTTAGGAAACCGCGCTCCGTCCTTCAGAATCAGTTGGCGCCCTTGTTGCTCTTGCTAATGCCTAAGGAGTAATAGCTATAATAATCCAAGAGGTTTATTAGCAAGAAATTCCATACAAACAAACAGCATCAGGTCGATGCTTCGCATCGCAACAAATAGCTCACGAAAAGACAGCTGCGTTTCATATGATCTGCCTTTCCGGAATCCGTGCTAGTATCCGTTAAGAGATGAACGACTTTCTAAGTAACGCGAAACAAAACTAAATATAATATGCTCGGGTATTTTGCACGATAAAGAAGTTAACGAAATCGGCCTGTAACTATCGGGATTCTCTTTGTCGCCGCCTTTATGTGTAACGTGCGCTAACTTCCAGTCTTTAGGAACGACTTTTTGCGCAATGGATTTCTCGAATATTGTTTTCAGATACGGTGCAATTTCAGAGACCATTTATTTTGGTACTCGCGCGGATAGTTTCTCTGGCCCGGGAGATTTATTTTGTTTATTCGAGCGAATTTGGTGCGCTATAGCGGAGTACAGAGAGAGTGAGGATGGGCGAGAAGTAATAAATATGAAAAAGTGGTGGAGAGATGAGGGAGGAGCGACAGATGAGGAGTCGAGATTTATGAGGTCGAGGGAGAGAGAGGGAGGAGGGACCGCCGAGGAGACGTGCACAGCACGCGTGCGTGGCCTCTAGTTCGCAAGCCGATCGATTGCCCTCTTTTCCCAGCCTCTCCGAATCCTCTCTCGGGGCGCCCAATTCATTCCGACTTGGGGTATGGCCTCCCTGCTTCGAGTGTCTGAGGGCAAAGGAGCGAGGAATGAGAGCCGAGAGGGGAACGCGAGGGTCGACTGGCACACCACCTTGTGGCGAAGCACGGAGGTGGAGTAAATGCAGAATGGGACGGTTCGGCGCAACCGTTTAGGCGCGGGGATCTTTCGTAGCAGGGATCTTTCGGCGCGGGGACTTTTCGGCGCAGGAACACAATTGCTCTGTGTTTCCCTGGGTAAAACTCGAGCAAAGTAGCAGAAAATATTACTACATAGTATATCTTGGCTTCCTGTTGGTAAAAATCTTAACTTAATTGAATATTTCTTAATATTGACATTGGAAATTGCTTGTAGGTAAGTACACAACATGCTCTTATGAAAATAATAACGATAGGAGGCGGGAGAGCTATAGAAATTGTTAACGTATATAGGTGATATGGCTGTCTGTCGTAAACGTTGATAAATGTAAATGTAAATTTGGAATTCGACGAAAACAAATAACCTTGGATAATTGTCGATTAGAATAAAAATATGAATCCTGAATAATAAATTATGATTTCTGCTAGTTTATCACATTGAAATTTATAATATTATTCTCAAACATCGTTAGCTGTTAATTCAAAAACTAAACCGAATATACTTAACATTTACAACGTCAACATTTTGTTTTAAGGTCACTGGATGCATTGCTTTTGTAAACATAATCTCTCTTCTAAAGAGTTGAATTCGCTCTAAGAAACGAAACTTCTTTGCATGAATGTTATTATACCAAAATAACAATACTGTATGATTAAGGGTAGATTATTTCTCTGCGCTTAAGTTATTTGTAATAAAAATATAATAATCTTCAGATCTTATAAAACTAGCTGCATGATTTCTGATCATTTTCATAAAGACTGGTTAGGTACCACCTCACGCACCTTGAACACTTTCTACGGTCTTCCAGAGGGTGTCTCGACTTCTCCTCACAGAAAATTCGTCACTGCGACATCTCGTCACAAATGACAATTGGTACTTGCGACATTTCGTCACACTTTCCAAATGGTAACTTCGACAACTCGTCACATTTAAATTCGTACCAGCGACATTTCGTCACACAAAATATTTGGTACCAGCGACATTTGGTAACGCATTCAAATTGATATCAGCAACTTTTCGTAATGGAAAATAATTGGCAACTGCGTCTTTACGTCACAAAATTATTTTCGTCACACATTAGTTTTCGTCACACGTTACGTTTGTGGAATCTTTCTGGAAACATGGGCTTTCTGGGTATCAATGTACTCAGGATGTTGGAAATTCATGTATAGGTACCTAGCAAGTTTAATTGGAATCTGCTGGGGGAGGGAGGGATAGGGGTTTCCATCCTGGAACATGGTCTTCATGGGTATCAAAGTACTAGGGTCGATACGTATGTTGGAAATTTATGTATATATAAGTAGTTTAATCGGAATCGTCGGAGAGAAAGGGGTAAAGGGGGCAATGCACCGAGACAAGTTTCATTATTCAGCACCAGCTGTGCCTTATTCTGGTGACCATTTTTCCCTTTTCTTGAAAACGTATTGCAAATGATGGACGAAAAAGGAAATGATTACGGTTTATAAGTGGTGGATAATGTTACATTCAATAAAAGTCGGATTAAAAATCCTAGTATCAGAAAAGGAACACATACTTTTATATTTGTTCCCATATTTTCCTTTTATGAATCCCATTTGTAACGTTCTCAAAATGGAAAGAATCAGTAAGGCATGGAAAATTAGAAAATAATGTAGAATTGCTGGAATTAATAGAAGATGGAGCAAATTTCATACCAAAGGCTGTTTGTGCTGCTTTCTACAGACAAATGGCAACTTATATTCCTAGATGTATAAAGAAAGTAGTTAAAAATGATTAAATACATTTCGATTTTGATCAATTTAATGAAAATTATGTATATGCGTGTTCATGTATTTCTGGCTAGTCTTTATGATAAGTTTTTTATTTTAATTCTACATTCTTTTATTCTTAGTGAGTGATGAAAAAGTAGTTATGATTAATTAAATAATTAACAAATGTTTATTCACATGATTTCTTGAATAAATCTCCCTAAAACTACTCGAAATAATGGGATTTCCTGTTTCTGAATTATGGCATTATCATTTATGACATATATTATATCAGAAACATTGTTGCATAAGCTGCAATGACGTTTAATATATGTTGCACGTGCCAAATGTCATGGGTGACGAAATGTCGTAGGTACCAAAAACCGTATGTGACGAAATGTCGCAGGTGCCAATTGTCCCTATGACCAAATATCTGTGTAGTAGTGACGAATTCTCTGTGACGAAAAGTCGCTAAACCCTTCCTTGATGTGACGCTGTAGGGCGATGATTGAGGGCTAAACCACAACCAGGGGTAATATACCTCGACAGGAAGCGGATCTTTAATTCGCAAATCCTCCAGTTTAAATTTCTTCACTCATTTATCATAATGACCTTGATTAAGTAAGTTTGAGCAATATATCTGCGCCTGCAGGAGATCGCCATTGTTTTGAACGAATTTTACATCGTTTTTTCCTTCCGTTTTCGTCATTGTGCGTCGACGGCGGAGATTTATTAGACAAGCAACTTCGTTTTTTAGGCGTTCTTTACCAGCGAAGTGGTAGTAGCAGAACGGATTATGGGCACGTCTCTTTCGTCCGTTCGTGGTAACATTCATCTTCTAAACCCACGGACGGATTTTAATTAAATTAAGTACGAGTGATCGTTATTATAATTTATCTCCCAATTCTGATTTTAAACTGAATCTGTCAATTAGAACTTCTGCAAGACCACATAATTACGAGTTATCGTTTCGGAGATAAAAATTGGATAAAATCCCGAGCAAAATATCACAAATTTTGTTTTCATCGATCGCTAAGTCGGTTCTCTCGGTCAACAATTGAAAATCCACATTTTTCTCTCCCATGCTCTCAAACGATCTTTGAAGTATAGATTAATATTAAATTTAAAATTCGAGAATCGCCCAATCTTTCGATATCGTTTCATAAGTATTTTCCATAAAGAACGCATTTGAAATCACTGTGAATTCCATTTGTGGAGTATACTTTTCCATCTTGTTTTTTTATTCTGCCGTGCTTTATTATTCTTCGACCTCATCTTTATAAAGCCGCTATATCTCTTTGTCTCGTCGTGATACTAACATGCGGGGAGAGCATATATATATATATATATATATATATATATATATATATATATATATAACATCAATTTCGGCGTAAGAGAATATATCTGCTGCGCAGAATCTGATCCAGAAGGCAAAGAAAATTCTTCTCCAAAGGATTTTTTTATTGATTTCTGTCTATTCAAGAGGCTGAAATATTGGCGTCGTAATTTACTAGTTTTACCACTGAAATTAATCAACAGAGCACTTCTAGGCTGTTCCACCGAGAGCAAGAAACAAATAAGTCGAAGGATTTCTACGGTAAAGTTCTCTGGCGAAATAAAAACTGCAACGACTTTAATGGCAAAAAATAAAATGAAAGACTAAAGTTCAGCAGGAGCAATGGAAAGCCTAGTTTACGCTGTCGCCCGGGAAAGCGTGCAGAGAACGGAATAGGAAAGGCGAGGACAATGCGACATTCATGGGAAGAGAGAGAGAGAGAGAAACAAGCCGTGAGAGAAAAAGAACATAAAAGAAAACTGATAAATGGAAGAAGATAAAATGGAGAAAAATCAATTTAGAATGACCGAGATAGAGAGAGGAATAGAGGGAAGAGGGGGATTGATTAGAATGGGACGAAACTGAGAAGAACGGATGGAGAGAAATTGAGAAAAGGAAGACAACGAAGTTTGATGTGGAAGGAGAGAGTGGATTTGAGGAGATAAGAGAAAGAGAGAGACAACTTCTCATGATGAGATCAACCAGAAAAGGAAATGGATGGGAGTGAAGTGAAAGTGAAGGGGAGTTAAAGGAGAGGAGGGGAGGGGGAGATGTGAAGGGGAGTAGGAGGAGGATAGGAGGAGGGGGGCGTGGAAGTGCACAACTCAAAAGTTGACACGGGCCAAAATCGACCTTGATGGAACGTAGGCAAGCCACACTATGAAAGTTTTGTACATAAAATATTTATGTACACTATTGTAGATTTAGTAATTACCGTAACAACTTTTATATGCAATTTTTATGCAAAAAATGAGGCGACGAACAAATATAATTTACTTATTCAATGGGAGATGTTGCACCGTTTTCCTTTCACCATTCCACTTATATGCGGAGTAATGCTGGTAGTTTCTGTTCTTAGAATGTCTCTTAAACTCTGGTCTGTAAATACATACTACACGTAATGGAGTTTTGTTTGATTTCATAAAAGATGTTCATACATGCGATAAATATCCATAACAAATTTTACTTGTATTTTTACGGAAAATGAAAGCACTAACTGAATTAAATTCTACCAGGTAACACAAAATGTGTCGGGGTGCCAAATTTGGCCCGCGGGCCGTATGTTATGCACCTCTGGGATAGATACATTAATAAATAAATGTCTTTATTTGAGCGAAATTTAGACTATAAGGTCCACTCTTGCATTTAACCCTTCGTCAATGTTAAGTTACATTATATTAAAATTCCTTAAATAACGAAAAGGGAGGGTTGCGAAATACGGTGAATCAATACATCTACATGATACCATGCAAGTCACCTTTTCGGTGGATGGTAGGGGGTGCAGTGCACCAAAGGTCTCTAGTTTTCCTACGTTATCTTTCCCTATTATGTTCTCTTATCGTCCTAGGGAAAAACGATCCTCTATATCGCTCCGTTCGACAATCGATCTCGCGAACTTTATTCTCGCTCTCCTGTCTTCCGAGATTCGTCGAGCTGCTGATAAGTCCTCCTACCTCATTCGCTAGTCCCTCCAACATAAATTTTACCAGTAGTCTACATCTACATGTTGCCCTGCAATTCACCTAATTTGTGGGTGGCAGGGAGTGCGATGCACCAAAACCTACCTGAAGATTGTCTATCGCAGGTTCAAATTTTCTATTGTGATCTCATATTGTCCTCGGAAAGAACGAGCCTAGATAACGCTCCGTCCTACAATCGATCTCGTGCGCATATTGAACTAAAAAGTAAAGAATAAACATTGATTTGCTATACAATTTAATGCTTTAAAAAAAGTTGTTTTCTCTCCAGCTTTGTTCACAGTATGACATAATGGCATATCTAAATCTATGAGAGTTTCATCCATATTTCAAATACAGGCCAACCTGTATCTGTAATTTTGTCGATGTCTAATAACAAATTTGTGAACCTCAATAATCTTGTCATTAAGCTCTGTAGGTAGATGCTGTGGTATTTTTGTCTTCCATCTCAGTGCAAAATTCTCTCTTCATGAACCTTGTAGACCAACCAGAGCTTGCTTTAAAATCTGTAATACTGAAATTCATTGTTTTTTTCAAGGTCAAGATTCAAATAGGTCGACGGGAAACAGAAGTCTAATTTTTGAGAGTTTCGATAACACATTTTTCCACTTCTTTTTCTAGCTCCAGCCATTTAGACTTTCCTATGTTTGCAAATTTATTTTAGTGTTTAAATCTAGTCTACAGCCTGTTTTTCTAACGATGTCCTTTTCATATTTTCTATTAATGATGTTGCACTTTATTTACTATCGTAATTCCTCTTCACAAATCTAGCTGCCCTTCGCTGAATGTTTTCTATCTCGTTAGTGAGTCCCTTTTCGTAGGGATCCCACACAGATGAGACATATTCGACCTGCGGTCGAACCAAGGATAAATAACATAATTCTTTCACTTTTTCGGAGCTATTTCGAAATATTCTCCCTATAAAGGCCAGCTTTTTGTTAGCGGCACCTATCAATCGGCGAATGTGGGTGTCACCCGAGAGATCACGATGGATCGTGACTCCGAGATATTTAATCGAGTCTGAAACTGGAATCTCTACTCCATCCAACGAGATAATCTTCGTTCTCAAGAAATTGATGGCGCAGCTTTTCTTTTCGTTGATCTCCAACTGCCATGCAGAAAAAGCTTCTAGATCATTTTGGAGAAACTGGTTGTAGTCCGGATTGCTTATTTCTCCATAAATGACGGTGTCGTCCGCGAAAAGCTTAATTTTACCTCTGACTACTGAGCTGATATCGTTTATATAAATTATAAATAATAACGGACCAATAACACTACCCTGCGGAACGCCAGAGACAACCTCCACTAAGTTCGAAGATTTCCCATCTATAATAACCTTCTGCTTCCATTGATTTAAAAATTCACTGATCCAACTAACGATTTTAGAATTAACGCCTATGGTTTCCAATTTCGTTAGTAACTTCCTGTGAGTTACCTTATCAAAGGATTTCCTAAAATCTAAGAAGATGGCTACGACCTGCGTATTATTTTCTCCGCCTCTCAGTATAAAATTCACAAAAAGACCGAGCTGAGTATCATAAGAGCAACCTTTCCTGAAGCCGAGTTCACATTCATTTAACAATGAATTACTATCAAGAAATCGCATTATGCTGCTAAACTTTACCCGGCCGTGAAAAAAATTAGACAAAAATGTTCCGATTATAATATATTTACGAAATTTAGTGTACAGTCCCTGTCATAAAAAATGCATCATGAATATATCGCCCCAGTGAATTCAGGCTTTCCAGCAACTCGGGAAAATAAATGTGGCAACGTTGTTCATGGTATGAGGGAGAGGGTGGAAAAGGGGGGTAGGGTAAGGGACGCTTCACCATAAAGCTTATGAACTCGACCATCCAGCTTCAAGCTATGATTTTTCTTCTCTCTTGTTAAATAACTCGAACCATTCCTCACTTATCCCTTCCACCTCTATCTCCTCCTTCGACTAGCAGTTTAAATCTATCCTACAGTCTACGTTCCTGTAATGAAGCTCAATTCAGATTTTCTATTATAATCTGTTTCTACAGCTTGTGCGGCTGGGACTCGAAGTATTCCGTTCGCGTTCAGGTTATTTAGCTTTGGCTACGACACCATGTTGCCAAGTTTCCAATTTAGCTCAGTTCATCGGTAGCTGCTGACGAGTGAAGTTCTCTGCTCCAATAGATCTGGGTGAAGCACGTTCATGCTTTCCGCCGTCGCCGAAATACGATTGGAAAGTGTGAGCAATCGTGCCAACAGCGCTCGTCAAGAAATTTTGATCGGAAAGGGAAATTTACGACCTCTTATTGGCTGGTATTTTCTTCCCCTCACTCCACTGTAGACACGCCTCACCCGCACGAAATGCTGAAATGGACTATAACGGCGTTATGCTTCGTTTATTATCAAATTTTCTCTTTAAGAAACTAGCTGACTTGTGCTGCGCCTTTTCTATCTCTCTAGAGTCCCTTTTCATGAGGACCCCACACAACTGACCTGCGGTCGAACCAAGGATAACTAACGTAATTCCTTCACTTTTTCGGAGCTACATCGAATTATTCTTCCTATAAAGGCAAACTTTATGTTAACGCCACCTATCAATCAGCGAATGTGACTCATAGATATTTTACTGAATCTAGCATTGGAATCTATGCTTAGTAGAACAAATAATTAACATCTAGCGAAGTGTTTTTGGTTCTCCAGAAATTGATGACGCGGCTTTTCTTTTGCCTTACAATTGCTCTCTCCATTCCATCACACGCCTAAAAAACTCAATACCTCTTTCCCTGAGAAAACATCTCGTCTCTGCATTTCTTATGCCCCCATTTCGATTAATGCGAGGTTCCTTACCAAGACCTTTCCGAAGAACTTGCGACAAAACTCCAACGCACCCAAAGCCTGCCTAACATTAATATGCGACTTCGAAAAAAACGACGTATGTATCAGGATACCTCGTCAACTTGTCCTGGGTTAAACTCAAGGCTAGAAGACGTCTTCATCTATTATTGTCTATTACGAATGGTGGACAGTTTTTTATGGCAATATCACTCAACCAATTAAATGTCGAAAATCGGAAAAAATCGAACATAAACTTAAAACATGAGGGAGGGATGGAAGATAGAAAAGGAGGAAGAATGGGAAGTGCCTTAAATTTCACACTTATTCCACGCATACCCGTCATATCGACGGGCTTTTATACTAGTAATGGTTATGATCCAAAATCTCGTAAACAAATTTTCGACAAAAATTTCAAAAGTATTCTCCGATCTCTTCACTACACCTCGACAAAAAATCTCCCAAATGGGTCAAACTCCCATTTACTGGCGGTTAATAAAACAAACTACCCAATCTACCCCTCGAAGGAAGATTTCAAAGTTTCGTTCCCCACCCTCCTCACCCTTGGTTAGTGTCTTATTAATACTAAAGATAAAAAGAAATAGGTTTCTATCTCTAATTACAGTGCGATTTACATAGGACAAACAGGAAGAAATTTTAAAATACGCTCAGAAGAACATCGAAAGTGCTACCTCAAGAGGTAGATTTTGCAAAACATTTATTAGACAATAGTTCCTTCTCTCCAACTATCTTACATCTCTCAGAAAAAGGATAAAAATTTGATATCTTAGAAGCCATAGAAATAATCGCTCATAAGAAAAAGAATGCAATATTAGCCAACTATGCTTTTGCAAACCACTCCTCTATCCTAGAATTATCCCACTCTTTGGAATACTCCCCCTTTTACACCAGCCGATACACTTACCCCTTCCTCCATTCTCTTCCTGCTTTACCCTCCACCCTCCCAAAAAAAAAATTCCCTACACTCCCGCCCATGGCAGCGACTAACCTCCTTGCCAGGCTTTCCCTTAACACCCTGAACCCTGAAAGTCCAGGCGTCCAGGCAGATGAAAGGTCCATGCGTGCTTATAAGTCGTTCAGCTATTACCGCTTCGCTAGTAAAGAAGGCCTTTTCATTGAAGACAAAGGAAAGTTTTTGTGCCAAATTTTTCGTTTAATTTTTTAAAAGAATCTTTAACCTTTCGTATTTGGGTGGCCGTCCGTAAAGTTTACCTTCCTTCACGTTCGCGAAGAACGTTCCTTGCGAGAAGATGCTAGTTTCTCGTTGATATTCGGTTAACAAGGTTTCCATTATACAATTCTATATTTTATATGTAAATATTGATGCTGTTTACGCGAAATATTTTTGTGTCAATTACCTGGAACGCATCCCCCGCATAAAGAGTGGAGCACTGTGTATTAATTTTGAAATGTGCCCGTGTAGGTAATGCGTGCGTACCTGCGTGGATTGGTCTGAAGCTTGTCGTGACGTCATATTGAATAAAAATGGGATAACTCATAAAGTTGCGAATTAGGTTGCAGGAACGTTTCTCGATACGTGATGGAGAAGCCAATCATAACTCAGGAATCCCATCATTTTGATGCTGCTACAGCATTAAATAAATCTAGCATTTATACCGTCCGCAGTTAGTATTTGTTTAATTTAGTGGATATTTCAGAATTTTATATCTCCAGAAAAAATTTAAAATAAGTGTATTTATTAAGTAAAAGAGAGCGAGCTACACTGGCAAATATATAAAATGTAAGCGAAGGAAATTCTCCAAAGCCAGTCAAACTGATAAAACCCGGTTCCCCCCTTTTTTAACCCCTGATGATGGTTACTTTGTAGCCGAAATACGTATTGGGTTTTTATCCGGTTTTTATCCGGGTTCATCTGTTTTTATCCGGCCTTTTAACCGGGTTTTATCAGTTTGACTGGCTTTGGAGAATTTCCTTCGCTTACAAGTGTATTTATATTTATAACCGATATCTATCCTCTAATTAAAGATCCGAGCAATTGAAAATGCATAATAGACATGAATTTCACTACAACACTTCTAATTACATAGGGTTATAATTATTAAATCAAATTTTCAAAATTGCTTTATGACAAGTTTTTATAATTATGTTGTATATGTATATTATTTTTAATATCATGCCTTTCTTATATTTTGTACGTGGTTTTCCAGATAATTTGAATTATAAATTCAGCTCGCGGCCGCAAAAGGTTGGGCACCCTTGACCTATAGTAGGTAAAACATTTGTCACAGGTGTCAAAGTGAAAAGTGAGGTGCAATGCCACAATTTACTAAATAGTAAACAATAAATAGAAATTTGATCTAATTGAATGTTATAGAAAGAAAAAGTAACTTTTGGCTAATAAAATTCGCGCGGTAAAGAAATATTAATGAAAATATATTTGTTGAACATTACGCTACACAGCTGTTATATGGCCAAAACCATATTTACTCTCTGGAACAATTATTTGAAATTTAGATTTATTTTTTACTTTTACAATGCTGGTTTCCCTGGAAGTTAAATTATTCATTGCCAAAATACCCTAAATTAGGTGGTTTTTCTGTTTTAAGCCTATTTTCACGCTGTTTCGGAGCGAATTCGAATTCTTTCTTGATTAATATTAAACTGTTTTTTTTAGAATTATTAACATCCAATTCCCGAGTTCGTATCCCGATTACAACATATTTTACATATATTACATATTCTCAGGTTCCTAATCATCTACAGCTTCATCTTCACTAGATTACTCATAGTTGTTTAGTTGTAAGGTGATATCCTCAGAAGACAATCCCTGTTTGCTAGCAATTTTCAATATCTATAGGTCTATTACAATGCCTAAAATATCTTAATACCTGAAATAAAATAATAATATAAGAATTTCAACTTTATACTTTGCAAAAGCATACACGAAAATTCTTTGCGTTTCAACTAACAGATCACCATAAAAATCGCAGCATATCCACTTCATAACACATCAGTGTTATAACAATTAAGTGGTAGACTATTCCATTACGAAACACTCCACTATTTAGCCTCAATAATTTTTTACTCATGTCGCCGTTTATAAAAAAATCACCCAAAAGGTAACGCCGGGTAAAATTCACCCGGATACCCATATAAGTATAACAAACAATAATGCGGAGTACCACGTGACGCATGGACCTTCAGGCAGGTCTAGTCGAACTTTGAAGATAGCTTACAATTAGACGGGAACCATACATAACCTACAATGTTTTCACATGTCCGGGTAAAGTTTACCCGGCGTTACCTATCCCGGGTAAAGGAAATCGGCCTGTAATTTTCTGGATTATCCTTGTCGCCGCCGTTGTGAATTGGGGTAACGTGCGCTAACTTCCAGTTGTTAGGGACCTCTGCGCGAGAAATGGATTTCTCGAAGAAAAGGTGCTATTTCTTCAGCTAATTCTTTTAAAACGCGAGTAGGAATTTCTTCGGGGCCAGTGGCTTTGTTATGTCTGATGCAATTTAAATGCTTTGCTATTCCCACCTCAGAAAATACTATATTGTCCATCAGGTCACTCCTTATAGCGGGTGCATAATATACGCAATGGTCGCTGACGGCTGTAACTGCTTTTACAAAATGACCGTTTAATAGGTTGGCTTTCTCTACGCTATCATGAATAACGACACCCGAGTCATTACGCAGGGAGGGTATGGTAGAGCCTCTACCTTGAACCTCTCTCACATAGGACCAAAACGCTTTAGGGTCCTCCTTCAAATAATTATTTAATACCTTATTCCTGAAGTTAGTAAAAGCCTCGCGCATAGTATTTCTCGCTTTAGCGCGAGATTCCTTATACGTTTGAACTATAGCTGCTCCAGAGGTACTCGACGGATGATGTAGACGGCATATTTTTTATTTTCGCGTGGCTTATTCTCTGACGCCTAAGCGCACTCCTGACTTGCTTATTGTACCAACGTGGCTCTTTATTGTCGACCTTCAATTTAATCTGAATGTACTTATCGATGCCCTCTAGCATTATATCCTTGAATAATGTCCATGACGACTCAGCACCTGATCGCCGCAGTTACTGTACGTTTGAACAGGTAACCCTGAAAATATCTATTCCGCTTTTGCTATTGTAAAAAGTACATACGAGGCTTAAACAATTAGGATTTGGGGTAATAGTGCTGCTAATGTATAATTTGGTACTTTTGGAATGTGTTACTCTCATCACCATATTTCATTAAATTAATTTTTATTTTTTAGCCCCATGGCCATGGCACCTAAAAGAAAATGTGTTTTCAACGAAAAGTTGCAGGAAGAGGCTGTTCTAATCATGGTAATATAAAGTTGTGCTCGATTCTTGTAAGGTATTTTTTTACCAAACCAAGATGTTCAAGTTAAGGTTTTGTGTGTAAAGCAACTACCAGGTGAAAATTCTGACATAATCACAGCCTGCGTCAACGAATCGCTGAACAAATATTAAATTACTGAAAAATTAATTCCTTTATATGCGGACAATACCAATTGTAATTTTGGTGGTGCCCGAAGAAAAGGCGAAAACAACGTTTTCCATTAAATTCAAAAAACCTTCGGCAATAAGTTGATTGGTGTAAATTGTGCCGGTCACATATGCAACAACTGCATTATTATTGGTGTAGAATGCCTCCCAGTTGATATTGAAGTTGTATTAGTGAAAATGTATTCATAATTTTACATCTACACCATTAGAATTAAAAATTTTAAAGAAATATGTGATGATATACATGTTCAGTATAAAAAACTACTAGGTTACAGCAAAACTAGATGGTTGACTCTTCTACCGGCTTTAGAAAGGATTTTGAAACTTTTTAAGCCCCTAAAATTGTATTTTTTGGAACGAGAAAGAAGTCCCACGGTTCTCAAAAACTTTTTTAACGATCCGTTGGCTGAATCATGGTTGCTTTTCGTTCACAGTCCAGCTTCAACTTTTCATAAACATATTCTAAAAATTGAATCTCAAAATATTTCTGTGTGAAACTTTTGTCAATTTAAATGAACTGAAATTAAAGTTGAGTGAACGAAAACATCAAGAATTTTTACCAGTGAATGTTAAAAACATCATTTCAGAATTAGAAGAAAAACAAAACAACGTTGGTGTAGAATTCTTTAAGGGATTAGTTCAATCATTTTACCAAACCTGCATCGACTATTTGAATCAATGGGACTCCCTAGAAATGGAAGTATTTGAATGGATCCTTTTGAGAGAAATTCCATTGTGGACGAAGGTCGAGGAGAGCGTTTCTTTTATTTCAAATACGAGAAAACTGAATATTGACGATGGCGAGTTATTCGATGAAGTTTGTTGTGTTAAAAATTATGTTACTGAGGAAAAACTCGTAGAGTGGCGACAATATGAGGAAATGTCCTGCCATCATAAATGGGTTGAAATATTTAGATATTTTATTGATAAACAAGTATCTTTTAAAAATATTTTTTAAATCGTAGAATTTTGCCTATGCTCTCCCGGGATCAAATGCTCCTACTGAGAGAATATTTTCAGTTATACACAATATGTGTAACAGCGAAAAAATACAACTAAAAGTTGAAACAGTGGAAGCATGCATCTATACTAAAAGTAATTTTGATATGAGTTGCATGCAGTTTTATGACTTTTTAAAATATGAGCGTGATATTTAAAAAAAGTACATTCATGCGAAAAATATGAAAATTGAGTTCTTTTTAAATAAACTTACATATATTAAGTATTTGATGTTAGATATTTTTATTAGAACATGCGTTTAGTTAAATATTTTTGTAAAGTCTTTCTTAGTTTAGCTCTAGAACTTTCCTTTGCAAAACAAAGTAATAAAATTAATTATTTCTTTAATTTTTTTATCTTCATGAACCTATTTCAGATTTGCCCTTTATTTTTTCAGGTTTGTCCTTTATTTTCTCGGGGTTGTCCTTCATTTTCTCGGGTTTGTCCTTTATTTTCTCCAAGAAAATATGGTCACCGTATGTATATCTGATCTCGAAAAAATTGGAATCCGAGATTTTGATATGCACTTTTCCGGTGCGTCCGAGAACGGAAAATGGTTTTTGCATTTCCTTCTGTCTGTAGTTTGTTAGTCTTTGGGGAGCGGCTCTAGGAACTTAACATTTTAACAGAATCTGAAGAAACTCATATTTACAAATAATATCGTATCATTCGAATCAGACACCATGGGAAAATGGTCGCACAACAATGGAGGATGATTTATTCATGTAGATTTTCACAAAATGTAAATTTGTTCTAATACGGCTCATTGATTATGATTCAAATCCTTGCAGTTAATGTTGTAAACAATGTTAAATGCATAATATGTATAAGAACATAGCGTCCAGTAACATTATGATATATAAGGATTTGAAAGTCCGTCCATGTTAATCACTTCCCTCGAACGGCGAGCAACTTGGAGCGATTGCAGCAAAGGGCATTTTGACGACGACGGACAGATGGCGAGTAACCACACCTCTGAATGCACGATCGGCGGTTCCGACCGTGGGACACTTGTCAGGGGCCCTCTGGGACCGGTGCTTCGAGATTCGGGTGCATGGCGGTGTTAGAAGGAAGGCGAGATGTTGGGAAGGGAAAGTATGACATATGGATGGAGGAAGGGAAGGAGACAGGGAGAAAGAAAGAACGATGTCTTTATTGGCGAGGTTGAGGGTAAGTAGAGCCCTCTTCCACCTAACCGTTACAATTTGTTTACATCTGGATTACTGATTGAAGAATTTGATTTGGACCGTATAAATTAATACAGAGTAAATAACCAAGAGTAGAGATATTTGAGATTTACATATATAACAAAGATTTGTTTAAAATTTACAATATTAATTCACAGAACAATGGTTACCACGATATATATATATATATATATATATATATATATATATATATATATATATATTAACTAAAGGAAAAGAAAAGGTAGTGATGAGGGTGGCAACAAGGTGTTGAGGGAAGCCCAGCGGACACTCACCAAGTTGAGGACCAAGCTGGCAGGCTGCTGGGGGCGTCGAAGAGACACGTAAAACACACGAACACAAAAACACACGCAAGCTTATCGGGCCTATGCCCTTCTTCAGCGAAAGAGTAACGTAAAGTGACACACTGGGCGGGGAATGACAGGGTGATGTGGGAAGGTTGATGATTGGAGGAGGTGGGGAGTAGGAGGGGTGGATAGCCAATAAAGAGGGAGTGTGATGAGGTAGAGTGCGAATAGTTACAAAGTAACAAGGAGACATTGTAAGGGGGCTAATAGGGTTAGCGGAGGTTGAGGCCAGGCCGAGAGAAAGAGTCGAGAAGATGGATATGTGCTAGTTCCCAGTGTCGGAGAAGGGGGGCAGGAGTGTCATAGGGTAAAGCGCGAATAATCCTAACATTGTAGCAACTATTAAAGGGGACATTGTGGGTATTAGCATGTAATGCAACTGGGAGGGGGCGTCTGAGAGAAACGCTATTCCGGTGACCGTTCATTCGGATGTTTAACGGTTTGCTGGTGAGGCCTACGTAAAACGCGGGACAAAGGGTGCAGGTAAGGAGGTAAATGACGTTACGGGTGGTGCAGTTGCTTCTGGAGGTGATGGGGTAGGTGATGTTGGTGGAGGGACTCGAGAAAAAAGATGATGGTAGGTGGATAGGGCAAGTGAGGCAGCGAGGTTTTCCGCAGGGGTGGGAACCTATTGCAAGAAGCGTGGTAGAAGTGGGAAGTTCCTTCCTCCACAAGATATTTCCCAAATTTGGGGGCCGGCGGAAGGAGAGGAGCGGAGGATTGGCAAAAAGGTTGATAAAGAGGGACTGATGGGAGGAAGAGGTAAGAATTGGGTGGGCAGCATGAAGGATTGTTTTGAGAGCTTCGTGGATACCAGGATGGAAAAGTGTCGTAAGAGTGAGTGGAGGGGTAGATGCAGGAATAGTGGGTGTGTGAGGATGAGATCCAATGTGGGTAGGCGTCATCGCCCTATGGATCTGTTCGCGGACCAAGACTGGAGGGTAACCACGTTTGAGAAGAGCATCCTCGAGGACAGAGTAATACTCTAGAAGGGATGCTCTATCGGAACAAAGCCTCCATCCTCGACGAGCAAGGGCATAGGGGATAGAGGTTTTGGTATGAAGGGGATGGCAGCTATCAAAGTGGAGGTATTGGAGGCTGTTGGTGGGTTTGATGTGAACACAGGTGCGGATTTGGCTGTCTTGAAGGTAAAGATCGACATCCAGGAATGTGATGTGGGAGGTAGAGGATTGGTGGGTGAAGGACAGTGAAGGATGGGAGGAGAGACGCGAGAGAAAGGAAAGGAGAGAGTCAGGTCCATGCGTCCAAATGAGGAAGACATCGTCGATGTATCTCACAATCAGCCACAAAAGTGGTCTGAGTGGAACGTTGAGGAAGAGTCTTTCCCATTCTCCAAGGTAGCAATTGGCGTATGAAGGCGCCATTCGGGTGCCCATCGCAGTGCCTCTAATTTGAAGGTAGTGACGACCATCGAAAGAGAAGTTGTTCAATTTGAGCACCATTGCTGCCAAGTCTAATAAGAAATGGGAGGAAGGTCTTGCGTCGGGTGGTCTTGAGTCCAGGAGTTTACTAAGGGCAGAGAGTCCATCATCGTGGGGGATATATATATATATATATATATATATATATATATATATATATATATATATATCAGTGTAATCTTATGTACACATATACATGTAGTTACATTCTCTTATGCATATGTAGATAAGTACAACAGAGACAGTTTTGAATAATGAAAAATATGGATAAATTTCATTTTAAACTTTCGAATATAAAATGCTTGCTTAACAAATAGAAGCCAATGAAAAGAGAAAGGGAAAGCGGAAAAAATATAATAAACAATAATTAAGGAGGAGGGAGGGCTGGATATATGGGAGAAGGTAGATAGACAGATCCGTCTTTATTTGGGCAACATTGAGACTAGTGTTTCCGCGCGGGAATTCCTTCCCGCCCGTTCTCGGGAATTTTTACGGTTTCCCGGTTCCCGAATCCCGAGAAAAATTGGTCGGGAAATCGGGAAAAATTGCTCTTTGAACCCGGGAGTACCCGCAATGGAAAATAAACGCCACTACTCGCAATGTATCTCTTAGAAATTTTTCCTAATTATTTTCCTAATTATCGCGATCCAATAATTACATTGCCGGGAAAAATCCCAGGGAAACTTTAGAAGAACGCCGACAGACATGCACGCGCGACACCAGAATCAGCTATCACATGACCAGCTAATTTTAGCTCTGCCAAGTCAAATACATTCGATCAGTTTGTTTGCAGCTGATGATCGTGACGTATGCGAGTGTTCTTGGCTCTCTCAGCTACTATCGGTAAGTCAGTCTATTTTTAAATGCAATTTACATTGCTATTATATTATTCCAATATTACACCATAATGTTTGACGGCGCTTTTCAGTATTTAAATATTCGCTGCAGATTACAGACCTGCCAGGAAGCGAAGCAGTCGCTTAACCGATCAGTTGATCAACTGATGATTTTGATATAGACGTGTGTTCGTGACTCTCTCAGCTGCTACCGGTGAGTCATTTTTTAAAACACAATATACATTTAAACGTGTAGTATGTTTTACGTAATCTTATGAGAAACAAAAAAGAATGGAAATATATTGGTAATTTCCACACTTGATTCTGCGTAGTATTGTTACCATGCTAGAATTTTCTTATATTATATTATTCCAATATCACATCATAATGCTTGATGGCACTTTTTAGTATTTGAATATTCGCTGCACAATACAGATCTTTATAAATTATATTAATTCTTATTTCTTAATAATAACACATTTTAAATTTTTTTATAGATTACCGTCACAATGAGTAAAGCGTATAAAGAATGTTGGGAATATTTTAGAAAAGATAAAGAAAATCAATCAGCTCATTGCCAGATATGCTCCAAATCTTTGCAATGCAAAGCATCATCAACCAGTGGTCTACATAGGAACCTAGAATACATTCATGGAATGAAAAGGAAAAAACACACTGAAATTAATAATGATGAGCCAAAGCCTTCATCTTCTAAAATACAAACCACAATTTTACAGTATGCCAAGGGACTGGATTTAGAAGAGACCGTAAGCAAACTAGCAGCCTTGGATGGAATATCAATCAACACCATCACAAAAAGTGAGTTTATTAGGGAAAGTTTCACAAGCAAAGGAATGCAGTTGCCAAGAAGTCCATCTTCAATTATGACACTAATACATAATTATTACAGTAAAGTGGAACAACTGTACATCCAGAAATTTGGTGTATTCAAATGTGATAATAAAAAACTGAATATTTCAATAGACGAGTGGACCAGTTGTAAGAATCGCAGATACATAACTGTTCATGTATACTGCAATGGGACTTCACTGAACCTTGGTTTAATAAGAATACATGGGAAGTGTCTGCAGAAAAAGTGCTATCCTTACTCCAGGAAAGATTAGAAAACTTTCAGTTAAAACTTGAAACAGATGTAATTGCAACAACTAGTGATGGTGCAGCTGTTATGGAAAAATTCGGAAACACCGACTATTCAACAGTTTTGCTACAATCATGCATTACATCTAGCTGTAACAAAAGTATTTTACGTTAAAAAGTTGAAAGGTGAAGCAACAAGAACATTTAGCAGCGATAGTGAATTCAATACAGATTCTGAATACGATAAAGATGATAACAATAACTCCGAATCAGATGATGTTGCCCGAGCCGATCAGTATGATTTGCAAGATGACGGATCTTCGGCAATTAGCAGTGTACGAAGAATTGTAAAACTGTTTAAATATTCTCCAGTAAGAAATTCCCTTTTGCAGCAAGAAATAATCAAGAGTGAAAAAGGGGAAATAGAAATCATTTTGGACTGTAAAACACGCTGGAACACACTGGAGAGAATGATAGAGATAGAGATAGGGATTTTTAAAGATCCTAAATCCGATTAAGATTGTTTTACGAGAGCTTAAACTCGATCACTTGTGGAAAGAAGAATATTATGAAATTGTGAGAGGTATGTTGAATTGCTTACAATCTGTGCGATTAGCAGTTGAGGCTTTAAGCAATAGAGAAGCTAATATTCTTACAAGTGAAGGAATTTTTAAGTTCCTGTTCAGTAATTTAAAAAACATAACTCTCCAATGAGCAAAATGCTTTTAAAGGAAATAAAATTTGAATTGATTAAACGTAGAAATAAAGATCTTGTGTCTCTCACAAAGTACTTGAGCAACGTTAGTTGCCTATGTGAGATGGAAGAGGATGAATTTTTTGCCTTGTCAAGCAAGAATGAAATTGCACGATTGGAAAGACTTTTTAGAGGAACATTTACACCAGAAGAAGTGCTAAATGAAGAAAAATGGATGTCCTTACAGAGGGTTTCTGACATTAAATCAGAATCTGATTTCAAGTGTGAATTGGCTAAAGCAATATCAATTTCGATATCAAAACCTAGTTCTATGCAAGCAGACAAAATATTTGCTTCTCTAAGGAAGGAAATGAGCTTATATGAAGCAATGCATTCTCTCACCCCCAACTTAAAGACGCTTTTAGACGCACTCATAACAATTCGGCAAACGTCAACACAAAATGAAAGAAAATTTTTCACATCTGGTATATTTGTTACAAAGCAAAGATCACGATTGTCTGATAGGGCAATTAATGCTCTATGCCTCTTAAAGTTTCATTTTAAAAATGACAAATAAAAATTATTTGAAGTATTATTGCAATTTTCAAACAAATAATATTTGCATTTGTTTTTGTGTTAATGTTTAATTTCATGACTAAAATATTTAAATGAGATTGAGAACGTTAATACATTCTGCGATATATGTAAAAACGTATTGTATACCATAAGGTATGATATAATAAAGTCTGTACTCATTACATTGTTTATATTTTGAGAAAACCTCAAATATAGCAGAATCCGATCCAAAATGATGCTCTGTTTATTAACAGTTACTATTATAGTCATTATTACTGGTGATCTACGAAAATTAAATAAAAAAGATGATTTCGGGAATTCTCAAGAATTCCCGGGAAATACGATTTCCCGTTCCCTATTCCCGAAGGTTCAAAAGTGTCGGGAATTTGGAAACCCTAATTGAGACTAAGCAGTCTCTTCTTTCATCTAACCCATTGTCAATTAAATATAGGAAGAAAGTAACAAGGAATAAAAGTAAAATAAAAGATTATATAAAATAAATTGCTACATACCTACATACAATGCCAAGTTAGCATTTTTAGAAGTGAAAAGAGACGGAGATTTGTTTGTTTGTGGGAAAAAACAAGGGAAAATTAAGGTATATAATATTCCCTAGAGAAAAACCACAATGCAGGAAAACACCCACACAAGAATGGGAGAGTGAAAAACCTGCGAAACCTACTGATAGCAATATTTAGAGCTCGTGCACACTGGGACAGTAGAGAGGGCAGTCAAGTAGGCAAGTTAACTTGCCCGATTTTTGTAAGACAGTGGCGTAAGCAAGTGCTGTCTACACGAGGGAAAGTATTTCAAGACAGTTCAGTAGTCATCATGAATCGCTGTCATAAGAAACGAGTGATTAGAAATGTTTCTAAATTCTTGTATGCTGAGATTTTGGAGATACTTGAGGATGAGAGTAGCGAGAAAAAAAGAAAGACCTGGATTAGGGAATGGAAGGGAAGAAGAAATACGCACGAAGGTTCTGCTTTGCTTATCAGAGAACTTTATTTGGAAGTGAAGTTGATAGTCTTAAGCGTAGCTTTGTTGAACGATTCCATATTTATAAATCAGGGAAACGGAAGAGCAACGTATCGATTTATTTGGAAGCTTGCAGGGCCGCCTCAACCCATCTGGTCGCCGGTGTTCCAAAAAAATTCGCCGCCCTCCCCCCCACTCAACGTGGTGGTGTATACTGCGGGATACTTTTTAAAATAAAAACTGTATAACACAGCAAAAATTATTTATTACAGTTCTGAAAGGTGAATTTTCCTATTATTACAATCCTTCTAAAGATGGAAGAGAGAAAAACACAATATAGTTTGTCAACAAAAATTGCATTTACATAGAACAGTTTACAAGAAAGGTAAACTTTTTATTGTTAAAAGAAAGTAAAAGTGATTTACGTTAATATTCTTTATACAAAAATTTTCTAAACAGAATTAACGATTAGAGTATTAAATCATAACTCATTAACAAATAAATTATATGTTATTTAAGACACTTCACTTTCCTGGCTTTATAAGCAGAAATTTTTTTATTATGTCATGTTCATTCAACTTATCAGACAGTTCTTGTTCTATGGATATCATTGCTAAGTTTGATAGTTTCTCTTGCGACATTGTCGACCTTAAACAGTTTTTAATAATTTTGAGTTTTGAAAAACTTCTTTCTCCCGAAGCTACAGACACAGGTAATGTCAGATAAATGCGGATGCCAATGGAAACATTTGGAAATAAAGAGACTAAATTATTTTGGAGAATATAGTCCAATACTTCACATGCATCCATTTCACGCTTTATGTAGAGCTTCAATATTTGAAGCTCTCCAAATAATGACTCCTCATCTAAGTCTGATTCACCTAGACTTTCATCAGCTAATTATCCAATTCCTTACATTTAGCCAATAGCTCGTCGCCCTTCCAATCATTGAGTTTTGATATATCATGAAACACGCTGAACAACTCACAGTGGTCATTTAAAGTTTGAAATCTTTCTTTCAACGAAAATATAGTCGTGCCCAAAATAGTGAAGAAAAATGTATTTAAAAAATGTTTTGCGGGTCACTAACACTTTCATTTTCATTCACATAATCAAGTGCGCGCTTCCTAGATCTTCTTCGAACAATACTTGCACGACGAAATGAAAGATCAGCTTCTACTATATCCGCCATTTCTTTACCTGAAATCAGCACCTCTTGAAATGTTTTATCACTTCTGTATTCTGTGAAATGCTCTGTCAAGTTGTTCAGGGATTCAACAACTGAATTTTGGATTCTGCATTAAATTGCTAACGACATTAACTTTGCTTAAAATATCGAACCAAATAACTATGGAGCATAGAAATATGTACGATTTAATTTTTAATGCCAGCGATTTTGCCTGGTTACGAGAATGAAAGTCCTTATCCTCATCCTCAATAAAGTCAAATAAAGCGTCGTAAATTTCTCCTATTTGATTTATTAATGGCTTCATGGTTTCTATACTGCTCTACCACCTCGTCTCAGACAAGGGTTTCAGAGTAAAAGATTTCAATTGCTTCTCCAAAATACTCCACCTATAGCTCGAAGCGGAGAAGTAGACATATAGTTCTTGTATAGTTCCAAAAATGTCCACAGTTTCAAAGGAGATTTTAGCCGCATCATTTACGACCAAATTCAAGGTGTGCGCAGAGCAAGGGACAAAAAATGCTCTTGGATTTTTGTTCAATATTTTTTATTTAAACCATTATACTTTACTCGCATGTTAGCTCCATTATCATACCCTTTCGCGCGTAAATTATGTGTATCTAGTTTCATTTCTTGCAAGTTATGAAGCAAATACTCAGACAAACATTGGCCAGTTGAGTCTGTTACCGGTCAAATACCCAAGAAGTGTTCATCCACTTTCAATTTGTTGGTACCCAAATCAGTGCTCACAAACTGTATTATTATCGCCATTTGCTGGGTATGACTAGCATCAACAGTTGTATCCAAAATTATAGAATAAAATTTGCCTCTCGAGCAAGTTTCAAAATATGTTCCTTTATGTTCTCTGAAATTAATTGAATGATCTCATTTTGTATTTGTTCCCCTAAATAACTTGGCACTTTTTTATGTATCGACTGAGAATTTTGAACTCTACGTAGATGTTTCGCCATAACAGAATCAAATTTAGCAATTATTTCGGCCAGTTTCAAGAAGTTGCCATTGTTGCTGTCATAAAATGTCTGCGATGATCCTCTAAATGCAAGGCATTGTCGCGAAAGAAACTGAATCATTTATACTAACCGCTCGATAACTGAATGCCAGTATTTTTTTCAGCGTCATAGATTCTTTGATGCGCTGCATCAATCGTTGTTTTGGTTTTTAGGGCAAGAGCAAGATCTGACCATTTTTTATAGCTTGTTATGTGTGATACATTTGTTTCGTGCTTATCCAAAATATGCGACAAATGCTGCCAATCATTATATCCGGTCCTATTGCTCAATTTATTTCTTCCATCTCCAAATATTTTACAACAGAAACAAAATACTGAATTGAGTGAAAGAGAATATAGTAGCCAGGATCAATTGAACTTTTTCCCTTTTTTAATGTACGCTGGTAATATCCAACACAAAATTTCCTTCCTGAGCTATCTTTGGGAAAATCTATATCATTCATCTGATTGGCAAATTTTCCATCAAAAAATCTAAATCTTTTGAACTGATATGTGTTGGCCGTGTTTCTGTATCATCTGATAATAATTCTTCGGTTCCCTTTTCAACCCCTGGTTCAATCTGAATGTCCTGCGAATTGTCGTCCTTCGTTACAGTGATGGAGGGATTATTCTGGTCGCTATCATTTGAATCAATTCCGAAACTGCTTCTTTCTGTAGTAACAACTTCTTCTTTCTCATTCATAGCAAACGAATCGTCTTTTTCCCTCACGGTCTTACTATTTTCACCTATTTTAACATATTTTGTCAGTGATCCGAAAAGTTTCTTTCTTTCTTCCTCTAATACTATTTTCTATTTCTATAGTATGATCCTGATAATCTTTTGGTTTTTCTTTCAGACATCTGTAAGAAATTTGAATGAGTGTAAATAAATGCAATATGAAAATTTTAAATTATATTTCACTAATTATTTTAATTTCAATTTTAAAATTAAGCCATAACTAAAAAGTTTTGATCAGTTTCAGATAATTTTCTAAGAATATAAACTAAGATTTTAATGCATTTAACTCAATGGTCTTTTCTATAAACGGAAGTAAGACGATTCATCTTAGTTAAAAGTACACTGAATAATTTTACATTTAACTCAAAGTTATGGAGTCGCTCCTTTAGTTAGTACTTTCAAAAGTTGTAATTATGATATCACCTGAATTTTTTATTATTTAAAGGTCACTTAGAAATTCTGAAGCATATTTCTTTATTGTTCCTTATTATATTAATTCATCTACGATTGGACACTTCACATAAGCCGTTAGAACATTTTTACGATAGTTATTGTTTTAGAACTATCAGTTGCAATCTGCTTACTTATAATTAATTTAAAGAGAACTTAAGCCAAGATACCTTTCATGGCGTTAAGTTGTAAATTAATGACGATTACTTATTTAGGAAATGAGGAAATAAAAATTTCAAAATAAAATATGCAGTGAAGCATTCTTATCGATAAGCAATCGTCAACATTGATTTTACTTTTATTTTAAATTAGTCTGATTTTTCTTTTTCGTCATTGTCAGTGAGCCTTGTCCAATTCTAAGCGGTGACAAAAATATTATGATCTAGAAAGCAGGATAATGCAACATTAAAAGGTTAAGAATCACAGCTCTAACGACTCGAAAATTTCAATTACAAACTCAGCCAAAAAACAAAAATTATATTACACAGTACAGTCTTCGATGCTTAAATTCATTGAAATGCGTTGCGTAAACAGGAAACAAATAATTCAAGCGATTTATTTCTGTAGGATAAAACCAATGATGAAAATTAAAGTTTTCTTTCATTTTTCTTTTAAATGTTTCCTGTTCGAAAATTGTGTGCCAATTGCTTCTAAAAATAAGAAGCCAAAACTTCGAGAAATCGATATTTATGTTAAAATCATAACAATACTTACTATGATTCACGAATTGATCCTGATTTTCTGTAGCAACTATTTATTATGTGATTACAGCCAGTGGACACAGACAGTAAGGATGTGCATTTTGTTTCTTTAATGCATTTATTTATGCTCCAATAGATTAAATCAATTATAATATACAATCCTCCTCTTGTTTAATAAAAGATTAATTAATTCATAAATCGATTTCACACCATTACAAAAAATAGGGCAGCCGTTTTTCCCTATCCTGAAGGTTGTACTCTTTAACCTTTTCCCGCAGAATGCTGCCTATAGAAGAATGAGCTTGCAATTGCAAAAATATCGATTTTCCCATAAAACCTAATACAAATGCACTTGAAAACATTTTTGCGCTAGAAATACGTTTTACCTATTGAATTTTTTATTATCAAACTTGCTGTGGCCCCGTCACATACACTACACTAAATTACCTTATACAGCAAAACCGGTGAAAGGCGGAAAATACATAAGACGGAAACCTGTAAAAGATGGAAATTTAAGAAGATCGAAGGAGTTTTATATTCCTCCATTTTGATGAAAAACGACTATTTTAACCTGCTCAAGGATGAAGATCTGTGAAACACGGAAATTTAGTCAGGTCCCATGATATTCTGCTTTTCACGGGTTTACTCTATTAGATAAAAGTACACAAGAAGAAATAAAGCGATACTGACCTCTAATGCAATGAATAGTTACCGTTGCTCTAAACGACGATACGAATTACTACCATCTAATTTTTTAGGAAAAGGAGAGAAAAATTTATTAATTATTTCGTTTATTATACTAATACTTTCAATTGGAAAGTTGACAAAAAATGTCTGCCCGGTAAAAAGAAAGATCGTCTCGAATATAATGCGCTTTATTCTGAAGGAATACAAACGCAGGTCGTGTTAAATTCGAATTTCAAGCGTTTAATTTCTTTAAGAATGATCAGATTTATGAGCCTATTAATGTAACAGAAGGTAACTTACAGCACATGTGATAAACTTCATGAATATCGCCACTAGTTTCTATAAATTCAGCTCCGAAACCTACAGTAAAAAGTTTTGCCATTTTCACTTTTGCACTAATTTCGGTATCGAGTTATATCCGAGACAACAAGAAAAATCTACTAATATGGAAAAGATACATACCTCTTAAGCCGGTTACACACTATCATTTTTCCCATCATTTAAAAATATCATTAAAAAATGATGGGACAGCTTCATTTTTTTCCTCAAAGAAAAATCACAACAAATATAATTCCATTTTTGGCGCGCGTACACACTATCATTTTTCTCTTACAGGGGGACCTTACGAAATGTTCGTCGTCGATTTCGTTGAAACTTTGTGAGAATGTAGTAGTGATTAAAAAATGCCAAAGCAAAAAAATTCTGAAACATTCGTGAGATATTCGCGATGAAATTTAGCGAGCGTTCTAACATATACAATACTACGAGATTAATCGTCAAGGTCAAGCGGTGGTCTATGTGGCTAAATCCTCGTTTGCTGAAGCTATCCCAGCACTTGAAATTTCTTTTTTCAATTTTTATTATTTGAAATTTTTCTGTTTTCGATTTTTTGGATTTTACAATTTTCTGGAAGTTTATTTGGTTTGTAATTACTTTTTCAATAATTATACAAAGAGAAAATCTTTTTCTCACAATGTGAAAAAAGAATTGAATTTGAATCACCAACTAAAATTAAAATGTAATAACTGCTCATGGTCCGTTTATTACACATATTCAACACTTTGTTTTTATAAGAAACTAATGCTTCATTGCAAATTATGATTGTACACATTTATTTATTGATATTATTTGAAGAGGTACAATGTTTCGGATGGTAGTTATCATTGAAACATGAAAAGCAAAGATCTAGCTTACACCACGCACACGTTATTAAGCAAATCGATTGACAGGCGCAGTTATTTTTAACAGAGTTTGCTGAAAAACACATTCACAATTTTGAAAACTCTCCTATCGTTTATCAGTTTCGAAGCAAACCACGCGTACCTGATCATATCACGAAATACTGGCGCCCTTAAATTGGTGATGAATCAACGAATATGGACTTCAGCATCTGCACCATAGTAAATCTACACAGTCATAATTTGGGATGAAACATTTCTTGTTAAAGTAAAGTGTTAAATATGTTTAATAAACGTACCATGAGCAGTTATTACCTTTTAATTTTTGTTAGTGATTCAAATTAAATTCTTTTTTAACTTTGTGAGAAAAATTTTTTCGCTTTGCATAATTAGTGAAAATGTAATTATAAATCAAATAAACTTTCAGCAAATTGCAAAACCCAAAAATCGATAACTTTAGAAAATTTTCAAATAATAAAAATTGAAAAAGAGATTGCAAGTGCTGGGGTAGAACTGGCATTCCAAGCTTCAGCAGTCTAGGATTTAGTCACCTAGGCCACCCTCAATTTCATCTTACCATTATTCATTTTTCCCAGGTTTAACCATTTTCTCCTAGCAACGAACCTCTGGTTTATCCCCTGGACGGGCACCCATCCAAGTACTGGCCGGACCCAATGATGCTCCTTTGCTAGTTTGCGGCTCTCTTATAGAATCCCTACAAGCACAATTAGTGCTGTCATTCCTGAATTTTTAAGGCAATTTATGAATTCTTGTCATTTTTAAATGACGAAAAATAGGACGGGCTCTATTCCATCATTTTTGTAACATTTTTCACTGAAGCAATGCGTGCGCATGCGCACAACGTGTTTAAAGCGTACACACCATCATTTAAAAATGACAGCTTTTACATCAGTTTTATTGTACAAGAAAAATGATGGGGAAAATGATAGTTTGTAACCGGCTTTAGACAATGAATGTGGAGTACCAGGTGGTATAACTCTAAAATCCAAGAATTTAAATTGGAATTAGATCACATGGGAAAGAAACCTGCAGAGAACGGATTCAAAACACCAGCACTGTCTCGATCTTCCTCCAACGACCCGCGTTGAAATACTAACGCAAATATCAAGGGAGAGAAATTAAAATTCGTAGAATAATAACCACTGGTTTGCAACAGTCATCGCAAATCTTTCTTTTAAGTGCTCCAAGGGACATCTGCCATGGAGAAGAACTTCGGGAAAACTTGTTGGGTCATTGCCGGCACTATCCCCCAGATAAGGGGTTTAAGAACACGGAGAGACCCTTCTCAGCGGGTGCGCGGTTGCAAGTTTCCCTGGTTTTCTCCGTTACTCCCCTCCATTTTTGTAGGGAGGCGCTAAGAGATTCGAAAGGCAAAATTGGGCCACCCTCGCACCTCTCGCCCTCCTTCGACTCATCCTTAGGCAACCGCGAAAATCCTTATGTTCCGCTATACCTCCTCTGTGGCCGCCCCTCCTCTCATGCCGCACAACTTGCACACCCGGTTGCGGCGGTCCTGGATCCAGCTGAGTAGAGATTGTGCTGGAGGATGTCACGAAAGCGTTTTCATACCCTACTAAATTTAGAATTACTCCTGAAATTCAACGCCCAGACACTGTAATAAGAGAAGCCATACCAGCAAGAATAATAATTGGAAGGAACATTGTCATACTTAGCTACTGGAAACTGTTACGGAAATCTACAACGTATTTTTCGAGTTTCAAAATCGGCAATTTCGAGATTCCTACTTCTCGTTGCCATGGTAGACAAAATTTTCTATTGTTTTAAATTTTAAAAATTCCCATTTTTTCAGTTCAAATATAATATTTCAGCTAATTCGTATTCTCTTTTCAAGAAATATTAGTCATTTTTTTGTATTATAACTCAAGCTCTGAGTTTGTACCTTAATTTTAAGTAATTTTAAAATGAAATTTAAAAAAGGCTTGCATCACAGTCAATGCTTTTCTTATGGCGTATTGAAATGGAAGTTTTGGGTCCAAAAATCCCCCTTAAATCGGAAAATGTTGGGATTTTCGATTCCTCTAATAGTCTGGGTGAGGTTTGCAAGGTAACTGCGAAAACCGCGTTTCTATATTTCAAATAAATTTAAAAATTATCGCGTTAGAATAATAGGGCGGAAGCAGGAAAAACACGCACGTACTCCACTGTCTTCAGAATTTGACTGGTCATTTTCGACGCGTCCCAACGAAAAAATTAAAGAGACTAGTGACGTGCCAGCACAAAATTTAGCGGTGGGGGAAGCAAGTCGCCAGAAAAATAGAACTGCTTCCTATTCACATGCCTGTCTTCCCAACTATTCCCACTACTGGCGTTGCTCCTGGATTCAAGGAAAGTATTGTCCACACGGGGATAGTGGCGAGGGGCAAGTGACTTGCCTAGTTGGATGTGCTCTCTACTATCCCCGTGTGAACGAGCCCTTAAAGATTGAGAGAATAGTATAAGGAAAGTACATAAAATGAAAGGAGGAAGGAGTGATGGAAGGAGTGATGGAGGGAGTGATGGAGGAAGTGATGGAGGGAGTGATGGAGGGAGTGATAGAGGGAGTGATGGAGGGAGTGATGGAGGGAGTGATGGAGGGAGTGATGGAGGGAGTGATGGGAAGAAGTAGGGATGGAGAAAGGGGAGAATGGAGTGTTGGAGATAGGGATTGAGGGAGGGTTGATGGTAGGGATGGAGGAATGGGAGGAGGTGGGGAGGGGAGGAGGTATGGAGGGGAGGAGGTATGGAGGGGAGGAGGGAGGGGAGGAGTTAGGGAAGGGAGGAGGTAGGGAGGGGTGGAGGCAGGGAAGGGAGGTGGTAGGGAGGGGAGGAGGTAGGGAGGGATGGATGGGGAGAAGGGAGTGTTGGATATAGAGGTTGGAGGTAGAGATGGAGGGAGGAAAGGAGGGAGAGTTGGAGGTAGGGGAGGAGGGAATGGAGAGAGGGAGTGCTGCTGTCTGCGGGGAGGTATGGCTCCGCATCATCGATCCGAGTGCCGGGGTGATGTGGGTGCTGGGCACGCACCGCCACGCACCGGTTGGTGCTGCTGCAGGCAGGACCACCGAGCACCGAATGGAACAGAATGGGACTGGGAGGAGAGGATGGTGCGGGGGAAGAGGTGGTGAGAGGGGAGGGTGCGGCACGGAGGAGCAGAAGGGTTAGAGAAGCGCAGAGGGTTCGTCCGCCTCGATCGAAGCCGCTATCATCACTCCTGCGGACTGATGCCTCCGCAAAACGCCCCCCTCCAATATTCCCTTCTCCACTTCCACTCTCTCTCCCTCTACTCCCTCACTCTTCTCTTTTTGAATTGGAGTCGACGCGAGATCAAGGTTTCGCGACCGATTCTTAAATCACGGACGCTCTCGACGCAACGTGTCTTTTACTATCACATCACCTCTCTCGCTTTGCCCGTTCACACCGATTAAATCATCATTTCATTTATTGTTTTCTTCTCTTTCTCTCCTCTCTCGCGTCTTCTTTTCTTTTTTTTTGCCTCTATATATATTCAAGCCTATTCTTTTTTGTGCTCCTATCGACATCCATTCTGCCTGCAACATTTAATCCAAAGATGATTTATTAATATAAAGGGTCAGCAATTGATTCAAACTACTTTTTGGAGGCTTAGAACTAACATTTCATTCATATCGTGGTAAGATCTAATCTGTTGTGTTGAAGCGAAGCGTGTAATGTAGTATACGTTACTATATCCCACGCAGGGTCTTTTCCCTGGATTTTTTCAACTCATCTCTTCGCGGGTGTTTCTTTATGTGGGATCTTTATCCCTGAGAGACATCTAATTTCTCACATATCCCAAAAACTAATACCGTTTTTCTTTTGTGCCTCACTTTCTCATTATTTGGCGAATTTGAAATGTTCTACCTTTTAAATAGCATTTATTTTTTTATTTATATAGTTTATTAAATTTCACATCCAAACTGTTTTATATATTGCGAATGGCCTAAAGGATTAATGTAGCGGTTTCCAACTAACAATAAGTCTCAAAAACGATGGAATAAAGAGGTTTTCTGCCTCCACGTCACACACCAATTCCTTCCCTCATTTTCTCCTTTCCCTCGCCCATCCTCTCTCACATTTTCTCCTCCTTTCTCTCTCTCTTCCCCTCTTTCCCCAAACCTCTCCGTTTCACTTTCCACCTCACCTGTGCACCCCATTCACCACCCTCGCCCTCTTCCCCTTGTCTCCTTAAATAGAATCTACGGTTCCATTTTCAGTTTAGCGCAGTGATAGAGTTCAAAACCAGACATATAAATCTCGCTTCGCGGATTAATCGCCGCGTTGTAATAATTGCGGCCCAATTGTCCCATTCCCTTAACAGCTAAAAATCAACGCGGCACAGTGGCCATGCCTTAATTAACAACCCACACTTATGCATTCTTATTCCACCCATCCCCTACATCATCCTCCTTCCTCACTCCACTTCTCCCTCCTTCTTCCCTCCACTTTCCCTTCCTTCCTCACTCCACTTACCCTTCCTTCCTCACTCCACTTCTCCCTCCTTCCTCACTCCTTTCTTCATTGCACCGCGCACCAAGTGACATCGACGATCGAAGCTGCTGTCCGCCCGCGTCTATTGTCCGCCCGCGGCTGACGTCTCTCGCCGGAGATTGTGGTGCCCCCACCTCGTTTTCGCCTGCGCATTCTCCAGCTCAAAGCGTCTTCCTCTTCATTTACAAATGGTATTGCCATGTGTGTCACCAGATTAGTCGGTAGCAGTGTATAGAATGTCCCAACCTAGCTCGCGTGCCAGCCATAAGCGTGACCACCGGATGGCACGGGGGGCACCATCAGTATTTTCCTAGCTATATCGGAAAGTATGCATTTCTTTTGAGTTATTTGTTTTACTACAAAAGGATTTATAATAGCGTTTCGTGCGGTTTAAAATGTTTTAAGTTCTGTGGCATTGACATATTATCATATTCGTGTAACGATCATAACCCCTCCCCCATTTTTCAACGTCCGGCCACACTTATGGTGCAAACATTACAAAACTACTTAGAATTTTATTTATGCCAGCTAAGATTACTTCTGTTCATCATACAATACAAATTAAATATAATGATACAAACACCAATAAAAAAATATAAATTAATTTTACCTGTTGCTTAGTGAGATTTCTGCTGCTGTACTGCGGAAGATAGTTCTTCTATAGCATGTGTGTAGTTTGTACATTTCAATGCTACACAAGCAGCACTAACATCATTAGTCAATCTGTTTCTCCTGTCTGTCTTTATGGTATTCAAAGCAGGAAAAAAGATTCACACGAGTAAGTTGATGAAAAAATTGTCAAAATAGCTTTAGCAACTCTTTTATATGTGTCAAACGTTTCAGGAATGCTATTCCACACTTTCAGAACCTCATTGTCAGTACTCTTAGTCATGACTCCTGTTAACCGATCTCGGTCAACTGTTTCTAATTTTGATCTTAAATCAAATAACTTATGTTTCCAAATTTAGCTGAACTGAAACTCAATTAGCTGCATTTCAAAGTCATTTAAATCCATCCAGTTAAACATTCCTAAGCTCAAATTTTCCAAAATAACTGTATCAGGATATTTTATGAATTTTGCACTGCCTTCAAACTCCCTGAAATGTATAAATCTGGACGAGAACGGTTCGATCATTGAACTTAAGATCTCATTAAACTGTTTCAGAACCTTTTCCGAGTCAGGTTTGTCGATAAATTCCGTTTCGTTAAAATGCTTCTTCAAGCGGGGAAAGTACTTAAAACTACTATTTTCCACATCACATTTGAAGATTTGAAGCTTGATTTCGAAGCCTTTTATTATGCCCAACATAACATCAATAGTTTTTCCAAAACCTTGTAATTTAGTATTCAATTCGTTCAAATGTAAAAACAAAAGTCTGCTGAGCTACATCGGTTAGTTGAGAAAAAGATTCAATTTTTTCTCGTCCAAAAACATCCGAATTTCATTTAAACACTCCAAAAAGCCATCGCACATTATTATACATGAGCAATCCATTGTAAACTGTCTCTACTTCATTTAAAAATGACTGAAATTGTCTTTTATTTGGAGCCCGCGAAACAATGAAATTAACGATTTTTGTCACAACCGTCATGACGTCTTCAGGTTCTTCTGATCCGAGTTTTGCACACAATGCCTCCTGGTGTATAATACAATGGAAATATAGCAGCGGATGGCCAACATATTCAGTAAATAATTTTACAAATCTTGCATTTCCAGCCATACTTGGTGCACCATCTGTTGTTACAGATACTAATATTTTTGAAATTTCAACCTATGCATTACAAAATTCTTTAACAACAGCTTCACATATATCTGCTCCTGTCGTATTTAAAGGTAAACTTGCTAACTTAATCAATTCCTCATACATTTCATTACCTTTCGGATATCTTACGATAATAGCTAAACGAGCTGATGATGTGACGTCAGTGTTTTCATCAAGGCATATAGAGAAGACTCGACATGAATTTAAGTCCTTTCTTACTTGATTTTCTAAATCAGTGCTCATTTTCATTACTCTCCCGTTTACCGTATTTCTACTAATAGACAAATCATTAATACGCAGAATGATATTTGCTTTATTCTGAAAATCTTCAAATAAAAATTGTGCACATTTCAAACAAGCTTCCTTAATGTTTTGCCATGCTGAGCAATAGTTTGTGAAATAACGAAACTTGCAGAAACTAAATGGGAAGAACCGGTAAGAAATTTCACTAGGTTACCTGACTGAGCCTTGTTCGTTTTCACCATACGTGCTACATGTTCTTTTTTCCCTCTTCGCTCTTCTCTAGAAACCACCGGTGATTAGTTTCATCGTGCCGCTTTACACACAAAGTTCTGCACATGACACTTTCACTACACAAAACACACTTGAAAACTACTTCCACTTCCTTCGTTTGAAAGTTTTGCTTTTTTTTAAATTTTAGATTCCGCCATTATACAAGGGAATAATTAAAGGAAATAAAGCTGTAATTAATCATAACCAAAATCATTAAGCATTAAGTTCTCTACTCCGATCACTATATACTTTGACTTGACGCCCTAATCAGCCACGCTGTACTGGCACATGAACGTTGAAAAACTCACTCGCCGCTTAGAGAAGACTGTCGATGTAGCAAACTGTTCTCGATTCCACAGGGGCACATAATTGGAGTTCTAATTAAATCAACGTAGTCCTCGTTTCGCCTCTAATCATTCATCCATATATACTATGTATTGAATTGCTTGGGATGTTGTTGTCATGTCTCTACACTCGCCACAGATATTTATTTCTTTTTCCATATCAGCGGCGTGCCAGCAAAAATCATCTCGCGTGCCACCTTTGGCACGCGTGCCATAGGTTCGCCATCAGTGTCCTAGGAAATAAACTACCCTCGCTGCCGCTCTGTCCTACGATCGATATCACGAGGTCGTGCCTTCCGATATGAGCGCGTGCTTTAGTCCTTAGCAAGGCAGGGGCAATGCCATTGTCACCTGAGAAAACAACATGTTATAAAGCAACTGCAGCCCTATTTTCACTCTAGAATAACACCAATCAAATCCTGCATCCACAAAAGTTATAACATAAATATAATTGAAATTTTACATTTTTAGTGCTTTATTAGTGCCTAAATGCATCTAAAACACATTCAATCGGGTGACAATGTCATTGCCACTGCCTTACGAAAAGATAATTTTTGGAAATATCTTCTTAGCTAAATTGGTACCTCTCTAGTTGCTTCATTCAGACAGATTTTTCAATGAAAATCCTTCAATAGCGTATTGACGCTTTGCTTCGAGACAGTAATTCGTTTTGCGAATCCAATTTCTCTGCGCTAAGCTTCTTTGACTCGTATATGCGACCTCTCTTCTGTTAGAACTTGTATACTCGACGTCCGTTTCACTTGCGATATAACCAGACACCAATGTTCCACGCACTTTTCTGTTCCTCTTGCCACCAACTCTTCCTGCAAAAGTGGATTTCTTATAGAATGCACCAAATATCCTTCGGATGTGCAAATACCACGAGATTTCGCTGTGATGATCCAGTCCTGCTTCGTAAGAAAAATATGCCGTCTCTCCCTTGCCTCTTTCTCCTTCCTCCTGCCACCTATCTCCCCTCCCATCTGCTCTCTCTCTCCCTAAATTCTTTATCTAAGGCAACGCCCTAAACTCTCTTTCTCCTGCACCGTCCACACTCTCTCCTGTTCTTTCCCTCCTCTCAAATCGCCTACTCGTGATCGATCCGTGCGCCCCCCTCGACGCAATTTTTAATTAATAAGTGAAGAGCTGCTTTAAAGAGCGGAGAATCTTAAAGCGATTCGAAACGAAACACAAACGAAGTGTTGATATCTAATGATGGAAAGAGGCTAGGTTTTGGAATAGGAGATACGAGTTCATTTCCATTTGTTAAGCACAGTGGTTCCCAACCTGGGTGCCGCGGCACACTGGGGCGCCGCAGCTGATTCTTAGTGGTGCCGCGATAAAATTAGTTTTATAGATAAATCAACTATTTGGATGTGTTTACAGGTAACGAGGGCATTAATGTTTTCTCTAATAAATTGATTACAGTCTGGTACCGTCAAATGGATATGTCCAAACGTTGTAACACTCGTTTGTGAAAATATAAAAAAACATTGCTTGATGGTTGGGGTGCCGCGAAATTCTGTTCATCTTTGATAGGGTGCCGCTCCTACAAAAAGGTTGAGAATCATTGTGTTAAGGAATGAAGTGTTTCTTTCTTCTCACAATAGTTTCCATCGACTTAAAATCACAGTTATAAGTAAATAGAAACTTACCTCGTCGCAGATATGTACGCTAAAAGTATTTCAGCTGTTTCTTTGAAATAACACTTTTGAACTCATAAATCAAGCATCTTTTTACCGAAGAATTTTTCCCAAAGTTCGTGATTTTATTTGCTTCAGATTATCTCATGCATCATTTACTGGCCGTAAAATACTCAGACCTAACAGCTAATTACTCTTATTTTGTGATAATACATTCCACTCCATTATGTCCTCAGTTTTTTCTCGGCAGTTTTTACTTAATACAGCAATTTCAGCGTAGTTTAATCCGAAAAGATCACGGGCCTCACTTCAAACCTTAAATGTCTCGTCTTAATTTTGTGGAGTAACCCGTCTCTCCGCACTTCCTTAAAGCGTAATCCCATAGCCGTTGCTTATATCCTCCTCATAGTATTGAAAGGCTTTCTTCCTTCTATTTCATTGGAGATTTCCTCCAGCGTATTACCATTATCTCCCGAAACCCCCTCTTTACCCCACTCCCTCCCCCACTCTCCAATTCCCTCTTTTCCACTCTTACAATTACACTCTCCAAATCCCTCCGTTTCACCTCTCCTTCTTCCAGTTCCACCTCCTTCCCCCTCCCCATTCCGCTCTTCGCTCCTCGCATTCCTCACCCGATACATTGAGGCGCTGCGTAGACAACCCTTATGCCCCGTGATTGACGATGGATGCACAGCGGTCCATGTCACTCTACAAAACTTATGCCATCGCATATCAAGGGTCCTCACACGGCGAGCCCTCCTATGCTGCTTTCTCGGGTCGATGGACGGGAAGGAGGGAGAGGGAATATTACAAAGGGAGGGAGAAAGAAATGCAAAGAATGGAAGAGAGAGAGAGAGAGGAAGAGGAGTTTGGTAGAAGGATAACACCGAGAGAAAGGAAGTCCTATTCTCATTCCGGAAATGTTTTATGGAATGAATACGCAAGGAATAGGGAAAGTCACGTTCCGACGGGAGAGGAGTTCAAATTAAAAGTTGAGCAAGGCAAACTCTGAAATTCTCTTTTGAACTGGAGACAATTTTGTTCTTTTCTGCCGCTGCGTTTACTCTATGTGATAATGCCACGCAATTGCTGTACCGTAAAATTTATTAATTTTATCTAAAATTTGAATATTAATCAGTATGGTATGGAGAAGAGATAGAGAAAGGATGGAGGAGTGAAGAAGGCATGGAGAATGGGTAGAGAAAGTATGGAGGAGTGAAAAGGGATGGAGAATGGATAGGTAAATGGAGAAAGTATGGAGAATGGGTAGAGAAAGTATGGAGGAGTGAAGAAGGAATGGAGAATGGATAGAGAAGTGGAGAAAGAATGGAGAAGGGGTAGAGAATGTATGGAGGAGTGAAGAAGGGATGGAGAATGGATAGATAAGTGGAGAAAGTATGGAGAATGGGTAGAGAAAGTATGGAGGAGTGAAGAAGGAATGGATAGAGAAGTGGAGAAGGTATGGAGAAGGGGTAGAGAAATGATGGAGGAGTGAAGAAGGGATGGACAAGAAGTGGAGAATGGGTAGAGAAGTGGAGGAGGTATGGAGAAGGGGTAGAGAAATGAGAGAAGGGAACGGACTGAGTGAAGGGGTTCCTAGGCAACCTAAAAATAACCTCATTGACACAGTTAAGTGAATGTCTCGCGACGTGACGATGGTGGAAGGTTTGAGCATTTGATAGCACCGAATAAAAGGAGGGGAGGGGAGCAGAATAGCAGCCGGGCGAATATAACGTCTCCATCCTTTGTTTTCTTCACTCACGCGTACTTTTCTTTCGATCTCGGCTCCGAGGAAGAAAATGACGGATTAAAATTCTAATAAAAATCTATAGAAATTATATTTCTATGAATCAAACAAAAATGGGAAAAATTAAACTACATTAAATAACTGTTGTTTGTTCTCATCCAAGTTGTATAGTTAAACTAATGCTTATTCAATAGCCTCTTGTTGTGTTCATTATCATGTTTATACAATGCTATCATTCAAATCGACCTCATAGAAATGTATTTTATCTTTTCTATTGCTTTGCATATATTTTACATCAATATTCGTTTATGTAATTTATATAGCTTTCTCACAACCTCATTTTTATTTTGTTAATATTTCATTATTTACGATATAAGGTAATACATATTTTAAATAAGCTTTCAGATGAGCTTTTCTCTGGTAATTTATACTTTCTTAAATTTATTCAAGCCACTCTCTCATACTAGTGTCTTTATCCTTGGCTTCATTGCTTTTAATAACAATATAATGTTGTGAAAAATCTTTTGAACGATAAAGTCCCATCAAAGCTTCTCACTTCAGTTAACTTTCTATAATATTTTTCTCTATGCCTTATAACTGTATTCTATTGCTCTTTGCAACATAATACTAAACTTCGTCCGTAGATTTATGCACGGTGCAAGAGTACATCAATTGAGGTGCACAGTATCCACCAGTACATCACACCACGTCCGCATCCAGCGTTGCTTTGTATAGCACATAGCATACTCTCAACATCCTCCGTCTCTAAATATTTTCGGGAAGCACGAGAAAAATATTGCCTTGACCTGAAATCAAATCAACACTTTCCATTGCGATCACTCTAAAATACTTGAAGCGATTTGGGCGACGACTGTTGCGACGATGTAATAACAGACGAGGTACCCATGTTTCATCTCCCGACGCATGAAAAAAACATTCTGATGACGGAGAACGTTCGGAACTTAGCAGAATGACCTACTCAGAAAAAGTTTCGAATATTTTTCTGTGGTCCACGTATATTAATTTCAGCAGATTTTAAATGTCTTGAAATTTTTTCTGCTAAAATAAATCGAATACTCCGTAATTTGAAGGAAAATCAACACTACAGCTTCTAAAATTACACAGAGATACCCATTAGCAATCATTGATTTGTTTGTGATTTTGAAATTGCAATTTTGTGTTCGGAGAAGAAATTTTTAAAAATCGTCCACTTCACTATTCATTGAAAGCAATACTTTCCATACTCTTGCTGTTCTCAACATATCGATTGAATCTGATTCGCTTGCCTCACGTGACCGATTTAGGCACGAGCGACGCATTCGAGCAAGCCATTCACGCGCAGCACCAAATAATAAACCCTCCCAGCTGAGAGGCGAGAGCTAAGCAGGCAGATCCGATCTGCGTCCCCCGATCGTTATGCAGCCCGCGGTACTCCCTTTCGTTCGCTCTTCACTTGCCTCACTCTCGTGATGAAAATGGAGGAATCTAGGACGAAGTAAGACCGCTACCGTGACAACCATCCTCCCTTTATAGAGGTAATAAATAGAACAGGGAAGCGCTGTGTAACTGGCAGACCATTTTGTGCAATTCGCGAGAGTTCCTATCGGTTTATCTTTTTGATCGTATAAAGACATATTTTATATTTAAAAATTTCTCTTTAACATTTTTTCGCAAATAATTCTTCAATCCTTATTTTTTGTGCTTTTGGTTCCTTACTTTATCTTGTTAGTCCAAGGGATCAAAACGTTAGAAGACTTTATTTATAGCATCGCGGTGCGCAGGTGCCTGCCTAAGATAAAATTGTAGCTATGTCGCATGGCCCTACAATAGAGGACAAAATCAAATTCTTTGTACGCGAAAACCATCGCATAACACATATTCGAGAGTACGTGCTTCATCTTCCAACGTTGTCGCTTTCCGAGCCTCGTTCTCACAGGATTTCCCCTTTCCTCCTCCCCCTCCCTTCGAACCCCTCCCGAAGGGGCGGGAAGAGGGAACGCCTTACCTAGGAAAGTGGTAGAAGGGGAGGGGGCAGAAAGTCAGGCAGGGGAGGAGAGAGAGAGAGAGGGATGAGGAGACTTCGATGGAGTGCAATCTCTTCGTCCCAACCCGTTATCACAGCTCGGGAGAACCCGGAAGGAGATGTGGCATCAGCGGGCGTTACGTCACGATCTCTCTCTCTCTCCCTCCCTTCCCCACTCTCTCAATTATCCTTTCTCTCAGTTCCCCCTCTCTCTCCCCCCTCCTCTCCCTCCCCTCTCACTCACTTCCCCTCCTCTCCCTCCCCTCTCACTCACTTCCCCAATCTCCCCCGCCCTCCCCTCTCTCAATTCCTCTATTTCTTTCCCCTCCTCTCCCTCCCTCTATCTCTCTGTCACTACCCCTCTTCTCTCTCTCCCTTCCCCTCTCACTCACTTCCCCTCCTCTCTCTTCCTTCCCCTGTCTCTCCCCTCTCACTCACTTCCCCTCCTCTCTCTCCCTTCTCCTCTCTCTCTCCCTCCCCTCTCACTCACTTCCCCTCCTCTCTCTCCCTTCCCCTTTCTCTCCCTCCCCTCTCACTCACTTCCCCTCCTCTCTCTCCCTTCTCCTCTCTCTCCCTTCCCCTGTCTCTCCCTCCCCTCTCACTCACTTCCCCTCCTCTCTCTCCCTTCTCCTCTCTCTCCCTCCCCTCTCACTAACTTCCCCTCCTCTCTCTTTCTTCACCTCTCTCTCCCTCCCCTCTCACTCACTTCCCCCTCCTCTCTCACCCTTCTCCTCTCTCTCCCTCCCCTCTCACTCACTTCCCCTCCTCTCTCTCCCTTCCCCTGTCTCTCCCCTCTCACTCACTTCCCCTCCTCTTTCTCCCTTCTCCTCTCTCTCCCTCCCCTCTCACTCACTTCCCCTCCTCTCTCTCCCTTCTCCTCTCTCTCCCTCCCCTCTCACTAACTTCCCCTCCTCTCTCTTTCTTCGCCTCTCTCTCCCTCCCCTTTCTCTCCCTTCCCCTCCGTCTATCTCTCTCTTCCCCTCCGACAGAGTTCCTTTTAATTCCCCGCGAATCGCCGACACGCGCGTGGTCGCTCCAAACAGCTGGCCAGCCAGCATGGCGGCCGAGCGCATGTGGACGGAGGGGAAAACAGCTGACTGGCGGAGGGGAGAGGGCGCTATAAGCTCGTCCTTTCTTCCCCCTCCGACCGATCATCGCCTACTCCCATCTTTGTTCTGGAGACCACCCATTCCACTCATACTCGGAGACCTTCGCGAGGAGAGGCGCGGAACTGCTCTCCTGAGGTCCGCTGACCGCCCTCGCCGCTCCCGTTCGCCCCCTGCCGCCGCTTCCTCGAGGGAGGGAACGTAAACAATCGAAAGGAAAGGCGAGGCTGTGCTAATTGGCGGATGGCTAGGATGATTGGTGTGGGAGCGGGGAGAGGAAGGGGAAGGCAAAGGGAGAGGTAAAGGGGAAGGCAAGTGGGCGGGGGGAAGAATGGATGCGACGGCGGTTGGTTTTCTCGTCGCTAACATAAGTGGTGCCCTCGTCGCCAGAGCGTACCGCCGTCTCCAGAAACAAAAACATGAGTCTTCTGCAGTTCTCGCGTTTAAAATAAAAAAGTGTGAAAATTTTCAGTAAAAGCTTTTACGGTAAGAATTTTAACTTTTGTAACTTCTGCATAGTAAATTGAATGGCTGTCTGGCGATCCAATATTTAGCAAATGATCTCATGCAAACATAGCTCATGTTGATGGAATGAAATGTTCATAAGATCCTAAGCATACAGGCATAAGCTGTAAAGTTGGGAATAATTTCGAAACTAGAAAAAATTCTTTTCTTTTTTGTCTCATTTAAAAATGATTGCCATCGCCGATGTTGATTCGTACGTGCACATCTTTTAGGATTGTGCTAAATTGTATTTATTCTGTTTTGATCGAGTCTACACCTTTATTCTCAAAGCAATGGTTTCGTTTTCTAAACAATTAAGATAATGTATTTCAATGGAGATATATAGGTATTTATTTTAAGCCAACATTACACATTACACTGTGTCAGAGTTTTCCAAACTTTGTGAATCCACAAGACCCTTTAATTTAAATTTTATTGTCGGAACACTAACCAAGAGGTGGTTAGCAAAATGGCAATAATATAAACTTTATACCCATTGTAAATTTTACTTACATAATTTATGTATTTTACAGCATAAAGTTATTCTCAAAAGTAAATCACAATTTAGAAATTAATAAAAAAATAAATGTAAGCTATTTTAAGCCCATATTTATAGGAGAATTTTAATATTTTACAAAAATTTTCAGTGACATGGATACGATTGCTATTCTTTCGACAGTAGTTCGATATCTGGCGCTACTGTTGTTAATTGCAAGAGCAGGTCATATTCTGAATTGAGGCTATTCCTCTATTGGTTCCTTGCTGCCGCATACACAGAGATATCTTGTTGCAAAACTCATTTAGACATTTCAAAGCACGAATGGCAATGTCAGAATGTTCTGTCAAAAGAGCAATCCAGAAATTCGCAATTTCCATTTTATCAAACTTAGTTTTTAATGTGAAATCGGTAAAGGTATCAAATAGTTGCTCCTTTCCCTTAGTGATAATTCCGATACATATCCAGATGAAATAAAAGAGTTTTGAAACCAAGGTAACGGTTCTGTTGGAGACAGAAAATATTCTCTGACTTTCGTACGCAGATAAGACAAGTGTTGAGACATCAAGTTTTTTGGCAAATTCATCGAGAAAAACATTATTTGTCATTATGGCATCGGGAAACATTCAACGATTTCCTAAGAAATGCACTCATCCCAAAGTCTCTCACGGAACTCCATTAAGGTTTCGCAGAACCCGTTCTGGGGTCTGCGGAACACAATTTGAAAAACCCTCATGTATAACTTCAAAATGAGTCAGATATAATGCAGCACATGTGTAATCAACATCAAAAACAGATCTTTTAAATCAATTAATTTTTATAAGAAAGAAAGAATGCTCACTGGAAAACTGTGTGATTGTCTCTAGCGTTAGGGAGAAATCTTTTAGTTGAGTTCATTGTTTATGTCAGATATTCTCAAATGTTTTTTCTTCGAAATTTATTCGTCTTATTCTATATATTAATAACATAATGGAGTTGATTTTTTATTTCTATTTATGCGGAGTTTACTGAGAAATAGTCGACAGGGAATTTTTCTTTTTCCTCCTCGAAGACAGTCTGAAGGACTCCCTCTCCCCCTCTACTTTTCACCCCTCCCTCTCCTTCCCCTCCATCCCCTCTCCCTCTTACTCTCCCCCACAGGGAGACCACGAGCGGATTCCCCTTTACTCGGAGCCTCGGAATTTCGGGAGCAACGAAAAGGTTTTGGGATGTTAAGCCCTTGCACGAGGCATGTGAAACTGGAGGGCCGCGGGCTGCATGTGGCCCTTTCTATGTTTTACTGCGGCCCGAACGCTAATTTTTGTCTCTAATAAATCGTTCGAGGTTTTACTTCATTTTTGTGCAAATGAGACGAGTTACTGAGATACAGTAGAACGCGTTTTCTAAATTATTGTTTTGTTTTTAGCGGCAAAACAGATGCCCAATCTTCTAGATAAAGCCAACTCAGGCATTGATTAAACAACTATGATCCTAATGCGGCCGTTCTATAACATCCATCCTTTAATGCAGCTCTTATTCCTCTTCGAGTTTGGCATTCTTGCCGTAGACCTTAGGCCAGAGCTGTTGTTCGTCCCCACCGAGATATTCTTCAACTACTATCCTCTGTAGTTCCATTTTTTAGGAAAGGTTTGGCACATTTCCCAACGCATACCAAAGGGTGCCAAGGGTTCACTGCGCCGAGGATCGCGACCAAACACCAACCAAAACCCGATGATTGTATGAAGGGAGTTTAAGAGACTCACTATGGAGTTAAATGGAAATAGTCGCCAAGGCAAAGTTTTTTTAATTGTTGGAGTATAAAATGAAAATATCATTTTTTACAAATCCTATAAAATTCTATTAAATATGGAATACAAGTAAAAAAGGAGAAGAAGCAGATTATTGTTATTTTTCAATTGATGTGTAACCATTATACTGATAAGTATTGATTAAGTAAAAGTTCTTAGGCAATATAAAAACAAATGGCTCACTCTACAGATTCAATAAAAGGTGCGATCGTTTTATACTAAAAATCCATTTAAAAGGTATTGTGGATATAGAATTCAATTAGACTTTTGTGCATATATATTCTTTTTATCGTATTTATATCTTTAAATGATCATTATGAAAGTAAAACTGCAACGTGCAGTCTCGTCACTCTTTTAGGCGCGAACAGCACGAATGAATCACAGGAGTTGCAATGCATAAAACTGTATCTAAAAGTTCTCGCTTGCGTGGTTAACTCTCTTATTAAGATTCCAGATTATCCTATGAGAATATCAACATCAATCTCACCTTATCCTACAATCCATACCGTATATGTTATCCTTTATCTTCCGATATAAAAGAATGGTTCGATTTTTCCTGACATCTCCTCAGCTAAATCCTGCGACTTTTACATCCCTAAAAGCTATAGCCTATCGTTCCTTCGTCATTTCTCTAGCGATTCTCTAGGCAGGTTCCTCAGTATGTAATGAAGTTCTGTTTCTCTTTGGCCCATAATTTTGTTTTACGAATCTAGATGCCCTCACGACGGAGGACTCAAAACGAATAGTCTCCGTAGTATTGTGAACATTTCGATGATGTGCAATGACAGTTAACAATTACACGAGTGTGATGTTTAGAACAATGGTTTTAATACTATGGGGGGGAATCTGCCCAGGAGAGAGAAAATTACAATGGATAATGACATTCCTTTTTACAAACTTTTATATTAACTTCGCTATATATATATATATATATATATAAGTTCATAAAATGCTATGTATGGAGTATAGCTTTGCACGGGGCAGAAACATGGGCGCTAAGGAAAAATGACATCAAATAAATGGAAAGCTTTGAAATGTGGACTTGGAGGAGAATGCTGAAGATAAAATGGACAGATAGGATAAAAAAGGATGAAGTGCTACGAAGAGGAGGAGAGAAACGAATGATTATGCAGACTATTAGAAAGAGGAAGGCAAACTGTGTGTGTGTGTGTATGTATGTATATATATATATATATATATATATATATATATATATATATATATATATATATATATCTGCTTTTGGAAAATTAAATTAGAAAACATTAACCTACGACCTTAGCACTTGGACTGTATTCAAGGCAAATACACGTGGTTTCTTCTTCCTATCATCTTTTTTCGCCTTTGGGTCGGAATCGCATGAATTAAACGTTTAAATTCCAGATTTCGGCTAAATTTTGCGTTTTTAACAAGAAGTCGTCTTGCCAACCGATGCCATTGTTGAACTCGAGATCCTATTAATCTAATGAATAAGAGCCTACGTACTATCATATACTGCATACTGTCCACTGTGGCCTTATAAAAGAGCGGGATATTCGAGAAATATTTATGACCAAATATAAATTTATTTTGAACATACTTTCCGAGTAGATAGAAGATTTAAATTGGGTAGGAATGTTTGACCCTTATAGTAAAAGCCTTTTAACAAAACAAATCTCCAAGAAACAATAGAGTTCGAACCCAAATTAACAAACAACTAATAGTAACTGACTTTTCTTTCGGTTTTGTTTTTTTTGACAAGGAAACTAATTTGGTAAAAACTTAGGAAAGTATTGATACCTACTTAAATTACATAATAGGTTTCTTTATTGCATATTTTCATTGATTAGCCACATAAGAAATGACAATTATTGTATTTTATTTTTATTATTTTTATTTTGTTTAGTGTACGCTTTCACTCATTATTATCTTTGACAGAAAACGAATACTAATTGCAATTTCGACAAGTTACTGTTTTTATTATTAGAGTTAATTTAATTTTAGTTAAAGTTTTGTTAATATAATTTTATTTAAAGTTTATGGCAATAACAGCCCGTTATTTCATCAAATGGAAGAAAGAGGAAGGTATTATAGAGAATTAATGAGAAGGAGATCAGAGCAAGAAACAGAAGGAGATAAAGACGATCGACGTAGAAGAAACGGAGAAAGAGAAAGAAGATGAAGACGGAGAGATGTTAACATGGGCAAAGATCGAGAGAGAGAGAGAGAGAGAGCATAAACGAAATCCAAAGAAGAAATGAAGAAGCTGAAGAAGGGGGAAATATAAGAAGAAGCCAAAACAGAATCGATGCAGCCAACAGCAGTAGACTAACAAACAACATAAATTTAAACTAAATTTAAATGGATTGGCTATTCGACGAGATGGTTCATATTTACGAAAAATGGATAAAGAATTTCGATATTGTACAGCGTTATTTTTAAACAAAGAAAAGCATAAGAAATGCTGTAACCAAGGTACGAGAATAGCACTTCCACTTCCAATGCTTCACAGATGCTCTAACATAATTTTTGTGCATTAAATTCCGGACTGGGACTTGACGTCCGGGAAAGGTGGTGGGATCGAACTTAAACCAACGAGCTTCAATTCAATTCAATTCAAAGGTTTTTATTTCCTGGTAGACCCATACATTTCAAGATTTGTTTACAGAGGTTGTGCACATATATTCATTTTTATACATGGGCCTGACCGAGAAAGCCCTGTTTAGGCAAAAGGCCTCTTCAGGGTCGGTTCAGGTAGCAAGTTTGTAAATATCAATTGAACCATTGGTAGTATTGTTTTCTTACTTTCTCCGGGGATGGCATTGTCTGGCATTTGCCCTGAGACGGAAGGAAAACCCGGCAAAACCTTCCGTAAACAGCCTTAATGGTATTGCTTTGGGTTCTAATAAATAAATAAATAAATAATAATGGTATATAAAACAATAACGAATAACAGTTAATAAATTAACAGAATTTAGAGTTTAACAGATAATAATTCTTTAAAGGTTAGGCAACAACTGGTGGTTCACTGGGTTGGCCGCTCCTTGCGGCGTGTTTTCCTCCTCTTCTTCTTCTTCGGCTGATGCAGAGGCCGTCCGGGCTGAGGTCGCAGGTAATCGGGGATTGGGATGTGGGCCCGCCTGGTAGACGGTCGCTCTGGGCGTCCTCGGGTCCAGGAGCAGGACCTGGCGTAGGATCCTCCTCTCGACTCCTGCGATCTCTGAGAGTTGTGTCTTTGCCACGTAGGTCTTGTAGAGGTGGATCGCCGTCTCGGCCGAAACCCCCTTCCTCCGGCTCTGACCGCACGCAGCAGGTTGCTAAGGCGGCATGCAGTACCGATGACACCATTGAGATGTTTTATAAACAGAAGGCGCTGATCGAGGGTAATACCGAGGTATTTCCCCTCTCTCTGCAGGCCGACCTTCTCTCCCCAGAGGGTGAGTGGGGCCGGTTGTTGCAAGCGCCCTTGTCCTCGGTGGAAGGTCATGAAGACTGATTTGCGGGGTTCGGTCGTAGTCTCCTCCGTGCCATCCAGTCGGCGGTTTTGTTGAGGGCTTTCTGGAGGTGCCGCGCTGCGACCTCCGGTTTGGCTGCTGTAGTCCATAGTGCCGTGTCGTCCGCGTACTGCGCTGTGGTTACCTGTGGTGCGAGAGGGATTGCGATGTCAGCGCAGAATAATATGAACAGTAGTGGAGACAATACTGTACCTTGGGGGACGCCGCAGCGTATCGTAAATGGCGTCGAGAGTTTGTCGCCGAAGCGAACTCTGGCCTGTCGGTGGGAGATGAAGGAAATGAGGAATTTGAGGATAGTTCTGGGTAGGTTAGGTAGTTGGGATAATTTTAGGGTGAGTCCTTCATGCCAGAGCCTGTCAAACGCTCTCTTTAAGTCCATAAAGATAGCTGCTGTGCAATGTTCCCTGTTCATTGCCTCAGCTGCGGTGTTTGTCAGCAGTGCTGCGGGGTTACTGGTGGCCCGGTGCGCCCGGAAGCCGTATTGGTGGTTGGGGAGGATATTTTCCTCCTCCGCAATCTGGTTTATTCGTCCAGCGATGATTTTCTCCATCAGTTTCCCCAGAACGCTCGTTAGGCTGATGGGTCTGTAGTTTTCTGGGTTGGTAGCGTCCTTCCCAGGTTTTGGAAGCATCACGGTCGTCGCCGTTCTCCATGCTATCGGGTAATATTGTATAAGCAATGGAGTTGTTTGGTCAAAGTCGGCGAACACTTGACGTGGTTTCTGGTTATGTTGTCTGGGCCAGGTGCTGAGTTCTTCGTTCGTGTTATGGCTGTCCGGATGTCCTCTCCAGTGATTTCTTCTGCTTCCTCTTGCAGGTGATCTAATGAGGGGAGAATGTCATTATTCACGGTGTTAGTTACGTTTTTGCGAAAGTCCTCCTCGTATCTCTCATCTTCTTGTGGCGTATGTATTGCCTCCAGCATGTCCCGGAATTTGCCCGCTTGGTCCTCCTCTGTCATCAGGCATCTGTCTCCGTTTTTGAGGTGCGGCCTCGGAACCCGCTTCCTTCCGCTGAGGAGTTTAAAGGCCTCCCAAAAACGACCTCCTTGTCTGTAATCGAGAATAGAACATGCCCTTTCCCACTCTTTTTCCCTATATTCAATTACTTTCCTGCGGATTATTGCCTGATTGCGATTCCATATCTTCTTGAGGACCGCGTCCGCTGTCTGTAGGTATTTGCGGTATATCTTTCTGCTGTCCTTTATGAGACTCACGACGTGTTCCGGGAGGGGCGGCTTGCGTAGGTCGATCTTCTTTTTCGGGATGCATTCGTTGGAGGCCTGTGAAATAACATCATTTATTTTTTATATTAGCGCATCCACCTGTTGTGTGTCCGTCGGCGTCTTTCTCCTCGTATGCTTTCCAGTTCGCCTTCTGGTAGTCCGTGCGGATGATTGTCCTCTTTCTATGCGGCAGCCCTATGTGGATAGGAAAGTGGAATGGGAGGTGGTCGGAGGTGACCGTGTCTTCCACTGTAACGTCCCCGATGAGTCCCGCTGCGTTCTCTTTGACTAGAGCGTGGTCGGGGTAGGAGGCTCCTAGGTGGCTGGAAAAAGTAGGGGACGGGATGGGTAGGCGGATGAGGTTTGATGCGTAGAGGAGATTCTCCATCTGTCGTCCTCTGGTGTTCGTTACGGAGTCTCCGAAGTTTTTCGACCTCGCGTTGAAGTCACCTAATAGGATAAAATCTGTTTTTAATGATTGCAGGAATTGTAGCAGTGCCGCCGGAAAGACTTTATCATTCGGAACATAGACACAGGAGACCACTAAGGGCCTTGTAAACTCAAGTTTTGCGGCGATGGCATCCTCCTCGCAGATGACGGGCGGCAGATCTATTCTAGTTGCGGGGACTCCATCCCTGGTGATGAGGGCCACTCCTCTGCAGCGTTTTTGGTCGTCTCTTCTGAGGATATTGTATCCTGGGATGTGCAGTCTCTGGGCAGGTTTTAGGCATGTCTCTGCAAGGCCCAGGCAGATCATGTTCCTCCTTTCCAGCAGGTCCTCTATGAGGCGCTTCTTTTGCCGCAGGGCGCCCCTCACGTTGACGATGCCTATCCTTGGGTCGTCTCCCATGGTGGGTTGATGTGGGCCGGAGGATTCTCCTGTGGGACTAACGGAGGAGAGAAGCGTATGTTATCGTGGGCTGGACCACATTTCTGTTATAATGGAGGTGAACCTCCTGCCCTAATACTGCGGTAGCAGCCCTGTTAAGTATGAGCCCCACAGAGGCCCTTTCCGTGGGGTGGGGCTTAAAATGCCTTAGTATATATAGGTTTTGGACACCGTCTAATCTGAAAAAATCCAAAGCTGCTTGCAGGGTTCGAACCACCTCAACTGAGATAATCATCGCGTAAGAACGAGTGCTTTCGTCACCTCGGCCACCAGATCTACGACAAGAATGAAACTTGACTATATGGCGCGGCTTTAAAAAAACGTGAAGTTCATATGATTTCTTTTTTCGGAGTTGTTCATGTCTCATGCTCAACTAATTTAACTAATATATGTATATATGTATGTATATATATATATATATATATATATATATATATATACATACGAGTAATCGGTGCTTGCAAACTGTAAGCGCATCAAAAAATGACCGTACTCCAAGATCAAAACTCGTAAATAACTCAACGCCATCTCCAGGGCAAGAGCCTATATGTATTAAATAATAAATTCCATGAGTAATAGCAGTATATTTATTTTTTTCCGTTAAATTTAGGAAAACATTCATAATTTCCAAATTCTCTGAGAATCGTTTAGTGTCCAAGTTTTCGTATTTCAAGTTTCGTGACACAGATCGCCCTGTATGTGCAATAAGGATAATCACCATTAAGACAATACTCTATACATTAAATTTATGGAAAAATTAGGATATTTTCTGTTATGATTTAGCGCGTATTTGGATAAAAAATATCGAGAAATAGGCATGACGCCATTATATTTAACAATTGAGATGAGTTCAAATTCCTATAAAAACTACGAAACACAACATTAAAATACTTTCAAGTTTCACCGTCACTTCTATCAGGGTTGCTTCTCCGATTGTGATCCCTTATAGCGCTGGAGAAAAACAAACCTACTTGCTCCTTCCTACAGTCGACAACCCAAATGTAATCGTCATGTTTGAGCTTTCAGTAGTAGGTGAGAATTGCAATTATCTATGATACCCTCAATCACAGTGCGTGATGCAATTAGTGTTTTGGATACAGTAAAATCTTACATATTATCGGGAGAAAATATTGATGATGATGTTTTCATATTATGCATGATATTGAAAATTAGAATAAGTTAACTTAAATGCTTATGGGAATAAACTTGATGTTAATTTGAATAAAGAAAAATGAAAAAAATATATTTCCGTAACTCGGATAATTTTTGCTTTCCTTTGAGATTCAAGTTATAGAAGTTCCACTGAATATATAAAAATATTTAAAAATATATTTCCATAACTTTAATTTTTTATTACTCGAATAATTATTACTTTTCTTGAGATTCGAGTTATGGAAGTTCAACTGTAATTCGTTATGACGATATTATTTTCCATTAAAAACATTAAATCACTGCAATCGTAACGTATAATATCAGATCCATTTAAAAGTAATGAAGTCGTTGCCATAGTATTTAAAGATTTTCATTGTTTTTCCGATTAAAAGTAGATATTTACGCTAATTCGGAAGGTATTTGAATTCTGCTTTCAAAAATTACAAACTCCATTCTTTTTGATAAACAACTGTTCTTTTTCCGAATTCATATCTTAATTTAAAGTAATTTATAAGTCGAGGGTGAATCAAAAAGTTCCCGGAATTATCATATGAAAACAAAAGAAACTCAAAAATAACCATTTATTTTGGAGTAATTTTTCAACATATTCACCATTTAACTCGAAACACTTTTTTATTCGATGTCACCATCGTTCTAACCCATTTCTGTAAAAATTTTGATCGTTTGAATGAAACCAGTTCAAAACTGCTTGTTTGTCCTCAGATATCGATTCCCAGCGAACTCCCTTGATGTGCTCCTTTGATTTGGGAAACAGAAAAAAGTCCGAAGGAACCAAGTCTGGACTGTTGGGTGGGTGAGATGTTTCCCAGCGCAATTCTCAAAGCACAGCTCTTGATAACGTAGATGAATGTGCTGGAGCATTGTCATGGTGAAACAAAATTCACCGATGCAGTTTCCCAGGTCTTTTTTTATAAGGGCAGCATTCAGTTTTTTAAATTTGTTTTTAATAACCTCCTGTTACTGTCCGTTGCTCCTCAAGAAAATTGACCATGATTACGCCTTTACCATCCCAAAAAACAATTGCCATAACCTTCTTGATTGATCGTTCAGCTTTGAACTTTATTGGTCCACTTGACCCCCTTGGTAACCATTGTTTAGATTGAATTTTGTTTTCTGGATCGTACTTGTAGATCCATGTTTCATCACCAGTCACTATTCGGCGAAAGAAATCTTCTGGGTCTGCATCAAATCGGTTGAGGAACTCAACTGCATGGTCAGCTCTCTGAGTCTGTGTTCAGGGCGCAACGCTTTCGGTAGCCATCTAGCAGAAAGCTTGCTTAATCCTAAACCATCTTTGAGATTGATTGAGCTGAGCCAAATGAGATGTCCAAACTTTTGGCTATCATTTGCACTGAAATCCGTCTATCTTCTTCCACAATTGATTGGACGGCGACCACGGTTTCTTGTTGATCGACGTTGATGGTCTTCCACTTCTATAGTCATCTTTAATTTCTTCTCGTCCAAGATTTAACTGTTTAATCCATTCATAAACTGCAGTTTTCTTAGATGCATCATCCCCGTAAACTTTCTGCAAAGCCTGAATAACGGCATTCGATTTCCAGCCAAGTTTTGTCAAAAACTTGACGTTTACTCGAATCTCAAACTTCAAGTTATCCATACTCATGAATTAATGGGTTAGAAAAACTGCTTTTATATTATAACAAATGAATGAATATATATATATATATATATATATATATATATATAAACTTAAGGAAAAGAAAAGGTAGTGATGAGGATGGCAACAAGGTGTTGAAGGAAGCCCAGCGGACACCAAGTTGAGGACCAAGTTGGCAGGCTGCTGGGGGCGCCGAAGAGACAGAAAACACGCACACAAGAAAAACACACGAAAGCTTTTCGGGCAGTATGCCTTTCTTCAGCGATAGAGATAGAATAGAGTATAATAATATATATGGTTTGTTACCAAGCAGTCACAGGGCTCCATAGTGGGGTAATTTGGAAAACGTATCTGGAAATAACTCGCACGGATCTTTTCGCCAAGCGTAAGAATGTTAGAGTGCCAATCGCTTTTGGATAGTTATTTCCAAACACGCCGATAACAACCACGTTAAACTCGATGACACCAATCGAAAGTCATTCATTCCCTCCCCTCCGCCACTCCTCTTCAACATCTCTACCCTTTCCCTATCCCTCCCCTCACCTTATCCTCCCCCTCCCTCCCGACTTTCTCCCATCTCCACTCCCTCACTATAAACCAGGGTGTCGAACCGAACCGGAACCGAAAACCGGCTGCGAACCGCCCAATTTTGCGAACCCGAACCGTGATTTTGTTTTACTTTGAACCCGAACCGAACCTGAACCAGTTTTAAAACGGGTTCAAAATGGGTTCAAAATCTTCCAGACGATCCATGTAAGTATATAATCAAATTAAAATAAAATAATTCTTACTGAGGTTTGGTGGGCGAGAGAGATGTTATGTATCGAGTTTTCAGATCTCTCAAAAAGCAGAACATTTATCTTTTGTTTCTAGATTTGATATGTTGCTTGATCTCCTCACACATCGTGAATCAATGACGGTAATTAGCTTCGTCATAAATTGGGCCTCTGTAACATTGGCATAAGCTTTACATTAAAATATATTTAAAAGAGGAGAAGTTTCTAAATAATGATATTTTGTTTGCTGCTGTATATGTAGAGCTTAGATACGGATTGACTTTAGATGATGAGAAAGTAAAGAAAACTAAAATTCAAATTACTAAAACGCTGTAGTTACTGGAAAATATACGAATTGCAGACAGTTTGAAAGAAAATACGAAACATTCTTTGCCAGCAGTAAGTATTTCAGGCTCTGCAGTAGATGATGACTTGCTAGAGGAGTTTCTTGAAAAAAATGATCAATCTCACACAAACACTAAAAGCCAACCTGACTATAGAAATAATTTAGAACTTGCATTTGAAGTTTATGTGAAAATTCAAAGCCTTCTAAAGGACAGTAAAGTTCTTAACTTCTGGTAAGAAAATAAAAACCGGTATCCTATTTTGTATCATGTTTCTCAGGTCACTTTGAAAGTTCCAGCGATACGGCTCAGTGTCGAGCGAAATATCTCAACATTAAAATTTATTTTATCACCAAAGCGTGCCAACTTAATGGAGACACACTTGTAAATATTCTGCCGGTCCGTTTGAATGAAATTTAAAAAAATAAAATGTTGTTTTTTGTTACATTTTTAAATTGATTTTTTTATTTGTCAATTGCTGTAGATGTTGCCCAACATTTTTTTCTGTTCCTAATTCTACCAACATTTGTTATTAGTTTTGTAATTCATTTTGTTTTTTATTATAATAATGTATTTTTCGATGTTCATGTACGTTTTTTAAACTGAGTCATTTTATAATAAATTAATGAATTTTATTTTTTAAATGAATTAATTTTTTTTCAACCCGAACCGAAACCGAACTATTCAAAAAAATTCATGAACCGAACCCGAACCTTGAAAATTTGAAACTGCCTGAACCCGAACCGAACCCGTAAATTCTCCGGTTCGATATCCTGCTCCAAACACTCTACACACACAGAACAGCATGCTTTATTAAGGCTAAAGGATGCATTTTTCGCGGTGGAAACGACAAACAAAATTTAAGTCATAATCCAATCGGAGAAGCTCTGGTTGATAGTCCTCATTCTCCTCCCAGTTAAATATGCATAAATATAGCGTTCGAGGTGGCGGCTGAACAACTGCAATCGCAGGCGGCTTGGATCGGCTCCAAGATGGTAGACGCCTGGCGTCCACTCTGGAGGGAGCAATATTCGCAAGCGATGAGGGGCGAGGGAAATCCCGACGGAACGGGCAGAGTGACGTCATTGGCTTTTTGGGCCAATGATTCTTTCGGCCTTAAAATGGCCCCGCGGAAATGTATCCAAACAAACACCCCAGCAGCGGCTTTTCTCGGCGAGGCTTGGATCGCGCCCAATTACGAAAACGAACCTCGATAGACCGCGTTGCTAAGTGAACACGCCTGCCACGACGCATTGCTTAAAATCCATAATTGTCTGAGCGCTTACTTGATCGCTATGAAGTTAATGATGCGTACGCAATCCCACCCTTTCCATTTATACATGCAGACTTAAAAACATCGCGACTTCATCAGGGCGCCACCTGTCCTTTGAGAAAATTCTTCCGAGTCAATTTTGACCATGTAACCGATTTAGCGACGTGCAAACCAAACCGACTTTCTATAAGAAGAAAGTGCGAAATGTATTTTGTTATCCCTACTTTTACAAAGAAGACGTAATTCTCACAGCATAAGAGAGTGCTGTTTTTTTAATCCCCTTCGATCTCCACCATTTGCTGCTGTCATCTCGTCACGACTCTCACGCGATGCTCCTTGTATGGCTGCCCTCCCTCTTCAACTTCCTCTCCCATTCCCTCCTTCCATTCCCTCCCTCTTCCACTCTCTTTCTCTTTTACTCCATCCCTCATCCTCCCCCACGCAACTTTCCCCTCCTTCACTCCAAGAGCTTCCTCCTCCAGCCGCACATGGAGCGAACGACGCGCGAGCCGAGTAGAGGAGGCTTATCACCAATTCCTCCCTCCCTCCCCCTCCCCCAATCCCTCTCTCCCGCCTCCCTCGCCTCCTCCTCCTCCTCCCATCCCGAAAACTCCTCCCTCCTCCTCTCTCCTTCAAATGTCTCCCGCTTCATCTTTCTTCATTCGAAGTGACGTCGATCCAATCCAAATGTGACGCCGTCAGCAGCCCTTTCAGCTTCATCCACCGCCGTCCCCAACCTCCCTTCCCCGTTCACTCCCGCCCCCTCACTCCCCATCCCATTCCCCCTCCCCTTCACTCCCCCCATTCCCCCTCACCCTCCCATCCTCCCCTCCCCCTGCCTCAGCATCGCCTCCTCCTCCCCTCCCATGCTCACATGATCCGCAAAACAAACACGACACGAAAGTCGGAGCAATATGCCTTCCATTGGGGTCCCCGCCCGCTGCGGATTGCACCCATAAGATGGAAGCAAAGCGGCGTCCTCTGGGAGACCTTGGAAGCCCTGCGACTTCGGTGCGAGGAACATCCTTGGCCTTAGATTTTTCCCTCTTCCCCTGATTTCTCCCTCCGGAGTGCCTATCATCTTCTTCTCCTCTCTATTTGAGGCCCTCTTTCTTGCCCTTACGGGGGAGGGTTCTGCGACCGACACGAGCCACTTCGAGTCACGCAGGGAAGACACGCGCCGCTCTCAGCAGAGAAGGAATCGAAGAAAACACCCGCGGAGCGAGATTATAACCCGTTCCTCGATTTACACGGGGGATGCGTTTTCGAAAATCGCCGTGTAAATTAAAACTAACACGTCATATAAAATTGTGTGTTAGGCTCCTGTTCATTTTAAAATAAAGCACACTGGAAATTTGATTTATAAGTATATATTTTTAAGAAATTTGAATTCGGATGTGGTAATAAGCATATAAATGAACCTTCACATTGAATGAAAATAAACTCATAAAAGAAATTTGATCTCATACGTAATGATAGAGCAAATAGCGAGGAAATACATTTGATTAAAAATTGAAAAAATTAATTTAACGAAAACTTCGATAAATTTCTCCATAATCAGTGTCATCTTCAGTACATATGACGAACATATTTACCAACAGAGGTCCAGTGTAAATCGAGAAATGATCGCATTTTCTTGACTGTGTAAAACCGAAACCGTGTACATTAAGTCCGTGCAATTCGAGGGATAGGCGTTCACGGTCGTGACGATTCATCCGACTCTAAGCTAGAGAGAAAGTAACTTTTAAATGCTAATAGTTTCGTTAATACGAAACTTACGATTTCGTCATCGTTCTGGCAAAACTCACCAAGTGCACAATTTGCGATTTTGATTTGTCCACATTTTGACACATCTAAGTGAATTCTATAATCTAGCAAAACTCACCAAGCGCTATGAACTTGACAAGATGGTTAAAATTATAACATCATTCCTCACCAAGTCACCGTATACATATAGGTACTCCAAACTTTTAATTTGAATTTCTCAACATTTCCATTTTTGTACAACGACAATATAATCTTAATAATTACGCATAAACTTGTCGATATCAGCGCGTTTCTGCACCCCTCCCTCTCCTGCTATCATTCGCTTTCATTAATATCAAAAAGGGAATTCATATGAGAACTAGGGCATCTTTTCGCTTTCTATCCTCCCTCCTCGAACCTCCCAAAATATTGCACTCACCTCACTTCCTACCCACATCTTACAGACCACTCACTTTTTCCCCGTTCCATTGCCAATCGCACAGATATCATTTAAAGTTCATCTCCCCTTCCCACCCTAACCCCTTCTCTCCCGTCATTTCCGTTTCTTCTACCACTCTCCTCTCCCCCTCTCCTCTGCCCCTCTCTTCCCTCTCCACTGCCCCTCTTCCCTCTCCTCTCTCTCTCCTCCTCTACACCACTTCACTCTCCCCTGCTACGATAGCCTCCGCCAGCTGATTCACTCTCCCACAGAAACCTTTCCAATTCCAAAAAGTCTCCTCCACAGTGACGCCATTTTCAATCCACAATCCCCTTTAAGCCAACTTCTCACCCTTTCTCTGCCTCTCTTTCTCCCGTTCCTCATTTTTTCACTCCCGTTCACTATCCTCTCTCTCTCTTTCTCTCTCCCCCCCCTCCACAAACACAGCACCGCCATAACTCACACGTCACGATGAAACAAACTTGAAAAGCGCAGAAACCAACAAATAAATACATTCATTTCCCTTCATATGCTTAATTGTGGCTAATAAATTTAAGAACGCGTTTCGAGTGATAAACCTCGCTTGCAAGAAGCCAAAGGTGACATTTCAGAATTTACGATCGTAATCAGTTTGGTGTCTGAACTTTAATTATATGAACTGATGCGTAAGAATTCTCCACGGGATTTCTAGCGATTCCAGGTACCTTTTATTTCTCCATTTCGTTAATTCTGGAAGAAGTGCGGGAAATGTTTTTATTAATTGCGTTTTAAAATTACTTAAAATCGTCGTAAAAATACAGGACTTGAACCAAATAACGCCTAAAACAATGAAAAATTAATTTCTTATCGTTGATTTAAAAAAATGCGCCGAATTACATTTTAAAACAAAACTGAGCGTTATGTCAATTAAAGTGTCTTCTATTTAGAAGACCAATGGAGAAACCCAAATTTATGCGTTATTGCAGACGTATTGTCAAGGAAGGAAACAGCGAGGAAGAGAGGGGGAGAGAGAGAGTGTGAAGGAGGAAGAGATGAGAGAGAAAAAGGAAGTGGAAGAGGGAGAAGGGGAGAGTGGGAGGAGAGAAGAAAATCTTGCATGAATATCAATTGCAAAATATGGTTATTTGATTACTTTTAATTTTAATAAAAGCTATTTAGCAAAGAATTTTTGTTTCTGTTTAAATGCCAAGAAAAAAATGAAAAATACATTAAATATGTTGTACCGTCATTTTGACGGATATTTACGCTAATGATGTCAGAATTTACCATTTCATAAACGAAATACTTTGATCAGTGTGGCTTTATTCCACATGGCGTCCAAAGACTAACTTCCTCATATATTTTTATTTTCATGTACACACATTTTCAAAAGTATTCCAAAAATTTGAGCGGAGTCGCTTTCGCGGCAGATTGAATTTTAACTTCCGATCTACGTTAATGTTACGTCACTCGGTGAATACGTATTCCTGTCGTGACGCCATCTCAGCCTTCAGGGTTCATCCCCCCTTTGTAATACAAGGCTATGTTGGTTGGTCCGTTGGTCCATGTCACGCTATTAAAACGCGAATAACTCGATCAAACATGCAGATATAAACTGAAATTTCACAGAAATAACCTACTCGAATATAAAATTGCTTTGACGAAGGAAATTTTACGAAAAACGTCCAGGGATTGACTCCAGGGGATGAATTGCATTCCCCATAAACGAACACGTAAAAATCGACTTTTTGACTTCAGGCTTTTCTTCTTTTTGGGATTCAAATTAGAGAAAATTGACTCACGACCTTTAGATCTAGACTATTTTAAAGAAAAAAATTACACGGTTTCTTATTCTGTTCATCTTTTTTCGTCTGCAGTTTGAAATTACTCATTTTGGGGAAATCTTGCCATTTTAACGGGATGTTGACTTGCCTACCAATTACATTGTTAAACCTCGAAAACCTATTGGTATATCGATCCTTATAGGTTTAGGCTTGCTTTGAAGGCTTTCGGAGAGAAAGACGGAAGGAGAGGGAAATTATTTTCATAGTTCGCTGCGCTCTTTACGAGACGGAATACCTAAAGAGCTGAAATACGCTATGTTGTCCGACCATTGGTCTGAATGTGAATGTAAAGTTATTAAAACGCGAATAACTCTATCGTGGATGTAGATAGAAAATTGAAATGCAGCAAAAATTTATATAATGAGCTAATCAGAATTTGTTTATATAGGGTTGACTTGGTAATTAAAGAAATAAATGTCCGTTTGCGGCGCTATTTTGAGAGGGGATATATTGCATTTCCTTCGAATAAAACTAATAAATTTTAATTTAATGAATCAATATTTTATGTGTACTGAAAAGTAAAAAAATATATAATTCAACACTCTTCCTCCGCGCCCCTCCCTTTCGACTAAGTTATCTTTTTATTGTCTAGTGTCTACTATGCTATATTATTTATATTCATTCTCATTGCTTTATATTATTTTGTATTGTTTTATATTATGTATGCTACCTATTTTATATTATTTCCTTCTTTCTTATAATATGCAAGTTCCAACCTCTATATTCATGGAATATATACATTGTATATATTTCAAATATATTTCATCTAATTCTGTCTAATCTTATATCATTATATATAGACGTTTCTTACAGAGGAGGAGGATATAACATACATATAGGAGGATACTAATGTTTAGGCACTTCCAGATGAGCTGGAGATTCGAAATTTTTTTCTTAGGTAGGATTTTGTGCAAAACCGGCTATAAAAAACGAAAATCTTAAAAAAGTGCAACAATTCGGCCGCTAAAAATTCGCAATTGTTTAAACAATTTTCAAGGTTTATGTATTTCCAAATGTGCTACAGAGCTGAAATTTTTTTCAGTGTTACGATTTGTAAAAAAACGAAATAGGGATTATAGAAATTTTGATATTTTATTTTGTTTGGCAGTTAAAAATTCTTAAAGTTTAAACAAATTGGTAAATGCTTAGACACTACGCCGCAAGTTAGGGAGCTGAAATTTTTTAATTATTTAGAAGTTTGCCTATGTAAACGAATAAACATTTCAATTTATCCATAAAATCGTTATTTTGGCCGTTAAAAATTATTTAAATTTAAACAATTAGATAAATGTTATTTCACTTCTAATTGTAATATAAATTTAAAATTTGGCAGAAATGTGTGGCATTCTTAACTCAATTTGGAAAAAGTATAATATTCCTAAAATTGCAAAAATGAGCGATAGTTTTACTCCATTATTGTTCCTTCTACTAGTACATATATATTCCTCTTACTCCGTCTGCAGCAAATTCCACCACGCGCCACCAGACGGCGCCATTGAAGCACCCATGCCGACATTAAAAGTTTATATCACTAAAACGGTAAGAGATAATGGTTTGAAAGGATTGCTTGATTTACATATAAAAACGATTGACGAAAAAATATTTGGAAAAACGACCCGGATTCGACTCAAGAGAATTATTTCTATTTCTTAATAAGGTAACACGTAAAAATGAACTTTCGACGTGCAGGCTTTTCTTCTTTTGGAAATTAAAATTAGAAACATTTGACCTTCGAACTTTGGATATGGACCATTCTAAATAAAACATTTTCAAGTTTCTTATTCTATTCGTCTTTTTTTGCCTTCATCTCGAAATCGCTCATGTTAATCGTTTGAATGGTATATTTTGAAAAAATCTTGGTATTTTAACGGGATGTTGCCTTGCCTATCAAGCACATTGTTAAAACTAGAAATCCTACTGTTATTTCGATACTTATGGGTTTAAGCGTGCTTTGAAGGCTTTTAATACGAGTAGGAGAGAAATACGAAAGGAGGGGGAAAACCTTTTCATAGCAATCAATGTAAACAACATTCGTAGCGTTATTTACGAGAAGGTAAACCTAAAAACCCGAAATACTATTTAAAAAGATTAAAAATGGTAATAATGAGCTAAATTCAATATTATGGAAATAGAAACGGTATGAAAAACTGAGGAACGTGCTTGACGTTTTAATAAACAAACCGAGCATGTAAAAATTTTCTGGGGTGAAGGATTGTGCGATTGGTTACGGGAGTTAGGTAGAAGAATGGAGGACTTGAGGACGGTTTTGGAAATAGGGAGAGAATGAGAGGTCTAAAAGAATCAAAGAATCGCAAAAATAACAATAAAAGGCTATGTTGTCCGTCCGTTGGTCTGAGTCTCAAGCTATTAAAACGCGAATAACTCTATGTAGATGGAAAATTGAAAATTGGCATAAATAATATATTCAAATATAAAAATCCTTCGCTGAAAGAAAATTCAGGAAAAAATTCTAGAGCCGACTCCAGGGTTATATTTCCATTCTTCGTATGATAACACTCAAAAATCTAACTTTTGTAATGCAGGCTTTTCTTCTTTTGGAAATTAAATTTGGAAAAACCTGACCTGCGATCATCCGATTTGAACTATTTTAAAGTAAAATTAATAAAGCCACTTATTAGTAGTATACCCGCTACTTGGGCCAGACCGCTTGTATAGCCAGACCGCTTGCATAGCCAGACCGCTTGTATAGCCAGACGGCCATGTTGCCGCTTTGGCGCCAGTGCCGCCATGTTGGAATTTCTGCGGCACTATAAGAGCTAGATGCTGCATCCCCCCACCTCTGATCCTTGACGTCACTATGTCACGTGTTTTAAAATTTCTGAGTCGCTAAGGATTTTCGGCATCGCATCTCCCCGATCCCTATCATACCTTTACCCTTGTGACGTCACAATATCACGTGGTGTGAAATTTCTGTGGCGCTAAGGGCGAGCATCGCATCTCTCTCTCTCCATCCCTTACCATTGCTGCGTTATGATGGTGGATAATATGAAAAATCTATGCGGTACTCCTGTGTCGAGTAGGAGTGTGAAATTAACCTGCTCCTGACGGGGTGTGACGTCGCGATGGTGGATGTTTTACCCCCACTCCTTGAGGTCACAAGGAGGTGTTTATTTAAAGACCTTTACGGCACCCTAACCCAAGTCTAGAGAGAGGATACGTGAGCAGCTGATGTCTCCTCCGCCCCCTCTCCTTCCGGCCACGCGCGACGACAAGGGGCGTGATGGAGGCTATCCCTAGGTTGAAGCGACGCTTCGTGGTCAGAGGCCCCCTCACACCCTTCCCCACTATTTTCGCCACAGACGTCACAAGTTATTCGGGGGGTAGGCTCCGGCCTAGGCGATACGTGGGACACCGACCCTAACCATCCCGAGCCTTTGCATGGAATCCGCCGCTACTCAAGAGGCACCCCCGCCCCCTCTCCTTCCGGCCACGTGCGACGACAAGGGGCGTGATGGAGGCCATCCCTAGGGTGAAGCGGTGCTTCGTCGCCAGATATCCCTCACGTCCCTTTCCCACGATTCTCTCCACAGACGTCACAAGTTATTTGGGGGAGGGGTGAAAGCGGTGCTTCGTGGCCAGACATCCACCCACACCCTTTTCCACTATTCTCGCCACAGACGTCACAAGTTATTCGGGGTAGGCTCCTGCCTAGGCGATACGAGGGACACCGACCATCCCGACCCTTTGCATGGAATCCGCCGCTACTCAAGAGCAGATGTTCACGCGTCGGAGGGCGGCGGAAGACTGACGATGATGTTTCGTGGCGTTAGAGTATGCCCGACTCGAGTGCGGTGGTTGGGGGGCAAGAACATTTGGGTGTTTTTCCCCGCCGCAAATAGAATGCTTATTTGAAACTCTTATAATAAATACCGAATAGGATGGTATTATTTAAATGAGAAGCATAACACTTTTGTATTTTGTACACTTTTATTTAATATTGTTGCATACAATTTAAACATTATCATTACGGTTGTATTACCACTTATATACAATTACATAAAAGAACTTATGCATTTTCTAATCACAAATTAGTATAACAACTCTGTTGCACAATCAATGCATTTTCTTTTACAAAATGTAACAATTTCATACAGAAACCTTTTATTATCAAAGCCGTCATCTTCACAGGACCCCACAAAATAGTCGTGCACCGTACTCAGGCTCTCGAGTTCATTCTGATAAGTTTCTTCTGCATTGCATGAATGTTCTAAAGCCGCATCTCTGCACCCATCGCACTTGGCCACTACATTTTCTTTGAGTTGGCGAACGATTGTTTCAAAAGTCTGGTGCACAACACTGTCATACCATATCTCACACAGATGTAAGGCGTGCTCGATGCAATTTTGCATCGTTTTTAAGCCCAGCCATGACGCACTCCCCAACCACACATTATATTTTTCCTCTTTAATAATTTTGACAACTTTTTCCCCATATAGTTCGGCGAATATTAATTTTAAGTCGTCAAATACAATATCCGGCGTTCTGCACCCAAGCCCCCCCTTTATAAAAGACATAACCGTATCATTATATCCCATCAAGCCCCTCCACTGTATTGGCGAGAGCGAGACACCGTTTGCGTTGTTCTTTCCTAGGAAGACCACGGGTTTGAAATTGCTTTTAAAGTTCAGCCCTATTCGCACTTTCTTTGTATCTGATGCGTTGATTGCGTATTCTACAGCCATTACGAGCGAAGACTTTTCGTAGCAGCGGAGGCGGTCCATCTTGTCGTAGGATGTGTTATTCGGCGTGCTGCTGCCCTCGGATAACGCGTAGAAATCTCTCTTCCCGAAGTTTCCACGTCCGAATTCTCGAAGTAGATTTCCGCGAGGATTCACTGGGTGCTTGCACCTTTTAAAGGTTTTCGTCGGGTTAAAGTTTGAAAACCTTCCCGGGGAAGAAGAAGCGGCAGAAGTCTCCATTGTACAGCACGATGTTAACTCCTCGCAAGCTCAAGAGAGAATGACGGTCGTGATGAAAACGTAGGCCGTATAGTAGGGTATTTAAAGGCGGATAGTGTTTAGAACTCCCACTTGCGACGCCGCTAACTATGGGGTGGAATGTTTAATTTTACGCTTATATAAATATCCAAGGTGCAGAGTGACATCGAGAAATAGACTTTTAAAAAACCGCATCCGTCGTGAGAGGGTGTTTTTCGGTAGCGTGGGTAATAATTTTAATCTGACTTTTACGAACAACCGTAACTAATGACGAAATGGCTGAGTAATATGGCCGCTACCGTACGGTAAAGGATCTCACTGACCACGCGCATCCCACCATCATATCACATAAACAGCCAAAGCTAGACGCGATCAAACGCTGGGATATTTTTTTAAAAAATCACACCCCGGAAGCGTGTGTAATATTTTAAATGCGTCTTTTACAGACACCATAACTAGTGTCACAGCAGCTGTACAACCAATCACAGCCGTATTGCAAAGGTATTTTGCGTATTTTAGAAGAAGAATCTCAACGACCATGCACCTCCCTCCATCAGAGCTCACAAGCAGCCATGGCTAGAGGCGATGAATGCTGGAATGCTTTCAAGAACCACATCCGGCGTGGGAGGATGGTTCCGGAAACATGTGTAATATTTAAAATGTGTCTTTTACAGGCACCATAAGTAATGTCGCAACAGCTGTGCGTCCGGTCACAGCCGTAATGCAAAGGTATTGATGTATATTAGGAGAATAATCTCAACGACCACGCGCCACCCGCCATCATATCTCACAAGCAGCCATGGCTGGGATGTTTTAAAAGAATCGCATCCGGCGTAGGAGGGTGATTCCGGAAACGTTAAATCTGTCTTATATGCCTGACCATAACTAGTGATCCAACAGCTGCACAACACCGCAAAGGCATTAGTGTATTTAGGCGAAAAATCTCAACGACTGCGCGCGTGCCCTCCCCCAGATACCACAAGCCGCCCCATCCCAAACCAACCCCACCAAATTCGGTATAAAACAAGCGTCACCAGCAGCATTTGGTTACTACCGCTGAGGTATTAGACTGGCGCATTTCAGAATACTCGAAGCAACTATGGAGGGCAAGGGTATATCATTTGTGGCAGAAAAGGCTAAGGAATTCGTCGCCTTCGCTATAAGCGCAGGGTTTGAAGAGGAAGCACTGTACGGCGTATGTCGTACTTATACGAAAATGTACGAGGCCCGGAAACGCCTTGTGGCAAGGGGGACGAAAAAGGCTCATAAGCAGTTGCAGCCGAGCGCGAATGCGGTTGAAGATGCGGAAGCGGCGGCGATCATCGACGGTAACAAGCATCTGAGAGATGTTATCGATGGGGTCGATGGTGGCTGCAGCGCCGCTAAACGTCGTGCTGTTGAGGGCGGGGAGGAGCCCGCAAAGAACCGGGCCAAACAAGGTATTGTGATCATAACATTTATCACGATTATGATGATGATGATGGCAGATATCATTATTATTATTATTATTTATAAGAATCGTACAATAACATGAAATTCATTTTATTAGGTGGAGACAGCAGCGACCTAAAGCTACCATCGACCGGCAGCGTTGAAGGCGGCGTGAGGGCGGAGGAAGTGGCCAAGGCTGGTAATGTGGATGTTTTATTGTTATTATTATTAATATCATTAGCATTATTTTTGTTGCTGTACAAGTGTGTGTATATTATTATTATTATTATTATTATTATTATTATTATTATTATTATTATCAAATTAATTTGTTAACGTAAAATTCGTTTAACAGATGTGACAGATGCAATTACGGCCGGGGCCATTCAAGCCGGTGTTGGCGGCGGTGGTTCAGCCTCCACAGAACCGATGGAGGGAGGGCAAGACGGGGTTAAGTTTCCGGAGTCGTCGGAAAACATCACTACGGAGGCGCCGGTGGCTTCGGGGGAGGAGGAGGAGGAGGCGGCTTCGAGGGATGAGACATCGGCTGTGTCCTCGAGGGATGAGGCTGGCACCGGGAGTGATGGCGATGAAACAGCATGTGAAGGCGATAGCGATGGCGATAGCGATGGCGACGACACCCAAGGTAGACATTTTAGTTTGGTTAAAGAAAGGATAAACTATTTTAAGAAATTTAAACTGAGGGGGAGGGTGATTGAGGTGGCGCTCAAAAAGTCCCCGAAGAATTTAAACCCCATCGTCTGGGTGGAGAAGTGCTTTAACCACATTGTGGGTTTTATTAAGGACGGTACTAAGGGAAACGATCGGCTAGGGTTAGCTATTTATAATAGTATAACACCAGAAAAGCGGGCACATCTCCCCTTTAGAAGGGCCGATCAATTGGATGTCGAGGCCATTTTAAAAATTATTTCTAACGTTGTGCAAAGCAACGACTCCTTTGCAACGGCCGGGCATATCAATGTGGAAATTAGCCACGTTGATATGCCTTTAGGCCGCGGGAGACGTACACATGTAAATTCTATGCATTTTAATGACTTCTGTCAAAAAAAACGTAGCATAATCGTGATACCTGACGACGGTACCATATGCCTAGCTAGAGCTGTCGCGGTTGGCGTATCCTTACATGAGGATCAAGGGGCATTATTAAAAAAGATAAAAAATGGGGGTAATCTACAGAGGGAGCGGGCAATCGCGTTAATGAGGGATTCGGGGGTTGATTTAACTGATGGGGGAGGGATTGACGAGATTAAAAAAGTACAAGATTTTTTAAAAAATTATTCCTTAACAATTTTCGGTGATAGAAAGGGGCGGGATGTTATTTTCGAGGGTCCCAAGTCTACGGAAAGTCAGCCGCGGCAGCATATCGATTTGATTTTTGAAAATCAGCATTTCAACGTGATAACATCGTTAACGGGTGCATTTTCATGTTCCTACTACTGTAGGGAATGCCACAAGCCGTATTATCACAAAGAGGAGCACAAATGTGATCTCATTTGCGACCGATGTTTTGAAAAACCCAAATGTGCAGAAAATATTGAAAAACTTAAATGTGTTGAATGCAATCGGTGGTTTTTTGGGACGGTTTGCCTAAGCAACCATAAAAAAAACGGCGGTGCTCTATGTAAATCCAGGAAATATTGTCAGGGTTGTAATAAACTGTATAAAGCAAATACTGGAGGCGAAAAGCACCGCTGCGGTGAGGCGTATTGTGCGGTATGTCGGAAGGTTTGTTTACCGGGGCATCTCTGCTTTATGCAACGCAATTCGGGGAATTCTGAAAAAAAAAATGAAGTGCTCTACATTTATTATGATCTAGAATGTCGACAAGATAAGCCCACCGACAACGGGGCATACGAGCACGTCCCCGTTTTGTGCGTTACACAGCAGAGCTGCTCTGACTGCGCAGATGTGATGAATAGTGATCATGTGTGTCAAACATGTGGTGTTCGAGAACACATTTTTGACACATGTGATCCTATTCGGGATTTCTTTAAATATTTAGCATTACCGAGGACCTATTTCAAGAAAATTATCTGCATTGCCCATAACATGAAGGGGTATGACGGCCATTTCCTTTTGAAATATATGGTTCAAAATAATAAATGGACACCCAAAGTTATAATGACTGGAACGAAAATTATAACGATGGATGTCCAAAATCTCAGGTTTATAGACTCTCTAAATTTCCTACCCATGGCTCTCTCCAAATTACCTAAGGCGTTTAGTTTAGATGTAGACATTAAAAAGGGGTATTTCCCTCATTTTTTCAATAGATTGGAAAACAGAGGGTATGTTGGTGCGATTCCGGGTAAGGAATCTTTCGGGTACGATACGATGACCACCGGTGAAAGGGATGTCTTTGACAAATGGTACGATACACAGTCTGAGACTGTGTTTCATTTTGAAAAGGATTTAAGGGAGTATTGCTCCAATGATGTAACTATACTAAGAGCCGCGTGCTGCGTCTTTAGCAGGCAATTTTATCATTTGACAAAGGTGCGCCCTTTCACCGAGGCTTTGACTATCGCGAGCGCATGTCTCTTAGCTTATAAGAGAAATTTCTTGAAGGAGAATACCATAGGTGTTGTGCCTTCTGGAGGTTACCGATGGCGAGACAGGCAATCACATGTAGCAATTATGTGGTTGCTGTCCGAGGAGCAGAAGCGGAAAATTAAAATTAACCATGCTGCAAACGGTCGCGAAGTAAAATACGCAGGGTACAGAGTCGATGGGTATTTGGAGAGTGAAGGCGCCGTAACAATTTTTGAATTTTACGGTTGCTTTTATCATGGGTGCCCTGATTGTTTCCCTAACCGTCATGCCCCTATTTCGAACAACCAAAATGAAACAATGGGTTCCAGGTTCGAGGCCACCACATACCGACGTGAGCACCTTTTAAAAAGTGGGTGTTCATTAATCGAGATGTGGGAGTGCAAGTTCGTAGAATATCTACAATCGAACCCGGAGGTAAAAAAGTTTCTAGATTATCACCCCTATGCCGCCCAGGAACCTCTCAAACCTAGAGATGCTTTCTTTGGCGGTCGAACAAACGCGGCGAAATTGTATCACCGCGCGTGTTCTGGGGAACATATTAAATATTTAGACGTTTGTTCCTTATACCCCTTCGTGAACAAATGGCGGAAATATCCGGTAGGACATCCGCAAATTCACGTTGGGGCAGAATGTCCACCGCTGAACGAATGTGAGGGGATTCTCAAATGCACGGTGCTTCCGCCGCGCGATATATACCATCCGGTTTTACCTGTGAGATTAAATGGGAAGCTCCTTTTCCCATTGTGTAGGAGTTGTGCTGAGGGTGAGGTGCAAGGGGAATGTCTGCATGAGGATGAGTGTGAAAGGAAATTCGTGGGGACTTGGGTCACTGACGAAATTAAAAAAGCAGTAACTAAAGGGTATAAAATTTTGGAAATGCATGAGGTTTGGAACTACAAAGTCACTCTCTATGACCGTTCGAAGGACGAAGGTGGACTTTTCACAGGGTATATTAATTGTTTCTTAAAAATAAAGCAACAAGCTAGCGGCTGGCCGGAAGCATGCGTCACGGATAGTGATAAGACGCGCTATTTGGAGGACTTGAAAGAAAAAGAGGGCATAACATTAAAGTATGACGAGGTAAGGTTCAACGCGGGATTGAGGTCGATATCAAAGTTGATATTAAACTCTCTTTGGGGTAAATTTGGCCAAAGGGAAGACTTCGCCCGCACAATAATAATCAATAATGTTGATACCTTTTATAAAGTATTGACAGATCCAAATGTTGAAGTTCAAGGCATTCTACCAATTACCGAGGACGCGGTCTTCGTCAATTGCGTAGACAGATTGGAGGGGAGAAAAAACTCACCGAATGTTAGTGTCCCGATAGCTTGCTATACAACCGCCCACGCCAGACTCGTCTTATACGAGTATCTGGAGAAATTGGGTGAGAGAGCGATCTATTGGGACACTGACAGTGTTATTTTTACGGTGAAAGAGGGTGAGTGGTCACCACCGACGGGGACCTTCTTAGGTGAGATGACCGATGAGTTGGGGGTTTATGGGAAGGGCTCATACATTTCAGAATTTGTGTCGGGTGGGCCAAAAAATTATGCCTACAGAATTGTTTGTGGCGGTGACCCAAGTTCCACGAAAACTGTATGCAAGGTTAAAGGGATAGCCATAAACGGTTCAAATAAAGATGCAATATGTTTTGATAGTCTTAAAGGGATGGTTGTGAATGGATCCCCTGCGGTAACTGTTGATATTCCGCGACAAATCCGCCGAACAAAATTTCATGATGTGGTGACGCGAGGGGAAAGGAAGATTTATAGAATTGTATATACAAAAAGGCGGCGAGTCGGTAAATACAGAACATTGCCATTCGGTTTTAAATCCGCTTCTTAACAGCGGAATTATAACCGAATGCATTTTATGTATCTATTATATATATCTATTATATATATATATATATATATATATATATATATATATATATATACACGTGTGTGCGTGTGTGTGTGTGTGTTACTTTATAGAGTAATAGTAATTTTATTTTTGGTAAAGATGGGGCGGCACTCATCATTTTCTTAAAATCCGCCTCGGTAATGATGCATAGTTAAAGAATATTTCCCAATCACGATAATACAAACTCTGACAAATACCGGCAACCCAACATTACAGGGGATATGAAAATGCATTCGTTATTGTGTATTTCTTTTGATGTTTTAATTAATGTGTAGTATTGATACGGTTACTTAAATTTGTCTGTAATTTACCTATTTTTGCTTTTCTATTTTGTTGTATTCGTCCTAGCTTGGTATTATTGTATTTACTGTTGATTTTAATGTTGAAATTTATTGTTGTTGTGAAGTTGTTGTTGTTGATGAAACTCTTTATTTTACTTATATTTTAATGTTGAAGTCATTGTTGTTGAAATTTATTGTTGAAGTTACTGTTGAATTGTTATAGCATTTATCGTTTTAATTGATGTAACCCTTTTATTTACTTATCTATTAATCTGTCCGTGTATCCGTTTATGCAGATTCCTCAGAGTTCGGACCATACGGGATGTTTGGGGATAATTCTTGCCCGTTTTTCATTGTCGAATAAATTAATAAATAAATCATTTCTACAAAATTTGTGTTGATTTCTAATAAAACCTGAACCATACCTTTCAAACCTTCATTTATAGTTATGTCAATCCCGTGGAAACACCCTTTCACAGCCATCGTGGCCGGTCCTACAGGGTCTGGTAAATCCGTATTCATGGAAAAATTTATAAATGCGATCGATGCCATGGTCGATGTCAGAGTTGAGGAAGTTATTTGGCGCTATTCAGAGGTGCACTCTATACCGGCAAATTTGAGTAAGAATACCACGGTAAAATTTTATAAAGGAATACCCGACTTAGACGATATGAGTGGTGAGTTAGAACGATCTCGATTAATCGTCCTTGATGATATGATGAGAGAGGCTGATCATCGTGTCGTGGATATGTTTACTAAAGGCTCTCATCATCGGGGTTTGAGTGTTATTTTTATAACGCAAAATTTATTTCATCAAGGGGTAGGTAGACGCGATATATCCCTTAATTCCCATTACATTGTATGTTTCAAAAATCCGCGAGATAGAGCTCAAATCCTCCATCTTTCTAGGCAAATTTACCCAGAAAACCCTAAATTCATTCAAGATGCTTTTAGAGATGCCACGTCAATTCCGCACGGATATATTTTGTTCGACTTAAAACAATGCACTCCCGATGAATATCGAATAAGGTCGAAGATACTTCCTGAAGACGGGTTTACCCAAGTATATATTCCGAGGCACAAAAACCGCAACACGGCGGGATATCTTTCAGTCGGAGAAGATGTCTCGCACTGTTAGGAACTGTCAGGAAATCCTCAGAGCTCTCTGTAGAGTCAAACCATCTCAAAGAGTCGCGATTTTAAAAACGGCCGATAAAGGTTTAATCGTGGTGATTTGCGAGTGTGCTCTTAACGTATTAAAAGGGAATATCGCCCTCAAACCGGAGTACAAACGCGAATTAGCTCGGCACAAAAAGATCTTACGAAGGCTGATCAAACGCGGTGAGTGTTGGAAAAAGAAAAAACGAGTTATAATTCAATCTGGTGGCGCATTCCTTCCATTACTCTTGAGCTCCCTACTTACCGGTGCAATCGGTTCATTGTTTCGCTGAACATGGAGCACGCAAAGAAGATGCTGTTAATACCTCCTGATGCGCTCAATCGTTTTAGACAGGGGGATACGAATTCTCAAATATCGCGCATGGATGAGGAAATGAGGGATATATTGCTCGAGAAAAATGTGTCAGATCAGGAGAAGTGGGAAAAATATAGAGAAATTTTGCAAAAATATTTAAACGTGGTGGAAAAAGAGAAAAAACCTATATACTTACCGATAATGCATGTCAGAGATGAGCAAACTCCGAAAGCCTTCCAGGCGCACACACTCAGTAACGATATAGTTAAAGAGCGGGGGAAAGGGATGTTTGCAGGCGATGATATAATTATAAACTCCGTACCGCAAACTTTTCGGAGAAAAGCGCGGCTGTTGTACGATCAGCTTTCCCGCAGTGATATTGTTTCATGGGATGAAAGTGGCGCTGTAAGTGTCCGGGGGCGAGTTCTCCCACGCTCAAACATAACAGATTTACTCAACGATGTGGTACGCCCTCGCAAGCATAGCAGTCCCGAAGGTTGGGAAATATTTTGCGATGCTTTACGCGAGCTGAATGTTCCACAAGAATATATAGGTAATAGTAGGAGATGGTCATTCATTCGACGAGAGACATCCACACCGTCTAAGTCATCACCACCTCTTCACGCGAGAAAAACAAAATTTCGATATTCACCTTATAATATTAAAGGTTGGACAAAGTTTCGCTTATAATGAGTATCGCTGGTGCTTATTTCAACCCCGCCAACCCTGCGGGGTTCGCCGGAGCACGAGCTCTAGTAAGTGAAATGCGTGGAAAATATTCGCCGCAAGAAGTTAAAAAGTGGTTAGAAGGTGTAGATGCATATACACTTCATAAACCGATCCGTAGAAAATTTACGAGAAATCGGTATATTGTAACCATGAAAGATGAGCTTTGGCAGGCTGACCTCAACGATATGCGCTCTTTGAAAAAGTATAATGATGGTTATAACTACTTACTCACGGTGATCGATGTATTCAGTAAATATGCGTGGGGGATACCGTTGAAAAGCAAAATGGGGTCGCATGTGAAGAACGCTTTTCAGAAAATTTTTAACCAAAGCAAGCGTAAACCGACACATCTCCAAACAGATAAGGGGACAGAATTCACGTCACGAATGGTTCGAAAATTTTTCAAAGAGAATCGTATAAATTACTATGTAACACAAAACCCCGACGTTAAAGCGAGCGTGGTGGAACGTTTGAACCGCACACTTAAAACACGAATGTGGCGTTTTTTCACGCGATTTAACACCCGACGTTACGTTGATAGCATATCAAAGTTATTACACGGGTATAACCATGCCACCCACACAGCCATTAAAATGGCACCTGTAGATGTCAACGACGAAAATATACGTGAAGTTTGGAAAAACTTGTACGGCGCCAAGGAGAAAGGAAAACTAAAGACGCCGCGGTATGTTACTGGGGATGTGGTAAGAATTGGAAGAACAAAATCCACGTTCGATAAAGGATATAAAAATAACTGGTCAGAAGAGGTGTTCAAAATAAAAAAGGTTATTAAAAGATCACCAATCGTCTACGTTATAGAAGATCTCCGCGGTGAGGAAATCGAAGGCACATTTTACGAATCCGAATTACAGCGCATCCGTGTCTCAACTACACATGAATACAAAATAGATAAAATTATCGCTTACAGAGGAAAAGGCACCAGAAGGGAAGCACTCGTCAACTGGGTAGGTTACTCTGATAGTTTTAATTCGTGGATTAAAATTAAGGATATAAAAGTGCTAAAATGAAAGATGAGTTTTATATCACATTACCGAGCAATAGCTCAGGCCACTCTTTCCCCGATAACACAACAACAAAATTCCGAACTCAGCTGCATCGACGCATTGAATTAAAGGGTCGGTGGATGGTGGGTGTGGTGGAATTTCAATACCCGTGTTCTCTCCTCACGGTGAGTAACAATAACAACACTATTCGAATATGGAAAGAGTCCGGCGCTGCCGAAAAACTAAAATTAAAACCTGGGAATTACGAAACTATCCACGATCTTGTGCGCGAAATAAATGACAAAGAACTTATCTCTTCGAGATTTATTTTCGAAGTAGAAGAAAATACCAGGCGTGTAAAAATACTACCACCAGATAGAAAAGAAGAAGAAGCGAAACGCAAATGTTCTTGCCCCCCAACCACCGCACTCGAGTCGGGCATACTCTAACGCCACGAAACATCATCGTCAGTCTTCCGCCGCCCTCCGACGCGTGAACATCTGCTCTTGAGTAGCGGCGGATTCCATGCAAAGGGTCGGGATGGTCGGTGTCCCTCGTATCGCCTAGGCAGGAGCCTACCCCCGAATAACTTGTGACGTCTGTGGCGAGAATAGTGGAAAAGGGTGTGGGTGGATGTCTGGCCACGAAGCACCGCTTTCACCCCTCCCCCAAATAACTTGTGACGTCTGTGGAGAGAATCGTGGGAAAGGGACGTGAGGGATATCTGGCGACGAAGCACCGCTTCACCCTAGGGATGGCCTCCATCACGCCCCTTGTCGTCGCACGTGGCCGGAAGGAGAGGGGGCGGGGGTGCCTCTTGAGTAGCGGCGGATTCCATGCAAAGGCTCGGGATGGTTAGGGTCGGTGTCCCACGTATCGCCTAGGCCGGAGCCTACCCCCCGAATAACTTGTGACGTCTGTGGCGAAAATAGTGGGGAAGGGTGTGAGGGGGCCTCTGACCACGAAGCGTCGCTTCAACCTAGGGATAGCCTCCATCACGCCCCTTGTCGTCGCGCGTGGCCGGAAGGAGAGGGGGCGGAGGAGACATCAGCTGCTCACGTATCCTCTCTCTAGACTTGGGTTAGGGTGCCGTAAAGGTCTTTAAATAAACACCTCCTTGTGACCTCAAGGAGTGGGGGTAAAACATCCACCATCGCGACGTCACACCCCGTCAGGAGCAGGTTAATTTCACACTCCTACTCGACACAGGAGTACCGCATAGATTTTTCATATTATCCACCATCATAACGCAGCAATGGTAAGGGATGGAGAGAGAGAGATGCGATGCTCGCCCTTAGCGCCACAGAAATTTCACACCACGTGATATTGTGACGTCACAAGGGTAAAGGTATGATAGGGATCGGGGAGATGCGATGCCGAAAATCCTTAGCGACTCAGAAATTTTAAAACACGTGACATAGTGACGTCAAGGATCAGAGGTGGGGGGATGCAGCATCTAGCTCTTATAGTGCCGCAGAAATTCCAACATGGCGGCACTGGCGCCAAAGCGGCAACATGGCCGTCTGGCTATACAAGCGGTCTGGCTATGCAAGCGGTCTGGCTATACAAGCGGTCTGGCCCAAGTAGCGGGTATACTACTCTTATTCTATTCTTCTTTTTCCGAAATCGCTCAATTGTTTATCTTGACAACCGACTGCTGTGAGAAACCAAATCAATATAAATAATAATTGTTAAAATAATTTATTTAAAGTTAAAATTTTTAATTCCGTTTTTTATTAATTTGAACCCGCATTTTTGACTGTCAGTTGCGCTAGTTAATGTACATTTCTTGTATATGTTACGTTAATATATTTACATGTATTTTTCATGACGGTACACAACGACGCCGTATATACGAACTTTCCTACCGTACCGTTGTAGTAATATATTGACATATATACACTACCTAGGGTTTTCGCAAGTTTTTCACACACGCGCCCCTTCTCAGTGGATGTTTTCCTGCGCGGGTTTTACTAAGGAGGACAAGCCTCTTTTTGCCTAGGTTTTCTCCACAAACTCAAATCTGTTTTCAATTTTATCGTTCTTACTTTGTACGATTTATATACTGTTTTTATAATGTGTAATGTAATATTTTATTTTATTTTTACTAATACCTATTTATTATAATGACAAATGGTTAAATGCAAGAATGGACCTTATGGTCCAAATTTCGCCCGAATAAAGACGATTATCTATTTATTTATCTCTCTCTCTTTCCCATCCCCTCTCTCCCTCCCACTCTTCCCCTCCTTATTCCCATCTTTCCCTCTTCCTCTCTTCTTCCCCTCTGCCTCCCTCCCTTCACCCCTCCGTTCCTACCTCCCTTCTTCCCCCTCCCCTATATTCTCCCTCTCTCCCTCCCTCTCTCCATTCCTCTCCCCACTCCAACACCCTTCCCCTCCACTTTACCTCCTCCTCCCTCTTCTCCTCCTCCAACTCCAAAAACATTTCCTCCTCCTCGCCATTTCGCACATATGTTGCCACTCTTAAAAATACGGTAATCCGCCATTCTTAGCGGGTGCTTACAAGTCAAGGTTATTTATTTAATCGTCTCTTTTGGAATATACAACGTAAAACAGAGTTCTTCTCGCGTGGAAAACAACCGCATTCCGCGTTAAGGTGACTCTGAAATCTCCTATCGAACGGGCAATAAAACGCGCCACCACGAATTAGTGAAAAATGTTTAACGTTTTCGCAATCAAAGCTCTTCTCTCGCTCGCTCTTTCTCTCTCTTATCGGAGATAGCATTTCACATTCGACGTCCATCTCTCTCTCTCCTTTCCCTTATATGTCCAATGGTCTCGAAATGTGTTTCTCGTAGTCAAGAGTAATAAAAACGCCTGTCGCAAGGCGCGTGAGTGCCTGTCGATAAAAGGAAAACGGAAATAAATGGTCATATCGAAACCTCTCTCCCTTCTTCTCCTCCACTCTCCCTCTCTCTCTCCTCTTCCCCCCTCTCTCCTCCCTTCGCCCGTATCGCCTCTCTCTCTCTCTCTCCCCTTCCCCCTCTCTCTCCTCCCTTCCCCCGTATCGCCTCTCTCTCTCTCTCCCTCATAAACTCCTCCCTCCTCTTGCGATTACTCTCTTTCTCCACATCCTTTTTATCCGACTTCCTCCGTTATCTATCCCCCTCCCCGCTTCCCCTCCTCGGTGTCTCCCCCCCCCATTCCCAGTCCTCTCTTTCGCTTTTCATCCTCCCCACCCCCTTCTTCCACGCCTCATTTGCTCACTTTCAATTTTGAGCTCTCCAACGCTTCCTCCTCCTCAATCCCTCTCTCTTTCTCTCCCTCTCTCTTTCTCTCCCTCTCCCCTTCCCCCTCTCCGTCTGTCTTTCTCCCTCTCTATTTTAATCTCTCTCTCTCTTTATCCCTTTCTTTCTCTCTCTCTTCTTCTCTATGTTTTTATTCACTGCTTACATTTTTACTTTCTCCATATACGTAGTATGGGGGAAAGTATTGCATTCATGAAAAAAATCGACTTCGAGATTTCAACGGAAATATACGTTTTGAGGTCCCCTGAACACGTTTTGACCATTTTGTCGATGATGTCTCTCTCTGTGTGTGTGTGTGCGCGCGCGCGTGTGCGCGCGTGTGCGCGTGTGTGCGCGTGTGTGCGCGTGTGTGCGCGTGTGTGTGTGTGCGTGTGCGCGCGTGTGTGTTTGTGTGTGTGTGCGTGTGCGCATGCGTGTGTGATAGCTTTTTGTGGGTACTCTAACTCAAAAACTATTATTCAGGTCAACGCGAATTTTTATATTTAACATTTTTATAAAAGTCAGAACTGATTAGTTTTTGGCAAAAATCGGTCAACCGGAAGACTCTTGTCACTTATCTTTTATTTTGAAATATTTACTTTAATATTTGATAAATGTAAACATGCACTGGAATAAAAGTTATAGGAAATTTAATTTACTATAACCTTTGTTTGAAACATTTTTACATATAATGCGTTGTTTAAGAGATATCTTATATTTTAGCTGCCACCACCACGCCCCCTACCGACGACTACTGTTAACAATTGACGCTTAGTTGCATCTTAGTAGCGCTCCAATTTATTTTCTTTATTGTTAGAGCTTTGTGGCTATATCCAATATCAGAATGTTATGGTATGAATTTATTTCTATTCTTTGTCTAAAATTTTTTCGCAGTTTCTTAAAATATTTTTTAATATTTAACCTATTTGGAATTTTTAGAAATATTTCAGGTATGGAGAAAGTGATGTGGTGGCCACATCAGATTTTTTTGTTTAATATCCAAGAACATCTTGGTTGATTCAAATTTAAATGACTAGTACTTTAACCATGAAATGTATATAAGCCTTTCCTCTCCTTCAGATTACCGTCCAATTTCCATTTCATGTGCTACTTCAAACATTTTGGAACGCATAGTTCATCAACAAACCGCTGATTATATTTCGAAGAGCGAACAATTTGTTTTTTTTTCAATCCGGGTTTCGTAAAGCTTTTAGAGCTCAGTCTGCTCTCTTAAAAGTCACTGACGATATAAGACATTCGGTCAATAAGAGAATGATAACCATATTAGTAATATTTGACTTTAGCAAGACTTTTGACCTTTTTAACCACGCTCGCCAGCAGCTATCTAAGATGAAAAATCTAAACTTTTCCTCTTCCATTCATATTTAGATGGCCGTCGCCAAGCAGTCAAAGACCCTTTTTGGAAATATGTCAGACTGGATCTCAGTTCCCTGTGGGGTTCCCCAAGGTTCTGTCCTTTGGCTCCTTCTTTTCTCAATATACCTACTTGACCTTCCTGGAAACATTAAACATTGTAAATGCATGTTGCGCGCTGATGACTTGCAAATCTACTGGCATTGTCATCCTCGGCATCTTCCGGATGCTATCTTTAACATCAATGAAGATGTCACTGCTATCTCAAAAAGGACCAATAACAATTCATTTATTTTAAACTGCTCAAAAACCCAAGCTATCATTATCAGTAGTTCAAAACTAATAAATTCTTTTGATGTAAACACCATTCCTAAGGTTATGCTTGGAACCACAGCTATTTCCTTCACAAGTACTGTTCGGAACCTAGGAATTACAATGAATGAAAATTTGTCCTGGCAAAATGAGATATCTGACATCTCGAACAAAATTCTATACCAGCTGAAAGTAAATAGGAACCTGTTAAGGTCGATTTACACCTCACCGTCCGTGACGGCACAGTGGTTTTCATATTGTCTAATGTATTTCCAAGAACAAAAGCAACATTTGCTTCAAGTTGTTGCGGAGCACCGAAAGAAATGTTCCGAGTGCAAAAAAGCATCACTTTGCTAAGAACCGTGAGGCCACGGATTGAGGAATGTGTTGAAAGTAATCTGACTGATTCTTCGACTTCAATGTTACAATAAAACGAAAAATAAATATATGCAATTGTAACTGTTTTATACGGCCTTTCGAGTCCCTCGCCATTCTGCATGCACGGAACGTTGCGGTCACCCGCCAGAAAGCGAGTGGTGCTGAGCGCCAGGCGCTGCTCTGCAGCCGACTATGATCAAAACGACGTTGCGCGACTTGTATACATCGTCGCTCTAGGTCGAATCTCATACTCAGACACTTTCCTTGACTCGTACTTTAATATGGGCGTGTAGGACTCCGAAAAAAAAACGATAAAAATACATGAGAGTAAAAAAATGTTCAAATATGAACAAAATTTGAACTTTTTGAACAGCTCCCAGACGCTCACAAGTATGAAAAGCGATGTCATCTAAGAATGACCTTGGTAGACCACCTGGGGACCATTCAGGGGGTGGTTCGAATTGGACCCCCACATGTTCAAAATTTAACGGTATTGCGCGACTTCTAAATATCATCCGATCGCACAGTGGGATAGAATCCAAAAAGGCTGGCCAAAAATCAAAAATGTATTATTCCATTATAATTTTTGTAGAATAAGAGAGGAATGAGTGAATGAACCTCATGCATGTTTAAATTAATTGCTGGGATATTTTTGCCACTTTAATTTTTCGAAATCTATGGATCTGAGAATATCGGAACTCATGAAAAAGCGTTCAGCTTACAAAGAACACTCAACGGTCGCGTTGGTTTCCCAGCGCTGTCCAGAATAAACTCCTTTCTCTGGTAAATGATCAAAAATGCCCAAAAATGAACAATTTTAAAAAAGACACTAAAAGCTATTCCACTAAATCAAGACGAAAATACTTTTGTGCAATAATCCTTTACTAACTTTTCCGAAATAAACAGCTTGAATACCTTCTCAACCTGTTTCCCAAACGGCCCTCATGTATGACTATGACCCCCAAGTTCGACTGTGGCTACCACTATTACCCGGCCCACCGGACCACTTCCTTTCACAAATCCTTTCAAGTCCTCGGATCCCAACTGCGGAATTAAATTCCCGACCATGTCAAACGCTAGTTCATTGAGTTGTTCTAAATCAAAAATGTAGAGTTTATTAATACTTGACAGGAATTTGTAAATAACGTTAATGTATATTCATATATACAAACGTCTACATGATACCCTGCAAGTTAGCTTTTTGGTGGATGGCAGGGGGTGCAGTGCATCAAAGGTCCCTAGTTTTCCTACGTTATCTATTCCTATTATGTTCTCTTATCGTCCTAGGGAAAATTATCCTCTGTATCGCTCCATTCTACAATCGGCTCGGCGAATCTTATCCTCGCTGTCCTGCCTTCCGTGATACGTCGGGCTTATGATAAGACCTACTACCCCATGCTAGCCCTCCGACATATTTTTTCTGCAGTCTAAATCTAGCCTGCAGCCTACGTTCCTCTAACAATGACCATTTCTGATTTTCTATTAATTATGTTACGCTCTGTTTACTACCGTAATACCTATTCACAAATATAGCTGCCCTGCGCTGAATCTTTTCTATCTCGTTAGTCAGTTCCTTTTCGTATGGATCCCACACAGCTGAAGCATATTCGACATGCGGTCGAATCAAGTATAAATAACAGAATTTTTTCACATTTTCGGAGCTATTTCGAACTATTCTCCCTATAAAGCCCATCTTTTTCTTAGCGGCACCTATTAATCGGCGAATGTAGGTGTTCCACGAGAGATCAAGATGGATTGTGACAAACCCTACCCCAAGAAGGAATAATGAAGATCCAGCGAGATATTCTTGGTTCTCCAAAAATTGATGACGCAGCTTTTTTTTATGATTTATAACTGCCATTCCTTACACCACGCAAAAAGAGCTTCTAGATCATTTTGGAGATACTGACGGTCTTTCGGATTAATTATTTATCAATAAATGACGGTGTTCTCTTTACAAATCTAGCTGCCCTGCGCTAAAGCTTTTCTATCTCGTTAGTGAGTCCCTTTTCGTAGAAATACCACACAGCTGAGCCATATTCGACCTGCGGTCGAACCAAGGATAAATAACATAATTCTCTCATTTTTTCCGGAGCTATTTCCAACTATTCTTCCTATAAAGGCCAGCTTTTTGTTAGCGGCACCTATCAATGGGCGAATGTGGGTGTCCCACGAGAGATCACGATGGATCGCGACTCCGAGATATTTAATCGTGTCTGAAACTGGAATCTCTACTCCGTCCAACGAATAATTAACATCCAACGAGATACTCTTGGTTCTCCAGAGGAGTATGACGCAGCTTTTCTTTTGGTTTATCTCTAACTGCCATTCCTTACACCATGCAGAAATAGCTTCTCGGTCATTATGGAGATCCTGGTGGTCTTCCGGATAGCATATTTCTCTATAAATGACAGTGTAGTCTGCGAAAAGCCTAATTTTACTTCTGACTACTGAGCTGATATCGTTTATATAAATTAGAAATAATAACGGACCAATTACTCTACCTTGCGAAACGCCAGATATAACTTCCACTAAGTTAGAAGATTTCCCATTATAACAACTTCCTATACTAACAATTTTAGAATTAACGCCTAAGTTTTCTAACTTCGTTATTAACTTCCTTATAAAAATCTTCCCTAAAATCTAAATTATATTCTCCGCTTCTCAGCATACAATTCACAAAAAGACCGAGCTGAGTATCACAAGACCTACCTTTCCTGAAGCCGTGTTGACAATCATCTAACAATGAATTACTATCAAGAAATCGCATTATATTGCTAACGAGTATTTCCTCGAGAATCTTACACGATATCGAAGTTAAATAAATCGGCTTGTAATTTTCTGGTCTCTCCTTGTCGCCGCCCTTATGAATTGGGGTAACGTGCGCTAACCTAAAGTCGTTAGGGACCTCTCCGCGAGTAATAGATTTCTCTAATATTATCCGAAGAAAAGATGCTATTTCTTAGGGCATTTCTTTAAAAACAGCAGCAGATAGTTCTTCGGGGCCAGTGGCTTTGTTAGGTCTAATGGAACAAAATTGCCTTGCTATTTCTACCTCAAAAATTACTATATCGTCCATCAGGTTATTCTTTATGGCGGGTGCACAATGTTCGCATTGATCATTAACGACCCGAGTCATTACGCAGGGAAGGTATGGTAGGGCCTCTACCTTGGACCTCTCTCACATAGGACCAAAACGCTTTAGGATCCTCCTTCAAATAATTATTTAATGCCTCATTCCTGAAGTTAGTAAAAGCCTCGCGCATAGTATTTCTCGTTTTAGCGTGGGATTCCTAATACGTCTGACAATGAACTTTAGATGCTCTATACTCGTCGAATGATGTATACGGCATATTTTTTTTATTTTCGCGTGGCTTATTCTGACACCTAAGCGCACTCCTAACATGTTTATTGTACCAACTTGACTCTTTATTGTCGATCTACAATTTATTACAATGTACTTATCGATGCCAACTAGCATTATATCCTTGAATAATGTCCATGACGACTCAGCACGTGATCGTTCTGTCATATCACGGAAGCTAAATAGTAGTCCACGTAGGCTCGACCTGACGCTTAAAAGTAGTCTTAGCGAATATATAAAACTTTCTTTGAGCTCTAATGTGCCACTTGATTTTCAACTTACACTCTGCATATACGGCCAGATGATCAATTATTCTATCTTCAAGGGTGTCTTTGTTAATTCTTTCTGGGACGTTAGTTGCTAATAAATCTAATATATTTCCCGATCGCGTTGACTTTCAGACCAATTGAAGGAGAGAGTGCTCGCAGAATGTTTCCATTAATGCTTCACAGGATTCGCGTTCTTTGCATGTAGATTCGAAACAGGTTTTTCCAATCAATTAAAGGCAAGATAAAATCTCCACCGACTACAATGATTCCATTTTTGTTATCAGTCTAAACTTTGATAGTTGCTTCTCGAGATTTAAAATACATTCTACATCAATGTTAGTTGGCCTATAAAATGAGCATAAGAACACCTTTTTGGAGCCTTCTTTACCTATGCGGCACCAAACACTCCCGATATCCTCGTCACTTATCGGAAACTCGCTGCTATCGTACTTATCGCTAACCGCTATGAAAACCCCGCCGCCCGATCTATTAGATTTATTGTGTGTATTTATGTATGTGTATGTATGTATATATATATATATTATTCATCATCATCATAGGTAGTCTGTCTGTAGACAGGTCCGTGATTATTCATGGTTAAACCTGGTTCTCCATATACTCCTATTTTCCGCTGTCCTCTTTATATCTTGATAACTCTCTTTCCCTTTCAGATCGTCTATCAGCTGAAACCTTTTCCTACCTCTTTCCCTTTTCCCATCTAGTTTTCCTTCTAACACGTCTTTAATCATACTCTCTCTCCTCAGGTAATGTCCAACCCAGTTAGCCTTCCTCTTTCTGATAGTCTGTATAATCATTCGCTTCTCTCCTATTCTTCGTAGCACTTCATCGTTTTTCATCATATCTGTCCATTTTATCTTCAGCATTCTCCTCCAAGTCCACATTTCAAAGCTTTCCAAGTATTTGATGTCATTTTTCCTTAGCGTCCATGTTTCTGCCCCATACAATGCTATACTCCATATGTAGCATTTTATCAACTTCTTGCGGATATCTTCCCTTATATTCCCTGTAAGTAGTTGTTTCTTTCTCCTGAAAGCCGCTTTTGCTTTTCCTATTCTAGTTTTGATCTCATCCGTACATTTTGCCTCTCGTGTTATGATACTTCCAAGGTATTTATATTCTGAAACTTGTTCTAATGGCTTTCCCCCAATAGTTATGTTCAGATTCTCTTCTTTACCCGATATTCGAATGACCTTGGATTTTTCTGTATTTATTTCCATACCATATTTTCTACCTGTTATCACTAGTCTATTTATCATTTTTTGTAGCTCCTCTTCCTTTCTTGCTAGAAGTACTTGATCATCTGCGTATTTTACTGTTCTTATAATCCTTCCTCCAATTTTGAAATCCCCTGTGCCTTCTAAAGCTTCTTGCATTAGACTTTCTGCATATATATTGAATAGGGCTGGCGATAGGCAGCATCCTTGTCTTACTCCTCTACCGATATTTATTCCGCAGGTGTCCACATTCTCAAACCTGATCTTTACAACTTGATTCTCATATAGATTCCTAATCAGTCTCCTGTCTTTCCAGTCTACACCTATATCCTTTAATATCTTCATCAACTTTACCCAATTTACTCTATCAAAGGCCTTCTGCCAGTCTACGAAACATGCGCAGATATCCTGACTGTATTCTATTGCCCTTTCTGATATGATTCTAACTACTCCTATAGCATCTCTAGTTCCTCGTCCTTTTCTGAAACCGAATTGATCTTCCCCTATTATTTCTTCTGCCTTTTTCTCCAGCCTTTTATTAAGAATCCTCGTGATGATCTTCGATGTGTGTGACAGAAGGCTTATAGTTCTGTAATCTTTACACTGCATTGCCTTTGGCTTCTTCTTTAGAGGGATCATTGTTACTTCTAGGAAATCCTGAGGCCACTCTCCCGTGTCGTAAATCTTATTAATTAATTTCGTGATCGCTTTTAGTCCTTCTGATTCTATGACTTTAAGTATCTCAGCCGGTATTCCATCGCTGCCCGTGGCTTTACCCTTCTTAAGTTCCACTATCGCTTTTTCTACTTCGCTCTCCATAATACTTGGTCCTAAGTTATCTTCTTCAATGTTTTCCTCATTTTCCAGTTCTATTTTTGCCGCTCCTGTCTGTTTGCTGTATAATTCCTTAATGTATTCTTCCCATACCTGTGCTACATCCTTTGTTTCTGAGACTATCTTCCCATCCGTATTCATAATTCCTTTACCACAAATTCCATTAGACTTCTTATCTTCTAATTCCAGTGTCCTAGCGTACATCATATCGTACCGTCCTAATTTCTCCATTTGTTCTATTTCATCACATTTTCCTTTTAGCCAATTTTCTCTAGCTTTATCTGTTACCCTTCTCAACTCATTGTTTATACGCCTATAGTTGGCTCTACCTTCTTCACTGTTAACGTTTTTCCATTTTCGTCTCTCATCCATTTTCTCCAGCATTTCCTTCGTGATCCATGGTTTTCTGATTTTCTTCTCTTGTTTTCCAATCTCTTTATCCAAGGTATCCTTGATACTGGTTTTAATTTCATTCCATTCTATATCGACGGTCTTCGGTTTGTTTTCCAACTTTCTTAGGTTATCTTCCAACTTCATGCTGACTACATCCTGCCTTTCTTTCAGTTTTTCTAGGTCCCAGGTCTGTCTTTCTCTTCTCGTTTTTCTTATTTGTTTGAGCTTTGTACTCACGTCAAGTATTAGAAGGCTGTGATCTGAATCAATGTCTGCTCCTTGCAATGCCTTGGCGTTCTTTATGCTGTTCCTAAATCTTTGTTTTACAAGGATGTAATCTATTTGGCATCTCATTCTATCTCCTGGGCTTTTCCATGTGTATAACCTTCGTTTATGGTTTTTGAACCATGTATTAGTCACTACAAGGTCATTATTGATGCAGAATTCTACGAGTTTCTCCCCTCCTCGATTTCTCTTCCCAAGTCCGTATTGCCCGACAACATTTTCTTCCTGTCCTTCTCCGACTATGCTGTTCCAATCTCCCATTATTATGCAGTTTACCTTTCCTCTTCCGTCTTCTTCGTAAATTTCATTAATTTGCTCATAGATCTCATCTATTTCTTCATCGTCATGAGCTGACGTTGGCATATATACCTGGATTATCAGCATGTCCACTGGGACTGATTTTAGCTTTATTGCCATCAGTCTATCGTTCGTTGCTATTATCTTTGTCACGCTTTTCATCATATCTTTCCTAAGTACCAGAGCTACTCCCCTTTCCCCACTATTTCCTCCAGAATAAATTACCGTGAATTCTTCCGAGTCGAACTGTCCTTCTCCCTCCCATCTAGTTTCGCTTAGCCCTATAATGTCAACTCTATTTCTTCTCATTTCTTCTTTCAAGTTCTCTAGCTTTCCTGCCTTTCTCATAGTTCTTACGTTCCAAGTCCCTATTCGTAATTTACTTTCGACAAATGTTTTCCTCAAGGCAGTCCCCGCCCGGAGATCCGATTGGGGGACTATTTTACCTCCGGATTGTTTTACCTCGAGAGAACTCATATTGTCCAACCATATTGTCCAACCATATATAATGATATATATATATATCATTATATATCGACGACTCTTACAGAGGAGGAGGATATAACATACATATAACAGGTGGATACTAATGTTTAGGCACTTCCAGATGTGTTGGAGATTCGAAATTTTTTTATTAGGTAGGATTTTGTGCAAAACCGACTAGAAAAAACGAAAATCTTGAAAAAGTGCAACAATGCGGCCGCTAAAAATTCGCAATTGTTTAAACAAATTTTCAGGGTTTATGTATTTCCGCATGTGCTACGGAGTTGAAATTTTTTTTATAAGTAGAATTCTTAAAAAAAACGAAACAGGGATTATACAAATTTTGATATTTTAATTTGTTTGGCAGTTAAAAATTCTTAAAGTTTAAACAAATTGATAACTGTTTAGGTACTACGATATGAGCTAGGAAGCTGAAATTTTCAAATTATTTACAGAGTAGTGAATTTGCACAAATAAACATTTCAATTTCACCATATGTGAATTGCGGCGGCCGTTAAAAATTATTTAAATTTAAACAATTAGAAAAATATTATTTTACTTCTAGAAGTGCTACAACTTTAAAATTTGGCTAAAATGTGTAGCATTAGTACCCCATAATGTAGAAAGTGTAAAATTTTTAAAATTGCAACATTTGGGATTGTTTTAATCAATTATTTTTACATGTGGGAAAAACGGGAATCGCTGCGGAGGTGAAATATTTAGAATTAAAAATATATGTGTAATGATGAAAGATGAATAATGAATGTTTTTTTATGTTGAGATGAAATGCTTGCAGTATGCAAGCACCAACTACTAGTATATATATATTCTCTCTGTAGCTGAAGAAGGAGTAGTTCCGAAAGCTTCTACGTTTGTGATGTTTCTGTGTTTTTGTGTTATTTTACGTGTGTCGCTTCGACATCCTCGGGGCCTCGCCAACCTGAAGTCGTCTGATTGGTGAGTGCTCACTGGGTTTCCTTATCCCAACACCTTGTTGACATCCATATATCTATTTTACCTTTCCTTTTCCGTAAGTTGGTATATATATATATATATATATATATATATATATATATATATATATATATCATTATATATCGACGACTCTTACAGAGGAGGATATAACATATATATAACATATAACAGGAGGATACTAATGTTTAGGCACTTCCAGATAAGCTGGAGATTCGAAATTTTTTCTTAGGTAGTATTTTGTGCAAAACCGACTAGAAAAAAACGAAAATCTTGAAAAAGTGCAACAATACGGCCGCTAAAAATTCGCAATTGTTTAAACAAATTTTCAAGGTTTATGTATTTCCGAATGTGCCACGGAGTTGAAATTTTTTTATAAGTAGAATTCTTAAAAAAACGAAATAGGGATCATACAAATTTTGATATTTTAATTTGTTTGGCAGTTAAAAATTCTTAAAGTTTAAACAAATAGATAGCTGTTTAGGTACTATGGGATGAGCTAGAAAGCTAAAATTTTCAAATAATTTACAGAGTAGTGAATTTGTGCAGATAAACATTTCAATTTTACCATATCTGAGTTGCGGCGGCCGTTAAAAATTATTTAAATTTAAACAATTAGAAAAATATTATTTTACTTCTAGAAGTGCTACAACTTTAAAATTTGGCTAAAATGTGTAGCATTAGTACCCCATAATGTAGAAAGTGTAAAATTTTAAAATTGAAACATTTGGGGATGGTTTTAAACTATTATTTTTACATGTGGGAAAAACGGAAATCGCTGCGGAGGTGAAATTTTTAGAATTAAAAGAATATTTGTAATGATGAAATGTCTGTCTGAAAAATGAATGTTTTTTAATGTTGAGATGAAATGCTTGCAGAATGCAAGCACCAACTACTAGTATGTTATATCCTCCTCCTCTGTAAGAGTCGTCGATATATAATAGATAACAGGAGGATACTAATGTCCAGCCCAAACTACAAGGGCTAGAGAGCTGTAAGTTATAGTTTTTGTAGATATGATGGAGAAACTTTCAGATAAAATGAGACTTCTTACCTAAGTGACATGAGTTCGATTCCAGAAATTCCGAAAGTTGCGTTTTTTCCCTTAAGAAAAGCATTGCGCCATTTTTGTAAATTAATTATGGGCACTTGCCGGTAAGCTAGAAAGATGAAATTTTCAGTGTTGCTAGATGGCCGCAATATCTATTAGGAATTATTGTCACTTTTGCCTACGGTGTCTTGGGTTCGACTCCAGAGACACCGGAATATCTCCCATAAGTTAACATGGGAAAACGCAATCTAGTGTGTAGACCAATATAATATGTTTAGGAAGCTGAAATTTTGCAAGATTATAGAACTATTCTCATAACCAGCTATAAAAATCGAAAATTTGAAAATTGTATATTTTAGGGGTTGCTTTAACCCCATTTGAACATTAAAGTTTAATGATTTTTTAGGTACAACGGGATGAGCTAGGAAGCTGCAATTTTCAAATTATTGACAGAACAGTGCATTTGCACAAATCAACATTTCAATCTCTCCACATATATATTGCGGAAACCGTTAAAATGTTTAAATTTTAAACAATTAGAAAAATATTATTTTACTTCTAGAAGTGCTACAAAATTGTATTACTGTATTTATGAGACTATTCTCGCATTGTTGTACTCTAGTTAGGGGACATGTCCCAGAGCGGAATAAAATAATCAAATCAAATCCCTTTCTCTCTCTCTTTCTCCCTCTCACCATTTCTCCCTCTCTCCCTTTCTCCCTCTATCCCTTTCTCCCTCTCTCCCTATCTCCCTTTCTCTCTCTCTCCTCTGCTCTGGAATTGGTCTCCCTTTCTCTCTCTCCTCTGCTCTGGAATTGAGAAACTGAGCGATAGTGGTGGAGGGAGATGCGTTGCAAGGGAATAGAGAGACGGGGGAGAAGAGAAATGTAGAGGGAAGGGAGATAGGATGTGAACTGAAGAGGGGAGGATGGAGTGGGAGGGAGAAGGAAAGGAGGGGGTAAAAGGGAGGGAGAAGAGGAAAGAAAATTGAAGGCGATATGTAAAAAGGAGAGGAGAAGTACATGGCACAGCGAACGAGAGGGAGGGAGAGAGAAGTTAGTAGGAGAGGAAAGGGAGCATGGAAAGGGAATAATTAGCGCTACTGAGAGACAGAAGTTTGGGAAAGTAAGATGGAGTAGGAGAAGGATGTTGGGAAAGAATGGAGGAAAGGAAGAGAAAATGCGGAAGTGAGTAAAATGAGAGAGGAAAGAGGAGAATAGAGAGGGAGGGAGAGGAGTTAGTTAGGGGGAGAAGGGAGGAAGGGAGAGGAAGGAGGGAGTGAGGGAGAGAAGGGAGGGAGGGAGAGGAAGGTGGGAGTGAGGGAGAGAAGGGAGGGAGGGAGAGGAAGGAGGGAGTGATGGAGAGAAGGGAGGGAGGGAGAGAAAGGAGAGGAAGGAGGGAGGGAGTGAGAGAAGGGAGGGAGATAAGGAAGGGAAGTAGAGGAGAAAGTGAGGTAGGGAAGGGAGGGAGAGAGAGAGAGGAGTGAGGCAGAGGAGATACGAGGTGTGAGTACGAGGCGTGGAGATAAGAAATACGGTGAGAGAAGAAAACGCCTTGTTGTCTCCACCACTTACCTCATTCTCCCTCTCTATGCTTCCTCCCGCGGAGATGCAAGCCATTGGGAGAGTGGAATAGGTGAATACGGGGCGGTGGAGGGGAATAGGGGGCGGTGGAGGAGAATAGGGGGCGGTGGAGGGGAATAGGGAGAAGAATAGGCGGTGGAGGGGAATACGGGGCGGTGGAGGGGAATAGGGGGCGGTGGAGGGGAATAGGAACGGTGGAGGGGAATAGGAGCGGTGGAGGGGAATAGGGGGCGGTGGAGGGGAATAGGGGGCGGTGGAGGGGAATAGGAGCGGTGGAGGGGAATAGGGGGCGGTGGAGGGGAATATGGGCGGTGGAGGAGAATAGGGGAGGAAAGGGGGCGTCCTTGAGCCCCCAGCTGATCGATACGCTCTCTGTCTCGGACTACGCGCTGCGGTGCGCGGAACGGCACTCCCTCCCCCTTCTATCTCCCCCTATTCCGTCTCTTCCCTCTTGCCCCTACCTCCCTCCCTCTGTTCCCTCCCTCTCCCTATTTCTTTCCTCCATATATTCCCTCCCTCTCCCCCTCACTCCTTTCTCTCTTCGCCTCCTATCCTCTCCCGCGCGCTACCCTCCATGTCCCACCGCCTCTCTCTCCATCTTCCTCCGCCCCTCCTTCACTCCCACGCATCTCATTACATTATCGCCTTTGTTTCGCTTATCCCCTTACTTCTCCCCCTTCCTCTCTCCTTCCCCCTTTTCGTAACGTCACCTTCGTCGTGTGGCGCATGGCGGGGGAGACGTTTGGGGGAGGAGGGGGAAGACGAAGGGGCGGAGGTTGGTAGCAGCGTGCGTTGACCTCAGCAGCGTCTCTTTGTCCCCCAGCTGATCGTCTGACCTTGGTGAGCGCGGATTGTTATAACTCCCCTCTCTTCCGTGAGATGTGGGGAGTGAGGGTGGGGTGGGTGGAATGGAGTAAAGGGGAGGGGGTGAGCAGGCGGGAAACGGGGGAGGGAGCCGAGGGGAGGGAGCCGGGGAGAGGGATACGGGGGAAGGGATACGGGGGAAGGGGGCTGGGGGGAGAGAGGGAGAGAGAGAAAGGGAGGTTTACTGTGAATGTGTGGGAGGTGGTTCCGAGTTCATTCGGCCCAATTATCCGTCTTCCTTTCTTTTAAGCAGACGCCGTTTTGGTCTATTCCACGGAACGAAATATACATACCATTGGTAAAGGGATATTGGTTGGGATTCTTTGGTTAACGTCTGATTTCTGAATTCCTCACTCGCTCTATTAATAAATCGACGGTACTTTTAGATTTCTAAAAACGCGCAAGGAATGTAACAAAATGCGAGACCGCCTACACATTTCCGGGAAACGTAGCAAAAACACATTTAAATTCTATTTTGTACAATTTCATTGTATTTTTTAAACTCGCTAGTTATTCCAACGCCAATGAAATTGGTATAAAATCGTTTTCGTAACATTTTGAACGGATTTAGTACAAATAAATTAAGTTCTTCGTTCTATGACGGTGTCGGAGAAGGCTCTAAAAGTGTCGATTAGTGTAAAAGTGTCGATTAATAGGGAACTAAATTGCACTCCATGACCTACTTTACTCGGATTATGGCTCGTAAGACCTATTCATTTGCAGGGGTCAACATAACGGTGAATATGTCGTTGAGATGGTCTTTATAGAATTTTTATTGACATAGATTGTTTTTATATCGTATAGACCAGAGGTCGGCAACCTGCGGTTCGCGGGACGCATGTGGGCCCCGAGAGCGCTTTATGTGGTCCTTCGAAGTTATTATGAAAAATCGGATGTGGCCACCATATGACTTTCTACATACCTGTAATATTTCTAAAAATTCCTAATAGGTTAAATGATAATAAATATTTTAGGGAACTGCGAGAAAATTTAAAGACTACAAAGAACATAAATAATCTCATACCATAGCCTTCTGATATTGAATATACCCACGAAGTTCCAATAATTAAGAAAATAAAACGGAGTATTACTAACTGTAAGATGTAACTAAGCGTAAAGTCTTTACAAAGGTTGCCTCCAGGTGGTGTGGTGGCAGCTAAAAAATATAGTTTAAAAAAATACGGGAAAATGTTTTGATAAAACGTCGAAGTTTAATTTTTTTACAACTTTATGCCAGTAAATTTTTATATTGACCAAGTATTAAAGAAAATATTTCAAAAACTAAAGTGACAAGAGTAAACACCCACAGTTGATCATTTTTACCAAAAACTAATTAACTCTTGTCCATTTAATGAATATGTCAAATATAAAATTTTGAATTGATCTGATTAATAGTGTTTGAGTTAGAGCACCCACAAAATTCCTATCACACGTTCACACAGACATCATCGAGAAAATGGTCAAAACGTGTTCAGGGACCTCAAAACGTGTATTTACGTTGAAATCTCGAAATCGATTTTTTTAATGAAAACAATACTTTCCCACCAACGATCCTCAACCTCGGTGTCGCGACACACCAGTGTGTCGCAAGTAATTTGTTACTAATAATAGTTCAATTGATGGAATAAAGTGATCTGAAGATCTTATGCAGACAGGCATAAGCTTTAATGTTGGGAATATTTTTGAAACGAGAAAAACGAAAAAAAATTCTGCTATGACCGGAAATCGAAACCGGATCTTCCACTTGCCGGGTGGATATTCTACCACTTAACTACCGTAGTAGATAATTTTTCCCGTTTCTGAATGCGGGTGTTTTTCTTAGTTGGGTCCAGCCCCAACAGACGTCCCCCAAGAGATACCCCGAAGAAAACTCCTCCCTCTCAAATAGTGAGATTGTCAAGCTAGAAATTGATGGAGTAAAGTGATCTGAAGATCCTATGGCAGGGGTTACCAAATCGTGGGCTATGGCCCACTGGCGGGCCATAGCACGTTTGCCAGGTGGGCCACAGAGACTGCCCAATTCTTTCTTTTTTTCTTGACAGGCATATGGCCACATCATTTTCGAGTTGTACCTGACAAAGTTGGCAGAACACGGTATGACTCATGCAAGTTGCATGAGTCATACCGTGTTCTGCGTAGTGTTTGGTGTCTGGCAGTTGCTGGCAACTTATTCACTTGTGTTTTGTAGCGCGCATGATCCCCACTAGGTCATGACATGCCAGGCCAGAAGCCAGTTGGGCCACATAGCGAAAAAAGTTGGGAAACACTGTCCTATGCAGACAGAGGTAGTGTAATGAATAGCTGGTCAGTTTCAACATTTTAGGAAGAAAGATGACTTCCTCACTATTAGACTGTTTAAAAAACTTGATCTGCTAAGATAGTTCAGTGGTAGAATATCCGCCCGGCAAGTGGAAGACCCGGGTTCGATTCCCGGTCATAACAGACTTTTTCTCGTTTCAGAATATTCCAAATAATAGTTAAAGTACCGAAGTCTGCGAATGATTTACTTTTTTTATAAATTAGAGCGAATTCAAGGTTATCCCTATAACAACATCATTCACACTCGCATTCCGATTGGGAAGCGAAAACGATGAAAACGACATCCGGTGGTACAAGTCTGAATTAGTGTTTTAGGAGAATTGCGCATAACCCCGTAGCCTATCTTATCTATGTCGCAGCCCATGATAGGCGACGGTTACTGATGTTCCGTTAATAGTTGTGGCGATTGAAAATAATTTTCTCGGAAAGTTACAACCAAATAAATAGTTTGCTTTCCAACTGGATTAAAGCACCGACCAATCTGGGAAAGCTCAAATTAATCTCTTTTGTGAGATTCGTTGAAGGGCCTGAAATAATTGAGCAATTTTTATTTTGTCTAGAGTTAGGAACACGAACGACTGGTGCTGATATTTTCGCTGCAGTGAATACTTACTTTCAAGAAAAAGGTTTGCTTTGGATTAATTGTATTTCAATTTGCTCTGATGGCGCAGCAGCTATGACAGGGCATATAAAAGGATTCCTAATCTTTGCACAAAAAGAAAACCCCTCTTTAATTACTGCACATTGCTTTCTACATTGAGAGAAGCGCTCATGGTGAAAAGTACAGACAGAAATAGATTGGGAGAGGTTATTAAATATTAAATATAAAATACACATTATTAAATTTATCTATCACAAAGTAAAATTAGATTTTGGTAATAAAAGTTATAAGGAAAATAAATATTTATTAATTTATTTATTCCTTAAACACAACGCTAGACAGCTTTGATATGCCCAAAACTATTTTAACTTTCTGGAACATACAATTATGTGAATTTTATTTTTTTTTAACTTTTTAGTGCATATAAAAAGTCGTTTCATTAAATTAAATTTAATAGTGACGTTGCCAAGTAATTCCTCAAAGTTTGATCGAATAAGAGAGGAATGGTTTTTATTTATAAGACTAGTTTTTGAAATAGCCATGTCAGAATAACGTAACTTAGTATTAGTTTCTCCCGCTCTATAGAGACGGCGCCACTTCAAGTGTCACGGTCACAGACATTGGCTATTATTGATATTATTACATACATATATATTCTAAACTGAGTAACGCGAGAGAGTAACCATATTTCAAATTGAAAAATTGAATACAAACAGCAATTTATTTATCACCCTTAGCAATAATTTTACAGAGATTTATATTACAGGTTAAGAATTCCAAGTTTGCTCGCATTTCTACATCTTTGTTCTCACTCCCCTCCATTACACATCCCATTCGAATAAAAGTTCATTTCCTCAGCGATAAACACGCGACCTTTATAGCTTACGGAAGAGAATGGATGGTCGATCGGGAGACGCCATGTTGCCCGAAATACTTCTCAGCCTCATGTTCTTCTCCCTTCTTCATCTCCTTCTCTCCCTCCTCATCTCCCTCCTCCTCTCCCTCCTCCTCTTCCTCCTCCTCTCCCACCTTCTCTCCCCCTTATCTCCCTCCTTTTCTCCCTCCTTATCTCCCCCATTCTCTCCCTCCTTCTCTCCCTCCTTATCTCCCTCCTTCTCCCCTCCTTCTCCCCCTCCTTCTCTCCCTCCTTCTCTCCCTTCTTCTCTCCCTCCTTCTCTACCTCCTTCTCTCCCTCCTTCTCTCCCTTCTTCTCTACCTCCTTCTCTCCCTCCTTCTCTCCCACCTTCTCTCCCTCCTTCTCTCCCACCTTCTCTCCCTCCTTCTCTCCCTCCTTATCTCCTTCCTTTTCTCCCACCTTCTCTCCCTCCTCCTCTCCCTCCTTATCTCCCTCCTCTCCCTCCTTATCTCCCTCCTTCTCTACCACCTTCTCTCCCTCCTTCTCTCCCTCCTTATCTCCCTCCTTCTCTCCCACCTTCTCTCCCTCCTTCTCTCCCTCCATCTCTCCCACCTTCTCTCCCACCTTCTCTCCCACCTTCTCTCCCTCCTTCTCTCCCTCCTTCTCTCCCTCCTTATCTCCCTCCTTATCTCCCACCTTCTCTCCCTCCTTCTCTCCCTCCTTATCTCCCTCCTCTCCCACCTTCTCTCCCCCTTCTCTTCCACCTTCTTTCCCTCCGGTGACAGTTTGTGCCTCCTTCCCGAAATAACGTCAGCCATTTGTTTCACGTGACTCCGGTTACGAAGCGCGTCCCCCCGAATGGCAGCCATTTTCCAATCCGCCCTGATCCAGATGAAATCCGGTGACCGCCGTTTCTTTCCCGGAATCGATCGATCCGTGACAGATCAATCACGCACCTTCTAGCACGCAATAATGGCACCGCGCACTCCCTTTCTAAAAACGCACGCGTTGAGACATTTGCGTCCCAAGTGTGTCACGTTTACACTTTTACCTCAAAAGTAACAAAAACCGTTAGACCAAAACTATATTATGCAAGATATGTATTAGCATGATAGATTTCATTTTTGAGAAAGGCTCAGTCGTTCTCGTGGTTGCCAACAATCTTCCTATATATAATTTCGAATGTTAGTACGTACGTACGCACGCACGTAAACTTGACGCGGATGTCATCAATGGCACTTTTAACGCGTTTTTAACAAACTTACCGATTTGGTGGAAGGTTTAAATTTCGCAGGAATGTTTCATTCAGATATAACAATTAAATGAAGAAAATAATACGAACTCGACTCGAAAGGGGCGATTTCCATTTCCCGTAAGATAACACGTAAAAATCGACTTTTTAAAGTGCAGGCTTTTATTCTTTTGGAATTTAAAATTAGAAAGATTTGACGTACGATCTTCGAATTTGAACTATTTTTCAGGAAAATTAATGAAGTTTCTTATTCTATTCATCTTTTACCGACTATCGTTCGAAATCTCTCATATTAAACTTTTAAATCACATATTTTGGGAATATATCGGCTTTTAAACAGGATGTTGCCTTTCCGACCACGTCATTGTTAACCTTCGATAATCAATTGTTGTGACAACCCGCATACGTGTAATATACACGAGTGCATAAATTACCTTAAATTATTGCACGATTTTGCGCGAAATTGTTACGTATTCCTAATGAGACTGGGATTTAGTTAGGATTCTTTTGCTTATATAAACGACTATATAGATACAGAGTAAGAGAGAGGAGATGTGGGATATTCAGAATACTTTTATCATAAACCCGTCATACTTACGTTAGTTATTCCTACATATTTCCTTGTACATTGTGATCTACCCATTGGGCTCGTTAACAGTGGTAGAGACAACAACGCCAGGCGCACAATTAATTCAGGGATGCCACATATATTTTTCGAAGATCTCTACGCTTTTACCTTCCACATTTCATTTTATGTCACTTCAATTCACTCGGAAGCTCTGTTCCGCCAGTATCGTAAGTGTAGTCAGCCTTATCGGTTCGAGCCACTCTAGGCTGGAACATTTCGAGATATCCAAGTGAAGTCTCCTCGAAGGTATCACAGAACGCCCATCAGCATTCACCATTTGCCCTTAATGGCGAAAGATAAAAGAAATTGCTTCCCACGAGTCGGGAAATCCCATAGGATTCCGAGACATGGGCTTTGTGCATTACTTATTGCGTAGAATATAAACGCTATAGTAGTGAGCACATTTCCGCTGCATGTAAATTACTTCCACACTAGATGAATTAGCCGGTTTAAAACGGGATTTGTAAAAAAAAAACAATATAAAAACAAATTTGACCATTTTATTGTAAAATTATATTATAGCAATCCTACCAAATTTGGTTGGACTGGCTGAAGAAGCGACTAAGATAGTTAGCGTTACGGACAGAATGACCAAGTGACCAAAATGATAAGGGTATTATTATATTCTGATTCGGCTCAAATATTCGAAGATGATCAAGAATTTCTGATAGGAATTGCGACTTGGTTTCAGACGTGAAACTACGGCCAACCGCTGCCATAGTTTCCTATGTATTCCAACAAATCGTAAATTTCGTGGAGAGACGAACGTCGATTACTGCGTCACGGTCCTACCACCCTCTCCCTAAAGAGAAACATTCCCGATCATAATGCAGTCGCTTATCCCGCGGATTCGGGTATATCACGGATTATCCACTCGCTTGCCAAATTCTATATTGAGTCTGAAAAGATTCCACCCTACTGAGTTCGGGTTAACGCCAATATCAATTTCAATTTAAAATTCAAAAGTAATTTAACTCAAAATATAGATTTCTACAAAGTAACGACCGAAACAGTTGCTTATAATTTCAATTTCTTTGTGTTTCGCAGCAAAAATAAAATACAAAACTTGATAAAATAAATCAAAAATGTTTCATAATGTACTACAATTAATCAAAGAGACCTGTCAGAGATTATGCCGCGGGATGTCGCTCAACGCGCGTCACCTATACCCTGCTTCCAAAATCATGCGTTATCAGAATATAATAAAGCCCTAATTTGTGTTTTATATTGTTTGATTACAAAGCCCGTTTTGAACGGGCTAATTCATCTATTATCGTTATATTGTGTTATATCCGGGCCCGATCCGCTCCTCCACCGCATTCGTCCAGAAGGCGGAAGCGACGCCATCTTTATTTCGTTCCTCCGCAATCTTCGAAGCGTTAGTAGGGCGGAGGATTTCGAATCCGTGGCACGGTGTTTTTGGATAAGTGGGTCGGCGATTGGTGCCAAAGCTGGGGTGAGGCCTTCCACTGCAAGAGGAGGCCTCTACAAGGCGTCTGGAGGAAGTGACCCCTTCGTGCGCTCCCAAAGAGCCCTCGGGCCGTGAACCCTCCGCGGCCCTCCGCCCATTGACGGACGCGCGATCACAAGACGGCACTTTCGACGATTCTCTAGCTCTCGCTTCCTTACCCCAACAACTTGTTGGGATCCATTTACCCTATTTACATTTCCTTTTCCATAAACATTTATATATACTATATATATATATATATATATATATATATATATATATATATATATATATATATATATATATATATATATATATATATATATGAACACGCACTTCCTAAAATGATAAAGGTGAAAGCTACAGAAATCTTTACCTATTAAATTAGATTTATTTCTACTGTAACATCTGTTCATTGACGCGATAATATCTTAATTTTTTCGAAAGCAACGGGATGATCTGCTAATTTGGTTTGCAGCAGAGAGCCGGATCCAAGAAACGCGGAAAAACCAACCTTCGGCGGAAAAACTGGATGTGTCGCTTACGCAGAAACCCGAGGGCACAAAGGTTCATTTGACAAATGGCAACGGCCAAAGCCAAGGAAATGCTAGTAATTATTGCGTTCGCTCTTTGCCAAAGAGTAGGCCTGCGCGCTTCTAAAGGACGCTGCCAAATAAAATTTCGCCATTGGCGTAAAAAGAGGCCGAAATCGGAAGCTCTGAAGGCGTAACAAATAGAGTGGTTTTCCCCGCCCCACCCCCATTAGGACTCCGCACCCCACCCGGAAGGCGACCGGACAAATCCGGAGCTGAGCAGTCGCGTCGAGAGCGGCGGAGTTAGTTGCCCATCGCGAATATGACGACGCAATCGCAAAAACGAACTTGGAGGACGCGAGAAAAGAGCGCGCGCGACGAATGCGCGTTGTTTACACGAGAGCTTCATGGCCATCAATGTAAGCGGGCGATGAAAACAAGAGAGCGTCGACTGAATCGAGCGGTTTTGCGTTCTTCACCCATTCGAGCGAACTTATTCGGCAGCTTTCGTCCGTTGAAAACGATTCTCCTTTATCTAAATCACTACTACTTGATTGAAACGTGACTCTTTCCCAAAAATGTAGAATGATCCGCGCATGCGTCGATAGTTGCGATGTTCAAAGGGACTTGGACCTAAATAATAAACAACAACAACACCGACACCAAAAAAGTTGCTCTTTCAGAGCCGCGCTTGCAGTCTCTTTATGAGCTTTCTAGGGCGGAGATGATAATTTGCCTTTATTTGGGACCGTGAAATCCTCCATGGTCGTACGCACGCGTGAGATATCCCTGAGAGCATCCACGAGTCCATTTATAGCACGCTTATGATTTTGGTCCAAGAGTTTATTTGCGTGATCTTTTAGAGACCCTTGTGTCACAAAAGAGAAGTGAAGGAGGAGAGGGATAAAATTGGAAGGGATAGGTGGAATGGAGAGAGGGAGGGAGGGAGGAGAGGAAGGAGAGGAGAGGAAGGAGAGGAGAGGGAGGAGAGGAAGGAGAGGAGAGGGAGGTAAAGGGTGACAAAGATAGGGATAGAGAGAGAGGGAGAGGAATGTATGTGAAAGGTCGATAGGCGCGAATGGGAGAAAGGGAAGTAGATGCGATGTGGATGGGAGATAGAAAACGGGAGTGAAGGAGGAATGGAGGGAAGAGGGAGGGGAGGGGATGCGGAGTAGGGGAGGTGAATGGGAAGAGGATGAGAGGGAGGGGAGGGAAGGTAAGAGAGGGAAGAGAGGAGATGGATGCGGAGAAGGGGAGCATGATGGGAAGAGGAGGATAAGGAGAGGAGAGAGGGAGAGTAGGAAGGAGAGAGTGGGAAGGGGAGAGTGGGAAGGGGAGAGTAGGAAGGGGAGAGTAGGAAGGGGAGAGTAGGAAGGAGGGAGTAGGAAGGGGAGAATAGGAAGGAGAGAGTGGGAAGGGGAGAGTAGGAAGGGGAGAGCAGGAAAGGGAGAGGGGAGGAGATGCGGAGAGAGATGGAAAGAAGAATGAGGAAAGAGGATGTAGTATGCGGAAGGAGGGAGTTGAAAGGAGAGAGAGAGAGGGAGTGCGTAGGCTGCTTGTGTTTCACAGAAGCCGAAAGCGAAGTCGCCTCGAGTGGAGAATGGACCAAAGGGACGTCGTACTTTCCTGATAATTGATAGAGACACTTGGTCGATTCCTGTCGCCGTTCGCCAACGCGTAAACGAATAAACGCTATTCGGAATCGCCTCGAGCGGCTGATGAAATGCGCAGTCGGCCTTTCGTCATCAGATCAGATCTTAAAAGACGGAAATAACACCCGTTCGCAGCATCGTCCGTTTCGCAATTGTATTGTGTCCGTTTTGGTAAAATAAATACGCAACGCAGCTTTAAATTTGCGCTGCGATATTCGGGATATTCATAACCCTTTCTGTGTATTTGTTAAGTTTTTTTTATCCATTTATTGATCAACAGATAATTTTATTCAGATAATCATAAGAATTGCTTTTATTTGATCTAAACCGTTTCTCTAGCTCTAAGTGGCACGCTACGTAATGCCATAAAGCCGTAATAGATGAACGCTAAGTGGGAATAATGGTCGTGAAGTTTCGATCGCCGTTGAGATAGATTTACCCTCGCTCAGCAGAAGACTCGAAGGTGCAGTGATGTGTATGCGGGAAGGGAGAGTGGAAAAACTCGAGTAATAAGATAACGCCGCAGATGAGTGAAATGCATTTCTTCATTCATGAAGCGTGAAATCATCTGCTATTCGAAAGCTTCGCTACTTTCGTAACAGAAGTATCCAATTGTGTAGCGAGAGAAGCCGTGCTGAAACACATGCGTTACTTCGTTTCCAGCTTTAGTGCTCTTCGTCAATGCTGGATATCGCTATTATCTTCGTGATGTCCGTCCGTCCGAACGCATATATCATGAAAGAATCGGCTCAACCGATTTCAACCAAATTTGGTACATGGAATAAGCACATAAATATAAGACCAAAATGGCATATCTTGGCCAGATCGACTCAGCAAGGGTACCACAATTACAAAATTAAACTTTTCGGTAATAATGAATTTGGAAGGAATTGGCAAAACAGATTTCAACGAATTTTTGCAGGAAGAAGGTGTGCAACATTAAAAAACAAAATCAATATTTTAAATGTAGATATAGAGATCAGGGCTGCCACAATACAAGTAATATACAAGTATTTGTGTTGAACTGTTCTCATCAATTTTAACCAAATTTAAAATTTATAATATACATATACATAAAAAACGATAATTACATATTTGGACCGGATCAACCAAACAGGGGTGCCACACTTACAAGTTAAATTCATTCAGTAATTACCAATTTGGAAGGAATTGCCTGAACGGATTTCAACTAAATTCAATATAAATAAGATTTTTACAACATATCGTAACGAAATCAAGATGTTTAAAGCGGAGCTAAAGAGCAGGGCTACCACAATAAAAAGAAAAATAATAATTCTTTTACACGTAATTCTAGAGAACTGACGGCATGCATTTTAACCAAATATAATGTATACAATCTTCATATAAATGAATAACAAAAATATTATATGGCAATCGAGTCGACTAAACAGGGCTACCACAATGTCAAAGTTAGTATTTGTCTGTAACTATTAATTTCGAAAGTATTGGCTGAAAGGATTTCAAAGAAATTTTGTTTGTGAGGCGAGTATAGAATGGCAAAACGAAATGAACATATTTAAAACTGATCTAAAAAGCAGGGTTGCCACAATATAGGGGAAAATAATTTTCTGATTTAAAAGCAAATATATTAGTATACGATAATACTACAGCGAATTTGACGAAAAGCACTTCTGTACCACGTGAAACCCGTGTACATCCCTACTTGTTAGTGCTTTTTGTCATTGTGGTAAAAGCACTATTATCTTCGTGATGTCCGTCCGTCCGTACGCATACATCAGGGAAGAAGTGGCTGAACCGATTTAAACCAAATTTGGTACATAGAATATTTATATAAATTAATTACCAAAATGACATATTTGGACTGGATCGACTGAGCAGGGGTGCCACAATTGCAAAATACGGTATTTCTGTAATTATGAATTTGGAAGGAATTGGCAACACCGATTTCAACGAAATGCTGCATGAAGGTGGGCAACATAGAAAAACAAAATCAAGATTTTTTGTATAGATATAGAATGCAGGGCTGCCACAAAACAAGAAATAATAAAATTATTTTTACACGTACTTGTGTCCAACTGACTGAGTCAATTTTAACCAAATTTAATAGTTATAATATATACTTGTATACAAAACAATGTTATAATATTTAAACTGAATAAGCCAAACAAAGGTGTCACAATTATTAATTAAACTATTTCAGTGATTAAGGATTTGGAAGGAATTGGCTAAGCCGATTTCAATTAAATTTTGTATATAAGATTTGTACAATATACCATAATGAAATTAAGATGTTTAAAGCGAAGCTAAAGAGCAGGGCTACTATAGTAAAAAGTAAAATAATATTTTTACACGTATTTCTAGAGAACTGACCTCATGGATTTTAACCAAATATAGTAGCTATTTATAATCTTCATACAAATAAATAACCAAATAGAGTATATTTCAACCGGGTCGACTAAACAGGGCTACCACAATATCAAGGTTAGAACATTTCTGTAACTATGAATTTGGAAGATATTGGCTGAACCTATTTCAAAGAATTTTCGTGTAGGACGAGTATAGAATAGCAAAAGGAAATGAACATGTTTAGAACGGATCTAAGAAGCAGAGTTATCACAATATAATGAAAAATAATTTTGTAATTTCAAAGCAGATAAATTAGTATACGATTATACTACGGCGAATTGGACGAAACGCACTTCTGTACCACGGGAAACTCGTGTACACCCCTACTTGTTTTTATTTAATTTATTTATTGAGCTAGCTGGTCAACCTTTCCATCTACGGCATACTATCGGAAGCCAAAAACACACGAACAAAAACGTGGACGCTTTTTTTTCACTCGGCCGACGAAGATAAGCCAGGAGGGGAGGTAGTAGAGGGGAGGGAGGGAGGAGAGGGGGAATAGGGAGGGGAGGGAGGAGATATAGGTAGATAATCGTCTTTATTCGGGCGAAATTTAGACCATAAGGTCCATTCTTACATTTAACCCTTCGTCAATATAATAAATATAAAAAATGGTAATGTAAGATATTACAATACGCATAACATAAACAGTATATACCTAAATAATACAGAGTAAAAAAATATATATATAAAATTAAAGACAGATTAGAGATTGTGGGGAAAACCTATGTAAAACAGGCATGTCCTCCCTAGTAAAACCCACGCAGGAAAACACCCACTGAGAAGGGGGGTGTGAAAAACCTGCGAAAACCCTAGATAGTGTACATATTATAATATAGTAATACAACATTAAATAGAAAGGAGTATGTACAGTAAGTGTTCGTATATACAGCATCGTTGTATACCGTCATTAAAATACATATATAGGTATTAACGTAATGCAAACCAAGAAATATAATACAATAATTAGGCAGAATAAGATGAAATATACTTGAAATATATACAATGAATATGGAGATTGTTGTTGGATCATGCATAACATAAGAAAGAAGGAAATGATATAAAATTACACATATGATATAAAACAATACATAATAAAATAAAGTAATACGAAATAGTATTAAACAATACAAAATTATATAAATCAGTATAAAATAGTATAAAACAATACAAAATGATATAAATCAGTATAAAATAGTATGAAACAATACAGAATGATATAAAACAACGAGAATTAGTATAAACACTGTAATTTAGTAGACACTAGACAATGAAAAGGTAACAGTCGAAGGAGGCGTACATTTTGAGAACTCGATAACCTGCGAAGAAATTAATTAATGTTCATTAAGTAAGGAAGAGTGAAGAAAGCCGTCTTGCAATAGGTAAGAAGAAAATGTTAAAGCTGGCCTGAATTTTGGGCAGAGAACAGCAATTTAAAGTATTTATGTTTGAATATGTGGAGAGATGTTGCGTTTTGGAGGTCAGTAGGTAGGGCGTTCCAAAGTCTACAAGCTGTAACATGGAAGGATTTATTATAAATTTCCGTCCTGTGATGTGGGATCAGGAAGAGATTGGTGCCCCTAGTGTTGGCGTTGTGCACAGAGTTCATTTGGGAAAATTTGGAGTTCAGATACTGTGGGTTTTGAAGAGTTATAATTCGTTAAAATAACGAGAGGAGGTGAAGACGTCTACGAGCTTCAGTGCGAAGCCAGCCTAACGTATATAGAGGTTGAGTGACATGGTCTCTCTTTTGGAGATCACAAATGAATCTTACGCAGGAATTTTGTGCACGCTGCAATTTTAGAGATAGCTCGTTAGATAGATCTTGATAGACCGTATCGCAGTAATCGAGGTGAGGAAGGACAAGAGCGGTGATAAGTCGCTTGCGAAGGGAGAAATGGGTAATACTTTTAATTCTTTTAAGCGAGTGAAGTGAACTGTTAACAGTATTACATATTTTAGTTATATGATCAGTCCAGGTCAATGTGTCATTGAATACTAACCCGAGATTGGTTGCAGTTTTTTGGAAACGAATGACAGAGTTATTGAGCAGAATTGGGGGAAGTTCTGAGAAGTTTAGTGACGAGAGAAGTTTGGGATACCCAATAATAATAGACTGACTTTTTAAAGGATTAATTTTGAGGAAATTTACATTGCTCCATTTGGATAAAGAAATGAGGTCATGGTTCATTTTATCAATGATAAGAGGGAGATCAATAGAGCGAGAGTGCATATAGATATGGAGATCATCAGCATAAAGGTGGTATTTACAGTGAGCAAGCTGAGAAGATATATCATTAATGTACAGAGAGAAGAGCAGTGGCCCGAGGGTGGAACCTTGTGGTACGCCACGTGTCACTTTCATCCATCTTGAGGAATGATTGTCAGTTACGACCTTTTGATGGCGATCATTCAGGTAAGAACTAATTAAGTTTAGGGAATCTGAGGAGAAGTTCATGAGACGCAGTTTGGTTAGAAGTATGTTTACATCTACAGAGTCAAAAGCTTTACTAAAGTCAAGAAGAGTCATGATAGTGACTTCTCTTTTGTCCATTGCTAATCTGATATCGTCAGTGATTTTGAGGAGTGGAGAGAGGAGGGAGGAGAGGGGGGATAGGAAGGAGAGGGGGGATAGGGAGCAGTTAGGGGGTAGGAGGGGGGTAAATCCGCGAAGGGACGCGGTGAAAGGGCTAATATGAGAAAATCTCGCATGAATAAGTGTCCCCCGCCACGTATTGCGCAATCAACCTCCGCTGCGCTCCACTGATCCGGTTTCCCCTCTCCCTTCCCCCCTCCCATTTCCCCCTTCCCCATTCCCATTTTCCCCCACCCCTCTAACTCTAACAATAAGGGTCTTCGGAGAGCGCAGAGAACGTACGTCACATTGCCCGTTGCATGCGTCTGCGTACCGAAGGGCGCGAGGAATTATAGGTCCTATTTGATGCAACGTCCTATCAAAACGGCGTTTTTTTTAAATGTCCTCATACTTTCCAGTAAAAGCAGCCGAAGAAACGCTTCCTTGTCTTCCAATCGTTGCTAAAGTGGTTCTTCGCTTGAAATGGCTCTTAAGTTATATTAGATGGACTAATATAGCGGGTCCTTTAGGACGTTTATCATTTACGTTTAACATTAGGTGGGTTGACGAGGATGCAACAAAATCAACCTTATTGAGAACTTTTATGAAATAATTTACTAAGTCATGCATAGCATTTTTTTAATACATGGCAAGAGAAAAAAACACCAATACACAATAACCTATTATAAAAATTCTAGATTTTTTTCATGGGCCAGACGAAATCGGTTTTTCATTGATTTTTTTCGGGCCTAGCCATGTTTCTATTTTCAAAGTTCATTCTACCCTATACGAACATTAACCATTGAATTGCTCGTGCCAAACAATTCATTATTTCACACATTAATGTATCAAAACAACCCCTTTTTCTGCTTTATATCAAGCCTCTTACTGGATGTTCTTCTCCAGTTTTTCTTATGAGTCGTGGATTTAGAGAAGTATCGCTCCACATTTCTACAAAGGATTTCCAAACAGCTGAAAATGTAATCATAATCAATAAGGTATTTTAAATTAAATTAAATTTACATACTAAGTTCACAAGCAAAATAAATAAAGAGCTAAGGAATAAATTAGTTTACTGCTAAGCGTGGATTGCCATGCACGGAGTGGTAAAGCAGACGCTCGGGAAAATGTACACAACACTTGGAAACAGGGGCAGACTGGCCATATAACCTTTGCAATCACATGGGCAGTAAGGCAAAGGGCCGGTCTGCTGAAACTTATATATTAATTTCTTATCAATTAGTCATTCTTTTCCATTGTAAAATTTCCTCTCCATTGTGTTACTTGATTTTAAACGATATTTGATCCACTCTTCGCTAATAGTGTGGCGGGAGAGGGGATGACCGCGCGTTATTCACAAATAACCGCTCTCAGTCCGCTTGGAAAGCTTCGAAATGTGAATATGGAGAAGAAAGTTGAAATTTGGATGGATGGATAAAGTAAGAGATAAAGCAGAGTAGGAGAGAAGAGAATAACAATACAAGGAATAGGAAATGGGAAAGCGTACTTGATAAGGAATTTCATTGAGAGAGAAAGATTGATTAAAGACGCGTTTGAAGGAAAACTCGAAGTCACGCAGTAGAAAGAATCTCCTTTTTTCAACATTTTACGCGAATGGCAGAAATAGGAATTCTAAGGTAAGTGGACGAGATAGAAAGAGAAGAGAAAAGAATTGGAGGGTAGCCAAGGCATCGCGTGGAGGAAAAAACAAAACGAGTCAGAATGGAACAGAGATGATGTTGTTCTGTAAATTTCCAGAAGAAAATGAAGTATTCGGAGGCCAGTGGCCTCTCTGCAGTTCCAAAAAAGACAGAACGGCATACGAAAGTTGAGTTATAGTTTCAGGCGTATATTTAGAAAGGGAAAAAAGAGAAAAAATGAGGATGAATGCGAATGTAGCAAATGCAAAATTGAAAAAGTCTACATTTAACCAATAACAGTATCTAATCTTTGAACAAATTTTGAACATTATTAGTCTAATAGTTTCTTGTGAACATACGGAAACGAGATTTGAAAGACAATTCTTTAATAACGCAGCATTTCTACAAAATATCAAATTTGTGGATAGAAAATATTAGGTAAGCAATCCAGCTTCAACTTACTTGAATATTTAAGGCGAAATAGTCTGATTTTCTTGGGTACAGGATTTTTTTTATTTTTATAGCTTTACTCCGCTTCAACTTTGAAGAACGCAATCGATATTTATACGCACCGGAGAGTGTAGGGACAATAAAAAAATTAAACCACCCCCTCGAGTGCGTGCGCAACGTTCTCTTCAATCTGAAGCGATGAGTCGCCGTTATCGCGGTCGCAATGTGTCCTTCAATTGCGGCATTCCGCGACCTCATCGTCCAATGAGAGCGTTCAATCCCTCGCCTTAAGGCGATCGCAAGAGTCGGCTGCGACGCCTCACGCCTGATTAAATGTAGAAAGAGAGAGAGGGAGGGAGAATAAGGGATGAAGAGAGGAAGGAAGGGGTGGAAAGAGAAAGAGAGAGAAAGGAGAGAGGGGAAAGGGGGCTAATGTGAATATATCGAAGGGATCACTTGGTTGCGAGGGCGAACGGAGTTGGGTGGAGAGAGGGAAAGATCTAGAGGGAGGGAGGGAAAGAGAGGGAGAAAGAGAGAGTGAAGGAGGGAGATCTAGAGATAGAAAGGAAAAGAGAGAGGTAGAGAGAGAGGGAGAGAGATCTAGAGGGAGGGAGGGTAAGAGAGGAGGGAGGGAGAGAGCTCTAGAGAAATGGAGGGAAAGAGAGGTTCCAACTCGATATGGAGTGTAACCAACTCCTAAGGGACTATATAGCAACGCTACTCGCGTAGATAAGGCGATACTTTTAAATGAACAAGCGCTTTCTTTTTGCTTTCTTATCATCTAGTAGCTAGTCGGCTATTAATTCCAAGTTGTAGACAGACACTCCATATTCTCCATAAAACTATCAACAATCTCGGGATTTTGTCGAGTATCTTGCGTTGGAAATCCTATCGGTTCAGAGGGAAATAGATAAATGAAACGTTTTTTGTCTACGGGAGCGTTAGCTTCTTAATCGGACCACGGGTGGCGTCGATGGCAACGACCGATTCAAGGTCCGCGGCGCGTTTAAATGCCAGCGAAGTGCAAGATCTAGTCTGTGCATTCTGCTTCGGGCTCGACCTTGGGATGAAGATTCATTTTTCCAATCGCAAATATGAGAGATTAGGAAGAGGGCGACGCTAAACGAAATAAAGTTCCGCATTTTTAAATCTATTTGAGGCAGAGACGCAAAATCTTAAAACCTCAATATTTTTCGCGCAAAGCCCATTTATATGAGGGGGTGCCGGTGGTGTAGTGGTTAGGACGCTGTCTGCTACTCGCCTGCTGCTTGAAAAGGCAGCGGGCACGAATCCCGCGCAAGTAGGATTTTTCCAAGGTCGCCCCCTGTTTGTGTGGTTTGAGGAGACCGCGCAAATTCAGCTGTTCCGTCATTCGGAAGGGACGTTAAGCCGTTGGCCCCCCTGGTGTTCTTCGGAAGAGCAGGCAAATGCCGGCACTGGGTTTCCCTCCTCCCTCCCCGGCTATTCATTGCGCTACCTCTGAGATACCCATTTGTTCGTAAGAGAGGCGAATCAGCTGGGCACGGAATAATAATAATAATAAAGCCTATTTATAGCCAAAGCCGTTGACTTCCAGTCTTTTGCCGATTTTCACGAAGTCTCTCTTAAAGAACTCTTTATCTGTCAAATTATATTCGATTTTTATGTTCTCTGTCTAATTTTCATACATGTTGCCCACTATTTAATTAAGGTTCCAAAAACCCTTTTGGGGCTATGTGAATGCCCGATGGCCAAATTTGTCTTCCCTGCGGCCATTTCTACAATACCAAGTCAGAATCAACAAAAGACAACTGTATCACCGGAGTGCAGTTGATGACAAAAACGAAAAGATCCTGCGAGTCACGTGATGGAGCGGAGCTATTCAATGTGCGTGGGACAGACCCGTTGAGCGTCCAGTGTTATATTAGATCTAGAATAATATCCAGCCAGTGAAGAAATTTTCAAAATGGAAATCAACAAATAACACAAAGGTACAACACTGTTAGGAGATATTTAAACTGGAAATTTTAAATCTTTTTTTATAAGGTTTAAGGAAAAACAATTTAATCTATATAAAGACAATTTTATAGGGCAAGAATCTCTCTTTTACTTTTTCATATTTACTATACCCTTTTCCGATTAACCATGAAAGTAGAAACTTCGCATTCAGCACAGCTGCAAAGCGGATACAGAAGGACCGAGATTATTCAGTGGCGCGAAACGGCTTTCGGGAGCACTAGGCAAAATAAATTTGGGGGCCCCAAAAAATGTTTTTAGCTTTTTTTAACGTAGCTGGGGATAGCTACAACATCTATAATTTAAAAAGTCACAATTATTATCAGATACAATTTATTCATATTTACAAAATATATACACATTAATAGATTTTAAATGTGACATTTTACATGCAGTTTATATCTATAATTTAAAAAGTCACAATTATTATCAGATACAATTTATTCATGTTTACAAAATGTATGCACATTAACAGATTTAAAATGTGACATTTTACATACATATACTAACCTTCCGTGCCTTGTGTGCTGAAAAGCTATTTATTATATTATCATAATTAATTTCTTTTGTTATCGCATTTTCAATACATAATATTGCTAAATTGCTTAATTTTTCTTGTCCAAATGAATTTCTCAAGTAATTTTTCACTCTTTTCAACGCGGAGAATGCTCTTTCCGCAGATGCATTCGCGATCGGCATTGACAAAAATATTTTTAAAATTATGTCAACATTTGGGAAGGTTGAAACTAAACCTCCCTGAATCGACACATACATTTCTATCGGTGTGACTAATTTTTCGATCATTGCAAATGGAAGAAATTGGGCTACTTCATCTTCGAACACAATTCCATCAATATTGTCTTCGTATTCATAATTATGAATTAAATTTGCAATACAATCATCATAATCGTTTGGTGATGTATCGCGTAAATTTTAATTTATAACTATTGCGAATTTCTTTAACACGTCTTCGTACACCTCAATGCGGCTTTTAATTTCTAATAGTAGACTATCGCATATCACAATAAGGGAACTCACAATAAATAAATTTTTGCTAGTTAATATTGCTTCATTATCCCTGTTTTCGCTGAACTGTAGTTTTCTTTTTTTGGTTCTTCCTCTATCGGATTTGCATCCTTTATAATCTGACAATAAATGTCTTCCATTTCCATACTTTCAAACATGTTGCTGTTTCGAACATTTAAAATAAATGCGGACAATGATTTTAGAAGACTTACGCTTTTTTGTAGGTTGCAATCTTTACTTTGAAGTTTTTTATTAGTGGCATTTATTCGTTGTAGGAGTGTATTCCATAAAATCAGCAAAAGTGTTGTTTCATAATCTTCAAAGCAGTTGTATAGTTTTTTTGCTTCTAATTTCGTTATAGGTTTTTCATTTGGTTCATTAGAAAGTTCAAATAATGCTTTTTTACGGCCACAAAATTTACCTTAGCGGCTAATATTGCATCCGCCCTTGCAGACCATCTGGTATCACTGATTCGTTGTAATGTATAATTTTATTTTGTGTTTATCTTCATCAGAAGATCCCACCTTTTTGTCGACGACAAAAAGAAGACGAATAAATTTTGAATGAAATCAAAAAAATTTCCAATTAGGTTTAACGAATGAGCTGCACACTGTATAAAAACTGTATTTTTATTGTTTTATTATTTTTGCCTGTAATCCATTGTATAAGCCCGAGATATTTTCCGCATTATCGTAAGTTTGGCCTCGGCAGTTTTTAATATCTAGAGATAACTCAGCTAACGTCGATACTATAATATTTTCCAAATAACTTGCATCATATTTTTTGAGTATGAAACCCAAGAAACTTTCTTGTATTTGATGTTGTCTATCTACGTATCCTATGGTAAAAGCTAATTGGTCATTTTGACTTGTCAGGAGTAGAATCAACAATGATTGAAAAATATGTAGCTTCCTTTATGTCATTAATAATTGTGTTTCTTACATGTGGCCATTAACTCAATGAACTCATCGCATGTAGTATTTGAAAGATAGTTTACGTTTCCTTTACCACAATTATTATAGTTTTCCAGATGGGTCTTTAAGAAACTATCAAATTCTGCTAAATACTCAATGCAACTCATAAAATTTCCTATTTGGAACTGTCATTTCCTCTAAACCCCAATCCTAATCTTGCTAAAAGCTTCACCGTAGCAACCACTCTTCTCAAAACCTCACGCCAATTTTATTGATTTATAGACAATAACAGATTGTAATATGACTAGTTTTCTTTATTTGTAATAAAATAGGATTTTATTGTCTTTTATATAAACTATTTTAAAAATTATTAACTTTCATGCTCATTAATGGAAAAACTATATTAAAAATAAATAATTAATATAATACTTACGTTTTTTAATTGAGTTAATTAATAAATAGATGGAGAATTTTTGACACAAACAAAAACAAAACATTTATAACAAAATTAGACTGCGCAATGCCCACGTTTTGCATTCACCTGCTGAGAGAAATATCACATTATCGGCAACATGACCAAATTAAAAATTATATAATAACAAAGGCGGAATAGTATGGAATAATTTCTTGGGTTTAAAATGCATACTTATAATTAATAATTATATTTTAATCCCTTTAAAAATTGAAACAAAATAGAAAAAATAATAATTTGGAGCCCCCCTGGAATGGGGGGCCCTAGGCAAATGTCTTTTTGCCACCGGTATAAAACGCCGCTGGCCGTGCGATATTCGACCGGAGGACGCTCGCATCTCTAACAATAAGATTCTTGCGCAAAAGCAACGCCTTCGATTGCTGCTTTTATTGGCGAGGGACACTAAACCCACTCACTAAACTCCTCACATATCTGTTTTCGCCCCTTCTATACAGAGATCGATTTTGAAATCGTTATGTTATGCACTCGAAAATTTTCCAACTGGTCGAAAATTCAAGGAAACCTTGCATTTAAAATTATGAAAAGGTCACCAAATACGACGCGTCTTAATCGTCAATCTTTTTCGAATCTTAAAATGATGGCGGTGGTAGTTACATAAGTTGTTAGCAGCTCTCCCAATTTCTCCCATTCTTAATCATTTGCTTATTTTAAAATATCATCACGAGCAAATTAAATTTTCTCCAAAACTTTAAAAAAATTGTATATATTTCTCCCCCATCCGAAGTTTCCTCTTCGCAGCAGGCGGCGATTTTCATCTTATTTTTCCTCAAATATCCTTTTCAGACGGTTTCCGATGAAGAAAGTTTTATTTTACTTTACAACTTCGTCAAACGCTTAAAAACTTTGGACGAATGTCCGAAAATCTATTTTACTTTATCGTAACATTAAAGAATTTTCTTGTGTTAAATTTTCCTTTGAGCACGACTCGGACGAAATTTTCAATTAAACATTTTTCTCATAAACACGCTGCATGTTTGACATCGGAAAACAAAAACCGGGACGTTTTTATGCGGCTGCATTGATTTCTGCAGAATTCTTTTGTTTTCATTCTTGCGCGTCTACATAATTAGGGACTGTTCGCCACAAGAGGCGCTGCTATCCACTGATGAACGACGACTCGTGGGAGCACAGAGGGTAAAATGTGGGACCAGAATGAGAACTTGACAGAACAGAGAAGTAAGAGAGAAGGGAAGAAGGTAATGGGAGAGAGGGAGGGAAAAGAGAACATGGGAGAGGGAAAGGAAATCCAATGAGGAGCTGAGAGGAAAAGAGACGCCTCCCTTGGAAGAATGCCTTTTTGGTAAACCTGTGAAATATCTGAATCATTCCAATAGAGAGAGAGATGCTTCCGTGTTGCGTAGCGCGCCACCCTCACCATCCCGCCTCTCTCTCTCTCTCTCATTTTCCTGTCTCCGTCCCTCCCATCTACCTCCCTCTCTCTCTCCTCTCTTCCATTCCATCCATCCCTCCCTCTCATCTCACTCTCTCTCTCCCCGCATCCATCTATCTCCTAAAACCCCTCCATTTTCTTTGAAATCTCAAAGGTATTCGCAAGAGCAGAACGATAGCTCATTAAGAGAAAAACATTCCACTCTCAATAAGTAGGAATTTGCCGGTATAAGGAGTGCATCGGACGGCTACTGCACCGGATTTAATAGACTAATCTCGATTAGTCTTTAAGCCGCCTTTTAACGCGACAGTCGTACGCGGATTCTATAGAAACGACAGAAGCGCAGATCTCGCGCCGCCATCTGAGAACTTTTCCAAATAGATTCTTTCACGTTTTATGCGAGTCGATGTCAATGACATTTTCGACGTATATTTAGTATCTCGCAAAGAAAACGGTGCGGTTGAAATTCGGTGCGGCAAATTCGTCCATTCACGCGTTCTCCTCCTCTAATGAACCGTCGCTGCGCAAATAATCCCTCTCTAGTCTAGCGTCGATCATAAGCGACCTCGGTAGAGGGGTGGCTAGCCTTGTTCATGGTTGCTTGTGATCGTCTTTGTTATTGTTATTAATATACTGTTAATCGATCAGCTGTAATTGGCCTCGTGCTAAGCAGATTCCTTATAAATAAATAAATAAAATAAATAAACAGTATAACGAGTTGGAGTAGTTCCTCGGTCGACACACTTGCGTCTGAACACGATAAATGCGACGGCGGCCTTACATCGCGAAGAAGACCTATCCATCCGCCACAGCCAAATATTCCGCGCGGCGTGGGCCTCGGCGCAGCCAAATCATTGCATTTGTTCGTTGTAGGGTGAGAGGGAGGATGGAGAGAGAGAGAGGGAAGATGGAGGGAGGGAGAGACGATGAGTAGGGGAGAGAGAGAGAGAAAGAGGGTTAAAAAAAGAGGGTGAGAACGGAGGCCGCACTCGAGAACAAAGACGGCCTTGAGAGCAAAGTGTTTCCAACTTCCAACGGCCGGGTGCACTCGCTCCGTCAGCCGCCGAACGCTATCTACATCTGCGTGCGAGATGCAACAATGGACGCGCCTCCATACTCGCTGCCCTTCGCCTTCAAGGAGAGGAAACACCCCCGACACACACGCGTCTGCTCTCACTCGAGGAGTCTTCTGCCGAACGCATACGTATTCATCAACTATAGTCGATTTCATTTATCTTGGCGACTGACATTTCGTACGTACTCGGGATGGCTCGTGTGTTCCCGCTGCTTAGAGGTGGAGAGACATTACTCCACCTCCTAGAGAGGAGTCATCTCCTCACTGAAGAACTCAAACTCGGCGCTGCCATATCTACTAAACTGGAATACGTTGCGGAGAGCTCAGGAGAAAGATGCCAGCTGTGAGCTACTGGGACGGTGGGGGGGGGGGGGGGGGGTTTCACTGTTCGGACAACGAAGGAATTCATTAGCACGTGACAATACAGCACTCAGAGACTCAATGTATGCACAACGGAGGCCAGAGAGAGAATGAGCTCTCGACGGGGGAGGCTCCGCCTACTTCATTCCTATTGGTTCCCGTAAGATCGCGTAATGGAAAGTTCTCTTCTCCGCTCTCTCTCTCAGCCGCAAAGATATATGAAACAGGGTATAGCTTCTTTTACAAAAAATCTAACATTTCCTGTCCTTTTTTATTTCTCCTTTCTAGGGCCGAATTCCCCGAACTCGCTACAATCACTGTTTTTCCCCACTAGATACTTCCAATTCGCCATATCTACCAAGTTCTTTTTTAAGTTTTACTTCTCTCATAATTTCCTCCAGTAGTAAAAGGATCGCAACCAGCTTGAATCCAACGAGAAATGTGTCACTGCACAGACCAAATGTCATATCTCGAACACAGGAATGGAGTTGACGCAGACTGTGTAGAGCCTTCAACGACGGCGGAATAGATGTTCGAGATGAAGAACGACAACCTTGTCGGGCCAGCACTGCTTGTGCGGATGATAGCGATTGCTGTGTTAATGACACGAGCAAGGGAGAACAACGCACAAAACTTGCTGACATTGCAGACGAACCGAACGCTTCTGTTGAAGAAACCTAAGGATGGCCAACGTCTTGCAAATGATGACACATTGAATCAGGCCGTTGCTTCGTCGCCGTCATTTCTCGAAACAGATTTCTTTGAAGTTGAGATAAACAAATTAGTGCCACGCTGCGATAAATACTTGAACAAGCTTCATGACTAAATGAAAAATAATTATATTAATAGCATATGTATTATACGTAACCTATTTTTACTTCATTAAAAATATATTTTCCTTCATTGCGGCAATTGTTGCTGTCTATATTAATAAAAGGCGACGTGTGTGTTTGTGTGTGTGGACAGCATTTCTCGAAAACCAAGAAACAAAGAGACTTAAAATTTGGTACACTTACTAATGAGATCTTGAGGATGTACACCTCTGGAGCAGAATTTTGATTTTTGGAGGGAGGGGGGAAGGAGAGGGGGGTGCCATAAATAATACTGTTATTTTTTAATTCAATTGATACCTTATATGCTAAATTAAACCATGTGCTCTTATAAAGAAGTTAAATCGCACACGCTTAAGTTAAATCTTTCGTATTAAATTTAAGGATTGCGAGATTTACATTTTCTATACTAGTTTTTCCAAATTGAATTTGCGAGTCAAAACTTGAGTAGATTAAACAAATTACGAAGTCGCTTTTTATTGAAGAAGATTTTGAAATGAAAGCAAACTATTCGTGCAATTATACCATATCAAACAAACCTTTACAGGATAATTATCATTTCATCAAAATGTGCAGCATAGCTATTCAATTTTTATTTTACATGATATGAATATTTTAATCTAATGAAATAATTGCGTCGGTAAAAAACACTTTCTTTTTCTTTAAATTATATTTTTCACCCTTTGTTTCCTCGAGGAAAAATAGTAGGGTGATTTCATTAGTTTCCCAAAGAAATTTTCGCTGCATTCATTTGACGTTGGAAATGCGTCATTTTTATTTCTAAAGCAACATTCGTCTGGGTTAAATATAGAATAAAAGTACATCAACGTGGAAAAATGAAGAGTGGCAAGGAGTTCAGGTAGATCACATTAACATTTTTATCATGAATCGCATTTAAAATGTCATGAAGATTAATTTAATTGTATTTCAAATAGAATAAGTTCATTTACGTTTTCAGTCTTTTGTAGATGACTGTCTGTACCGGTGAGCAGACCCTTTGCGTGACAATCGCCAGCCGAAGGTCAAAATACCAGCCGCCACAGTTCACGACACACGAGCGCAGATCGGCGACCACAATGCTGCGTCGTCGTCTCTAGAAAAGTGCCTCTGGAACTCTCCTCACGCGACAGCCCCACCGGCGAGTGAAAAGAGCTATTCAAGCACAACTAGTACTTCGGATTAATCAAAACAAAATTAAACTCTACTTACGATCTTTAAGACATCCAATCATTAAGTTTGACATGAAAAATTGTAACGTTCTGAAGAGTATTGAAGATTTATATAAAACTAAAATTTTTGTTTTTGAACTAGTTAAGAAAAATACAATTAAACTCCACTTGCGAGTTTCAATACTAAATCTATATTTGCAGGCGAGTTTCAATTTTAAGCAACCGAGTTGCACGTGAATGCTTCCACGTTTTGATAAAGAACGATAATTAAAATTTAATTTTAACGATTTCGCAATGTGACTCTGCGAAATTCGAATAATTACGTCGCGAACGCCACCAAAAACTATTTCATAACGATTTTCCTAAGAAGGAGCTAGGAAATAACGCTTAATTTACAAAAGAGACCAGCGTTTAGAAACAAAACCATTCCAAACGTAGGAATTTCGCTTTTCCTTTCAAAAGCCATCTACGGATCTACGTGCAGAGCTTCTCGCATGAGCATAGATCGACTTCTGTTATGTACGAGAACTGGACGCGAGATTCCATTTGCCCTTTGGGCTCGTTTCGTAAAATACAGGCGTAGGTAGCAGCGGTGAGGCGCCCGCGCGTGAAAAAGTCAACTGAGATATCACGCTTAATAGAGTTGAGAGGGATAAAGAGGGATAAAGAGAGGGATAAAGAGGGGGAGAGAGGGAAAGGGAGATCGAGAGAGATAACGGAAGAGATAGAGATGGAGATGGAAGGAGAGAGAGATGGAAGAAGAGTGGGATAAAGAGGGAGGTGGAAGGAGAAAGACAAAGGAATATGGAAGGATAGAGAGATAAGGAGGAAGAGGGAAGGCGAGAGAGATGAAGAAGAAGGAAGGAGAGAGAGAGAGACATAAAGAGGGATATGTACGGGGAGAGGAATAAAGAGGGAGATGGAAGGAGAAAGATAAAGAGATATGGAAGGTTAGAGATATGAAGAGGCAGAGGGAAGGCGAGAGAGGAATAGATTAAGAGATGAAGAAAGTTCAAGTGGGAGAGAGGAGGAGAAAGAGAAATGATGAAAAATCGCGCAATCAAATCGATGGCAGTTAGTGATTCTCGAGTTTTATTTCGATGTATTTCAAAGTCCCAAACAAACCTTCAACAGATTAATTTTTTATTTTGAAGAAATCAATATTAAATTTAATAAACTTACAAGCCATACAAAATTTAAGAGAGAGGCAGCCGAAAAAAAAACGCAAAATATATTTTATGTTATACCCTTTTGTATTTTTTGTGATGATATTGCCATTTTTATTGTTTCGAACTAAATGAATGGCAATTGAGACGCATCAGATTGAATATACACAATTACTCTAAGAATAAAGTGATAAAAGGGCTGATAATTTTCATGAATCAATCATTCAGAGATTTAAACCGCCTTATATAAAGTTTTTATAAAATAATTTGTTGGAATAAAAGATATTTTCACGAAGCATGGCATATTAGATTCGAATCTTATCTTCCCATTCCAGCTAAAGGAAACGTTGTTTTGATGAATTAAGGCATTCGCTTGAAATTGATTGTTTGGAAAAATGTATATGACGGGTCGCATCTCACAACCATGAGCTTATACGATATATGTTATGTTGAAACGCAAACACGCCACCGATAGTGGTGGTAATAACAATTAAACTGCCTACGGTTCCTGAATATTAATAATTTAAATGTTGTATCCTCGTGTTACTCCATTCTCGTCTCGTCCGCCTTTACAACTACTAACGGTGGAATCAGTAATGAGAAGGCCGACATTTATCGAACTGTGAAGAGCCCTTCGACTGCTTATTTTAGGCCCATGAATGTGGAGATCTCCCGAGCAAACTTTCCGAGAAATGAGTTCCAGGGTTCATGTGTTCATGAAGAGGAAGGTGAGGAGGGAAGGGACGTCGGAATCAGTCGTTCGCAACCGTCGCTAAGGAAAACAATGCGTTGCCAAGTTCATCACTTGGCGCTACATATGTTTTACGCGGATCCATTCTAGACAAGTATATTCTCGGCATACTATTTTTTAAGTAAAATACTGAATTCTTTTTATGTAATGTTAACCGAATATAAATAGATAATTTAGATAGATAAAAGCATCTACCCAGCAAGTAGAAGATCCTAGTTCGAGTCTCCGTCAAGTAAAAATTTCATCTCTCCTTCTCCCGTTTTGTTTTATACCTATGGTTTGAAAGTGTGAGCCTTGTGATAAAAATTATTTGCCCATTGTCACTGCGGAACCTTACTTCGAGTCACAGCTATAAAAGAAATTTGAAAACTTAATCTAGTAGTTGTAATAAGTTTCAGTTGCATTTTAAGAGACTTTCTGTGAAAATCTCTCTCCAAGTTCAAATGAAAGTACAACTTGGAGAATTGGGCTGGATATTTTTCGTAAGTTCGTTTAAGTTGGATTTTAGACGCTTTTCTTTACACGTTTCTTGCAATGTTTCGATAAAATAAATAAGAATTTGACTTGAGTAGTTTATTGGCATTAAGTTGGAATTTATCATTTTAATTGTGCAGAAACACAGAAAAATGCCCGTTTCAAATCCTGCAATTCTTCCATCCAGATAAAATTAATCTTTGAAACATACTGCCAACTTAATCATACGTTCCAATCAATAAAGTTATTAATTCCAAAATCCTCATTTTTGTAATTTCATATAATCCATTGATTTATCCTTTTTGTATTTCGATTTGGAAAATCTGAAAATATGGCTAATGTCCAAAATGTGTATTTTAATTTTATTATTTTGGACATTACAATGTCAGCGTTAGGATGGCGGGCTCTGACTGAGAAAACATCCATCCCTGTGCTCCTTTTGAAGAGAAACTGCGAAAAAACGTTTAAAAGTAATTGTGGCTATCATAATAATTTCAACCAAGCGCGATGTGTTTATAAAATAGCAATCAGAGGCTTAAAAATTAAAAAAACTGCGGTTCAAAGGGGAAGCCACGTCGTCCACGTGGGACGAGAGATGAAGAAAGGACGGGAGCATGCGCGTGTGTATGTTTGCGCTTCATACAAATGTCGCGACATCCGTTAAGATAAGGTCGAGGATAAAACTGAGGTCAGTTACAGTTTTATATGTTTAAAGTGCCAACATATGGAACATTCTTCTAACTGTGCGTAAACCACTTCAGCCAGTGGACATTTTTATTGCGATATTCTACTGCCAATTTCAAATTTATTATATTTATCTTTTCAAATGATACGATATTACGACCAATGAGGGCGATGGGGTTCGTAATTATTCAGCTATCAAGGTCAAAGTGTCGATCTTTAATTTCGTTTTGTGTTCTTTAGTAAATTATTAATTTCCATAATGAGTCACTATGAATCAGAACGAAAGCTAATTGGATAAAAAAACACCATTTTGCGGCCTCAATGATAACATAATAATAATAATAATTTTAGTCATCATTAACCAACTAAATGTGGAATAGATTTCGTTCAGACCCATAAATATTACATATATAAAACAGTAAAAATATATTGGTATCTTTAACATATGTAACCAAAATATTTTTTCATCTATATATTGCACAATATAATCACCTAAATACATACATTTTCACATCACACAATATAAGTCCATATAATATAAATCACAAAATCTAAATATATACACATTTTTAAAATCACATAACGTTAATACATACACATAACGTAACCTAATACGTATATGCATTTACATATTTAAATCACATAAATCATCACTCATATATTCCTCAACAGAATAGTATGATTTGGATTTTAGCCAAGCAGTCATTACTTTTCTAAATTTAGTCAGGCTCACAAATCTTGCTGCATTTGGCAGTTTATTAAACAATTTCCTTGCCATAACAATGAAATACTCAGTGGTTTTTGTAATCCTACAGTATGGCAATTCTAGTTCATCCTTATGTTTAGTATTATACATATGTACTAAAGATCTAACAGGAAAGCAAGATAGATTTTCTTTCACATATAATAGTGACCTTAATATATATAAGCAGTTCACATTCAAAATACCATTTTTTATAAAATAGGGCTTACAGTGGTCATCGCTCTTTAAGCCATTTATTGCCCTTACAACTTTCTTTTGCAGTACAAAGATATCTTTAGTTGCACTTGAATGTCCCCAGAACAATATACCGTACTCTATATGACTATGGAAGTAAGCATAATAAGCATTCATTAATACAGCTGTAGAGATCAGTGGTTTCAGTTTCCTTATTAGATACAGAACCCTACTTAGTTTTTTACTTAGCATTTGTACGTGTGAAGTCCATGATAGCTTACTATCCAGATGAAGCCCAAGGAATTTAACAAACTTTAATTCATTTTATGTTTCTCGCAGACCAAAAATATATTTATTTGTTTTGTCATCATTTAAGCACAATTCATTTGCTGTAAACCATTTAGTTGAAATACTTAACATACCACTGGCTATTTTTCAGGCAATATCATGCTCTTTGTGAGAAGCAATGAAGGATGTGTCATCAACATAGAATTGGATCATATTTTAAATTCCTTCCAATATCGTTTACAAAAACAATAAACATAAAAAGACCTAATACAGACCCTTGAAATGCCCCACATGTAATTTCCAAAAGCTTTGATTCTTTCCCCATAAATGATACAAGTTATTTTCTGTCACTTAAATATGAAGTTAAACAAGACAGTACCTTTCCTTTCAAACCGTATCTCTGAAATTTCTCAATGAAGATATTATGAGGTACTGTATCGAATGCTTTAGTCAGGTCACATAATACAACAGCAGTATATTCTTTCTTTTCAAAGGCCTCAATAATTGTATTTAGGATATAGTTTCAAAATATGGAGAGTAAATGAAAGCATTTTTTTACCCTTAATCAAAGTATTAATCCACAGTAACGATTAGTCAGTCGTTTAGAATAACAATCTTTCAAATCGTATGATTTCTTTGATACAAAATGTATCCAACACATGTAATAGTTTTCACTCTTCATAAAAAACAAATATCCAGCAGTCAAGCATAAAACTATAAGGAAAACTCTTTATGTCTGAAAAATGATTCCTGCAAGGACTCTTATGTAATTCTCTTACAATAGAAACTGCGAAAATATGCTTTCATAGTGATGAAAATAACGATTTTTTTACTCTTTAAGGAAACCGGCCTATGAAGCCATTATATTTCAAAAGATTTGGAATGATTTTTACTTGCTCATTTTTTTCAATCGGGAGCTAGATTTCGGAGACAATATACATGACAGCTACAACGATTTTATTGTTTTAGTCCTAACTATGTGGAAGTAAACCATGATCAAACTAGCATGATCAATTCACACAAGAGCCGTAGCATAAATTAGGGAAGCTTCTCAAAGGATTTTCAGATATGTCAATGTTTGTTTACAGTGAGTTGGTAGCACTGATAAAGGGAAACTATTGAAATGCTTTTGTATCTAATCGTTTTTTAAAAAACCCTACAACACAAAATTTAATGAAGTTTTAATTCAAATTTATAATTTTATTTTCTGTAATATGGCATCTCTGATTGATATGCATATATATAATAACACACAAAGTAAGTCGTCGTTATTCGCCTGAGGATCATAACGAATAATGATACGGCGACCAGTGAACTAATCCCTTGGTCTTGCATGTTATGCATGGAAGATATGAACCTTCGACGAAAAAGCTTCTATAATTTAACTAGGAAATCCTCGGAATCTTTGGCCTTGTTCAGCCCTCTTAGGCCTAGTGAGCTGAATCACATGTTCAATATTATCATCGTCTTCGTAGTTTTCCTGCACTTCATACATTGGGGATGTAAAATTTGAATAGAATTGAAAGCGCTGCCCTCAGCAGTAAAATATATACGAAAGAAATGCAAATCTAAGAAACGCACCAAATAAGGAACTAATGGCAAACAAACCTGAGCCTTGTCTCCTTGTTGAGACAGCAGTTATAGTAGAACAGACAAACGAGTAGCAAACGATGTGCACAGGGACTCGACAGGAGAGACTGTGCAAATTGCCCACCTCTGGGATGCTCCCTGTACATTTTGGAGAAATTTTATTTGACATTTTCTTCATCGCTTGATGTTTTTCGCATGTATGCTCAATTTTGTTTTGATGGGATAAGATTTAGAAATTAGCGCAATGCGCGAACGCAAATTGCTCAGGAACTATAAAGGTGGTGTTCTATAAAACTCAAGGTAGTCAACTCTAAGTTATTTAAACGTGCAAACAAAGTTTTGTAAAAATCAGACAACTGAGACAGCAGTTATCATAGAACTAACAAACAAAGCGCATAAGGACTCAACAGGAGAGACCTCGCTTCGCTCGGCCAATTCAACATAATTTTAAACATTATTTTTACAATAATGCCTTACAAAATACATGAGTGTAAGGCATTAGCTGAGAGGTATATTACTAATAAATTTAATTAATAAAAATGCACCTTAAAAGTAGATTACTGCATAGATAACACTAACCAGTGATGATCTCGAAACGGACTCAGTGTGTTGTTATCAACATTGTTCGGTTTTATGTATATACACACAAACACACAGAAAGTCTTCGATATTCGTCTCCTCGTTATTCGCCATTTCGTTAATTACTCGTCTGAAAATAAATAACATCTCTCTGCAATTTTTAAAATATTACCTCAAAAATGTAAACCGCTTCACAGTAAAACAACTAAAACAATCATACGATACTGTTTGCCAAAGCGATGCAGTGTCTCTCCAATAGCCATTAAATGATTAAAAACAAGATGCGCATTTCGGCTACAAAGTTGTCCTCTCTCCGTGGCTAAAAACGGATCTTACCCGAAAAGCTTATTACCTCACATAACTTAAAGCAAGTCTCTCCAACACTCCCAATGGCTCTCCAAACTGTAAAGGTCCACTTACAATTAGTCTTGAATTGGACCGAAGAAAGAGGCTCACAGCCGAACTTCTAAAACCCGCCCACCCTCAGACCGAATCCGCCATAACGTTTCTCCCGACAGAATTCCCAAACGTGCGTGCGCGAGTTAATAAGTCGTGCGAACAGGGTCGCGTCCTTCCCCCATTGCGCCCAGTTCTGCACGCGCTCCCACCGAAAGCGAGGTGCAAACCTTGGCCGCCAATCGAACGAGGATCCGCAGAGATGAGATAGCGGGGGATACAATCGCCCCCTCCCCACCTACCCACTCCCTGCGCCCATCCCTCCTTCCTCTGCCACCCATCCACCCCCCCTCTCCCCCTATAACCTCGCGGACAGCGCTATTTCGCAGGTGGAAGGAGGTGGCGGCCGAGGACACAGGCACCGGATACTTCCCTTCTCCTTGTAGTTTTCACCCTTATTTCATTATTTGGGAAAGATAAAGGGTTTCCCTCGGCCGGAAAAAAACCATCGAGGTGAAGTTGCTTTTCATCGAGGAATTCATTCCCTTCAAAATATGATTCACTTTTTCCTGCTACGTAAATGCTTTAGTTCCGTTATGTTCCGTGTTTCTAAAGCCTTGTCCACACTTGATCATCCTGCCGTAGCATAATAGTATAATGTGTTACGTCTTACATTGTATGTTACATTACGAGGCTCAGGGTTCACACGTATCAACACCGCGAGCATTCGAAGGAACGGAGTGCGTGCTTGTGACGCATCAGTTGTTCGTAACTCGTGGTTCGCCTGAAAACTGGAAAGCCGTCCTCACTAGCGCACGTGGTGTAATGTAACATCCTTTGATGTTTCGTTGAGAAACCGACAATAGTGTGGATAGAGTGCGCCGCGAACCGAATATAGGCGAATGATACAGTAACACCGTCCACACTTGAGCATTCGTGTTACATTACACTGTTACGTTACGGCAGAATGCTCAAGTGTGGGCAAGGCTTAAGATTTGTGTACGATCAGTGACGGAAATGGAGGAGAGGGGACTCTTATCCAAAATCCTTAACCGAGCTCAGATTAAAAGGGTCACTAACCTTTCGTTAACTATATACACTATTGAACTCTGCGAGAAGTGGTAAGAATGTTTAATCAGAAGCAGAGATCATGAACCACACGATCGGTAAATATAGGATATCTCATTCTTAAATTTGAGTTCCTTCCTACACACACATACATATCCACAGCCACAAACTAGCCTCATCGGATAAGATCTGAGAAGTGGCGTATTTTTATGTTTCTATTTTTGATGAATTATTCGTCAAGGAACTTTGCTGTTTTCCAGGAACCTTTATGTGACCATCAGATGTGACTCAGCCGTTTTTGGCCGTAATATGATAAATTTAATTACGAAAAGCACGTAATGAACGGAAAGGATTCTTTCATAGCCGTTAATTACAATATTTGGAGATTCACAAAGAAGAGAGAGAGGAAGAGATAGAAGTACGGATAAAAACACGTACACCAATGTAAAGAAAATATCAATAAACTACAAATTAAAAAGATTTTTAAAAAGAGAAAAAAGCATACGGGTTTACTGGATAGTTATACTTCGTCAAAGACCTACCATTTAGCGGTTTTTGTGTGGACTTTTAGTTCTTCGCATGCTCCCTCGCTCAAACACAAAACTATTCGTCCATCTATCTCTTCCGCTCTATTGTTTTTGAATTTCTAAATATTGTGATTTATGCTTAAGGAAGAATTCTTTCCACGTACTTCGTCATAGTGTCCAACATTAGTTTTTCATTAACAAGATTCGGACAACGCTAAACAATGAAGTATAATCAACCATCGACGGTGATGAATTTGATCAATTTATAACTAAAATTTCTGTAAGAAATTCAGTTTCAGATGTGACTACAAATAACGAAGAATCAATATAGCTGCACTTTTGGAAAGTTATGACATACTTCAGAACAAATGTTTGAGATTTACACATATTTTCTTTCCTTTTTGCCAAAGACGTACCTATAATTATGCAGTATTACTATGACTGTTTTTTAGTTTATTAGTTCAGTATAACTGAATTAAAATTAGTGTAGACAATTATTTTGTGGTTTTATTTAATAATTATATATTTAAAAATTAAGGTTGGGCTATTAGCCAAAGGAAGCAAAAAAATTTTAAACAATATTATATAGTAATGGTTTTATAAAATGACGTTATATAACGTTACAATTAAATTACCAAGCGTTATTTTTACGTTATGTAACGAAAACTAATCCTTTGTAACGTTACAGAATAACGTAACGATTTGAAACGTTATTCCATCCCTGATTTAAAGTTTATATCACCGTCCAATAAGGTAGAAATTATAAATGCATTATTGTTTGGTTGTAACGCTGTCGTTTCCACCGCAGATTCGGATAAACCGCGGGTATTCCTTACTCATCCCCTTGCATTCTACATTGAACTTGAAGAAATTCCACTGCTCTGGCAATATATTAAATTGAGCATTAATTTTTGGAATTTTTATTTTAGAAAGCATAAAGCATTAAATTTGAAGAAAATATAAAGTTGTGCGTACGTCCATACTGTTTTGGGTCAAAGAGACCGCGATCTCGGATGCACAGCGGGAGGTCGCCACACCGAAACCCGCGGTGTAATTGTGGAGCACCGTATTTAGTTTAACCAATTTTTTAAAATCTACTTAAATAAACTGGCGCAAATGCCCGTCAAAAATGACGGAACATAAAATTCAAAGTGTTTGTATATTTTTTTATTTTTAAATAGGAAGAAATGTCTTTGTAAAATAAAAAAATCGTTATAATGAACTATAACGATCAAATGACCAATGTTTTAGAAAAAACCCCTTTTGACGACGAATTCGCGACTTTTTCACGTTTTCCGTTTATCCAATATTATGTATTCTTTTAGTGGCTCCTTAGGACAAGCCCCGAATCTGTGCGATAAGTAATTTTAGAATGCAAATAAAAAATGCGCCATACCCATTCACATGTCACTAAAATATAAAAAATTAACTTCTGAAATCTGACCCATGACCTTGATCATGGGCGATTACCAAATTGAAACCGGCAAGGAGACACTGCGAGTATTTGGCGAAAGACATCTGAATCGTACCTGTCTTTCTTTAGTTATTCGCTTCAATGTATAAAATCATGCACAAAATGACAGAATGAGATTTGTTTTTATTTTTTATAATAGGAGGATAATGTCAGAAAAGTGCTGCCAACTGCAAATCAAATCAGATGTCTTTTGGCATAATTTTAAGAATTTTCAATACAAAGAAATGACTGACGAATCTCTCAGGAGATTATTATGACGGTTGTTGAAAAACTCTTAAGTTCAGAGACGCAAGGAGGTCGATTGAGTCGGTAATCAAAGTCGTGCATTCAGAGCACGTCTGGTTCCGCAGACACGCACGCACGCGCTCAATTGGCAGCCGCAGCGGTTCTCATTCTCATCGAGCGAGTCTCGACCGCGTGGGTGGACCTTACGTCCTCCGAATTGCACACGCATTTCTTCGCGGAATGTGTAGCAAAGCGAAAGATATGCATTGGGAATTGGAAAGAGGTGAATGTTTCGGCGATCCAGCCGCTGTTGAGCGATCAGTCGAAGAGAGGAGGCGAATGAGAAAATCTGTGCAGAGAATGATTGTTGACGGCAGGAAGAGGGAGATAAAGAGGGAGATAAAGAGGGATAAAAGAGGTCACTACTTCCCCTCGAGATGCAGCATGCAGCGGGATACACCTCTATTCTCTCTCTCTCTCTCTCTCTCCATCCTGACTCTGTCCCCACCTCCACCCTCTCCATCACTCGTTTCCCTCTCTCCCTTACATTCCCGTCCTTCCTCTATTCTCCCCATTTCCCCATTCTCCCCCTGCCTCTATTCTCCATTTGCCTCTTTCTCTCTCTTCCTCTATTCTCCCGTTGCATCTATTCTCCTACTGCCTCCATTCTTCCTCGGCCTCTATTCTTCCTCCCGCGCTGACTTAAATCAACTCTACTCATTTGAATGATGGATTTCGTGTTAGACTCCCGCATGATGCAAAACCTGAGCAAGGTCACGGCAAATAGAACGCGAATGGGTGCCTGTTTTAACTTCCCATGTGTGTTCCCTCCTCGCCCCTTTGCCATCCTCTTCGAAGCTGCAATTCTCGTCCTTCAGCCTCTCTTCCCCTACCTCTCCCTCTCTCCCTCCCTCTCTCCCTCCCTCTCTCCTTCCCTCTCTCCCTCCCCTCCCCCCCCTCCTCTCTCCCTTCCTGTCCCTTCCCCTTCTCTTCTCAATTCCGCCGCTTCTTCCCTCAAAATATCGAATCGACCGCCTCCTGCTTATTCTCACCTGAACATAATATGACGGAAGCGCTGCTTTTTCTATTATGGAAACTCCACCTCTTCCCCAATCTCCCTTTGCTCCACCTCCACTTCTCTCTCTCTCTCTTCACATGGATGACAGAAAACTCACAGTACTAATATTGCTTGATTTTAGTAAAGCGTTTGACTCAGTAGATAAAGACATATTCCTAGCAAAACTCCGCTGCATGAGATTCTCTTCACCTTCAATAGATTGGTTCTCTTCGTACCTTAGCAACCGTTCCCAACAAGTCATCTCCAACGATTCCTCGTCCTCTTGGCTTAATGTTAACCAAGGCGTTCCGCAGAGTTCATTTTTAGGTCCTCTATTGTTCTCCTTATTCATAAATGATTGTTCTCAATAATTAACTTACTCCAAGCATGATTTGTACGCCGATGATCTCCAAATCTACTTAGACACCAAACCCAATAACTTATCTCTTTCCATAGCCAACATAAATCATGATTTGGCTCAACTTCAAGAATGGAGCTACGATAATCTTCTCACCATAAACCCCTTGAAATCTCAAGCCATTTTAATCGGTTATCCGAAACTACTGGCTTCTATAAACCTTGCGGAATCAGTTCCTCTGTCTTTGAACGGCTCAGTTATACCCTATTGCAAAATCGTAAAAAATCTCGGGATTCTAATTAATGAAACGCTCACCTGGAATAATCATATAATAAAAATCTGCAAGGCGGTAAACTCCTCCTTATACACTCTAAGGCCTCTCATTAACATTCTTCCCTCGTCACTAAAAATACAGCTAGTGACCTCCCTAATTCTTCCTCACTTCGATTATTGTGATATTGTATACCAAGACTTATCAAAGGAACTCACCATTAAGCTACAACGTTCTCATAACGCCTGCATCAGATTCATCTTTAATCTTAAAAAATCTGACCATGTCCCAGAATACTTCCGTCGACTCTCCTGGCTAAAACTTGATTCCCGAAGAAACCTTCACCTTCTCTCTCTATTGTATCAAATTCTAAATAACAACATCCCTTGTTATCTTTCAACTAATTTCGTCACCATTAATACAGTTCACCATTGAAATACCAGAGGATGTGATAAACTACTAACTCCACTTCATAGAACAGAAATTTACAACAAATCCTTTACCGTCACTGCTTGTAAACTCTGGAATGGCCTTCCAACGTTAATAAAAACTCTCTAGCTCTAAGCACTTTTAAACGCTTGTATTACAAGCATTTCCTCTCACTCCCCATTCATTGAACTACGCTCTATCTTCTCTTTCAGGTTGTCACAAGGATGCGCTTATGGCATAAATTCATAATTTTATTTTACTTTATTTTCCTGTATTATAATTACTCTGTAATCAATCAGGCATATCTTACCCTACAATCCCTATTCCCCTCTCACCCCTCCCTCCCTTATATGGATATAAATATATGTACATATGTTTGTATTTATGAATGATTTTTTCCCCTGTTTCTCATATTATTGTATTTTTTTTCCTTCCCCTGAACTGTTTTAGAAATTTTCGCGGTTTTTTACACCTCTCTTCTCTTCGTAGGTGTTTTCCGCAGTGGGAATTTTTTCTGTGTTAAAACATAACACATACACAGTTCTTTATGACCCACAAAACTAAAATTCTTTGGTGATGCTGTGTTATCTACTAACAAATTTCTTAACTTGTAATTAATATGTATTTTGTTGAAATCAGTATGTAATTAATTTCTCTTACTTTGTAAATATTGTAATTACTTATATGACGAAAGGGTTAAACGTAAGAAGGGACTACATAGTCTCAATTTCGCCCTAATAAAGTCCTTTGTCTGTCTGTCTCTCTCTCTCCCTATCTCTCTCCCTCTCTCTCTCCCCTCCTCTCGCTTCCCCTCGTCTCTCCCCTTTCCCTCGTCTCTCCCCTTTCCCTCGTCTCTCCCCTTTCCCTCGCCTCTCCCCTTTCCCTCGCCTCTCCCCTTTCCCTCCTCACCTCCTGTCCATTAGGCGACTGCCTTTTCGTTATTTCGTCGCTCCATTTGCACTCGACGTCTCCTTTTACGCCCACTTCCTCTTTCTCTTGAATCGAAGGTGTAATTATGGAATCGCAGGAATTCGTGCTCGCGTTGATTTATCGGAGGATTTTGCTATTTTCGAATGAGTAGAACAGAGTCGAAATTGCATCTAATGGAAGACCAAGCGAAATACTATGGGGCGACGGAAACGACCTGTTAAGTCTGTCAAGGAAAATTCCTAACCAAAAAGACTTTTAATTTTGTATCTATCGTTACAACCAACTAGCGGCTGGATGGCTATGCATACGAGGAAAACATACATCCAATTCATGTACAAATACTTATACGACAAATTCCATTCTGTTTTTCTCTTTGTTTATTCCACAATGCCCAGGCATATCCATAATAGTTAAGTTTCACATGATAATTCCTCTCTGAAGCCATGTTGCTCTTCGATTAGCCAAATAATATTTTCCCATTAATTTTTAAAGTAACCAACTGTAATTTTTAAAAGCTGCTTTCACACTACCAATTTTAGAGAGCTTCCATAATAAATAGAAATTACAGTTGCCTTTTCCAAGTCTTCTGGAATTCCATTATTTTTTACTGCTGCGTATATACATATTTAGCTATGTCCTGGGATAAATAAATAATAATAATTATTATTATTATTGTTGTTGTTATTATTATTATTATAGAAGCATAAGAAAGGGAACATTTGCTTGTGATATTAGAGAACCAACTGCTACATTGTCTCATCCTCTGCATATATCTTTTCCCGACCTTTAAACTTCACGTTGTCTTCAGGTAATTTTAAAGAATGAGAATCGTGCTTTCAGATGATTTTTTAGAATATTTCATTATTCCTATCCTAAGTGGGCATAATTTAATTAGTGCCTTAAAAGTCGCTCACTTCCAATAATGATAAGAACGCAAGGTTACGAAACTCAATGTCAATCGGTTGCAAAGGATTTTTGGGCGTGTCAGAATACGTCATGACTTTCTGCTAGATTCGCAACATAATGAATCGAAGACTCAACTGAAAATAAGAAAATTATTCTCTTTGCAGATTGCAGCCGCAGCTGAAAACGATTATAACAACGAGTCATCGGAAAAAACGCCCGCGCCTTACATGCCTTTGTGTGCACGTAGTGCATATATGGAATGAAAAATGATCAGTGAGAAACGCATTGCGTTGAAAATGGAATCCCGCAGGACGAAGCGTGATAGGAAATCGAATTTCAAACTAGTTTAACCACTTTATGCTGTGTAGTACAAACGCACAGTTCCTGAGGAGGAAGGTAATGTGGAAATCTCCAACAGGAGAATCCAGAAGTGGTTCATGCAATTGCTCGCATGAAAACGGAAAATTTGGCGAAATTGATGAAAGTTAAGAAAAATACTCGAGAAACATCCTGAAAAAGCCTTTTCGTTCATTGCAGAGTGAAATATTACGAAATCACAGATCAATCAATTTATGGACACCTAGGAACTCTGGAGAGGTAGAGCTCAATGCGAAGTTTTCCATGCAAAATAGGCTTTCTCAAATGAAGACGATTATTATATAAATTCCTCAGATAGGATTAAATACAAATATGTTTTACTATTACCTTTATTTACCATACTTTGTATTTTACTGTGAGGGGTGGAAAAGATGGGGTGGAAGAGAGGGGGTGGAAGAGAGGGGGTGGGCAATGCTTCCGGGGAGGCGATCGCAAATGGAAGAATGGAGAAGGTGCCCCCGCGGTGCCCCACTATCCTGGCGCATTAGGAGAGGGGGAGTAGCGGGATCTGGATGCAACGGAGAGGGAAAAGTGGAGGAAGAGAGGAAAGGAGGACCGGAGAGGGAGGGAGAAAGGGAGAGGGAGGTCTTCCATCGGAAGATGCAGTAGAGCCAAGGAGAGGTTTCCCGGAGGACTTCGAAGAGAATTCGTCGAACTAACAAATGAACGCTCTTTTTTCTGAAAATGGAAGTTTTTTCCCGTGGAATCCCAGAGAGAGAGAAAGGATAATTCGAAGCAAGTATTGCTCCGGCTGCGCATTTCCCCCGAGAGGAGGCGTTCGAAGCGTGCGTCACTAGCGTGCCCTATACACACGTGTCGCTTGCTCCGCTCGATCTTAATGGCCTCAGGATTATGATTCTACGGAGAATTCGCGCGAGGAAAAGTTACTTTTAGAGTGATTCCATGTGAGAGCGCTCTTGGCATATAGGTCACGTCGAGATACGTGCGGAACTAGGCCGAGGGTTTTGTCTTTTCGTAATTATCGTTTTTTTAAAAAAAAAAGGACTTTTAACAGCTGAAGAGCGGCGATGAAAACTTTGCTCGCGGTCACGAGAGTTTTAACAGCGCTGCGACGTTCGACGCATCGCAAGATGGCGCGATACTTCCGAAGAGAAGAAAAAGAGAGAGAGTGTACTCGATGGCGGCGAGAGGCGCGGATTATGTCGGGTCTGGAATGATGCATGCGGATCGTCGAGTGCGCGGAGCGTGCGTGTGTGAGTTCGCTCTCGAAAAACCAACGGTGCGCGACGCTGGTTTCGCCGCGAGAGGGCCACCGATGCTCTTTTTTTCGAGCGATCGTCACTCATTCTCTCGTTGACACTACAGCCACGCCGCAGAGAGGGGAAACCTCGCTCTCTCGACGGCGAATCAAGAGTGTTAGTTCGATTCCTTTTTCCATTAGGTAAGCGCCTGACATCGTTGCATAAAGAACGAAAGTTTTTCGTACGCTGAATGTTACAGGCATCTGACGTCATTTATTTTTTAACTAGGGCAGAACCAAGCGATGGAAGAAGCAAAATGGCACTCTCCTGACCCTTTACCTATAGCGATGCACCCATTTGCAATATGCATCTACATTTTATCACGCTATTCCCCGTAATTTATGGGCGTTAGGGACTGAAAATGAACCGAATTACGCTTAACAACCCTAACTTTAATTTCTCGGGGCAAAATAGTCCTGTGAGAAAATAAATTGAATTATCCTGCTAACCTACAATCGACATTACGTGGTTTGTCTACATCAGCGCTTTTCGAGTTTTTTTGGCCGCGGAATCCTTTTGCAAACCCAAAATTTCGCGGAACCCCATTATCTTTCAAAATAGTAATATATCTATACACAAGTGATCAAATTAAATGTGCTGTGCTGTTATTCGACATGCGCAGACTGTATTTGTTTATTGTTATATAAAAGGAAATCTTGAGTTTACTTTATCCTTTTTTTATTTAATATTTTAATTTTCCAGTATTTCTTTATACCTCCCAGCCATTCATCCCCTAAATAGCGTGATACTGTATATTGTTATTCTCTATGAAATCAGATAGGTAGTAACCGTCGCAACATTTTACAATCGATGCAAGAATGTGATAAATAAGACGTGCTCTGCAAATGGGGGAGCTAAACGAAGTTAGGGCTTATGGTCTCCAAATTCTTTAAGACGCCCCTGGTTAAACGGCATGTCGTCGCATAAACTAAGACACATTTCAGACCTGCTTTTGGTGCTTATTGAAAAGTACATTTCAGTAAAAAAAGCTATGCTCAGATTTATCTTTCATTCAAGCTCTTTTGTTATGACGCAATTCTTTTTTTTGTAACCTTTGTTATTTGTGGCCGTGTTTCTTTTTAAACTCCGCCAACTCAACTCAACAACGCTCTTACGTAACATATACCTTTTTCATCCCACGAGGTCAATTCCTCCATATCGCTTAATCTTGCAGTGAATTCATCGTAATCATTTATATCAACTTAAATCCTTTTTACTCGGACACACACCGTTATAAATCAACAAAGTCGCTGAAATTCGGAATCATTTTGAATGAATTTTGTATTTGTTCTTATCTTGGTTTTACGTATTTGACGATAACTAACTCGATAGAAATATTACCTCTAAGAACATTTTCGGCGAATATAAAGATGCAGCCTTTGATAAGAATCTCACGACACATATATTGCAGTTTATATAAAATGCATTCTCTTAACAATTTGTTGCAATAATCGACAAACATGTCCATTTAATTCCGACGTTACACGAGTTTAAGCCTCGACAGAATGGCCACCTAGAAATACGCTGCACTTCGCAAACTATTCAAGGAAGAATTCTACATTCATTGTCCATCTCAGAAACTTAGGGCCCGCGTGGGTCGCAAGCGGACCCCAGGAGATTTTATGTTGGCCACGAAACTATAATGAAAAGCGACCGAGAAAATATAGCACAGGCATTATTATATAGTTTAATTAGAATTATGATCATGAAAGCCTGTATGCTGAACATGAGAGCATTGTTAATGCTATTCTTCCACAAATGACACCATAGACTCTATTCGGCCCACGAAGCATGCGAAATGTCCAATGTGGCTCACCAAGAGGAGAAGATGGCCGAACTGTTATTATATTTCTCCATTTCTTGGAATAATCGATATTAAAATGTCGGCAGTGATATTCTAAAAAGGAGTTCGTTCGCACCATGCAACCGACGCCTGTTTGAATTACGCTGTGCAAATGTTTTGTCCTTCAAGAGGTGAAAGTGATGAATTATTGCGTAGAACACGAGAGAGAGGAGAGATAATGGGTAAGAAGGTTGGGAGGAAGAGGGAACGGAAAGGGAGGAAAGAAGGAAGGGAGAGAGAGGAGGAAAGGGAAAGAGAAGGGAAGGGAGATAGGAGGGAAGAGAGATAGGAGGGAAGGGAGATAGTAGGGAAGGGAGATAGGGGGGAAGGGAGAGGGGAGGGAAGGGAGAGAGGATGGAAGGAAGAGAGGAGGGAAGGGAGAGAGGAGGGAAGGGAGAGAAGAGGGAAGGGAGAGAAGAGGGAAGGGAGATAGGAGGGAAGAGAGATAGGAGGGAAGGGAGATAGTAGGGAAGGGAGATAGGAGGGAAGGGAGAGAGGAGGGAAGGGAGATAGTAGGGAAGGGAGATAGGAGGGAAGGGAGAGAGGAGGGAAGGGAGGGAGGAGGGAAGGGAGAAAGAGGTGTAGAGACCGAATGAACTCTGAAGTCATCAGCAAGGTCAAGAGCGTTACTGTGTCGAGAAGTGCAGACGCCCGTGCAGGTGGTGGCGAATGTTTCCACCTGTTCGCCCCATTATTCACGAAGACAGATTTATGGAATTATTCGTCACTGGATATAGTCTCAACCGTTCTTTTGAAGTGCCATATTCCAAAAAAGTAAGGCTATTCCTCGAAGCAATTAAAATCCAGTTCGAATTTGGCCAACACCTAATCTATGATCGCTCATCTAACTATTTGCATTCTTGAGGCACCTCACTGTCATCTTTTCAGAATTTCCCATTAAAAATGTTCCCAGCAAATGTGATAATGCCGAAGATATAGCAAACATATTATATGACGATGGGCAACTCATGAACAAAATAACTTCTCACTCATTAGAATATCAATTCTTTCAAAACGTGTGCTCATATATCATTAATGCAGGCACTTCAACAAAATTTTCAGAAATTATAATTGAAGAGAAAGATAGAATATATAATAAAATTTCAAATAAATTGGAATGACTAAAAACGTATAATGATGTTCAGTTCGTTTCCATTTTATTATGTTAGAACTACAGTTGTTTAGGGCTGCTTGAATTTATTGCGTTGAAAGAACTCAAAACGGGGGAAATACGATAGGCCGTGCAACCCCCGCAATGCGAGGGGGGCCGAGATTTAAGGGCCCCCTAATTATTCAGACGAAGTCGTCTGACACCCACTTTAGGAACTCGAAAAGGGGAATTGCGACCTCTACAATGCGGCTCTGCAACGCTGAGAAGAGACATTTCCTGGCACGAAAACCAGTGCAAGATATAGGCTACGATTACATGCCTTCAGATGTCTGTCGCTCTTGGGCCAATACAGGGGCAGATCAACCTATCGGGCATTCGGGCAGGCCCCGATGGGCAATCCTTCACATTTACGCTAAAAGTAGCGAAACTTAAATTGTCGAAAAAATTTGATGAATATTTACTCCGTGACATGGAAAAACGATAAAATAATGTTAATTCCTGTGTTAATAATGTTTTGAATTTTGTTGGTGAGTATATTTAAATAAAAATATCTTATAACTATAAGGGCCGATTCAGAAAAAAACCCCGAACCTATAATCTCCCTCGATCCGTCCCTGGGCCAATGTATTTTCGCATGTGTGTTACATATAGCTATGGAAGATTGTGCTTATTTGTATATATTGTGTGTATTTACTTGTTAAGTGATGCATGCGTACACTGTTCAGGCTCTAAAGCAGTGGTTCCCAACCTCGGGGTCGCGACCCAAATCAGGGTCACGGGCAGAGCCGGATTAAGAGTTCGCGGGGCCCTAGGCCAGGGTTCAGTGCAGGGCCCCAGTGACCGAAAAATATGGGGTGGGGTAAATTAGGTACTTTCTTATTTATGTAATGCTAAAACGACTTTGCATGATTCATTTATTTTAATATTATAAAAAATAGATACAAAACTTAAAAAATAGAATTGTTCTTGGTAAAACAAACTCTGCTCCTGAAAGGTTTTTTCAATCCAGTAAACATTACACAGTGTCGTTTGTACTTGAAAATCAGTCTTGTTTGTTGTATGGTTGTTTTCACTGTTAACCTGTTTACGACCCAAATTATGCCTGTACGGTGAGTACACTTAAATTAAATGAAATGTCCAATATATCTGTAAATATTAATTTCTGACAGGAATATCACATTAATTTGTTATCAGGTCCTCCAAATATACCAAACTAGCTGAGACCCGAGCAATTATTCCGCGGAGTGTTTTCGATAAATTTATGAACAAGCCATTATATAACAAGACGGAAAAGTATAATCCATAAATGGAATACACAGAGATTTCAAAGGCGTTCTTTATAGGAAATACGTACAAAACGGCATCGAAAGATTCTTGAATATTTATACCCGAAATGAAAGTCATAATTATGTGGCCTCGCGTATCCGAATAATATTTTAGTGCTTTCCGTCATTGCTGAAAAGCACTATTATCTCCGTGATGTCCATCCGTCCGTCCGTACGCATATATTATGGAAGAATTGGCTTAACCGATTTCAACCAAATTTGGTACATAGAATACACACATAAATTAATAACCAAGATGGCATATTTCGACCGGATCCATTTAGCAGGGGTGCCATAATTGCAAAGTTTAACTTTTAGGTAACTGTGAATTTGGAAGGAATTGGCTTAACCGATTTTAACGAAATTTTGTATTGAGGAGGTTTGTAACATAGGGAAACAAAATCAACATATTTAGTGTAGATATAAAAAACAGGGCTGCCACAGTGAAAGTAATAAAAAAGTTCATTTTACACCTGTTTGTGTTGAATTGTCCTGATCAATTTTAACGAAATTTAATATTTGTAATGAACACATATATACAAAACCAAAATAGCATTTTTAGACCGAATTAGCCAAACAGTGATGCCAAAATTTACTAATTAAACTCTTTCAGTAATAATGGATTTGAAGAAAATTGGCTGGACGGATTTCAACTAAATTTAGCATATAAGGTTTGTACAACATACCATAATAAAATGAAGATGTTTAAAGCGGAGTTGAAGAGCAGGGCTATCACACTAAAAAGTGAAATAATATTTTTAAATCGTATTTCTAGAGAACTGACGTCATGGGTTTTAACCAAAGATAGAATACATAATCATCATATAAATATATAACTAAAATATTAATTATCAACTGATTCTACTAAACAGGCCTACCACAATATCAAGGTTAGTATTTTCTGTAACTATGATTTTGGAAGGTATTGGCTGAACGGATTTAAAGAAATTTCTTTTGTAGGAAGAGTATATAATAGAAAAACGAAATTAACATGTGTAGAGCGAATCTAAAAATCAGGGCTACCACAATATAAGGAAAAATAATTTTCGGTTTTCAAAGCAAATACATTAGTATACGATTATACTACGGCGAATTTGACGAAAAGCACTTTTGTGTCACGGGAAACCCGTGTGCATCCCTACTTGTTAATATATGACTTACTGATCATATAAGAAATGAAGGAGAAAAATATGGTATTTAATTATTGCTTACCGAGAGAACCATCTTAGCGACCGACGTAAACAAAATATGCGATGTTTTGCTCGGGATTTTCTCAATTTTTTCACTAAAACTATAACTCGCGGGCTTCTTTGTGGTAAATTATACCTTACAGTTCATATAAGAGCAAGGAAGACAAAAGTTCGGTATTTCATTGTTGCTTGACGGATGCCATTTAACGAGATACGAGTACAAGTTTATTAAAGTATTTATTTAAAGTGGAAGTTCTAATTGACGGATGCAGTTCAACATCACAATTGGGCGATTAATTTTAATAAGGATCACTCGTATTTAATTAAATTAAAATACGTCTAGCGGTTTAGGAGAGGAAGGTTACGACGGACGGACGGACCAGACGTGCTCATAAGGCGTTCTGCTACTACCGCTTTGCTGGTAAAGAACTAAAAATGAATTTTTATAGCCACTACAATATAGTTAATATATTTATTTGCATAAAAATTATAATACTAAAAATTATGAATCCGCCAACTTATACGACAAAAATTTAACAGTTCCTTATATCACATAAAGTCTCCAAGTCTAAGGTAAACCTCAAAAGGTTAAGCTTTTGCTTTAATTTTCAATCAATTATTGTTCTTCATGCGATTGTTTAGGCTGGCCTCCAAAGGAAACATAGCCTTATAAAATGGTCGTGTCTGTGTGTGTGTGTGTATATATATATATATATATATATATATATATATATATATATATATATATATATATATATATAAGGCAGGATGTAGTCAGCATGAAGTTGGAAGATAACCTAAGAAAGTTGGAAAACAAACCGAAGACCGTTGATATAGAATGGGATGAAATTAAAACCAGTATCAAGGACACCTTGGATAAAGAGATTGGAAAACAAGAGAAGAAAATCAGAAAACCATGGATCACGAAGGAAACGCTGAAGAAAATGGATGAGAGACGAAAATGGAAAAACGTTAACAGTGAGGAAGGTAGAGCCAACTATAGGCGTATAAACAATGAGTTGAGAAGGGTAACAGATAAAGCTAGAGAACATTGGATAAAAGGAAAATGTGATGAAACAGAACAAATGGAGAAGTTAGGACGGTACGATATGATGTACGATAGGGCACTGGAATTAGAAGATAAGAAGTCTAATGGAATTTGTGGTAAAGGAATTATGAATACGGATGGGAAGATAGTCTCAGAAACAAAGGATGTAGCACAGGTATGGGAAGAATACATTAAGGAATTATGCAGCAAACAGGCAGGAGCGGCAAAAATAGAACTGGAAAATGAGGAAAACATTGAAGAAGACAACTTAGGACCAATTATTATGGAGAGCGAAGTAGAAAAGGCGATAGTGGAACTAAAGAATGGGAAAGCCACAGGCAGCGATGGAAAACTGGCTGAGGTACTTAAAGTCATGGGATCAGAAAGACTAAAAATGATCACGAAATTAATTAATAAGATTTACCACATAGAGGAGTGGCCTCAGGATTTTCTAGAAGTAACAATGATCCCTCTAAAGAAGAAGCCAAAGGCAATGCAGTGTAAAGATTACAGAACTATAACCCTTCTGTCACACACTTCGAAGATCATCACGAGGATTCTTAATAAAAGGCTGGAGAAAAAGGCAGAAGAAATAATAGGGGAAGATCAATTCGGTTTCAGAAAAGGACGAGGAACTAGAGATGCTATAGTAGTAGTTAGAATCATATCAGAAAGGGCAATAGAATACAGTCAAGATATCTGCGCATGTTTCGTAGACTGGCAGAAGGCCTTTGATAGAGTAAATTGGGTAAAGTTGATGAAGATATTAAAGGATATAGGTGTAGACTGGAAAGACAGGAGACTGATTAGGAATCTATATGAGAATCAAGTTGTAAAGATCAGGTTTGAGAATGTGGACACCTGCGGAATAAATATCGGTAGAGGAGTAAGACAAGGCTGCTGCCTATCGCCAACCCTTTTCAATATATATGGAGAAAGTCTAATGCAAGAAGCTTTAGAAGGCACAGGGGATTTCAAAATTGGAGGAAGGATTATAAGAACAGTGAAATACGCAGATGATCAAGTACTTCTAGCAAGAAAGGAAGAGGAGCTACAAAAAATGATAAATAGACTAGTGATAACAGGTAGAAAATACGGTATGGAAATAAATACAGAAAAATCCAAGGTCATTTGAATATCGGGTAAAGAAGAGAATCTGAACATAACTATTGAGGGAAAGTCATTAGAACAAGTTTCAGAATATAAATACCTTGGAAGTATCATAACACGAGAGGCAAAATGTACGGATGAGATCAAAACTAGAATAGGAAAAGCAAAAGCGGCTTTCAGGAGAAAGAAACAACTACTTACAGGGAATATGAGGGAAGATATCCGCAAGAAGTTGATAAAATTCTACGCATGGAGTATAGCATTGTATGGGGCAGAAACATGGACGCTAAGGAAAAATGACATAAAATACTTGGAAAGCTTTGAAATGTGGACTTGGAGGAGAATGCTGAAGAAAAAATGGGCAGATAGGATGAAAAACGATGAAGTGCTACGAAGAATAGGAGAGAAGCGAATGATTATACAGACTATCAGAAAGAGGAAGGCTAACTGGGTTGGACATTACCTGAGGAGAGAGAGTATGATTAAAGACGTGTTAGAAGGAAAACTAGATGGGAAAAGGGAAAGAGGTAGGAAAAGGTTTCAGCTGATAGACGATTTGAAAGGGAAAGAGAGTTATCAAGATATAAAGAGGACAGCGGAAAATAGGAGTATATGGAGAACCAGGTTTAACCAAGAATAATCACGGACCTTTCTACGGACAGACTACCTATGATGATATATATATATATATATATATATATATATATATATATATATATATATATGTCTCCCACTAACAGCTTTTGCATCAATGGACCGATTTTCATGAACTTGTTATGATGCTCGTGCTGCCAGGGCCCACCTCCGGGTTATAATTTATTTGACGAAGATTGAAGTCCCGAGTTCTATTCCAGGAACGTTTTTCCCTATTTTTATATATAGGAAGCCTCAAATCCATTATGCAGAGATGTTTTCTTTAATACTTTAAAATATGCTGCTGCTGTTGTGTATTTGCCCAGAACTGGGGCTTAGCACTGCTTTGCCTCACGGCTTTCAGTGCATGTTCAATGATTATTTGATTCCGTGGAATCCGTTTACGGCGGTGTGGTGAGCCTTCCGTCGCTCATTTAGGTCCTTGTCCTTTTGGGAAGGGGGAGGTCCTCTTCTCTACCAGTCCCGGCCCTGGGGCGCTTGTGGACGTCCCAAGGCTTGGCCGAGGTGGAGATGTTTCTTAAGTTGTTGCATGCGGTCGGCAATTTGTCGTAGAATAGTTTGCTTTGAAAGGAGTTCCTCAATGGTGGGGAACTCGGGCGTTTCCCTAATCTCGGCACTTGTTGTGCCGAGCGGTGGACGGAGAGCCCAGCGTAGGCAGCCGTTTTGCAAAATTTCCATCTTGGTTGAGCTAGTGGCCCTTCCTGCCCAAGCCGGTGAGGCATAGGTTAAAATAGGTCTTATGCAGGCCTTATAGAGATTTGCCTTTGTCATGGGTTTAACCGTCAGCGTCCTTAAAATCGGGGCTAGCGCAATTTTAGCAGCGATAGCTTTTTTAACCTGTCGCAGGACGTGGGTGTGAAAGTTCAATTTTATTATCCATGGTCACTCCCAGGTAGGCGACCTCGGTCTTCCAAGGTATCGTTGTACCATTTACCGCTAATTGGCTAACAGGGGGGAGGGTTGTTTTCCTCGTGAAGAGGATCGTCTCAGTTTTTCCAGAGTTTACTCCAAGCCTCCAGGTTTGGTACCATATTATTAATTGGTCTAGTGCTCGTTAAACATATTGTTTTGCCATTTCAGGCTTAGTCGATCTAGCTATAATGGCAACGTCATCTGCAAAAACTTGGAATGTGCGATCCTGCAGATATGATCTAATAAGTTTCCTGAGCCAGGTCGGGAATTTTTTGCAGTTGCAACTTGTGTAAGAGTCCTGTGTGCCAGACTTTATCAAAGGCCTTTTCGAGATCTAATAAGGCCATTACTGAATGAGCCTTCCTATTGAAACCTTCGGTTATGAAGTCGATGACGCGTACCAGTTGATGGGTCGTGGCATGCTCATTTCGGAAACCGAACTGTTCGGGAGGGATGATCCCCTTGCTATAGGCGTGGTTCTTTATATGAGGTAGTATTAGTCTTTCTAGGAGCTTAGAAAGACCAGGAAGTAGAGATATTGGCCTATAGCTGCCAGGGTTAGTTGGTGGCTTATGTTATTTGAGTAGGCATATGATTTTTGCTTCTTTCCAATCTTTTGGAATGTGGCCGAGCTTTAGTGCCGCGTTGGTAATGGCTAGCATAACTTCTCCCGCAAAGCGCGGCATTTGTAATATTGCCTCATTCAAGATTCCATCCAAACCGGGGGCCTTGTTGCGTCGTAGCTGCTTTAGGGCTTGGATAAGCTCTTCTTCTGTACACGTAGGAAGTACGATATCGTCATATTCCTCAGTTAAGTTTATTTCAAGGCTCGTCCCATCGGCTGGGAGTGGCGTGAATACGTTTTCTAAATGGTTGGCCATTATTTCCGCCTTTTCTTTGGGCGCGGTTGCTTCATCTTGGGCGGTTCTCAAAGGGGATTCCCTCGTTAGTGGTCTCCTAAGATTTCTAACGGCGCGCCAGATGGAGCCATCCTTTTGGGTGAGATTGGAGGCAAACTTTTCCCAGGTTCTAGCCCTATGTTCTTTTATGTCTAATTAAATTTGTCTTTCCATCCATCGAACCTGTCTCCAGTATCGCGGATCTCCAGTCTTCTGGTATTCACGTCGCATTTTGTTTTTCCTGGCTATGAAGGCTAAAATATCCCTAGGGAGTGCTAGGTGGTCGGGTTGGCGTGCACGGATTGTAGGAGTGGCCTGTTGTAGTGCCTTCGTCATTTGTGAGGAGAGTGATTCCGCTAATTTATCTACCTCGTAGTTCGATTGGATGGTTTGGATTTCCGGGGGGACATCTGTCAATGTTTTCCGATATTTTTCCCAGTCAATGAGGTCGTATCGGAGTTTTGGCATCTGAGGGAGGAGCGTAGGTTTAACTCCAATGTAAATTATCACTGGGTTATGGTCGCTACTTAAAGCTGCAGCGGTGTAGAGCCCCATGGAGGTGTTTATGCCCTTATATGCCGCAATGTCAAGCGTTTGATGAAAGCGAGTCGGCTGATCGGGTGCGGCAATTCTTACATTGTTGGAGTCTGCCCATCTTCGTAGCTTATTCCCATTCGGGTTATCCCTGGTTGAGTTCCATGATGTATGTAAGGCGTTATAATCGCCGGCCGCAAGGACCGGGTCGTCAGTGCTAAAAATACTATCCATATCTTCAGAGGAGAATCGTCCAGTTGGCTTAAGATAAAGGGATGCAATTCTCATCCGCCCCTTTTTCGTCTCCACCATGATGATTGTTGCTTCGATTGAGGCAGTATCAATCAATACTTCATTCGCCGAGATGCATTCTTGGACAAGTACTGCGGTACCTCCCGCAGCAGGTCGGTCCCTTGGGACCTCGCGGTCTTTTCTATAGACTTTATATCCTGGGACGCTCCATCTCACCTCGGGTCGTAGATGGGTTTCTTGTATTAATGCAATTCCTATAGTATGTTGCTTTAAGAATTGCAAGAGCTCCGGGGTTTTATTTTTGACTCCTCCGTTAGCGTTCCAAACGCATATGGTCGTCCCCCTGATGTTATTAAGTTTACGGGCCATATTGGGCGGCTAACTTAGTGAGGAGTGAAGTGAGATGGGCGAGTTTCTCTTGTAGGGCGTTGGTAATGCCTATTAGGGTAGTTATTATTGGAGACATCGATAGATCTGTTCCGGCAGGATTTGCTGATGCTTTCTCCGAATAGGGATGAGGGTTTCGAGGCATTTCCAGCCTTGGTCAGGGGGTGGTGCGTGGCGCTGCTGCGGGTATTGATGTGCCCCAAGGATTCTGCTTCCCTGGGGGTAAGCATGACGGTGTTGTTGTTGCCTTCCGTGAGGCATCTGCTTCGGCTGGGGTAGGTTCCAGGTCCGTAGGGGGTCTGGCAACTCGTGAGTTTTTGGTCGACTTGACGTATTGGCCCTTCCGGTTGCCTTGGATGGGTTGGTATTCTCCTCTCATTTTCCCCAGTTGCTTCTTATACATGGGACATGCTTTCTCCGAATAGGGATGAGGGTTTCGAGGCATTTCCAGCCTTGGTCAGGGGGTGGTGCGTGGCGCTGCTGCGGGTATTGATGTGCCCCAAGGATTCTGCTTCCCTGGGGGTAAGCATGACGGTGTTGTTGTTGCCTTCCGTGAGGCATCTGCTTCGGCTGGGGTAGGTTCCAGGTCCGTAGGGGGTCTGGCAACTCGTGAGTTTTTGGTCGACTTGACGTATTGGCCCTTCCGGTTGCCTTGGATGGGTTGGTATTCTCCTCTCATTTTCCCCAGTTGCTTCTTATACATGGGACATTTTCTGGAGCATGAGGCGTGGTCGCCCCCACAGTTACAGCATGTAGATGGTGTGTCTCGAGGTTTGGTTCACTCCGTACCTTGGTGGGGACCAGCACACTTATAGCACCTAGGAGCGGCCGTACATTTTGTTGATCCGTGTCCGTATCGGTTGCATCTATAGCACATTCTTGGTATTTCGTACTTAAATGGTTCAATGTGCACTGTGCTCCTTATGATGCTTTTAATGTTGCAGATATCAACTGGGGACATTTCAGCACTTAACGTTATGGCATAACGGTCTGATGGCTCATTAGGATTTTTAGCTAAGTTACGGACTCTGGTGACAGGGATCCCGCTAGCAATGAGATCTTCTTTGATATAATCTGTGTCAACGTTGCAATGTAAGCCTCTAACGTAGTATTGTTTCGTCTGGTCTTCGCAGGCGTCCCATGTGCTAGTTTGAGCTCTTTCAGCAGCTAGCATCCTGCGGACGTTGTCGAAGTCGTCCTTAGTTTGTACTTGAAGTTTTGTTACTCCTTTTGTGTTTTTAATTGTAAAGTTTGGGTTTGCGCATGCGGCTCGTATGGATTCAAAAAATAGCTTAAACTTAGCTATTTCATAAATGGCTATAATGGGTGGTAGTTGAGACATTGGAGTGGGTGTTACGGCAGACGTGGATGCTTCCATCCACGCTTCGTTGGAGTCGAGTCCAATGAGGGCATCGTATCTGTTGGTCAAAGGGACGGCTGTCTTCCTATTGCCTTTTTAGTTTCTTTATAGTTTCCTCCACAGGTATGAAAGCTTTGGTTTTTTTGGCTTTTGCTGGTAATATGCTCGGCGGTGGTGACTCCGTTTGGTCGAGATTCTTCCTTGTCATGTTCAATAATAAAATAATAATAATAAAATTTTCCGAGGTTAATTCGCGAAGCTATTGAAATCGAAAAACATCCCAGTCAATTTCAACGGGGACGACGGTTTGTACATCAGCGCAACATGGAAGCGACTCTTCCAACGGAAAAGTGAAAGGGAGGAAAAATAAGTTGGAGCAACCACCAAAGAGAAAGAGATAGCAACTCGAACGAGCCAATCAGCGATGGACAACGGTTAAACTAGGAAGGCACGAGTGGATATAAAAGCAGATCCCTACCATCGGATCTCACTTCGAGTGATTCTGGATTCTGGTGCAGATGACTAGCGAGCCTAGCCTATCCAACACACAGGTTTCTGACTCCGGATTGGTTGACCGACAACCAATAGTTAAACACGGCTCATACCCTCCACATTGCGGATCATTCTTTTTAAACTTTTACTGATTTTAGTTACTAACGTGGGAGTCCGTCTGCCTGGTGCGGGAAAACCCCCTTACGGGGGGAAGTACGTAAGTCGCTGCGGGACTCCCTAGGGCTTTCCGGGACACGACCAGGTACCACCAGGGAGTTGGCAGCATGCCTTGCCGCGAGCGGGTCAATCCCGGGTGGCCGCCACTGCACGGTCGGCCCCACTTCTTCCGCGGGGGGTGGCTAACTTGTCCCACCTTCTCACCCGATCGACCTTTCTCTATCTCGATAGGATAGGATAGGATTAACACTCTGTGGGAGTTCGTCTGCCTGGTGCGGGAAAACCCCCTTACGGGGGGAAGTACGTAAGTCGCTGCGGGACTCCCTAGAGCTTTCCGGGACACGACCAGGTACCACCAGGGAGTTGACAGCACGCCCTGCTGCGAGCGGGTCAATCCCGTGTGGCTGCCACTGCACGGTCGGCCCCACTTCTTCCGCGGGGGGTGGCTAACTTTGTCCCACCTTCTCACCCGCTCGCCCTTTTTCTATTTCGACAGGTGACAGGACTAACCCCCCCCCCCCCCCCAGAATGATCCGCTCACCGCCCCCTAATAGGGACGCAGCTCCACAGAGCGAAGAAGGCACCTCAACCCATGTAGGGAAAAGGATACCGATCCCTTCTGCCATTAGGAACGTTCTCTTTCATAGGGAAAGTAACAAGGGAGTCCAGACGAAAGGAAAGGACGACGCGGCGCCAGCCAAAACTAATAAGGACGGTCAGAATGAAGTAGGGCTTGACCCGGCCGGAGATCTTAATAACGATGACGCGGCCATCTTCACAACCGTGGAGAGGGCAAAGAAAAGACGACGACGCTATGAACCGCAGATTTTTACGGCAACGACATCGGTAACTAATACCAATAATAGGTACGACCCGCTTATAGACGTACCGGGAGATACCTCTAGACCGAGTTCCAAAGAAAAGAGGCCGCCGGCCATAGTCATATACGATATAATGAATTACACTGCTTTTGTAAAGTCAATTAGACAAAAAATCGGTAATAACGATTTTACTATTATAAAGACAAAGGACGGGTCAAGACTACAACTGACCACCAAGAGCGAATATGACATTATTAAGCAATACCTAATAGAGGCTGGCGCCAAGATGCATACCTGGACAGGAAAGGCGAACACAACGGTCAGGTACCTTATCAAAGGGTTGGATGAGGGGATGGACCTGGGTTTTATTAGAGAAGAACTAACAGAACTAAGAATACCGTGCGTCGCAGTACGTGAACTGGCACCTACGAGGAAAGACCTATACGTAACGACGATCGATAAAAACGAAAACTTTAAGATTACTGCTATGGCAGGAATTAAAAAAATATGCAGCCACAGAGTTTACCTAGAACCTTACAAATACCAGAGGCCGCAGATGTGCTTCCGCTGCATTAGATATGGACACGGGTCCCAGAACTGCACCGCATCTCCTCGATGCTACAAATGCGCTGGGGCCCACGAAGGGAGAGATTGCCCTAAGGACAAGGCACAAACCAAGGCTAAATGCTGCAACTGCGGAGGGGAGCACGTGTCATTCTCTCATAGGTGTCCAGTTTACCTAAAACACGAAGAGGCGCTCAAAACTAAAGACAAGAAAAATGACAAGACGCACAAAACCATCCAGGTCCCCCCCCCCACCGCCATCAGTCTGGACTCTCCCAGGTAAATCAGGCAAAAGGATCGAAGAAAAAGAAAAAGAATATCCGCCGCTAGAAGAGAAAGAAACCAAGGAACAGCCCATTAGGGAAGAGAAAACTTTTAACAACGACTCAGATATGAAAACACTAGTCGCGACTATGGCCCAATTTACTGCAACAATCCAGCAGCAAATGACGGCCATGATGACGGTAATACATACCCTAGTTGCCGCCATAACCGCTCAAAACGGCAATGGACGCTAGGGTCAACCAAGCGACTGCGATCATCATGGCCCATTGGAATGCAAACGGGGCCGTAAGAAACAAGACGCCGGAGCTCATTGAGTTCCTGAGGAAACACTCAGTAAATATTATTTTAATACAGGAGACGCACCTTCAACCAAATGAGGATTGGGCTGTTCCTGGTTACGAGATATTTAGGAGGGACCGAGAAAGTAACACTCGAGGGGGTGGAGTGGCGATCCTTGCCCGTGAAGGTATTGTATGCGCAAAAATAGACGACAGAAGCTCTGGCCCGATAGAAGCAGTGGGTGTCAGAGCTGACACAACTATGGGAACCATCACTTTGATAAGTACCTATATCCCACCAAATAAAGAATTACGCATGCAAGACCTAAACGGGCTCCTTAGCATGGACAATGGAGTAATAATCGCGGGTGATTTTAATGCGACGCATTGGGCGTGGAACTGCAGTAAAGATAGCAGGCGTGGTAATCTTTTAAAGACATGGGCACGAGATAACCAATTTAGGGTAGTGGCTCTGAGAACAACGACGCGACCAGGACCAAGGAACACAGGAAGTGTCCTTGATTTTGCACTGGTCAAGGACTTTGATCAACGGGCAGTGTCAAAAACGATCCCAGAGCTAACGAGCGACCATTACCCGGTGGTTCTGAGGATCGGCACACAAGTATTATTTTATCAACAGGACAACCACCGCATGTGCTATGGACTTGCGGATTGGCTAATTTTAGGAAAATAATTACGGAGTCACTACCAAGCGATGTGCCTACGATATCCACCAGGGAGGGAATAGAGGAAGCGGCAGAATTGTTGGGGAACGCAATCAATGACGCAGCGGAAAAAGATATTCCGCGAAGAGCAAGAAAAGCTAAAGAAAACCTGGAGATCCCTGACGAAATCAAAAACCTCATAAGGAAAAGGAACTGGGTGAGGCGGCAGTACAACCATTACGGCACCGCCGAACAAAAAAGGGATCTCTGGGGACTAAATAAAGAAATTAGGGATCAACTGAGGCGCCTGAGGAGGTACCAATGGTCCATCAGACTGGCAGATCTTAATATAAGTGACAATTCCATATGGAAGTATACGCGTTCCCTAATGAATTCCGCCAGGAGTGACCCCCTGGTGGAAAGCCCAAGAGGCAAACTCACCACGCCTGCTGACAAAGCAGAATATCTTGCGGCTCATTTAGAACAGGTTTTCACGCCCAATGACGCGACAGAATACACTCCAGACATAAAAATGGAGGAGATCGAGTCCATACTAAGGGTACAGCACAACGAGGATCAAGCCACTCCGGTGTTCTCCATCAGAGAATTGGCAGAAGTTATAGCACGCCTACCGAAGGGGAAGGCGACAGGTAAAGATAATATCCCCTATGAACTAATAAAGCGACTGCCAATCTCTGCAGGAGAATTCCTTATCTCGATTCTCAATGCAGCGGTAAGGATAGGACATTACCCTGCCGGCTGGAAGCATGCAAACGTCATATGCATACCCAAGGTAGGAAGGAGGGTCTTAAAAGCCTCTGACTTCAGACCAATATCCCTCCTTTCCTGCCTTGGGAAGGTATGCGAAAAAATGATCTACCCATATATATTGGCACACGCGGAAGGGCATGTGTGATCCCCCAAATGAAGTTCGGCTTTCAGGCAGGACACTCCACAACACATCAGCTGCAGAGGGTGGTAGATTTTATTACGGACGCCTTCAACAGGAAAAATGTATCTGTTGGAGTAGCTTTTGACATAAGCAAAGCTTTCGACAAAGTATGGCACTTAGGCCTACTGCAAAAACTTTTGATAGCAAAATTTCCCTCTTGGCAGGTGAAATTTATAAAATCTTACATCAATGACAGGCCATTCACCGTAAAATGGAATGGTGCCGAAAGCTCGACAAGGAGGATAGCAGCTGGTGTTCCACAAGGGAGTGTCCTAGGGCCATTATTATTCTCTATCTACACGGGCGACATTCCGACAGGTGAGGGGGATTGGAATTCCACCATTGCTCTCTACGCGGACGATTGTGCGATACTGACAAGAAGCTTCCAGCCGGAAATGGCCGTCCGATATGCCCTGAGGCAAACCGAAAAACTTACGAAGTATTTTAAGAAATGGAGAATCGAGATAAACCCCAAAAAGACCCAAGCAATCCTCTTCCAAAAAAGCGATGCCGATTTGCCGAGACAGCTCTCAATAGAAGGTGTTGAAATTCCCTGGGCTAAACATATTAAATACCTTGGTGTAACGATGGACGAGAAACTACGGTTTGACGAACACGTAAAAAGGATCAACCTTGCGGCAGCAGGGAAGAGAGCCAGACTCTTCCCAATTTTTAAATCGATTGACGTGTCCAGGGAATTAAAAACACAACTATATAAGGCAATGATCAGACCGGCACTCATGTACGCCGCACCAGTATGGACGGGTTTTCTTATGCAGAAATCTTGGAAAATACTCGAGATCGCGGAGAGAAAATTTTTAAGCCGAGTAGGCAGGACATGGAGTCGTAATATAGATGTCCATGAAATGCTAGGAATACCTACGATCAGGGAAGTTGCCAAAGATTTGGCTAATAAATACAAACTCGCCCTGGAAAATAAAACAAATGACGTTCTCCGCGATCTCGCAATAAAAAAATGTCGGTCTGGGGCAAGTACAAGAGAGCACTGGCATCCTCAGGCGAAGAGGATAGGGTCCCTCCTAAAAAGTGGCGAATATAACGTTTTATCAATATTGACCATTATGATACACGGGTGAGGTGCCTGTATTTTAAAATCCGACGTTGAGTAAAGCCACATTGGAAGGCAACTCAGAAATAACATATACCACGGGAGGGTACTTCATCTCCTGAAGATGCAGACTGCAATGTCTGCGAAACGTCGAGAGCCAGAAATGCCGCCAACGCAGCGAAACCCGAAAACCTCCACCAGCATTCAGCAACGCTGCAAAAGCCTTCAACTCACTTTAAAATATCTTACAATTGTGATACCGGAGAGAAGTTCGTACTGTTCTAAGACTAGAGAAAGTGAATTCTAATTCTTATAACAGAATTTTGATAATTGATGTTATTTTCTTGAATTTCTACTGAAGCATAGCGTTTTTTGCATTTTAAATCACATTTTATCGGATTGTTTCCATAGAGACGATTATTACTGAACTCGGCTTGAGGACAGACGAATGAACAAATGGGTTATTTTCTTTTCCACTCGACTACTCTTCAGCAATGGACAGTTGATCCAGACATATTAGCGTATAAACAGTAACATATATTAAATTCGTTTATTTAAAATATACAGAAATACAGAAAGGGATTTTGACATTGCTTTTAGTATTTTAAACCAGATAATGATCTATTACTATTTTTCTCTATCATTATGAATTACAAATAATAATGAATTACAAATAGTATTTATAGTATGAGAATTCCTTAGAATGACTAACACATACTGAAACATTTCCGGTCAATACAAGTAATCAACTCGGAACGTCAACTTTGGGAAACATTAGTCCTGGTTTGGACTTCTTGTTGAGTTTAAGCTATGAGTAAATGCACTGAAAACACCGATGACAACAATGCCAGTAACCTTGGAAACATCCTTGTGGAATTTGAAAAAAAATCTGAAAAACTCAACCACAATTTTAAAATTCCAGCGAATTCGAACTAGGTAAGTTAATATACGATAAGAATAAGAATCTACATTTTTTTCTGCGTAAAATACTGCAAAGTCTGCGATGATATCTCAATTCGGAGATATTTAAAAATGTTTATGACTATAGGTTACATGTTAAACAAATCGAAAAATGGAAAGCGTCTGGAATCGAAACAACGAACTTGATAAAACAAGATTATCCAAACAGAACTTATGATGCCTACTTTTCCATTTAATCATTTATTTAATACTTATATTGACTTTAATAACTATAAAGCCATCGCGGATGTGTAGCTCTTTGTGTTCCCGAATTTCATAATTTAGCGTTATAAAATATTACAAATACGTTCGAACGGAATATTAAATCGATCACGCGTATTTGTGCGGCAAAAATAACGCGTGTACGTATTAGAATACACCGAATCTGAGTCCAACAATAGTTGTTGCTATAGCAACACTCTAGTAATGAGTGATAAAAACTGCAAAATCACCAGTATTTACGCAAAACTATAAGAAACACAATCAATAAGCAAAATTCTACAGTAAAAATTAGAATCTTCATTCCTTTCCTCAGAAAATAGTACAAAACTCGCTTCGATATTACAATTCCAAGATATTTTAATGATCAAGAGAAAATTACCCTGCACGAAGGATTTCATATTTCCCATGTAAATCAAATGGGAAGGATAGTTCTGGAAATCGAACCCGGGACTTCAATATTTGCAGCAAAAAAACAAAAACTATCCTTGGGAGCTAGGCCGATTTAACAAGAGATTTCCACCAAGTTTCATGAAAATCGGTCTATTGGTTCAAAAGTCAATAGGGGGGACGGAGAGACAGACAGACACAGCGACAAAACTATAAGCCTACATATTTCCATTCTGGAAAGTAGGCTAAAAATGAACACATTTACCACATTTAAAGAAGTTTTTCTTCCGTTTCCACGAAACTACGTGCATTTGAAAATATTACTCTTCCTTAGTTACCGCTATCAGTTAGCGGTGACTAATAAATAATTATGAGCAATCAAACAGGGATCGGCAAACACATTATCTCTCTGGAGGTCCTAGGGGTCCCGTCGCCCTTTCACGCTAGGCAAGCCTCGCACTCGCCTCGCTCGGGGCCCTTACGGCGCTGGACCCTAGGCCATAGCCTACTTGGCCAATGCCTTAATACGGCCCTGGTCAGAGGGGGTCCTCAGTTAGGTCGCGAAGGATCATCAGAAGAAAACTTTCCCGACAGTCAGATCCTTATCTATATATTATTATTGAGAATTGCCTAACCTTTGATCAGTCTTAACAGCCGATGCAAACCACACTCCCCTTTCGAAGCTTTTAGCACCAATGGGGGGAAATAGAGGGGGAAAGGCAGGAATACTAGATCAAGCGTAAATTTTCCATCCGCACCCCTGACAACATGGCTTTTATACATTAATTCTACCCTTTTCTCTAAAATGTTCATGACATAGACCGACCAATGTATCTTGTGTGTTAGCTCAATTAGAAGTACGGGTCGCGAAGTCCCATTGGTGGTCGGTTTAGGGTCGCAGCAGAAGGTTGGGAACCGCTGCTCTTAAGGAAGACGACTTGACTTCAATTGCCAGTCGGTCACTACTTTGGGCCTCCAACGCCATCATGAAGTAAGTTTTTGTTTTCATATATAGCTACGTACGTAGATTTTGATTGACGTTCAGCCACCCTTCTTTTCGACACCACATAAGATTTTACAGATCGTATTTATTCACTAGGAGGCCGTTCAAGTATAACGACAGCAAATGTTTAGCTATATTTGACTCCAATAAAAATTATAAAATGCATACTTATGCATGGCAATACTTTTTAATGCCTTCTTATAGCGTTTCAATGCACAATGAATAAAGAGAAACAGGAGAAACAATCTGCTACGATAGTTCAGTGGCAGAATATCCTCCCGTAAGTGGAAGACCCGGGTTCGATTACCGGTCATGGCAGAATTTGTTACTGTTTTATTTTTATTATTCCCAAGGTTAAGTTATGTTTACCGAAACATTAGTTAAATACGGCGAAAAGAATTCTAGCGTCGAGCGAAATGCGGGTAAGGAACAAGTTGAAGCTTGCTGTAGACGAGTTGTCGCGACACGTAAAAAGTTTCTTAATTAAAAAATCTTACGTAGGCATTGGTCATACCCCCTCCCCAAGTCAGCAAACGTCAGCTTTTCCTAGACACCCCTCCGCCGTAAGAGGGGGATTAATCACAAACGCGAGGGGCTTACAATTAGTTTCTACACCTGGAAATTTTGCCACTACTCATTGTCCCATCTAAAACGGTGGTCTCTGAAGTTCATCAAAATCGTACAATACACGGGGTTGACGGCTTCCTATCCAAAGTAATATTTGTCATATTTTTGAGCCGTAAAATATCATAGACCTCGGACGGTAATCGAACCCACAATACTTGACACCATTGATGAGTATTTCAACCACTGCTTCACCGGCGTCGACCGATAACTTAAGTTAATAAGCATACTCAATGTCAATGAGTAATTAATGCGTCTCCATGGCACTATCCCTTTAACGCTCACATTTCCTCAGGATATTTTTTCGTAGACAAATGGTGGCTAGATATTTAGCCAGTTTATATTAGAAAGAATATTGACCATTTATTGACTACTGAACATTTAATGGTTAATATTTAGCCATCTATACATATTTTACTTTTTCATATACGTAGTACATTGAGAAATGATTGTAATCGTGAAAAAATTCGACTTCGAGATTTTGATGGAAATACACATTTTAGGTGTCCCTGAGTCCATAAAAGTGGTTTTTGCCACGCCGTTTGTCTATCTGTCGGTCTGTTCGCTGTTCTAGGACCCAAACGCGTACATAAAATCGAATGATATCTCGTATTTATGCAATATATCATATTTTGCAGACACTTTTTTGATAGAAATGTTATTGCACAAAAATTAAGGATAGTTTATTCTAAAAAAAAATTTTTTACTCATAAATGTCTCCAGAAAATTTGATTAACATCAATCCGAATGTAGAGCTTGATGTCACAAATAATACTGCATAAGCTATATGTCTCTAAAAATCACTACATGGCGTCCAGTGACATTACAATGTACGCTAAGCTACCTTACCTAAGCGCAATGACGTCACGCCTCCGCTGCGGTCTACTCAAAATCTTGCTACAGCCTAAACGGTTAAACTAAATCGAATTATATCTCATATTTGTGGATAATTTCATTCATAAAAGACATTCTGAAGAGATGAACGATATTGCGCAACAATTAAAGGTATTCCAGAATATTTTTAAACAAAATTCGATTGACTCAAAAATTATAATGATTTTGATTAAAATCCGTCTAATCGTACAGCCCGGTGTCACAAATAATACTAACTAAGCCATATGTCCCATAAAATTACTATATATCGTCCAGTGGCATTAAAATGTACGCTAAACTACGTTTAACTTTGATTTATAAGCGTTTTTCTTTTATAAGCGTACAAATTCGACCAAACGTATATACGTACTAGTAGAAGGTGCTTGCATACTGCAAGCATTTCATCTCACCTTGAAAAAACATTAATTTTTCAGACAGATATTTCATCATTACAAATATTCTATTAATTCTAAAGATTTCACATCCGCAGAGATTTTCGTTTTTCACACATATAAAAATAATAGTTTAAAACAATCCCCAAATGTTGCAATTTTAAACATTTTACACTTTCTCCATTATGGGGTACTAATGCTACACATTTCAGCCAAATTTTTAAGTTGTAGCACTTCTAGAAGTAAAATAATATTTTTCTAATTGTTTAAAATTTAAGCATTTTTAACGGTTCCCGCAATATATAAATGGAGAGATTGAAATGTTTATTTGTGCAAATGCACGGTTCTGTAAATAATTTGAAAATTGCAGCTTCCTAGCTCATCCAGTAGTACCTAAAAAATTATTAAACTTTAATGTTCAAATGTGGTTAAAACAACCCCTAAAAGTTACAATTTTAAAATTTTCGATTTTTATAGTTGGTTATGAGAAAAGTTCTATAATCTTGCAAAATTTCAGCTTCCTAGCTCATCCAGTAGTACCTAAAAAATTATTAAACTTTAATGTTCAAATGTGGTTAAAACAACCCCTAAAAGTTACAATTTTAAAATTTTCGATTTTTATAGTTGGTCATGAGAAAAGTTCTATAATCTTGCAAAATTTCAGCTTCCTAGCTCATCCAGTAGTACCTAAAAAATTATTAAACTTTAATGTTCGAATGTGGTTAAAACAACCCCTAAAAGTTACAATTTTTAAATTTTCGATTTTTATAGTTGGTTATCAGAAAAGTTCTATAATCTTGCAAAATTTCAGCTTCCTAAACTTATTAGATTGGTCTACACACTGGATTGCGCTTTCCCATGCTAACTTATGGGAGATATTCCGGGGTTTCTGGAGTCGAACCCAAGACACTCTAAGCAAAAGTGACCATAATTGCAAATAGATATTGCAGCCATCTAGCAACACTGAAAATTTCATTTTTCTAGCTTACGGGCAAGTGCCCATAATTAATTTACAAAAACGGCGCAATGCTTTTCTTATGGGAAAAAACGCAAATTTCGGAATTTCTGGAGTCGAACTCATGTCACTTAGGTAAAAAGTCTCATTTTATCTGAAGGGTACTCCATCATATTTACAAAAACTAAAACTTTCAGCTCTTGTAGTTTGGGCTGGACATAATTTGAAAATTTCAGCTTCCTAGCTCATCCCGTAATACCAAAACTGTTATCTCTTTGTTTAAACTTTAAGAATTATTAACTGCCAAACAAATTTAAATATCAAAATTTGTATAATCTCTATTTCGTTTATTTAAGAATTCTACTTATAAAAAAAATGTCAACTCCGTAGCACATTTGAAAATACATAAACCTTGAAAATTTATTGAAACAATTGCGAATTTTTAGCGGTTGCACATTTTCAAGATTTTCGTTTTTTCTAGTCGGTTTTGCACAAAATCCTACCTAAGAAAAAAATTTCGAATCTCCAGCACATCTGGAAGTGCCTAAACATTAGTATCCTCCTATATGTTATATATATGTTAGATGTTATATCCTCCTCCTCTGTAAGAAACGTCTATATACAATGATATGAGAAAGGCAACGGTAAATCACCACACCATGTGTGATATTCCCTAGTCATTCATACCAGCTTTAGGATTGATAACCATTGATATCGCTGCGGACCAGAAATCTTTGGGGATAAAATCGGTTTCTTTAATAACTCCATGGACAGCCTTTAGTACATATTAACTTATGCTTGAAGCTTGCTATTCAGTTTATAACCACAATAAGTAATTAAGTATTTCTAAGATTTAAGGCTTTGCATCATTAATCTTATGTGATTGCATGTATTAATACACTCCATAAACTCGATGCGGCAATGAAATTCACAAACGCGAGCGATCATTTTACAATTTTGCCAACGAGCTAGGCAGCAATGGGCTAATTGGCCAAAATACTTTATTCTAGCTGAAGTCTTAAAATATATATTTTCAGGTTTAAATAGTTAAGTACAGAGTGTTCCCAAAGTCGCGCAACCATGTTAATTTCACCGTAATATCTACACATCAGCTGTTCATTATACATCATCTGTACATTACCTCACATCCATGCCATAGGGTGTATTGGAAGTGACTACTCATCACTCAATTTCATATCCACTTTGAACTATGACCGATGTGTAGATATTACTCTGAAATATACAGGGTTGCGCGGATTTTGAAACATCCTGTTTTATCCAGTTTGTATCACACAAATGTTCTAAAAAGTTAAAATTAAAGCTGGGAGTTGCAGCTGCTATCTCAAGTGCCGAGATTGTAACTCATTACAAAGCTATTTAAAATAAGTTGACTAGATCATGACTCGAGACATGTCTGGAATCCAGTTCATAAAAACTGCGACCAGCAAGAGAATTTTGAAAATGGTTTTGCAAAAATTTAGAATACATAGCGGAGATTTTTGGTCGAGCTAAGAATTTTTTCTTTTTATTAGATCAGATGGCACGCAATTCAGGTCTCATTACCATGTAGTTCACGAGCCTAGTTTTTGGACTACATAGTAGATTTAGGCAGTGGCAGATATATGTGTAATGGACCTGACAGCCGCAAGGGGCTCCGTGAATCTAAGGCTCCCATTTACATAATGTTTTCATGTATTCTCTATCGTATTAATCTTTTATATGTAATTTTATACACTGTTTTTATTATTTTGTTGATATTTTATAGAGGTTCATTAAATTATATTTCGATTAAAAATTAAGATGTTTTTATTTTTCAATACTCATTCTGTACCGCCAGGGGCCCCAAAGTCTTAATCCGCCACTGGATTTAGGATGTGTTCACGATGTTACCTCGGCTCGGGTTAGTTTAGGCAAAACCAATGAGGCAGCTTGAGATTGCCTACATATGTTAATACTCCACATTGGTTTGAGGAAATCAATATTATTTAAAATTTGAACATATTTTCAACTAATTTACAGATAAATCTTGATTTTTGCCTAATTTGAGTGGTTTATCGACCTTTGTCTCTGTCAATTTTTTAGCAACTTTTTATATTTTTTGAGAAGGTAATGGTACATAAAAAGTATTTGCTAAAACGCGAAATTCTCCGCTTCCTTTGTTATCTTCATTTATTTTCGCATTCTTTGCAATATCCACAAAGCACACTATTCTGGAGATCTCTTTCGATCGCTCCCTCTTTTTTCTTCTCTTCTACTACTTCTCCCTCTGTCTTTCTTCCATCCCTCTCTCTCCACTTCACTCTCCCTTCATCTCTCTCTCTCCTTCCCTCTCTCATCTTCTTTCTCTCCCCATCCCTTTCTCTCCTTCCCTATCTCTCCCATCCTCTTTCTCCCCAACCCTTTCTCTCAATCACTCTCTCTCCCTCTTTCTCTCTCACTCTTTCCCTCTTTCTCCTCTTTCTCTCTACCTCTCTCTCCCTCTTTCCCTCTTATATGGCGCAGCGTGTGAACGAGGAAAACGGAAGACGAGCAGGCGATCGGGGAGGGAAATCGTTTTCTTTTGCGATCTCAAAACCACCGGCTCAATCTCTCTCCTGCTCACCTTTTCTATCAAAACAAACCTGCGCTTTTCCCTGCACTGTTTATACCCTTACAAATGGAAACTAGCATGCACACACGCATGAATGAACATGCACCCTCGCGACTACCTTCTCCCGTATCGACTCCCATGCACCCGCCCCTCCTCCATCGTCCCCGAAAAGGCCCCCTCTCCTGGATTCCCAAAGAAGAAAAGACGCACCACAATGCCTCTCCCCATCTAACACGCATGCCGTTCCTCCCGAATTCTCCTTTCCGCCCCCTTTCCTTACACTCCCCGAGGCGATAGGATGGGAGCTCCGCTGTTGCTATGCCGCCGTGTATCACTTCGCCCCCTCGTCTTCCGCCCCTTCCCCCTCACTCTTGCCATTCCCCCTCACTCTTGTCTCTCCCCCTCTCCAATCTCTCCGTTTCCAGGGCTCCCTCCATCATTATTTTCTGTAAGCAAAGCATAAGTGTCAGCCTCTATCCATTCGATCGCCTCGTCCCCACACGAGCACCTCCTGGACCCCCACGCTTCAACCTGCGCCATTACGAGAGAGCGATGCTGATATTTTTACGGATCGATCGGGGACGGATTGTTGATCCAATTACTAACGAGACTCCGCTCAAACCTGGCGGTTTATTTTTTAGTGTATGCTAAGCTGGAAAGCAATGTACTCGATGGTCGCGAGTGAGGGAAAGGAGAGGGATAGAGGGAGGAGTAGGAGAGAGAGAAAAGGGAGAGAGGAGAGGGAGGGAGAGAGGAGAGGGAGGGAGAGAGGAGATGGAGGGAGGGATGGGAGGAGATGGAGGGAGGGATGAGAGGGAGGGAGGCGGGTAAAGGGAGAGAGAGGAAGAGAGAGGAGTGGGAGGGAGAGAGGAGGGGTAGGGAGAGAGGAGATGGAGGGAGGGATGAGAGGGAGGGAGGCGGGTGAAGGTAGAGAGAGAGAGAGAGGAGGGGCGATTGGGCGAATGCGGATGCTCTCTCGTGATTAGATGCTCGCGAATTCTCCGGATGCGAAAATAGCTCCGCGTGGCCGAGTCTTCATTGAGTCCTCTTTGAGAATCTCCACTGAAATAAACCTCCCCCCGCTGCTCTTCCCTCGCTGCTCTTCCCTCGCTGCTCTTCCCTCGCTGCTCTCCCCCCGCCCTCGCCTCTCTCCTTCTCCCGTTCCTTCCCTTTCTCTTCGCCCTTTCTATTCTTCTTCGTTTCTCTTCTCCCTCCCTTCGTCTTTCCCTCCTATCTCCTCCTCTCCTATCACTCCTCGCTTTCCTACCTCCTGCATTTCCCTCTCTCCGTAATTCCCTTAATCTCGTTTTCATTTAACAAAAAGGTGATATTTTTCGGGTTCTAGCTGTATATTTTAAGATTAAATGCAAAGACTTTTGACATAAAATGCGATCTCCTTCTCTTAATCACAAATCCACTTATTATTGTGCAAATCACTGGAAACGCGTTTGTAAACAATACTCCGTCATGGAATCCTCTCTTCCTTCTCCGTCCATTTCCGCTGCATCTTAAAACTTTCTCCCTCTCCTCTCTCTCCCACTCCTCTCTCCCTCCTCTCTCTCCCTCTCCTCTCTCTCTCTTTCTCACCCCTCTCCCTCTCCTCCCTCTCTCTCTTTCTCACCCTCTCTATCTCTCTTTTCCTCTGCTTAGGACTATTTCTCGACCAAATTCTCACTGCCTCTCCCCTCTTCCCTTAGCCAGCGCTTGTCGGGACGTCTCCATTGGGAGCGCTGGTGTGATGTCCCTTCCGCCATGGCCTCTGCTGCCCAGATATAGTGTCCAAGGACGAGTAAACGTTCCATGTTGGCTCGGGAGTTATTGCCGTTTCCTGAAGGCGAAGTTTTCGTTTTCCGTCGCTTACGCGCTCTCTCGTTTGCAAGCGAAACAAGTAGTAGAAAAGGTTATGGCGAGGAAATAATTCATGGCGGATCAGAGGTAGAAAATATTTCGTCACATATCAGTTGCAGATCCGAGGGGAGAGCGATTACTGCCCACGCTGCCCTCCATCCGATGGATTCTTAAAACCCTTCCGCGCAAAATTTCTCGATTCTGGGCTACTTACATGATCCACAGAACTATGGCAAGAATGATCCTGACAGCAGTCGCAGATCCAAGATCTCCCTCCCTTTGGTCGACCCCATTGCCCTCCACTGGGTGCATTCTTAATTTCATTCCAAGCAACATTCCTTGTTTCTACACCGAAGATTAAGTCTGTATGACAAGGGAAAGAAAGATTCTGATGGGGATATGGATTTTCAAAATGTATGGTCATCGGCAGAGGCGGAATCAAGAGGGGGAGGGGCAACTGGGGCGATCGCCTCTTGGGAAGCCGCTGGATCCGCCACAGTCCGACAATGATAAGAATTTTCAGAATTAAGGATTGAGTCGGATGTGGCAGATTCAAGAGTGGGCGCGGGAGATCCTAACACCAACCATCATACACCTTGCACACGACTCTTAAAGATAAAAAAGTCTACAATTTCTCCGTCCGTTGATAGCCAGATTTCTCTTGATACATCAGCCCGATAACAGCCAATCGATGTGCATACGCGCACCATCAGCCCAAATGGAAGAGGTGCCATATTATTATTTTGCGGGATGTTATGCACGGCGCAGAGGGATCGGCGTGCTCCGGTGCACGCGTCGGTCTGCACAGCCTCTATTTGTTCTCCTATCGCGCATCGCGTGCTTCCTATCGATCTCAAAACGAGCGGGACCGTTTCTGCAGCTCCCGAAAACGAAGAGGAGGTGGAGAAGGATGCGATGGGATTTCTCCTGGAAAAACTTCCCCCTTGGTGAGCCAATATTAATTGGAAACAAATGCCAAAATCCACGAATGCCCCGAATAATTAATTGCTTTAATCGATTCAAATATATTTTATCCATCGAGGAAATACACCATTTCTCCACCTCCCTTAAAACTGCGCTATTTTACCAAATATTTATACTTAAATTATTCGTAATCATATGTTGCCAACAAGCACGTAAATATAAAAAATAACATGAGCAATACTATACTCCAATCCACCCTGAGTTGACAGAATTGCGCTTATGGCGCGCACATTTGCCAAATTTCCCGTGAGTTAGATGTAGCGCCAATCCCTTTAAACTTCCTGCTTGACCCAGATTCCATACTGATTCAGGTGATTTCATAACAACTGAACTGAAATATTTTAGAACTTCTACCTACAACAAAAAAATAATTTATAAGATACGCGGACTCGAAAACAAAAACAGTTAATTAAGTGTAATAGCTAACTTGGAAAAAAATCACGCTATGCCGATGCAATTGAAACACTTCACTTTTTCATCATAGTTATTATATTAAGACTATATATATATATATATATATATATATATATATATATATATATATATATATATATATATATATATCACCAACAACCTGCAAGGCGCACTGATTCGTATAATTACACATCAAACAACCACTTGCTATGAACTCAGGTGCGAAACTGTTTCATTGTCAAACATTGGGTCCTCCCTAGGAAAATTCTTCGACACGTGTCCCGTCGGGTTAGTCCCTTCCTTCCCTCATAAAACGGACATTTTACAGAGGAACCAAAAAGCTGGAACCTATTGACCAACTCCTTAGAAATATCTGGGTGCAAACCTCTCGTCTATTCACTAAAGGGTCATAAACCCTCACTGTTGAGGATTTCCAAACGAATTTGGGTCTGTGTTTACTTCAAACGAAGCCTCTTTCTTCATATCTTGAGAGGTTTTTATAATTGTTTGCTTCTCATTTCTTCGAGATACTTTTTGAGGCTTCAAAACTGCTTTTGAGAATAAGGCGGAGGAAACCAAAACCCAGAATTATGAAGCGTTGTATTTTTAGCTGTCCGTATATACGAAGTTTACATAATTATCATTAGGTTACAGTCATACTTGCATTCTTTAAAACGTGACATTTCGCGAAAATTCGTTAAGCAAGGGAGTTTCCCCACAGTAAAAAGCTAAAACAATAAGATATGATTTTATGAACCCTGAACAAGGTCTTACGTAATATTTTTTAGAAAGAACTTTTTTCCAGATTGGAATACTAATTTTCATGGAATCCGATTTTTTATTTATTCATTGATTTTAAATTAACTCATTAACCAAGTTATACCTAATGCATTGTAACTGAGCTATCTATTACAATTTTACATTTATACGTACATTTCCGTAATACTTATTTATTATTACAAATGTAATTGCGAGACCGAAAATGTATGAACGGACAGAAACTTTTTATATAAATTTGACATTATTTTCTAACGAAATTATTAAAATTACTAAGGTTCCGCTTTTATTAGTTAAATTATAAAGCATGGAAATTTATTCATGATGATTGTTTCTCACTTCAATTTTTATTTACTTTTGTTGGTGGGTATCACGAAATACGTTGATTGGTTTTATACAGTCTTTAAAAAAGTTTGGGAGTTACAACGTGATAATATCTCGATCTGGCGCAGCGTCTCAGCCGCCGCTCCGTTTCTCGGCGCTGTTGTACCGCGCTTTTGTTTAAATGTCAGTATCATAAGAACTACAAATTTTATTGGATTGGAGTCTTTTTCAAAAATAAATTTAAACATCTTTGCACATTTCGTTCGCTCAATGTGTCTTCTAAATTAAATAGGGAAAAAGCTTCCCACAGATCGACTTTTTCATGTCCCAAGAAATGATTTTGGAGAAATAACGATGTTATTAATTTTTAAAAAGACATTTGATAATTATTATATATTTATCATTTATATAATCCTTCAAGAGGCATGACAAAAGAAATTGACCTTATTGGATAAGTAGAAGCCGAGATATGACATTGTATGTTTAAAGATACATAAAAAACTTACCGTGTTCACATTTTTAGTTTTTCTAATTTTTAATAACTTTCTCGAATTTTTATAAAATTAAGATATACACAATAAGGTTTACCGTAAAATTTACTACGACTGAGCATCATAATTTTACTTAAACGACAATATCACCAAAATCGCAACAAATTTGGCAACTGAGCAGGATTAGAGGACAGAGTGATAGGGAAAAGCAATGGAAAAGAGAGAGATGGTGACGGTCCATAAAACACCGTACTGTCAGCTAGGTGTGGAATGCGCTATAGATAGTATTTTTATAATAAACTTTTGCTAATTTTCACATAATATATGTAAAACACGCCCGGTTTCGGTGAGTAATCACCAGTATCAGTAATGATGGTGATTACTCACCGAAACCGCTCGTGTTTTTGCTTATATTTTGTGGAAATTAGCAAAAATGTTATAATAAAAAATACTATTTTGTATTGTTCATGTTATTTGATTCTGGAATTCCACTAAGTCTCGGCCTCGTCCATTAACTTAAGGTAAATATAACGCTATCGCAGATATTCGAGAGAGGCCGGGAACCAGCCTAACCTAACCTAACAATCCAACATTTGACTAATCCAAACAAACGCTTTCGCAATAGGCAAGTGAGTTTGTGAAAGGAAAGTAGAGAACGCGATTCGTGGCTCGGGTTTTCTACGGCTCATATGTGATATTTCCACTTTTAAACGAATCCGAACATTCACGTGACGCACGTACTAGATAGGCCGACCGCACCCTCGCGAAGGCCCTCAAAACTCATCGAGCGACTCGAGAGCCTCCATTCCTCAGAGGAAAATGTTTTAGTTTCGTCCCTTACGCGTAGATGACCCTCCACGCATATTTACGAGAGGCGGAGGCGACCCCTCGGCAATTCTCATCAGCTGTTTCCTTTCATCTTGCGTCGCAATAATCGTCCCCTTTCACGCATGCGCAAAACCACGCAATCGCCAGTCAAGGCCGACGCGAATCTGCACTCTCCCCGCGGCCGCCCGCCCGAGCGGCGTTGCAGTCGATCGGGTTTTCCTCTGCCGCCACCTGGCGCCCGGTTGCGCAACGGCGACGTGCGCCACGTGCTGTGGGGCAGAGGGGAACGGGGCACGATGGAAGGGTAGGGGAACGAGGCACGATGGAAAGGTAGGGGACGCAGCAGACACGGAAGGAGTGATTGCGGCTCTGCGGGCCGGGTTTCGAGCCCCTAGAAGAGCCGTCAGACCTTCGAAAAACGAACTCCTAACGCCCCTTTCGAAACGGGCAATCACGGCATTCCATCACGGGAGCAACGCTCCCTTTCAAAATGCCGGAACGGAAGAAGTGAACGTGGGGCGCGTCACGGAGGAACTTCAACCCAATTCGTAAAACGTTTTTCGTGTCGTAAGAGTATAAGAAAACCTCCCACGGGTCCAACGTGGCCGAGCGAGTGCCGCAATGCCTCAAGGCCTCCGAAGAGCGCGTCGCAGAAGAAAAAAGGGATACAGGCGACGCTCGCCAATCCGATTTACGCACTTTCATTTTAACGCCATTTATAATGAACATACAAATAACATCCAATTTGCGCCACCTTGCTCGTTTACACGCCTCCTCTACCTTTGAATGTTACATTGTGAAGTCTCACGTTCATTTTCTTTCACCGCAAAAGTAGGCATACGTATACAGTTGGCAGTTTAACTGTTGTCGTCTTCCGTAGTGCAAACGTTTTCCATTTAGCTGTCGTTTACCTCTGTGGTTTTAATCCTTAATATTCTTTAATAAATCCCCTTGTGTTAAAATGAGCTTCAAAAGAGTTAGCAGTGATTCTAACATGGGAAGGAAGGGCGTGAAAAAAGCTAAGAAAGTCTCTTTCCTTAGAAATTAAAATAGAGGTTCTTAAAAGGTTTGAACGCGGCAAGAGAAACATTGACATTCGGAAAGCATTGGGACTTAGTGATTCTACAATAAGAACAATTCGTGAGTTTGGGAATGGCACTCCCTTGATTTATATGATTAGCACCAGCCCGTATGCCTTTTAACTGGTGGGGACATTTTGTCATAATTTTGTGTATGCACGTGAGCGTAATTTTGGACCCCCTAGATTACTATTTCGAATTTGTTCACAGGACAATCAACGTATAGAAAAGTTTTACAATATCGCTTGCATGATGAATTTATAACGCGTTATTTGTATTGATAATATTCAAGGAATATTATTAAATAAAGGAATGAATTAATTACTGAATTTACATCGCCATAAAGAATGATGTTACTTAGGTTTAAAATGGTTTGGTAGGAATGAATCTCACTATCCCTTATGGTAGAAGCTGCCATTGTACATGATCAAATACTGCCGGAAAATAACTTTCGATTTACGCCATAATCCTCAGAACGTATCTATGGCGTAAATCGAGCGTCGCCGGTACTCGTTCTACGCTGAGATCGTCGTGGGCAATTCCTGTTGCCATAGAAGCAGAGTTGTTCCCTTTCTCTAATTCTAACGGCGCAGAAAAAGACCCTCGGTGATCGTCATCCCTAGAGTTGCCAACTTCTTGTATCTCCAAAGATGGACATCTTAAAGTTTTGAGAATAGAAAATAAATGGCGATAAGGTAAAAGGATAGGGAAAAAGGAGGCGGTTAATTTTATTGATTAAGTTTTCAGAATTTTTTAAACGTCACCTTAAAAACCGATTTTTAATCGATCTAATACAGTGTATTCATGATGTATTGTAGTAATAAAAAATCATTCGGTTCATAACATAAGTAAATAAAGAATTAAAATTAAAAATATATAAACAAAAAGCTGGTGAATAGCATAAATCATACTGAAAAAGTCAATATTTATCTTTTTCTTGAATTTAAAAGCAAATGTTTTCAGAATATTTTTTAAAGTTATATATTTGTTCTCCTTTAATAGATTTAAGAAATGATTGAATATTGTTATCAAATTTAATAATTCAGTATAATTATCTGTAAAATTAAAAAAGACTAATTTTATAGAGCATCAGTTCTGTCCATCCCGCCACATTTTACCCATGATACTGAAAATCCTCTCGCAGTAAGCTGATGTACTACGAATGCTCATAATGCAAGAAATGACAGAAAATATTTTCAAATTCAAAATTTGTAAATTTAAGGATAATGTGTTATTTTTTACTCAAATACTCTGCTTCAATAAAATCTTTAGTTTAGAAATTACGTCAAAACTGGTTTTTATTGTTGAAATTTCTTCAAACCGTTAATTCATATTTAAATTTGCTTTACTTGCCAAATTGAAACTTTTAATAATTTCCACAAAATATTCATAAGTTGGAGGAAATATATTTTTTTAAACGAGAACTTTGAAAGCAATCCCATTGTTTTGTTTTCGTTGAAATGGAATCATTTAAATAATGCAGCGCAGATTTAAAGAAATTGTTTAAAATCTGCTTTCATTATATTTTTTGACATTTTTGACGGATAGTATATTCAAAGAACTCATCCAAGAGATTTTATAATTGTTTTTTCAACTCCAACATAATCGGGAAAAATCGATAACGATAGTTTAATTACATTCTAATTCTATTGAATAGCTGTTTTGAAAAATTCTAAAACATGGTTTACAAATAATAAATAACTTGACACTGCTGGAGATATATCCGAAATATTTTTTAATCACACTGACAAGTCAGCTGTACCGAAATCGTGAGAACGAAAACTTTTTAAAGCCAATACATGGACTGGCAAATGAACTCAGACCACGAGCTCTTTGCCTGCCAACTAAGTTGTGTTCAGCTTTAGTGTTAGGTACCAAAATATATTTATTATTATTCATATTATTCTATATACAAAAAATTACTAGTAAATGGTAAAATTTACAGAAATATGGACAAATCGCGTCCATTCAGAGGTTAGGGATGGATAATGGAAAAATCTTGTGAAAGATGTACTGTCGATCCTAAAGATGGACGGTTGGCAACCCTACTCATCCCTCGAGACATCCTAAAAGTCACCGTCGACGACGCTGACGTGTCTTCTCCCGCTTCGCGACTTAAGGAAAATTAAAGGCATGATAAATAATGAAATAATATTTAGTTATGAATAACTAATGTTGTCGATAACGTTCTGAAAATATCGCAATAATTTTGCACTATAATATTACGTCATAAGAATAAGTCGACCCCAAATTGTATATGAAACCTTCCATTCTCGTAAGCTATACATATATTTGTGCTTCCTAGACGAAGGCTTGTCTATTGGCGCATTACAGATGAAGGTTTACCCATGCATGTGTTCAGGACTCTCCCTGCAGTGAGGGGAATGGGGACGACCGCACCTGACTCGAACTTTGACGTCTCCACAAGGAAAATCTAAGTAAAATTTGGTGGTTGAAGTAAGGGCATAGCCGTTAAGGGGGAGGCCACATGGGCCTTGGCCCAGAGCTTCACTTTAGAGGAGGGCTTCAAAATTTATAGGGGAAAAATAAAACAGAGACTCAAAAGTAAGAAATACTTATGAACTATTAAGACATAAGGAAAGAAACAGAAAAAATAGCCCATTTGGTTTTTTACATTGAATTTTTAATAAATATATAATATTAAATCAAGTTTACTTTACAATTTTTGTTTATTTTATATTTTCATTTTTCCAGTTTTTCCAGCCATCCACTCCATAAATAGCGTAATACTATATACTGTTATTCTATGAAATCAGATAGGTAGTAACAGTCGCAACATTTTACAATCGATGCAAAAATTTGGCAAATAAGGCGTACTCTTCAAATGGGGAGGAGGCCTCAAAAAAGTTAGGGCCCATGGCCTCCATATACCTTAAGACGGCCCTGGTCAAGGGGGTCTTAAGCGGGCCGATAAGCCTCAGTCCACAGACACTTCTGGAAACGGACCTGATTCTATCTCCCATATTTCCTTGTTCCTAACACTAATATTCGTTGAGTTCGACTAGTAATATAGGTATCAATAACTGTGCAAAATGTAATCGTATTCACTCAAATTATCGATTAACGAATGCCAGGATCAATGCAGAAGATAAAACATCAGCCTTGCGCTTCTTTATCTATCATGAATTATAATCCCGTGGACTACATCCACCCATCTCTTCCTCCCTTCACGTCCCCTCTCCCCCTCCTCCCCTCCCCCTCCCCCCCCTCTCTCTCTCCCCCCCTCTCTCTTCCCTCCCCTCTCTCTCACCCGTTTTCCCTTCTGATTCGAATCCACGCAAAATTATACCTCACCGTTGCGACTGCCTCCCAATCCTCTCACAGAACGAGGCCTTTGAAACACTCATTGCACTCCCTCTCCCTCCCTCCCTCTCCCTTTCTCTCTCTCCCTCCCCTCCACCCCCTCTTAAATTCCCCTCCACTTTCTCGCTCCCTCTCTTATTCAATTCTAACCCGCATTCCTGTCTCCCACGGTCACCACACGCTCACATACACAATGAAAACACAAAATGTTACTAACATCACTCACACTCGCTCAAATCTCAAAAAGCGACGCTTCGAACGCCCCGAAAGTAAGTAACCGCCTATTTCTTTAATTTAATGAATAACTCAGTTTTCGCTATTCGTTTCCATATCTTTGATGGGCGGTAAAAGAAGTTACTCGGAATACGGCGAAGCGTTCAGAATTATTCAGGATTTTTTGTTTAGATAATCGAGACTGAGTGAACATTCCTCCCGAGTCGTTTTTCTTGCGTGGAGATTTTTAACTAGTTTCCCATCGGAAATTGAGCTGTATGCTTTCTCTACCCTCTCCGCCAGTATCAACATATGAATGAAAATGATATTGTCTGTGTTAATTATTTGCTGATATAAATGGCAATGCTATAAAAGAAAGAGAATTTCCCTTTCGCTATTTATAGTGATTTATTCTGGAATCACTCTCCTTATAAATTTGTTTGAAAAAAAATGAAAACACTATGGTAAATAGTTAAAATGTACGACATAATGCTTTGATTTTAAATGAACTGAGGTTGGAAACCGGCGTGAACTCGATTTTTTTAGGCCAGAGTGCAAAGGGCATACTCGCAATGCTTGCGGCTGGTCGGTCCAATTTGACAAACGAGGTCAAATTGGGAAATCGCGAGGCGCATCGCAACGGTGAAGCGGAAGAGGTATAGGAGAAAGGGATCTGGCGCGCTGGTGCTGCCCTCATGCGGATGAGATGATGAGAGCGAGCGGGAGGGAGAAAGCACCTTCGGCCCCGTGGGGAAACTTCTCCTTCCACTATCTCAACTGCATCCACAGCGTCTCCCTCCGACGGCCATAAAAGCAACGATAGGAGGAGCAGTTGTAAAAATTAAGGCACAAAGTGATAAACAGTCGACTAACGTCTCAAAAAGATGCGTTCAAGCTAGGGAAATTCTTCTCTCTACGCGGAAAGAGAGGCCTAAAGAGTGCGAACTCAAATAAGGCGAATGACGACAGGAAGAACAAGGCGTTGGAGACGACATTAGTAATTGCGTCACAAATAAGATAATTACACAAGCGAGAACCTCGTACTGAGTCGACCAGGAAGCGAGTCCTAACTGGGTTGGGAGAGGAAGAAAGAAAAGAGAATGCTTAAAACAGTGGTTCCCAACCTGGGTGCCGCTGCACACTGGGGCGCCGCAACTGATTCTTAGGGGTGCCGCGATAAAATTAGTTTTGTAAATAAATCAACTATTTAGATGTGTTACAGAAAACTAGGACATTAATTTTATCTCCAATGAATTGGTCATGGTGTAATATCAACAAATGGATATATATATCCAAAGGTTTTAATACTAGTTTGTATAAATATAAAAACCTTGCTTGAAGGCTGGGGTGCAGCGAAATTCGGTTTATCTTTGGAAGGGTGCCGCTTCTACAAAAAAATTGGGAACCACTGACTTTGGAAGTAAGCAGCGAATGTAACAGGGAAACGAGGAAAGGGGAAAGAGAAAGGGAAGGAGATCAGAAAAGAGAATAGGAATTGCGGGGCAAAAGGGATAGGTGATGTGCGTTTACAACAGAATAAAAGGTTAAGGAGAGGGGAGGAGACGAGGATTCGGAGATAATTTTAGAAGAAGAATGGTGACGGAACCAAAGAGGGTGTGCGCTCGATCGAGAGGCGTGGAGAGGGGCGAGGAGGAAGGCGTGGAGGTGGAGAGGGCGTGACAGACAGACAAACGAATTTATTAAGGGCGAAATTGAGACTTCTCACATTTAACCCTATTGTCACATAATTATAATATTTACATATTAAAAATAAATTAATAACATATGAATTACAATAACAAACATTAATTACAAGTTAATTATATATTGGTTAATAGATCATAGATCGTTACTAAAGAATATTGTTAGTTTTGTGGGTCGAAAAAAAACTGTGTATCAGCTATGTTTTAACACAGAAAAAATTGTCCCACTGCGGAAAACACCTACGAAGGGAAGAGGTGTAAAAACCGCGAAAAATCCTAAAATTTGAAATAAACATAAAAAATCATTTATGAATACATACATACGTACATGCATTAATATCCATATAACGGAGGGGATGAGGAGGAAGGCGTGGAGGTGGAGAGAGCGAGGAGGCGATGAGGGAGGACCCCATAAGACAGTGGTTTCCAAACTGTGGGGCGCGACCCACTGGGGGAGGGGGGACGCGCTGGATAGATCGGGGGGGGTGGGGGGGGCGCAAAATATTACAGGTATATTTGCCACGCGTTTAACCAACATAACTGTAAGACCTACAATACGCAGCCGTCAAATCCTAGCCCTCAATTCGCTCGGACAGGGGTCTCAAACACGCGCCCCCCTTGGTACATTTCTGCGGCCCGCGAAGTAAGTTAGTTTACAGACAGCAAAACTCAAATGTATTTCTTATAAAACATTTCGTCTAAATCTAAGAAATTTAAGAAGCATGTTAAATCAGCATTTTAAAAATATACGCAGTTTATCCTCATTCCGATTTATAAAAATTCTGCGCAGGTGGGGTACTAAGTATGATCTTGCTGCCAGCGTGTGTTTTGCGAGTCGAAAGAACCAAATCCTCTACTCCGAAGCTAGCATTTTTCTCTCTCTCTCCCTCCCTCCGCTCCCTCTCTCTCTTTCTCTCCTCCCTCTTTCTGTCTCTTCCCTCTCTCTCTCTTCTCTCTGCCATGAATTTATGATTGTATTTAAGATTACGAGGCTATTTTCGCATTGTTGCACTCCAAGCGCTCTTAGGGGACATGTCCCAGAGCGAAATAAACAAATCAAATCAATCTCTCTCTCTCTCTCTTCGTTCTTTCTCTATCTCTTCCCTCTTTCTCCCTCTTCCTTCTTTCTCTGTCTTCCCTCTCTCTACTCCCTCTACCAGGAGAACGGACCGCAACTTCCTGGATATTAGATCGCATGCGAAGGTTTTGCCACTATCGCTAGCTAGGGATTTAGCTCGATCTATTTCTGACCTAAATAATAAAATTTTCCCTTCCCAAAAATAGGCTTCCTAGATGATTTAAGCTACATTTTGAGCTCAGCCATTATAGTTCTTTTGAGAGTAACCAAAATTAAAAACCACACTCTTATAAATTAGTTGCAGCAGAGTATGATTTCCATCGTGACCCATAAAGTAAAAAATAATTTAGTTCATTATAGCAAGCGACCAGGCGTTGTCAACATAAAGAGTAAAAGATAAGCAATTTGAGACGAGTAAGTTATTTGCGCTACATGAATTTATAATCGTAAATCTTCAGTTGAATATTCGGAAGTTAAAATCTTAATATTTTTGAACATTCCATAATATTTTCGCTTCAAGGCAGAAGGAAAACGGGGGATTTCCTTGAGCTTTATTTACGCATTACATAATGACAAATATATCCAAGGGAGCTTGCCACCCGAGTGGGAACCGAGACAGCGTTGTTGCACCCCTTGGGTCTCCTCCCTTCCCCAAGCGAAGACTTGAACCCGGTCCAGGAGAGACGTAGGAGAAGGCGAATGGCGAGCGAGGGGCGTAAGATACTCGAGGTTTATTTAACCCTAGAACTACCAAGCTATTTTCTCTCCAGTGCACTACCAAGGGGAGGGGTCTCAGAGGCCCACTATCAAAGCTATAATAATATAATAATAATAATATTATAATGTCATAATAATTTTTTATACATATTGTATTCTATTTATTATATAATGGCATCATAGAAATATATAAATGTACAATTTTTATAATTAATCTGATACTATTTATTATTTTTAGGGAGAATATTATAAACAAACCGCCAAAGACCTAACCCAACAGTAAACGTTTACAACTACACCCTACAATTCACCAAACTGGTGGGTGGTAGAGGGTGCAATGCACCGAGGCCCACCTAACACTTACATGAATACCTTGCAAGCCAGAAGAAGCGTTTGGCAGAAGGTGTCACTACACCAACATAACCTCTACATAAACCCTCTATTGACCTGTCTTATCGCGTCAGGGAAGAATATTCTGTAGAATTTCTCGGTTCCAGCGACTATTTAGACATATTTTCTGGTATGCTCCGATCTTACCCTACGCTCACTGGCATTGATTGGTACACCCAATGCCATCCACCAAAAAGGTGACTTGCATGGTATAATGTAGATGTAGATCATGTAGAACTATATCGCGCAGGTCTTCGACGAATTCGAGGCTATTAAATTTTCCAAATATTTCCCGCTTGTATTCAATTCTCCTACACTTCAGAGTCAGCCATTTCAGGTCTCACAAACTATCTGATACGCTCGCATCGTATCAATACTCTCCCTTAACAAATATAGCTGCTCTACTCTGCCATTTCGAGCTCTCTAGTTAGACCTTCCTCAAAGGGGTCCCCGACTGCGCAGCAGTATTTACGACAGGCCATACAAGCGAATAGTTTGGGATTTCCTTAACACTGGAGTGGCTGCCCCGCAGTACTCTGGAGGAAAGCCCTTGAACCCTATTTGCCGATGCTATAACCGTTTTGACGTGCTCTCTACTGGACATGTTGCTGCTGAGTGTAATTTGAAATTGCTGACGTATTTTAATTTTGCCCCAGATATTTCGTATGGATAGTGAATGAAATTCCTGGAACGCGTAAAGCTAATAGCCGCACTTTTTTTACATTCAAATCAAGTTGCCAATCCTTTCGCCACTTCGAAATATTCTGAAGATCTCCTTGCAATGTTACCTAGTCGTTTCCTGAATTTATTTCTCTATACAAAAGGATGTCGTCCGCAAAGAATCTGATGTTGCTCTTTATATTGTCTGCCAAATTATTTATGTAAATCAAAAACAACGGCAGCCCAATTAGACTTCTCTGCGGCACTCCGGAAGTCACCTTAACGAGGTCTGATGTGACTCTATCGAGAACTACTCTTTGGATTCTGTCTGGAAAGAACAAAGTAATCCAGTTTATGATTCTCTCGTCAATTGAGTAAGCCTTTAATTTCGTACTAATTTCGCGCGTAATACGGTGTCGAAGGCTTTCCTAAAATCCAAAAACACAGCATCAACTCTTTTACCGTCGTCCGCAGCTTTCACAATACCATGAGTGAGTAAAGCTAAGTCTCGCATGACCTGCCTCTCCGGTTTCAGTTCAGAGCACCACTTCTTTCGAGGAATCGCATTATTGAACTACCAATAATGTGCTCAAAAACCTTACAGAAAATTGATGTCAATGATATAGGGCGATAGTTTTCCACTTTTGATTTACTTCCCGCTTTGTGTACCGGCTGCGTAACGTGAGCTGTTTTCCATATTACAGGAATTACTCCCTCATTTATCGATTTTGTAAATAGGATCTCTCAATGGCATGTGGTGACTTCCATCGAAAATGGAAAGTAATAACAAGGGAAGGCCTTAAGTTAGCATGTCATAAAATGCATTCTGTTTCACTCTGCATGGCCTGTGCCCCGCATTGGGATGCAATTCATCTGCAAAGAGGCCTTATATTCCTGGAGCCTAGGTCCCAAGAGACCGCCGATTTCGCTGCCCCTTCTTCTTGCCGTGCTAAAGCGACAGCTAAACCATCTTGGTTAAAGGTACGGGCCAATCACATGACACCTTCAAGTTAAATGAAACAAAACGAAAATCCTCCCGCATCCTTGCTTGCATGTACAATTTTCCGGCACCATTTTCAAGGACGATATATGGTTGTATGAGAAAGCAAATGAATTCGCTGAGCAGGGTGCAGAAGCGTATGAAATTCCTCAGAAAGAGATTGGAAAAATATTGGCATGGGTTGCGAAAATAAAATTAATTGACCAGCAGGTGCCCTTTAATTTAGACCACCCATTTATCATGAGATGCAGCCATTATCAAAATCAATTGCAAAAAAATATAAATATGAATAAAATTGATAGAAAACTGTGGATAATTGTTTTCTATAAATATCTACACAATGTATTTAACTATCAAAACTTCGGGAATTTATTTACGGAGAAATAGACAAAAAAATGTTATGGGTCTCCCTTGAGTTCTAGGGTTAAGTATCTCCAGGGAGATTTCCAGTTCGAACCTCTTGTGCTCCTGAGAAAGTGGTAGCATCCGGGAATGCAAAATGGAAATGGAATCGTCATACGGCTCAGAAAAAGCAGGTATCAAAATCGCCCCCCAAATATTCTCCCCGAGTATTTAGATACTTCATTCCGTTCCATCGGCAACCACGGACTCCATATCGTATCATTATAAATAGCTGCTTCTTACATTTTGTATTTTGTATTTGTATTTGGCATGAATATAGGACATTGGATACAACCTCTAGGAAAAATCCGAAATTGCAGAAAACGTTATATTTAAGGGGTGTTTTCACCCCAAAGTCCAATTTTTACACCCATAAGAGAATTATTGAAAACAGTGCAGGGCTATATAAAATTGCTTTTTTAAATTATTTACAACTAAGATACAAAGTCGGGACATGCACCGTGCTGTGGATGAAAAAATGAAGTTTATTGTTCTTGAAGACAAAATTAAAAATCCATGCAGAATTTTCGTAGAGATTTCATTTTAATCATAATATTATAATAATTTTTCCGGTTTTCAACAATAAAAAATATCAACTACCATAGCAACGACTCCAATGGCTTTCAATCGGAACAGATTTTCCATACTGTAAGAGCACTAGAGAGCCTGTGACGCTTCACTTTCACATTAAGTTCATTTTGATGTTCGAAATCACTCATAATTGTCTTCGGGGTTGCAGCTGGTTCCAAGTTTTTTATTGTTCTTGAAAGTGGAATTCAACACTGTTCACCTTTGCTGGGAAGTAACGCGTGTATTAATGGAAGAGCAATGTGTCCACGTAAGCCGCTTATAGTGGAGAGTTTCTAAGAAGGTACCATCTGCTGATTCATTACGTATTATTATGTGTGTATTTCCCAGTCGATAGACATTTCTAGGAAATTTATTCAACAACATTTGTTCGACGGAAATTTGTTCGAAAGCAAATGTTCGAACGGAAATTTGGCACCGTGGTAATTTGATAGATAAGAACGGTAATGAACTCGCATTTGTTCGAACATAAATTTGTTCGGCAAATTATATTTAAAATAAGTGAAAAAATAAACAGATAGATACTAGAAAATACTTTTAATGTTTTCATGTAAGTAATTTGGAAAATAATGCAAAATGATTGCAGCAGAAAATAATATAATTACGGTACATAATATGTAATATTATTATACACAGTCAACGAAATGATATTGAATAAAACTTTAAAAATTAACATCGGTAATAGCGAAATACACACAAAGTAACATAAAGTGTTACTAATTTTATTCCAACTATTAATAGCTAATATTTTGCGTCACGCTACGTAAATAATCTGCTACGTCAATATTGGGTTCAAAAGTATTCACAGCACACGCAAGTCTCTCGGTGCAGCGTTTATATCTTTTACTTCCAATAGGAGGTTCTTGTCCACTGATATATTGCTCTGTGCAAAGCTCGTTTAAACTTCGTTCCTTCTTAATTGCGTTAATGAATTTCCATAAATTTGGATTTTCACATGACATTTGATTTTGAAAGCCTCGATGACAACCTTCGATAGCATTATTGTATTCGGTAAGCCCTGTTGAACGGTATCACAGCAGTTCCACATCTAATGGAAAAAACGTGGAGGGCGGCGGCGGTTGCGTCTATCTGGCCGACCGATCCAAGTGTCCTCTAAATAATCTACCACCATTGGTGCACGAGGAGGCAAAATGTTTAGATCACTAAGTGCATCAAGATAATCTTTTAAATGTGGTCTGGGAACAAATGCAAGTGCATATAGCATTCTAAATTTAGTATTGGTGAGTTTTACTAAAATCTGTTGAACGATTTTAAATTTGGTTTAAATCGGACATTAATAACGACCACTTTACATGAAGACACGCATGCATTTTATAACACCTCGCAAGTATCATGCAATTAGATTATTTGCAAAGATTCAATTAAGAAAACTGCATGATATACAAATAATATTATGGTCCTGTTGAAGAAACGTCCGTTGAATGTCCGAGATGGTCGAACAAGAGATGGCCGAACAAATTTTTGTTCGAACAAATTTCCGCACGAACAAATATATTTTGAACGAATTTCCGTCGAACAACGTTGGCGAACAAATTTCCGCACACCTACGTAAATGCATACATACAATGTGTGTCATACATATATACAAAAACTTACTTTTATAGATATATAAGAATTAAATTTGGTAATAATACTTGATTCAGAGATACAAATGGAATAACGAAAACAAAATCACGAATAAAGATCTGGGTTCGACTCCAGATGATAATTTCTATATCCCATTAGATAACACCTAAATAACAAATTTTCGCCGTACAGGAGTTTCTGCTTTTGGAAAATTAAATTAGAAAACATTAACCTACGACCTTAGCACTTGGACTGTATTCAAGGCAAATACACGTGGTTTCTTCTTCCTATCATCTTTTTTCGCCTTTGGGTCGGAATCGCATGAATTAAACGTTTAAATTCCAGATTTCGGCTAAATTTTGCGTTTTTAACAAGAAGTCGTCTTGCCAACCGATGCCATTGTTGAACTCGAGATCCTATTAATCTAATGAATAAGAGCCTACGTACTATCATATACTGCATACTGTCCACTGTGGCCTTATAAAAGAGCGGGATATTCGAGAAATATTTATGACCAAATATAAATTTATTTTGAACATACTTTCCGAGTAGATAGAAGATTTAAATTGGGTAGGAATGTTTGACCCTTATAGTAAAAGCCTTTTAACAAAACAAATCTCCAAGAAACAATAGAGTTCGAACCCAAATTAACAAACAACTAATAGTAACTGACTTTTCTTTCGGTTTTGTTTTTTTTGACAAGGAAACTAATTTGGTAAAAACTTAGGAAAGTATTGATACCTACTTAAATTACATAATAGGTTTCTTTATTGCATATTTTCATTGATTAGCCACATAAGAAATGACAATTATTGTATTTTATTTTTATTATTTTTATTTTGTTTAGTGTACGCTTTCACTCATTATTATCTTTGACAGAAAACGAATACTAATTGCAATTTCGACAAGTTACTGTTTTTATTATTAGAGTTAATTTAATTTTAGTTAAAGTTTTGTTAATATAATTTTATTTAAAGTTTATGGCAATAACAGCCCGTTATTTCATCAAATGGAAGAAAGAGGAAGGTATTATAGAGAATTAATGAGAAGGAGATCAGAGCAAGAAACAGAAGGAGATAAAGACGATCGACGTAGAAGAAACGGAGAAAGAGAAAGAAGATGAAGACGGAGAGATGTTAACATGGGCAAAGATCGAGAGAGAGAGAGAGAGAGCATAAACGAAATCCAAAGAAGAAATGAAGAAGCTGAAGAAGGGGGAAATATAAGAAGAAGCCAAAACAGAATCGATGCAGCCAACAGCAGTAGACTAACAAACAACATAAATTTAAACTAAATTTAAATGGATTGGCTATTCGACGAGATGGTTCATATTTACGAAAAATGGATAAAGAATTTCGATATTGTACAGCGTTATTTTTAAACAAAGAAAAGCATAAGAAATGCTGTAACCAAGGTACGAGAATAGCACTTCCACTTCCAATGCTTCACAGATGCTCTAACATAATTTTTGTGCATTAAATTCCGGACTGGGACTTGACGTCCGGGAAAGGTGGTGGGATCGAACTTAAACCAACGGGCTTAAAATGCCCTAGTTAGGGGATAGAGGAGAAGGAATAAGGGAGAGGGAGCAAGGGAGGGAGGGGGTTAGATTAGATTAGATATGGTCTTTATTTTGGGCGAGATTGAGACTAGGAAGTCCCATCTTCCACCTAACCCTTTGTCATGAAACGCATATAATAATACATTGAAGAATTTATAATAATATTATAATAACAATACAATAATTTTAAAAAGATACCTAGTAATATATATATATATATATATATATATATATAGGAGTATATGGAGAACCAGGTTTAACTATGAATAATCACGGACCTGTCTACGGACAGACTACCTATGATGATGATAAGAGAGAGGGGTTTAAGGGAGAGGGAAGGGAAAGAGGGTTAAAAAGAAGCCTGAAAGGAAGGGTGGCGCGGTATGAAAGGACTATCCGTGGCGCCAACGCAACATTACGGCCGTGGGATTTCATCCCCCCCCCCCACCCACTCCCCCCTCTCAAAGCACGGGCAGTGAACAGCAGTGCATCGTCGTACCGCACCAGCATACGCGGTTTTGAAAGACAAAGGTCCTCCTGAAATAAAACCCATCTAGGGGAAAAATTGCCGTTCGAATCCCTAAGTCCCCATCTCCGTCGACATACCTCTTCCTGAACCACTTCCCCATCACTTGCGTCTCCTGCGCGTCCCTCTATGTCGCGTTCCCACAGCCAATCGCCTCCCACATCTAGTCTCCCTTTTCACCTTCCCCACCTTTTACTTTCCCTACACTTCCCCTCCACACCCCCACCTTTCACCTCCCCTTCCCTTCCCAACCCTCTCCTGCTATTCATGAATATCTGCCTCTTCAGCTCTGCGTCCTATGCTTTTCTATTCTCTTCCAACCTCCCCTTCACAAATCTCTCTCTCCCCCTCCCTCTCCCCCTCTCGCAATTTTTCGCCCTTGTCAAAAGATGGACCCTTCATCGGCTAAAAGGTGGACCGAAATAGAATAGGCCAACGTTTCCCGCGCCTGCGCCGTGCCCTCTCTCCGCCCCCTTTTCATCTCGCAAACCCTTCCTCTCTTATTTTGCAATTTTCGGACCACGGTTCCCACTCTGCCTACCACGGAGTTCCCAATGCCGTCGCCTCCTGCCCCCTTCCTCCCGTCCCCATTCCACCCTTCCTCCCTCCCCCCTTCCATTCTTCCCCCTTCCTCCCTTCCACATACCACCCTTCCCCTTCCACACTTCCCCCTTGCCCCCTTTCACCCTGCCTTATTTCTCCGCACTCCCTCTTTGCCCTCACTCGTTCCCCGGCCCTTCCATTTTCTCCACGATTAAGCCCTTCTTCATTTGTTGACGCTCTCCAAAGACATGAAGAGAGAGATTCAGATGGAAAATGGAATATACATCCTCTCTATTTAAAAGAAATCAGGAGATAACATAATGAGAATGAGAGAAGTGAAATCACGGAAATCGATCAATTCGTCGAAAACGAGTTCTGTCAACACATCCGAACCGTTGATTTATTTACTAAAAATCTAATGTGGCCAGCAAATGACTTTCTTCATACCTGCAATATTTCTAAAAATCCCAAATAGGTTACATAATAACAAAATATTTTAAGAAACTGCGAGAAAATTTTAGACTTTACAAAGAACAGAAATAAATTTAAACCATAGACTTCTGATATCGGATATAGCCACAAAGCTCCAACAAATAAGAAAAGAAAAAGGAGCGTTACTAAGACCTCACTAAGCGTCAATTGTTAACAATAGTCTTCGGTAGGTGGCGTGGTGGTGGCAGCTAAAAATATAAGATATCTCTTAAACAATGCATTATATGTAAAAATGTTTCAAACAAAGGTTGTAGTAAATTAAATTTCCTACAACTTTCATTCCAGTGCATGTTTACATTTATCAAATATTAAAGCAAATATTTCAAAATAACGGATAAGTGGCAAGAGTAAACACCCACTTTCGGTTGACCGATTTTTACCAAAAACTAATCGGTTCCTCTGACTTTTATAAAAATGATAAATATAACATTTCGCATTGACCTGATTAATAGTTTTTTAGTTCGAGCACCCACAAAAAAGCTGTCACATACACAAAGACATCGAGAAAATGGTCAAAACGTGTTCATGGGACCTCAAAACATGTATTTCCGTTGAAATCTCGAAGTCGATTTTTTCATAAAAACAATACTTTCCCCTATACTACGTATGGAGAAAGTAAAAAGGGTCTCTCGCGGCTCCCCAATCAGCTGCGGCGCCCCGGTGTGGCGCGTCACACAGTTTGGGAAGCACTGACCTAAGCGATTGAAATAATATAGGTATGGTTTAAACACGGAATTTAGTAATCATTTTTGGCGAAGGCACTCCTGTTGTCGAGGAGTTCGAAATTTTTTAAAACTTTCAATTTTAAAAATAATGAAATATTTCTTTTACTTTTCTATTTAGCACAAAAATAATAAAATTAATTCGTACACATTTTAAAAGATAAAAACACAGATAGCTAGCGCAGGCGTATACGACCATAATGTTTATTTAAAAATTTAAATAAAACATCCAAAATTAATTTTGTTTAAATTGCCATTCGTCATTCAATAAATCGATGTTATAAAAGATCAGTCAATTGCTACCATATATTTTTCGAACATAAACTTGAACGTATTTTCAAAATAAATATTTGGCAGTGTTAAGAGTACATTTCATTTTCTTAAAACTCTTATGAATAAATAACAAATACAATTAACACAAAATAACTAAAAATAATACAGTATTTATTAATAATTTAAATATGTACAATTTTCCTAAAACATTCCAGCAATATATTTCAAGCCTTTTGTTTCTTGTAAAACTCTTATGGATGAATATATGATATATATATATATATATATATATATATATATATATATATATATATATATATATATATATATACACACTTTTATATAAGAATATTTTCACTTGCAAGTTTACCTCTTCAAGTAACAAGAAATGAATAGTGCAGAAAAAAGTTCATTGTGCGAACACAAAACGATATTTCTTGTTTTTGTATTTCACTTCTTTCCTTACAATTTTTGCCAAACGTGATTATTTCGGCAACCAACCTATATGCCAAAACATATATTAATAGTTAATTCACGCCATTTACTAACTGAATTTTGATGATTGAACCAAACTAGCACCTTGCATATCGGTCACGAGAATATTATTGTTGTTTTACCACACTGAAACTTAGTATATTTTTAATCTCAAATATCGTAAACTGGTATTTCCAAATCTAGATATTTTTTATTTTGTATAATTCTGCTCGCGTCGTTGACAAATATATTATATCGCAACTACAAATAGTAAAGCATGATTTACCTCTTTAAATTGTATAATGAAAACTTGAAAACGATAAATTTATGAAATCCAAACAATATGATGTTGATTTTGCCGAGAAACATTCTGAAAAAATAATTTGCGAGTTCAGCGTAATAGCTTTTAGACATTCGTTGGTGCCAATTAAGAAAAAACATTGCTAATATAATTATCACAATAATATTTTAGACGTCAAAAAAGAACTATCTAATACTTTGTATCATTTGATATATTTCATCACTGCACTCCATACGTACATCTACATTATACCCTGCAAGTCACCTTTTTGGTAGATGGCAGGGGGTGCAGTGCACCAAGTGTCAATAGTTTCCTACCTTATCTTTTCCTATTATGGACTCTTATCGTCCTATGGAAAAACGATCCTCTATATCGCTCCGTTCTACAGTCGATCTCGCGAATCTTATGCTCGCTGTCCTGCCTTCCGAGATATGTCGGGCTTCTGATAAGTTCTACTTCCTCATTCGCTCGTCCCTCCGACATAAATGTTACCAGTAGTTTAAATCTAGCCTGCAGCCTACGTTCCTCTAACGATGTCCATTTCAGATTTTCTAATAATGATGTTACGCTTTGTTTACTATCGTAATTCCTCTTTACAAATCTAGCTGTCCTGCGCTGAATCTTTTCTATCTCGTTAGTGAGTCCATTTTCGTAGGGACCCCACACAGCTGAAGCATATTCGACCTGCGGTCGAACCAAGGATAAATAACATAATTCTCTCACTTTTTCGGAGCTATTTCAAACTATTCTCCATATAAAGGCCAACGTTTTGTTGGCGGCACCTATCAATCGGTGAATGTGGGTATCCCACGAGAGACCACGATGGATCGCGACTCCGAGATATTTAATCGAGTCTGAAACTGGAATCTCTACTCCCTCCAACGAATAATTATTATCCAACGAGATATTCTTAGTTCTCCAGAAGTTGATGATGCAACTTTTCTTTTGGTTGATCTCTAACTGCCATTCCTTACACCATGCAGAAATAGCTTCTAGGTTATTTTGGAGATACTGGTGGTCTTCCGGATTGCTTATTTCTCTATAGATGACGGTGTCGTCCGCGAAACGCCTAATTTTAATCTGACTACTGAGCTGATATCTTTTATATAAATTAGAAATAATTACGGACCAATTACACTACCCTGTGGAACGCCAGAGACAACCTCCACTAAGTTCGAAGATTTCCCATCTATAACACCCTTTTGCTTCCTATGATTTAAAAATTCACGGATCCAACTAACGATTTTAGAATTAACGCCTAAGGTTTATAATTTCGTTATAAACTTCCTGTGAGGTATCTTATCAAAGGCTTTCCTAAAATCTAAGATGGCATCGACCTGGCTATTATTTTCTCCTCTTATCAGTATACAATTCACAAAAAGACCGAGCTGAGTATCACATGACCTACCTTTCCTGAAGCCGTGTTGACAATCATCTAACAATAAATTTCTATCAAGAAATCGCATTATGTCGCTAACGAGTATATGCTCGAGAATCTTACACGATATCGAAGTTAACGAAATCGGCTTGTAATATTCTGGGTTCTCCTTTTCGCCGCCCTTATGAATTAGGGTAACGTGCGCTAACCTCCAGTCGCTAGGGACCTCTGCGTGAGAAATGGATTTTTCGAAGATTATCCGAAGAAAAGGTTCTATTTCTTCAGCTAATTCTTTTAAAACGCGAGCAGGAATTTCTTCGGGGCCAGTGGCTTTGTTATGTCTGATGGAACTTAATTGCTTTGCTATTCTTACCTCAGAAAATATTATATCGTCCATCAGGTCCCTCCTTATTGCGGGTACATAATGTCCGCAAACCTCAAAAGGACTAACAAACATCTACATCTACAGTCTACCCTGCAAGCCACCGCAAGGGTGTGTGGCAGGGGGTGCATTAACACCAAGGGGAAAACTCCAAAATTAGGTCTGGGTTTAAGCCCCTACGCGAGGTTACTTTTGATCGCAAGTTTTATTCTGCTCAGCTATCGTTCTAGAGAAAAATGAGGCTTTGTATCTCTCCGTCCTACAGGCTATCTCTCTTATTTTACGAGGATGGTCCATTCTACCGATATAGGTGGGAGTTCTTATTACTCCTTCGACGTCGCTGGAGAAAGTACTCGTTCTAAATCTTTCAAGAAGTTATAACCTAGCACGTAATCGGCGCTCAGCTAGTGATTCCCATCCTAAGTCCTGTATCAAGCCTGTAACGCTTTTATTTCTAGCATAACAATTTTTGACGAATCAAGCAGCTTTTCGCTGCACTTTCTATAACTCGGTGATTAATCCTTTCTCGTACGGATCCCATATGCTCGACGCATACTCGAGCAGCGGTCTAACTAAAGAAAAGTAACATGTCTCTTTGACTTTTTCTTCGCTTTTACCTACTATCCGTTTGATGAATCCTAGTTTCTGCTTAGCTTTCCCACGAGAGGTTACTTGTTAAAATGACGCCTAAGTACTTGACGGATTCGGCTAATTTTAGATGTACGCCTTTTATTCTGTAATTCATCGTCTAAATTTCTTTGTTTCTCCAGAATCTCATGACGGAACACTTACCTAAGTTCAGCTCTAACTGACACTCTTGACACTACTCGAGAATTGCGTGTAGGTCGTTAGAAAGTAATGCTTGATCAGCAGGACTGTTAATCTCTCTGTTAACTACCGTATCATCCGCGAATTACTTGATTTAACTTGTAATAACCTTTATTTATGTATATAAGGAATAATAGGGGACCGATGACACTTCCCTGTGGAACGCCGGAGGCCACGCTGACCGAATCTGATTTAAATCCATCTATGACTACTATTTGTTCCCGGTCATTGAGAAAGTCCCTGATCCACTCGATTACCTTTCGATTTATTCCACAGGCTTGTAATTTTTTTCAATAACTTACTATGAGGGACTTTATCGAATGCCTTCTTGAAGTCAAGAAAAACCGCGTCTGAGTCTTTCGATTACCGGATCGTAGTATATCATGTGCAAACAGAGCGAGCTGAGTTTCACAAGATCTTGCCTTCCTAAAACCGTGCTGATATTTACTGAGCAAGTCCTGGCTATCTAAGAAGTCCATCACAGAACTAACGATGATGTGCTCCAGAATCTCGCAAGATATTGAGGTTAGCGAAATCGGCCTGTAGTTTTCTCGGTCGTCTTTTTTTCCGCCTTTATGTAGCGGAGTTATAAACGCTAATTTCCATTCCTTAGGTATAACGCCATGACTAAGTGAAATACTGAAAACTGTTTCGAGATAAGGTGCTATTTCTAACGCTAATTCCTTTAGTACTCTATCTGGTGTCTCTTCCTGTCCCGGGGATTTGTTTGCATTGATGATTTTGAGCTGTTCTGCTATACCTTTCGCTGATATAAGTATATCGCTCATCTTCTCTTCGCTTGGTTCGGGAGGATCGTCCTTCCCTTTCTCCACTTCGGTCGTAATTACGCTTTGAAAAAATGAGTTTAACAAGTTTCCTTTATCAATGCTATCGTAAACCAGCTCTCCTTTGTCGTTTCTTGATGGTGCTACGGTTGGGCGTCGACCTTGAACTTCTCTAACATAAGACCAAAAGATTTTGGAATTTCCGTTTAGATGTTCACAGAGAATCTTTTTCTTAAAATTCATTAATGCCTTGCGCATAATCTTTTTAGTCCAAGTCCGACAATTTTTGTGCTTGTTTGAAATTGTATTTATTACCTCCTGTGACGTATTATTTTTGGCGCATTTAAGTTTCAAGTGAAGTTTTCTTTGTCGCCTGAGAGCACATCTAACCTGCCGATTATACCACCTAGGTTCCCCATTATCGGTAATATATTTACTTGGTATGTACGTATTTATACCTGTTCTAATTAGTAATAAGAAAGCTTTATAAGTTTCTTCAACGTTCTTCGTGCTTGCTAATTTGCTGCAAGTTGCGTAATCTTTAATAAGTTTCTCTTTAAAGTCTGCAAAGTTAGCATTTTTAAATATGTACACTTTTCGCTTAGGCTTGCGATACTTTACGAAAGCTATGTTCAAGAGAACTCGGACTACTCGGTGATCGCTGATTCCTTCTTCAATAACTACCTCAGAAACTCGTTCAGGGATATTAAGTGCTATTAAGTCTAATATATTGTCCTCTCTCGTGGGTTCTCTGACTACCTGAATAAGGGAATGTTTATTGAAGATGTCTATTAGTGCTTCGCATGACTCACGATTTCTACCGGGTGGTGTGAAGCTGCAACTGCGTCAATTTATCGAGGGTAGATTGAAGTCTCCCCCCACTATAATAAGACTTTTGTTATTTTTCATCTGTATTGAGTTGATTTGGGCCTCTAGCTCATAAATTTCTTCTGCGTCTGCACCTGGCGGCCTATAGAATGCACATACGGGGATGTTTCCTAAACCCCCCTGCTGATTGTACACCAAATGCTTTCTATTCTGTTTTCCGTAAACTCAATTGGCGAACTGATAAGCGTGTCCTTCGCCGCTATAAAAACTCCACCTCCGTTCCTATTTACCCTATCTCGTCTGTGAATATTATATCTTAAGGGGAAAATTTCTCGGTCGTGTATATCCGAAGTTAGCCAGCTCTCTGTGCCTATCACTATATCTGCCTCAGTTTCCTCTAATAAATTCTGAAATTCTGCTGTCTTATTCCTGATACTACGGCAGTTTATATTTAAAATTGTTAATGAGTCGCTATCGGGCCGCTTCTGAATTTTTTCTGTGTTATGGATGGTGCGACTTCTAAGAGCGGCGTTATCATTGCTATTGTTAGCGCAGAGTTTATTGAGTCCCAACGTCGGCCTAGGTATTGACCTACTATCCGAGTTAATAAAGTTATTCTGATAATTAGTACAGTTATTTGATGACCCCGAGATTGACCTACGCACTGGCCTACTCCCTAATCTAAAAAAGCTCTACAGTGCTCGTAGATTCTACCACCTACCTTCTGGGCTGCCACGAGTATAGTGAACTCCCGATCGGTTCAGGGGCACCCTACACGATTCGAGAACCGGCCCGAGTTCCACGAAATCTACTCCCATGCTCTCTCAAAACTTCCAGAGTCTCCGATTCAAGCCAATCACTCGGCTCCAAACCGTCGAACCCCGGTCGGTCCGCGGGACCATGCTGCATACGGTCATAACCCGTCGGAGTCGGTGAACCTCAGAGCACAGACCCCCGAAGGAATCCAATATCTCCTCAGAACCCCAATCCTCTGCGTCATTGGTGCCTACATGCGCCACTATCCGCAGTTTGGAGCATCCTGTGCCATTTGCCGCCGCCCGAACCGCCTTCGTCACCTGTGGCACTGTTCCGCCTGGAATACACCAGGAGAACACCCGCTCATCTTCCTCCCGTCGGGCCCTTTCCCTCAACTCAACGCGTGTTCTCAGAACTATCCTTGCGGTTACCTGATTACCCAGAGTAGAAGCGTGAGCTTTTCAAAAGGACGCATATTTGAGTGTAATAAAATACCATTATGTCAGTCCCACTGTTAATGCAAGCCCAGAAAAGGAAGAAAAGGAACGAAATCGTAGGTAGGAAATAATAGTGCGAAAAGAGTGAACAAAAACGACATACATATATTATAATTCAGAGTAGGTTTTTGGACGCACACTTTTCCATCTTGTGCCACTGGACTCTTTTCCTTCCACCAGTTTGCCCGCTCTCAATTCCTTCAGCCCATGATGATGGTTGCGTCGTAACCGAAATAAGAATCGGCTTGTTATCCGGCCATTTTATCTGCCTTTTATCGGGCTTCTTATCCGGGTTTTTATCCGGGTTTTATCCCAATTGACTGTCTCGGAGATTTGCCTTCGCTTTACAGTTGATACAGTTACTAATGGGATCATGAGGATGTGCATCTCGGGGCCAAAATTTTTATTTTTGGTGGGAGGAGGGATGGGGAGGGGGTGCCATTTCCCTTATGATAACACGTAAAACTCGATTTTTTTACTTACAGGCTTTTACACTTTTGCAAATTAAAATTAGAAAGAATTAACGTATGATCTTCGGACCTGGACCGTTTTAAATAATAATAAATAAAGTTTCATATTCTTATCGTCACATTTTGCCTACGATACAAATTCGCTCAAGTTCTACGTTTAAATTGTATTTATTTGAAAATTTTAAGCTTTTTAACGAGATTGTATTGTCGCCTAATGTTTATACTATATGCGTGGGGAGTGCGATCTTTGAATGCTTTAATACGAGAGAGAGGAGAGCGAGGAAGAAAGGAGAGAGGAAAAAAATTAAATGTTCCATAAATTAAAAACAATTTTGGGCGTATAAGTATTGTATAGCGTAATGTATTTCTTTGTCATACAATTTATATTCGCCCAAAACTATTTTTACTCTCTGTAGCACTCAATTATGTGATTTTTTAGCCTAATTTTAAAAAATGGAAAGTAGTCTTATGAGATCGCCCGGGTGTCCGTGTGCGTTTGTGTGCGTGTCTCCCCCTAACATCTTCCTCATGAATGAACCGATTTAAAATAAATTTAGTATATAGAATATTCACATAAATTAATGACCAAATTGACATATTTGGATCGAATAAAAAAAGCAGGGGTGCCAAAATTGCAACGTTAGACTTTTCGGTAATTATAAATTTGGAAGGAATTGGCACAACCGACTTCAACGAAATTTTGTATAAAGTAAGCATGCAACATAAAATAACAAAATCAGGATGTTTAGTATAAATATATGGAGCAGAGCTGCCACAATACAAGGAATAAAAAAATTATTTTGACACGTATTTGTGTTGAACTGTCCACATTAATTTTAACCAAATATAATATTTATAATATACACTTATATACGAAACCATATTGTAGGACGGAGCGTTATCTAGGCTCGTTCTTTACGAGGACAATACGAGATCAACCTGCGATAGACAATCTTTAGGTAGGTTTTGGTGCATTTCACCCCCTGCCACCCACCAATTAGGTGAATTGCAGAGCAACATGTAGATGTAGATATTGGCATATCAGCTAAACAGGGGTGCCACAATTACAAATTAAACTCCTTCAGTAATTAAGGATTCGGAAGGATCTGGCTGAAAGGATTTTAATTAAATTGGGTATATAAGATCTGTACAGCATATCATAATGAAATCAAGATGTTTAAAGCGGATCTAAGAAGCAGAGCTATCACAATAAAAAGTTAAATAATATTTCTTTTACACGTATTTCTAGATAACTGAACCAAACCAACCAAATATAGTGTATTTAATCTTCATATAAATAAATAACCAATATATTATATTTTAACCTGGTCGACTAAACAGGGCTGCCACAATATCAAGGTTAGAATTTTTCTGTAACTATGAATTTGAAAGGTACTGGCTGAAGAGATTTCAAAGGAATTTCGTGTAAGGCGAGTATGGAATGGGAAACCGAGATGAATGTTTAGAACGGATCAAAAACATTATATATACATATATATATATATATATATATATATATATATATATATATATATATATATACGATATATATAATATAAAGAAAAATAATTTTCTGATTTCAAAGATATTACATTAGTATACGATTATACTGCGACGAATTGACGAAAAGCACTTCTTTATCACGGGAAACCTGCGTACTTGTTATATATTAAAATTGTATTGAAAGTAAAGTAGGCAGATTAGTTCTTTCCAGAACTACTTCTATGTTTATCGTTTACTTTTTAGTGCCTATAAAATTTGGTTCCGTTAAAGTTTATTTCAATTTGAACTTAATACTTAATTCACGCATACCCGTCATATTTGACTGGCAATTACGCTTGTTATATATATAAAAGATTAGCGAGATATGCCGATAGAATTTTTATGCTTTTTATAGCAATTTTCGTGGACAGGTGTTACGTACGCTAACTCTCAATCTTTGGGGACGAGATCATTCCATAGGGATTTATCAAATATTATTTTTAGAGGTGGTGCTATTTCATAGAATAATACATTAGTGGGAGGGTTTTTTTTTTGTTTCCGGGTGTTTTCGGTTTTATCAATGCGAGTCGCTGCGCGATACCTCCCGACAAAAGCGCCGCCTCATCCAATGAATCGTTCCTTTATACTGTTGTGAATCCCTGTAACTCGTTCACATCAGTAATACAAACTTTCTGAAAGTCTTCGCTCAATAAACTCGCTTTCCCTACACTCTCGCGAACTATCAATTCAGCCCCATTTCGCATTAGCCCGTCAGTCCTGGTGCGCACAATTATTCACATGATATCAATTCCATTTTTCTATGGAATAAATGTACCGAATATTATTTCAAACACATTATACATGATCATGCGCATCTTCAATGTAAATATAAGGGATTTGTGCAGCCATTTATTGCTTGTAAATTTGACTAATTATGGAGGAAATGCAATATAGCAGCTATTGCAAGATATAATCCAGATCTGAAAGGGTTAACGCTAAAATAGTTTTCCTGCCTTGAACATATCTGAAATAAGATTAGAATGGTTTGGGGTTCTCCTCCTAAAAACCTTGAAGAACTTAATCTCTGAAATCTCTACGAGTATTTCGCATGGAGTCTTTTGCTTTGGAATGCGCCTTACTGTTGCCCAATCGCTTCGGTTTGCCCATTCGTGGACCTTCAGCGACCAAGTAATTATATGGCATTCTCTCTGTCACTATTCTTCAACTAGCACTAGATGCTTCATGAGATATCTTTAAAAAACGAGGATGATTTGCACAATCAAATGAATTTCACGATAAGGTATCCCAAAAAATCAGTTTTTCAGAATAAGCTTAAATTTTCGCCTTTCCTCATCTAAATGTCTGGAACCGTTGCTAATGCTATTGGTCGAGGCCGTTCCCGTTTGCTTTTAAATTCAGAAATAGAAATCGCTCCTTCTTGGCATGCCCTAGAGCAGTGGTGGCCAACCTTTGCTGCTTGGTGGGCCGCATTGGTGGCAGTGAAGCCTTCGGTGGGGCCGCATTGATAGAAATTGCCAATGCCTCGGCGGACTGCATTAAAGTTAAATCGGAAGTTACTTTGAGATCCCTAGGCACCATATGAGTGAAAATCAAGTTAGAATTAGTTTTTTAGGGTTAACATGACAATATTAAGAATCATGATGGAACTCAATCTTAGAAATACCTTTGAAAAAATATCTAAAACAAACTTAAAAATAACTCATTTGAATTGAAAAATATTCATTAAGGGGTCTGAATTCAATGCTAGACATTTTAACAGGTTTTTGCTAGATATGAAATAACATTTGGTGGGCAAGTCAAAATAAAAATGAAAAAGATTTGAAAACTATGAAACTCTCGTGATGTGGGCCGCATGAAATTGCTAAGAGGGCCGCAACCGGCCCGCGGGCCGCATGTTGGGCACCCCTGCCCTTGAGTACCTCGAAATTATCTACGAGAGAAAAATAGAGCCATAGGACGGAACACCATTTCTGGAACAGTTGTCCTGGTCGACGTTCAAAGAGACACGAAGGGATTAAGCGCACGTGGAACTCAAGCAGGGACGTAATATGAAAGGACAAATAAATGTCTTGGTTGAAGTTGGCGGTTGGAGTGTCTGGCTCCCTGTGCTGGGACGCTGGATACGGAATCCTGCCCTGGGAGCGATCGTATGCACTCATCTTTAAAATCGTCGATATGCAAATAGTAAAAGGCCGCGAGGAACCGTTAATGATCTAATTACTAATAAATAAATAAATAGTAGAAATCTATTCTGGAAAACCGTTTAAATATCCAGGTCATGCGCAAATTTAGAGACAGTGGCGCCTCGCGCCGCTTATCACGTTTCCTCTCTCTTGCCCCCCCCCCCCTCCAACCCTTCCCTCCCTACTCGATTAATTGCTCTCTCGAGTCCTCTCTCCTGCTATCTCATCCGCCCTTCTCACTCTTCCTTCTCCCTCTCTCCCCCCTCCTCCCTCTTCCTGCCTTCTCCCCCCCTCCTCCCTCTTCCTCCCTTCTCTCTCTCTCTCCCCCTCCCCTCTTCCTCCCTTCTCTCTCTCTCTCCCCCTACTCCCTCTTCCTCCCTCTTCCCTCTTTCCCCCTCGCCCTCCCTCTATTACCCCTCCTCCCTCATTCCCGCTTCCTTCTTTTCTCTCCTGAGAGTTTCTCCACCACCTTTCCTTCCTCTCTTCTTCCAAAACCTCTCTCCTGGCGCAATTTCCTTGGAGCCACCTCTAGCTGTCTGTCCCCTATACAAATGTAAAACAACGAAGAGAAGTATAGTAGACGAGAGAATCGTAAAATACCCATTTAGGTCATATAGATACTGGGTACCCAACTGTGCTTCCTTGTTGGCAAATGTTACAAGATTTTCTATCGATAAACGAATTTTATAAGGTTTATTCTTGTATTTATTGCCACTTTCTCTACCGAATAGTAGTAACACATTTCTTTAGTGAAGAAGTAACAATGTGTAGTGCGTGCGTATACAGTCAGGCTTTTGAATAATCCTGTATTTTTTGTTTCCGTGTTTGTAAATGTATGTACGCGTGTTTTTGTAGATGTAAGAAATATTCGAAGAGTTTTTACTCGGAGTTGATCGTGACTGACCGAAAATCGATGCTCAATTGGCTCCAGAACAGAAATTATTCAGGGGAAATACCCAACAAATTGAATTGCAAACTTATGATTTATTTATGTCGCAAGAGATCGCTGCCCTTCCTATCGCAGCACACTGTCTTTCGTGACAGAGGAAATGTCCGTAGGCAAGATAAATTACGACCAAGTCGTAAAAGTAGCAAGACTATGCGAGGGCAAAAACTCTCGTGCAATGAGAGGAAAATAACAGAAACAAGGAGAGGTTGAAAGAGAGACAAAGAGACAAACGATCAAGCGTTTGCTTCATTCGCTCAAAGGTCAACGCTAACTAGAAAGCAAAGAAACTTGCGAGGGCATGATGGCAGTGAGACTGTTTACACTGGAAAGTGGGAAATCTCTGTCAGTTGATGAAACACTTGGATTCATTTTTATTGTGAGTAAATGAAGGATATGTATTTGCGACCTATTACTTGGAAATATCTAACATCGACAAACTATTAAATCCATTCCTTAGACAAGGCTTCACTGGCGATATCTATCAGAATAAATTATCTCTGATGAATGTTTTATTTTGGGATTAATGTTCTTGAGTTATCATGTTTTCCCGCTCTTTAATATATAATATTCGTGCAAAATTAAATTACATAAATCTTAAAATAGCATTTAGAATCGCTAAATAAATTACTACCTATGATTAAGGAAAAATTCTAAGCTGAAAATAGAAACTGAACTACCCTTCAAATATAGTGTGAGTCATCCACATTTTTCTATTCTAAAAAAAAGTATAAACAGGTAAGATACACTTGCTAAAGCAAGAAGTGGAAGAACATTTTCTTAAATTTTTTCCAGGATCCTGGTTTGCGTAACCACTTTGAGAGGAGAGGGAGGGGGAAGAACCCGCACCATTGAAATGTAGACCCTCACTAGACATTCCTATCCCTGAAAACTCCGCTCCTTTAGCTTCAATAGTTTGGCCGTAGTACAATTTAAAATTGTCCGAATTTGAAGCCACCTAGCGGAAAATCTATGAAATACTGTTAGAATCCAGTAGGTCGAAAATTCATAGACTGAAAAGAGTTATCTAATTCAAAAAGAATTTTGCATATATATATATATATATATATATATATCTTAAAATAAGTTGATTATCCACGGATAGACGGAGTGGTCACATTAGCACGTTTTTTAATATTCCTCTTAAGAAAACGGGCTAAAAATTGCACCTGGACTACAGACATTTCAGGAATCCATCGTCAGGCAACCAGACTCATAAGCACACGTTCATTCGTCCAACTATCTATCACCTCTAATCGTAAAATATTTATATCCCCCATCATCTATTCTTGGAAATAAGGAAGCGATAATACAGCATGTGCGAATAAATAAACAAATGTCCCTCTCCTGTGCGCGCGGCTGAGGAGTAATCCTAATGACTGAAGCGAAATGCAACCTCCTGTCCGAAAGAGGAGTCTTTTTTTGGCTGTGTTGCCATAGGGATGACGATTTACTAAGGCATTCGAGGGGCAGTTGTGTTGTTTAGAAGGGAAGAGTGAGAAAGGGAGGGAAGGAGAGTAAGAGAGAAGAGGAAGAGGGAAGGAGAGAAGGAGGAAAGCGGTAAAGGAGCCCCCCTCTTCGAATTCGAGGATTTTAAAGTTAGCTCCGAGTGTGGACGAGGGATAAGGTGGTGGAGAGATTGGGAGGGGGATGAGAGGAGGTGGAGAAATTTGGAAAGAGGATGGGGAGAGAGGAGGGAGAGAGAAAAAGGAGAGAGCAGAGAGAGGGGAGGGAAAGAGGGGAGGGAAAGAGGGGAGGGAGAGAGGGGAGGGAAAGAGGGGAGGGAAAGAGGGGAGGGAGAGGGGGGAGGGAGAGAGGGGATGGAGATAGAGGATGGAGATAGAGGATTGGGATAGGGGAGGGAGATAGGGGAGGGAGGGAGAGAGGGGATGGAGATAGGGGAGGGAGGGAGGGGAGGGAGAGAGGAGGGAGATTGGGAGGGAGGGTAGGGAGGGAGAGAGGGGAGGGAGAGAGGGGAGGGAGGGAGGGGAGGGAGAGAGGAAGAGATAGGGGAAGGAGGAAGGGGAGGGAGAGAGGGGAGGGAGAGAGAGAGGGGGGGAAGGGAGAGAGAGAGGGAAGGGAGAGAGGGGAGGGAGAGAGGGGAGGGAGGGGAGGGAGGGAGGGGAGGGAGGGGAGGGGAAGGAGGAAGGGGAGGGAGGGGAAGGAGAAAGAGGAGGGAGAGAGGGAAGGGAGAGGGGGGAGGGAGAGAGGGGATGGAGAAGGGGTGGGAAAGGGGGAGGGAGAGGGGGAGGGGGTGGTGAAGCGGGAGGGGGAGGTGTAGAGGAGGGGGGAGGAAGAGGGGGAGAGAGGGGAGGGAAAGAGGGGAGGGAGAGGGGGGAGGGAGAGAGGGGATGGAGTTAGAGGATTGAGATAGGGGAGGGAGATAGGGGAGGGAGGGAGAGGAGGGAGAGAGGGGATGGAGATAGGGGAGGGAGGGAGGGGAGGGAGAGAGGAGGGAGATAGGGAGGGAGGGGAGGGAGGGAGATAGGGGAGGGAGAGAGGGGAGGGAGAGAGGCGAGGGAGAGAGGAAGAGATAGGGGAAGGAGGAAGGGGAGGGAGAGAGAGGAAGAGAGGGGAGGGAGGGGAGGGGAAGGAGGAAGGGGAGGGAGGGGAAGGAGAAAGGGGAGGGAGAGAGGGAAGGGAGAGGGGGGATGGAGAGAGAGGATGGAGAAGGGGTGGGAGAGGGGGAGGGGGGTGGTGAAGCGGGACAGACAGACAGACAGACAAACGAATTTATTAGGGAGGGGGGAGTGGTAGAGGAGGGGGGAGGAAGAGGGGGAGAGAGGGGGGAGGGAGAGGGGGAGAGAGGGGGGAGGGATATGGGGAGGGAGAGGAGGGAGGGAGAGGGGGAGGGAGAGGGGGAGGGAGGAGAGAGGGGAGAAATTGGGAGTAAAAAAGGTGGAGAAATTGGGAGGGAGGAAAAAAGGTGGAGACATTTCGAGGAAGGTGGAAGACGAGAAGGGGCAGAGTATGGAAGGAGGTGAGAGGGAGTGGAAGAGAGAGAAATAAAGAGGGAAGGGACGAGAGTAGTGATAAAGGGAGAAAGTGAGGAAGGGAAAGAGAGAGACTGTGAGGGCACTAGTAGCTCCCGAGTCTATTTATAAATCAATCGCGGGAGAGCGCCCTCCGCCACTCCCTCCAATCCCGCTAACTGCCACGCCGAATACGGAGGCGAGTGAGAGAGCGAGTGAATTCAATGGCCATCGTTTAACTCGAGCATCGAACTAGAGGATATCAAACTCGGGAGATTTTTTTTTTTGCAAATCAAATTAATTTGATTTTTTTACGAGTGTGCAATTCCTGTGCTAATGGAATAGTGACACGTAATGACTTTGATTCTATCAGATGCTAAACCCGTTTAATGTTCTTTTACTTTTGTGCGACAAAATTTTAGCACTTAAAACTAAGCTGCTGGCATTACAGCATGGCGAAACTATTTGGGGTGTTCTACTTCACGGAAAAATTACAAAAAATATACCTTAAAACATATTTTTGTATTCGATATTGTCGTTATGCCGCATCACATTTAGAATGTCTCTTGTTTTACAAATGGTTTTAATTTAACGCTAAGGCTAGAACACACTCGCGTGCGAAGTGTCTCAAATTTTGCACACTGATAACGATAAAAAAACCTGTCGCCGAACCCTATAATATAACACAATCAAATTCTGTTACCATATTAGGGGTAGTGGTAGCGGAGTGGTTAGAGCGTTGGTCTTCCACGCAGTGTTCCCAGGTTCGAATCCGGCGGAGGTCAGGATTTTTCAACCTGGGATTGTCCCATCCCCTGCTTGCGTGATTTCATCAAGTCAGCGTACCGTCCTTCGGAAGGGACGTTAAGAAGCTGGCCCCCTTGGTGCTCTTCGTAAAGAGTAGTCTAATTCTGGCACCGGGTTTCCCCCCTACCTTGTGATTGTGTTCGGTGTGGAAGGAGTAATTGCTATAATAATCCAAGAGGTTAATTAGCCAGAAATTCCATACAAATAATGTCACCATAGTGTACCTTAAAATGAAGCCGTTATTCTGAAAACACTTAAATTTCGTTTTTGTTAAGAAAACACACCATTCTAAAGATATAGGCATCTGCTTTTCGTCCCCATTGCCTACATCAACACGATATTGCATATTGCAGAAGAGCCAAGTAGAAAGAAAACAAGAGTGAAAGGGAGGAAGAGGGAGGAGGGAGTGGAAAAATCCTCAAGGAGAGAGAGAGCGAGTAGGTGGTCGATAGGGAGGAAAGGGAAACAACGGAATAAGTCAAAGGAAGAAAATAAGAGGGAGATGAGACAAAAGGGGACAGAGAGAGATAAAGGCTTTAATATCACCCGGTTGAAATTTTGACACCCTAGGCTTCCAGAGGGCGACATGGGAAGAAAGTGAGTAGCAGTCGGAATCAGAGATCATAGTGAAAAAGAAGGCCTAATATTAAAAAAATAGACTCTCATCCGATGACAGCGACAATGGAGACATAAAAAACCACTACATAGTGTCATGTCACACACTAACATCTCAAAAATTACTTATTTAATATTAAAACTTTTTTGGTTGGATAACACTTAGCTTCGACAAATTACATTATACGAGCTACAATGATATAAAGGAAATATTAAAAGGAAGCAGACAATATAAATGTTAGAAAAACTGTCACCTGTGTAAGTAGGGTATCCACCTTCCTTCGCATACATCGTGCCACGTGTACGTTCGCCGTTGAGTCTGTTGACACGCTCGACATGAGTGGTATTTGAAATTGACAGTGGCGGCTCGTGTATAGGCACTGCGGAACTGCAGCACCCCCTATTTCCACTTGATATTATCGATAACATTTAATATAATGAGTCCTTTTTTCTTTAATTCTTTCTTTATTTTTGTAGTACAATATATATTCCTTAAGCTTAATGTCAGTACTTCAGTTGCCATCCCCCAGTTTATGAAAAAGATACAAAAATCTTTGTATGGAACTGTGCGCTTCACAGTGCCAGCGACGTGGTGTTTGACTGTTGTGCGCATGCGCACATAGGAGGGGGGTGGGGAGGAAGGCGGGACTGCCAGGTAGAGAGAGCACTGTTGCTCTCGCAGTGCCGGCTCTGGCGTGATGGTGGAAGGAAGATTTTTTTACTCAGCGTGTGTTGTGCTTAAAAACCGTGTACCATATTCTTGAATGTGATAAAGTGTAGAAGAGTGTAGAATTAGATTATTATTCTGCTTCCAGCTATTCTATTTGATTCATTTTTTTCGGTTCTTTTATTTAACAGAAAACTTTAACCATGGCCTTGCATCCCCAAGAAATAAGTTCTGTGACTGTAAGTGAACTTCAACAGCTTAAGTTTTCACAGCTATCTCTCCATGAGAAAGTTACAGTTAAGAAAAGAGGTCGTTCAACACCTGATATTCTAATATCTCAGCCAGGCAAAAGCAACAACAAGAAATATATTCGTAGCTTTAATTCTGAATGGTACCAACGGAAAAGTTGGCTTTGCGGCTGTGAAGTAAAAAATGCACTGTTTTGCTTCCCGTGTTTGCTGTTTGGAGGTGATGTACCGTGGACAAAAGATAGTTTTAGAAATATAAACAAAATGAAAGAAAAAACTGAAAAGCGTGAGAAGTCAAAGAAGCACGTTGATAATGTTGTTTCACTGTCACTTTTAGGAACCGTAAGTATTAAGGAGAAACTTAGTGAGGCATACAGACTTTCAATCAATGAGCATAATATAAAAGTTAAAAAGAACCGTGAAATTTTGTCCAAAATAATAGACTGCATTTACTTTTGTGGAAACTTTGAAACTCCCTTACGTGGACATGATGAAAAAGACGATTCAGTAAATCCAGGGGTATTTAGAGGATTAGTAAATTTTGCATCTAAATTAGATTCAGATTTGAAGAATCACTTAGAAACCAGTGCATTCTTCAAAGGTGTTTCTAAGACCATTCAGAATGAGATACTTGACTGCCTGCTACAAATATACCATGAGGAGATAAGGACGGAAATTAGAAAAGCTTCCTTTGTAGCTGTCATGGCTGATGACACAACAGATGTTTCGGAACACACTCAAAGGGTCCTTGTTCTACGGTACGTATTGAATGAAGAAATATTTGAGCGTTTTTGGGGATTCTTTATTCCAGAAAATCAAACTGCAGATGGCATATCTAAACGTATTTTAGAACAATTGGACATAATCCTTCAAGGAAATGGACAAAAACTGATAGCTCAGACATTTGATGGTGCAAATGTCATGAAAGGCAAAAAAGCAGGAGTTCAAGCAAAAATAAAAGCAGTTTATAGTAATGCACATTTCATTCACTGTTATGCACATCAACTTAATTTAATAATGAGAAATGCAGCAAGTATTACACGAAACGCAAGAATATTTTTCTCTAACATTCTGGCTATTCCAACATTCTTCTCAAGATCACCACAACGTGTGTCCATTCTCAAGAAACATATGGACGTCAGCATTCCACGTCCATCCTCTACAAGGTGGAATTTCAACATACGGACCATAAACAGAGTTCATGAAAATTTGCAACCTTTAAAAAATTGCCTTACTGAAATTCAGTCAACATCAAATGCAGATCAAACCATTGCAGAAGCAACAGGAATTTTAAAATACCTGAATGATGATAATTTCAAGTTTTGGTTAGAGCTTTTTCATCAGATTATACCTCATGTTGAAATAATTTACAACCAAATGCAATCTCGAGAAATTAGTGTGTTTAAAGTTAATGAATATATAACAAATTTCAAAACTGCTATTTTAGAATTGAGAAAATCAAAGTACTGTGAGAATCCTTCAAAGACACTCATGGCAGAAGCTAAGGAAGTGTGTGACTATATATGTGTTGATATAATGGACAGATATTCTTCCACTAAACACTTAGTAGCTGCTAAATTGTTCAACAAGAAATGCTTCACTAGATTTAAGAATGAACATCCCACAAAAGAGATAGTACTGACCACTGAAGCTTATCCCATGATTGACAAAGAAAAGCTTGAAACTGAACTAACAGTATTCTATTGTAGGACTGATATTCATGAATATTGCAAATTAATTGAGCTGCTGAAATTTATCTTGGAAAATAATCTAGATGATGTTTTTAGTGAAATTACGAAACTGATAAAAATCCTCTTGACAATTCCCATGACTACATCAGAGGCAGAGCGCTGCTTTTCAACATTGAAAAGAATAAAAACTTTTTTAAGAAGCACTATGAATTCGGAAAGACTAAATGCGCTTGCAGTACTTTCAATGGAGAAAAATTTCCTCAATTGTCATCCAGAGATCAAGGAGAAAATTATTGAACTTTTTGCGCAAATTAAAACAAGAAGAATGGATTTCATTTTTAAATGAATAGATCAAGCTTGAAATGTAACAATTTAAGTTAAAGTAAGTAAAAAATGTTTGGTTTTTTTTGTTAAGATTTTATCAAGTTCCTGAATAAATTTTCTTTTTATACATGTTTTTTTCCTTTTACACAATTTTAAAACAAAGGCTAAAAATTTTCTGTAGCAGCACCCCCACTAATTTTAGCTACGAGCCGCCACTGGAAATTGAGCTTCTGTTCGATGAACATGGGAAGACAGTGGAGAAATGGAGGATAGTAGTGAGGGAGGTGAGGGGATTAAATTGAGGGGGGAAAGGGGAAGATGAATGCCTTCATTAGGGCGAAATTGAGATTGTGCATTCCATTCGGGTAATAATCAACTGCGCCCCGCGGTCAGTTTGGACTCATAGTAAAATTCCTGCACACATCATAGAAATATTCGTATATTTACACATTTTGCCGCTATATCACAGATTAAAATTTGAAACCATGTGAATGAAATTCCAATTCTAAACAGAGTAAATATACTGGAATCATTTTTTTCGTCATATTAGATAACCTTTCCTGGGTTATGGTTGTAATTGAACGAGGCGCAGGAAGAAGGATGGGGTTAAGGACATCCTAGAGCAAAATAAGGAGACAAGAGATTCGGGAACGTAGGTGGGCTGAGGGACAGGCGAAGGGGCAGACGAGGGGGCGTCGGCTATATGCAGAGGCGCGGCATCCCGTGAGAGGAGCAGGTCGTTTCCCCGAAGGATCTCCGGGTTGCGGGGGCGGCCAATGCTCCGCGCCAACGACGCGTTGGCCCTCGAGAGCAGTTTATGTGGCTCGCAAAGCTTTTATGAAAAAGTTACCGGTGAAATTTGAACACAGGCAATTTCGTAGTCGTCAATTAAAATTATGGCCACAAAACCTAGAATATTGAAATGCTAAAAAATAAATAATCGGCTGAATACGCATTGCACTACCTTTCTAATATACGCAAAATATTTTCACTCAGTTTGATTCGTAGCAACGGGCTGTTTTAGAATGGAGAATGCATGGAGGTAGCTGGGCGTAACACACGATGTTATAATTTCACTGGAAGCTAAAAAGCTATTTGGTGCTACATATAGCCTATTCAATATTGTCTACAACATAAAGTTCTAGAGCTGGATGATCTATATATAATTTGTCGAATGTCCGTCTGAGTCAAGGTCATTTCAATGACACAATTTCAATGGCAACTTGAATCAGTCCAGGTGGCATAGTGTTTAAGTAACGCATCGGCTAGTGAATTTAAAGTTCCGTGTTCGATCCCGATCGGGTCACTTTTTTATTCAATTTTTATATTTCATTTCTTTATTTAATTTGATTGATGATTTTGATTTGAATATGGCCATGGAGTCATATTTTTAAACTAAAATTTTAAATAAATTTAAATTCATACATTTTCTGTTATCCTGAAATATATGAATTATAAAAGCAAAGTATATTATTTTTTAAGTTGCGTGGCAACGGGCAGACGACTAGTTTAAATTACAATCCGTTCTGGCATTCTTGAGTAAATGTAAATGTCGTGTGATATTGTTCATTCCGACAAGGCGTCTATTTCGTATGATATACTACTTCTCCTGGTAGGACCATCCAAGCCGGAAAGGTCTGAGGGGAAGAGTCAGACTAAGAAGCAGTCTTGGGGGTTTTACATCCCCCTGTGCAAGGGCAGCAGCTTGCACAGTACCTCTGTAGGTGGTGATCATGTGGATCTGAACAGCTACAGATGGGTAATCACTCTGTGAAACTGCGATGAGGAAGCAAGGGGAAACTACCTCATTATATTTCCCATGATAGGCTGAAAAGCTGAAAATACCTCTATGGATCTTTCTGGGGTAAAATATTCCGGAGGTAAAATAGTCCCCCAATCGGATCTCCGGGTGGGGACTACCCTAGGGAATGCACAGAGGAAATGTAACATTAATAAGAAAGCAAGTAGTGAGAAATAAAAAATAGGCACATGGAATGTTAGGACTATGAATTCAGGGGGTAAACTAGAGAACTTAAAAAGGGAAATGAGAAGGAATAATGTAGGTATAGTATGTCTTAGTGAAGTTCGGTGGGAAGGAGAAGGCGAGATAAATTCAGACGAATTTAAGATTATTTACTCGGGAGGGGAGAAAAAGGAAAGGGGAGTGGGGATTATAATGAGAAAAGAGATAGCTGAAACAATTAGCAAGGTAGTGACATTTAATGATAGATTAATAGCCGTAAAACTCCAGATGGAGCCAGTGGAAATGCTTCTAATTCAAGTCTATATGCCAACAACTAATGCTGGCGACGACGAAGTAGATGAAATCTATGAACAGATTATGGAGATATTGGAGGAGGAGGGAAAAGGAAAGATCTCCACCATAGTAAAGGGAGATTGGAACAGTGTAGTCGGAGAGGGACAGGAAGATAACATAGTGGGAAAATATGGACTAGGGAAGAGAAATGAAAGAGGGGATAAACTTGTGGAATTCTGCCATAGAAATAGATTGATTGTAACTAAAACATGGTTTAAGCATCACCAGCGGAGACTTTACACATGGAGAAGCCCAGGAGACCAGAGACGATACCAGATAGATTACATACTAGTCAATGAAAGATTTAGAAATAGCATTAAAAATGTGAAAACACTACCAGAGGCAGATATCGATTCTGACTACAACCTTTTGGTGGCAAATACACAATGTAGACTGAAGAGCGTTAAGAGAAGCATAAGAGTTAACAAGAAATGGAACTTAGAGGAACTCCTTAAAAACAAAAAGACTATCATGACTGAGCTGGAGGAAAGGTTGGGGGAGAGAGCTGAAGAAAATAGGAAGAATGTAGATGAGGAGTGGAGATACATCCATAGCAACATTAAAGATGTAATGGAAAAGAAGGTAGGAAAGATAACGGGTGAAAGAAACAAAAAACCCTGGATCACAGCAGCCATGCTGCAAAAAATGGAAGAGCGGAGAAAGTGGAAGAACATAAACACTGAAGAAGGCCAAAGAAAGTACAAGGAATTAAATAATGCTTTAAGAAGGGAAACAGATAAAGCCAGAGAACAGTGGATAAATGAAAAATGCGAGGAGATTGTCGAATGTGAAAGAATTTGTAGAACAGACCTCATGTATAGCAAAGCAAGGGAACTATTCAAGAAAAAAGCAAGAAAGATAGGACGTAAAGGAATCATGAACAAAAGTGGTAAAATAGTATTGGAGCCAGACAATGTAAAGAATGTCTGGAAAGAATACATTGAGGTTCTGTATGACAAAGAAGGAAAGCCAAGAAATGTTGAATTAAATGAAAAAGAGGATGTGGAAAAAGATCAGCTAGGACCAAGTATTCTCGAGTCTGAAGTTAAAAGAGCAATTGATGACATGAAAAGAAGGAAGGCTGTTGGGAGTGATGATATACCCGTGGACGTTCTTAAGGTTTTGGGGTCTAAAGCAGTTAAGCAACTCACAAAATTTTTTAACCAAGTATATGATACTGGCATATGGCCTGAAGATTTTTTAGATGTTGTGATGGTACCACTGGAGAAAAAGAACAATGCAAAATGTTGTAAGGATTACAGAACTATTAGTTTAGTTTCTCATACAGCTAAAGTTCTAACCAGAATAATAACCAAAAGAATTGAATGTAAAATAGAAAAGGAGCTGCAAGATAATCAGTTTGGTTTTAGAAGAGGAAGGGGACTAGAGATGCTATAGGATGTATGAGGATGATGATAGAAAGAGCGCTAGAAGTCAATAAAGGTATGTATTTTTGTTTTGTAGATTGGGAGAAAGCTTTTGACCGAGTGAAATGGGATAAGATGCTGGGTATTTTAAACAAAATAGGAATAGATTGGAAAGATAAAAGACTGCTTAAAAACCTTTACTTTGATCAAAAGATTAGAGTCAGGGTTGAAGGAGAAGAAACAGAAAGTACTTCAATAGGGAGGGGAGTGAGGCAGGGTTGTCCTATTTCACCAGCGATATTTAATATTTATGCAGAAACAATAACAGAAGAAGCGTTGATGGAAGAGAAAGGATTTAAGATAGGAGGTGAAAGGATTACCACCATTAAATACGCAGATGATCAGGGCTTAATAGCAGAAGGCGAGAAAGAGCTTCAGAGGATGACAGACAGACTAGTTGAGGTTGGCCAACAATATGGAATGAAGATCAATACAGAAAAAACGAAAGTCATGGTGGTTTCAAAGGAACATAAAGAATTAAATATAATGGTAAATGGCCAAAAATTGGAACAAGTAAGTAGTTTCAAATATCTCGGCAGTATTTTAGCGCAGGATGGAAGTAGTACACAGGACATCAGAAGTAGGATTGCAATGGCAAAAGCAGCATTTAACGAGAAGAAGGAGCTTCTCACAAGCAAGAAAATAAATTTAGAAACAAGGAAGAAATTAGCAAAATGCTACATATGGAGCATAGCTCTTTATAGTGCAGAGACGTGGACGGTAAGGAGAAAGGAGGAAAAATATTTAGAAAGTTTTGAGATGAAAGAATGATGAAAGTGAAATGGACAGAGAGGAAGAGAAACGAATAAGTATTAGAAATGGTGGGAGAAGAAAGGATGCTAATAAAAACAATCAGGAAAAGAAAAGCAAATTGGATAGGGCATATATTGATAAGACAGTGTTTACAAAGGACGATCTTAGAAGGAAAAATTAGTGGAAGAAGAGGAAGAGGGAGAAAAAGAATAGGAATATTAGAGAATATAAAGCAGGGATATAATACTTATAGAGGTATAAAAGAGGCTTCTAGGGAGAGAGAGAAATGGAGGCAGCGATTCAGTTAAAACCTGTCTTCGGACAGAAGCATGATGATGATGATGACTACTTAAGGGTGATCGAAAAGTCACGCAACACACATAGATGATCACGTTTTTCCCAGCACAAAATGTTAAATACTAAAATATCGCAAACTAACACAGCAGTATCCAACGCCAGGCAGCCCACTCTTTACTTTCCTTTTCTGATGTCAGTTGTTTCAGAACGGTCGAAGCAAGAGGTTGTCTTTTTTACGCACTTTTATTGAAGTTAGCTTGAGCGTTTTCTTCGTTCAACATCTTTCAGCGTTATATCTCTGGATCCAAAAAATCTACAGAGCTGAAATTTTGCACATAATCCACATTCGTAGTACATTTTAATCTATCAAGTTTTGGTACGCGTTTCAACAATTTCATTCGAGAAAACATATAAATAAATATGAACTATGTAAATAAATAATTAGGCTTCAAGACTCAAAAGTAGATAATAAAATAAATAAAAAACAGGTTTTTCAACAGCACACACTTTCATGATGTACTAAAAGTAGCAAATTAATTTTTGTTGCCTCAAAATTTTCATTGCAATTTTTATTTTGTAAATTCGGTGTGAAGAATAAAAGTGGGTGGCCTTTACATATAAGTAATTTGCATACATGATTTTCTTCTTGGCCACCCACTCTTATTCTTCGCACCAAATTTACAAAATGAAAATTTCGATGAAATTTTTGAGGCAGCAAAAATTTATTTTCTCCTTTTGAGTGCATCATAAAAGTGTGTGCTATTGTAAAACCTGTATTTTACTTATTATATTTACAAGTACAACGCGTGTTTATCGTTGAGCGTTACTTAACGATTCGTTTTTACTCAGACTGCCAGAATTCGTTGAGGCAACCATTTTCAGAATGCCCTGTCCCGGATAACCCAACAATATGTCATCTGATTAAACGTTTCCGCGATACAGGCAGTGTCAAAGATAAGAAGCGGTCCTGCCAAACCTTCAGAGTTAAATAATGAAACCTATTGCAAATATCCGTCCGAGTATATTGCGATCGTCACAAAAATCACTAAGAAAACTATCCCAGAAAAGTGGATCGCGCGGATGGAAGAGCACATAAGGCTTTTGAAGCTGCCCGCTTATCGTATACAGGTCACACAAAGAGAAAAGAATTCGATATTGTCATTGGTTTCAAGAATTTGGTGGTCACATTATTTCTAAAAATTTGTCATCGCTCAGACCTCCGGAACTCTCTCCACTTCACTTTTTCTCTTGGGTTTTAGAAAAGAAAATGTGTATACAAACAACCCTCTCACGTTCCAACAACTGCAACAAAATATTGTGTTGTATATTCAAACATACTTCAAACAACTCTTCACCGAGTCTCTTCGTACACGCTGAAAGTTAGTGCATGTTTCAATGGAGGCGGTGGTCGTTTCCAACATCTTTGTAATTTTAATGTTTTTAAACTTTAATGTCATTTTTAGGCATTCTTTACAAAAAGTAAATAAAGAACACACTGTGGTTAGGTCGTGTCCGTCCGTCCATCCGCATGTTCCATCTGCGAAACTACTGGCCGGATGTTGATGAAATTTTGTATTTAGGACATAAGAGCAACGAAAATGATATAAATGGTTAACGTATCCTAATCGGGAGAGCCACTTTACTGGTGGGAAAAATCAACTTTTCTTTATATCTCGTAAAATATCACTTATAACTAAAAAGTCTTCAAAATATTTGTGGAACTAGTCAAATAGCATATGTTTTGTTCAGTACATTTCTATCGAAGGCGCAGCCAATTTCAAGAAAATCAAACGAGCAAGTCGTAATTCACTTTGAGCTAAGAAATTTTTTTGCCTGCCTTTCAATTGTTGTCAACGAAAAAATCTTCGTGGCAGCTGAAGTAAACAATATCTGTTGTATGTACCTAATTAATTTAATTTTCTTTCGCGCGCACGCAACATTTGGTAAATGAAGGGAAATGGATTATCTAAGACGAAGAAATGAACTTAAATACTTCTATTTTCTTTACCTATACACAGCGTTTGTAAGTGAAAAGAAATGTGTAATTTACGACGAAGGAATGAATGTGAACATAAAGGTTATATTATGTGTGCATCTTTCCTCTCTTGTTAATGAATAAAACTTATATCGTGATTTTTCTATCACTCTGTGCATAAATTCGAGATTTCGCCGGACGATAGATAGAATTGCAATAACCAATATTCCCGACTCAGGGGCACCACCATGTCCATCAAAATCTCTAAGTCGAAGTTTCCCAATCGCATTTCCTTCTCTATACATTTCGAACGTGAGAAAGTAAAAGTCATTGAGTTTGATCTTCATTTAAATGAGAGAATCCATGGAAAACTTCTGATGCTAAGCCTTTTATGGCCCGCCGAACCATCCGCAACTTTCGATTCTGGTCACCAAACAGAGAAAGGGTGTCGGCCTTTGAGCTAAGCAGTCGCAACGGAATCCGTGTTATGGTGTCCGAGTCATTGGGCAGCGAATAAATTTGTCGACAGACGCCGTGGATGTTGCAGTACGGTAATCTGTTTCTCGGCCAAAAATGTCCTCACAGCCAATGCCACGTGGGCAGGTGCATTACCGTGCTGCAGGATCCATTTGTTTTCCCTGAAGAGTTCAGATTTCTTCGCCAAAGTTTTTCTTTGAGGCGCTTGAGCACTTCCAAATAGTAGTATTGATTAACTCGGGGCTCAAATTCATGGTGCACCATGCCCTTCGCATCGAAAAAGGAAATGAGCATTGTCTTCACTTTGGACTTTGACATAGCCATCGTCATCCGTTTCCTCTCTCCCCTCTGAAAATCACTTAATCCATTTGTAGACTGCTGTTTTTCACTTCGCATGTTCTCAATAAACTGTTTTTAACATTTCACGGATTTCAAGACCAGTTTTCCCGAGTTTCATCAGAAATTTAATGTTCGTTCGTTGTTCTATGTGTCTGCTATGGTTCCGCCGAGGTACACACACACGCTACTACAATAACTGCTATTACGCAAAAGGAACTTGCCGAAGATTAGTCAATCTACTGTTATTTACTCACACGTGTTCGTGTCATATTACGCCACACTCATTTGTTTCCGTGTTGACAGTCGCCGAGAAAAAAAATCAGTTCGCAAACTTAATTGTCAGACCTCGTATATACTGAAAAATTATCCGGGAACGGAAAAAGCACCGGGGCCCGGGATTATCTCCCGGGCCCTGATTTCGACCACGAAATTCTAGCCGCATGCATCGTAGGTTGCATAAGTTTCGGGATGACGTTTCCTGAAAGGCGATGAAAAATACGTTTTTAACAATCGAATCACATTGTTTTTATATGCATTCTTAGCAAATACTCCTTATAATCATTACAAGGTTATCTCTGGAAACAAGAAGCCTTTTAAAAGATTTCGATTGCAACCGATTTCTATTTTGAGTTTAACGTGCCTATTGAAAAAGCAATGCAAATGTCTGAAAGTCCAGCTCTCTTGCGATCATTTTATCATTATCTCATCTTAAACTTTATGAGAGTCAAACGTAGGTTTAGGATGGAACCTTTTTATTGCCAGGATTCTTACCCATGCTCGAAATTAAATAAGGCTGGTATTTTTAAGACTCTCGCCCAAATTGCAATGGTATTAATAGATTTTTACGGAGAGTAAAGTGGATTTTTAAAAGTGACACTCATTGTCTTCACAAAATGCTCGCGTTCAATGCATGAAGCATAATTAGTTGTGAGTCGAATCCGAAATGGCATGCAATATGCAAGAAACACTGCTATACGATCGGGACACTAAACAACCATCGTCATATTTCCCGATTTAAATATCTCGCCTTGATAGACGATATTTCAAACGAAGTGACTGTCGTTAATTGTTGGAAACATGACGAGAGTCCCCAAAGAAAGAAGCAGTTACCGTCTTCCCCCTCCATATCCTTCTCCCTCCCTATCTTCGCCTCTCTTCCTCGCCTCTCTCACTCCATTTAACCGCACGTTCTCCCGTCATCCTAAAATAATCTAGGAGGACCCCACCCTCCCCTCGGCCCCATTACCCGCGGAGGAAGAGGCGACGCGCGTGGCCCCAAATGAGGCCGATGACGCCCCTTCGCTTGACTTGGCGGCCGCATGTCCATAAGATGACCTCCGCCCGACCCCTTCTTTGGCGATGTATTGAGCTCCGCCCAAACGCCCGGCGAGCGCCACAAGTTTGTCGATGGACTTCGTCACACATTCGTCCTAAATCCGCGCTATGAGCTTGAATTCGCCTCGAAAGATGAACGCGTTACGCTCGAATCGAAAAGGTTTTGTCCAAACGCGAATTGTGAGGATAAACCGTGTACAATATGTGAGCTCGATTTACGCGGATTTAATTATAAGCGATCGACAAAAGAGAGAACATAAATCGATTTACACGAGCGGGATTCGCTTTAACGCGATTTTGTACATGGAATGTAGGATTCGATTTACGCGATTTCGATATAAACGATGGTATTCGGGAACGCAACAATCACGGAAATCGAGGACTCCCTTAATAGATATGTTTTTAACGGCGCGATCCCGGAAAAGTATCCAATGACAGCATATGAAGAAAATTTATAGTAACAGTTTCATAGATGAAATATAGTTCCGAATGAAATCGTCATATTATTTTGATGGTACGATATGTAGTTTGTTTATCGGAGCAAAGAGATGATATATATATATATATATATATATATATATATATATATATATATATATATATATATGGGTGAAGATGAAGTTTGTTTCTTGTTAAATATTTGCCGCCAAGAAATATCTTCGGCAAATATTTTTGTGGCCGACAGAATAACCATACATACCGAATTGCATAAAATCGTTTGACAGCGTTGTACGAGCAATTATAATTTCCTTGTCAACATTTCGCAAATCAGTTAAATACAACAGAGCATATTGTTAGGAGATATAAATTTGGCATTAATTCAACGATTTTCTATTAATATCATGGTCCACGAACTAATCGCCTAAGGCAGGGGTCGGAAACATGCGGCCCCCGACAGCGATAATAATAATAATAATAATTTATTTAACACAAACAGATTTCTCCAATTACATGTGTTATAATAGGTATAGAACAAGCACGTACGACCATGCCCTCAGCAGGATACGAACCCGCGACCCTTGCATTGGGAGCTAGACACGCTAACCACCCCTCTACCAGGGCCGGCGATATATGTGGCCCGCGAAGCTATGATGAAAAAATGGTCGGTAAAACTTAATATAAACAATTTCATATTTTTCAGTATAATTATGGTCTCAAAACCTTTTCTGGGAAAGTGTTAACGCAAATAAATTATTTAGACTTGACTTTCACTAATATGAGACCATAAATCTTTTGGTTACTTATGTTGTAACCGCTAAACCAGCACTCTGAAGCTATCTAATGACGTCCCTCCGAATCATTCGCAACTACGAATGATGCACGCCATACAGAGAAGGTTAACGACACTTGGTCTAACGCATTCTATGTAACATAATTTTTTTAAAAAACGATTTTCAAATTTGGAATTTTACCATCCGAGAGAATTGCAGTTTAAATTTTTATTATAGTTTTAACTCATACCCGGAAAATATTCAAATAACTTGTTTGATACATCGTCCCGCTAGTTGTTTCCGATAATAAATCTTTCTTGAACATTTATAGATTAAAAAGATCAAAAGTGCTTCATTTCTATTCAGTTTTGAAGAATGCCCTATCTATGTCAAATTTTGCGTACAATATTAAAGACTGGCACGTAATAGTACGACGGTCACATGAATTGGAGGGTAAATTATATGAGTTCCTCTCAATAGATTCACGAATTTAAATGGAGATTTTTCGTTAAGGTGGCAACCCTGATGGAGAGGCATCATTCATTCTCCTTATTATCTCGCTTTGTTTTGAAATTTTGTAAAATATATAATAGTCAATTATCATGAGAATATATATCAATTATAAATATAGCTGTTTCTTACGTAGGATATATTTCCTTTTATATAAAAAAGAAAGCTGCTTGATTTTCCTGTCTGGCGAACTATTACTGTTGTAATCAATCGAGCCAGGCGTTACTTCGTGGAAGTAGATGATGTTATTCATATTAAATACACACTTAGTACTTTTCCACAACTTTTAGGCGTTCTTTGCCAGCGAAGCGGTAGTAGCAAAACGCCTTATGGGCACGTCTGGTCCGTCCGTCCGTCGTAACTTTCATCTGCTAAACCGCCTGACGGATTTTAATTAAATTAAGTATGAGTGATCGTTATTAAAATTTATCGCCCAATTGTGATTTTTAACTGAATCCGTCAATTAGAACTTCCACTTTACATAATTACGTTAATAAACTTATACTCGTATCTCGTTAAATGGCATCCGTCAAGCTACAATTAAATACCAGGTATTTCTCCCCCTTTCTCTTATATGATCTGTAAGGTATAGATTGAAAAATTTATTCAAATAGAGAACCACATTTACCACAAGAAAGTCCACGAGACCACATAATTACGACTTATAGATAAAAATTCGGGAATCGCCCAATCTTTCGCTACCTTTTCATATGTATTTCTCATTAAGAACGCCTTTGAAATCTCTGTGTATTCGATTTATGGAATATACTTTTCCGTCTTGTTTATTTTTGCGACCGGTTTCATTTCTCCCAAAAAATGCTTCCTTTCATTCCACGCTACATCGTTTGCTAAATGTTCCTTTGTCTGAATCTAATGACAAATTAGAACATAAAACTATTTTTAAATGCCTCTAATAACGGCTACAATAATGATTTCATTGAAAAAAATTTAAAAAGGAAATTAAATAAAATAGCCAATAATAATACGACTGCATTGGCACCCACAAACCTGAATGAACGACCAAAATGGTGCAGGCTGCCTTTTGTGGGTCACTTATCTAACAAACTCTCCAATAATTTACCTGGTTCCCTTAAACCAGCTTTTTATCCCCCGAAAACACTAGCTACCGTACTTAATCATTTCAGAGACAAAATAAATAATTTTCCCATGTCGAAAGTCTACAAATTGAAGTGTAGTGATGGTAACGCTATCTATATCGGCCAAACTTTGGTATACGCGTCGAAGAACATAAGAGATGCTTCAAGAACAAAAATCCTGCATCCCACTTCGCAAAACACCTGATTGGAAACAATCACCACAGTGAATTTGTACCAGAGATTTTACGTGTTAACCAAAATACAAAAATTAGACGCAGTGGAACAATTAGAAATTTTTAACTTCTCAAAGTGTGACAATCTAGTAAATGAAGATGTTTTTCCCAACATTTCACTTCCTTGTCCCTTTCGCTGCTGTTTACCGTATTTTTTTAAGTTATGCAACAACAAATGGATGGATTTTTTCATTTTTGATTTATATCAACTTCTACTAAACATTTTAAATACTTAATTCGGTATGAGTTTTTTCCTACGCCTCTGCAGAATTACTGTTCCTCATAAAAAATACATTGAAGGGATTTGTCGGGGAATTATCAAGTTTCTATCTAGTAAACTATAAGTCGTAGATATGAGCTGTTACAAACTTTTTGTAGCAAATGTTGTCCTCTACCTGAATAGTTTTTAATCGATACCTTACAAATAATATAAGGGCAAGGGAAAGCAAAATACAATTTTCATATTTTAAATTTCTGACACAGTTCATGATAATGGCCGACGTCATTTTTATAGCAACGAATGCAAACAATTTTGCTATTAACTGAAACTACTAAATGTAAGATAGTTTGATTACTTAAGGACAATTACCGAGTATGTATTTGATTTGTGAATTATATATCAGTTTAATTACATAGCGTTTATCTTGATTTCACCATATACTTTTCTAATAACCATTCATGCTACATTTATGACAATTTTAGTAATACGCCATTGGAGGAACTTACAGTTGTGAATGTACTTTTATATTTTTAAACGATAGTTAACATACTTCAGAAACGGGAGAATTACATAATTTATCTACGATTGTTCAGTGGTAGAATATCCGCCCGACAAGTGGAAGATCCGCGTTCCATTCCCGGACATGGCAGAATTGAGTTTTTTTTTAAAGAGCATACATTTAAAGAGAAAAGGCTTTATTTGTTAGCAACATATTATATCGTAGAATACGTTTACATTATAATGTTAATAATGTGATAACGTAGCGAATAGTGCCAGGCTTGTGAGCATTTCCAAAACTGTTAAGATGTGTGAGAAGAGATTAATTAGTTCAGAGCAAATGCCAAAGCTAAGAAACTGTTTATTCAATTGTTTTGCGTTTTTAGAGAGGAGCAACAAGTTTGATGGTAGCCTATTTAGGCAGTACGTAGTTCAAAAATGAAATCGATTATATAGTGACTTATGCAGTAAAATAAAAATCAACAAAATTTGTAATATGGATGTATTTATACACAATATATTTTAAAATACAAACAAGTTACTACATTCAAGATAATATGATAATATTACTGAATCAAATTACAAAATGTATTTGCTTGTTAATAAACAAAAATAAATAAAGAAAAAACAACTAAAGTAAACAAACTAAATTCACACACACGCACACTAAATAACAACATATATTAAACCCATATTAAAATTATGCGCAATTCCTATTAAATTCTCCGGTGCTGATAATCACTAACTATATTCTTAATTCGATCATCGACTTCTCGATATTTTCTTAATTTAGTCGGAGGGCGATGACCGGCGACGAGTTGCTCATAGAAGACATCACATCCTTTCTGCACTGTCCGCAATCCATTTATAAATTTCCAAATTGACGGATGACTTACACCCAACTCTGTTTGCAGGTGTCTGTGAGCTGCTTCGGCATAATTATCTGTTCTTGCATCATCAGACAAAGTACGCCTGTAAACATTCCAAATTGTAGGTCTAAAAAGAGGTGCACGTCTTCCTTGGCCTCGTCGATTAATTCTTCCAACATATGTGTCTTCGAGCCAATCCAATAATGGTGTCAATTCATCTGGTAAATCTCCAGCTAATGCATCCAGGGCGTCATCCAAATCATCATCGGGTACAAATGCTAATGCTGTAATCATTTTAGCGTGTAAATGAATGTTACTATCGGTACTGAACCACATAGTTATATGTCGTGTACCAATATGCTATTTAATGTTATGGTTTTGTGCCGAGTATGTGCGGCACATTGTAAGGTCCGCGGTGCGGGAGTTCATGGCCTGGCCGAAAGAGGGGGGAAGTAGTGATTTTCGTTTCGCCGTGACGACGAGAGTTTACCTCGGAAGAAGAAGACCCGGCGGAACCCAGTCCAGCTCCCGTGACTCAAGGCGACCTCAGCTAAGGAAAAGTGCCATTCATTGACTAAAGGAAAACTAACGCGCCACAAGGACCTCAACAGGGACTGCGTGCTCACCGAAGAATAGAATGACAGGATCTTCATTAATTCTTTTTGTTTAAATGTTTTGTAATGTCTTATCTGTTAAATATATCGGACACTCTAAACAGCCAGCAGCGTTTCAGTTTAAATGAAAAAAGCAACTACGAATATCAGCTTGAGGAAATACTTCCTCGATACTTCAAACTGCTGCCAATTCAAGGATATGGATATCGGTTTTACATTATTTTCGATACATCTACATTTACATGATACCCTGAAAGTCACCTTTTTGGTGGATGGCAGGGGGTGCAGTGCACCAAGGGTCAATAGTTTCCTACCTTATCTTTTCCTGTTATGTTCTCTTATCGCTCTAGGGAAAAACGATCCTCTATATCGCTCCGTTCTACAGTCGATCTAGCGAATCTTATCCTCACTGTCCTACCTTCCGAGATACGCCGGGCTTCTTATAAGTCCTACGACTTCATTCGCTAGTGCCTCCAACATAAATTATTCCAGTAGTTTAAATCTAGCCTGCAGCCTACGCTCCTCTAACGATGTCCATTTCAGATTTTCTATTAATGATGTTACGCTTTGTTTACTATCGTAATTCCTCTATACAAATCTAGCTGCCCTGCGCTGAAACTTTTCTGTCTCGTTAGTGAGTCCTTATTCGTAGGGATCCCACACAGCTGAAGCATATTCGACCTGTGGTCGAACCAAGTATAAATAACATACGTTTTATCATGTAAAAAAATTTAACATATGTAACCCGCTGCTTATTAGGAAGCAAACTGTAGAATATAGAATGAACTCCTGCATATTTTTCCACCATCAGAACATAAACTTGAGAAAATATATCAGGTGCTATCTTGAAAGTTCCGTCTACAAACCATTTAGTTGACTCTCTTAGTGTTTCAATATTTTTCTGCCTTCCGAAAATTAATATTCGGTCATTTTATGGGCCCGAATCCACCAATAAAAAATGTTCTTGTATCCCAGGACGAGGAACATATATCTTGTATTCTTCTGCTATCGCAAGTGCTGCGAGATCAGTCGGACTAGGCGGTGCGGTACGTTGTCTCAGAACTGTTTTTTTAAAGCATTAATTTAAAGCATAAGTCCTAGTTTGTTTAACGAATACCTACCTACAAAATATCACTTTTCCTTCTTCCAGCAGTATGCCATCAACTCCCTAGAAACTATAACTGGTACCCTGTTTTATCATACTCTCCCCTATACACACACACATACACACACACACACACACATATATATATATATATATATATATATAAAGAACGAATATGCAAAACAAGTTAAATCCATTTTTAACGCAATTTGACCTAACGATTATTAGTTATATCCCAGGTTGGACAAGCCAACTAAAATATATATTTTTAAAACTAATTGAAAATGTAAGGGAAATAAATCAAGACATATCTTTCAATGCACATTAGAGTGGTCCCCGTAACAAGAAAACGAACGGATCATCAAGCAAGCAAGCTGCTGAGTTTTACAACATGTCAGAAAGAAACGGTAAGAGAGTTCGTGATTGTCGTAATACATTTGAAGCTGCAGTCAAACCTATTGGTGTTACATCTACATGATACCCTGCAAGTCACCTTTTTGGTGGGTGGCAGGGGGTGCAATGCACCAAGGGTTCATCATTTTCCTACGTTATCTTTTCCTATTATGTTCTCTTATCGTACTAGGGAAAAACGATCCTCTATATCGACCCGTTCGACAATCGATCTCGCGAATATTATCCTCGCTGTCCTGCCTTCCGAGATATCTCGGGGTTCTGATAAGACCTACTACCTCATTCGCTAGTGCCTCCGACATACATTTTTCCAGCATTTTAAATCTAGCCTGCAGCCTACGTTCCTCTAACGATGTCCATTTCGAATTTTCTATTAACGGTGTTACGCTTTATTTACTATCGTAACTTTTCTTTACAAATCTAGCTGCCCTGCGCTGAACCTTTTCTATCTCATTAGTGAGTCCCCATTCGTAGAGATTCCACACAGCTGACGCATAATCGACCTGAGGTAGAACCAAGGATAAATAACATAATTCTTTCACTTTTCGGAGCTATTTCGAACTATTCTCCCTATAAAGGCCAGCTTCTTGTTAGCGGCACCTAGCACTCGGCGAATGTGGGTGCCCCACGAGAGATCGCAATGGATGGTGACTCCGAGATATTTAATCGAGTCTGAAACTGAAATCTCTACACCGTCCAACGAATAATTATTATCCAACGAGATACTCTTGGCTCTCCAGAAGTTGATGACGCAGCTTTTCTTTTGGTTGATCTCTAACCGCCATTCCTTACATTATGCAGAAAAAGCTTCTAGGTCATTTTGAAGATACTGGTGGTCTTCCGGATTGCTAATTTCTCTATAAATGACGGTGTCGTCCGCGAAAAGCCGAATTTTACTTCTGCATACTGAACTGATATCGTTTATATAAATTAGAAATAATAACGGACCAATTACACTACCCTGCGGAACGCCAGAGACAACTTCCACTAAGTTAGAAGATTTCCCATCTATAACAACTTTCTATACTAACAATTTTAGAATCAACGCCTAAGGTCTCTAATTTCGTTATTAACTTCCTGTGAGGTACCTTATCAAAGGCTTTACTTAAATCTAAGAAGATGGCATCGATCTGCGTATTATTTTATCCGCTTCTCAGTATATAATTCACAAAAAGACCGAGCTGAGTATCACAATACCTACATTTCCTGAAGCCGTGTTGACAATCATCTAATAATGAATTACTATCAAGAAATCGCATTATGTTGCTAACGAGTCTATGCTCGAGAATCTTGCACGATATCGAAGTTAAGGAAATCGTCCCGTAATTTTCTGGCTTCTCCTTGTCGCCGCCCTTATGAATTGGGGTAACGTGCGCTAACTTCCAGTCGTTAGGGACCTCTCCGCGGGAAATGGATTTCTCGAATATTATCCGAAGAATAACTGGAGTGTTAAAACGCTATTTTACAACCAAATAAATGCAAGGAGAGAAAAGATGAGGTGAAGGATAAAAATGTTCAAAAGAAAAATAACGCGAGGGAGTTTATTAAAAGACTACATATTCAGTTATTACTCGTAGATTTGTCATTCCTCTTGTGGTCTCGTATTATTCTCGGAAAGATTGAACCTTTTTAACGGTCCGTCCTACATTCTATCTCACGTATCTTATCGCCATGATCGTTTTTACCTATCTATGATGGATCCTCAATTATTCTCGATACATCCTCTGCTAAACATTCTGATCTGTATTTCTCTAGGAGTCTTAACCTTGAGCACTTTCTACGGTCTTCCAGATATCTCAATTTTAAGTCCGTTAATAATGATTTGATGCTTTCCATATGTTCGTACTTTTGTTTAACAAATCTGGCTGCTCTTCGCTGTACTCTTTCTAACTGAATTAAATGGCCCTTCTCATACGGATCCCATATACTGGAGGCATATTCCACCTGCGGTCTAACTAGTGAGAAATAACACGCTTCACGTACTTTCTCTGTACTCTTCCACACTATTCTGCCTATAAACGCCAGTTTATTGTTATCTGTGCCTATAAGACGACGAATGTGCATGTTCCACGAGAGGTCGCGACCAATGGTAACTCCTAAATATTTCACATGCTCAGATGCTTGAATATTCCTAGTATCGATTTCGTACTCAAAACCTATTTCTCTATTCTTATTTCTCCAGAACGGTACTGTGGCACATTTACTGTAATTTATTTCAATTTACCTTCCTTACACCACGCGGAAATGGCTTTTAAATGTTCCTGCAGCTACTGATGGTCATCTCGGTTGAGTATCTCCCAATATATGACGATATCGTCTGCGAAAAGTCTGGTTTTACTATCTACCACCGAAAAATATCATTTACATAAATTAGAAATAGAAAAGAGCAAAATACACTTTCCTGAGGAACAACTGACGCGACTTGAATGAATAACGCGTGGATTCCATCAATGACCACTATCTGTTCCCTATTCCTGAGAAAGACTCTCGCCCAATTCACAATTTCCGGGTGGATACCGTATTTTACGAGCTTCGCTATTAATTTCCGATGAGGGACATTATCAAATGCCTTACAGTGGTCAGTAAAAATATCATCGGCGTGAATATTTTTCTCTCCGCATCGCAACAAACCATTCACGAAAAGACTGAGTTGCGTTTCACATGATCTGCCTTTCCGAAATTCGTGCTGGTATCCGCTAAGGGGTCTACGACAACTTGCCGCCGCCGATTCGCCGCGACCGATTCGCCGCAAGGACAATTCGCCACCCGACGATTCGCCGCTAAACCAAACTTGAATATACAATTATTTTGTAAAATTGTCGAATAAAAACAAAAGCTGCAAGTAGCTTGAATAAATAAAAATATGGTGACTTATGCAGTAAAATAAAAATCAACAAAATTTGTAATATGGATATAAATATACACAATATTTTTTAAAAAAATTTATTTCCTTTCTCTATACAATCATAGAGCTTCCGTACGCTCTCTCAACGTACTTTCGCTATAACGTACTTAGAATATTGCTATCTAGACCACCTTGCAACGTACGGACAGGACGCCAACTTCGCTGTCACGTACAATAATAATAATTTACCTTCTCGCCCAACCACAAAGTCAATACTTTGGAAGATGATGACCAATGTTTAGGAGGTCACTCATCGATCCCCTCACTTTGCCTCTCCCCTCCCACATGTCATAGCAACACACATAAATACCGCGTCCTAAGTTTTGTTTTCTCCTTCTCTCAGATCGGGGCCTTACCCTTTTACTGAAATTAAAAGGAGAAACCTAGCTAATCATCAATGGCTAATCTTCAGTGTAAAAACGAGAAATTTTGCGTGGAATGAATTTAGGAATACACCCGGTGGAGGGCAAAGAGGTCGTCCAAGGGGGCGGGATCGCCCCCCGTCGATCCGCCACTGGCCTTAGGGACTCTTCCAATAATCAGCGGAGTTGACTACATGCACTGATCCTCAGAAAAATACATTTCTACATCTACATCTACATATTACCCTGCAAGTCACCTTGACGGTGGATGGCAGGGGGTGCCGCGCACCAAGTTCCTAACTAATTATTATTCACTGTTATCTATTGTGGTCACGTATTGTCCTAGGGAAAAAGGACTCCTTATACCTCTCCGTCCTACTATCTATTTCGCGAATCTTGTCGTCATTATCCCTCCGTCCGATATACGTTGGTTGTCGAATAATATCCTTCATTTCATTTACGAATATCTCCGACCTATATTTATCTAGAAGTTTAAGTCTCGCCTGTAATCTACGATCTTTCAACGATGGCCAACTCAACTCTTCAATGAGTAACGTAACGCTCTGTTTTTTATCGTAATTCTTTTTCACGAATCTAGCTGCTCGCCGCTGTATTTTTTCTAAATCCTTTATGAGTCCCCTCTGATATGGATCCCAAACCGCTGCTGCGTATTCCATTTGAGGTCTAACCAACGATAAATAACAGGATTCTCTCACCTTTTCCGTGCTTTTCCTGACTATCCTACGCACAAAAGCCAACTTCTTATTTGCCGCACCTATCACTCGTCTTATGTGGGTGTCCCAAGACAGGTCACGATTCAAGGTTACCCCGAGGTATTTCACGGATTCCGAAACAGGAATGATCTCACCATCTATCGAGTAGGTAAACACGGACGATGGGCTTCTAGATTTCCAAAAGTTTAGAACGTTACTCTTTTTCTGATTGATTTCTAGCTGCCATTCCTTGCACCAAACAGATAACGCATCCAGATCATCCTGAAGCTGACGATGGTCGCTAGGACCACTAATTTCTCTATAGACTACGGTGTCATCCGCAAAAAGCCTGATATTACTTTTTACAACTGAGCTGATGTCGTTTATATAAAGCAAGAAAAGCATAGGTCCGATCACACTACCCTGCGGCACTCCAGAGACTACATCTGCCACACTCGAGGACTTACCATCGATGACTACTTTTTGTTTTCTATTCCAAAGGAAAGCGCGAACCCAGTTAATGACTTTAACATTAACGCCAAGATTTCCCAATTTTAATAACAACTTACGGTGGGGAACCTTGTCAAAAGCTTTTCTAAAATCAAGGAACACTGCATCGACCTGCTTATTATTTTCGCCGCATGATAAAACATCATTCACAAACAGACCGAGTTGGGTGTCACAGGATCTACCTTTTCTGAAGCCATGTTGACAGCTGACTAAGAGCGATCTACTCTCAAGATAACGCATTGTGTTGCTAACAATAATGTGCTCCAAAATCTTACATGATAATGATGTTAGAGAAATCGGCCTATAATTTTCGGGGTTTTCTTTGTCACCTCCCTTATGAATGGGTGTGACGTGTGCTAGTTTCCAATCATCAGGAACCTCACAGAGGGTAAGAGATTTCTCGAAAACTATCCGAAGGAAGGGAGCTATATCTTCTGCTAGTTCTTTTAATACACGCGCGGGAATTCCTTCTGGTCCAGGATTTTTGTTGGGCTTTATCGCACTCAGTTGCTTCGCTATTCCTGCCTCAGAGATTTTAATATTATCCATCCGAGTACATCCATCGGGAATAAGATTATCTTTAAGTATATTTCCACCTGCCGTGAACGCCTTCGCGAAGTAAACGTTTAGTAGATTAGCTTTATCCTCCCCATCGTGAAGGATGTCTCCGGAATCACATCGCAGGGAGGGTATTGAAGGACCCACTCCCTTGACTTCTCTTACATAGGACCAGAACGCTTTTGGATCCTCCTTCAATTTTGTATTTAATACCTCATTCCGGAAGGTGTTAAATGCGTTACGCATGGTTTTTCTCGCTAGTACGCGGGCACTGTTATACTCATGGACTATAGCTGTGCGATACTCATCGGAAGCGGTGGTAGGTATGTTTTTCAATTTTGCGTGGCTACGCCTCTGTCGTCTTAAGGCAATCCTGACTTCCTTATTAAACCAACGAGGTTCTTTCTTATCAGATTTTAACTTACTGGGGATAAATCTATTGATACCTCTTCCTAGTATATTCTTAAATAATAACCATGATGGCTCCATACCTAATCGTTCTGTCTTTTCACGATAACTGACAAAGGTACTTTTGAGATGTAAGCTGAAACTTTTAAAGTCGGCCTTGGCGAAAGCGTATACATTCCGAAGAGGCTTAGGATGTCTTTTGAGCTTTAATTCGCACTCCGCATACACAGCTCGATGGTCGCTAAGTCCCTCCTCTGTGGATACCTTAGTTATCCTATGCGGGATGTTAGAAGCAAGCAAGTCGAGAACATTGCCCGAACGCGTGGCTTTTTGTACCATCTGGATTAAGGAATATTCATGAAACGTGTCAATTAAGGCTTCACACGATTCGCGTTCTTTACCTCCCGTAACGAAACATAGGTTTTCCCAATCGATTGACGGTAAGTTAAAATCGCCTCCAATTATCACGTAACCGTCGTTCATAATAGATCTAAGCTCGACTAATTGCCTCTCTAAACTTAAAATATAATCAACTTTGGCATTAGGTGGTCTGTAAAATGAGCATAAATATATCTTTTTCGAATTATCCTTACCTAGGCGGCACCACACGCTCTCGGTCGTTTCATCGATAATAGGGATCTGACAACTATCGTACTTTTCACTTATTGCCAAAAATACTCCGCCACCTATTCTATTGGCGCGGTCTTTTCTGTATTTAAGCACATTAGTCGCAATAGTTTGACAATAAAATGTTTATACAGAATCTCGAGACTATTATTTGTGGTTTACAATTTAGGGATAAGGTACTACTACTATATATAACCGTAGCCTTACAAATTTATTTTTGTTTAAAAGTAATACCCATCGAGATGGCTAACTTATCGGAACGCGGTCGTGAAAAATAGGTGTGTGACGGTTATTCGTACGTGTTCGACAAACTTTCCCGTAATGTTAACGTCAGGTTTTTGCGCTGTAAACAACGAGGCGGATTCAAAGCCAGGATCCACACGCAGAATGAAGTCATTATAAAGAAGATAAACAGGCATACTCATGATGCAGATCCTGCAAAACTTGAAGCTGACCGCATTGTACAGAGTATAAAATAGCTAAATAATAAATCATTGTGTAAGGAATGTACCAGATCCAGGAAAGGGATCACTTCCTAGTATTAATTTCATGGGTGTTTCATGGTGCATGATTTGACGGTGCCTTAAGGAAGTCATCTTGTTTGTGAAAGGTTACTGATGAGTAAAACAGAATACCATTGGGTCGGGAAAAACAGAATACCACTGGGTCGGGCAAAATGGGGTACCATACTGAATATTGTGCTTATATCAAAATCGCATGCAGCCACTCGACGTCTCCTTTTTAGTTATTTTTTTATTTGATATTTTATACTGATATATGCTAATTATCCATTGTAAAAAGCCAAATTTGGCTGTTTATGAACTTTTTTAATTAATTTTTTTTAATTTTAAATAAATAAAGAAATGGCTACTCTTAGTCAGTACTACTCCAAATAGGCTAGGAAGTGGCTACATTCTCACCCTGGACGAGTAATCGCTATCAACAACATTTGGAAACTCTACGGAGCAGCTTTCATGAAAGCGGTATCCCTTGAAACTGCAATGAATGGTTTCCGAAAACCTAGGTTATCTTGATCCCAATGTGTTTTCTGATTGGATTTTTCAGCCAGCAGATACGACCGAAAGATCTCAGCAGAGAAATGCGGATTTCCAACATTTGGTATCCACTGCTACCTGTGACGTGTCTACAAACAATGAACAGCTTGCATTAGAAAATTCAGTTGTATCATGTAGAGAAACTCCAGTAACCTTTGGTGTTCAGGAGCGTGTATCTGCTACAGATTCTGCACCATCAGTATGCCGAATTTCTCCAAAAGAAATCAAGACCATCTCTGAGGCCAAAAAGAAGGAAGAAGGAACAAACAAACGACGTGGAAAGAAGGTAATACTCATTGATTCGCCATACAAGAAGGAACTGATCGCTCTGATGGCCTCAAAAAACTCCCAAAAGAAAATTAAGTGTATCCAATGAAAGTGATGCCAGACGGAAAGAGTTACACAAGTAGGGCTGTAAACAGGTTTCCCGTGGTACAGAAGTGCTTTTCGTCAAATTCGCCGTGGTATAATCGTATACTAATATACGTGAACTCCCGATCTAACGTTTTTTACCGGACCAAGGGAAATCGACTTTAGATGCGGAAAAACGTAAGATGCGGAAATGGAGATAATGATATTCGCACATAATATTACCTTGTCCGGTACATTTTAAATTATTATACAGGATGCCCAAATGTCCTGTATTTCATCAACTGTCCCATAAAATCCTGTATTTTCTGAAGTGAAAGTTTTTACAAATATATTATAATAAGAAAAACATCTCAAATAAATTTATATTTTCAATTGTATTCCAAATTATTGCTCTCGTTCTTATTCTAATTAAACACGAATATGTCAGGAAAAATTATTCTTTAAAGGTAAGGGGATATTTTCTATACATTTCTGAACCATTCAGATAAAATCAAAAGCACTCAGTACCATGGCAAGAATTGAATGATTAAAAAATGGTAATTGAAAATTTCTCTGCTCACGTCTTTAAAAGGTAGAAGTGTTACCGTTACCGAATATGAAGATTCTACTGCAGTTGTAATGAAGAAAACTACTCTAGATAAGTCATGAGAAAAGGTATTAGCAACTTACCTGGTTAACCTCCAATATCATACCCATAACAGGAACAAAATTAGCATGTGCACACAGCTGAATATCGAAGATCAAAACTAAATGGTGAATCCACAGCGTCAGAAGTAAGTCTTGTGTGCATGCGTCGATTGAATAAAATGTTTCTTCCGGATGGATCAAATAAGGAAAACCAAGAGATTAAGACATTAAATTGTAAAAAATTGATTGGAGAGATTTTAAGGAAAAAATCTTTAAAAGTTTTTAAAAAATGCAAGGTACATACCATATCTGTTTAGGATATGTTATTTGAAGAAAAAAGATCACTACTAATTTTGAATGACAATTACAAATGAAAACCATTCAAATATAAATGATAAAATTTAGTATTTTTTGAAAAAGTCAGATATTTTACTTTGTTGCTTTCTTTCATTTGCGTGAATATCATAGAGTCCCTTTTCAAGTTTATCAGTTCCTTCAAGAAGGTGTTCCGTCCCAATACGGGACCACAAATATCTCTTGATGATAACCAAGCCCTCCAGAGCTTGTTTAAAGCTTGGTGGTTCAGTTTCATTTACATCATCATCTTCATTTTCAGGACAGTCATCATGTTGTAAATCACAAATTTCACTCACTGTTAGTAAACCACAAGTAGCAAAATTATCATCAAAGGTCACAAACTCATCAAATGTCATTTCATTCAACTGCAACAGCTTCCAGTCATCATTTTCGACTTCCCGAAGAGCATCTTGTTCTTCATAGTCAGCAATGGCATCACGGAATAACCCAGCTTTTCTAAAACAATTCTTTATCGTTTCAGTCTTAATGGCTTTCCAAGCTGATGTTATATAATGCATGGCCCCTAAAACTGTCAATTTCAGTGTACTTTTGCTGGAATCCATAATTGCCACTGCTTTGGATACCAGCGTCTTTCTATACTGCTGTTTCAAGCTGTGTAAAATACCTAGATCCAATGGTTGCAAATGACTTGTGCAATTCGCTGGTAAAAAAATAACTTTAACATTCTGTAGATTGGCAGTATCTTGTGGATGAGCTGCACAACGATCCACAAACTGCAACACTTTTCTCGAGGCGGAACCCATTTTTGCATCAAACTCTTGCAAATACTCCATGAATAATTTTGATGTCATTCATGCCTTGGAGTTGTTTTTATACTTACATGCGAGTGTCCTCACATTCTTGAAGCATCGCGGTATGGTAAATTTTCCAATCACAAGTGGTTGGAGTTTTTCGCTACCGTCTGCATTGCAGCACAGAAAAACTGTCAGTCGCTCCTTGCTTTTCTTTCCCCCATGGCAAGCTTCTCCTCGAAAAGTTAAGGTTCTATCTGGTAACAAAATATAAAAGAATCCTGTTTCATCAGCGTTAAAAATATCGCATGGTGCATAGTTCTTTATTTTCTCGGGTAACTCTCCTGTCATCCAATGATTCACTGATGCAAGATCTACGTTTGCACTCTCTCCTGCAATGACTTTATAAACTACACCATGACGGTTTTTAAACCTATCAAGCCATCCGCTGGATGCGGTAAAAGTAGGAAACCCCAGTTGATTTGCGATTTGTATTGCCTTTTCACGCATTATAACACCGCTAATCGGGATGTTGGAAGCTCGAGCCTGCTGAAAGCACTCTAGTAACAATGCTTCCACTATTTCGTATGGTGATGCTCGAGAGTTCTTCCTCCTTTTCGCAGCCACACCGCAGTCGTTTACAGCTTTGAGGATCGATGTTCTGTGAGCCATAATTGTGTTCAGCGATGTCACTGCCAGCCCTAATCGCCTTGCCATTTCAACACGTTTCAGATGTGGATTTCTATCTACTTCTTCGATTATTAATCTTTTTTCATCAAGAGTTATAACCTTTCTTTTTGATGCCATTAGAAATATATGGGGTGGAGTACAAAAACTTTTAAACAACACTGAGAGTAAAATTCTCTAAAATATTTAAAACTTCGTAAATATTACAGGAAGTAAATTTACTGCTTTCAACTGACGAGGTGCAACTGTCACTAAAATAGAAATGGCATAGACTGATTGTATTATGTCAATCAGACAAACGAGCAAAGTTCCAATGGTAGACGACTGAACTTGGCTTGTTGCGTACCGAAGACGACGGCTGATAAAGAACTGCCACTGAGAAAGTTAAGATGGTGGAGACTGAGAGTAGAGATGCTACAATGTATGTAGACATAGTTTGATGGTAATTTAATGAAAGTGAAATCTAGTAGAATCTGCATAGCCGCATTTTTCTGTACATAGATTGTAACTAAGTAGGGCATACTGGAAGCAAAAGAAACACTTTTACTGACCTTTTTGAGTTAATCGTAAACTATGTATAATACATATATAATAGAGGTTGTGTTGCATTTATGTACCTTTTCCAGTTTTCGTAATTTTTATTCTCACGTTATAAGCGGATGTAAATCTAGACGGGGACTTGAACTCGATACTTAGGATGCGGAAAAACGTTACAAACGAAAAACTTTAGAAGCGGGAAAAGATATAATGGAAGTAAATGGAGCTCTAGCTGGGACCTCAAAATTTCGACTTAAGATGCGGAAAAACGTTAGAAGCGAAAACGTTAGAACGAGAGTTCAATTTGCTTTTAAATCAGAAAATTATTTTTCCTAATGTTGTGGTACCCCTGCTTTTTAGATCCGTTATATACATGTTCATTTCGTTTTCCCATTCTATACTCACCCTACAAGCGAAATTTCTTTTTGAAATCGGTTTAGCCTATACCTTTCAAATTAATTGTTACAGGAAAATTCTAACCTTGATATTGTGGTAACCTCGTTTAGTCGACCCAGTTGAAATATGCTATTTTGGTTATCTATTTATATGAAGATTAAATATATTACATTTGGTTAAGTACATGAGGTCAGATCTCTAGAAATACGATTTTAAAAATATTATTTCACTTTTTAGTGTGGTAGCTCTGCTCTTTAGCTCCGCTTTAAACATCTTGATTTCATAATGATATGGTGTACTAACCTTGTATGGAAACTTAGTTGAAATACGTACAGCCAATTCTCTCCAAATCCATTGTTACTGAAAGAGTTAAATTTGTAATTGTGGCACCACTATTGTCTGATGCGATCCAAATATGCTATTATGGTTTAATATATATGTGTATATTATTAGTATTAAGTTTGGTCAAAATTTATGTGGAAAATTAAACACAGACACGTGTAAGAAGAACCTTTTTTTATTATTTTTATTGTGGCAGCCCTGATTTTCATATCTACACAAAACATATTGATTTTGTTTTTCTATGTTGCACACCTCCTCCATACAAAATTTTGTTGAAATCGGTGGAGCTAATTTCTTCCAGATTCATAATTACCGAAAAGTTAACCTTTGTAATTGTGGCACCCCTGCTCAGTTTATCCGGTCTAAATATGCCATTTTGGTCATTAATTTATGTGAGTATTGTATGTACCAAATTTGGTTGTAATCGGCTAAGTCAATTCTTCCCTGATATATGCGTACGGACGGACGGACATCACGAAGATAATAGTGCTATTCAGCAATGACGAAAATCACTAAACATGAAGAAAGAAAGAGAATTGATAAAACAAGGAGTTTTGTGGAAACGGAACAGGACGAGTCTGAGGCGTCCGAAGAAGACAACGATAATGCAGCATGCATTTTCTGCAAGGACCTGTTTTCGAACTCAAAATCAGAGGAAGGCTGGATTAAGTGCGTGAAGCGTAGTGGGTGGGCTCATGAGGCATGTGCGGGGCCAAGTTATCTTGTACATGTTAATTGTTATTTTGTATCTAGCACTATGTAGTAAATAAAATGTTTCTTTGGCCTTAAATTCCATTTCTTTAATGATTTATTCATGTACCCTCTTTTACCCAACCGGGTGGGATAAAACAGGGTACTTGCATTAATTAGGAAAAACATTTCTTTCTCCTTGATTATACAGAGAAAGCAAATATTAACACAAGCATCCGAAAGAAAAATGTTAATAGATTACGTGATTGATTAACATGCATTTTTGCTTTCAATATTGAATGAATTAGGAGCAATTTCCCTCCAAGTGCACTGTTTTAACGTACTTTCACCTGTGCCAGTTGCCCACGGGCACAGGGTTGAAGGGGCGCAAACTCATGGACCGAAAATTAACGTTTCTTTCTATAAACAGTAATAATATTATAATATATGCCGAATTAAAATGCTAATAGATGCTTGGGTTTCCATCGCATTCCTCACATTACATATTTCTGGAAAATTGTACAGGGAACCAGAGCCGTCTTAAGACATTTGGAGGCCACGGGTCCTAATGTTTTTGAGCCCCTCCTCTCCCCCATTTTCAGAACGTCTTATTTATCAAATTTTTTTATTGAATGTAAAATGTTGCGATGGTTACTACCTATCTCATGTCATAAAGAATAACAATACCTAGTATTACGCTATTTAGGGGTGGGTGGCAGGGGGGATTAAGAAATACTGGAGAAATTAAAATGTTAAATAACAAAACGTATAAACTCACGATATCAATGGAACACGATCTTTCTCGGAACTGAAATGGAAAGCTGTTTATATCCGCATGTCTAATAGTTCATAGTATTTATGACTTTTGAGTCTGATTTATTTCTCCTCTCCAAACTTTGAGGGCCCCCTCTAAAGTGAGGGCCTGGTCCAAGTCCCATGTGGTCTCAACCCTTAAGACGGCTATGTAGGGAGCAAAGGGAGGGGGCGCATCTCTGTGACTTGCCCCTGGGCGAAGGAAAACCTAGCTACCCCGCTGGTGGTACCTTCCTTCAAATTGATGAAACGCGCTAGTTAGCACGCGTGTGGCCATGGAATGGAACGCTCGAAAACTGAACCTTGAGACTGCAAATGTGAGCGTGGATACGCGGCCATAAATAGGGATTGGTTTGGCAATTTGTACCGACGCCAACTCCCGTGGCTATGGTGCGAAATATCAAGACAGTTTCTCCGCGATAACTGAAGCGCCTGTCGACCTCGTGTGCAGCCTCGAGAGGGTCCTTTACGGACCTTCGCTTCCTGGTTCGAGTGGTTAGCATCAAATAAATAAAAAGGCTCGCGGGTCCAAAATATTTCATCCCTCTGAAAGCCTCTCCCTATTAGGAAAATGACCCAAATAAACCGATAATACATCAGACGTAAACAAACCCTTCGCATTCCACAGACCTTCCAAACGATCCCCTCTCCCTCCGCTCTTTGCATCACCCTCTTCCTCATCTCCCTCCCTCCCTCTCACTCCTCTCCTTCCCTCTCTCCTCTCCTCTCCCTCTCTCGTTCTATCCTCCCTCTCTCCTTCTCTCCCCCTCTCTCCTCCTTTCCCTCACTCCCTCCCTCTCTTTCTCCTTTTACTCGACTCCCTCCTTCGATCGCTCTCTCTGGCGCCACTCGCAAAGATGAGAGCTTCTCGCGAAGGGCGTTCTCCAGGATTGGCGCTGCAGAGGCAAAGGTTTGCAATGAAGCAAAGAAAGATTCTGTGGACGGTCGCGAGTTCTCCCAAGGTCTTCGGAAAAAGCGACGGGGGCCTAATTTGGCCGCACCCACACCTCCAAAATGCGACGGACGAATCCCGCAGGGAGATAACCTACGCCTCCATCTTTCGCTATTAATGGCAACGCTGCATCAAATGAAGGGCAAATTTGATGCCTCAGTCCGCGATTCGCCGAACGAGGTTTATTTTGAGATTAATTCGCTTCCATCGAAGCAGGAAGAGCAGAACATAAACAGCACACTCCTTTAAATATTGAGCAAATGCTGTAAGGAACAGACCATAAATCCCGCTCAAAAATGTTTAGGGGCCCCAGTATGGCGTAGAGAAGAAACTTCGTACGCTTAAATTATAGCATATAAGCGGCCAAATAATGGGCGATCCGAGGAATTTTGGCGCCCTGGGCGAGATAGAATTCTAGCCCCCCTTTCCGTGAATGTTTGTTGAGATATTTACAAAGTACATGTTAATTTATTCATCGCTGTGTAAAAACTCCTGATAAAAAATAAAGGGAATGCCACCAGCACCTCAGTCTCTTCTGAGCTATAAATTGATATAAAATATTTTTTCACTTATAGGTAAAGCATAGATAGTTGGTCGGGTTAGCGTCCACAAGACTTTGGTGCCCCGGGCACCCGCCCGTCTCGCCCATGGCTCGGGCCGGACCCGGGCCAAAGCACATGCCTTTTCCCCGATCCACACTCTGCAGTGTTGCGGCCTATTTGCACCTGCACCTAGTTGTTTAATAAAGTAAACCCCGTAACAATTTGAACTGAAATGAGAACCGACCACAAAATTAACCCTTTAATGCTTGGTGGCTTAATATTTAGCCATCATAATCTTCTCTGAGTGCTCACATACTTTTTCAACTAAATTTTATATATATATATATATTATATATATATATATATATATATATATATATATATATATATATATCTGTAGCTGATGAAGGAACAATTCCGAAAGCTTCTACGTTTGTGATGTTTCTGTGTTTTAGTGTTCTTTTACGTGTGTCGCTTCGACATCCCCGGGGCCTCGCCAACCTGAAGTCGTCTGATTGGTGAGTGCTCACTGGGTTTCCTCATCCCAACACCTTGTTGACATCCATTTATCCATTTATATATATATATATATATATATATATATATATATATATATATATATATATAATTTATTTGTCTAAATATTTAGCCACTAAATATTCAGTATTCAATAAATGTTCAATATTCTTCCTGATATAAAAGTAGTTAAATATTTAGCCACCTACGAGAAAGTAACCTAAGGAAATGTGAGCGTAAAAAGGACGATAGTTTCCGCATTCGGCTCGAATGATATTCTTTTTTGCAATACTGCCCGAACTACGCGCCTAAAGAAACATAAATATAGTGTTTTAAGATTTCACGCCGCCAAATGAAGATGTGATTGGTAAAAATGCTTTTGGAGTTGCAACCGACAAGTGAGCGATTGAAAATAAACGTGTCGGCCAGATTATCTGTCAATTTACTAATTGTACCTATATGTACTTAAACCACGGCGCACCACATTTACAAATAAAAATTGTTCCAGAGGAGAGGACGTAATGGGAAGAGGATTTTATGCGATTTACAGCGATCAACTGGCGAGTTGTTCCTTTTCTGCCTTGAATCCATATTTCGCAACCAATTATGAAAAAGTTCTGTTCATCTCCAAATCAAATTTTAGAATTTTCTCGCGAGCAATCGGTGTTCTCCAACATTTACTTCGACTAGATACAGAGATTTCGAAACACTGAGTGAGACCCAGGAAAATGGAAGCAATCCAAAGCCAAATTTGCGACGCATTTAGCAGGGAAAAATTCCGCATACATTGCGCAGTCTTACAAACACCCGTAATGTTCTATCACATATACAGATATCACTCTGGTTACTTTAATACGTATTTACGCCTCGAAAATATTTTCCTGTGGACTATAATTAAAAATAGGCTCAAATTAAGGAAACGCTATGTTTGCGCTTTAATGATGGTGATAAAATAGGGGAGTTAAGATAATTTATCTTGATAAAATATTACTGATAAATCCATTAAAATAGAATTATAGATTAAGGTAAAATATTAAAAACGAGTATTTATGTGCTTTTAAAGAAAAATCTCGGGGCAGCAGAATATTAATTTGGTGGTAAAAGAAAAACAAGTTCCCCGCCAAGTTAAAGAAATCACAAAATATAGATAAAATAAAGACAGGAGAGATGGAAGGAGAGGAAGTGAGGGAGAGAGGGAGGGAGTGAGAGAGAGAGGGAATAGATATGAATTGCGTCTTTATTGGGGCAAGATTGAGACTGTGCAGTCACCTCTTCCACCTAACATCATGAGGGGAAGGAATAGAGAGAGGTAGAGAGAATGGGAGTAATGGAGAGAAAGAATGGGAGTAAGGGAGAAAAAGAACGAAAAAATGGAGAGAATGGGAGTAAGGGAGAGAGAGAATGGGAGTAAGGAAAAGATAGAATGGGAGTAAGAGAGAGAAAGAAATGAAGTAAGGGAGAGAATGGGAGTAAGGGTGAGAAAGAATGGGAGTAAGGGAGAGAGAGAATGGGAGTAAGGGAGAGAGAGAATGGGAGTAGGGGAGAGAGAGAATGGGAGTAAGGGAGTGAGAGAATGGGAGTAAGGGAGGGAGAGAATGGGAGTAAGGGAAAGAGAGAATGGTAGTAAGGGAGAGAGAGTATAGGAGTAAAGGAGCGAATGAATGGGTGTAAGGGAGAGAGAGAACGGGAGTAAGGGATAGAGAGAGAAGGGAGTAAGGGAGAGAGAGAATGGAAGTATAGGAGGGATAGAGAGGATAAGAGTAAGGGAGAGAGAGAATGGGAGTAATGGAGAGAGAGAATGGGAGTAAGAGAGAGAGGGAGTAAGGGAGAGAGAGAATGGGAGTAAGGGAGAGAGAAAATGGGAGTAAGGGAGAGAGAGAATGGGAGTAAGGGAGCGAATGAATGGGTGCAAGGGAGAGAGAGAATGGGAGTAAGTGAGAGAGAGAGAGAACGGCAGTAAGGGAGAGAGAGAACGGCAGTAAGGGAGAGAGAGAATGGAAGTATAGGAGAGAGAGAGGATAAGAGTAAGGGAGAGAGAGAATGGGAATAAGGAAGAGAGAGAACGGCAGTAAGGGAGAGAGAGAAGGAAGTATAGGAGAGAGAGAGGATAAGAGTAAGGGAGAGATAGAATGGGAGTAAGGGAGAGAGAGAATGGAAATATAGGAGAGAAAGAGGATAAGAGTAAGGGAGAGAGAGAATGGGAGTAATGGAGAGAGAGAATGGGAGTAGGGGAGAGAGAGAATGGGAGTAAGGGAGAGAGAGAATGGGAGTAAGGGAGGGAGAGAATGGGAGTAAGGGAAAGAGAGAATGGTAGTAAGGGAGAGAGAGTATAGGAGTAAAGGAGCGAATGAATGGGTGTAAGGGAGAGAGAGAACGGGAGTAAGGGAGAGAGAGAATGGAAGTATAGGAGAGAGAGAGAGAGGATAACAGTAAGGGAGAGAGTGAATGGGAGTAATGGAGAGAGAGAATGGGAGTAAGAGAGAGAGAGAGATGGAGTAAGGGAGAGAGAGAATGGGAGTAAGGGAGAGAGAAAATGGGAGTAAGGGAGAGAGAGAATGGGAGTAAGGGAGAGAGAAAATGGGAGTAAGGGAGAGAGAGAATGGGAGTAAGGGAGCGAATGAATGGGTGTAAGGGAGAGAGAGAATGGGAGTAAGGGAGAGAGAGAGAACGGAAGTAAGGGAGAGAGAGAATGGAAGTATAGGAGAGAGAGAGAGGATAAAAGTAAGGGAGAGAGAGAATGGGAGTAAGGGAGAGAGAGAATGGGAGTAAGGGAGCGAATGAATGGGTGTAAGGGAGAGAGAGAATGGGAGTAAGGGAGCGAATGAATGGGTGCAAGGGAGAGAGAGAATGGGAGTAAGGGAGAGAGAGAGAGAACGGCAGTAAGGGAGAGAGAGAACGGCAGTAAGGGAGAGAGAGAATGGAAGTATAGGAGAGAGAGAGGATAAGAGTAAGGGAGAGAGAGAATGGGAATAAGGAAGAGAGAGAACGGCAGTAAGGGAGAGAGAGAAGGAAGTATAGGAGAGAGAGAGGATAAGAGTAAGGGAGAGATAGAATGGGAGTAAGGGAGAGAGAGAATGGAAGTATAGGAGAGAAAGAGGATAAGAGTAAGGGAGAGAGAGAATGGGAGTAATGGAGAGAGAGAATGGGAGTAGGGGAGAGAGAGAATGGGAGTAAGGGAGAGAGAGAATGGGAGTAAGGGAGGGAGAGAATGGGAGTAAGGGAAAGAGAGAATGGTAGTAAGGGAGAGAAAGTATAGGAGTAAAGGAGCGAATGAATGGGTGTAAGGGAGAGAGAGAACGGGAGTAAGGGAGAGAGAGAATGGAAGTATAGGAGAGAGAGAGAGAGGATAAGAGTAAGGGAGAGAGTGAATGGGAGTAATGGAGAGAGAGAATGGGAGTAAGAGAGAGAGAGAGAGGGAGTAAGGGAGAGAGAGAATGGGAGTAAGGGAGAGAGAAAATGGGAGTAAGGGAGAGAGAGAATGGGAGTAAGGGAGAGAGAAAATGGGAGTAAGGGAGAGAGAGAATGGGAGTAAGGGAGCGAATGAATGGGTGTAAGGGAGAGAGAGAATGGGAGTAAGGGAGAGAGAGAGAGAACGGAAGTAAGGGAGAGAGAGAATGGAAGTATAGGAGAGAGAGAGAGGATAAGAGTAAGGGAGAGAGAGAATGGGAGTAAGGGAGAGAGAGAATGGGAGTAAGGGAGCGAATGAATGGGTGTAAGGGAGAGAGAAAATGGGTGTAAGGGAGAGAGAGAGAGAGAACGGGAATAAGGGAGAGAGAGAACGGCAGTAAGGGAGAGAGAGAATGGGAGTAAGGGAGAGAGAGAGAATGGGAGTAAGGGAGATAGAGAATGGGAGTAAGGTAGAGAGAGAATGGGAGTAAGGGAGCGAATGAATGGGTGTAAGGGAGAGAGAGAATGGGAGTAAGGGAGAGAGAGAGAGAGAACGGGAAAAAAGGAGAGAGAGAACGGCAGTAAGGGAGAGAGAGAATGGGAGTAAGGGAGATAGAGAATGGGAGTAAGGGAGAGAGAGAAAGGTAGTAAGGGAGCGAATGAATGGGTGTAAGGGAGAGAGAGAATGGGAGTAAGGGGGAGAGAGAGAGAACGGGAATAAGGGAGAGAGAGAACGGCAGTAAGGGAGAGAGAGAATGGGAGTAAGGGAGAGAGAGAAAGGAAGTATAGGAGAGAGAGGATAAGAGTAAGGGAGAGAGAGAATGGGAGTAAGGGAGAGAGAGAATGGGAGTAAGGGAGAGAGAGAGAGAACGGAAATAAGGGAGAGAGAGAACGGCAGTAAGGGAGAGAGAGAATGGGAGTAAGGGAGATAGAGAATGGGAGTAAGGTAGAGAGAGAATGGGAGTAAGGGAGCGAATGAATGGGTGTAAGGGAGAGAGAGAATGGGAGTAAGGGAGAGAGAGAGAGAACGGGAATAAGGGAGAGAGAGAACGGCAGTAAGGGAGAGAGAGAATGGGAGTAAGGGAGATAGAGAATGGGAGTAAGGGAGAGAGAGAAAGGGAGTAAGGGAGCGAATGAATGGGTGTAAGGGAGAGAGAGAATGGGAGTAAGGGAGAGAGAGAGAGAACGGGAATAAAAGAGAGAGAACGGCAGTAAGGGAGAGAGAGAATGGGAGTAAGGGAGAGAGAGAAAGGAAGTATAGGAGAGAGAGGATAAGAGTAAGGGAGAGAGAGAATGGGAGTAAGGGAGAGAAAGAATGGGAGTAAGGGAGAGAGAGAGAGAACGGAAATAAGGGAGAGAGAGAACGGTAGTAAGGGAGAGAGAGAATGGGAGTAAGCGAGAGAGAGAATGGGAGTAAGGGAGAGAGAGAGAGAACGGAAATAAGGGAGAGAGAGAACGGCAGTAAGGGAGAGAGAGAGAATGGGTGTAAGCGAGAGAGAGAATGGGAGTAAGGGAGAGAGAGAGAGAGAGAACGGGAATAAGGGAGAGAGAGAACGGCAGTAAGGGAGAGAGAGAATGGGAGTAAGCGAAAGAGAGAATGGGAATAAGGGAGAGAGAGAGAACGGGAATAAGGGAGAGAGAGAACGGGAGTAAGGGAGAGAGAGAATGGGAGTAAGGGAGAGAGAGAGAACGGGAATAAGGGAGAGAGAGAACGGCAGTAAGGGAGAGAGAGAATGGGAGTAAGGGAGAGAGAGAATGGGAGTATGGGAGAGAGAGAGAGAACGGGAATAAGGGGGAGAGAGAGAACGGCAGTAAGGGAGAGAGAGAATGGGAGAAAGGGAGCGAATGAATGGGTGTAAGGGAGAGAGAGAATGGGAGTAAGGGAGAGAGAGAGAGAGAGAACCGGAATAAGGGAGAGAGAGAACGGGAGTAAGGGAGAGAGAGAATGGGAGTAAGGGAGAGAGAGAGAACGGGAATAAGGGAGAGAGAGAATGGGAGTAAGGGAGAGAGAGAATGGCAGTATGGGGGAGAGAGAGAGAACGGGAATAAGGGAGAGAGAGAGAACGGCAGTAAGGGAGAGAGAGAATGGGAGAAAGGGAGCGAATGAATGGGTGTAAGGGAGAGAGAGAATGGGAGTAAGGGAGAGAGAGAACGGGAATAAGGGAGAGAGTGAACGGCAGTAAGGGAGAGAGAGAATGGGAGTAAGGCAGAGAGAGGATGGGAGTAAGAGAGAGAGAGAATGGGTGTAAGGGAGAGAGAGAGAATGGGAGTAAGGGAGATAGAGAATGGGAGTAAGGTAGAGAGAGAATGGGAGTAAGGGAGCGAATGAATGGGTGTAAGGGAGAGAGAGAATGGGAGTAAGGGAGAGAGAGAGAGAACGGGAAAAAAGGAGAGAGAGAACGGCAGTAAGGGAGAGAGAGAATGGGAGTAAGGGAGATAGAGAATGGGAGTAAGGGAGAGAGAGAAAGGTAGTAAGGGAGCGAATGAATGGGTGTAAGGGAGAGAGAGAATGGGAGTAAGGGAGAGAGAGAGAGAACGGGAATAAGGGAGAGAGAGAACGGCAGTAAGGGAGAGAGAGAATGGGAGTAAGGGAGAGAGAGAAAGGAAGTATAGGAGAGAGAGGATAAGAGTAAGGGAGAGAGAGAATGGGAGTAAGGGAGAGAGAGAATGGGAGTAAGGGAGAGAGAGAGAAAACGGAAATAAGGGAGAGAGAGAACGGCAGTAAGGGAGAGAGAGAATGGGAGTAAGGGAGAGAGAGAGAATGGGAGTAAGGGAGATAGAGAATGGGAGTAAGGTAGAGAGAGAATGGGAGTAAGGGAGCGAATGAATGGGTGTAAGGGAGAGAGAGAATGGGAGTAAGGGAGAGAGAGAGAGAACGGGAATAAGGGAGAGAGAGAACGGCAGTAAGGGAGAGAGAGAATGGGAGTAAGGGAGATAGAGAATGGGAGTAAGGGAGAGAGAGAAAGGGAGTAAGGGAGCGAATGAATGGGTGTAAGGGAGAGAGAGAATGGGAGTAAGGGAGAGAGAGAGAGAACGGGAATAAGGGAGAGAGAGAACGGCAGTAAGGGAGAGAGAGAATGGGAGTAAGGGAGAGAGAGAAAGGAAGTATAGGAGAGAGAGGATAAGAGTAAGGGAGAGAGAGAATGGGAGTAAGGGAGAGAAAGAATGGGAGTAAGGGAGAGAGAGAGAGAACGGAAATAAGGGAGAGAGAGAACGGTAGTAAGGGAGAGAGAGAATGGGAGTAAGCGAGAGAGAGAATGGGAGTAAGGGAGAGAGAGAGAGAACGGAAATAAGGGAGAGAGAGAACGGCAGTAAGGGAGAGAGAGAGAATGGGTGTAAGCGAGAGAGAGAATGGGAGTAAGGGAGAGAGAGAGAGAGAGAACGGGAATAAGGGAGAGAGAGGACGGCAGTAAGGGAGAGAGAGAATGGGAGTAAGCGAGAGAGAGAATGGGAATTAGGGAGAGAGAGAGAGAGAGAACGGGAATAAGGGAGAGAGAGAACGGGAGTAAGGGAGAGAGAGAATGGGAGTAAGGGAGAGAGAGAGAACGGGAATAAGGGAGAGAGAGAACGGCAGTAAGGGAGAGAGAGAATGGGAGTAAGGGAGAGAGAGAATGGGAGTATGGGAGAGAGAGAGAGAACGGGAATAAGGGAGAGAGAGAACGGCAGTAAGGGAGAGAGAGAATGGGAGAAAGGGAGCGAATGAATGGGTGTAAGGGAGAGAGAGAATGGGAGTAAGGGAGAGAGAGAGAGAGAACGGGAATAAGGGAGAGAGAGAACGGGAGTAAGGGAGAGAGAGAATGGGAGTAAGGGAGAGAGAGAGAACGGGAATAAGGGAGAGAGAGAATGGGAGTAAGGGAGAGAGAGAATGGCAGTATGGGGGAGAGAGAGAGAACGGGAATAAGGGAGAGAGAGAGAACGGCAGTAAGGGAGAGAGAGAATGGGAGAAAGGGAGCGAATGAATGGGTGTAAGGGAGAGAGAGAATGGGAGTAAGGGAGAGAGAGAACGGGAATAAGGGAGAGAGTGAACGGCAGTAAGGGAGAGAGAGAATGGGAGTAAGGCAGAGAGAGGATGGGAGTAAGAGAGAGAGAGAATGGGTGTAAGGGAGAGAGAGGATGGGAGTAATGGAGAGAGAGAATGGGAGTAAGGAAGAGAGAGAATGGGAGTAAGGGAGATAGAGAATGGGTGTAAGGGAGCGAATGAATGGGTGTAAGGGAGAGAATGGGAGAAGGGAATTGATTTTAATTTCGTCTTTATTGGTGCGAGATTGACACTAAGTCAATCTCTTCTTCCTCCCAACCCCTTTTCATTTGCGAATAATTTTGAAACGAGAAATAAGTCTATTATGACCGGGAAAACAGCTCGGGTCTTCCACTTGCCGGGTAGATTATCACTGAACTATCGTAGCAGATCAATTTTCTCGTTTCTGAACGCGGAAAATTGATCTGCTACGATAGGTCAGTGATAGAATTGAAGCACCAACGTATATAGTTAGAAACGACCGTGACGACAAGATACGTGGGATCGATTGTAGGACGGAAAGTTATTTAAACTCGTTCTTTCCGAGGACAATACGAGATCACAATAGAAATTTTCAACCTGCGATACACAATCTTTAGGTAGGTTTGGTGCATTGCACCCCCTGACACTAACCAATTGGGTGAATTGCAGGCTAACATGTAGATGTAGATAAGTTCCATCGGAACTAATTGTACAAAACATATATATCTTCCAGAACATTTCGAATTTTTAAAGTAAACTCGGCGAATGTTTTTCATTCAATATTTTCTTTTTTGATCTTTAGAGGCAATATCAAAATCAGCGAATGGCAACGCTCACCGAATGCCTTTGGTCGAAGAGAATAATGGAATAATTTCGAAAAGGAACACTAGGAGAATAAAAATCGGAAAATTATTCCAAAAGTACGACCTCTATTGCACGCAAAATCCGATTCGCCCAAAAGATTAAATTCCATTGATTCGCTACTGTGGAGCTCCTCGAGGACATACCGCTTCCGGCGATGACCGCGCCACCACCGAAATAGGTGGAGAGGAAGGTGGGAATGAGGGGAGGGCAGTGGAGGAGAAGAGGGGAGGAGGAATGGAGGAGGGAAGGAGGAGAGAGAGGGAAGGATAAGAGGGAGGGAGTTGGAGAATAGGGAAAGAAGCAGCCGAGGGAGAGGATGGAGGAAAGCGTAAGAGGGTGGTAAGGAGGAGGGAGGGAAGGAGAAGAGGGAGCGACAAAGAGAACCCAGAAAATTACAGATCGATTTCCTTAACTTTGACATGGTGCAAGATTCTTGAGCACATACTCGTTAGCAACATCATGTGATTTTGTGGTAATAATTCATTGTTAGATGATTGTCAACACGGCTTCAGGAATGGTAAGTCTTGCGATACTCACCTAGGTCTTTTTGTGAATTGTATACTGATAAGCGGAGAAAATAATAGGCAGGTCGATGCCATCTTCTTTAATTTTAGGAAAGCCTTTGATAAGGAAGGAAGTTTATAACGAAATAAGAAACCTTAGGCTTAATTCCAAAAGTACTAGTTGGATCCGGGAATTTTTAAATCACAGGAAGCAGGTTGGGAAATGGGAAATCATCGAACTTAGTGGAGGTTGTCTCTGGCGTTCCACAGGGTGGTGTAATTGGTCCGTTATTATTTATAATTTATGTAAAGGCTATCAGCTCAGTAGTCGGAAGTAAAATTAGGCTTTTCGCGGACAACACCGTCATTTATAGAGAAATAAGCAATCCGGAAGAAGTATCTCCATAATGATCTAGAAGCTATTTCAGCATGGTATATGGCGGGGCTGGCGAACCTATGGCACGCGTGCCAAGGGTGGCACGCGAAACGATTTTCTTTGGCACGCCACAAAATGAAATAAGAAATGAAATGTGCCACTCGCTAATACAGCGACATGGCAAAAGTGATCCCGGAAATCTAATAAATGTACGTATTGAAACGATGCGAAGGAGAGGCTTCGTTTACAAGAGGTACCATCAGTTATACACTACTCCCCCGATATCCACGAGGGATACGTTCTCCATAAACGTCGCGGATACCGAATTCGCGGATACTGGGCCTTATGTTTACATTATAAGTTTTATCATTTGATTGCAAACACAATATTAAAGTTTATGTCATTGCTTTTCGATATAGACGTAATTTTGCTGGATCAGCAACAATTACGTCGCCTTTCACGACGTTTTTTTTCTTTAATTTACTCAAATTTTAGTGTTAATAACGAAATAGTAGAACCATTGTTCCACTTGATACAAAATGAAGCCCATAGCGTTCCCGTTGTTAAAAATCAGATAAGAATGTTTCGGTTACAAGCGTTACCGTTGTTAAAATGTTCCAATTCGAGGAGTTACTATATCCACCGATGAAATCCACCCTTTTTCTTCCATCCATATTGCTCCCTAGTGATTAAGACAATCATTATTCATCCTTAAATGCTCGTAAGGTTTATTGGTCCGTTTACATTTTGCGAATTTTAATGGATTTCCATTCTTGGTAGTCTTAGAACTCGTGGCCTTCCACCGCATAATAGCAACATATGCTTCTTTCACGTTCACAGTGCTTTGCCACATGCTCAAGGGTTGTTGCCAGTGTTGTCATCGCAGATTTGTAAATAGCGCTAGATGCAACTTCAAAAATGCGCCAGAGAGGCGCTAAATTATAGTAAATAGCGCCAAAAAATCGCTAGATAGAAAAATCCCTCTGTTTATATATTTTCCTAATTTAGTTGCCTATGTGCATCAGTAAATATTCCACACCCTTATAGTGGTGCTAAATTGACACAAAACTAGCTGAAAATAGTGCTAAATAATTTTCATTCGCATTTTAAATTTTCTTTTTAAAATTACTTACAATCATCTCAGGCACTCAAGATTTGAAACGAAATAAGATTAAGTGAACGAATCTAAATTTCTCTGCTGTATATTATCGGATATATGCTTTTAGTCAATCCAAAAATTAAATTTTTATTTTTTACATTTTTCTGAATATACAAAATACAAAAGGGAAGGGCAAGCAGGGCGACCATCCGGCGCCGAAGACCAAGGAATAAAAAACAACATCTAAAAAACTCATAATTTTAGGTGTAGAAATTATTCATCAGTGAGACAACTCCTTCAGCCATAAAAATTTACTAAAAGCCCGATGCATTTCGCCTACTAAGTGGGCATCTTCAGGGTCGAACTTGTATCGACAGTGACTGAAAGTCAACTGTTGACTTTCAATCACTGTCGCAAAGACTTGTTAGTTTGTTAGTGTTCCCGCATATAGATTACTGCTCAATTGTATATTCTGAGCTTTCAAAATTCCTTAACCTAAAATTGCAGAGACTGCAGAACTCAGGTATGCGGTTTATTTTTAATATTGGCTTTGATCAGCACGACACGACAAATTAAAATGGCTAGAAGTTCAACAAAGACGATAACTACAGAAGGCAACGTTTACATTTAAACTTATTAAAACTAATTTACCTCTTTATCTGCACGAAAATTTACAACGCAATGGAAATACTGAAAAGCTCTTAACCCGCTGTACGGAAGAATTAACCATCCCACATTATCGAACCGTTAAATATAGGCAGTCGTATCATGTCACTTCCTGTAAACTGTGGAACTCCATACCCAATACCATAAAATATTATGTTAATGAAACAGTTTAAAAAAAGAATTATACATCGTCTACTAATAACTTGTATAAAGGTATAACACCTACTTTGTATTTTTTGTAACAGCAATTATCATTTGTTTTTTTGTGTTTTTGTATAGAAATGTTTTTAATTATGTATGCATACTTGTTCTTTAATGTACTAGAAACTACTTTCTTTAGTTTATTGTTCCCAACCTGATGGAGTATATTGTATAAAACTGTTTATAAGTTGTATGTTCCATGGGACTATCCGGTCCCAGAGCAATAAATTCTATTCTATTCCCTCTCTCTCTCTCTCTCCTCCAGCCTCCCTTCAAGTTTTGCGATCGTCGTTGCTGTGCAGTTATCATTCTCCTGTCACGAAGGACGCGTCTCTCCTTATCCTTCTTATTTTGTTGGTATATAGAAACTTTCAATTTACCTTCAATCCCAAACGCAACATAGAGATCACTCACAACTGTGTTCCTCTCTACTACAGTTACCTTTCTCTTCTTTCGTTTTCCTTCCGATCTTTACGATGACCCACTCCCTCCTATTTCAAAGAGTTTTTAAGTTTTTCAGCATCCATAATTATTCCTACGATAAAGGGACGGTCCATTTCGGCAGTGGGCCCTTATCGGAATAAGGAAAACTATTCCATGAGTCGCCTCGTATCACTATGGTCTGTATTTACTCAGAGCCATTCAGACCGGCTTGTCTCCCACAACTTGATCTTGGGTTATTTCAGAAAGAGTGCACCTTTAGGCCATAGGATTCACCCGAAAGCTTTCAGCCTACGACCATTTCCCTTTCAGTCGACTCTTATGACAAGCAGGGCATACTGTTGGGACATTCTTTCCCCGGCCCAACACGGGTAACAGCACAAAGAAGCAAGATTCGTGGAACAATGTTACGTCCCTCTGATATTTTTAGAAAGTCAGGTATCCTACACCTCCTGCCAAGCCCGTCTGGTGATTCGCAGTGTATTATATAGAAATATTCAGTAAGTTATTGCGGGCAGCGAAAGATGATACAGTCAAACTCGGCTATAACGAGCGCCACGGGACCGTTTAGTTTTGCTCGTTATAGCCGTTAAACTTAATATCCGTGAAGGCAAAAGCATGCATGCGTATGGTGAAATAAGACATAAGAAGTAAAAGTGAATATATAAACAGAAAGGTTATTTAGTAAATTTATGAAAAAACCTAAATATGAGAATAAACTAGAAAATTTAAAGTAAACATACGTACATATAAAATTTAATCACAGCTGCATCCATAATCACTACCCAAGTCGCACTTCCTCATTTTCTTGTTCGTTGTTAGGTTGTTCTCTAGTGCATATAAAATAGCTTCTTTGTTTTTCCATAAGGTTGAAACCGTAGACGATGATAAATTAAATTTTTTACACACTTCAACATTTTTTTACCACGTTCTAACTCTCGAATAATATCAACCATTTCGCGAATAGACAAACACTTCCTTTTATGTACGGACATGTTACTCGTTCAAGGGCAAAATCTCAACTGATTTTTGTGATCAACGCTACGAACTTTCTTTGCAAACTGTGAGCATACCAATTCCAGGATGAGTTAATGAGGAGACGGATTAAACGTGGGATTTCCCATCTTTACGTGGGAAAGGGTGTTGGGTGCATTCGGCTGAGCGACGGGGGTGGGCGCCATTGTACATGCCCTCAGCCCCTTACCCCCTTCCAAACACAACCTCCTGGCTGTAAAAGAGCTGGGGGTTGGGAGGAAAGGACAAAGGACCTCCGCGAGTGCCACTGTACCTGCAAGTTGGGAATTCTTGGTTTGGACGAAGGGATTATTTTTTAACAACAACGCCGCGGTCTTTAACCTCCCCGATGGATAGGGTGTAGAGGCTGGACTCAAGAACACAAGGTTACATATTTTGGGTCACTATGAGGATTTAAGGGGCTGACCGCCACCGCGTTTGAGACAGTGAGAAGTGGTCAAAGTTTGCTCGATATATCCGTGAAGCGTGCTCGTTATATACGAGAAATATTTGTATGTAAATGCTCGTAAACTTATCTTGGAGGTAGCATTTGCTCACTATAGCCGTGAACTCGTTACAACCGTGCTCGTTATAAACGAGTTTGACTGTACTATTATTCAAAGTATCGAACCGGGGAATTTATGGGTCCGGTTCTGGTTCAGGTTCAGACAGTTTCAAATTTTCTGGTCTCTGGTTCGGTTCGGTTTATAAAAAAAAATTTTAAATGGTCCGGTTCCAGTTAGGGTTTAAAAAAATCATTCATTTTAAAAATAAAATTAATTTATTTATTATAAAATGACTTCATTTAACAAAAGGCAAATCAACATCGAAAAATACATTATAATAACAAAATGAATTACAAAACTGATAACAAATGTTGGTAGAATTAGGAACTGTATAAAAAAATGTTGGGCAAAATCTACAACAAATGACAAATAAAAAATCGATTTCAAAAATATAAGAGAAAATAAACATTTTATTTTTCAAAAAAATTTCATTCAAATTGTACTATTTTTAATGAATCTTGGGAAGTCTTAAAAAAAACGGCGTAAATGATAAACCATTTAATAACCCTAACTTAATGACAAATGCAGTATGATAACCTAACTAACAAGGAGCCCAGAGGTTACAGTGAAATAGGCAGGGTGGCAGGCGGTCTTCTCTCCAACCTCCTGAGCCGGCGAGCGAGAAACAGGAGCAGCAGCGCCGAGCGGTCACCTGGTCACGGGCGCGTGCAGTCGCCACGGCGCTCAGACAAAAACAGGCCTCGAGCCTCTTGATGAAGATGGGGAGAAGCTTGTCTGTCCCCATTTTCCACTCCCAACTCCTTCGTGTTTTTGAGTGGAGGTGCTGCGTTGACCGAATGTCTTCCACATTGGTTGAGGGAGCCGTCTCCCTAGTTGGTCCTCCTTTTCTTTGAAGGAGGAAGGTCTTCGATCAGGTCCTTTACGGATCTGGGTCGCCGATGTTTATCCCAGCTAGATGGTCTGCTTTCCCCAATGGCTTGCAGCTCCGTCGACGCCTTATGTTGCAAGTCATTGAAGAAGCGGCGCGCTGCGTCGCGCATCCGCTCGGACAGAGGTTGTACCCCTGTGATGTTGTAGAGAGCCGATGTGGGGATTGTCCATCCCAGGTTGAGGACGGTTCGCAGGCAGGATCGCTCCGTTACTGCCAGGCGATTTCTTCCTGCTGGTGTCAGTCTACCGCTCCAGGCTGGAGACGCGTATGTCATGGCTCTGTAGACTATGGCCTGGTAGAGCCGAGTCTTGCGTCGAATGGTGATGTGGGGTGAGCGAAGGAGGGGCGCAAGTGCCACCCGGGTGCTGCAGGCCCTTCTAGCTGCCCTTGCCGCGTGTTTGGCAAAGTTGAGTCTGCTGTCGAGAATTACCCCGAGGTAGGTAACCTCGGTTTTCCACTCAACTTGCTCGGCGTCGATTAGTACTCCATCAGGGTCATCACTATTCTTGGTGCAGAAGATGATGGTCTGGGTTTTACCGGGGTTGATGTCCATGCGCCAGGTCCTGTACCAGTCCAGGAGTCTGTATATGGCGCGCTGGAGGTAGTCGGCGGCTTTGGCCTTCTGCAAGGAGCGAGAGATGAGGGCCGCGTCGTCCGCGTAGAGGGCGAATATCGTATTCCAGCCGAAGTTGGATGGAATGTCTGCTGTAAAGATGTTGAATAGCATTGGCCCGAGGACAGAGCCTTGCGGTACGCCGGATGCTATTTCTTTTGGTGATGATGTGGCGCCTGCCCAGGAGACGCGGAAGGTTCTGCGGTGGAGGTAGTTCGCAATGAATCGCCTCTGCCACTTCGGAAATCGGAAGCTGCTCAGCTTAATCTGGAGTCCTCGATGCCGCACTCGGTCGAAAGCTTTGGTGATATCGAAGAAGGCTCCGGCCGAGGCGCATCGCCTGTTGAATCCTTCCGTTATGAAGTTGCAGACTCGAGCAAGCTAATGGGTGGTGGCGTGTTCCGACCTGAAGCCGAATTGCCATGGTGGTAGGACGGCGTTTTCCGAGGCAAAGTCCTGGAGATGCCTGAGGAAAATACTCTCCAGCAGTTTCCCCAGACCGTTGAGGATGGAGATTGGGCGGAAGTTGGCAGCGATGTTTGGCGGCTTCCCGGGTTTCGGGATACAGATGACCTGGGCTGTTTTCCAGCTGGACGGAAAGTGTCCGAGGTGGAAGCAGGCGGAGAAGATTACAACGAGCCAACCAGCGAAGGACTCCGGAATCTGTCGAAGGACCTCGTTTCTGATGCCGTCTGTACCGGGTGCCTTGCGAAGACGAAGGGTCTTTATTCCTGTTCGAAGGTCGGCTATTGTGACAGGCGGCGGTGCTGGACCATCAGGAGCATCGACGTCCTCGTCGTCCTCTTGCTCCTCCTGTCTTCCTGCGTCCGGCGTGAACACCCCTTCCAGGTATTCCGCAACATGTTCGGCTTTTTCCTCTGGCGTGATGGCGGGTCCGGAGAGCGTCTGTAGGGGCTGATCAGCAACCGTGTTGCCGCGCAGGGCCTTTGCCATTCTCCAGAGTGAACCGTCCTCAGGTGATAACGAAGCCAGCTTCTTCTCCCGCTGGGATTGGCGGTGTTGTTGGATGTGGTCGCGGATGCTGCGCTGCATGTTCAGCATGATCCGTCGAAGTAGATGGCAGCCCGTCTTCTGATAGCGGCTGTGGACCCGGTTTTTTGTCTTGATTTCCCGGAGGATGCTGGGCGGAAGGTCCAAGTAGTTCTCAGGGGAGACTACTTTCCGGGGAATGGAAGCTTCCGCAGCAGCCGTGAGGCGGCCAGTGATGTCAGCCACGCAGTCGTCGATGTCCTGAGGGGTTTCTAGAGAGGGGACCTCCTTGGGCAGGTCGCTCGTCAGTCTCTTCCGGAACCCGTCCCAGTCCGCCTGGGAAAACGCCTGGAACTCCTTTGCCGGCAATTGGCGCAATTTGGCGCCAAGGTGAAAGATCACCGGGTTGTGATCGCTGGAGAGGCACGGGAGGGCGGTGGCGTTGATGGAGTACGCCTGCCCTTTGCCGAGAAGAATGTCCAGGATGTCTCCGTTGCCATTGTGATGGACTATCGTGGGTTGGTAGGGGAAGGGGACTCTGATGCCGTTTCGGTCGACCCAGCGGTGAAGCGCCTCTCCCCTCGGGGAGGTGGAGTTGGAGTTCCAGGTGGGGTGTTTTGCGTTGAAGTCGCCAGCAGCCAGGGTTGGCATGGAGGGTTCGAAGACAGCGTCGAAGTCCTCGGTGAGGAAGGGTTTTCCCGGAGGCAGGTAGCAGGAAACCACCCTTGTCGGGACGCCTGCAATCTCAGTGACGATGGATGTGGCTTCCATGGAACGCAGGGTGATGTGCTCCTCTGAGGCTGGAATGCCGTCTCGGACCAGGATCGCTGTCCCTCCCCCTCTAGTGGGACGGTCACTCCTGAAGATACGGAAGCCCGGGATGCGGAGATTTTGGTTTGTCTTCAGGAATGTCTCCTGAAGAAGGGCTATTGACACCCCCTGCCTGTTAAGGAATGTCAGGAGCTCTGGTGCTTTGCGGGAAATGCCGCCACTGGCATTCCAGCTGGTGATGACGCCGTACGGCTGGGCTCTCTTACGGTGTGCTGCCATTTCTGGGTTTCAATAGGCGAAGATGGTGAAGTGCCTTGCTCAGCAAGGAGAGTTGGCTGGTGAGTGATGTGGCGATGGCGGAGTGCGTGTCGATGACTACTCCCATGGCGTCCTCCGTCTCAGGCGTTGGTAGGACCGGTGCGGCTGCTGGGAGGCTGTTCCTGGCTCTCCGTTGGCGCGATAAGGGGACGTTAAGTTCAGCTACAGTTTCGGCTGCTCTCTGCGGTTTCCTGGATGGAAGTTGAGGAAACTGTTCGGAGGTGATGTTGGGAAGGCGGACGTCTAGTCGCCGCCTCTGCGTCTGACGTTGAGGGAGAGGCCGTCGTTCCTCGTTGCCTCGGCCCCAAGCATTGGTCTTCCCTAGAGACGGGTGCGGTGCGGGTCTGGGCGCCGGAGGTGATTGACTGGCGGCCTTCTGCTTTCCCTGCGGGCGCTTTGGTCCCGCCTTGCGATGGCGAAGTTTCTCCAGCTCGCCGGCGTAGACCTCACAGTCTCTAGAGAACGGTGGGTGATTCAGGCCGCAGTTGCAGCAGACGACAGCGGATTTGTCACGGATCGAGCAGGTGCGCCCCTCGTGAGCTCCTGCACAGCAGAAGCACCTGGGCGCCGAGTAGCAGTGGGCTGAAGAGTGTCCAAAGCGATTGCATTTGAAACACATCTGGGGAGTGTCCTGCCGGTACGACGAAATGCGCACACGGCAGTTCCCCAGAGTCTTCAAACGCGCGATGTCCTTTGCAGGACATTCCGTGGTGGGAACGACGGCAGCAACGTAGACGGCCAGCTTCTCCTTCCCTCCGTTCTCATTTGTTGCCATCATCTGTCGGACCTTTTTGACGGAGATTCCGACTTCGTTTAGGTCGTCGAAGACGTCCGTGGGTTCAATGGCCGCATCATAGCCCCGGATGACGAAGCTGACCAGCTTCTCGTCCTTGTTGCCCCAGGTGGAGAGTTGAGCCCCTTGTGCAAGGAGCATGGCGCTGATGGTGGCGTAGTCCTCCGGGGTTTTGAGCTGCAAACGGACTGAGTCACGCTCGCTGGTGAGGGTGAAGGATTTCTCCTTTGCAGCCCCTCTGATGAGCAGCCGGAGTTCCCGGAAGTTCGTCACGTCGTAGATGACGATGGGAGGCGGGCGCTTGGGCGCAGGTCCCGAGCGAGGTGCCGGCTCGGATGTGTCCATCTCAGTGGAGGTGGAGGTCCCCGCTATGTCTGTGTCCCCGTGAGTTATCAGCGGGGCAAAGCTGTTGCGCAGCGGTATTGATGAAACGCACTGGCGTTTGGTGAGGTTCTCCTGTAGGGTCCGGAAAGCGGCTGGGCGGCATAGGTTAGCGCGGGGATCCCGTGGATGCAAGCTGCTGGAGCAGCTGGGGCCCGCAGGGCTTGTGCCGGAGGAAAGGTCATCTGGGGCGTGAGAAGGTCCAGCGGGTGATGTCCTATGGTCCTGAAGAGTTCCATTGGAAGTGGCAAATTTTTGGCCTTGAAAAGGTCCGTTTTTGCCAACTTGAGAATTTGCCTGGAGCAATGGCGGCTATGATGGTGATGACTGCGGCTCGGAAGCTCCAGTTTTCTCCAAAGGGCATTTCTTCACCTCGCCCCTGGAAGAATCCTGTGTTTTCCCCATTGGGAAAAGGATGTTGGTTAGTGTGGCCGGTAAGCTACCGGGCGGAATGGCGAAAAACTCGCGTTGACTATCCACGTCTACTCCTGATAGCCGAGAATGCAGTAAGAGAAGTCACGATAATGCAGAAAATTCTCTTACTCTTACGGCTTCCTCCATTCCAGTCGCACAGGGACCTAGCTAAAAGCAGGGGGATCCTGAAAGAAATGAAGACAGACAGTGGGTCGTGTGCGGCCCAGGTGTGGCTTACTCGCTGCGAGTGAGGGCCTAAGTTAGCCTCGCCCCGCATGCAGTGTTTTCAGCCGAAGTAGGGAGGAGCGTTGGGACCTGGGGCAGGAATACCCCAATCAACCACTAGCTACGATGGGAGGGTTAGACCCTCCTCGGCCTGCCGGTTCGCGGAGAGGGTTACCACTGGTGGGGCCCAACAACGCGCCTTGCAGGTCGTCCCTATCCTGTTTAGTGGCCCGGAAAAGGGCCTTTACCGCCTGGCAGAGAGAGATGATTGCCCGGGAGGGCTTAGTTGAGAGAATTCTCGGGATCCTTCAGAATCCATTCAAGAGAAGTAAGAGAAGTCACGATAAAGCAGAAAATTCTCTTACGGCTTCCAATTTCAGGCCTCGAGGTCGTCCCCTCGATGGCTTTTATAGGCCCCGAGCCGGTGGCGGGCCCATTAAGCGAGTCCGTCACAGGCCAGGATACTCATGACCGCACCGCCGCGGGGATAAGTCCCTTTCCTTCTCCGGACTCAGGTACTAGAGGGGTCGAACCGGCCCGCGCGAACGGTTCATCCTCCGTCTCTACTCCCTCAGCCTTTCTCCTCCGTCGAGTGAAGGAAGGGGCGTCGCTTCCGACTCCAGCCGACAGGCGTAGACCTCGGTCCGATTCCAGCGTCGATACCTTTCGGTTTTCCACACTCCACTCAACGTTTAACACTCAGGCTTATCAGCAGGACCTCAACACCTCCACCAGCCCTTCACAACACTTAACCACTCAAAAATTCTCATAGGAGTCCAAGGCGCCAGCACACCTTTTCGGCCCCCTCCCACAAACAGGTGTCTTCCACACACTCAATATTAAAATAGATGAATAATTCCAACATCACAAGAGAACTTAAAAAAATAGGTAGCCCATCTTGAGACAATGCCTTTGATCACATTTGGTTTATAAACTGAAAGCACTTGTTTCTTCAGATGAAAAATCTTTTGTACACAAAGTTTAATTAGCATGTTTTACACCTAGTTTACAACTTTACAAAGCACTCTGATCGTCCTGCATAAACAATGCCAATGCATCTTATTATCATTTCACTCTACACTGAAATCATTTCACTGCTAGTCCACAGTATTCCTTCTTAAGCATATCAGAACAAAATTATTTGTTTTCCCAAGCCAGATCCCTTATTCACATACCATTTTAAGTAAGTTTTAACAATAGAAAATTAAGTTTTACAAATGCAGAAAACAAACACCTCCAGTAACTTTCTGGACTAGACATACTTTTCACTATAACAATTGCAGATTCCTTAGGCCAGAAAGGAACAAACATAACAACCCCCAAAACATGGCCTCAGCCAGACAGAGACAACAAACGAGAAAGAACCCACGCGATACTCAGTCCCGCTGCTTCTTTCAATTGCTCGCCCCTCCAAGAGAGTTAGAAACGAAAAGGCTAAAAATAGGGGTAAGGGATTAGGAAGGACACTGAATTACCTCTGGTGAAATGGTTTAATCTGCGAGACATGGCATCTACGCTTAGGTTCATCCGTTCCCAGATCGCCCAACTCGACCGTCACCGGACTACTAAATCTAATAATGCGAAGTGGGCCAGACCACTTCGGTAGCAATTTGCCGGAAATTTTATTCGGGGCCGAACTCACCGGATGCAGCTTATAAGAGACGACTTGACCCGTCGAAAAAGGTTGATCCCTCCTCTTAAGGTTATACCGAGCAGCTACTAATTTATTGGCTCGTCTCAGACATTGAAGCGCGTCCGTCCACCTTTCCTCAAGTCTTTTATTGTCCCCCGATTGCGATATACTTTCGTCGATGCCCCATTGGATCTTTAAGGGGTGATTCAATTCTCGTCCAAAAAATAGGCTTGCGGGAGTACATTTAGTGCTCTCGTGAAACGCCGAATTGAAAGCAATCGCTAGAGTATGCAGGCTCTCGTCCCAGTTGAGTTGCGAGTCGTGATGGAACACCGTAAGAGCTGCTTTTAAATTTCTATTAAACCGCTCTACATGCGATGGTTGCGGATAATAGGGCGATGTAGTAACGTGTTTAATCCCCCAGGAGAAGCACATATCGTTAAACTCTTTCGCCGTGAATACCGATGCATTATCTGAAACTAATATTTGCGGAACCCCCGTTATGCTAAACACTCTGTGTTTTAAACATTGGACCGTGGCCGCTGCTGTCATCTTCCGCATAGGGATCATTAACACGAACTTGGTAAAGGCATCGATGATGACCAGGATCACGCTATTTCCCGAGCGCGTGCGCGTTAACGGCCCCATATAATCTACGAATATTTATTGCCAAGGCTCCGTCGCCACATCCACGGAATGGTATCCCACTTGAGTGTCACGCGCAGGCTTGGCGCGTTGACACTCGGCACAAGACCTTACGTAATTTAACATTTCTCGGTGCATATTTGGCCAAAAAAAATCTCGACTTATCTTTTCCTTAGTTTTTTTATAGCCCAAGTGCCCTCAGACGGGAGAGTCATGGAAATACGCAATCACCATGCACCGAATCTCCTCCGGGATGTAGACCCGATTTCGCCTTCCCCTAGGTGTGCGGAACACTAAAAGTTCGCGTCTCAACCGTAAATTCCTTACTTTTTCTCCTCGTTTTAACCTTTCCTTTTGCTCGCGGCATACCGGGTCTCTGTTCTGATAATCCTTAATGGAGGTAAAGGATATCGGCGTGTCCTGCAACACGCATACCCGGGACTCTACATTATCCTCACACGGTCGCGTCTCCTCCTCGAACATTCGGGACAAGCAATCCGCGACTACATGATCTGCCCCCTTTATATGTTTGGTTTGAAATTTATACGGTTGAGACGCGAACTTTTAGTGTTCCGCACACCTAGGGGAAGGCGAAATCGGGTCTACATCCCGGAGGAGATTCGGTGCATGGTGATTGCAGAGTCGCGCAGTGGAAGCGTGCTGGGCCCATAACCCAGAGGTCCGTGGATCGAAACCACGCTCTGCTACCATTGTACTATTTTTAATGAATCGTGAGAAGTCTTAAAAAAAAACGGCGTAAATGATAAACCATTTAATAACCCTAACTTAATTACAAATGCAGTATGATAACCTAACTAACAAGGAACCCAGAGGTTACAGTGAAATAGGCAGGGTGGCAGGCGGTCTTCTCTCCAACCTCCTGAGCCGGCGAGCGAGAAACAGGAGCAGCAGCGCCGAGCGGTCACCTGGTCACGGGCGCGTGCAGTCGCCACGGCGCTCAGACAAAAACAGGCCTCGAGGTCGTCCCCTCGATGGCTTTTATAGGCCCCGAGCCGGTGGCGGGCCCATTAAGCGAGTCCGTCACAGGCCAGGATACTCATGACCGCACCGCCGCGGGGATAAGTCCCTTTCCTTCTCCGGACTCAGGTCCTAGAGGGGTCGAACCGGCCCGCGCGAACGGTTCAAAATGGACCAGCAGAATATTTTCAAGTGTCTCCAATAAGTTGGCACGCTCTGGTGATAAAATAAATTTTAATGCTGAGAAAGCTCGCTCAACCCGCACCTGTGCCCAGGGCCGGTTCAACCCTTAACTACCGACACTTAGTTTTGTCACGCTAATACCGACGCCTCGTCTAAGACTACTTCATCATCTCACCCACATGTCTCGGTGATCGAAGAACGCTAAAACTGGGTTCCTTTGTTTAACATCTAATTTCCAAATATTTTCCTTTTTTGTACAAAAAATGGCCAAACCTAACCATTTAAATTGCCAATATGTACATGTAAACGGTACCACAAGAAAAAAAGAAAATAGTTGACTCAGTATTTTTAATACAAATTTCTCTTAAAAATACAAAACTTATTGCAATTGTATGTTTTTAAGTATATATAAATATATTTTAGCTAAAAAGATTACAATAAAACAAAAACATCGATAAAAATAACGTTACCGACCGACGCGTCGTCTGTGAGACTTTGACGACTGCTGCCACTCAACTGATCTTTTTGAAACACTACAAGTTATACACAAATACTCCATCTATAGCCATTTGAAGGTACTAGGACGCAGGAGGTTCCAAGATTAGATAATAAAGAACAACAGCGATTACAAAACAACGCACTCGCCTCACAGACGAGTGGTCGGTAGTTAAGGGTTAAGTCCTGAACTGACAATGCAGATAGAGATCAAGATGTGAATGAAAATTATGAAATAATACATGGAATAACTCATAGGAGTGACAGACATATTATAGCTAGAAGAAACAAATTAGACATGCAATTTAGTTGCTACCATGGCGTTCTCTTCACATCATGAGAAAATAATAACTTTTGTTACCTTACATTTGAATACGTAATTTTAAATAAGCATCAGTTAACCTGTTAGACTTCCGTGGTTTATATAATAGACATGATTTGTGTTTTAATTATCCATCTTAAATGAACATCCATATAAGTTATTTTAGTAATGGAAAAAATAGTATTGTTTGTTCCATGTTTAACTGATAAGTGAAAAAGATATTTAACAAACGAAACCTTGTAATATATAAATGAACAACTACATCTATTCCTATTGGCAAACGGTGATATTTGTTAAAGTACTATTTTTCTTGACTTTGTGCTACAAATGTTGCGCCCAGTTTCTCAGTGTCCAAACTGCGAGTAATATCACCTTCAACTGCAATTCTTGCCAGTCCTGTCAACCGTTCTTGACTCATTGTAGACCTAAATAGCTTTTATGAGTTTCAGTTTAGAGAAACTGTGCTCTGCTGAAGCTACAGAAACAGGGATGCACAAGAAAATTATGAGAGAGATGGTCACATTTGAAAATGTATCTTGCAACTTTTATCATAAATATATTTCAATACCAAAAGACAGTTGTTCACTTCTTCAGGCAAAATGCCTGATACAATTTCCAGTTCTTCTGCCAATTCAGGTCCATTCACATCTGATGAGGGAGTTGCATTTTGGTCTGAAGGAACACTTGCCAGTCTTTCACAGCCATTTTTCGCTTATCTAACGTTCTGTATTGATTCACATTACTGACAACACTGAAAATGTTAGAGCATTCATACATCTGATTGAACCTTTCATTTAGCGAAACTAGAGCTGCATCCACATCTTCATGAAAAAATTGATCCTGAAATAATGCTCTGCATTGACAATTCTTTCATCCTTGCACTCATAAGAAAACTGTTATTTAACAATTCGCCCTCTCTTTTCTTCAAAATTCACTTCTATGTCCATATCAGCTGCCAATTTCCTTGCTTCATCAACATTATATCTTTCAATGATGGATGCCACAGATTTAATTAGCGTCACCTGCACAACCAGCTGCATGCCCTCCTGCAGACATAATTTACTGACTCTATTTACTTCTTTCGGGATTTCATACCATATTAAATGCATAACAACAATTTGTATTGAATGAATTCCTTTATCAAACTATAACTATAGCAGCCTCACTATGACATACTGGATCATTCATTGCATTTTCTTTAAGCTTTTCCAGGGCATGTTTTATCTCAGATGCATGAAGTTGTATAGTTTTCACACTTTCAAGTTTAGCTTCCAATCTTTAAAGATAATCTGACTAGTTTTTTTTAGAATTCCCCAACGCTTCACAGAAGCAGCAAAAGGGGCATACATCCTTTGCAACACGCTAAAAAATGTCAATGCCATAATTGATGATTTTGCAAAATCACTGACAACTCAGTTAAGGCAGTGTGCATAACAATGATCATATCGTGTACTTGGATTTTATCGAATAATTCGAACTTGTGTACCACTATTCTTTCCTTTCGTGTTGATGGCATTGCCATATGACTGTCCACGACAATTTGACAATAACATAGAAAAGATTTCCAATATTTCAAATAATGATTCTGTCAAAACTTTGCCTACATCAGTTGTACACGTGTTTAAATCCCAGAAAGTTAACCGATTGCCAAAAAACAGAAACGTCAGCGATGCGCATATGTGCATGAGTGACTTAACAGACGACTCGGATTACGCGTATCATATCCTTAGTTTACATCTAGATGATACCCTGCAAGTCACCTTTTTGGTGGATGGTAAGGGGTGCAGTGCGCCAAAGGTCTCTAATTTTCCTACGTTATCTTTTTCTATTATGTTCTCTTATCGTCCTAAGGAAAATCGATCCTCTATATCGATCCGTTGGACAATCGATCTCGCGAATATTATCCTCGCTGTCCTGCCTTTCGAGATATCTCGGGGTTCTGATAAGACCTACTACCTCATTCGCTAGTGCCTCCGACATACATTTTTCCAGCATTTTAAATCTAGCCTGCAGCCTACGTTCCTCTAACGATGTCCATTTCGAATTTTCTATTAACGGTGTTACGCTTTATTTACTATCGTAACTTCTCTTTACAAATCTAGCTGCCCTGCGCTGAACCTTTTCTATCTCATTAGTGAGTCCCTATTCGTAGAGATTCCACACAGCTGACGCATAATCGACCTGAGGTCGAACCAAGGATAAATAACATAATTCTTTCACTTTTCGGAGCTATTTCGAACTATTCTCCTTATAAAGCACAGCTTTTTGTTAGCGACACCTACCAATCGGCGAATGTGGGTGTCCCATGAGAGATCACGATGGATATATATTTATATGGATATATATATATGGATATATATATATTTAACCGAGTATGAAACTGGAATCTCTACTCCGTCCAACGAATAATTAACATCCAACGAGACATTCGTGACATTCGTTGATGACGCAGCTTTTCTTTTGGTAGATCTCTAACTGCATTCCTTATACCAGGGCTGGCGGACCTTATCTAGCTCGCGGGCCAAAATTTACTTAATAAGAGAAATTTGAGCTCTTCGCGTGCCAGTATCATAAAAAAATGTTATCAGGGTCTATTCTTGCAATATAGCATATAGTATGTCTTTTCCCACACTGGAAGAAATTTGTATTATTTGATTTAAATGATATATTGAAAACAAAGTACGAAATATAGTTTTTTACCGAATTATTAGAGCGAATCCCACATCTTCTAGACTTTACAAATAATATTCAACGATAACGAACAATAAGGTCCATTAATAGATAATGTTGTCTTTAGTGGAGGTGGTACTCTCTAAAACATTAGGTATCTCATTAAAAACCTGAAAACTATTTAATAAATGACATGAAGATGTAATGAAGAAGATGTATGTCATGAACGGACTGATCAGTGGCATCAACCTCCATTTGTCAAATTCCAGTTAAATACTTATCGGATGTTAACGATATAATAAAAATGTCAGATACTAAATTCTGTGCTGATGCCAGGGGGAGATTGGGCCGCCAGAACACAGAGCATAATCCCTGTGGGCCGATGACACCTTTGGGACGGTTCCTTCTCGGGCCAAGATGTTTTCTTTTCAAACTTGAAAGATATTAGATTTTCACACGCATCTGCATGTAGGTAATTTCGGCGTCACCACACAGAACACAATTCTTTTCATTTGCACCATACCTTTCTGTCCACCAATCCTTAAAAATCCTTTCGCTTCTTTCACCAGAAAATGTTGCTATTTTATTCCTCGATTCCGCCATTATTCAAGGATAAAAATTTAAAGCGATATAAACTGCTATTCACAAAAACAAAAATTACCTAATTTCACTTGAAAACCCGAAACTCCAACAACTAATAAAATAAAAAGGAGCGTCAAGTGTTGAAAATAGTGTAGTTGTGGCAGCCAAAAAGTTTAGTTTTTAAAATATCTCTTCAACAATGCATTATATGAGAAAAGTCATAATATACTACTCCCCCGTTATCCGCGATCGGAGTATCCGCGAATTCGCGTATCCGCGAGTTAGTTTTTTGTCCGCGAGCAAGTTCTCGCATATCCACGAATCCCTCTAACATGTTATATTACGTAATCTTTTTAAATACTGAGATTTTTTATAAATACTTAGTTTAGTAGTGATTTATAAGTAAAAACCTATCGTTTATTTATTGTTCACGTAGAAATGATGAAATATGAATTGTAAATATAATTTTCACTTTTATTATTAAAATCATTATTATTAAATTTAGTTTCCCATTTTCTTTTGATTGGCGGTTCGCCTTCACTATCGTTATTTCAAAAATTAAAAAGACTAGAATCGCTTTTGGTAGTATAAAAGATACAACAAAATTCTTATAAATGTTCGAAACAGTATTCACTTCCACTGTAAGAGTTTAATTTTTATAAGTTCAAGAATTTCGTGATATTTCCAGGTTGACTTCTTTCGAATGTGCAATGCCATTTACCATACCGTGACTTCGCAAAAATATGTTTTAGGAAACAGTTAACAATTGATAGCTGAATCTTTCATATAAGCGAAATTGGTATATAATTCCAGTATCTGAGTCACACTCTTTTACAATATATAATATAATATTTAATAATTGAGTTCTCCTTTTGGACTACGAACATAAGTAACCTTTCGTAGTCCTCAATAGAAAGGTAAAAACAACGCAGATATACAAGGCTACTATTTCTTTCATCCCAATGTGCGATGCTTATAGTAATTTACTCAATGTGATATGATTTCTTTTATAAAAATGGAGAAATTCTTGGTGAATACAATACTTTTTATCAAAAGAAACATTATCATTCCCAGATGGCAAAAGAGTGTTATATAAAGGCGTAGAGTTAACTTGAATTGCATTTATAGAAAGAGAGAGAAAAGTGTGAACTAAGATATAACTAAACGCTGTTTATAATGGGAAGTTTTATACAATTCCAAACTGAGTGAATACGGCTCTCTAAATGTCCTTTACGAGGGTTATACTTTGTAACCAAATATACACTGGTTTATTTAGTTAAGCATTGTTACATTGAGTTGATAATTCCAGTCCTCTACTCAATTACCCATTTCGACAATTGAATGTATATTGTCATGAATATCCTTTTTTAAATGTATCGAAATAGGAAATATCCAGTCTCTATGCAGTGACGCGTTCGACACGCTGTACTTTCCTCGCAACGTGTTGTAACACTGCTAGCGTACTAACACGGGTTGAATATTTCTATGTTTTTATTGTAACTTTTGTGCTAGTTCATACCCATAAATGTCTTCCCCGAATTATATTTCTTCAGCACAAAGCAATCTAAAGAAGAGAAACAAGAAAGTCGTTAATCTTGAAACTAAAATGGATATCATCAAACGGATTGAGAGTGATGAAGGAGCTTCTTCCATTGGGCGTATGTATAGAATTAATGAAACAACCGTACGCAACATAAGAGCATGTCAAGAATCTATAAGAACATCTACAAAGAATTCGACACGATTGTCTGCTAAAAAGGTAAGGAAAACCAGAAATCCAATGGTGGAAAAAGTCGAACAATTGCTGATAGAACGGATTGAGGACAATAACCAAAAGCGTATCGGAATGGACTCAATATTCATCAGAGCAAAGGTCAAAAAGATATACGACCAACTAATGCAGGAAAAAGAATCACCTGATGTGGAGGAATTTAGTGCAAGCAAAGGATTGTTAAATAGATTTAAAGAACGCCACAACCTTCATAATATCGCATTCAAAGGTGGAGCCGCTAGTGCAGATCACGTTGCTGCTGCACAGTTCCAAAATGACTTAAAAGCAATGACAGAGGGATATATGCCGCAGCAAATATTTAATGCAGATGAAACGGGTCTCCTGTGGAAACGTATGCCGAGGCGAACATTCATATCTAAGGAATAGAAAACATCTTCTGGATACAAGGCTGCCAAAGATAGACTTACTCTACTTTTTTGTGGAAATGCTGAAGGTGATTTTAAATGCAAGCCGCTTTTGATTTATCACTCAGAGAAACCTCGTGCTTTAAAATATGCAAACAAGAGCACACTACCTGTACACCGGAAAGAAAATAAGAAATCCTGGATGACTGGCGCTATATTCGAAGAATGGTTTACGAATTATTTTTGCCCGGAAGTTGAAAGTTATTGACATGAACAAAACATTGGATTCAAAGTATTGCCTTTACTTGACAATGCCTCAAGTCACTACCCAGGTATTAAAAATATTCATGAGAATGTTAGGGTATGTTTCTTGCCAACAAATACAACATCCTTAATCCAGCCCATGGATCAGGTCATACCCACATTCAAGCATTACTACCTTCGGCGCTCGTTGACGGCAATGCTGGAAGATGTTCATGGACACAAACAACCAACAGTTCGAGAGTTTTGGCGTAGATATAACATCATGGATGCCATCCAAAATATCAAGGGGGCATGGGATGGTGTGAAGGAAATAACAATGAATGCAACTTGGAAAAAACTGTGGCCTGAATGTATTCGTGACTTCACAGGTATTCTTACGTGTGGAAAAGATTCAACTTCCTTAATGAACGAAATTATAGGCCTTGGTAGAAGGGGAGGGATTTCAAGACATGCAGGAAAGTGATGTAGCAGAGGTAGTGGAGGCCCATAATGCAGAGTTCACTGTGGAGGAGTTGTGTTCTAGAAACCAGTTGGTGGAAGAAGAAAAAGAAGATATTGATGAAAACCCTGTAAGAAAAATGAATTTGAAGAAACTTTCTAATCTTTTCAAACTTGTAGATAAAGTAGCTCAAGAAGCAATGGATATGGACCCTAACTGTGAAAGGAGCTTAAAATTTAAAATGGGGCTTGAATCACTGCTTGCTCCATACAAAGAGATCTACAGAGAGAAGGAGCGTTCTACAAGGCAGCCTACGATATTAGAGGTTTTTAAACGCCATAGTCTATCAACGGCAGTACATCCTATGGACTCTGAACCAAGTGAGCCTATTAATCTTCACGAAATATCCGACTCTGATTAAAGTTAAATGGTATGTTAACATTAATTTAATCTTGTTTTTTCATGTTCCTATAGTTATTATTAATATATTTTTTAAATCGCTAAATCATTTATTTAAGTATGCAAATGCTTTGCAGTGCTTCCTCTGAATGCAATTGCAACTAACAGAGAGAAGTCAGCGAGTGGAGAGAGGACGAGTGAAAACCTAGGGCAGTCGGGTTAAAGGAATTCAAATGGGAAGTTGTAACTTGTATTAGGGAAAAGCTAGAAACTTAATTAGTGAGAGACTCAAAGAAAAAATAAACCCATCCATGGTGTCATGCTATTTCAGAACTGATTTCGTGATGGTTTGATTGTGTTGTAATGGCCTCACTTCTGTGCCAGAGAAGTGGAATGTTCGCACCTTGTGGTGGTCTTGCTCATGTGCCAAATTTAATGTTTCTGACTTATATGTGTTAATCATTTCTTTTCCACTAAATTTTGCTCAAACCCTGAACTTATACCGTAAAACATTATATTTTAGGTATTTAAAAAAATTATTGAGGCCTAAATTTGACTTTTTATCAGTTTTATTTTTATTTTTGCATAATAATTTTGTTTACTTTATCTGTTTATGATTAAGGAAGTCTTTTTCTATTCTTATTCATTTTCAATTTTGGTGAAATTGATGTAGCGCCTTATTTTGAAATACCGTATGTTCACGTGTACCACGCGCACTTGTGTAAGACGCGCACCCCGCTTTTGAGCATCAAGATATAGGGAAAAAATAATTTGCGAAAAAATCGGCAAAGAATTCAAAAACTTTATAACAAAGCAAAAGCATTTATTATTTAAGAATCTTTGGAAAGGAACAACAAATTTTCCGAAGAAATTAAAATATTTACGATTGCGTCAATTTTTTTACACTAAAACGTGAGGTGAATAGCGAAATTAGCTGTCACTGTCTGGTCAACTTCGAAAATTCCCGTGGAAGAAGAAATTATATGCGATTTAGAAATGAAACAAATCGATATAAAAGCAGAAGAATATAAAAATATATTTAAGGAAGCATTTTATACTGACTTTTAATCTTCGTCACTCATGCTATCAACATTTTCGGCGGAACCCGCGCCTTCCTCCTCGCTAGTTTCCCAAACAATGCTGTCTTCGCTACCGTCCGATTTATTTGTGATGTAGCATTTCTTGAAGCTTTTAACTATCACCTCCTCTTCAATTAGGTTCCAAGATGTGATGATCCATTCGCATATCTGCTTCAATCCTGGCTTCCTTATCCTACCCGTCGGCGTAGTTTCATGAACAGTACTCGCCATCCATTCCGTGTATTGCCTCTTCATATGATTTTTGAAAGGGCGATTGATGCAAACATCCAGTGGCTGAAGCACGGACGTCATTCCTGATGGAATGATCACCTGGTCAGTTTTTCTCTTTTTAAGGCTTTCCTTCACGTCTTCAGTCAGGTGGCCACGAAAACTCTCCAGCAACAACATATTGGGGAGATTGAGAAGGGCACCTGGACGACATTCCCACACACACTTTGTCCAGTCTAAAACTAGGTCACTGTAGGTTCGCGTGGTACACGTGAACATACGGTAATATTATTCTCTATTTCTAATTATTCTTCTTTAATTTCTGTATGAGGAACCCCAACCTTACTTGCGACAAACCGGAACGAATGTAATTGATGAAATATTCTTCAAATTCATTTAGGTAGGTGATATTATCTAGTCTATATCATATCTTTCTGTGTGCTTGCACAGTTATAACAAATGTGGTGCAGCACATTTATCATTTGCATTTTAAAAGAATTTAAAATTCCGATATGAATATGGGACTTGCAGAAAACGACTCTTAAAAGAATGGATATTTATTTTCCTGCCATTGATTTTCGAATTCGCGTCCAATGGTTCTACTATTTCGTTATTAACACTAAAATTTGAGTAAATTAAAGAAAAAAAACGTCGTGAAAGGCGACGTAATTGTTGCTGATCCAGCAAAATTACGTCTATATCGAAAAGCAATGACATAAACTTTAATATTGTGTTTGCAATCAAATGATAAAACTTATAATGTAAACATAAGGCCCAGTATCCGCGAATTCGGTATCCGCGACGTTTATGGAGAACGTATCCCTCGTGGATATCGGGGGAGTAGTGTATAACTGATGGTACCTCTTGTAAACGAAGCCTCTCCTTCGCATCGTTTCAATACGTACATTTATTAGATTTCCGGGATCACTTTTGCCATGTCGCTGTATTAGCGAGTGGCACATTTCATTTCTTATTTCATTTTGTGGCGTGCCAAAGAAAATCGTTTCGCGTGCCACCCTTGGCACGCGTGCCATAGGTTCGCCAGCCCCGCCATATACCATGCTGAAATAGCTTCTAGATCATTATGGTGATACTTCTTCCGGATTGCTTATTTCTCTATAAATGACGGTGTTGTCCGCGAAAAGCCTAATTTTACTTCCGACTACTGAGCTGATAGCCTTTACATAAATTATAAATAATAACGGACCAATTACACCACCCTGTGGAACGCCAGAGACAACCTCCACTAAGTTCGATGATTTCCCATTTCCCAACCTGCTTCCTGTGATTTAAAAATTCCCGGATCCAACTAGTACTTTTGGAATTAAGCCTAAGGTTTCTTATTTCGTTATAAACTTCCTTCCTTATCAAAGGCTTTCCTAAAATTAAAGAAGATGGCATCGACCTGCCTATTATTTTCTCCGCTTATCAGCATACAATTCACAAAAAGACCGAGCTGAGTATCGCAAGACTTACCATTCCTGAAGCCGTGTTGACAATCATGTAACAATGAATTACTATCAAGAAATCGCTTTATGTTGTTAAAGAGTATGTGCTCAAGAATCTTGCACGATATCGATGTTAAAGAAATCGGCCTGTAATTTTTTGGGTTCTCCTTGTCGTCGCCCTTATGAATTGGGGTAACGTGCGCTAATTTCCAGTCGTTAGGGATCTCTCCGCGAGATTTATATTTACTATGTAAGAATTTACATGCAAAATATGATGGTCACAAAATCTGAAATACAACCAGCATTTTCGGGGTCCCCGAACGGCATAGATTGCTATAGTGTTAAACCGGCCCTGCCTGTGTCGCTGGACCTCTTAAAGTGACCTGAGAAACAAGATACCAAATGGGATACTGGTTTTTATTTTCTTTCCAGAAGTTAAGAACTTTATTGTCCTTTGGAAGCCATTGAAATTTATTATAAATTTCAAATGCAAGTTCTATATTATTTTGATTTCTACAGTCAGGTTGGCTTTTAGTGTTTGTGTGTGATTTCTCGGTTTTTTCCAGAATTCCTCCAGCAAGTCGTCATCTGCTGCAGAGCTTGAAATACTTAATGCTGGAACAAAAATTTTTTATATTTTATTTCAAGCTGTCTCCAAGTCGTACATTTTCCAATAACTACAGCCTTTTAGTAATTTGGATTTTAGCTTTCTTTGCTTTCTCTTCGTCTAAAGTCAATCTGTATCTAGGATTTAAATATACAGCAGCAAACAAAAGATCATTATTTAGAAACTTCTCCTCTTTTAAATATGTTTGAATGTAAAGCTTATGCCAATGTTACAGAGGTCCAATTTATAGCGAAGCTAATCACCGCCATTGATTCACGATGTGTGAGGAGATCAAGCAACATATGAAATCTAGAAACAGAAGAGAAATGTTCTGCTTTTTGAGAGATCTGAAAACTCGATACATAACATCTCTCTCTCCACCAAACCTCAGTAAGAATTATTTTATTTTAATATGATTATATACTTACATGGATCGTCTGAAAGATTTTGAACCCATTTTGAATTCGTTTTAAAACTGGCTCAGGTTCGGTTCGGGTTCAAAGTAAAAACAAAATCACGGTTCGGGTTCGCAAAATTGGGCGGTTCGGAGCCGGTTTTCGGTTCCGGTTCGGTTCGACGCCCCGTTATTATTCAAGATTCAGAGAAACATCCAAGCTTTCTAAGCATTCTTTCTGAATGTGCGACACAATATATTATGACGCGGGAAAGTGGAACAGAACTAGAAATATCATCATCATCCTTCTGTCGGAAGACAGGTTTTAACTGAATCGCTGCCTCCATTTCTCTCTCTCCCTAGAAGCCTCTTTTATACCTCTATAAGTATTATATCCCTGCTTTATATTCTCTAATATTCCTATTCTTTTTCTCCCTCTTCCTCTTCTTCCACTAATTTTTCCTTCTAAGATCGTCCTTTGTAAACACTGTCTTATCAATATGTGCCCTATCCAATTTGCTTTTCTTTTCCTGATTGTTTTTATTAGCATCCTTTCTTCTCCCACCATTTCTAATACTTCTTCATTTCTCTTCCTCTCTGTCCATCTCACTTTCATCATTCTTCTCCATACTCACATCTCAAAACTTTCTAAATATTTTTTCTCCTTTCTCCGTCCACGTCTCTGCACCGTCAAAAGTTTTCTCCCAAACTACAAAACAAAAATACATTCCTTTATTGACTTCTAGCGCTCTTTCTATCATCATCCTCATACATCCTATAGCATCTCTAGTCCCCTTCCTCTTCTAAAACCAAACTGATTATCTTGCTGCTCCTTTTCTATTTTACATTCAATTCTTTTGGTTATTATTCTGGTTAGAACTTTAGCTGTATGAGAAACTAAACTAATAGTTCTGTAATCCTTACAACATTTTGCATTGTTCTTTTTCTCCAGTGGTACCATCACAACATCTAAAAAATCTTCAGGCCATATGCCAGTATCATATACTTGGTTAAAAAATTTTGTGAGTTGCTTAACTGCTTTAGACCCCAAAACCTTAAGAACGTCCACGGGTATATCATCACTCCCAACAGCCTTCCTTCTTTTCATGTCATCAATTGCTCTTTTAACTTCAGACTCGAGAATACTTGGTCCTAGCTGATCTTTTTCCACATCCTCTTTTTCATTTAATTCAACATTTCTTGGCTTTCCTTCTTTGTCATACAGAACCTCAATGTATTCTTTCCAGACATTCTTTACATTGTCTGGCTCCAATACTATTTTACCACTTTTGTTCATGATTCCTTTACGTCCTATCTTTCTTGCTTTTTTCTTGAATAGTTCCCTTGCTTTGCTATACATGAGGTCTGTTCTACAAATTCTTTCACATTCGACAATCTCCTCGCATTTCTCATTTATCCACTGTTCTCTGGCTTTATCTGTTTCCCTTCTTAAAGCATTATTTAATTCCTTGTACTTTCTTTGGCCTTCTTCAGTGTTTATGTTCTTCCACTTTCTCCGCTCTTCCATTTTTTGCAGCATGGCTGCTGTGATCCAGGGTTTTTTGTTTCTTTCACCCGTTATCTTTCCTACCTTCTTTTCCATTACATCTTTAATGTTGCTATGGATGTATCTCCACTCCTCATCTACATTCTTCCTATTTTCTTCAGCTCTCTCCCCCAACCTTTCCTCCAGCTCAGTCATGATAGTCTTTTTGTTTTTAAGGAGTTCCTCTAAGTTCCATTTCTTGTTAACTCTTATGCTTCTCTTAACGCTCTTCAGTCTACATTGTGTATTTGCCACCAAAAGGTTGTAGTCAGAATCGATATCTGCCTCTGGTAGTGTTTTCACATTTTTAATGCTATTTCTAAATCTTTCATTGACTAGTATGTAATCTATCTGGTATCGTCTCTGGTCTCCTGGGCTTCTCCATGTGTAAAGTCTCCGCTGGTGATGCTTAAACCATGTTTTAGTTACAATCAATCTATTTCTATGGCAGAATTCCACAAGTTTATCCCCTCTTTCATTTCTCTTCCCTAGTCCATATTTTCCCACTATGTTATCTTCCTGTCCCTCTCCGACTACACTGTTCCAATCTCCCTTTACTATGGTGGAGATCTTTCCTTTTCCCTCCTCCTCCAATATCTCCATAATCTGTTCATAGATTTCATCTACTTCGTCGTCGCCAGCATTAGTTGTTGGCATATAGACTTGAATTAGAAGCATTTCCACTGGCTCCATCTGGAGTTTTACGGCTATTAATCTATCATTAAATGTCACTACCTTGCTAATTGTTTCAGCTATCTCTTTTCTCATTATAATCCCCACTCCCCTTTCCTTTTTCTCCCCTCCCGAGTAAATAATCTTAAATTCGTCTGAATTTATCTCGCCTTCTCCTTCCCACCGAACTTCACTAAGACATACTATACCTACATTATTCCTTCTCATTTCCCTTTTTAAGTTCTCTAGTTTACCCCCTGAATTCATAGTCCTAACATTCCATGTGCCTATTTTTTATTTCTCACTACTTGCTTTCTTATTAATGTTACATTTCCTCTGTGCATTCCCTAGGGTAGTCCCCACCCGGAGATCCGATTGGGGGACTATTTTACCTCCGGAATATTTTATCCCAGAAAGATCCATAGAGGTATTTTCAGCTTTTCAGCCTATCATGGGAAATATAATGAGGTAGTTTCCCCTTGCTTTCCTCATCGCAGTTTCACAAGAGTGTAGCTGTTCAGATCCACATGATCATCACCTACAGAGGTACTGTGCAAGCTGCTGCCCTTGCACAGGGGGATGTAAAACCCCCAAGACTGCTTCTTAGTCTGACTCTTCCCCTCAGACCTTTCCGGCTTGGATGGTCCTACCAGGAGAATTATCTCCCGCCGGCATAGCTCTTTGGTTCGTAAGAGTACACAAACCCTTCACACCTCTGTAAGGTTATGCAGTCCTTAGGGAGGGACTAGAAATATAAAATTAAATAAAATAAGAGCATCAGAATCAAGTTTCGTATTTTCATTGAACTTAAATTGGAAGCGTGAAAAATGTTTGTTTGGCTATGAGCTTAATCATGAAATAAGTATAAGTAATGAGGTCAGGCTCAACTCGGTGGAATTTACTCTTAATGAAAAAATAACTTTGTGGAAACTACAAAGTTATTTTTTCATTATGAAATAAGTCTTTTACTTTCAATTAATAGGCCACAAGAGGATTTTGTCAGCATTTATTGTTATGCTATTGGAACTTTGATTACCACGCACCGTAAATTGATGATTTTATTCGTATTTTCCTAGGACGATCTGGGACCATATCTGAGAATCAATCGTACAAGAGAAAACTACTAGAAACGTTTTTGATCCATTGTACCCCCTGCCATCCACATATATGTTCATTTTCGGGGTAATATTTTGATGCCAAGGCGAAAAGAAATTTAATCTCGAAAAAAAATCCCATTAGATGTGTCCAAAAGAAATGTTAAATATCGATCGACGAGAGCCATAAAAGAGAGGATATATTTTCACCCTCACTCCACCTCTCTAGCCTCCCTCTCCTCTTTATACCTCCTCCCACCCCCTCTACTCTCCCTCTCTCTCCATCCTCCTCTCTTCCTCCTTCCATTTAATCCTCACGCGACTCACTCGTTCCCCCGTCGCATTCACTCTCCTCGCTCTTTCCGCTGAATAAATTCGAAAGTGACATCGCTTTTTACAGTTCCTTTAAGCGGAAGCGAGTAAGAGTGGACGACACCCTATTTCTCGGTCGCAATCGCACCCCAATCACATCTATTTTCTAAGAAGCAGAGATCGCCATTCGGGGCGTATCCTTTCAACCCGCGTGCTTTCTCCGCTATAAACTCTCCGCACGTCCTTCGACACTTTCGCTTCGAATGCTAGTGCTCGTAGCAACAGCGTTCCCAAGCAAACGGTTCGACATCTTCTATCTTTATCAAAAGGAAAACGAATTATCAAATTATTTGGGAAAACTGTCGACTCGAATAGATATAAATCCATATGTTACCATACCCATGGCGGGTGGCAGGGGATGTTATGTGCCAAGAAGTTCCTGGAAAACTTCTCATGCAGGTTTGGCCGAGGAAGCCGTGACTTGTGGAATTGTATTTTCAAAGAAACTTTAATGCGCAAAATAATGTAATTTAACTTAACACAAATTTCACTGAAATTATTTTACGGCCGTAAATTTGGCCAAAGATCTATCGTAAGATGATTGTATTAAGTTATAAAACATTTTTTTGTGCATGTAATTTTCTTTTTATTTTAACTTTTCAACGATTCCATTCTAATATTATTTTGAGTTCTCCTGAAGGTTGGTCCAATCACAACTTCAACATTGTTTTTCAAGTTTTCCATATCTTATAATCTTCGTTACGCTACAACGCTTCCAAATACAAACCAACGATGAATTATCCCAATGCGACAAGAATACTTTTGGCAAAAGTATTAAAAAGTGCGACGTAATGAGAGACATAATATCACCGGACGAGTTTATAGCAAAATAATAAATCTAATACACGAAATGCAACAACTATGCATTCAAAAATATTTCTTTTATCAAAATAACAAGAAGTCCAAATCAGGACTAATACAGCCTGGTTTCCCAAAGCTGACGTCCCGAATTGATTACTTAAATTGACAGGAAATGTTTCAATATGTGTTAGTCATTCCAAGGAATTCTCATACCATAAATACCACTTGTAGTTCATAACTTATCAATGATAGAGAAACCTTGAAAAACAAATTAATAGAACGTTATCATCCTGAATCAATAGCATCGTAACCGACTAACATTGAGCCATTTTATTTAGTCACGAAGAACCTTAACTCGGAAATATGACGAATTGCGGATTTTTCCGCGTTTCGCTCGGAAATGAATCACGGCCGAAGACTCATTCTGCGTGAATCACAATCTACAGGAACCAATTCGATAACTCGCGGAATATCCTTCCTTCTCGCCTCTGCTCCACCTTCTATTACTCTTCTTCTCCCTCCCTCTCCCCCCCTCTCTCTCCCTCTCCCCCCCTCTCTCTCCCTCACTCCCTCCCGCCTCTCCTCCCTACCCCCTCCTCCTCTCCCCCTTCACCCCTTCCCTCTCTCTCCCCTCTTTCCTCTCCGCCCTCCCTTTCTCCCCCCTTCTCTCTACCTTTCCACTTGCTAATTTTCCCTCTACATACTTTCCTCTTTCACTCCTCTCTCTTCCCCCTCTCCCCTCTTCCTATTCCCTCCCACTTCTCCCTATTCTCCCCTTCTATTCCTACTCCCTCAACCTCCCCTCTTTCCATTTCCCCCTCTCTTCCTCTTCTCCAACCCCTTCTCACTCCATAACATTAAACCGCCGATGCAGCTTCGCTCGATTCACAAGGGGCAGCAAGTTGGACGTTCTTGGAATCACCACGGCGCCAATACGGGAACCAATTACCGATAAAAGAATCGAGGACACAGGCAGACATTTTCGGCAGAAAACGACGAGTAAAGATTTGTCCTTCAAAGTTTTCCCACGAGGGAGCAGGGGCGCCAGTGTACAAGAGCAAGGCCTCGCGATTCATGAGATTCAAGGTTCGAGAGAGGACGCCGAGGTGCCTCGAGGAATTGGCATCCAAGAGCTCCGGTAATTTTAAGATGAACCGTTATGACTTCAGAGCAAAATTCGCCCTCATAAAAACAATTATGCGTCATCGACCCATCTCCAGACAGACGAATATATTCGCATTTGTGAAGTGGAATGCTGGAATCCCCACGACAACCACCTTTTAATGACTTTTATATTAACTTGCCTACTATATATATGTGTGTGTGTGTGTGTGTGTATGTATGTTTCCCTCTTTTTATGCGGGTTCGCTTTATGGGAATTCGCTATTATGCGACAAACTTATTGCTACCCGAATTTATTTTTACGCGTCTTTGATTCGCTCTTATGCGGTTACGCGGCTAGTGCAATAAAAATACAAGAAATTTCTCCACTACACCACAAGGCGACCATTCAGTCTCTCATTGTCTCCTATGCTTTGCATATTAGTGCTACAGTAAAAGAGATGAGAGTGGACAGGATATTGAAGAGTGGAGATGAGACGGAGATTCCGTGTGATACTGTTTGAACACACTTTTTGTCTCCTTGCCCGCAGAACTTAGGTTGGGCCAAGACAACCCTCCAGCACTTTAAATCTTCACTATTATGTCACTCAGAACAGCTCGTCTGCTTCGTTTTATTGGCGAGTAAAATTTACAGTGTTAATTGTTTTGTTTGTATTTAACGCATAAGAAGTCGTTATGGAGCAAAATAAGAGCATTTTGGAGGGGAGTTAAAATTGCTTATTGGAACGTATCGTGTGTGTGTGTGTACATATATTTATATATATACACACCAGTTACTCTCTCACCATCGCTGATGAAGGGCATATGCCCGAAAAGCTTTCGTGTTTTTGTGTGCTTGTTTTGTACGTGTCTCTTCGACGCCCCCAGCAGCCTGCCAACTTGATCCTCAACTTGGTAACTTCCTTCAACACCTTGTTGCCACCCTCATCACTACCTTTCCTTTTCCATAAGTTTATATATATATATATATATATATATATATATATATATATATATATATATATATGAAAATATAAATGTTTCCGTTCTTCCTTTGACTCAAAAGCGACTATAATTTATTCAGAAAAACCTTGGCTACCATTGGGATTTGGTTCTTGAGTCCGCCGCATTACTCTCTGCGCCAAATCCCCTCTTTACAGAATGAGAAGAAGCATTGCTGTTTATTTAACAAAGCGGAAATTGTGCAAGCTTTTTTTCTAAGTTTTTAAAGGATGATAAGAGTCGAGCTACGAGCTACGGGGAAAAGTAGTAAATTTTCATATAATGTAAAAATCATTTATAAAATCCCGTTTTTTACTTGTCAATCTACCTCACTCCAAAAAAGGCATAGACACAAAGAGGGTAGGAAAACAATCGGTGTCTAACCAACCCCTGTCTCTAAAGGCAACCCACTTTCAGACTGCCGCAGACCGCGATTTGAAGCAGGGAAGAAAGGGGAACGCAATGGAACAGGTTGAGGCAGTCAGAAGTGGCAACGTCGGAGGCTACGATTAAAAAAGAGACCCTTCCCTACAGAGGAAGAGGGAGGGAGAGAAGGAATGGAAGAGAGGGGCGGAAGGAAGGAGGGGAGAACTGTTTCGGAGGGAGAAACCGGTTGAAGGGGATGAGTGCAAGAAAGGAGGAGGATGGGGAGGGAGAAGAGGGATGCGTAGGAGGGAAAGAGGGGATGGGAGGAAGATGGGAGGGGAGGAAGAGGGAAAGAGGGGAGGAATAAGGAAAGAGGAGACGAAGAAGGAAAGAGGGGAGGGAGGCGAGAGGAGAGGAGAAAGGAAGGGAGAGTAGGTTAGAAGGGATGGACCAAAGGCCGACGACCCTCGGCATCTCCCTTCCATTGTATCTGATGCCCAGAACAACATGGAATAATAATAACAATAATAAAGATGACCTCCCGGTGACCCTAAAGAGCGCCCTTCCCCTCTCTATGCCCTTGGTCCAAGGGTGGTGGACAGCGAGGAATGAATAGGAAAGAAAGGTCCACAGGAAGGAACAGACCCATACGCGGCTGTAATGGACGTCTCGTTTTGTTCTCCGGATTCGAGAGGATTTCCGACATATTGCCAAGAGCGGGGCAAAACACGTTAAAGGCCACTAACCCGAGGGGAATTCTCGATAATGGGATCTTTCTAAGTCGAGGAGGGGTGGGGAGGGGGGGAATGGTCCCATCGATCATGAGGTTACGCACACATCGGTGGCTTGCGGACAAAAGCGGTTGTTTACCTTGACGAGAGGAACAAAAGAGAACGCATCTGCCTAACGACGCAGCCGAGATTACTGAAATTCAGGCTCGTCCCTCTCGAATCAGCGACTAAACCGCGATATCACGAGTGGTAGGTTCATAAGTAGGACAACGTCCCATTTGGTCTTAAATTTTAACTGTTTCTTTGTTTGTATGGAATTTCTGACTAATCAACCTCTTGTATTATTAGAGCCATAGCTCCTTCCAAACCGAACATACACACAAAGGAGGGAAACCCTGTACTTGCATTAGCCTACTTTTGACGAAGGGGGCCAACTGCTTAACGTCCCTTCAGAAGGACGGAGCGCTGACTTGCGCAGTCTCCTCAAATAACACAAGTAGGAAACGGGTCGATCCCAGGTTGGAAAATCCGACCTCCGCCAGATTCGAACCTGAGACCGCTGCCATCGCTCTAACCACTCCGCCACCGGATAAATGAAAGAAGAGTCGGAGCATTCGCTGCATATCCAAGGTCATTCCGAATTTGCTATTTTTAGAATGGTGCAATCGGTTTAAATGGATCTTTGGCCCCTTGCGATTCTACGCGCGATTCGTCGAACGACGCCCGCGACGAAACTCCTTATCTTCACACATTCGCACGCCTATCGAATCGCTTTGATATCCTCCGACCAATTAATTTAATTTGTCGAAGCGGCGATGCAGAAAACGGGAAGATATGACATCGTGTTCCCGTCGAATTCGAGTTTTTTCGTCTCTTTTCCAAATTTCGGTTCGCGTCGCCACAGTGTGTTGTACATCAGAGGCGGCCTCAGTTGCGGCGATTTCTGGGCTCGTTATGCAGGTTGAAGGAGACTTTCTCAGACATCGAATACGCCCTTGTAGAGAAGGAGTGAGATGCGGTCGGAGGAGATAAGGGAGGCGGTGAGGCACGGGAAACGGGAGTGGGAGACGGCGTGTCAGTACCTGGAGGGGGGGGGGGAGAAGAGGGGAGGAGAAAAGGGGGAGAGGAGTGAGGGGGAGTGGGGAGAGGAGATGAAGTAATGCTTTCTCTTGTGGACACTTTCTCATTTTATTTCAGTGTTACTAGTAAATACTCGCACACTTGAGGAGTCGACGCGGAATCAACATCGAAAAGAGTTTTTTCGCCGTTTGCATCGCATTAATAGTACATAACTACCAAAAAATTGCGTAATCCGAGATTATCCTCATTCTGATGTCCCAACTTAGATACGTCACGAGACGTCCGAATTAATTAATTGCGTCAGGTAGAGAAGTCTAAACGATTTTCAGATTTCAGGAATTAATAACCGATAGCACTCGACTTAACTGGTGATGTGACTAAAGTTATACTTTCCAAAGGCCGTGGAGGATTCACCTGCTATGGATTTGAAGAAACAGTATGAGAGGGAGGAAATGATTGTGCCAAAAACATATCGAGAGAAGAAGAAATTCCCGCTTTCGTTGAAAGGCTATGAATTCCTCTCGATATGGTTAGATCGCTTGAATTTAGAAAGATGGCGAATGACTAAATGTAAATTAGAAATTTCGGATTCGGTCGTTTGTATGAGCTACAAAGAAATTATTGTGAGAAAAACACGACCGGGCCGAATTTTTAGAATCGTCTTAAATCATTTTAACGATGTCATTATGTACACAGGTAAGCACTACAAGTGTTTATCACCGTCAAAGTCCTTCTGAAGAATTTTTAAATATAATATTCTATTTTTACCATTGGTTAAGGTTTGTATCCTCATTTATTAAAGAAACAATTTGTTTTGTAATTTCACCACATAGTAGTTACTAGCATCGGAAATGTAAAATCCACCATAATTCTTCGCGAAAACACAAAAGATGAAAATCAGTAAAATTCATAAAATTCACATTTTTGCATAGTTTCGCCACTGAATACACAATGATTAAATGCCAAATCTCCTCTTTCAATACAGTTATACCAATCACTGGCCACGCTGGAACCATGAGACAACGGGTAGGCTCGTAACACTGTTTGGCGTTATTCAAGTCATTCGACATACATAACGAATTGAGAAGCAAATGTGGATCGAAATAGCATCTCTCAGTCAATAAGCCGAGAGACAAAGACATATTTTTTGTGTCGTCAGATAGCTGAGGTTCTGTCAACATTCCGTTCTTTAGAATTGATCTCATTGGTGTGGTCACTTCCTGTATATTTCCACAATATCAATATTGTTATATTCAGTAAAAGGCAATGCAAACGTTTCCAGGTTTAGATTAAACTAGTTGCTCGAAACGAGAAAGAAACTGGTTTCGCAGACCATCATTGCGGTCGACATGAGGCAGAGCGTGACGCAAAAAACAAGAGTGACAGCGAACAGAGAAATATTAAACTAACGCAAATCAATTTATAAGATTTTAGTCGATTAGTTGCATAAGCTTCGTTTAGAGCGTACAATCTCCATAAAAAGTTACTGAAAATTAATCGAATTGTTTTCAGATTCAGTTTTATCGATGGATGCATGAGATGACGCTGTGGGTATAATAACTCTTCTACCAATACGATTAGATTACGCCTCGCATAAAAGTTTTGGTTAGAAGCAGGCTTCCGTAGAAAATGCACAACTGCCACGTACGTTGCAAGTTTTGCAAATAATAAACAGGAAAAAGTAGGCGCATTCTTTCAGCTATACCTGAGTTGCGGCGATGTTGGTATTTAACACTCGAGTCGCAAGTTATACGACAGTTTACTTAATCACTAACATTGAAGGACAGCGACAGCAGCGCCACTGCCGAGAGTGTAGTCAGCTGGGCGTCTGCCAGGGAAAGGGTGATTGGGAATAAGACTGAAGAGGAAGAGGCGAGGATGGAGAGGGGAGGAATGAGGGAGAGGGGGAGGAGTGAGGGGAGAGGGAGAGGCATGAGGGAGAGAGGAAAACCTGTTTTCTAGACACCATAAACAGATCCTGTTAGGGGCTCCCTTTTCCCTTTTGTAGCGCCGTAGTCTTGTCGGCACTGCGAGAGACAGCTATGGGTGTGGAAGTATTATAGCCGACAAGCGCAAAAAAAGGGAAGGAGAAAAATAAAAGTGTCAGAAAAAAGAGCAACTGTTGATGTTTACTAATAGAATCAAAACAGAAAACCTCGACCTTGTGTGGTGGATGGGATTCGTTACGCATATTCGAAAAAAGAAAATATTAGAAGTTAGAAAACATGCGATAGAGGAATTGCACAGCAAATTACATAGGGCTCTTTTTATAACGGACTGCTATCTTTCCAGCGGGATAAAGAATGCAGATGCGATGTATTGCTGGCTGCCTACATTTGTAATAATAAATTGTACTCTTTAGCGATTTTCCCGATTACTCCCGAGCAACTGATCTTAGATGAGGGGTTCCAAAACAGGTGCTCGCGAGCACCGCTCTGCTCTTTGGCAGCTTGGATGTGCCGTTCGGCAGTCTGGTCGCGCAATTCTGCGATGCTTAAACCGCGTTTCCTAACATCATTAATTTAATATGATCAGTTTCTTTCTTTCTAAACGTATGTAAGAACATTATTAATAACATTGACGGTTTTATTTTAGTGCATTTACACTTTACCCTGCAATTCACCAACCTGGTGGGTGGCAGGGGACGTAATGCACCGAGGCCTATCTAATAGTTATTACTCGTAGATTTGTCTTTCCTGTTATGGTCTCGTATTGTTCTCGGAAAGAATGTGCCTTTGTAATGTTCCGTCCTACAATCGAACTCACGTATCTTATCGCCATGATCGTTTCTACCTATGTACGTAGGAGCCTCAATTATTCTCACTAAATCCTCTGCTAGACATTCTGATCTGTATTTCTCTCACTATCTTTTACGTGTGTCGCTTCGACATCCCCGGGGCCTCGCCAACCTGAAGTCGTCTGATTGGTGAGTGCTCACTGGGTTTCCTCATCCCAACACCTTGTTGACATCCATATATCTATTTTACCTTTCCTTTTCCGTAAGTTGTTATATATATATATATATATATATATATATATATATATATATATATTCGCAAAAGTATAATGGTGCTCAGGTTGATATTCTAGGATATAGTTTAGTGCTCGCTTGATATACCAGAATACAACTTGGTGTTCGCCACATGAAAAGGTTAGGAATTCCTGCGCTAGATCAAGCAAAATTTTGCCATTTCTAGTCCTCATATATGCCATTCTATCCTGAAAATAAAAAAATTATGTATTCCGAAGAGACGGACGGACAGACAAACCCGAACACATACAAACGCTTTTTTAGTAAAAATGCTAAAAACCCTTGTGTCGATCGAGGGATAATTGATGACAAATACTTGGGAGTTCCACTCAGCAGGAACACGTCCAGTGGGGAGATCGTCAGAACGGTTATAGCATCAGCAAACAGATTTTTTGTGAGACCTTGCCTGTCTTAAGGAATCTTCCCTAACGCGATAAAACAGGCCAAAATAGCGTTTATTTACAGTTTATGTCGGTGCAGTTGCACCCCTTGCCAAGCGCTTCTGGCGATTTGCAGGGTATTCATGTAAATGAAATGCAAGAGAAATGAATGTATCCGAACGAAGATACGCAAGGCGTCTTTTTTGCTTCTCATTTGGTCGTCTCTTCGCAACGACGTCCAAGGAAGTGTAACATAGAGACCGCGAGAGGTTATGTGCGCATAACAAACAGCCCGTTAAGGATGAGTAATTGATCCCTGTTGAAACGAATATCGTCATGAGCGCGGAATGGATTCATATGGCTTCAATTGATTTCTGTCGATCGAAAACGCCCGTTCGATCCATCTCGAAACGGCATAACACGGCTCGATTTTCAAGACTAACGAAAAAATCCAGATAAAAAAGTTTTAAAGAACGGTATATGAAATTCAAAATTTAAGATGACGGCGACTTCGTCTCACCGATGGATACAGATGGAGACATTTATAACCAAAAAGCAAAATTAACACTTCAACGCCAAAAGGATTCAATGAAATTGTTTAAATTTTACAAATGCATAGTTTCATGTGATTGTTACACATTAGATTAACACTTTCGTTACGTGTGAATCTTTTTCATAGTGGTATCGATAAAATTTTTATTATTTTCTTTTTCATCATCATAATGCAATTCCACGGCAGTCGTTCGCGAAGTTCGAGAAATCTTCAAACGTGCTTCGAAGGGAAAAGTTCCCTTCAATTTTATTATTTAAGCTATGCATCTTTCCATCCCTTACGAAAATCGCTCAAGTTATTAATAGCGGTTAAAGGAGTAGTGGCAAAGGAATTCATCCAGAGTCCGCGATTTCCACCAGATTGGTGAAGGCGATCGCTCTGCTGACTTCCTCAAGGTTGGTTTACACCAGTGGTTCCCAACCCTTTTCAGCCCAAAAAAATATATTCCACCGCCGCCACTACCCTGGAGAGCTTTTCTTACAATTAGTAGACGCCTGCGAACGGGCGGCCCGAGGAATTTTGGCGTCCCGGAGGAGATAGCACTTGAGCGCCCGTTTTGCACTAAATTACCACTTGCCTATGGACTTATCAGGTTTAAAGGCATGCACAGCGTAGGGAAATCCCCTGGATGTGCTTGTAGAAGTGGCTGTAGTTAGCTACTTCCTAGCTGCCGCAACATTCACTAAATTAAGTAGCTTGGCAATTTTTCCAAATATTTCAATTCAACAATAGGTATAACCAGTGGCGGCTCGTGTATAGGCACTGCGGAACTGCAGCACCCCCTATTTCCACTTGATATTATCGATAACATTTAATATAATGAGTCCTTTTTTCTTTAATTCTTTCTTTATTTTTGTAGTACAATATATATTCCTTAAGCTTAATGTCAGTACTTCAGTAGCCATCCCCCAGTTTATGAAAAAGATACAAAAATCTTTGTATGGAACTGTGCGCTTCACAGTGCCAGCGACGTGGTGTTTGACTGTTGTGCGCATGCGCACATAGGAGGGGGGGTGGGGAGGAAGGCGCGACTGCCAGGTAGAGAGAGCACTGTTGCTCTCGCAGTGCCGGCTCTGGCGTGATGGTGGAAGGAAGATTTTTTTACTCAGCGAGTGTTGTGCTTAAAAACTGTGTACCATATTCTTGAATGTGATAAAGTGTAGAATTAGATTATTATTCTGCTTCCAGCTATTCTATTTGATTCATTTTTTTCGGTTCTTTTATGGATTTCATTTTTAAATGAATAGATCAAGCTTGAACTGTAACAATTTAAGTTAAAGTAAGTAAAAAATGTTTGGTTTTTTTGTTAAGATTTTATCAAGTTCCTGAATAAATTTTCTTTTTATACATGGTTTTTTTCCTTTTACACAATTTTAAAACAAAGGCTAAAAATTTTCTGGAGCAGCACCCCCACTAATTTTAGCTACGAGCCGCCACTGGGTATAACGTATAAATAATTGCCGATTGAACTGAAAGTGCCCTATTGAATTTTTTACTCAACTAAAAATTTTTACTCGTCACGGACGAGCAGACGAGCGCATTTTTCAAGCCCTGATTATAACATACGCTTACCAATTTTAGCTTTCATAGACTATCTACATCGTATACCCTAATACTATGAAACATAATGCCAGTGTCTTAAATTCTCATCTGCAACCCTGTTGTTGTCCAGCGCCCCCTACTGGGGCCAGTCCAGTAAAATGGTTGCGCGCGCAGCACTGGCGCCTTACTTGCCCTATGTAAACAGGTCACGCCAGTGAATAGGCAAATCAACTATCAGTGTGCCAGTAGGTTGGTACCCTTCCAACTTTTCGGCGTGCAAGTGAGCCAGTAGGACAGTAAAAATGGCGGATTCTAAATGGACGGGAAAAGAGACATTAAAATTTGTCGAGTTATATGAAGACTGTGTTTGTGGAACTTTAGTCACGCGGATTATAAAAATAAAAGTGCAATTAAGCACAGATCAACCGCAAATGGCTTTTGTAAGTATAAGGATCTTCTTCTGCGACTTCTGCTAAAAAAACAAGAAGGCCCCAATGTTTCGCGTCTTCGAATCCAGTCACGCATCCACATTCTACGAACGCGACGTTTTTGCTTCCGGTTAGCATTTCAGATAACACCTCCACACCCGCGCGTACAATTTACGCCATTTTTATTCCCACTAGAGTGAAGACAGTGTATACACTTACTGTCATACCAGTTCACTGGCAGCTAGCCCAATGGCCTTAGTGCACTGGCTCCGTGTAAACCAACCTTTTCGAACACCATCTTGTTCAATTTGAAGGTAAGAACATAGGACATTTTATGAGTAACTTTGTTTGAAGCGGCCGTCCTCGGAAAGACCCAGGTTCGAGTGGGAAAAAGCGGAGAGAAAGAGAGAGAAGGAAAGGAAGAGAGGGGGGAAATCAGCTGGAGAGAAGAGAGCGAGGATGCACAATTGGAACAAGCGAGAGAGATGCGGAGTAAGGTGAAAAAGAGAAGGGAGGGGGAGCAGGGAGGAACAGAGGGGAGGAGGATGAACAGAGGGTGGGGAGGAGGATGAACAGAGGGGGGGCGAGGAGGGGGACGGGGCGAAAAAAGAGAAAATAAAACCCGCGCAGGCGCTCTGGGATGGGCCGAGATCTCGGAAGGAAAGATAGACGGAGTCACGGAGTTGCTTGCATCTTGCGGTGAGTTCGGAGAAGAGAGAGAGAATAGCGGGAGAAAGAGCGAGAGTGGGACGGAGAAAAGAGAGGAGAGAGAAAAAGAGATGGGAAAGAGGGCAGCCAATGGGAGAGCCGGAATCACTCCTTCTGAAAGCAGGGATTGTAAGTTCTGTACCGAGAAGAAACGGAACGATTTTCTAACTGTAATACGCGATTATAAAATCGTAAAAACGCCTCTAGCCGTATTAGACGAAGAAGGAAGAGATCGTTTGTCGCGAGATGCGATTCGATATTTTCCGCTGACTCGTTGTCGATATATCGAATCGAAAGCAGTGACTCAAACGTCCATCGACGATGACCGCTTCCGGGATCGAAACGCGAGTGAAGAAGGAGCGCGACTGCAAGTCGCTTGTCGTGAATGGGAACGAAGGGGTTGCGTAGCGCGCCATCTTTCTCTCGGGCAAATGAAATCCTCTCGCGTTTTCTGACCTTCGTAAACACTTTCCTCCTACATCATGCTTTCCCTGTGACTTTTTTCTCGTCTACCGAAATGTTTGAACTTGTGCTCGACCGAGCAGAAAAGGAGGCGTGGGTGTAAGTGACGCATATCTTTCTTCCTTTGTCCAAGAGAGAAACGACACATTGCGCTAATCGGTCGAACGAAGAGTAAAATGCATTCGCATTTACGATGATTTATTATTTTTGCCTGCTTTTGTGCAATGCGTCCTTCCACAACCGCCCGCATCATACGGAGCTCTTTAGCGGCGAGTCCGCTCGTATAAGAGTCGCATAACCCACGCGATGCTATTCTTCGATTTTAACCGAGTACCTTCGAGGGTTTAACGGAAGAAAAAAAACACAGAAACGAGCCATTCGCACGCAAATGGCAATAAGACAATACGCCTCTCGGAAAACACAAGACGATCGAAATGATAACGACACGAGCGCCGGCCGCGTGAGATCGATTGAAGGACAAAGCAATGTTGAGGTTTTGAAGATCTTTTTTCCAGGAAAAAATGGGATCATAACAGAGGAGTAGAACCTGCTATAGAGAACGGTTTGAAACATTTTTGTGTGTTGCACCCCCTGCTACCTATCTATCCGATTAATTTGAGGCTAATACGAAGAACTCAATGCGCAATCAGGTGTTTGTTGCTACAGTGCTTGAGATCGAGAACGTTTACCATTGTTCGGGTGGCAGTCAGGGTCAGAGGTCACAGGCAAGGTAATGGCCGGCATTTAGCAATCGCGCATCGCGGCGTCGACTGCTTCAGAAACTGGTGCAGGGAAGGATGAAAAGCCGAGAGAGAGAGAAATTTGGACCATATGGTCCATTCTTACATTTAACCCTTCGTCAATATCATGAATATTAAAAACATAAGCAACACAATAGACAGAATATAAAAATATACAAAATATAAAAAGATATTAGTAAAGACATTTAAGTTTGTGGGAAAAACCTAGATAGAAACAGGCTTGTTCTTCCCAGTAAAACCCACGCAGGAAGACGCCCACAGAGAAGGGGTGTGTGAAATACCTGCGAAAATCCTACATAGTGTATATATCACAATGGAAAACTACAACAAGATATAGGAAACAGTAAGTACAGTTGGAAAGATCGTAAATACAGCATCGCTGTATACCGTCATAAATATGCATATAAAGACATTTAAGTAATATGCGCATGAAATATTGATAAATACACATTAAAGATACATAAAGAGAGAGGGACAGTGAGGCAGGGCGAGGATTCGAAAATGAAAGATTCAAAAATGATTCATCGAGTTCACTTCGTGACTTGAATCCTTTCGACGACCACATCCTAACCTGCTGTCACAAAACGGAAAGGCAAATTAGGTGCGAATCCCAACTAAAAATTCGCCAAACTAGGTGAATATTCAACGACTATTTTTAGAACCAAGGATCTGTGAATACCCATTGAGGATGATTAACCTGTGGCTGAAATGCGCTTCCCATCTACTAAACTCCATTATTGCTGCAATAGACAACTTAAACTATCGGTACGAGGATTAAAAGCGATTTAGTCGGTCAAAGCTGCTTCGCCTAGGAAGATGTGAAAGAAAAAATCATCTACTTCATTGTGATTTGAGCTGTGGACGAGATTGAGACTAAGCAGTCTCTTCTTTCATGTAACCCATTGCCAATTACAAACAGGAAGAAAGTAACAAAGAATGAAAATAAAATTTAAGATTACATAAAATAAAATACTACATAAATAGCTATGCCAAATTAGCATTTTACTTGCACTTGAATAAAAGCCTCAAACATAAAGCGCTAAAATTGATGACTCCAATTATACACATATTCAGTCAAAAATTCTGTATACGATGTTCTCAAAAATTAGATATCTTCTGTAAAGAAAATTTTCCATACGAAATACTTTGATCGCGGTACGAACTTTGGAAAAGAAATATTTCTTCAGGAATGATATATAACGGATAAAATCAAAAAGTAAATTAAAGTTTCAAGTAAGTTGGCAGCCCTGATTGCGCGATGCGCACCCCTCTTCTAATTTTAGATGAACTCTGAATACAAAAATTACATCAAATCCCACGTGATGCAGAGTTACGAAGAGTAAAACAAGCCAAATAAGTACAATAGGAGCTTCTCCTATTAAGAAAGGCGCCAAAAACCGAAAGAATATATCTAAAAAAATGTTTCTTTTGCGTATTTTATACTAAAGATATTTATTAGAAACTCAGCGAGATAGGAAACATATTATAACATCGCTTGATTTTTCTTTTTAAAAAACTCGAATATTTTGTTATTAGCTTTTTAAGAAAATGGATTTCAAAGGATTTTTTACGCCTCTGTTTTCATTCGTTTGAAATTTCTTTCATGACCTACATTTCCACTCAACTTATCGTGCCGAGCTTCAAAAATCAATTATTCGATGCACGATGTATTTTGGGCTAAAAACGTCGCAGCGAAAAATGGGGCTTCGGTATCAGCGAAATTTATGGTTAATAACGAAGACTGCGTCGCATTTCAGTACGTAATACTGAAATATATACACAATGTTCTCACAGAATAATCTGCGGGGATTAATCCTTTTGAGTGCCCAAAAGTGCCCCGGCCATTTTAGCAATTTTGCATCAATCTCTAAGAAAAATCACATACACGTTATTTATTTATATTCTTGCCCGATTCTTTCAGTAATTGCACAAATGATTACAAATATTAATTATATTAAGTGAATGTTAGTGTTCACCTTTTGATTTTTTATTTTTTAAATTTCGTTTTTTATTTTTTAATAAAATAAATGAAAAGTCAACTTTACATTGAATCAAGTACATACGTGGTATTTTATTCGTTTCGTCCTATGTAGCTTATTATCATAAAGGCAGAGTACGAAAATCTGAAAAGTTATTGCGAAGCACGTTAGTGACAACTCAGCTTTATCGCGAAGATCCTGGCAGCGAAGCATGTAATACGTCACAGCGAGATTTCCCCGCCGAGGATTAGAGGCGAAAATAAGAGGAAAAATAAGAGGCGAAAGAGAATGCGAGCGAGTATAAGGCTAACGGGAGGAAAAGGAGAGGCGGAAAAGGGGGCGTGGCGAGAGATAGAGAGAGAGAGGGGACAGCGTGGCTGCGCCTCAAGAGGATCAGCTGTTTGGGAGAGCTCTCCCCTTGGCATTGCGGGAGGGATATATGTATACACACACTGTGCTGGGGAAATGGAAGGAGTGGGCAACGGGTCGATGCCTGTCTCCTCCCTCTCTCCCTCCCTCCCTCTCTCTCCCTCCCCTCTCTCTCCCTCTCCTCTCTCTCCTCTCTCTCCCTCCCCCCCTCTCTCTCCCCCCTCTCTCCCTCCCTTCTCCCCATTTCTCCCCTCTTTCCCTCCCATCTCTCCCCTCTTTCCCTCCCTTATCTCCCCTCTTTCCCTCTCTCCCTCCCTTCTCCCCATCTCTCCTCTCTTTCCCTCCCATCTCTTCCCTCTTTTTCTCCCTTCTCTCCATCTCTCCCCTCCCTTCAACCCGCCATTCCGTCTGACCTACTTCTGTCCTGTGTTGCTAGGTGCCAGGCAATGTCACGGCTCCGGGACCTTCCCCTCTACACGGCAGCCGGAGTCCTCCAGCGAGGCGTTCCATTTATGGCTACACGCGGCGAAGTTTCTTCCCCAGCCATCGAATCCTGCGGCAGCAGCGGAGATAGAGAAATAACGAATATAGCCGGGTTTACCGGACGTCATTTCCTTTCGATACGCTGCGCCGTATCATTTTGTCACCGACAAGAATCTATATTTACATCCAATGCGTTCGAAACCCTGCGTGATATTAAAAAAACAACTGGTCGAGTGAGGGATAGGAATGGTCCCCCTTCGGTATCATTTTTAACATTTCGCCGTCGGGTATTGAGTGGTTCGAAATGTTTTCGCCAGAGCTTGCGGTTTTCAGATTTAAAAGTTAAACGTCTTTTAATCTGCAACGCGCATTCCTGCACTTCTTGAGGATAATGTAGCGAAGGATGCGAGAGAATGAAACTACCGAAAGAAGATATAAAATGGCCGCTTTCACGAGGTATCGATTGGCATTCATCTAAAGGAATAAAAATTGCTTAGGGGACGCGGGCGACTAATCCTTAAGATTTATTCCTCCAGTTGAAACTGAAATGAAAATCTTAGCGATTACCTTTAATCGTTCCTAAGGCGCTGGCGAGCGAACGTCATGGGATATATCCTCTGCCGTCTAGAAATACATCGGATAGCTCTCGTAAGAGATAATGGTTCTTTCAAATGGCCCTAACCCAGATGATAAGATGGCTTTACCGGCATCGATTGATTCGCAAACACAAGATTACCAATGAACACTTATCGTTCGGCGATTTCGACCAATCAACACTTGGGGGCTTTTACTTTGTTTCATTAATTGCCGAGTTATTTGTAATGTCAACCCTAAAAATGCTACTATAATTTAAAACATTGATCATGAGTTAATTAATAAATAGAGGTACAAAATAAAATATCCTGGATGATCTAATTTTAATCATAAACGCTATCCTAAAAATAATTCTCTCTCTCCACTTGTTTTCTTTCAAATAGTTCAAAATCAGGATTGAAATCGAAATTAATTTTAAGCTCTCGACCATAATTAATAACAGTAAGAAAATATTAATGCCTGAGAATGAATAAAAATCATAACGTAATTTAAAGTCTAAGGGTTGGGGAAGTTTTCAAGATGACTTCAACATGGTTAAATGATTCCAAGATGGCGGGCTGTCTACGCTACGTTTCCGTTTCTCGCTGTGTCAATACACACACAACTTTCCACGAGACCTACTATTCCACCATTTCCGAAGAATACTTATCGCAATGACGGTATTATGTCCGTTTTTGCCGCTAACGCCACTGTCACACTCAATTTTTTGCATATATTTGAGCGAAGCAGACAGCATCCATTCCTCCGAAATACAATAGTCGAGAAAAATATCTTCTGTAAAATCTTAAAATCAACCCACGAGCAGTCTCAGATATGCGAATGCTTGGTAGCCGGAGTATGGACGAACGCCGAACCGAATTCACCATAAGTACAGTTAACCTTCGATTTAGCGCGGCCTGTGACAATTTCACTTCCTGAACAAGTCTTCCATGCTGGAAGGAATGGGTCTTAAGGCCGGAATACACTGGTGATTAAGTCCCGGCACTTGTCGCGCGAAGAAATCACCGAGGTATTTAAAATGGAGACAAATCTTGACCTTGGTGTTGTCACAGCAACTCTCGCGCTTGTGTACGCTGTGCTCGGTGGCGAGTCCAGTGCGGTATGAGTTCGCCAAGAAAGGTTCTGTGTACCGCCGCGTTTGCCGTTGATAGTACTATTAAAAAGAGAAAAAAGAAAATAAATAGAAGAAAATGCTTGGTGAGAGAATGGATTCTCAAAAGATCGAATTTCGGTGCTTACGGGAATGTCTTCATTAGTTGTCTGAAAATGTTCAGCAAGAGTCTTGGTTGCGCTTATTTTTTTAAAGCGATTTTTGTACTCTGCGGATTTCACTTACCATAACTCCACATTTCACTCATACATTTGAATGAGTTCAATGGTCTCTTCCTTCGACCATGTTTTCTTCTTGTCGCCCATATTTTCTCCTCACCCAGCTATCAAACAGTGGCAAGAAATTCCAACCTGGCTGGAACCGCGCGAGAAGCTTTCGTGACCAAACTGACACCCAGGGGTATGAAACTCTTATGGGACAATAGATTCCCAGGTTTTACACGTAGTTCACTATGATGATACGGGATCCACCAAATGCGCTGCAGTCGCAGCCAGCTCTCTCTCTCTTTCGCCCTCTATTTCTCTCTCTCTCTCTCTACCACATCACCACAGCGCCACACGTTCATAGTGTATCATAGCGAAACAGCGGCCATTTTCCTTGATATAACCATATAAGTTCGCCATTGCTTATTGAGCGGTTGACAGTTACTCTGATTTTGTCAAGTAGATATATAGTAGATATGCATTCATCACTGTTTAAGAAAACGTGACGGAGTGAATTTGTTCTGATCTCCAATCAACAGAGTCAGGTAAGTATTAAAAATACCATATATTTTTGAAAAAAAATTCTGACAAAATTGTTCTACGAAGTGTTATGTGAATGCTTTTATATTTTCTTAACAGATACCTGCACTGGATAGATCTCCTAGGAAGGAAGGAAAGAAATTTCTCTCGTTTTTTTGTGTGCGTGAAGCATTTTGAGAGGAAATGTTTCTCATTTTTAGGTGTTAAGCCTCGCTTACTTCACCTAGCTGTGCCATCCATTGCCCTAGGCGTGAATATGGTACGTGACAGTTGTTGACCAAATAAGCCCTAATTTTAGATTGAGTAATTGAAATTTCTGTTTAAAACTTCTCGCAGTTATCAGTAGATTAAAATGAGGTCTTTGGAAGTTAAACTGCAACGTACACGCCAGGGAGTAGAATTGTGCTTGTAATAGAATGAAATAAGTGTACCATAGTGGTCTCATTATGTTTTAATTTGAAATATTTTTAATTTACAAAAATTGTTAACTTGATTATTTCTTGTTTTTCATTATGCATTTGTTTGTATTCCTAGACGTTAAGATAATCTTTGTTTCAAAACGTATTTAGAAATACATATATATTTTTCGATCTAGAAATTTCCATATCAAAAGTTTTCCTGGTTATTTTATGAATACATATAGATCTTAAATGGCATAACTGTAACTGCTACGAACACCTAAACGTCAACAAATACAACTGTGCTTAGAATAAATTATAAATAAAAAAGTGGACATTTTGTAGTGCAATGTGATGTGTTTAATTTTACAAATGGTAATGTGATCTTCATAGTAAAATTGTTTATGAACCGCAAGGGGCCGTAAGCGAATTTGCCTTATTTTACATTTATTGCAACATTTGAAGCATGCCCATTGCCTCCCGCATCAATTTCATTAGGTTGAGCAGGTTTAATGAATGACATTCTTAGAAATTCATTTTCATTCTCTTTACAGGTGGAACAGAAAGAGAACTTGTGTTCCCGAGTCGAAGAAATCACTTTACAACAGATTTTTGCTTGATCCACAAATTCATTCTTGACGTGAAAGTTTGACGTTTTTCGTTGTCCACGTGAATTTCCTTTAATACGTTTCATTCATAAAATGTATTGACGTTATAAAAGTCGGTTACAATAATTCATTTTTATATCTTTATTGTATAATATTTATGTACAAATACCTCACTGTTATGTGAATTGGTAATGACTTTTTACTCTCGTCACGTATGATATGCGGCAATAAATTTGATTTCTTGTATGCAATTCTTTCATTTAAGTCCATTTCTTCTGTCCGTGCAATTTATATTTGCTACAATTATCGTATTAAAACGGGAGGGGAAGGGGGTGAGCGACATCTACATGTTACCCTGCAATTCACCTAATTGGTGGGTGGCAGGAGGTGCAATGCACCAAAACCTACCTAAAGATTGTCTATCGCAGGTTGAAATTTTCTATTGTGATCTCTTATTGTCCTCGGAAAGAACGAGCCTAGATAACGCTCCGTTTTACAATCATCCTGTGATGACGTCACGATAGTCGTCGTGAACACGTAGTTCCAAATTTTCCCGTTGACCCATCTTTCGTCGCCTTTCATGGAAAACCTGGGAATCGTTAGATAGCATTAAGTTTCCGGTCTTTCCGTAGGGGTACTAGTCTTTGCTGATAGCTGTCTACACTGATAGTGGGTCAACTGTCGTTGCTTCCGCTGCAAGTTGATAACACTGTCTGAGAGACTGCTCGCGGCGCTGTCTACACTGGCGAGATTGCTATCAGACAGCTGCTCGCGCAACTCTAATCACCAATGTAAACCGGCCTTTGGATCCCTATGCAACAGGCATAAGTTGGAAGATGGGAGAAATTTGAAATCAGGAGAAAAATTCTGCTATGAAAGGGAATCGAATCCTGGTATTCCACTTGCCGGGCGGATATTTTAACTGAACTATCTTGGTAGACTAATGCTCCTGTTTCACAGTGCGGACTTTTTCTAGGTCGTTGCCTAGCTAGCTAAACTAGCATTAATCAACCCCAACGGGGTATTCTCAATGAGGTACACCAATGAAAACACACTACCCTCTTACTGGTGAGATTGTCTTTGGAATATTACGGAATTATATATCCCCAAGCGACAGGCATAGATAAAGGTGGCACCCACACACTCGGAGGTACTATATTAATCGAAGAGCTTCCGTATTTACTCCAATCTGCGACACTTCATTGTCTGTCAACTAATTCACTCAAGAGCTCTGTTACGCTGATGTCGTAACTATGGTCGCTATTTTAAAAAAGCTGCTCTACGTTGGACCACCTATAAGTCCCTAGTCAAACCCTTATCGAATGGGTCCCAGATCGCGCATCAGCATTCAGCCAAAAATGAGCTGGCTGCTTTACACTGGACGGTGTATTCCCCAGAATCCTTTAAGATAGTCTTTGAGCTTCATTCCACGAAGCTATGACGTTTTTGTCATGCACCTTACAAGACATGTTACTACTAAGAGAAACTTATTAATCAAACTGCATATGTCACGGTTTGCGTCGGAAGCTTGATTTTCGACCTTTTCCGAGTTAATGTTATGCAAACAAAGTCGCCTTTTCTATTAAATAATTTGGAACTGAACAAAGTGGAGATGACGCGATTCCTCCAATCTTCTCTCGATGAAGTCGTCCGGAGGAAGCGAATTTCCTTAAAATCATTTCTGAATCTAATAGTCGCTGTCGTAGGACGATTCTTTCGTACGAAGTATGCATATGGCAAGCCGAAAATTGGAAGGACGGAAGAGTTTTATCCGCCGCTCGTGACAACAGCAAAACGAATGCATTGAGAGAACACGCTTCCCGTAAATCAAGTCCGAGTGAGAAGATAAGAAGGGGGAGAGAGAGAATTAGAGGGAAAGGCAATAAGTGCTGCTGAATGAGTGCGAGGGGGGAAAGTGGGAGGGAAGGGGGAGAGAAGGGGAGAGACGGGGGAGAGAAAGGGGAGAGAAAGGGGAGAGAAGGGGGAGAGAAGGGGGAGAGACGGGGTGAGAAGGGGGAGAGAAGGGGGAGAGAAGGGGGAGAGAAAGGGGAGAGAAGGGTGAGAGAAGGGGGAGAGACGGGGGAGAGAAGGGGGAGAGAATGGGGAGAGACGGGAGGTTGAAGGGGGAGGCAGGAGAAGGGCGGACCGTTCGAATGAGAGAAGCGCGGATAGGGAGAGGCTGTTTAGGCTCGCAGAGGGAATGGGACAAAAAAAACTGGGATAGGAGTTTTGTGGCGACGCGACGTGCGTGTGGGAGCGCTCGTTTCGACGACGCATTGTAAATGCAGAGGGAGGGATTTTTCAGGACTATAAGCCTCCTTGGGTTCATCACCCTTCCCTCGAATTCACTCCGCGCTAAGTTTGGGACGGGAACTCACACAAAATAATTTAAAAAAGGGTCGTTCCCGCATACATTCGGAAAAGACCGGATTTTCCACCAAAAGCAGACCTCGTCGAAGCCTTTTCGTTCGACAGATTGGCTAAAAAAGATCAGAGAACTCAGTGCGCATTTGAGGGCGTGGAATCCAAAGACGACGATGACATGAGCTTCGACAGTTAGGATGTCGATGGGCACGCGTTCAATGGCGCGTGCGTGACGCGGACTCCATTGGTGGCCTTCCGAAGCACGAGATGAACCAGAGGAAGGGGAGAAGACGCCGCGAACGCTGGAAGCTAGCGGTAGGAGAGTCATCGAACCGCTAGGAAACGTACGCTGGGAAAGAGGTCGGCAACATACGGCCTGCGGGCCACGTTCGGCCCCCGACGCCACTGTTTTCGACCCGCGAATCAATTATGTAAAAATCTGTTGTGGCCACCACATGACTTTCTCCATACCTGTAATATTTCTAAAAATTCCAAATAGGTTAAATGATAATAAATATATTAAGGAACTGCAAGAAAAATTCAAAGACCTTGCAAAAAACATACATAAACTCATACCGTAGCCTTCTGATACGAAGCTGCAGTACACAATTAAATTTCCTACAACTTTTATTCCAATACTTTTTACAATGACCAAGTACGTATCAAAGCAAATATAAAAAAATCTGATGTGGCCACCACATGACTTACTCCATATCTGTAATATTTCTAAAAATTCCAATTAGGTTACATAATAATAAATTTTAAGAAACTGGGAGGAAATTTTAGACTTTACAAAGAACAGAAATAAACTCAAACCATAGCCTTCTAATATTGGATATAGCCAAAAGCTCCAACAATTAAGAAAAGAAAAAAGAGCGTAACTAAGACCTAACTAAGCGTCAATTGTTAACAATAGTCGTCGGTAGGTGGCGTGGTGGTGGCAGCTAAAAATATAAGATATCTCTTACACAATGCATTATATGGAAAAATGTTTCAAACAAAGGTTGTAGAAAGTTAAATTTCCTACAAAGTTTAGTCTAATACATTTTTATATTTATCAAATATTAAAGCAAATATTTCAAAATAACGGATAAGTGGCAAGAGTAAACACCCACTTCCTGTGGACCGATTTTTACCAAAAACTAATCAGTTCTTCTGACTTTTATAAAAATGTTAAATATAAAATTTCGCGTTGACCTGATTAATAGTTTTTGAGTTAGAGAACCCACAAAAGGCTATCACACACACACAGACATCATCGAGAAAATTGTCAAAACGTGTTCACGGGACCTCAAAACGTGTATATCCGTAGAAATCTCAGTCGATTTTTCCATGAATGCAATACTTTCCTCTATACTACGTATGTATGGAGCAAGTAAAAAACGGATAAGTCGCAAGAGTAAACGTCCACTTTCGTCAACCGATTTTTACTAAAAACTAATCAACCTTAAATAAAAAAGTCGAATATACAATTTCGCGTTGATCTGATTATTAGTTTTTGAGTTAGAGCACCCACAGAATTCCTATCACATACAGACATCATCGAGAAAATGGTTAAAACGTGTTCAGGGGACATCAAAACTTGTATTTCCGTTGAAATCCCACAATCGATTTTTTCACGAAAACATTACTTTCTCTTATATTACGTATGGAGAAAGTAAAGAGCAATCCATAAAATTTGACTCGTAGAATTTCATGTTTTACTTGAAATTGTTGTCATAAGACCTTTTAGGTTGAAATGTTAACGCTAAGAAAATGTTTAGTCGATTTTCGCTTGAATGATGTCACAGAATCCCCATGTAGCTACATCTCTAAATTCTTATGAGGAGTGCCTAAGCATTTGTAACCTCGAACGCGGCCAGAGGAAGTATTTGCGGCAAAAGATGCGGCCCGCAACCTGGAAAAGGTTGTCGACTCCAACGTTAGGGATTTCACTTAGGTTTGCCAACTTGACTCGAAATAAAACTGTTTTTTTATTCATTAACAGTTTTGAAGGGAATCATTTTGAAACAGGAAAAAATTCTGCTATGACCGGGAATCAAACCCGGGTCTTCTACTACTATCGTAGCAGACTATTTCTCTCGTTTCTAAACGAGGGTGTTTTTCTCAGTTGGGCCCGGGCTAGCCAAGCTAGTATCAACCAGTCCCAACGGACGTTCTCCAACAGATACGTCGATGAAAACTCCTCCCTCTCAAATGGTGAGATTGCCAAACGAGAAATTAAGGGAATTAAGTGATCTTAAGATCGAAAGATCTGATGCTTTCCTGGCGAATCGATGCGGTGAAGAGTTCCCGGGTTTCCAGCCAATGGGGAACGAGCCTCCAATACCCGGTCAGTATATATACAAGGACGAAATAATGGTACTGCACTCAGGAGACCCCTGAAGATGGCACTTGAGGAAGGTGCCGAAACGTCGGTTGACACCATATTCACCTGGCTGGAAACCCGGGAACTCTTCACCGAATCTTAAGATCCTTTGCAGACAAGCATAAGGTGAAAATTTTAGAATATTTTTAAACAGATTTTTCCCGTTTCAAAATAATTCCCAAATTTACAGTTTATGCCTATCTGCATAGGATCTTAAGATCACATAATCCTATCAAAGTTTTGAAGGTTTAGTAATAAAAACAATGAAATTCGCTAATAGAGAATTTCTATGGGATGCGCAATAATCTCCTCGCACTGAAAATTCGTTCAAACATATATCGAGCAATAACATAAAAAGATCAATTATTTATTTCGATAAAAATTACATTATTAAATAAACAATTATAATATTTTCCCCAAAATAGTAGTACTTTATATCTTACTGAAGAGGAAATGTTTTGGTGCGAACATTGTGTCGAACTTAAAACAACAATACTTCTACGAACGTTATTAAAAAGCACATCATAAGGATGCCACGTTTTTTCCTCCCATTAACTTGGCCTGACATCGAACGCAATTATGCCTGTTTCCGTAAAACCGTATATATTTAAATTGGTTAAAAAAGATACCAGACAAAAATGGATGTAGCTGTCCTTGCGGAATATTAATCGGACCTCTGTAAATTTAACATCTATAACTCGAATTTTCTATTGAAAAATATATTTCTAGTATAAAGAAAGTATATATTCGTACTGTTTAGGAGATAGTTTTGAAGAATTTTTGTAAAACAATTTCTTTGACTGTAAATTTATAAAGAAATGAAACAGCTCCTATGCCATAATTTATTAGACAGAGTGTCGCACAAAGGCAGAGGAAAAAATAAAAGGAAGGTCGTTTCCTTTCTTCATTTTATCTCCGACCTAGTCTCCGCTCATTTCTAGCCATATATGTTTGCCTTCCTTCGAGGTTCGACTATATCTTGCGAGTTTCAACGACGTATCTCGCGAATGAATATGTTCCAACTAGGATAGTGGTGTCCAACGGGGTCATCACTAGCCACATGTAACGACTCTGCCTCGGAATTTGGATCCCTATAGTTTCAAAATTGCTCCCTACGCGGTGATGGCAATGTCAAATATTTGTTCAATAATGTTGTATTATTTTATGTATTGTAGATTTTTGAATCTATCATGGTTACCTTCCGTCATATTTTTGTGTATTTCGCAATGTTTCTATAGGCTCGACAGATCCCGGGGGCCAGATCGCCATGGCGCCTAAGATTGTCATGCTTGTAGTCACGTGCTGTAGTCATACTGTATTGCCGGGCCCAGCAGTAGGTGATGCAAAATATAATATAACTGTCGGAAGCATTCAAGTTCCTGAAAATAAGTGCAAATTTTTATTCTTGTCCGTAAACTACATGTTCTTAGAATATCATTAGACTTTTTTTAGATTCATAAGGCTCATTTTATTATGTTCTGCTACATAATGTGACAGAAATAAATGGCTTAATTATTGTTGCAGATTCGTGTCTAAATTATTAAACATTTATTTTTCTGTCAATGATAAAAAATATCCGCCAAAATTATGCTACGTCTGCGCTGGCTCCTAGGCTTTGGAGCTGGTTCCTAGATTTTCAAAATATTTGTCGAGCCCTGCATTACCCAATACTTTCGTTTTGAGGAAAATCCTTTTATACGGAATGAACTCGGTACTCTGCAAGAACTGGATTTTGGCACAATAAAAATAAATTCATGGATAAATGTATGATAAAAATAATAGTCCAACTCAAACCGATAATTTTGAAACATTCCGCATTCGTATCATCGTTACTGCACATTCTTTGCATCTTTTGCCGAATATCTTTCGTCACAAGTTTATAAACCACTCTATTAGAAGCTCAAAAAAAATTGGAAATCGATTATTCTGTAAATGGCGTGTGGTGGCGAAAGGCTAGCGCGGGGCGCGTAATTCGCGGCCTCCCCGTGCCCCGGGCACACCTTCGCCACCGCCCCTCAAGGCAGAGAAGCGGGGAGATGTGTGGAGTGAGTGCAATGGAAGAGGTGTGGTCCATGCATGCGTGCCACACACTGAGAACGAAAGGAAACCCAACGAAGAGAAAAAGAACCGCTTTCCGTTTTCACACCACATAATGCGAAAGTAACGAACGCTCCAAATTTTTCAAGCAAATAAATGCAGCATTTTTATTTTCGTTAGAGCCATTGCCACAGTTCGTCAATAAGGGAAAACTCCTTGGAACGGTAATATAAAGTTATTTTATTTTCAATCCGTTTCAAAGAAAAGAATACTTATATGTATACCGGGTTTCATTTTCTTGGTTAAAAAAAACGCCCGCTGGAGAAAATGAAAAAGTCGGAAGATGGCGGTCGTTAGCATTGCCTTTCATTGTCTGCGGTCAAGGGGAACATCGCAATTCCCCAACCAAAGTGCAGAGAAGGAAGGGGACGGGGAAGAGTCCTACGCTCGGCATCCGAACGGTTAAGTCGGTACGAGTTTATCGCAGGCGGACCCTCACTTCCAGTCAATTATAACTTCCAGTTTACATAAATACTTTAATAAACTTATACTCGTATCTCGTTAAATGGCATCCGTCAAGCAACAATGAAAAACCTTCAATTTCTCTCCCTAGCTCTTGTATGATCTGTAAGCGATGTATATATTTAAAAAAATATTCTGTTAGAGGACTACATTTGCCACAAAACAGTCCCCGAGGACACATAATTACGACTTTAATTTCGGGTAGGATATAATTTATATAATTTTTTCTTCAAAATGGTTCAGATCCGCAGATCGTATGTTAATTCTTTCTAATTTTAATCTCAAAAAGAATAAAATCCTGCACGTCGAAAAGTCGATTTTTACGTGTTATTTTATGGGAAATGGAAATGTCGGACACCGGACTTTTCTCAAAACTGTTTTCGTAATTACCTTAAAATATCTAAATTGAGTATTACTTCCCAATTTCGAAATAGTATCTCGTTCCTTTATTGAGTAAATCTCATTTATCACCGTGACGGAGGTAGACAAATTATTAATAAGACGAGAGAAAATTGCGGCCGAAGGCTACTTTCGGGGATGCCTTGCAACCTCGATAATTTGTTCGTTTTCGTTATCGTCGTATTATTCATCGCGACCAAGGTATTGTTTAAACTTCAAAACAGCGTCGATATTTCCCGAATATGCCGATAATTTGTTTATTTTCGTTACCGTCGTATTATTCATCGCGACCAAGGTATTATTTAAACTTCGAAACAGCGTTGAAATTTAGAAATTTGAATAGTATATCGGCATTGTGACTTTTTTCCTGTGACTTTATGCAACACACCACGACTTGTGAAAACTGGACGGTTTTGGAACGAACACGATCCACACTTGCCCGCACATGCATCGTGACTGGACCGTGCAAAAAGCAAGCGGTGACAGTTTCGTTCGTTCCAGTCCATTCTTCCATGTACGTCCTCCAAACTCTCCGTTTTACCCGTACAGATTTAACCGTACGGTTAAAACTGTCGGAAAAACCAAGAGTGCCTGCCACGCGAGTGGAAGAAACGCCGGCCTATCGTATTCGAGGTGTGCAGTCGGCAAACGCGCTTACACGCACGCGGCAGATATGGCGACGAAAAGCCTAAGGTTTAGGTTCCGTTATCGTGGAAGCGATGCGAGGGGATCGCGGACCCAACGAAACCATTCGACGATGATCGAATGACTACTAACGCGGCCTGGAATGCGAGTCAGATATCGAAATGAATCTTAAGAAAATACCACCGAGGACAGCTGCTTCGTAGCAGAATTGCATATCCGGTTTACTCGACCGCTTCATGTATGTAGGACCATCCCAATTTGAACCAACGCGTGAGATAAGCTTGGTAATATTTTTGAATTTATTATTCCGAGTTCTTCTCTTGATAGTTGAAAGAGGATATTGGACGCACAATCGCGAAGCTGCCATCGCCGAGAGCCGATTCCGTGCCGTAATTGACCAAATGCGAGAGCAGCTTTTTGCTTTCCTCGTCTCTTCAGTAGTCCTCTTTGTCAAACGCGTTATTATTAATTGATACGTCATTTGAGTTCTGGTGAAGAATAAATTAAAACGTGCTTTCAGAAAATTGCATTAAAAATTTAAAATATTTTATTAATATATTCTATATTATCCTTTATTAACTTTTCTCGGTGGATACCGGCGAGATCCTTAGGAATTAAAAATTATTTCCTATTTATATTGCGTTTCTTCTTCGCCCATTTTATAAATGAATGAAAACAGTTTATATTTCAAAATTTATACATTAATCAGTCAGAGAAAATTCTCATGATGTTCAATGAGACGCAATTTAAACGTTAAACAATTCGGATTTGAACCTCGGGAGGACCAATACACCAAGATATTTCACAGTCAGTAATTAAAGCAACTTCTATTTCTACTACTACTACTTCTATTTCTAGATCACGAAATTCATCCGGAGAAGATGCTATAAGTTCCATAAATTATAGTTGCTTACAATGAGACAGCGATTGAACATAAAAGAGAAGCAAAGAGACTGGAATTTCTTGAGGAATACCTAAGTTAACAAAACAATAATACTCTCAGATGTCACGGCCACCATCTCATCCTTGGTTTTCCCTTCCCTGGAATAGGACAGCGTTTGTTGTTGTCAACAGATACAGGTTGGTTATAGTTCCATATTCTGCCGCTGTGGCAGCATCGCGCAGAGAGCTCTATCTTGTTGATTAAATGGTTATGCACTAGTGAAACAATAAACTGTTTTCAGTTATAAGACGCCAATGTAAGTTGAAATTCACAAATTTTCAAAAATTTATTGCAAAACAGAGAGTCAAGTTTTCGTTTTCTAATAATAATTTCGACTGATTAGGTATATGGCCATGTAAGGATATTATCATCGTCAGTTATATAATTTTAATGCATGCTATCTGCGAAAGGTAACAATGCCAATTTACCCACGTAAGGAAAGTCAGTAATATATGTATTGTCTAAAAAACACCAGTCCTTACCGAAGTCTAAAAATAAATCTTGCATAATACATTTTTGTTAATCAGAAAAAAGTAGTGACCACGATTGATAAAATATTTTTTGTTTATTTTTATAAGATGCCGCGTGCACGGCATAGCAAAACAAATAATCGATCCAAATGCCATAATTTTCTCGTTCGGGCTCCAACATAAGTATCACTCTGCATTCAGGCGCCCATCTCCAACTTCGGGGTAGACCCAAACAAACCCCGCTGATTTTTCCACAAGTTATCCGCGACCTTGGACATCGATTAATAAAACATTTGTGGCAAAGACATCAATGTCAGCATATAACCCTCTCTGAAAGAAGCATTTGCGTCCAACGATTTCAATTGCGGTTGAGGTGCGATTTCTGTTGAAATATGTCCAGCACGTTACCCGCAGCAACGATTCAACTCTCATATCCTCACCGAAAGTGGTCACAGGCAATGCGCAGCCCGCAATGAGAGGGATACAGACTGTTTTGAGTGCATCAATGGGGTCGAAAATGGCGAACGAGTTTCAAGTAGGAAGGCAAGACCCGCTAATAGACCAAAAAAGCAGTCAGCTGATTCGAGTTTCCGGATTCACCGTCCTACAAGGTCACATATTAAACACGATGTCGATATCTTGGAAATCAATAACGAGGAGGCGATAACCTCATGCATCTTGAGGCTGGATGAAACCAGCTTCGGGTTCGATTCTCGGTAAAGGCACGTTGGGTCAATGTCCAAGGTTCGCGGCTAGGGAGGGCAGAGAAGGTGCATGCAAGAGGAAGGCGTGTAAATGGGGCGAATCCCTCGCCCGCCACGCCTCTCTTCCGTTGCCTGGCTCCCTCCGCCACGCACGGCCCTCCTCCAACCGACGTCACCACCTACACCGCTCAGCTGTTGCTAGGCGGAGGGGTTCAAAGAGCCTCCTCCCCTTACCCTTCCCCAGTCGCTGTTAGAGAGATTGTGTGATTGTGTCTACTCGAGCAATACTCGGGTCGAGGTGTAATGCTGTAATCAGAGGCCTTATAAATAACTGTAATTAAATTATGCGACTATCAAACCATTAATGATTTTAAAGTGAAATTTTTCTTGAAAAGAATAAAATCAATAGCTCAGTCGTATGTCTCGCAAGAAACGGAGACGAAAATTCGTATGTAATTTCAGTATGATTATGACTCATAAATTAGAATTCACATTGGCCATAGTATTTTAAAATTTATTTTCAGATAAAATATAAAAAGTTGACACAAGCATTAAAAGTCTCAGTGGCCAAAAAAAACTAAAACCAAATGCTAACACTTCACTAAAAGCGTATACTGATTAGGATATACCGCAGATACCTTCCAAATCTCTTACAATTGTAATCTTATTCTTCAGTAATCGGTCATTTCTGAAAGGTTCAATATCCAAGCTTGAAATGATTCCTCCAACTTATCCTGTCCTCCACTGCCTTTTTCATTGTTGGCAATCAACAATCTTCATATCATCTAAGATCTCTATTATTGTCTGTTATCTTCCATTCTCATAGATCGCTTAATAAACATTCCCTTCTAGGCATGGGTCCCTGCAGCATGTAACCAACCAATTGATAAGACATGGACTTTCATATGGATGTGTAATTTTTTCATGAAATGTAGGGGTAAGGGGAGTGCAAATGCCCCTTATTGAGGGAGCCTATGCTTCTCGATATATGCTCTATCCAGTTAGCTTTCCTTTGTTTTATGTAGTTTATCAGCTTTCTTCATTTATTCACATCATTAATAGAAAATCTGAAATGGACATCGTTAGAGGAACGTAGGCTGCAGGCTATATTTAAACTGCTGGAGAAATGTATGTTGGAGGCACTAGCGAATGAGGTAGGTCTTATCAGAACCCCGATGTATCTTGTAAGGCAGGGCAGCGAGGATAAGATTCGCGAGATTGATTGTAGAATGGAGAAATATAGAGGATCGTTTTTCCCTAGGATAATAAGAGAACATAATAGGAAAAGATAACATAGGAAAACTAGGGGCCTTTGGTGCACTGCACCCCCTGCCATCTACCAAATAGGTGACTTGAAGGGTATCATGTAGATGTAGATTAATTGCACTACTTCATTTCTTATTTTGCCAGTCAATTTTATTCATTCACATTTAAAAGCTTTCCAAATAGTTTACACCTTTCTTTCTAAGAGGCCATGTTTATATTCCATTGAGTGCTATAATTCATATTTAATGCTGCGTGAACCTTTCCCTTTTCCTAAAGGTAATAATATTAATATTTTCTCATTTACAACAGGTCTAAAGAAACAATACTAGGTATATTATCTTTACTAGTGTAATTGCCCGGTCTTTGCACAGGGTTTCAAGTTTAGAATTTTTAATGCACATATCACTCGGTAATATTTTCATCCAAACTCAAGGTACCTACTGTAATCGTGACCAATATTCCCCTTTAATTGGTATGAACAAATTAATTAATTTGATACCTTCCTCCTCCGCAAGAAATCAAAGTTCTGACACTGAGGTGCATATCCTCAACATCTCTTTAGTATGTATACCAAGTTTTAAGTCTCCAAGTATCTTGGTTCAACATTGATACAGGTGAAGGATTCATAAAAATCGGTCAATTGGTTGCTGAGATATCTTCAAACAGAGTGCTTTTCGTCAAATTCACAGTGGTATAATCGAATATTAATGTATTTGCTTTGAAATCAGAAAATTATTTTTCCTTATATTGTGGTAGCTCTGCTTTTAAGATCCGTTCTAAACATGTTCATTTCGTTTTTCTATACCCACCCTACTAACAAAATTTCTTATTGAAATCAGTTCAGCGAATACCTTCGAAATTCATAGTTACAGAAAAAATCTAACCTTGATATTGTGGTAGCCATGTTTAGTCGACCCAGTTGAAATATACTATTTGGGTTATTTCTTTATATGAAGATTATATATACCATAATGGGTTAAAATCCATGCCCTCTAGAAATACGTGTAAATGAAATATTATTTTACCTTTAATTGTGGTAGCCCTACTCTTAAGCTCCGCTTTAAAAATCTTAATTTCATTATGGTATTTTGTAAAAATCATATACATATATAAAACTTATTGACATCCGTTGAGCCAATTCCTTCCAATCCATAGTAACTGAAAGAGTTTAATTTGTAATTGTGGCAAACCTGTTTAGTTGAGCCGGTCCAAATATGCTATTATGATTTTATATATATGTGTACATAATAAATATTATAATTTGGTTAAAATCAATGCAGACAGTTCAACACAAACACTTGTAAAGAGAAAATTTTTATTACTTTTATTGTGGCAGCCCTACTTTCTATATCTATCCTAAAAATCTTAACATTTTTTTATGTTGCACAACTCCATCATACAAAATTTCATTGAAATCAGGTTGGCCAATTACTTCCAAATTTATAATTTCCGAAAAGTTTAACTTAGCAATTGTGGCACCCCAACTTAGTTAATCGGGTCAAAGTATGTCATTTTGGTCATGAATTTATGTGAAAATTATATGTACCAAATTTGGTTGAATTCGGTTTGGCCAATTCCTTCCAAATGCATAATTACTGAAAAGTTTAACTTTTCAATTGTGGCACCTCTACTAAGTAAATCGAGTCGAAGTATGGCATTTTGGACATGAATTTATGCGAAGATTCTATGTATCAAATTTGGTTGAAATCGGTTCAGCCAGATCTTCCCTGATATACGTGTACAGGCAGATGGACATTGCCGAAGTTCGGACAGACCGTTCCATAGGGACCCCTTGAAATCGTGAAATTTGGTTGGCCATTACATTACGATCCTTGACCTCATAGACTGATTTTATCCATTTTAGGCTCGAAAATGTCTCATCAAAACATTGATATTAGTGAAGAATTCATCAAAATCAGTCAATTGGTTGCTGAGATATCTTAAAAAAACACACATTTGGACCAACAATGGAGACTCGTGGGCCAATTTGAATTAGTTTTGGCACTGCAACTCTCGGGATCAACCTAAAACTGCTGCCAAATTTTGAAGCTCCTACGTTTTTTTCTGAAGACTGCCACAGACACACGCAGCTTCTTTTATTATTATAGATTGAACGCATTCCACAGGAAATAATGAGACACTAGCTCTAACAGTCAAGTAGCGCATTGACACAATTTAAGAATCATTCAGTAAACTGACAAAAACAGGCACATTTCCATATATTTTCAAAGCCAAAAATTAATCCAGTTCTCATGAAAAGTATGCAAGTTGGTCCTCTTAATTTTTGACTGATTGCATTAACATTTATTATTTCTTACTTCATTTAATTAGATTTATAAATTTCCTAAATAAGTATAATTTTTATCAAAATTTCTATGAATATCTGAAACTTAAACATACTGTGTTCAATACTGGTGGTGGGTGGAATTTTTATACATGCCCAGATTAACTTTATATTAATGTTCATTACCCAAGATAAATTCAATTTAAAGATAAAATTATGTTGTTAAAGTGAGGGAAATCTCACTACGAGTATATTTCCCTCAAATTAGTGTTGTCTTTTTTCTCCATCGTTCGCATTTCTTGAGGGCCATGATGATGTAGTTTCTATTTTGGTTTTAGTAACACAACACAATCACCAGCTGTGGTGTGTAGCAACAATTATGAAATGGCCTTTGTACATGTTAGCAGAATAGCAAATGAAATCTCTTCACATAAGTAAAGAAAAGTTGTTCATAATGGGTTGGAGTTATCGTGATCCTCAAAGGGACTGCTTGATCATTAAAGGTTAAAGGCAAATCAGCATTGTTATATACAAAATTGTTAGAGCAATTTATCATCATTGGAATATTTTATGGTTTCAATAAAGCATTTGAAACTGTAGATCAGACATTTTCACTGCAACACTAAAAACGCTTGGAACCACACAAATCCCACTTGAATTTTGCAAATCACACTTAAACAATAGAAAAATTTAAGAAGTAAAAGAAAGCAAACTTGCATAATGCAGAGTTCCTCAAAACATCAGTAGCTGATCTTATTTTGTTTGAAAAATGATCTTGCAATTCAATTTAAAATGATTAAATCCCAAACAGGGTCAGTTCAAGGGTTTTCAATGTCATAGGCTAACCTCCAGTCTTCACAAATCATCTTTCAAAAAATACCCCATTTAATGTCAATAAAACTAAATTTTCTTATGCCAAAAAATGCAATTTACCAAAATTATCAGCTGAAAAGAAAAAAAAGTTTTAGATGGCTGTGTCGAACTTGTAGTTAGAGATTTGATACCTCTTGAGATAAGTGTCAGGAGATGGGTTTAAAAATTTATTAAATAATAATGAAAATGAGTGCAAATCAAAAAGGGATATGAAATCGAATCCGTGACACCAAATCCTTGTACGCTTGTAGAGCAACCAATGCAAAGGTATAAAATGTCAGACACCTTAGTTCAGTTTATGGATACAGACACAGTGAATGATCATATTTCTCCAGATGAATTTACTGCATATATTTAGTTACAACTATATGACAACATTACTAATAATTTTGATAAATGGTGGGATATGCAAAAGAATTGTTTGTCAAATTTAAGTATTTTAGCGAATTGTATTTTTGTGATACCAGTGACCAGTGCTCCATCCGAGGTGTTTTTCAATGGTGGGACATGTTGTTATGGAAAGAAGAAACAGTTAAGGTCCCGCAAACGTGGATGATGTCCTATTTTTAAATAGTCATTTTAAATCTCAGGGTACTATTAATTCAAGTTTCCTTTTTTCAATTAAATTATTTTGTAAAAATAAATCGTAGATACTTTAAATACATTTTTTTGATCTTAAAAATGAATGTTTATGTACAATTGCATTTCATTTTAATTTATACAAAATAAATGACTGGGATTCAGAAATAATATTTTTATTTTTTCACGATTTCTTGCTATGGATTTGTCTCTCGAGGACCAGACAGTTAAAAAATAAGGGTCGGGTTGGAGTAGACCTGTGGGTGCGAGCTTGCAGGTACAGGTACGAGTGGAAAATATCATACCCGTGCAGGGCTCTAGTCCCGACTTCGTATCTTGATTCGAACTAATTTTAAAATGCTATTTTATAATGCCCGAAACTGATTCCAATGCTTTTCTTATGCAGTGCAGGGCTGTCAGAAAACCCCTCTTAAAAAAGAAAGTATTTAACATTTCCAGTTGAATTTAGTAACGTTAAAGAACAGGAAATTTCCGCATCTTGACAAATTATAGATGATGAAAATAGCCCAAACAGTTGCAGAGATATAAGCTTCCCAATAGGCTATAACCAACCTATCAAAAAGTTTGCCTAGTACAATTATGGTAATGATTATAAACTAGCAGTTGCCTATCGATAAATCAACTGATTGGTTAGATTAAATATTGTCTTGGTACACTCAAACCATAGCCTTCTAATATTGGATATAGCAAAAAGCTCCAACAATTAAGAAAAGAAAAAGGAGCGTTACTAAGACCTCACTAAGCGTCAATTGTTAACAATAGTCGTCGGTAGGTGATGTGGTGGTGGCAGCTAAAAATAAGATCTCTTAAATAATGCATTATATGAAAAAATGTTTCCAAGGTTGTAGGAAATTAAATTTCCTACAACTTTTATTCTAATACATTTTTTACATTCATCAAATATTAAAGCAAATATTTCAAAATAACGGATGTGATAAGAGTAAACACCCACTTCCGGTTGACCGATGTTTACCAAAAACTAATCAATTCTTCTGACTTTTATAAAAATAAAATAAATAATAAATATAAAATTTCGCAACCATAATCATAACACAAAATATCCTAATTTTACTTAAGTTTTAGTGAAACACGGGATATTGTCTTAATGATGATTATAGTTACGACTTAAAAAGGGTGATCTGAGCTTGAAATTTGAAAACCTGGACGCGAGCCAAACGCCTGAGAATTTAGAAATTCTGCACAGATGCCTTAATATCTGGGAAAATGAAAACTGTCTTATTTAAATGGACTCTGTGTAGTTCAAATGATGTAACGTTGGTTTATTTACGAGTTTAGATCTTGGTGTATGGTGATTTTTTAAGTTCTTGCAGTATGCAAGCACTGACACCTCGTATAACATAAGATGGATGGACGGACATCACGAAGATAAAAGTGCTTTTCAGCAATGACAAAAAGCACTAAAAATTTAATCATTATTGTTATAAAGATTACATAGAGACATCGTATATAGATTATCATAAATACACAAATACTGAATTGTGTCAAGGATAGGTCCTTCAGACATGAAACAAAAACTGTGGCAGCGGGAAGAACATGCATCTGCACCTCAATTGTTTATGTCATAAATGGGAATGAACAATAAACTGTGGATATTATAGAAGTGCTGATTTAATTCACTTTTAAAACTTGTTCGGTTATTCACAAATATTTAAGTGAAATCTTTTATAAGAAATACATTTGAGTTTGGGACGCAGCATTAATCAACTAACTTACAGGCTGAGTTTGAGATCCCTGATCTAGTTAAATAATGAAACACAAACATTGTAATACATTGGATTTATTGTTTCTAGATTGTATTTTAAACCTTATGCTATAGCCAACAACAGCTTTCAGAGACTTTACTTTCCAGCAACTGATTTTGCCATCGTCAATTTTTTTCTCTCTGTATGTCACCCTCGACTGGAACAAATAATAAAGTTTGTAAAAATTGTGACATCTCCGAGTTGACATAGTTCAGTAAAAAATTATATATTTGTATCATTAAAAATGGAAAATACAAATTGAAAATTTACATAATGTTATTCATTTATTTATAAAAATTTTAATACCTATAAGAAATAATGATACTGTTATTTGTTTAACTTGCAAACCACATTACTAGGGAATTATTCACATTTCTATTTATTGACTTCATCAGCTTCTTAGCCTTTATGGCCATCTTAACTAGGGAATATAGTTGAAGTGGTTTTCCAATGCCTTTTTCAACAGTGTTTTTAACATGACACCAAAACTTCACTAGGCCAACCCACTGCCTTGGCCCCTCTTGACATATGCTCCATGGATTACTCTTAGTCTAGCCCTTACCTACTGACCTCACTAATATGAGTGACACTACCAAAGCATATACTCCAGCCTATGCAGCTCTTTAAGTCGGATCAACACCTTTTCCTCGCATCAAGGTTGTAATCCAAAGAATACTGCATTGATTATAATCTATTGACATTAATAACTTCAGCAGTAAAGACTCCTATTAATTACATAGAATATTCTTCCGAGTTATTTTTTAATTTTGTGAAACAACTCTTGAATGAAGGATCAATCATATTAAATGCCCAAAGATTTCTATAGTTTGAACTTTTTTAGCTTATGCTTGAGATTCTATACTGAAACAATAGCAAAGCATTGATTTGGTCATCCAATAAGCTCAATTTTATTACTTTAGTCATTCCATTGTAAATTTCAAAATATGTATTGAGTAACTGTCAACCTGATGAATCCAATAACATTTCAAGTTGTTTTCCGACAGTTTTTCAATACCAGTGCTCTGCAACTTGTGTGCCATGACATACTGTTATGCTGCAATGAAGAACTTGGCATGATATAGCAGTGGGAATTATATTGAAAGAAAGATCGGCTCTATTACTGCCAAGACTCAAGATGCGGAATACTGCTAACTTTGGTCGATACTCAAGAATACATCTTCACCAAACTGATTGACATAACATTCACCTAGATAGGAAGTTAAAATTCGATCTGCTGTGAAAGCAATGTCGCTAAACTTGCTGGAATACTTTTGGTGAAGTTTTTACTCATGAATTTACAGTAACTGTTCAAAATGACAACCCTCAGCCTCAATACACATTTCATTGTTGTCATGGAATCTTGAAGAAACAAAACAAGCTTGGCTGCTGATCTGTGGAATAAATAAATAATTAAATGAACAAACAATTATTATAATTTTCCTTCTCTTAAAACAGAAATTGCCTCAAATTTAGTAGCAAACAACACAAATTGTGATTCATTAAAAAATTACAAAATTTCTGCAAAGACTGCAATTAAAAGAGATCCAAATTATTTAATTTCAAATTAGTAACTGATGCAAACACTTACTTGAAACTCTGTTTAGTTGAAGCCTTCTTGCCAAGGACAACAGTTACCTGAAAAGAACAAAATTTTTAGAAAATGGTCTGATAAAATATACACAAATCAAAATCCACAATTCAAAGGAACACAGATAATTTTTTAATCGCCAAAACACACAGCTCCTTTAATTGTGGAATCAAAAAATAGGTAATTCAGAACCACTGACAACACGAGGAACAATTTGCAATAATAATCAATCTGAACCACAGAAGTAAGAAGAATATTAACGCTTTCCACCAAGTACTTGCGCAGCATTTTATATCAACTTTAATAAACAGAAAATGAAGCAAGCATTAAAAATTAACTGAATGATTGCAAAACGCAGCCACATTACCCGCTCCAAATGTGGGAAAGTCCTTTGACACTAAAACTTTAGCTGATAACAAAAGAATGGTCATTTCACTCTGCTAATAGCATCAAAGAATTATGAGAAAATCTATAGAATTTATCAGAAGTATCACGATGAGTTGGAGAATTTCTGGCCAGCTTTTATTATCACCCTCGCTGAACTGCTTCATCCCAACCAAAGTTGAATTATTTTATTTCCAAGTGACCTCTACAACCTAATTTTAAAGTACATTAAAACTTTCGTTGCAGTTTCCCAGCCTCCAACAGCACAATCATTCTGCTCAGGAAAGTAACTAAAATACTTCATAATATTTATTGCAAAAGTAATATTCTCGACTATTAATGCCCAAGTGAAGGTATTGTCCGAAAAATGCATCTGTGACTAATGCAAAAATACCTTCACTTACACAAATCTACATTGAGTCCGAAAAAACAAAAATAGCATCGAATATTCTTCCGACAATTTTATTTTCATATGAATAAATATCAATATTTAAGTGACCTGCAACAGAAAATAATACAACAGTCTCTACATATTCATGGGGGATACATTACTGGAAAAATGGCATTAACTTGGAAAATGGGAATATAGATACTGAAAGATGATGGAAAAAATGGGGTTAGGGAAATGAACTTCTTTTGCTATTCTGACTTTCCCCAGCGCTCATTTAACTTGATTTGCATTCTGGGGCCATAGCTTCCTCACAGCATTGAATGCAAGGTTAAAAAGATTGTAGTTAATTACACACATGCAAACAGAAAGGGAGAGAAAGATCAATTGGTAGATTAGCATCATGTGGGCTCGCTTAATTCTACCTCATTTGTTCTGTGTGCATCATAGCATCACTACTTTTCTAATATGCATATACCATCTATTTGTCTAGTTACTGACAGGAAATCACAGTATTTCACAGGGTTTACTGAACCTGAGTGTGCTGTGGTTGGTGGGCACAAGTAAGTCAAATTTACCATTTTCAAACATTGAAAATTGCGACAATAATTTCTCTGCATGTGTGAAACTGCAAAGATAAAACCCACAAATATTTAGGGACTCCTGTATTAATAACTCATCGAAAAAATATTAAAAAATACAAAATGTCAATAACTTCTTAAGTAAGGCAGCTAATGTGAATTAATTTTTAATTTATTCACTACATCACTAATCATCTCGCTTTTGAAAGTATTCTTCCCAAGAAAACACCAAACAAAAATACCGTATTTACTCGTGTAACCCGCACACCTTTTTTCTCAAAATGCCAGTGAAAAAAACGGGGTGTACGTCTTACACGAGTTGCCTACCCTGCACACTTTTTCAAAATGTTGTGTCGGTTAACAAATACATCTTAAGCAATAATCCATGCCATATCCATTATTCTATTTCTAAATTGTGTTGTATTGAGGCATTTGTGTTCTTTATTCACAAATTTTACATGTATAGCAATAGGCACAACGATTGCATCATCCTCGCCACCGTGGGTTGAACGCTTCGCAAGAGCGCAGTCACAAAGTTGTAGCGGTGATATAAATTAAACAATGTATGTTTAAATTGTAGGTACATCGGTTTCAATACCACTCTGTCGCAAAAATGTTAATACTAGCTACTTCTAATCGCACACATTAAATTACAATGGAATTACTCGAGGGATTTTTCTGCAGCAGCAAGTACAATCGTCTTACTGAATGATAAAGCACAACCGAATCAGTTTGAGATCAGTAGTGTGTGTTTCCCTTGCCAGAAAGATTTAATTCAACCATTTCAAGAAACTTTCGGCACAAATTATTATTTTTCCCTTCGAGCCGGCCCAAAAATCGTGGTACATGGGGACACATCTTACACGAGTAAATACGGTATTTTCCCAATATTTTTAAACAACTTCCACTTAAATTCTGCTCAAGCATTTAGCATAATAAAAGAATGTGCTAAAAATTTTATGTGAAATTTATATTTCAAGAATGATGAAGCTTCATATCCAATGCTGGCAGATAAAATTTTTTAGTATTTCATTTTTATGACAAAAAAAGTCCGTAAATACCTCTAGAATTAGGGCGTGCCACTCTTAAAGTTTTCCTTCTGCTCGATCAATTCTTATTCTACATAAATGCATATACAATATCACTTGGTTATCTTTACTTAACATTGCAGGTGTCACAAAGATTCTGACCTGGTTTTAATTCTGGTATCATATCCAAGACAAAAATTGTGAATTCCAAAAGCTGTACAAATAACAAAAAAAACTTATTCAGTTTCTAAATGATTCCATTGCATAAACAATTTCCCCACCAATCCTCTGGTCACACATCAAATAAATATTTAACTTATAAAAGTAATTCTGTGGTTTCTCAAAACTAATCGATTGTACAATACAAAGCAACAGCAGAAGCTCAAAGAAAAGGTTCGTTTCTCCTTTACTGTACTCGTAATATCTTGCCACATACAAGGTGACAGCAACTCTGAAAATTAAGTTTTCTTTACCTGGAACAGCTCACAAGCAGCAACTCAATCAAGTGATGGGATGAGAAGCAGCATTGTGTGAAGAGTTCAACTCTTTTCCAGTTAGAAGTGAGGCTCATTATACCCGGACCCAATCTGGCTTCCAAAACATCAGTTGCAGTAAATTTAAGTTTTCAGCAAGAGGGAGAGTGATTGGCGTACGATTACAGCCAATGACCAACATATGCAATACTCATATTATTCTACTCATATTATTATACTCATGGCTAACAAGACCTTTTGTAATGAATAGCAACAGAAGAGACTACTTACATTAAATACTTGGAATGATTAAAATACAGGTTTTCCTCTCTTTATGCAGGTTTGCTTTATGCTAATTTGCTATTACGCAACAAATTTATTGTTACCCGAATTTCTTTTTATGCGTCTTTGATTCGCTCTTATGTGATTATGTGGCCAGTGCAATAAAAATAAAAGAAATTTCTCCACTACACCACAAGGCGACCATTCAGTCTCTCATTGTCTCTTATGTTTTGCATATTAGTGCTACAGTAAAAGAGATGAGAGTTCAGTGGATATTGTAGAGTGGAGATGAGACGGAGATTTCGTGTGATACTGTTTGAACACACTTTTTGTCTCCTTGCCCGCAGAACTTGGGTTGAACCAAGACAACCCTCCAGCACTTTAAACCTCCACTATTATGTTGCTCATAACAGCTCGTCTGCTTCCTTTTATTGGCGAATATAATTTAGTGTTAATTGTTTCGTTTGTATTTAGCGCATAAGAAGTCATTATGGAGCGAAAGAAGAGCATCTTGGAGGGGAGTTAGGATTGCTTGTGGAACGTATCCCTATCTTGTACATGTAAATATGGGTTCTGTTTATGCGAATTCGCTTTATGCGTCACTTTCCTGGAATGCAACCTCTGCATAAAGCGAGGGAAACCCGTATACAATTCAGGTGTTCCTGCAAACTCAAGTTTATATTTAAATTTATCAATAAATAAATTTATCAGTAGTTCAAAAATATGTCATTATTAAATGAATATGAGTTTGAACTGGAAGCTGTGCCTTTCTACAATTTTCTTAACTTCACCATCAAGTGTTAATTTGTAAATATAAAGCACAATATCATATTACAAGATACTGAAATTATTTAAGAAGTCAGAAAAGACAACTTAAAAAATATACAAGGTCCAAACAAATAATAGTTGCACATCAATTTTTGGCATTAATAACATTAATATAACTTAAATATTAGACAAAACTTCAACAAGAAGTGGTAAAATATAAAGGCTTATTAATTTTGCAGAGTAATATTATAATGTGCGCTTCATCTACTTATCAGAAAAAATAGAATTTGAACTTGATCAAGATTAGTCTGCAGTTTTTCAATGTAATTGCCTCCAAGCTCAATGCACTTCTTTCAGAGCGAGACCAGCTTTTTTAACCCTTTAGCTGCTATGGACTTTTAGCTTCTGCGTCAGCCGTGCGCGCCAAGTTCAGTGACCTTGAAGCACAACTGTGCTGAATACTTTCTCTAGGAGCTCCGCGTCTACGTTCTTTTGTTTGTCTTTTACTCTCTTTATATTTAAAGAGTTATTTTGTCAATCATTTACATTCATATTGATTATTAACCATCTCAAAAAATATTTTCATCTTTTTTGAGCAGCGAACGGAAAAGCTTTAAATGCATATATGCGTCGTCAGCAGTCAAGGCACCACTCTGCCCGCCCGCATATATGCGTTGATAGCAGCGAAAGGGTTAAGCTGCTATTGAAGAATTCCTCTGGAATACCTTTTATCCACAGTTTTACGGAAGCTTTTACCACTTCCAGAGAGTCAAAACAAATTCCCCTGGGAGTTCTTTCATTTCACCAAAGTAACTGGGGGCAAAGTCTAAGAGTAGGATGGGCGCAGGAGCTCTTCTCATTTCAGGTCAGAGATGGTAGCAGTCGTAACCCAAGCAGTATTAGGCCTGGCGTTGTCATGTTAGTAGTGGTTGAGAACAGTTTTCTGGGCCACTTCTTTATTAAGGCTTGGTAAAGGTGTCCCGAAAGCAACTCGGAATATTAACGGGCATTGATTGTACAGCCTCTTGGTAGGCAAGCGATATGGATTATCCCCTGGAAATCCCAATACACTCTCACAATAACCCTTTTGACTGAGAACTTTGAGTGGAGGTCCATCCATCAAGTGTCAAATAAATTTCATCATTAGAAGGCAATGCTTCATTACAGAAACTCAAATTATCCAGCCTAATACCCCCTCTTCCACTCTATGATAGATTTATCTACTCTCATCAGACCATTAATGCCAGAGATACATCAAAACATACTTCAAAATCAAAATTAGCTTTTCTAAGCTTCTCTTTGAACTTATAAATAAAATCTTCCATTTAATTTCCATCCATTCCTAGGATGTTTTAACTTTGCACTACAGTGAAATTGATGGCTCACCAATTTGATGAAGTTCTCTAAGAAAACTGTACTAAACCTAAAACATGTAACTGTGCAATTCAAGGGATGAGTGCAATAGTATATGTATTATTAATATATTAAAACTAGTGGCTTGCCCGTTGCTATGCAACTTTAAAAAAATAGAATAATATACTTAGCTTTTATAATTCATATATTTCAGAACAGAAAATGTATGAATTTAAATTTATTTAAAATTTTAGTTAAAAAAAGATGACTCGATGGCCATATTCAAATCAAAATCATCAATAAAATTAAATAAAGAAATGAAATATAAAAATTGAATAAAAAAAGTGACCCAATTGGGAACGAACCCAGGACTTCATATTCATGAGCCAACACGTTACTCACTATACCACCCAGACTCATTTTTGTTGATTCAAATTGATAATCAAATAGTGTCATTAAAATGACCTTGCCTCAGATGGATATTCGACAAATTATACGTAGATAATAGCTTTTGTAAGCGACTGTTATGCTGAGGAAATATTTCATAACAAGGAGATCCACGAGGCAAATTTGCCCACTGCCTGTCCTCGCCCCCTGAATCCCATCCTTTCGGCATATATTTTAAGTAGAAAATTACGTCAAACCCCATTTTCAGGCATTCTCTTAGTAGACGACACGTTTCATGTCACATTCACTTCTCTGCCAGTTAAGGGTTTGCTGCTGGGACTTTTATAATGTGAAATATATTAATACAAACATTTCCCAGCAGTTGGTTGGAATCGAATTTTTCAATCGATGAATGAGGAAAGAAGACAGCTGGCATAAATGGGCAGCAAGTTTGGTGTTTCTGAGGGAGAAGCACCTTCTGTATCTTAAAGGCTGTTCTAATTGGCCCATAGATTCATCTGTATAATGATCTCATTTGCGGCACGTTACTGTTAAAATATAGCATAGCGTAAAAAGTTTAAAATGTGTTTATTGAAGAACATATCTTAATTTCGGCATACATATATATTATTAATTATTAACACCAGGGCCTCGTGTCCTTAGCCCCTTCATTGTGACTCGCTCCCTCCCTCTAGCTTCTGCTAGTAATTTCACATAGCTTGCTGTTGCACTCTCCTTATCAGATTTTCAAGGCTGAATGCCTTTCTTAGTCTCTTGAAAGACTATGCATTCTATTTGTTTCCTTTCAGTCTGAATTGTTAACCCCGTTTAAGATTGGTAACATCTATGCTCCACATTAAGCGGTGGCGTAGCTAGGTTTTCCTTCGTCTGGGGTCAAGTCACAGAGATGCTCCCTTTGCTCCCTGAACAATTTTTTAGACTAATGTAATGTGGAGAATGTGATGGAAACCAAAGCATGCTCTACTAGCATTTTAATTTGGCATATATTATAATATTATTATTGTTTATAAACAGAAATGTTAATTTTTGGTCTATGAGTTTGCACCCATTCAGCCTTGTGCCCAGGGACAACTGCCCCCCTCTGCTCCCCCCTCACTATGCCACTGGCATTAAGCAGCACATAGACACTGAATGTTTTATATAAAAGCTTCACCCCTCTATCCTCTCCCAACCCTATCCACCCTACCTAGAAAATCCAAAATACTCGGATTTTGAACTACCCAGGTAATCGAGTAAATCTTTTATGAAATACCCGGGTATCCAAGTATCCAGCGTAATTTAAAAAATATATAATTAAAAAGGTCATTTATTTTTTATTCATGAAATAATATTTTAGAAATACAAGTCCATTTAAGGTATACATTTTAAAAATTTTTCGGATCTTAATAATGAAGTTTGAAGATACTGAGAACACTCTCTCGCTAGCTGTTGAAGTATGTTGAATTGTTATCAAAGCTTGGAACAATTTTTCTGTGCAATATCCTCTTTTGCCATGATTTCCTTCGATCAAATTTAGCTCCTTGTCCATTGTTGATTTTGTTCAAGTTTCTTTAGGAATAGCCATAACAGCTTTTATAGTTTTCTGCATCTCACCATAGGCAGAACTAGCAGAACCTTCATTTTCCGTAGCTGGTTCTTCTTGCTCATTTTCATGTTCATCTTCACCAAACAACCTATCATATGTATCTTTTGCCAATGATTTGGTTACATTTTTTGAAGAATATATAAAATGATCATTAAAGTGGGAATTAGGACAATTGCCACTTTGCAAAAAAGCAACAACGACACAATAACTTTGTTTCGTCTTTCATCGATTCTTTTTTTAAGGCATCCATCATTTCAGTAGCGAGATCCCTATCTGCTTGTTGTAATTTATTCAAAAGAAAGATGCAAACTCCTTCAGCTTTCAGTAAATTGCTGTTCTCTTTGCTTATCCTCACCTCCGAGGGCGTAAACAAAACTCTCAAAAGAGTGGCGATAGATAGGTCTTATTCAATAGGAGCGATTCTCCTCTCAGATACGCAACTTACAATGATCACAATTTGGGTATCTCTCACTCTGAAAGATTTGTTTGCCTTTGTAAAGGCCGCCACACACGCTCAGTTTTTACTCGCCATTTTGCCTGCCTGCCGAAGACAAGACGGAACGTGTGTGCTGAAAAAGTACAATATTTTCTTACGTGTACCGTGTTAGACTCGGCTTGAAGTGAATCTGTCTCTTTCACATTTTTCGGCTTGTGGACCACTTTGGAGTTTAAATAAAAAAAATATCCAATTTTTAAAAAGTCTCGATTTATGCATTAAATAAAGTGGCTGTTCGGCACCCCTTTGACTACGGTGCTTGGGGCGGTCGCCCCGCTCGCCCCCCCCCCCCCCCTGCTACGCCCCCGCCACCTGTGCTTAATTACGCATAGTTTTTCGTTATTTTCTGTTGGTTCGAATGTTAGAAAATTGTAAAATTTTCATAAAAAATATGCAACTCGATACTCGATCAAATTACCCGGGTAGTCGAGTAGTCGAAAAAGGCTTCCAAATTCCGATTACCCGGGTACTCGAGCTTGGATTACCTAACCCTACCCCCATCACCCTTCCAAAAAGATTTTGCATGCAATCCCCCTCCCTTCATTAACGATACTTAAAAACATTCGGATTAAAATATAAAACAAATTGTTCAAGATAAAAGGGTACAGTAAGCAAGACATTTTTTCAGTTTTTTATGCTCTACCAAACTAAAGAATCACAAAATGCAATTTCAAACCATTCTCGATTCATAAGGATTTTTTTTATTTCCAAAATTTTTTGTTACAAAATAATCAACATCATAATAAAGGAAAATGGTCAATTTGTAACATAAATACATATCGATAGTATTTCTCATGATTTGGCAGTGCCTCATGAGTCAAAATCATAACCTAAAAACACATCTAAGATGTAAACATTGTGCCTTGAGCTTTCATTGCCTGACCACTGATTTTCTGCATTTCAAGTGCAATGTCATATAAGTGCATCTTTCATAGTTAATACATTATAAATAGGCTTGGTAGAATTCAATTTAAATTAATAAAAGTCGATAAACACCGAATTCATAAAAATTTTTAAATCGATGAAAATGAATTGTTGTTGATAAGTGTCAATTCTTCACTACTGCATTTTCTATTAAATTATTCATCAGGATTTTAAAATTTGTTTTATCACACTCAAATTTAATATATTGTAGCACCAAACATCCAAAACAAAAGAGAAAAACAGCATTTGTCATACCAGACTGGCCCACTTCATTAGGTTTTCCGTACCCTTTCTAAGACCGCTTATGTCTTAAGGATCCATACTGAGCCGACTCGGGCATGGGACAAAACAATATGATCGTTTTATTGCACTCTGTCTTTAATCACAACTATATATGATAATCCCTATGCGCCATTGATCACTTTCACGATATGATGTCTCCTTTCTCAATACCCTTATGACTTCTGCCGAAGCCTCAAAGATGCAAAAAGAAAGATTTTCCCCAACTGAATTAATACTGATCGCCAAATATCCCTATAGCAGGTCTCGAATGTTTCACTAAATCCTACTCCTCGCTTGACAAAATCTACTCACCCATAACTCATTTCGTGGTTGGTTAGGTTATAAATCTAAAGACCTAAACAATACTAGGTAGTTAGCAAATGTTTGTTACAATTAAAAATACTATCTAGTATTGTTTAGGTCTTTTGATTATGGAATTCCACGTCTCAGCCTCGTCCATTAAATTTAAAAACCTACAACTACGAGTATATTTCTGGAGCCCTGACCTATAGTATTTTCAAAAAGTCATAAGACTTCTATTTTGGTAGTCAATTGATTCTCAGAGTGAGCGAGTTCCATGCTTATTTTTTTCTTGCACTGCTGTAGCATCGTTCAATGTTCGTACTTTTGTGCTCATTTGTACACTCATCATTGTTTGTCACTCAAGAAGATTGTTTCTTCAAAACATTCATATGTATTTTGTGGTGCATTATATTAACATCACATTAATTTTATTGATTGGTCATGATTTCTTGAATAAGAGGTGCAATTTAGCAAGTAAATTTGACTTTTAATTTATTTAAAAAAACTAGCTGTTCCGGGTTGGTGGGCAAAGCCAACAACAATACATTCACCAAAGTTCAGAGAGCAACAAAAAATCCAGCATGCGAGAAGTCTTATTTTAATATATAAAGTTTCAGTCAAATTTAATTGGAAGGAGCCAATTTCTGCTATTTCTACTGCTAAAAATCGATAAAATGTATTAAAATAAATGTTGATATTCATCCTAGATTTTTAGGAAAAATAAACGACATTAATGGTTGCTTTTTAAGAAATAAAAAGTTGACAATTACCAAGCCTAATAAAATGTATTAAAATAAACATTGATATTCATCGCAGATTTTTAGGAAAAGTAAACTGATTTTAATCGTCGAATTTTAAGAAAAATAAATGTCGAAACCTACCAAGCCTAACTGTCATTTGATGTGGGATTCGGAGCTACACAAAACCCCACAATGAATAAATTCCTTTGCTTTGTCAATTTAGATAGTTGTCTTTTAGATGTTTTTTTATTTCATAAATAACTTAAGCGTAAATACATGCATTCAGAATATTTTTCTGAAAATTTTGTTTTAAATACCCAGTATATCTTGTAGGCCAGCAAATAAAGTAAATGCTGCAGGAAAAAGTCATGCTTGAGTTAATGCACTTAATTTTTCAATTTTTGATACTCAAGTGCGTTTTCTTAAACTTATTTTCATCCATAAAACAAGCTCTATCTAGTGAATTTTGAAATCTTTTTATACTTCTGCCTTCCACAATGGGCCTACCACAACAGCCAAAATTTAACAATCAGACTGCAAAAGTCTGGTCTACCCTTATAAAGTACACACATTTGGACGTCTGAAGCCACCAGGTGACCATATTTTTCATCTGCTTTACTCAAATGTTCCATTGAAACAAGAGTTGCGCATATTTTTTGCTAATGAGGACATAAAACACATCGCCAAGAAACTACCTACCACAAAAATTGCTTCCAAGGACATGTAAAGTGTTAACCTTTGAACCCCGAATGTGCCCGTATGGGCACACGAGCTGCAATAGCTCATGGACCTATATTTTTCATAATATTTTTTCATGTTTCTTCCCCCTACAAAACAGAAGTAAGCAATTCTTCATTAGTTTTACAATAAAATGCTTTTTGAGCATTTTAGTATCAATAATTCATTAGATACATGATTTTCCATAAAATGAACAAAAATACTCCAAAATAAATCAAGCGTTTAAAGGTTAATCATAATCATGTTAGAAGTTGATGTGAGGATCCCACAAAACAATTCATCATCAACTGGTTGCTCTTTGTAGATTTTAAGCAATGATTTCACCACTGCGTTGCATTAATGTGCCAGGTTTCTTCATACCATCAATCCAAAGCCAAACAGTTTTTAAGGTTATTTCATTTTCATTATTTATGAAATATTTTTAATGCATGATAATTATAATATATACAAACTAGTGCAAAAGCAGGAAAACAGGAAGGAATATATTATTTGTCATTTAAATTAAATTCTCATACTTATCATTGCATGCCTGTAGTTCAAAAATTGGACGGTCCTAAATTTGTCCAAGGAGCAACAAATAGACTGTCCTTGATGACAGAAGATGTTTAACACAAAAAACGCAAAATTTTTGGGTTCAAAACGAATATATGGTCCAATTCAACGTGTATTTCAAAATTGAAGGTAGGAAAATGAATTTTCAATGTTAGGCATTTTTTGGTTCAAGTACCATATCGTATGGCGATTTTAAGTAATTTTAAAATGCAAATGAAAATTAAGATGCATTGCTTCTCATAAACATAACTCCCAAATAAAATACTGGGATTCTATTCTATTAGTAATAGATGACGCAATTTTTCTAATTACATTTAAAGTGAATTTGAAAGATCCCTGAGGGTAGGTGTCTGTAAATGAGGCATGTGGAGAGTGCAGTTGAGTGTATATATGTCACGGTAAATGTGAGTAGTCCGGTAAATGTGTACATTTCCAGGTTAATGTGCACATTTACCACCAAGTTCGGTAAATGTAAGCATAACATACTTTTATTGATTGGATTGGGGAAATGTACACATTTACCTCGAGAGACTGGTAAATGTGGATAAACGTCCCAACACAGGCCACGACATGGCAGCATCGCAAACATCTGTTGCCATTTAGAAGTATGGTAAATGTGTGTTGATTTCCTGGTAAATGTGCACAACTAAACTAAATTTGAACATGCAGGAAAATTTTACTCGGCCCCACCGGGTTGGGTAAGTTAGTTGAAGTGTTTTTGGTTCCTCCTCATGTTCACTGTGTTCTCCCCTTGGATTGGGAAGCTTTGATCTTAATAAATACCAGAGGAGCTGAACCCTCGTTATTTTTGTTATAAATTAACGTAATTATTAAAGTGTAGCATTTCTCATTCTTAATTATTTCCACATTTACCAAGACACATCAGTAAAAGTGCACTTCTGATCTGACTGCTGGTCCGAGTGGTATTTGGAGAGACTAGTTCAAAAAACTCACTTTTATCAGTTTCCTACTGCTACATGCTACATCTGAGAAGTCACTAGAAACTGCATCAGAGTTTAAGAATAGGAACTGAAAATTGGAGTTCTTTCCTAACATATCTGGAGATGAAGTTTAGTGAGCAATAATTTGTACCTAGAAGAGAGAGAGTCATTTCTGCTATAACGCGACAGTTGCATTCTTGAAGGACCCCGTGTTATAGAAACTATTGAAGGTGACAAAGGAGCTGGAGGAAGTAGAGATAATGCTTGGATGGGTGAAGTACAGTGGGGACTTTGTGATTCCCAGGACTGCTACGGTAGCCGTGAAGGCCTACCATGAACCTAGAAAACTTCGGCTTTGAGGGTACAGGGTATTGCATAGATAATTAATGTTGGATAACATGCTGTTTTGTATTATGTAATTTTGTGTGACTATATTACAGAGTGCCTTGGTTGTGCATTTATTTACGTTGCCACCTGGTAAGCTGACCAACTTGCAACTTCTTTATTAAATTAAATTGATTCAATAGGAAATAATAGGTTAGGGGGTAGATGGCTCAAAGATACTACCATGACTGATATTTTTCGATAACAATTTTTATATAAATTTTGTTTTTATTTGTTCTTTTATAATAACAGTTTTAGTGTATTAATAAAACTATGAAAAATGAAAAAAAAAATTACATAAATACCTTAGCACACAATCTTTTTCGCTAAGTGATAGAAAATGTGGGTTTAGGAGGACAAATTGAGATGATGGTGGTGGAAGAGGGTGAGAGAGAAACAATAATTTTCTCAGTATTTGCACAAATAGTGTGTAATGTGAATTTGCTAAGTCTGGTTGCGCGAATGATATCACATGTACTTTCCTTTCTATCATACCACTTTAACACATCCGAGTTTTTGTTCCAGAGTTGTAGCTTTCATTTTCTTCGCTTCACTTGCACTACCATCACCACCAGTATGCTTCACGCCCTTGCCACTCATTGTTACTTAAAGCAATAAAGTTGAACAATCGAGAAAACAAATAACACATTAAAGTGCAAAACACAATGAATAGCAGTCCATGACACAACTTGATATGCATATGCAGGCAGGAAAAACTGAGACGCTACGGCAAGCCACGCAAACATTCCTTCCTGCTCTATATCACTGTGATACTTTGTGTATCCTCAACCGCATTATATCCAACACGCATTCGTGTTGTAAAATCAGGGTTCCCTATTACTTTCTTCGTGGTATATTCAATTTGCATAATATAAAGATGCGTCATAGCAGAAATGACGGTAGTTGTTGTTGAGTCCGTTGTAGGCTTCAAGGGTAAGATATTTCATAACATACAATCCAAAGAAACCAACCAAATGGGATATACACCTACACATCATGGCTGATTCTACAAGTGGCTATTTATTCATTTTTTCCATATTATGGTAAAATAATGTCTTATTCCCTTGTAAAGCCTGAATTTTCTTTTACTATCAGGATTGTTTTGAATCTTTATTTCTTACTGAATCCAATTACGCATGTGTAAATTTTCTTCAAGTATTTGGAAAGGACTTGAAAGCTCAAGTTTAAGTTTTGAAAGTTATCTGTTTTGCATCTAAATTCATTTCTGATGCATACATCGTGATATCTCCCTTTCCAATGAACGAAATGTAACCATTTCTTCTATGTGACTTTTGTAATGACCACGAATGATGACTGTATAACTAAAACGTTTATATTATAAATAAATCATCTTCTAATAAATCAATAATACTACATTTACTTAAAAATTTCCAGTCAAGACATGAAAAAGTTGAGATACGTAAAACTTTTCACCTAATTGGTTTAGATGGGTCGAGTCATAGAATGAAATAGTTACTAATTTAAGTTATTTTTTATTAAGATTGTAAATCAATATCTATCATAGATTTCCCGGTGCTGAATGTTATATATAAAGTGTGAACAAGTGCCAGAAAATTAGCGATTGGTGTACATTCTCTTGTACTGCAAGAATGTTTGTGTGTAAAATATGATATGCAAAATGGATATTTACAAATTTCATGTTTTTCATAAATCCACAAAAAACCAGAAAAATCGAGAGAAAACTTATAAAGTTATGATTTTTTAAAATCTTTTCAAATGTTTTTGCAACGCAACCGTGAAAATTTAAAAATCTCATCCAGCCATATGGGTGGAATTTAATAAATCTCCTCCGGGCTTGAGGGGTTAAGGAGATATTTGATGCAAATGTTAACTTACACCTCATTGCCTACTTCAATATGCCATAGCAAATCAAGCTAAATCTAAGGCAAGTTTATGTCCGACTAAAACAATAGCTGGCCTGCCCTTGTACTGAAATTGAAGGCAGTCACGTGCTATGCCGGTAGGTATTTATAAATTCAGTCATCTATATTCACTAGTTAAAACAAAAATTTAAACTACAAACAAATTTTTATTTCACATCTGACATGCTGATTCACAGAAAATAATTAACATTGTGCATAATGTTACTTTTTATGTTTATCAGCATCAATTGACTGTCAAAGAAATTTCGAAAAATAATTTACTTTATTATTAAAAATGGATTATTTTTGAAAACTTCCTTTAAATCAGAGATGCCCAATTTATTCTGTCGAGTCCAATTGTCCTAAATATTAGTGGTGCATACATGAAAATCCATTGCTGAAGTTGATTCAACTATTTACAACAATAATTACTGAGATGCTTTTCAAGCTTAAAATAAAATACTGTAGTAAATAATATCGTGAACACCAGTTTTTCTTCTTCAGCAGCTACGCATTTGCCTTTGTCGAAGTCTCCATATATTAGGAGCTGAATTATTCATGATGGCAAAAAATATCAACATATAAAACAAAAATTATTTGCAACATAAATTACAACAGTACCATTTCAATGTATATCATTTTTACCTAAGAGTTCGTATGGTATTGGTGGAAGAGCCCATGAATCATAAATTTGTACAAAATAATAAGTAATAATAATTATAGGTTTTCAATCCTTAGATTAGTTTAAATAACCAGGGAGTGTACTCAAGGTGTGGTGGTTTTCCGTTGCCTTCCACACTGTACACAGAAGGGAGGAGGGAAATCCTGGTGCCCACTTGAGCGTACTCTTACGAGGAGCACCAAGCAAGCCAACTGCATAACGTCTCTTCCAACAGACAGAACACTCATTTGTGCATTCATCTCATTTTCATTTCCTTGTTCTCTTAGTGTACACACAAATAGTGGGCCAGATGACCTCAGAAAAAATCCTACTTTTACAGAATTCATGCCTGCTGTCCCTTCGAGCAGTGGGTGAGTAGCAGCCAGCATCCTAACCACTACACCACCAACACCCCAAATAATAAGTAGATCTAATTAAATAGTCATGAAAAATTTAAGGCAACATCACATAATTAGGCTTGGTAGGATACAATTTAAATCAAAAAACTCAATAAACAACAAATTTGTAAAATTTTTAAATTTAGCAAAAATGAATTACTGTTGGTGTCAATTATCCATCACTACATTTTGTATGAAATTATGCACCATGATTTTTAAATTTGGTTTACCACTCAAACTTTAAATACAGGATGTCTGGCGACTTGATGTCATAACTTCGGGATCTTATTCCGTAAGTGATTTTGAGTAAAAAAGGTCATATGAACATGGGTCCGATTCTCATTTGTTACAGAGCTACGGGCAATTGAAATTATCACTACTTTTATTTGTACGACTTAATGACTGAAAAATGCATTGTTTAAGTAATTATTCGTATACATTGTTAATTGTTGAAAAATATATTAATTAAATAATCATTCATTTACATTGATACTTAATCCATTGTTACAACATTTGTTCAAAATGGCCGCCTTCAGCTTGGATGCACAATATAACATAAAGTCGTCGGACACCCTGTATTATAGCACCATCGAAAATTTTATTTTCATTTATTCAGAATAAGTTACATCAATTTACTTCAGATTTCCACAGATATAAGTTAAACATTTTAAAAATAGTCCTTAAATCTTAAAATACTTCAATTTATATATTACTTTTGCAAACAAATGATCTTCAATATCTACGTAACTATTTTTTGTTAAGTATGTCCAAGGAAAACAAAATAATGAAATCCCAAGATTTCGCTGCATTAAATGCAAATAATCAAATAAAATAAGCAATACTAGATAGTATTTTTTATTATAACTTTTTGCTAATTTCCACGAAATATAAGCAAAAACACTCCCGGTTTTGGTAAATATTCACAATCATCAGGTAACAAGCATTCAAAATATAGGCGACAGAGAGGTGGGGAGGAAGGAATTCCATGAAGTCTCGGCCTCGTCCATTAACAAGTAATCAAATTTAAATAGAGTAAAAGTTATTTGTAATAAGTTTTAAATATCATAACTTTCTTAATTGATGCTCTGAAGATAAACTATATATGTACTACTAGGAAACATATATGCATTGAGCACCAAATGGCGCAATAATTTTCCCATACTACATCACTAGAGATCAGATACTGATCGAAAATATGTATTCATGCATTCGCATAGGGTCATTGGAGATAACATGGAAAAAAGGGCTAACACGCATCGGTGGGCAGCCGTGGTTTCCAGCACGGAGGAGGAAGAAGGGATGGAGAATGGGTAGAGAAATGGAGAAGGTGTAGAGAAAGGATGGAGGAGTGAAGAAGGGATGGAGAAGTGGAGGAGGTATGGAGAAGGGGTAGAGAAATGAGAGAAGGGGAACGGACTGAGTGAAGGGGTTCCTAGGCAACCTAAAAATAACCTCATTGACACAGTTAAGTGAATGTCTTGCGACGTGACGATGGTGGAAGGTTTGAGCATTTGATAGCACCGAATAAAAGGAAGAGAGGGGAGCAGAATAGCAGCCGGGCGAATAGAACGTCTCCATTCTTTGTTTTCTTCACTCACGCATACTTTTCTTTCGATCTCGGTGCCGAGGAAGAAAATGACGGATTAAAATTCTAATAAAAATCTATAGAAATTATATTTCTATGAATCAAACAGCAATGGGAAAAATTAAACTACATTAAATAACTGTTGTTTGTTCTCTCATACGAAGGTATTACCTTTTTTTAAGTTTTGGGAAATTAATACTTTTCGCATATTATCCATTTATTTATATAACTACGCTACCACCTATTGTCCAACAAGTGTAATTCTACTATATTGAATAAAGGATAGAGAATATCAAAAATGTCTAAGTTTACAGAAACCAACTACAGTTTTAAAAAAAATCTGACGTGTCCAGCTCCTGACTTTCTCCATACTATGTATGGAAAATGATTGCAATAGTATTCATAATGAAGCGCAAGTAGTACTTCTCCTCAACATATTTTTCCTTATGACCGGTTTCACCGTGATACGGCATCATCTGGTGGTATGTAAGGAGGTGTAAGGGTCTATATAGTAACAAAGAGAGCAAGGGAAAGGAGGGAGGAACCATTTCAAAGACACCAACCATAAGCCGAGACAAAGTGAGCACATTGTGACTAAGGGACGGAGATTAGTAGTACATAGGATTCAAGGTGACCGGTAAGGGGAGGGGGAGAAAAGTGGGAGGGGGGAAAGGTAATAGGCTGTAAAAATAAAATAGCTAAGAGTACTTGGACACAATTAAGGAAGGGGGGGGAGGGATAAGGCGGTTGGGAGGAGAGGGGAATGGGTGTGGAAAACATATTCAAACACCATATTGGTGTTTGACGAATTAATAATTTCCATTTTTTCCATGACATCCAGTTTTTGTCCTTTAAACACTTCCACGAAGTAAATTACCATATTTCGCAGCATATAAGATGCACCCCGGTTTTTAGAAAAAGTATTTTGGTTCACCAAGACATTTACGAAGGGCCATGACGTGTATCATTTCCTGCTGTAAGTCCATATCTGGCAACATTTACAGAAAATATTCAGGCATGATAAGTTAAATATAACGTTTTAGATTAACTTGATTCCTAAAATAAATAGGGCTGATCTAAAACATAAATAATTGCTTTGAGATTTGTATAGCTAAATACATGAACTCGGTAATTAATTAAAGCTGTCGGAGTGCGCCACACGTCGCACCCTTGACCGATAGTACTTATTTAAACTGAGTTCAAGATGATATTTTAATATAATGGGATAAACTATAAATGGAATGCATATGTAATAACGATACGTACACTAAACTAGTCCTTTTTCTTCTGCAAATCTTTTTGCCAACAATAACAACGTTGATCAATACAGAAATATCAAATTTCCTGTTCTACTATTCATCACTTCCTCCTCTAGTTGTGACCATTTAAGACCAACCTTACGAAGACTATGTTTCTCTTATCCCATCGACTTCAGTTTTTCCTTGTTTTCTCCATTCACAAATAATTTTTCCCTGTGGGAGGTGGACCGAACTGACGTGCTGCTACTCAGTTTCCGTGCATATTGAATCACCTGAAGCTTATAACTAATAGCGTAGGCATATCTTTTCACTTTTGTAGCCATTGCGATCTCAATACACAACATTATTTAACCTAGATACGTATAAAATATTTAAGGCATCTACACAAATTCTACTGTTCCGTGGCATTAATCTCTCTATTCACCAGGCTCATTAGGAATTAAAACATCACAAACGTGCCAAAATTGTAATCACTGTGAGTGGACATGTATTTATTAAATCATAATAATGAAAATGCATCTTTGGAATTCATGTTGCATAAGGTATTACTGATTATATTAACAAATTTTTCACTATTAATTATTAATAATGTATATTTTGTTTTTGCGATGAATGACTGCCCATTATTCCATTTTGGGGATAAGTGTGCTTGTTTGTGTCAATATTGAGAACAGTATTAATCTTACCTTCGGCGTATAAGACAGGCTGATTTTGGGGGCCATTTTTCTGGAAAAAAGTGCATCTTATATACCGAGAAATACGATATATTCAATAGTACTTGCAAGTTTCTCTTGAAAATAGATTCTCAAGAATAACTACCAGCAATTACACTGGTGAATAATCTTTCAACACTGAATAATTTTCAAAGTGAAAAATACTTTGAATCGCTTTTCACATTGAAGAAACAATAATAATAAAAGCAAAATTACTATTAGTTGCTATGGAAAATGTTCACAAAATACAATGCTAGATGGTATTGGAATAATTTTGGTCTTGATTAAAAGTACTCTTAGCAGCGCTGGCATCCCTATCAATAAAAAATTCATCATAGCAACATAAACAAAGCTGCCACCTAGTGACATTCATTGTACTAATTTTAAATTCAAATGGATAATTGAAATATCTCTTAGACAATGCATTCTAAGGAAAAATGTTTCCAACAAAAGTTAGAGAAAATTATATTACCTACAACTTTGATATTGACAAATATTTACATTGATAAAGCTCTGAAGAAGATATCTGGCAAAACATAAAAAGGATGTGAGTAAACTTCCACTAAAATCTAATCGGTAGTTGATTTTCTAATAAAAAATCTTGAAAGTTTTGTACTGATTTGATGACTAGTTTTTGAGTAAGAGTACGCACATAATTCCTATCGCACAGACATTGAGAAAACAGTGAAAATGTACTTAGGAGAAGTTGATAAGTGTATTTCTATTGTAATCTTGAATTCGACGTTTTTACGTAAATAATATTTTATCTATACTGCATATGAAGAATGTAATAGCTATATTTTCTAAAATCAATTGAAATAAATCCCTTTTAAAAAAAACTTCAGGCTAAAAAAATTGACCAAAACAATGGTAAAATATTTGTGCAGTATTGTAAAAATTCACACAAAAACCACTGAACTGCAGCCTGCTTTAGGTCTTATTTAAGAAAATTTTGTTTATATTGATAAATTTTACACATAAGAATTACAAAAATTAACTTTTTAAAACTTGGTTTGGGAATTCAGGGATATTTTTCTGAATGCCAAAAATAGTTTACATTAAATTTCACATACCAAAAACAAACTTGACAGTAAACATTCCCAAGAAAATAAAATACGCAATAAAAAATATTTTTCCAGTTTTCTTAACAGTAGATGGTAGCTCGTAATCACTTTGGCTCCAAGTTGAACAGTTGTATAAAACTCCTTAAGCAGTTGAACCTTGTTCACTGCCAAGGCAGGTTCTCCCCTGAAGATGCCCACTTAGTGGGCGAAATGCATAGGGCTTACCCTACAATTTTTTTGGCTTAAGGAGTTTTATACAACTGTTCAGTTTTCTTAAGTTGAACTTTCTTTACAAAATACTTTAAACCAAAGTAAATTGCGGTCTTTCAACTGAAATAGTCAAATGACAGCCAGAAAACGCACATGGCAAATTAATGAAGTGAGTTAGAGAATAAGTAAAAATAAAATGAAAAAGTTGGGAAGATAAAAACAAAATAAAGACAATCAACCAAAATAGAGAAAGCCTGATACAAATCTAAGACAGGAAAAATTGGACTTGTGCAAAAAATGAGACAAATGAAAGAAGGTAACAAAAACTTGGAAGCCCAAGAACAAAAATACAATTATAGATTAACATATTAACCCAAAAATTTTTTCCCGTAAATTTCGGAAAGAAATTAGGGATCATCTTAAAATTGAAAGCAAAGTTTCAAACACTGCCAGGTGCCAATTCTATATCCATAAAAATGAATTTATTTAGATTAGTTCTTATTTTTAGTAGTTTTAACAAGTTACCCCGAATCTTAGGACTGAAATAACAGATCCTGTAAAAAAGAATGTCACAAGACATAAAACGAAGTTTTGATAGAAATTTTATGATAATTTTGGTGCATTATGCTGATAAAATTATCAATTGTGAGGCCAGGAGGAAATATTATGTGATGGAGGCAAATGTGCCAAGGTGGAAGCAAACAAGGTTGATTTCATGAAATAGAAGAAGAAACTAAAATTTGTGGGTATTCAAAGAATGGACAGAAAAACAATATCACAGGAAATCATTAAACTGAAAGCTGAATTACCACAATCACTAAACATCCCACAGCAAGAATTCAAGACTAGTAAAGGTTGGTCTTTGCCTGCAACAAAAATTTTTTGCCAACATTTACCTTCAGACTACAAGGACAAACTTATTGCTTTCCAGAAGCATGTAATTGCATAGCGGAAAATTCACTATTACCTTCAGAGTCAAATGGGTAATGCAGACGAGACACCTATTCATTTCAACATGCCATCCAAATCTCACATTTTACAAAAATGGCACAAGAATGTCATTATAAGTATTTAAGGGAATGAAAAACAGCGCATTACTGTAATGCCTGCAGATGACACCAAGTTACTACCATGTGTTATTTTTTAAAATTGGTCTTACAAACTTTGTTCCTGAATAGACCATGTTTTTTATCGTAATCGTCTTAAATTCAAAGTCATCTTCCTTTCAGGTTACTACAGTATGTCTGATGCTATTAAATTCATTCATTTAGTGCAATATGATATTATTAAACGAAGCACTGGAATAAAATAAATAGGGTAAGAAGGGTGATATGGGAAACTCTCGTTATAAGCGGAACATGCATTCCTGAAAATCACCGCATATATCGAATACACGTAAAATGGGAGGCTTATACTATGTTAATTCAACTGCAAAGTGATGTGCAGATGCTGCCTCTCCAGTTAACATGAGATTGTGAAGTGGCAGAACCACCCCCAACTTGCAGAGAAATGTGGGTTCTTCTGCATCTTTCGTCAGAATAAAACTGCATATATGCGAAAACATGTATAACAAAAGTGCATATAATGAGAGTTACCTGAACTACTATAATAAAATTAGGATACTATCAGGAAAATACATTGCTGTAGATAATTTCTCTAATTCGCCAAGATTTACCATTATGTAAAATCTAAGCATGCATTTACCATGTTCTTCCACTAGGTCATCAATATTATATCAAATGAAGTTCAACAGATATCTAGGATGGTCTGCGACAGTGGTGCTCAACTCTTTACCTGTCATGCATTGGTTTCCTTGTGGCAGTGTGTTGATGTGCCACTTAAGTTTTGACGTGCAATAAACATCTAATAATAATAAATTCTACCTTTTACTCACAAAACAATCATATTGCGATGTTAACCATAATGAAATTTTGATAATTTTCAATGTTATAATTTAATTGTGGAAAAATGAAATGTTTGTATAAATTGTGTGAAGCACAATACACCATTTATGAGTAGGGTATGAATTTTTTGGGTTTAACCTGGTTTTTCTCCTACGATTATGATTTAGTCAATTCGGGTTAAACCAGATAAAACCCAAAATTTGAATTTAAAAAAATTTTAATTTAAAAATCTAGTACAAACAACATTTTTATTAATTTTGTGTAAAACCACAAGCAATTAAAATTGTTTCAAAAGAAATGAAATATTTTATTACCTTCATTGTTTTTTTAAAATGTTTTTATTCAAAATGGTATTTTCACGTAGTTATTCTACAGCTTCTCTAATAATGCCCAACAGTTTCTCTAATTGTGGCTACAAGAATTTGTTAGGCTAAGTAATTAAGATGGTTGAAAGGTCAAAAATAGAAAGGAGACTAAGACGTACAGAGAGTATTGCTTCACATGAGCATCTCGGGAACCATTATCCCTAGTCGTCCTCTGTGAGGGTCACAGTGGCACCACCATTGTAGATACAATGTATTTGTTTTGATTTTGAGTGGATACACACCATGTTTCATGTGTCTTAGTGAGCAAACAGTGAGTGTTGTGGTCGACGAGCACAAGTAAGTGTTACTTTCTGCAAACATTGAATATTGCTACAATAATTTCTGCACAAACGCATGAATTCGCAAACATGGAACCAGCGAATATGGAGGGATTACTGTATGTTGTATTTTTATTTGTCTAGTTTGTTCTAAACTTTCTCCCCACTAAAAGAAAAACTATATAAAGTGCAGTGCAGTGTTGATTGTCAGATGAAGAGATTATTTCTTCAATACAATTTGGGAAGCCCAATTTTGTAAAATTTTGTTATATTTATGTTTGTTGTTCTAAACTTTCTCCTGACAAAAAGAAAAACTATATAGAGGCAGTGCAGTGTTGATTGTGAAGAGATTTTTTGTAATTTTTAAACAAATATCAAATTTTTATTAATTTTTTAAATATGGGTAAAAATGGAAGAGCCTCAGATTGGATATCAGATTACCCAGATTTTAAAATGTTTAAACCAGAAGATAATGGTGAAGAAAGAGACATTGTGTAAATATTTTCGTTTAAAAATTTGTGGACATTACTAAAAAACCCTGAGAATATTATCTTTAAATTATACCCGAATTAATGAAATTTTAATATTTTTATTGAATTGAACCCGAATTTGATAGAAAAAATAAAACCAGATTATTACCCAATAATTTTTTTAAACTCAAAAAATTCATACCCTACTCAGAGAAGAAGATGCACCAGAAGAGGCACATGCGCCAGAGCTTGTGCACCCTTTATCTAGGATTTACAATAAATCATCAAGTAATATATAACACTTCAAATCAAAATGTCATTTTCATTAAAAAGTTGAAGCAATATTTTAACTTGCACTATATTTAACTCCCTGATTTGAGAGATTTTCTGCAATTCTAGCCCTTGGCATTATTTTTTATAATTTGTTACCTGTAACAGCTGTTTCATGATGATTTGACTATGCATTAGTTAAAACATCTCTCCTTTGCCAGGGGTTACAAACAAGCAGGCCTTGTCAACCCTTTATGCAGTCTACAAAGTAATTTACTTGATACCAGGATCATAGGCATTTGCTGGGGCAAGGCAAGGGGGCAGCAGCCCCCCTCTGGATCAGGCTAGTGTCAAGGGAAAACAACCATTGATGTCTAGTTAGATGAAGGGATTAACACAGTAATTTTTCTGAGGTTGGGCAAGTAGGTAGGGACCTCCCCCCCTGCAATATGCTTCAAACAAACCACTAAAGAGCCCACCAAACCGACTTGCCTATCCCCTTGCCCCCCAAAAAAGTTCCAGCAGATGCCCATGCTATGATGCAAACCAAACTGAAATATATTTGTTATAAAATATTTCATATAAGTATTCATAAATAATTCAAGTAATTTCAGAAAGATACAGTCAACCCTCCCAAAAAATTCAAAGTTCATATTTGATCTCCATTTAAAGCACCCAATACAGCTTGGAAAGTGTTTTTTGGCATTTCGTACATTCTCCACTGGAACACAATAATCCAGTATTTTCGTAATGAATGGGTTTAAGAACACATCAAAGGGTGGGTGCAACCTCTGCCATTATCAGAAAAGGAGAGTGAATAATACAGTACAGTCGAACCTCCATAATCCGCCATTTCATAATCTGGCACAGTCCTCCAAGTTTGGCATGATTACTTGTTTGTTTGTATTTATGCATAATCAACCTCTTGGATTATTACAGTCATAACTTCTTCCACACCAAACACACACACAAGGGAGGAGGGAAACCTGGTGCTAGAATTAGCCTACTCTTTTCAAAGAGCAACAACTGCTTAACATCCCTTCCGAAGGACAAGAGTGCTGACATGTGTAGTCTCCTCAAATCACACAAGCAGGGACAGGACGATCCCAGGTTGAAAAATCTGATCCCCAGAGAATTCGAACCTGATACCACTGTGGGGAAGGCCAATGCTCGAACCACTCTGCCACTGCCACCCCTTGGCATGGTTACTGAGAACCATTTTTAGATTTTTGATCATCAACTAATGTATAATGTTGTAATATATATATATATATATATATATATATATATATATATATATATATATATATATATATATATATATATATAAACCCTTCAAGCATGATTCAAATGTGACAAGTGCTACACAGCATATCTCACATTTATTTTTTGCTACCTTTACTTTGACAAACAGCTTTTACAGTGGCGTTTTTCAATCGCTTGTGGCATAATTAACAGATTACCTTGAAACTCTCCAAGTCATCATTCAGAAACCAATATATGCAGCAAATGCCCATTTTCTCAGTCATCTTCAGCAATATCCGTTTAATGCCAGCTTCCAAAATTTAGGAAGAATATGACATGTACATGCAACTTTGGAAGTATACCTAGTTCAAGTGGTTTAATGTACAGCTTAACATAGAATAAAATGCATTGCATACCTTTAACGTTTCTTGCATTGCTTTATTATTGTAATTATATATTTAAATAACATTCTGCAGTTCACTTGTTCATTTTAACATCTACTATGCTAAAACACTTCATATTATAAATTAAGGATTAAGTAATTCTCATAATCCGGCCAATTCCCTAAACAGACTCCACTTAGGTCCCAAGGCTGCCAGATTAGGGAGATTCAACTGTATTATGAAATGGTGCAAGAACTAGGAAACCATTTATATGGAATGTAGCCCAATGATTTGATATGGCACCTTAACCCACGAGAACACGTGTCTATGGGGAATCCCCATGCTTTTTATTTTTTTTTCAGATATTGCACCACCTATTTGTAGTGTAAGCAAGTGTCGCCTTCTACCTTCCTGTTTATGTTCAACTTCTAGTCGACGTCACACAGTTTTCGCACTTGTGTGTAAATGGTCCTTCTGGGAATTTTGTGGTCGATTCCCCATCGTGCGTATTTGAATTCTGGCAAACTTCTACAAAGGTAAGAGTCACTTTTCTCTTTGATTTTGAGTTTGTTACCTTTTATATTATTTTTATGCTATTACCCTTTAGAATCAACATGGAAGAAACTGAAATACAGCGCATCTTGGCTATATTTGAGAATATCACCAAGGAGAAAATTCCAAATTTGAATTAGTGATGATATCCCAGATGATTTTACCTCTCAATGAAGTGATCATGATTATGGTCTTCATTGTATATAAAATGTTTTGTATATCAATAGTTGTTTATTTTCTTTTATTTGAAGTGTATTAATTTTTGAACATAATTTTTTATAAAATACGAATTGTATTTCAATAGGCCTGTATATCTTCCTTTTTTTAAGTGTACCTATTAATTTTTGAAATTCTTTATATTTTGTAAAATATGTAATTAAGAGTTCTTTTTTCATAAACAAGCATGTACAAATACAATTTTCGCATTAATACATTTCAAAACGCGTTTTTAGCAATTGGTCTTTTCCCTAACGTGCATGCTATGATGCTCTAAAAGGTAGCATGTGTTCTCACAGGTTAATATAGCCCAAGAACTGAGATGAGTTTGTGACTCCTTGTATAGATTACTGAAATTACTTATTTGTAATGGAATTTAATATTTATTATTATAATTCATTTTTCTAACATTTTAAAAATGACCACTGTATGAAGTTAATAAGAGGAAACTATGAAGGATCAATGCAAAATATAATATCAAAAAATACATATTGTTCATCATATGCATTTTTAAATTACATCACCAGGACTTGAACATAGCAGCACAAGAAAGCACGTAATATTCAAAAGAAAGGCATCAAGTGAGAAACTTTAAATTTTATTAGTATGATTGTACCCACCCAAGCGCAGTAACATGAAATTACACCAGTATGACTGTACCCATTCCAGGGTAAACTAACACATTCCATTACATAAGTTAAAAAAGATTGTTTTAAAGCAAAGTGATTGGGAATCCATTTTGTGAATTTAAGAAGTATTTTAACCCCTGAACTCATCTCAAACCATTCAAAAGATACAAAGGTAATACAACAGTTTTACATCATCATTCTCCCCAAGATATGAACAGGATGTCAAAATAGACAAAAAAATATCCACCATAACATTACCGTACTTTCCAGTGTATATGATGCACCAATATATAATACTCGCCCCTAAATTAAGGCCATTTTTCAGTTTTATAGTTTTTTACAAACAGATGATTGGTTAACGAGATAAAATTCATCAGTGGTTAAACAAGATGGAAAAGAATACACAGATTTCAAAGGCATTCTTTATGGGAAATATGTATGAAACAGTATCGAAAGATCGGGCAATTCTTGAATTTTTATTTCCGCAACTGTCATAATTATGTGGCCTCGCAGACTTTTTGGTGGTAAATGTCCTCTGTCCAAATAAATTCTTTTAATCTATACCTTACAGCTCATATAAGAGCTATGGAGAGAAAAATGGCATTTAATGGTTACTTGACGAATGCCATTTAACAAGATAGAAGTATAAGTTTATTAAAGTAATTATGTCAAGTGGAAGTTCTAATTGATCAATGTAGTTCAAAACCACAATTGGGAGATAAATTTTAATAAGGATCACTCCTACTTACCATATATGCCAGTGTATAAGTCAACCTCGATTTTTCTGATCGTAAATACACAACTAGACATATATTCGCTGTGTAAGTCAACCCCCCACTTTTTCGCTAAAAAAACTTAAATGAAGAATACAAGGAATTTTATGGTTTTTAAAACCTAAATGTAACCTTTTCCAAAAAAAGCAGTGTTGATTTTTGAGTAGTTAAATCATTTGTTTAATTTAACACGATGTGTACAGATCACAGAGATTTCAGTTATTTCGTGCTAATGGTAGCAAACGGGGCACGGAAATCTCCGCTTTTTCGTTCATGTCATTTCTTTTCTCCTGTCTTTTTTTTAACTCTGATATTTCACGTTTTTTAAACCATATTCAATTATAAAGGTTGTATGCATGTAATGAAAGATTTTTGTAGAATTTCTCATATTCATTAATCCTTAATAAATTATTATCATTCCACCTAACATTGAGCTGCAGCATTGGGACAAAAACACGCTCTTGCATTTTTAAAATCTTGTTTACTTGATGGAGTCTGTTTATTCTTCTATGACGTAGAAAGCAGATTGCGTCATTTACAACCTCAGGATCAGGAATTTGTCAACAGTAGTGCCGAGAAGAGATGGATCGGCAGATATTATTAGTTTTGGATTAGCTGGTTCAGCATTCGGATGTTTTGTGTGCACAGTGTTATCGTGTGTGACTTTATATCATATGCCATAGTGAAGGCATAGTATATCTAAAAATTGTGGTAGAATTATCTTACACAATAATGTATTAATTTTTCTTGTAAATTTACGTTCTATTCACTACCCATGGCGGGACCTGGAGAGATATACGAAGACGAAACTTTGGATGATTTATATACAGACGATTTGTCAGATGTACCGAGTGAGGAAAATGAAGAAATTTACAGTAGTGGGAAAGAAAGTGATGCTAGTGTTTTATTCAGTGTGAGAAAAAGAAAAGCTCCCCACATAATTGGTGATAGTGAATGAGGAAAATTTAGCTAGCACAGGTGACACTGTTTGGAGAAAAAACAATAAGGAAATAAATTTGGAGGAACTTTGCCTGGGGTAAAACATTTACCAGAAAACTGTGAAAGCCTCCCTGATGCTATGAAACTTTTTTTTGGTGATGACTTGTTCAAAATTCTATGTTATGAACCTAACCTATATTAGTCAAAATATAGATAAATACAAATATTCCCCCAAATCAAAGAAGTGGCCAAACATTACAATTCCCGAAATGAAAAAGTTCCTTTCTGTAATAACCCTTATGGGCCAAGTAAGGAAAGATACCCTAAAAGAGTACTGGAGCACTGATCCTTTCATTGAGACTGCCATTTTTGGAAAAATAACGAGTCGAGACAGGTTTGAACAGATATGGAGATCATGGCATTTCAACAACAATGATTTTTTGACAGACCGACTATTCAAAATAAGGCCCGTGGTCGATTACTCGGTTGAAAATTTTCAAAACATGTATAAACCGAAACAGAAGTTATTCCTTGATGAAGCAGTGATACCTTGGAGGGGATGGTTCAAATTTAGGACGTATAACCCCGCAAAAATAGTGAAATACGGCTTACTTGTTCGCATGGTATGTGAAAGTGATTCAGACTATATTGCAAATTTGGAAATATACGGGGCAGAAGGGAAAAAATTAGAGGACACTATTTTAACACTTTTGAAACCAGTATCAAATCTGTGGCATCACATATATCAGGATAACTACTACAACAGTGTTAAAATAGCAGAAAATCTAATTAAACAGAAAACAAGAGTTTGTGGAACAATTAGATCGAATAGAGGCCTTCCTGTCTCATTGAAGGATGAGGCAAAAAAATTTAAAAGGGAGAATTCACTTATTATCATAAAGGTCAAGTTTTACTTCTCGTTTGGAAGGACAAAAGGGAGGTTAGGATGATCAGTACGATTCACAATGCTAATATGAGTGATACCAAAAAGAACAGAATCACAGGACTGCCAGTGAAGAAGCCTACGTGCATTGTAATATACAATCAGTGTATGAAAGGAGTAGATAGGGCAGACATGTATTTGTCCTATTATACAATCTTGAGCAAAACAATTAAATGGTCCAAAAAGGTTGTGTTATGGCTAATAAATTGTGCTCTTTTCAATTCATTTAGAGAGTATAAAACTTTGAATAACTCAAGTAAAATTAGATTCAAAATTTTTTTACAGAGATTGCGAAACATTGGGAGAGTAGTAGCGAAGAACTGGGTGAGTTTTCGAGTGACGAGGTTGAAGAGACTTAAAAGCCTACTAAGCACGCTGCGAGAAAGGTTCACCCAAACAGACTTTCAGACAGCTTGAGCAAACATCATCTAGAGCCGATTATAAGAAAGGGTGAGAAAAAATATCCTTCCCGGGCTTGTCAAGTGTGCGCAGCAAACAACATGAGAAAAGATATGCGGTATGTTTGCTCATTCTGTGGTGTTCTGTTGCACAAGGGAAAATGCTTCCTGCATTATCCCACCAGAAAAAAGTATTAACATTGGTATTTATTAAAGATTTCAACTTGAAATTTAAATAAATAACTAAATTATGAAAATTTATGTAATCCAACTACATTTTAAATTGAGTACCTTGATTTTAATTTTATTTAAGGGTCACATTTTATATTCAGCGTATAAATCGACCTCAAGTTTTTGGAATTTTTTTTGAGCTTCAAAGGTCGACTTATGCGGTAATTAAAATCTGGCCAGCGGCTTAGGAGATACAAGTTACAACAGATGGATGAGACGTGCCCATAAGGCCACTACCGCTTCGCTGGTAAAGAACGCTTAAAAACCAAGTTTATTATTGGTTGAAGCGCATCTATTAGTTTAATACATTTGAAAATATATCATATTTACTGGCATATAAGCAACACTTTTTCCCAATTTTTTTGCCTCCAGAACAAGAATGCAGCTTATATGCAAGGGAAAAAACAAAACTCCAAAAATGTGATATATTCATTAAAATTCACTAAAAGGCTGGGTGATTCAATGTGCACGATGTGATTTATAAAAACATTACATAATCTCCATGACAAATAAAAAAGGGAAAGAAATATTCCTGCGACATGAATACATTGCTGATCAGTTACAAATAATGCATTAAAACTTTATAATAATAATATATAACAAAAAGAATTCTCCCGAGTGAGCGCAGGTGTTCTGAAGCTGTATGTACTGCATAGAAAACCTCCCTCTACGCCAAAAGCAGTGTTACAAGAATTCAAAAAGTGTGCATATCTGAATTTTAAGAGAAATATCTTATCAGCATTTAAACCTTTTCTGTAAAAGATGTAGCATGAGTTTAGGACACATTATTACACCAAAAATGCATTTTGTACATTGGAAAATATGGTACTTGTCACACTTGCTAGAATATTTGGCAAAAGAAAATAAAAAGACTGCACATACAACACCTACATTAATTTAAAAAATCTATCTTGCCTACTGCCCAACATTAAATGCTAAAAATCGTAAGTACCTTTCTACTGAAGTGAAATTTGCCACTAAGTATGCAAGATCAGCAAAAATCTCTAGGAGAGGCATTAAATTTGAAAAATGAAGTATTTAATAAAATTAATGACAAAGTGAGTTTATATATACCCCAAATGTGAAAAGAATTTCTCCACAACTAGAAATACAGTGAACCCTTGAGCTAATGGACTATATGGGGGATGGGTAGTCTGTTATATTCGCAAGTCCAATAGATCCGAAAGTCCGCTAAAATCACAGTACATATTATGAAATATGTATTAGATTATATGCTAACCATTAAATTAATCGTCAATTTTGATAGAAATGGTAGATGAAGCCCTAATAAATAACTACTTAAAACATATCCTCAGAATGTCAAAACAAAGTCATTTTTCAATGGTTTATGCTAGTAATTATCAATTGGAGGGCCACAAAAAGGTTAAAGATGTTTAAAATATTTCTAAAATTATCGGGAAAGTATAATAAAAACTACATAATACTTTGCAAAAATAAACAAAATAAATTATTAATGAACAATTTAATAATATGATTTTGATCGCAGGAATGTTTAGATGAGCCATGTTATTAAAAAAGTTGAGAAACGCTGACTTACACTTAACTTACAATCTAAAATCGGTCATTTCTTTCAATGTAGCTAATCAAGTAATCCACTTTGAGCGTATTTTAACCATAAATAAAACATACAGTGTAGGGAAAGGAGCTAAGGGGTCATTCAAGAAACATACAGGTTACTTCTAGGAACTGATCACTTGAAACAGATTTTCAAAAAGTAACAATTTAGCGGACACACCCAACCTGGTGCCACCGTCAGAGTCCGTTAGATCGAAGATTCACTGTATATATAGATTTAAACGGAAGGAGAGAAACTAAAAGGATCTCAAAAGAGAGAAACTCCTAAATAACAGTGCGAGTTTGACAACCAAGTCTCTAGCTAGGAATAACTAACCTGTAAATCTGCAGGTATATGTTAATTCATTTTTCATTATTAATTTTTCCTCTCCTTTTAAAAGCTTATATATAGTTCCTCCTTTTTATCTCTGTGTACTTCTTTTTATCTGTATTGGCCTTTCTCTCCTCCATTGTTTATCTCTAACTAGTTGTGGTTAAGAAGAAATTCTTTCTACATTTTAAGTTTGCCATAGTCTCCCAAAATTAGCAGTTAACAAACCGCAAATGTTCCTGCACAAGTTAATACCAAATTAATAAGTTGTGTAAGTTAAAAGCATGACATTTGTTTACTGTTCATTAATAAAATACAAACCTGCTAATACAAAATGCAAAGCAAATTTTATTTTTGAGCAAACATTTTTAAATTCATCATTGAAATCAGCAAAAATAATTCCAACTGAATAATGCTAAGTAACATAACATTATAAGAATCCAAAAGATTACCAGCAATTCATGACAGTTCCATACTTCTTACCATGTGCATTTTTTACATGGTCACCCATTGGGTGGACCATTTACATCATATGCGTTCCATTTTGGTGAATATGTACTTTTTTATGTAAAATTAAACGTGTTCTGCAAATCAAATTATTTCCAACTTCATGGAAAGAGATGGAGAACCGATAGGATATCAAGATCTATGGGTGTCACCTATATTTGGCAACAAATGCAAATAAATATTTTGCTCAACTTTTTATAATACACTTTGATAAGAAATCTTATCATAATAGATTTCAAAGCCTACCAATCATCGCCTGAGAATGAGAGCATGCTACAGCAAAGAACTGTCTCAGCTGAGGCAAAGTCAGGGTTTTGTTAAATTGAATGTTCACCTACACTTGCAGAAATGAAAATCTGTACGAAAACTTACAAAAAAGGTGTGAGGGGTTGCACATGCGCACCAAGCCTTCAATATTTTTGAATACCCCATAAAATCTTTTTCGCACCCTTGTGCATATTTTCACATGGATGCATTTTCACTTTTCCTCTTTGATGTTCCTTAGTTTACTGGGGCCAAAAATATTTTCCCTTTCCCTTGCAGAAACATTATTCTTGAGATACATGATTTTCAGAAAAAGATTAGTAAGTATTGTTTCAAACAGTGAAGTATGAGTAACAAGAAGCAGTGTGTTTAGCAGCGAGTCAAGTCTGCATATTTGTTTGTTTTTTCCTAGTATTTCCTTAAGGGAAAAACACTAAAAATGCCTCCGAGTAACCAACACTCAAAATATTATGCAGAAAATGCTCGCAATATTTTAGAAGAAAGTGATAGTGATCTCAGCGAGTGACGATATTTATATAAATGCTGATGTTAGTGACAGCGAGTTTGAAGTAAAAAGTGAAGTTAACCCTCTTAGTGCCACGGGCCGATACATTGGCTTTTGCTTCTCGGGTGAAGAGTGCCACAGGCCAATATATCAGCTCATGCGTAGACTATTTGTAATAACTAATCATTATAGCTTTGGATGGCCTATAATTTTGCTATAATTGGAAAAAGGAGATTCTCTACTTTATTAACCTCTTATTATTTCTCTTTGACCTAACTTGTTAATTTTCAAATATTCATCTACGCTGTGCGGAGCGTGACCAAGATATGTTCTTCAGAAAGTTTTTTGTCATCTATGCTCATCTGGCCCACCAATGAGAGCCTCCTAACAAGAGCTACTTCTAAGAATGAATCATAAATGTTTATGCATGTTTTTTGGTCGAGTCCCCTCACACTTGATGGAATTGTTTACATCAATGGAAAGACGCTAGGAATACTGCTCTCATGGTCTTATTGTATCTTTGTTTACTCTTATTGTCAGTTTTAAAGGGATTGGGAAATGGGATATCATCCACAATCCTACGAGTAAGTGGGGCATATGCTTTTACGGGTTTGAGATGAAAATCCTTATTAGGAGAATGATAACAAAGACCTCCAATGCTAGTTTGGCAGAGAGATATTGTCCTCTTGCCTTGTGAGTGTGTGGGTGTTACAAGCGCATCATAAAATGTTTACATACAAATCGTCAGTTACCCTTCGTATTATACAAAATGGCATCCCAAGGTACTTTGGCAGAAAACTTTGATGAAGATTTAGTAAATTACGTAAATTACCTAAGTGATGATGATGATTATTTGGAGAAAGATGATACGGAGGGTGTGTGGGGGAGAGACCAGGTGAATTCAGACTGTCGACAGTGATATTGTTATACAGAGGAAGAAACGAGTTTTAGAGGAAAATGAAGAAGACTGATGTAAGCAATGATGGCGCAGAAGTTCGATCACTGGAAAGCTGTGACACTCTTAAGTCCTACAACATTCAGCTGCACTGAAATACCTGGACCCAAGCATGTGACACACCTCTGAACTCTGACCCAATCACATACTTTATTTTTCACCCAAACTTGATGGAAAATATTTACACAGAAAACCAACCAGTATGCAGAGCAATTCATAGCTGCTCATGAAACATTGTTGTCATGTTCAAGAGTGAAGAAATGCGATGCGGTGATGAAAATTGAGATGAAAGCATTCACTGCTATTTTGCTAGAAATGAAAATTGAGGTGATCCAAGTTATGATATACCATATGCAAACTAGAGAATGCATTCTTTTAGGGGTGGCCAAGGCTCCTCTGGTCCTCCCTAGACACATTCCTGTTGATGTTCAAAATAATCCATTTAAAAGTTTGCAGTTCATTCATTTATTTATTATTTGTGATTTTTTTCTCCTGATATTCTAAAGTAATACAGGTATAACAATTTTTTATTTTTAATGGCATATAAGATATAATTTTTTTGTTATAAACTTTTGAATTTAATTTTTTGCAACAGGATATGCAAAATCTTTTTTTTTGTCATAATTAAATTTTCGGTTTTTCTGAAATAAAAATTATGCAATGTTAAAGAGTACAATATTTTGCAATACCTGAAAAAATTATCTTGATATCTAAATAAATAACATCACTGCGACAGTTTTCCTGAGGTATTACAAAACTCGAAAATTCCGTGGCACTTTTTGCTATACCTACCAAAATTTGCGTGGCACTAAGAGAGTTAAGAAGAGGAAGAGCAATGCGACTCAATTCTGGACCACACAAGAAAGTTTCATAAATTTGAATTTAGTGAAGCAGCGGAGTGAGTGGAATTTGAACAGAATATTTGAAAAAGTTTGTCGATGTTGGCTTATATTCTCTGATATCCAAACAGACTAACATATATGCAAGGCAATTCCTTGATTCAAATCCAAATCTGAAGCCATGTTCAAGAGTGGGCTATGAAATAAAATCATTGAAAGTGGTGTTTAATCTGCAAGGAATTATTCACAAACTATGCAATCTCATGTACTTTACAAAACGGGTGAGCATCGCTACTCCTTTTTAGGAAGGTTTTCAGTGAGAGAAGATTTCATCTTTTGCTGAAATTCCTCCATTTTTTCTGGACAATACCACATATAATGAAGGATACCCAAATAAGAAGATATTCAAGATCCTGCAGATATTGCAGTGTTTGAGGGAAAAATTTTCTTCATATTTTCCAGAACAATCAATAGTGGTTGACAAGTCTACTTCTATGGCTATCTTACAAACAATTTATTCCTTCCAAGTGTTGCAGATCAAGTTTTTTGCTCTCTGCAAAAGTAAATCTGGATATATTTGGAACTTTTATTATTTACACTGGAAAGGATGAATATAAAGATGAGAACATTAGTAGTAGGATTGTGTTTGACTTTGTTAGTTGATAGTCTTCTTGACCAAGAGTATACTGTTTATATGGATAATTAGTATATGAGCCCTAATCTTGTGAATAAACTACATACAAGGAAAACTGATGTAGTCAGTGCTATCCAAATGAATAGGAATTTTCCAACAGTGTAAAAGTGGCTAAGTTGAAGAAAGGGGAAGTGACAGCTGCTTTCCGTGGCAAGCAAATGGTGCTGAAGTGAAAGGCCAAGAGGGACATCAACGATGATTACTAAATTCCATGGTACCGAGTTGTGCCTGATAATGGGCAGAGGCAGCTAGTGCAAGATAACAAGTAAATATGGGGTGTCAAAATTAGTTACTACAGTTTTCACCATTTTTAAGTATTTAAACAATTTAAATGTGAATTGACGAAATTGTTTAATGCATTCATATAAATGTAATCAGGTGAATAAATTGATTTCTTTGAATGTTTGAGTTTTCTGTTTCAATCATTTTTTAATTGTTTAAACAATTTCAATGCGAATAAACAAATTTTTATATGGAATGGAGCAAAACCTTATGCTAGTCAAGCTAAATTATAATGAATTAAAACAGGACGTTGATTTCAAAATCAAAGATTTGTATCAATGACTCTCAATGTTCCATTGCTTCAGTGAAATTGTTTGATATCATTTACTAATACTAAGTTGAAGAACATATTAACTCCAAGCATATTTATCAAAGTTTTGGAAAACATTCACACATGTAACATGCAAAACAATAACATTGTACATCTTTTAACCCAAATTTCACCAATACTGAATGCTCTAGGATGAAAGACATGACCACTTAAGTCATCATGAGGCCCATCTCGCCAGGAATATGGTGCAGTTTGAAAGGAAAAATGTGGGAATCATACCAACTGGGTTGACAAGACTGGTTGATCACAGGTCACTGCACTGCAAGACACCTCATCTCAAGAGGCTTCACTATTAGCATGAATGTTATAATCAATTGCATATGAGCCGCACAGTGGCCAACCCATACTTCTTTTAGTACCAAATGAGCAAAACAGAAGTTTATTGTGATACTGTCTCTACCATCAAACAGATAACTTCCACTATCCATGAATAATTTTACCAATATGATAAGCTACTATTTATCAAAAAGGCAGACTTTCTACACTAATCTTCTGTACAGCAAAATATGCAGACTTCCAAGATCCAAAAGGAATGAAATATACCAAGGTGAGTAAGACCATGTCTCAGCACAAGTTCACAGTTTGTTATGAGACGTGCCTTAAATGTTCATATAGATTACAGTAACAGCTTTCATTCGAGTGGAAAAACCTAAAATAATGAGCCAACCTATAATAAGCATGTAGTGATTTTTTTAAATATCGCTGCTAACTCCACTATTGTAACAATTTCATCCTTTCAATTAATTTTAAGATGTTTAAGGGTAATATCCAAGTTAAAGTTAAGTGTCCGATCTATGGCAAATATCATTCTGCAAACTCGATGGGTAAACTCAATAAAACCATTTTAATTTCTTTGGAGCGGTTTCAAGACAAGGTTACTGGAAAGAGAAATGGAGCATGATATACTAATACAGGGCTGGCCAAACCGCAGCTCATTTAACTTTATGTACGGCTCTTATTCATTTAGTCAAGGGCATATCAAGGCTTATCATGTCAAATGCTATAACACTGTGCGAATTACCTTTTCGGGAAAGCTTAATGGGCACGCAGTCTCTGTATTGCATCAAATACAAGTTATGTTTACTGTTCATACATATTTGTGCACAGAATGCATGTCTTGCGGCTCTCAAACTTAGGAAGATTATCATATGCGGCTCTGAGGGTAAGCAGGCATGGCCACCGCTGTACTAATTCATAGCAAACAAGGACTACGTCAATTTAAGAAACTGCAGCAAATGTTTTTGTATGCTCCAATATATTGCTTAATCTAAGATTCAACACTACCACTATAAATCCAATATAACGTATAAGTTGCCATGGATCCTAAGAAAGCACTGTCCAATATATATATATCCAATATGGATATTATTTATGCATAAAATGGATCAATGCACAAATATTCACACAAATTAAAATATCTACTTAATCACATTATAAATAATAGTTTAAATTAAAACCTCTTGTATTTATCCATCAAACAATAGGTTCTGATATAAAAAGGTTATTCAAACTTAAAATCTAATGACGACATGTTGAGGATCTAATTTACAAAAGATAAGGAAATGACTGCCCAAGTTTACAAAGCAAGGATTTTTATTTATACAAATTAGGGTGTCTAATACCAAAGAAATTTTAATCAATTTAGTATTGCATGGAGTCACAAATCAACTTAGTTAATGACCAAAGTTAAAATGGCTTCCTGCAAGTTTCGAACAAGCAAAAATCTTATGAATTGTCAAAAGAATCTTATGTTGTTTTCTTAACCCTTGCACGGCATAAATCATCTTCACTCCATTGCTCAACATACCTAATGCTAGGCTATGGAATCAAGGATGTGCAAGTTTGTCGCTTCATGCAGTCAACATTTTTTGACAGCCGTGGGGCAAAATTGCTTTATGTGGTGAACTGCAAAAAAAGGTTTTCACAACTAGTTGCTTTAGGCAGTGAAAAGGTTAAAATAGCTTGATTCGATAAGTTAACTCCAAGTTCAATTAAAATATTTTTCTGGGTGAAAAACTAGATCCATTTAGGTTCTTGACTTGGTAAGTTAAATATTTTAATAAAATTTTGATTCAAATCTAAATTTCTAAGGAAAAATAATAGTCAAATTCAAGTGTTTAAAGTCAAACTTTATTGTCTATTCAAACCATATTTCATATGTAATTTTAAATAAAATTCTTTTTGAAAGTGATGCATAACTTCATTATTATCATAACCTTCAATTTTTAGAAATTTTATTGAATATAATTTTAGTTGCCTAACTTAATTTTGTTACATTTGAAATAAATTTAACGAAGCTGCATTAAATATTAGTTATGTAAAACTAATTTAAGAAAAATTCACAATATTATATTGAATCATAACGCCAACCATAAAATTAATCCTCCCTTGGTTGCGTGATGAGTAACCCGCATCTGGACAAATCCCAACCTATCTATTCCTATCTTCTTATCCGAGTTTCATTGTAGATGGCATCCCCAAGTCTGAATTTATTCCAAAAAAGTTTTCATTTAAGCAGCGAGTCCTCTCCTCGCCACATGACAAATAAGAGGGTTAATGAATTATCTTCACTTGACAAGTTAGCATTATGCCGGCATAATACTGGAATGCACCAATGGATTGTCTAAAACACTCCCTGAAAAATGCTGTTCGACTCTGGCATTTCCAAAGAAATTATATATTATTTAGCTTTTTATGCATAGCAGATGCATTGGTGAAAAAGTCAATATAATTATTGTATATATACAGATGAAAAAATTTCACTATCATGTTAGCAAAAAGTTTAGTAATTTTGCTTTGACATCATTAACATTCATTTGTTGATATAAATATATCAATTAGAATAGGGAATATGTAATGGTAACAATAACGAATTGTTCCTGGATAATAAGCCTTGTAGATATTATAGTGAAATTTGAAAATGTTGGCAAACATCCAAAGTATAACATTCATTTTACATCTACTTAAGCATCCTCTAGGGCTGTCACCCTTTTCATTGGCTTATTTTTCTGGAATTCATTCCCATTCTCATCCAACCAATTAGTCAATGCTGTTACATAGTCACCCCTCAAAGCACCCTTTTTTACAGAACCTGGGATCGCCAGTTCACCGAGGTTTGTCTGTACATTGATTATTGTACAGATAGTGTGCTTTTAGTCACACATTATTTGGGACTCTCGCTAGCAGTGATTTAGATCCAAGTCATAACGTGGCACATATCATGTGCCACATTAAGACAAATCAGGAGGCATGGTAGTTTTTATTTTTGTAATTTATTTTTGAATACAATTACATATACGCTATATATATGATGCAAAAAATATTACCTACTTAGCAACTTCACTGAATTGATAAAATATAACAAAATGGCTAATGGGTGCCGGGGTTTGTCCAACCCTGCCAAGTGACATACCAACAAATTTTATATAATTCCCAATGTTTCACACAATATACTTCACCTTTATAGACCAATTGGTTCAATTTTCCCTTTTTTTAATGACCTTGAAGGTCATAAATTGCAATTTATTTGCAGAGCATCCTCGAATAATTCCTCATTTCCACTTAAATGCCTCCCAAACAAATATGCTGCAAAGTTTTACATATCTTATGTAAGATGTCAGCATCATGAAATAGATTTTAGTCAAGGAATATATTTTCTTGCTCTGTGCATTTGTTCATCCAGCAGCTTTATGGCGAGAACAACACCAAAAGGATATTATAAAATCAGAAAATTTGTGTACACTTTAAAGTGGAAATATACAAATTTTCTGATTTTATAATATGGAAAGATTCCACAAGTTAACGCCTGCAACTGCAGACTTGGACAAAAAGATAATTGTTTCCCAGTAATGCGAGGAATTATCAAGCCTTCCTCTTCTTAGGGATGTCAACAATCTCTTTGTAAGAAGTGGCTTATTTGCTACATATAAGAATGAAGTCTCCTTTATACCTTACAACTAATAAGCACAAGTTTTATTATGAAGATAGACAATGGCAAAGCGAGAACCTCACCTGAGCTTCTCGAGTTCATATTTACTGTGTTATAGAATAAACATTGTACAATAATATTTTTAAGGTGAAAATGTACCAACCATATTTACTGAAATATAACTCAATTACTGTAGATTTTGGCACATTAATCAGTCCTGTTCATGGCTTGAAAATGTAGAGTTATGCATATCCTCCCCATTCAAGTCAATCCAATTCTTTCACTTGAGTACAGGCCTCGCTTAGCGCAAGAGAGCGTTCTGAGACATCTGTACACTATCCAAATTTGTGCTAAACGAAGTTTGTAACATAGAAGTTAACACAGTTGATTTTTAGTTTCCAGAAATTTTACTATTTTTGGGGTAACAGGATAGTACCCACTAAAAATGACAATAAAAGCACTCAACCATATTTTTACACCAAGTTATACCGGATTCTGTTAACTTAATGAATGAACGTGAACCTAAAGATTACATCATAACTCAGCTTTACTTCAATCTCCACCATTACTACCTTTGAATGAATAGAAAAAGATCAAAAATTGCAAGCTGCGGGGAAATAAACTGTTGCTATAATTACGTAAATACGTCAAACTATAAAATAGATACAGTAAACTCTCGGTAGCACAAACTTAGCTAACACGAACAAATATTTTCCCTGGCATTGAATGTATGGATTAATGAGAGTTGGTTTGTTAACACGAGATTTGTTTAAGACAAACTTCCAACAAAATTCAAGAACCAAGAACTCAAGCAATCAGTTAACACAAACACTTGTGTTTAGTCAAATGTAATTTACAGCTATACGACTTAATTTCTGGCATGTAGAGGGGTTATGTAAAAAGTTCAATATGTGGATGTCATGGGATTCTATGTAGTCTTCATTTCTGCCACTACCTATTGACCCTTCAGTCATTTTTCATCTTTCATGAGTACCTTAAACAGGGTAAGACATTACAAACGCGAATGCTTTCATTGTGTTAACATAGGTGTTTGCATTCCTTGCGGTAATTTTTTTCAGTCAAACATCACCGAGGAAGAAAGGAAGTAAATTCTTTTGCCAGATATCATAATTCACAACAAAAAAACGGTATGCCCTGATGCAATAGCAATTCTCATGAGGATGTAAAACTGCTAAATGCTCAAATTTGCTAGGTGCCGAGAGCTTACTGTGCTTCTGCCTAGTTCACCACGCCTACAAGAACATGGCTGTTCAGAGACAAAAGTAATTTTCTCTCACTCGAAAAAGTGGAACTCAAAATTGAGGATATGCTATTGAGTGTCATCAAACAAAATTTATTTTGTATTTGACCTCACCAAAAAAAATTGCAGGCAAGGCAATTCCAAATTAATCCTGTTTCTTCCCACAAAAAATGGTATATTTAGCAGGACAACTATGGCTCGACCAATAATATTTGCTTCCTGATGCTGAAAGAAGGAAACATCTGCATCTCTGTCTTCCTCTGTTATAAAATAATTTTGTGTGTAAACATTCAACCATATAAATAAATAGCACAAGCTGCAAAAGAATCCAACTTCAATTATACAGGCAACAAAAATGAAAATACTAGTACAGTGAAACCTGGGTAACCCAATTATACGTAATACTCCTTTATACGTATTTTATGGCTGGTCCCGGTGAAACACTATATGGCTACATGTATTAAAATACTGAGTTATGCGTAACTGACTTATACGTAAACTTCATTTATACGTAGCGTTCATCCGATCCCGCCAGCTACATTTTATCTCAGTTGTACGTATTTACGTGCTGTACATACATATTATTATTTTGCATCATTATAGGATTATGTCATGTTGAAATTACGCGACGTAATCTGCTGGTATCCGATAACAATGGTTTGCGATAACAATGTAAGATTCTATCCTGCAGAAAAAATAACTAAACATTATGCGTTTTCTTTGCGACGCTTTTGTTCTGCCTGAGATTTGGACACAAAGTAATCAGTGCTGCTTTTTAGGCTAAGGAGGGGGAGTTAGGGGAAGTCAGAAGAAAAATCGGCCAAGCTGACTTGGTGTGCAGAAGGGGATAGTCATGCACTGGAAGCCACAGCGTTTTAGTACTCGCTTCGGGCGTTTTATCAGTCGTGAACATTCTCCTCAGTATTTCGCCAGCCTTTATATCACTTCAGTCGTTCACACACTCGCGACATGTCTCAAAAAAGAAAAGGAATTACAGTAGAGAATAAAATAAAAATTATAAATGAGGCTGAAGAAAATCCGCACCTGTTGAAGAAAAAACTGGTTAACAGACTGAAAATTCCGTATACAACGCTGTGCACTATTCGGGCCAAATCTGACCAAGTGAGAGAAAACTATGCAAGCACTGGCCAGAATGCTTATAAAAGAAGACGTGTCCAGGAAGGAAGATATGCTGATCTAGAAAAATCTGTTTATGTGGTTTAAAGAGATGAGGTCAAAAAATATCCATCAGTGGCTACATACTGCAAGAAAAGGCCAAGAGTTTTGCAGCCAAGATAAATGTGAGGAATTTCAGGCTTCACAAGGTTGGCTGCAAGGATTTAAAGAAAGGCATGGCATCACTGGACGCATGATTTCGGGGGAGTCAGGTTCGGTTGGCAATGTTTGTGCAGCCTTTTGGAAGGAAAAACAGTTGGGCATGTTGATTGCGGGATACAGGCCATCCGATATTTACAACATAGATGAAGCAGGACTTCAATCTACAATCTCCTTCCAAGTCGCACATTGGCAGAAAAGATGCATACTTGTCATGGGGGGAAGAAGAGCAAGCAACGTTTGCCAGTTTTACTTGCTCGCAATGCGGATGGAACAGACGAGTATTATCGGCAAATCTACTAAGCCTCGATGTTTCAAAAACGTGAGGACATTTCCTACAGATTGCACCGCAAATAGCAAGGCTTGGATGACGAGCAGTGTGATGAAAAAGTGGCTGATGGATTTAAATGATAATGCGCAAAGAAAACAAAAAATTCTACTTTTCTGGGACAACTGTACTGCTCACGATTTTCAAGATTTCTCCCATATCTGCCTCAAGTTTTTCCCCCCTAACACCACTAGCAAGCTGCAGCCACTTGACTTGGGCATAATTGCCTATCTAAAGGCACATTACCGCAAAATTTTGGTTCAATATACTGATTCCCTGCTAGAAGCGAGCCCGGAGAAAAAACGCTCACAACTCAGTGTCCTTGAGGTAAGACAAATTGCTGCAGTGATCAGTAACTTCTTCACTTCATGAACTTTGGTTTCTAAATTGTCTGAAACTGTGATTTTTTTATTCAGGCAATGCACTTCATTGCCTCCGCTTGGAACGCAGTCCAGCCTTCTACGATAAAGAAGTGCTTCCGTAATGCAGGATTTTTTTTTGATGGGCAGCATGAACCCGATGACGATGATGTACCCGATGATGTGGAGCCACCTGAGAGTTGGTCACAGAATGCTCGTTTGAGGACTCAATTCATTTCGATGATATCGGTTTGCGCCAGCCTTGGTGAGTATATTTCAGACCAGTGTTATGGTCTAGATAATTTTTTTCCTGAACAAAATGCCTTCTTACCATAATACTTTACAGATGATGACGAAACCATAGCAAGCGTGGTGACTCAAGAAGAAGATAGTGCCGAATCAGAAGACGAAAAGAGCGAACTGTCCAGAAACATTCCCTCATTTTCAGAGGCATTGGCTAGTATGGAATTGGTGAAGCGCTTCATTTCCTCTTTTGAGAGTCAAGAGGAGATTATGTTCATAGCAAATCAACTTGAAAGTTCTCTGTACCGTTTTTCCATGAAAAGAAGGAAACAAAAGACAATAACTGATTTAACTAATTTCATTTCAAATAAAATGTAATTTGTTGAAAGAGTATTTTTCTTAAATCACGTTCTGATTATGAGTGCTACATCAGCGAGTGAGTTTGTGGTTGTGAGATATTTTGTTTATTTTTGCTCTATAAATATATGCCTTACACGAAATCACCAAATGTCTGGTTTAATCTTCATATGTCAATCTTATTTAACCATCTATTGAGTTATACGTAACTCTGAGTTATATGTATTTTTTGTTCGGTCCCTTGAACTACGTATAACCCAGGTTTCACTGTATTATTGGAATGGGGTATTTTTTCAAAAACAAGAATTACAGAAAAATATAATTCCAAAATCAATTGTCCACAATTGTGAAAAATAAATAGAAAATCGACCATGGTGTATCTGCATGGTCGACAACGAAAAGCAAAAACCTATGTGATTTAGATTTAGTAAAGATAAGTTAATGCATACATATTTACATCATTTAACTTCAATGTGGACATTATTAAGTTGCAGATAATTGAGATCATTCACACCAAATTTAATGTTACAAGGTCTGGACACCTACTCAGCCAATGAAGCTGACCCACTTGTAAACAACTTACAAGACCTATTCCAAATGATATTCTTTCCACTGTATTCTTTTTCTAAAATGACAAATCAATTTCAATCACCAGTTACATAGGTTTGTTAACTGCTTGCTAACACTATAAACCTTTTAACTCCTATGCTGACTACATTTGTGAGCCTCACTGCTTTGCACAGTACATCCAGTTTGAAACTTGCATTATTTAGATTTTCCTAAAAAATTGACTGATGGAAATTGACATGCAAAAAACTGAGCCATCAAATTTTAAAATATAACTATCATATAACAAAACAAGACTAAATTAAGTTGTTAAAACAGGCTATTACACTTACTAAAAATGTAATACAATCTGGATGAAATGTGGCATTGCTAAAATTAAAAACAAAAATTGTTACATGGAATAAGTCATTGTTATTAAAACTTAATTTTTTGTTTTAATTTTAAGAATGCCAAATTTCATCCAAATTATGGAATTCAACGAAATCTTGGCCTCATCTATTAATTTTATTGTAATACAATTCTTTGCGAAACAAACAGCCTTAATATTTCAAGTACTATTTTTAATATAAATTTATTTTAAATCCACAATGTATATAAAATTTATAATTTCTTAGCCAAGGAAACCATAAGAGACTAAGCAAAAAATTTAATGTTACAAAGGGAAAAGATTTAAGAGCCATTGTCTTTACTATTCGAAAATTCACTGTTATTAAATTGTTGAGTTTATTCAAGAATTCTGTAAAACGGAAGTATACTACTTTCAAATACTGATCATGATCAGTTCAGTAGGAAAAGAGATATATCAAAAGAATTTCCTAAGAAACTAATGCCAAATTGTAGAGCAAACATTTGATAATTTGTTTTGTACAACCACTTATTATCACTGGTTATTGTTATCTGCCAGTTATTGTAATCGAACGAGGAATTCCATAAGATTTAATTTAAGAAAGTTTGCTGTAAATTGTTATCAGCCACTTAATGTTAACACTTTAAAGTAACTAAATGTAATCACATTAACCCTTCTTGTCCATGTGTATATTAAAATGTATACCATATGTAGTAACTCACAGCCATGCATACATTTAAATGTATGTTGGGCGCTGAGTCTGCTTATACGAATTCATAGTCCCATGATATCATCCAGACGGGAATTATGTGATGTCCTGAGATGTGATAATTAATACAAACACAAACATATAATATTTAAATATCCCAACTAAATCGGCTGTGAGACAGCAAAAATGCAGCAGTATGCACTAAATTTCTAAGTCATTACATAATATTATAATACAATTTATGACAAGTTGAAAAATCCTCCACAAACAGTCAAAAGAAAAACCTGAATGATGGCGCTTTCGGGTGAAGCTGCATAGAGAGCATATTTAAAAAAATAAACTCAAGGTTTCACCTCCATCGTAGCAAGCTTCTTCAGGAGTGAAGTGTCTCAGCAGTGTTGGTGCCATGTTATATATGCTGTATGTTTTGGACTTCATTTGAGTTGTTACAGCAACTTTCTCATTTTGGCCAATGGACATTTTGCTTGCTAGTTGACTGATTAACCATTATATGTATGCAAGGCATGGGCAGTTTTGTCATTAATATCACTATTATTCAAGTGGATGTCAATTTCAATGAGAAAAACGGTAACAGCAATAATTATGAATCATCAGATATCCATTTACAACAATGGCAGAAGATTGAGGTGGTCATCTGTTAGTCTGGATTAGTAGTTACTATGTATGAAATTCATTGCAGAAAAAAATCGGCCCACAATTGTACGTTGAGACAAATTTACAATGCAGAGAAAATTCATAATTAGAGAAGTTATCCTGTGGTACTAACTTCCTAAGAGATGACAAAGAATCACAATCCTTTGAAATTAGTATGCAATCAAGAATGATTTTTCAATTCTAAAAGTTGCAAGTGCATATCTAATGGACAGTCTTCTATCTCAGCATCAGATTTAGCAAACAGGTTGGCGAGTAGTACTTTTTCTCACCATTGAAATCTTCAAACCATAGTTCACCTGAATCAACTACTGATGAAATAGTTTTCTTCTCTCTCAAAATCAATAAGATAATCTTTCTCCGAGTATAGCTTCAGCAGAAATCTCGAATTATCAATTTTGGCCAAAAGCATTTAGTTTTGCCATGTATGTAGACTCGATTTAAGATTGTTAGGATAAGACAGCCCTTCCTTTACAAACTTCTATTGAGAACATTAAGGTGCACAGTAATATTGGTGAGGCAAGCTTTATATTTTGAGTAATCTGCTCTCCTCAACAAGCTCATCCTTTTCTTCTATCAATATTGAACTTTATATTAAACAAAATCTCATGAGTGTCTCTTTGAAAACCACTGTACTATGCAATAAAGAAGTAATTCCATAGCATTGTTTCTTCATATGTTGCAGAATATGCAGTGGTTTATGCACATGCACAGATTTTGCTAATGCAACACACAACAGGATTAAGAATATACAAAATTTTCGTATCTTTAACAAATGATTCTGGGTGAATAATGCAGTGATGCTTCAAGTGCTAAAACACGTAATTCGAGCAACATAACCATTTCTTATACAAGCCATGCAAGGCTGCCTATCAGTACTAATGCCGTCTTATTTCATCAACAATTTCTTCTGTTGAAAGAAACATCCTCACAGAACTTTTAATGGCACAATACCAGAGTCTTGTACAGAAAAATGTTCCATGCAGGTGTTGTTCCATATACATACTTTCAAGCAGAGGTTGAATCCATCATATGCCTAGGGTGTAAAATACATCTCACACAAGTACAACCAGGTTCAAGTATAAATTTATTCAGCTGAAGGATAAAAATATAATATTTGCACTGACAAAAAAGGTCCTAAACTTCGAATTCCAACACATCATGAACATTATGCCATGCGAAAGCTCCATAACAATAGTATAAAACTGAAAAATTTGTATTGCTTCAAGGAAATGAGAAACTTAGAGGTTATAAAATCAAACGAGGTACAAATTTGTGCTGCCTTCCTGGACAAATACTACAAATCTTTTTAATAAAAAATTAAAAGGAAAAATCCATATTTACAAGAGCTCCTCAAGAGAAAAGCAGAACTTGTAATTCATACACAAATTTATAACACTTTTTATAAATGACAACTAGTATGTTATACTTAAAATGACTCATTTGTCTAAACAGCTGACCAATAAAAATAGCTCATGTATGGATATATTACCAAACTCTTTTGATTTTTGTATGAACTAGTTGAAAAATGACATATCTTAAGTAGTACGTGCATAAGAAGATAACCGTGTGCCATAGGGACTTGAAGAATGCTTTTCAGTCTTGAAGGTGCTCGACAACGGTAACTATTATGTCCCCGAGTGACTTGGTACTTTAAATTGGAAAAAACAGAATGCATTCTAATATTAGCCCATTACAAACCAAAACATACTGATTCAATCAAGTATCCACAAGAGGGCCTGCTACTTCCTTAATATTTTATTTAAAAGTCAAGTCGTCTTACAGACCCATTACGAAGATGAAAAATGCATTCCATGCCTCAGATTTCCAACCAGCACTGATTGATGGAAGAAATATCTCGTGATAAAAATTAAGCTCTTTTGGAGATGGAACCACTTTCTACACGTAACAACATGCTTAAGAAACACCTGAAGTCTGTAATTCAGATCCCAAAACAGGTATGCTTTACTGCAAAAAAAAAAACAAATGGCACCTTGCAGTTACATCTTGATATTTTTCTTTAACTTCCAGGAGCTATAACGTTTTGGTCCACTCTAATTGGTAGAAAGTACATCCAGTTGATTTGGTTACATTGCAATGGAAGGTGAGAATTATTTTGCTGCCACCTGATTCTTCAATTACTTCCAACAGTAGAAGGAAAAAATGCAAAAAATGGCAATAAATTTCTTGATGAGATCTTCAGTTCTTACCTTATTTTTACAATGATGAAACTGGTTAATTCACTATAAATAACATAATAGATTAAATGAATACTTATAAATAAAGAGGAAAGATGCAACGCAGAGGCGTTTACGATTTATTTACTCATGCCAAAAAGATACTTAAAATAATGCCCAAGCATTGCAAAATGTTATATCACAGGCAATGTCAACGACATACTGAATTTTTTTAATTACTTGTGCTGCTGTACATTTGGCAGAATTGGAGAAAATGATATCACTGCATTTTATCATTCTCAATCTAAGATCATAGAAACAAAATCTCTCACCAAGCGATACTTGACGGTAGGATTCCTTAATTTTAATTACTTGCAGCCGGGACCAAGATGCTTCATAACTTGCAATAATTATCATCCAATTACTTTACATTCATGAATCAATGTTTAACCCCTCAAGCCCGGAGGATGTTTATTTAAATCTCACCCCAGATGCCGAAGGAGACTTTTGCCGATGCAGGCATGAAAATTGCAAAAAATAGTTTAAAACTAACTTTTATGCTAGCTTGAAGTAAGTACACACTGTGCCCGTGCATTCATGTAATAATAAATATCAGAAAAACTATACAAGTTATTGGCATGCAACCTTCTTCAAAGATAAATTTAAACTATTCTGAACATTTCACTCGCTGTATGTACCCCTCGAAACCAACTAGGGAAAAGTTTCCCACAGATTAGCTTTTTTGTCTTACCTGAAAATTTTAGATAAATGTTACGATTGTAATTTTTTTAAAAGGCAGTTCATAATTTTTATATATTCTTGAGTTACTTTGTCGTTATTCAGAATCATTACATAAGTCACAAAAAAATTCTTTTTATTTAATAGAAGCTGAAATATGACGTATGTGTATTTGCAAGGAAGGAATCTTGTGGCTAGAAAAACATTCACAAAATTTAACCTTGATAAAAAATTAATACTTATAAAAATTGATTAATAAAATGTAATTATTAAAGCCAAAACTTGCTCTTTAAAAAAATACCAAGCTTTTTAAGACAGAATAGCAAAAAATAAATAAAGCTAGCAATGACGCTAGACATTCTAACATCAGACAGCAGCATGTGGAGTTTTCACTTGACGTAATGACGTCCGACAGCATTGAGAGGTTAAACGACTTGAAAAAGTCAATTTTTAGCAATAATCTTTATCTGTGTGGGCAAAGTTTTATTTAATTTTTGTTGGCGAGAGGGCAATAAAAATGTTCAACATAGCCTCAGGAAATTCGGTTTGGTGTTCCGGGAAGTTCGAGCGAACTTGAAAGTGTGCCACGAAATTAAAAATGTAACAGCCCTGCAGTAAATGATTATCTACATTAATCTTTGTTAATCGATATTTTTTATTTCCTAATTCAATATTGGTCAAGTTTAACAGTCTAGTACTTCAATGGGAGAATAAGATTTCATACTTTCCAAAAGTAACAACTTTGGTCAGTCTTCCGAAATATGGGGAAATTTAAAAACCTTTTATTTCTCTGTTCTGCAAACACAAGATTTAGAGGATAAACTGGACCACACAGTAACCCAGAGGTCTGCAACCTGGTGTTCACAACCACTGCTGTGCCCTTTGACAGTCTTACCACGCACGTCTACAATGAAAAATCACCTCTCCTAGCACCAGTAATTTAATTTGTTCACTTGTTTTCTTTCTAAACGTATGAAAGGAGATTTTAAATCACTTGCAGGTTGGTTTGATTTTATTTATGATCATTCCTATTTTTACAAAAATAAAGTTGTGCTTG